>CM061046.1:29702381-30979285 GCA_030762985.1 Adelphocoris suturalis
AGACAATCCCATTTCTCACAGTACGGCGTTTGTAATTTCAAGATGATCTTTTCCTACCTTTCGCAAATCTCTTCCCATGAATTTAACTGAATTCATTCATGTCAATTAGAACGAGTTTGAAATAGAACTATATCAATGTTATAACACCCACGTTCATTTTATAATATTAAATTAAAATAACTTCTACCCTGAGAAGTTTGACAGCACCTGCAGTCCACTACTAAGTAAGTGGTTTTTATTTATTTACATGATTTGTTGAAGTTTCATGAAGAGGTAACGTCAAAGTACACTTCTCGCCTGAATGGACCCTCCTGCTCAGTGTGACGTCTATGGTGCGTGAAATCTTGAATAATCATAAAAGACAAATGCCCATCGAAGGGAGTGCAGTAGGTGACAAACTTCTTACAATGAAATCTAATGTAATGTAAAAACAGTAGACGTACCGATATCGCTCATTCAACCGTTAATTTTTAACAGCAAGCAGCTAATGCAATAAACAAAACAGAAAAATGAGTAGGAACGGGTAAAAGTAAGGAATACGGATTCCTTTTTTTTATTTGCACATAGAGGTATCCCTCTTACATTTGCTAAAAAAACGTTTTAAAATATTCAACATGATAAACTTTTTTGTTGTAGATATTGAACAAAGATCCTTAATGACACAGGATTATATAACAACTGTTGGTATGTGACATGGGGATGGCTAAATACACCTGCTGGTATATACCGGCTCATGGAAAATCACGCAGCATGACTAATAGAGCGAATTTTCGAAGAAAAGCTGTCAATAAAACTGAGGGGACAGCAATGTTACGAGATCGCAAAGAAAACTCTGGGACACGCAGCCAAACTCGAAAATTTGGTCAATTATGGGCATTTTTTTAACCTAAAAAAAGGTTTTTCTTACTTATTTATGAATCTTAGAGATCTGAGGATGGTCGCAATCGACTCAGCGCTAAAAAATACATTGGCTGTGACACCCCGCATGCCCTATTGTCAGAATTTAGTCACTTATGGGCCTTTTTCACATAAAAATCGATTTTTCTCACTTATTATGAATCTTGGAGATATAGGAGTGCTCGCAATCGACTCAGCGTTGAAAAATAATTTGACAGTGACACCCCACATGCCCTATTGTAAAAAAAAAGATTTTTTAGCATTTTTTGGGAACTAAATTGTAAATTTTAACCTGAAATTCTGGAGCGAACTTTTGCCAAGATGGATGTTCCTTCATAGGAACGAATTTTTTACGTCCTATTTTAAGGGAGTTATCGTCTGAAATACACCTGCCTGGAAATACATAAATAAAGGTAGTTACATCTACGATGCTATCGAGCTAATATCGGAAATAGTCGTTTTGAAAGATACCGGATGATCTTTATTGTCTGTTGCGAATTTATAACTATAATAATAGGTGGATGGATTTAATAACTGACATTTCTGGAGAAAAAAAAGTTACAAGAAAAGAGATTTTAGGTTTTCATTTAGCTAGAGAAAGTTAATCCTTTTTTTCCACTATCCACAACATCACAATAGTATGTAATTTGTTAGATCATGTTGTTAAACATGCTCTCGCTGATTTCTATGAAAATTTGAAACTTTCCCTTCTCGGTGGATATTCTCCTCACTTGCTGCATTCAACCATCAAGGCAATGGAGAAGGTGGAATCATTTATTCTTAATCCCTCCAGTAGAGAGTAAAACCCAAATAAGTAGTAGAAGTAATCTTCTTCGTTTAGGATCAGCGGTTTTACAGTCAGATACAAGAAACCGAAAGATAATCACCGGACCGGGTAATTTCTGAAAATCGTTGTAGAAATTACCGTTGTGGTTACCCTTCGTTTTCAGACGTTTCTATTACAGTGACCCTTAGCCGCATCCGAGGAAGCCCACGCTCGACCACTCGTTCAAGTCTCCACTTCCATGTGCCAATTGGTTCATTAGTGAGCTCAACATCCCACGCCAAAACTTCCACTTTTACCGAGTTGGAAGCGAAACCCGATTCAAAGGGATAATTATGACTCGAATTAGGATTGCACTGCCCGGTGCGGTCGAGGAATTTTCAGCGTAGGAATACCTACCTAATCTCGTGTACCTCACAAATTTACCTCGGTCTCACGTATTACATGTTTCACGACGCTGAAGATGTTTCCCTACTTTTCTTTCACATTAGAGCAGCTTTCTATTCATGGTACGTCCAAGCCTTCTATAATATTCAGGAAAGCTATATATATTCACCTCTAATATTTACACATCAACTACTAAATGAATGCTTAATGTAAGAAAGAATTTTCAAGTTAAAACAAAACAGATAAATCTGATACTTCGAAAATGATCATGGTCAAAGAATAGAGACCCGACAATCTGCCCACACCAAAACCTCGACCGCTTATGAGTACATCATTTTGTTTTCACGGGAAAAGATGAGGAGCTACTTGTCTGGACGTAAATTGATTCACGTCCTCGTCACATATCCTCTCCTTTCCACGCCTCATCAAGAGTTCCTCAGGGCTCACATCTGCGTCCATTGTGCTTTTTATTATTTATCAATACAATCAGTAACCACCATGGGACCATCAGTTCTTCGTCTTCGCGGTCGATCTGAAATTCTTTCGGTTCGTTCGCTCACTCGGGGACTGCCTTGTTGGAATGGTGTGAGTCGAACCATATTTCCCTTAATCCCGATAAGTGCAATGCCTTCTCGTTCTTTCTATCAACTTCGTTTATTGATTTCTCATACCTACCATATAAATGGTCACAAGCTTGCAAGACCGAATTACTCTTTACTGCTTATTAGTACGCCCATTACTCGAGTATTTATCTATAGTACGGTCACTTTTTACTCCAGTTACTAGCACCAGGTTGATACCGTGCAGCACAAATTCCCGAGGAATGTGGGTTGCGAATTAGGGATTCAAAATGACGGTAATAAACGGTACCCTTCTTATTATCTAGAATTGAAATGAACATTCCGCAATTTGACTCCCACCAGGTACTTTATTTTATACCAGGTTCGCCGCTATAAATTATTTGTTGAACCGACAACTCCCATGTATTGCCCGAGAAGCAAACCTTTGTGCGTCTGTGGGCTCTGAAATTGATATGTTTTTCGTATCTCTCCACTCATATTTATTATCTGTAAACCGCCGGCGCCGCCTGAATCACAAGCGTTTAATGCTGATTTCTATGTCCAATTGCTTATTTATAACCATTTGTCTATGTATTAATTAATAATTATTAATTAATGTGTTTCTTAGTTCATTAAATACTAACTCTACTTGCCTCCCATTCTAACTTACAAATTGCCTCTTTTATAAAACTCGATCTGTTTTACCTTCTGCGTTTTACGTCAAAGTTATTAATCAATGTTATACTTTTCAATAATAAAATCAATGTCATTAATGTAATGTAACAATATGTACTAATGTGTGATTGAACTACTGCCCTTTTATTTTTCAATAAACAATAAAAGGGACATAAGGAAAATAACATGAACATCGGCCTCCTTATAAACCATAATCGGCCTCCGTACAATAATCGGCCTCCATATAATAATAAATGGGGTCTCAACTAAAAGTTAAAACAAAAAATTTCTAAATCAATCCTTTTAGTAAAATACAGATTATGTGGACAACACAGATGTTTTTCTTGTGTCCTGTGAAAACAAAATGGCGATCTGATTAGCGGGCGAGGTGTCGGTGTAGTCGGTGTTTTTTTCCTCTTTGATTTGGTTTTTTTGTTGTTGAACAACCTGTCGTTAATCGTATCAGGCAACTCCCTTAGCATCAACACCTTAAAACAGTGGTCACATTTTGCATTATGGAACATATCTTCCTTGACTAGGGTGGCTGGGTTTTTTAATCGATACGCTATAATTGTTCAAGTGCAAATTGTGGGTAGTAACTTTACACACATAGAATTCATTTTCGCAGACCAGTTGAACTCAATCACTCAATGGCCAAGCTTACACCTAACGCGTTGATATAGGTTGCCTTGTGGCCTTGTTGCCTTAGAGGCGGAAACTGAGGATGGTGAAGCGACAAAATCTCCCTATGTAGGTATTCTGAGCCTGTAGCTCAGTTGAGGTTTTTCGGGAAAGACATTAGGGGTTAACAGGCTAGATATTGGAACATATTGAAATTCCCCGAGGAAGACATCAAGCTTTATAGAAAAATGTGACCAATGAACCTGGTTGGTTGGTATTTATGTCTTCGTTGACATGTTACTTAAGTAGGAACTATTTTATCCTCGTCAAATCTTCTTCTTCTCTAATTATTTAATGTCTGCGAGTAGACTGCGAGTTTGACGATAAGGGTGATGATAACTGGTATGCGTTATGAGTTACGCGTAATCAGTGTATAATTTGAAAATACTTTCAACCACCACGTTATCGCTCCATTTTTGATTTTTGTAAACTTCGATGTCGTAATCCCTGAGCGTGTGGTGTGAAATTTAATTATCAAGTCCGGTTTCTTCAAACATTTCTCTTCACCAATACCAATACGTGGTAATAAGCTGGTGCGAAATAGTGCCACCACTAAAATGGTGAAAAATAGCGTTTTATGTAGTTCGAATTTAGTTTACCTTGAAACGTAATCCAAAATTTCTAAAGAAATGAAAATTTTGTCGTAACATATTCTGGTTATAACTTACTGAATCACGATAAAAATAATTATGGCATTATTATGTATCAATTTTGAGAAGTGGATGACTAAGGGAATCTTTGTGATTTCGTTATCGACACACCGTCGATTCTACTTTAGTTCACTTCCTTGTTAAAAAATTGGTACCTACAAATGTATTCAGTAACGCTCTACAGTTATTGGTGCATGGGACCTCACTCTCAGTCTACTGTTAACGCAGATACCCGATCGAATAAAACCGTCAAACAGTCGTTCAGACCCGGCAATTATTACGGCGAGCCGATAGCTGTTCCTATCTCCTAGTAATTACTAGCCATAAAACTTGCACCCGCTTCTTAGAGGAGGAAGAGACCTCGAAAATGCGCAGTAGAGGAACCGGCAATTTACCATTCAATTAACCTGCGTATGGTATCAACTAACTGCACAGATGCGCCCGCCAGCGTGGTAAAGGTGAATGTTATGGGTTGTACGCGTTGTTCCTGGTATTGCCAAGGAAATATTGTCATGGACAGCTGGTATGATTAGTGCACCAGTTAATTAACTGTTTGGTTTATTATTGTCAGTACCTTATGAATGTAGCACTCTATCGACCAAGGGGAAGAAGCATCACTTGATTAAAACGTTTCTCTGAAGCTAGGCTGTCTCAATAGAGGGGAGACCTATTGGAATTGATCAAGGAGGTGAATGGGAGTGGAATGGGGGGGGGGGGGGGGAGAGGTAATTCGGAGAAATCATATATGTATATTTTTCACATACGAATTCTCACCAAAATTATATACAATCCATTGATACGTCCCTGTAATGCATGCACTACTTACCAATTTATTTAAAAGTTTTTTTAGTCACTTCAGGTTATTTTTAGTTACGTCATTCAATTTTTAAATATACCCAGGTATTTATTTCCATTTCTTGCTTCACTTCTATTTTTTAACAGTGCGTTAAAATAACCAACTCGCGTTGTTAAAAAGAAACCTCCAAATTCAAGAACCCCTGAAAGATGTATATTCCAAAAATCGAATTAAAAAAATATACACCTGTTCGCTGAATTCCGTCCAAAACTATAGGAACAATGTAATCGAAAAAAAGAGAAAAAAGGCAATGTTGAACCACAGGCTTCGTTGAGATATTTGCAGGAATGATAAACCTTTGTGAAATAATTTACTGCTTCATTTTTCAACAACAGAGCTTATTTTGATGACCGAATCACGAAATTTCGCAAAAGAAATTAAATTCAACTGTCCCAGTTATGTAAAATACCCATATGAGGAATTTTTCGTAATTCCTTTTTATTGCATTATATTTTTGTCAAATTATTTTGAAATGTGAGGTAGATGCGGAAAAAGTAACTATTTGGGGAACAAAATTTTCTCCAGATGATTTTAAATTATTTCTCGCAGCTTCTACATATCATTTTTTTCAGCATGTTTTCATTAAATTCAAGTACATACATTTTAGGTACAACTTTCTAACCATCTATCAATTGACAACAAAAGCGGTATAGAAAGTACAAACTGAAGCCAAAATACTAAATTATTATAAAAGAAAGGATACGTTTTCAGCCAATAGTCAATATTGAGCTTGAGCGCAGCTATCCCCCCCCCCCCCACCTCACAACTCTCTTTACATTAAAAAAATTTAAAATTCTGTGTTTATTTGCAAATTTTGAGTTATTGTACATATATACCACTTTGAATACAGCAAATAAAGATAAAAATTCTGGGTTCAATTCAGCGTGTTATTCTGAGACATATTACTAAAAACTCGCATCAATAATTTTTGGAACTATTGCAACACCTCCCCAAGTGATTTTTGTCATTATTAGATAATGTCCTGCAGAAGGCGCAGGTGGTTATCCCATGGATACTCCTGTAGAGACATACTCCAGTAGATTTAATAATTGTTATTTCTCACTCTACACACAACACACAAGGACTCAAAATTCATCATGATTTCACATATTTGTATTCATCCATTTGAAACACTCCAGTGGCTTTATCAACAATTTTCAATATTTAGTTGCTTTTCGGTTCAGTATCAAGGCGATATAATTTCATTTGTATCAAGGCGATACGACTTCTACTTGTGACCAAGTTAAAGAAGAAGAAGAAAAAAAAAAAAAAAAAAAACACACACACATCTGTCCGCCTCCCATACGCACACTCACACGCGTTCCGTTCCTCTACCATCGTCATCCATTATAACCAAATTACAGTAATAACTATACTTGGATGAAGGAGAACTAAAACCAAAATCATCGAGAGTAATAATTAAACAAGAATGAGATAACAAGCATAATTTTACGAACGTTGACCCCCTCGAATGAAGGATTTTGTGCGAGGCCATTCTTCCAAAACATTTTTTTAGGCTGGCTTGGTCCAGCCATTTGTCTGCCTAATATGAACGACATGTATATTTTGTGACCCATATATATTATAGCCACTAGTGTCCATCTTTTAGTAGCAGAAACAGGTTGTGCTCATGATCAAGTTCGACGAGTCACCAAAGCCCGTTGAGAGAAGATTTGGTTGATTGTACAAGAGTCGTACGTACCTCTATTATTACAACGGGACAAAGAGATTATCATGTATTCGTCTGGCTCTGATCAATATTCTCGGATGAAGATGGGTGACGTTTTGCGTCTAATTTCCATATGGGCTTGGAAACGGTGAGGGAATTGTCGAATCAAATCGCTCGCTAACCGGTTTCGCAAGGAGGTCAGATGGGATTTGCATACGGAGTTAGTAATGATTCCCATTGATGCAAAAACCTTTTCCATAGACGTTTCCTTTCGGCTTAATATATACGGGTATCTCCAGTTGTATTGTATCATTGAAGACCAATTTAGTTCCATGAACTACACCTAATAACGTGAGTATAGCGTTTGATGAAATTTTCCGGTATTACCGAGCACAAATTGAATTCGACCTTTCGCTCTGCCAACAATGAGCGACTTTATTCACCTATTTCTGGCACTTGGTTCAGGTTTTGGATTATGCAAACCTTTAAAATTCAATAGGTACCAAATCTTTGGAGGATTCAACTCTATTTTCCTAATTCGTGAGCAGTTTTACTGCAAAATGGAGAGATTCCAGGATTGTTAAGAGACCGTTATTACTTACGTAAAACTGCATAATCTCAAAAATTTTACCTACCCCAGATTCATCTTTGTAGGAACTAGTCTAAAGTAAGCAGACCCAGGAAATACCATGGACCTTTCAAGTTTCGGTTTTATATATATATTTTTTTAATTTAATGGTGGTTAACAAATACCAACTGCTTAAAGTCCATGATACTTGAGTGATTACAATATTCCCGACGCGGTGAATCGAAAAACCAAAACAATTACGTATTAATTAATGAAGAAACTCCGAGCGTGAAGCCATCAGAGAGGAAGTTCTGATGAAGAACGACGTATTTGAAAGAATAAAAAATTCAACAAAATGGCACCATTAGAGAAGCAATAAAGTTTTGAAAGTAATGCGTTTTGAAATAAACTAAAGTGTGATTGGATTATAGTTTAGATGGACTATCCAGGATTTGCCCTAACTCATTGTTGGTTTTGTAACCAACTCAATCAAAACCCGTAGTATCGCTGAATTTAGTACTTAGGTACATAATATTAGCATTAGTATGGCTGTTTAATCAATATCGGTCGTATTTTTTGGTGTAAAAATTAGTCTACATAGATTTTTGAGGAAAATCAGTCGATGGGAAAAGAAAAATTATAAGTCACATTTACCACTGATGAAAACATCCTTTAGGATTATCACTCGGTGTAGGGTTTAGTTCATTAACCCTAGAATGGAATCTTGTTTTTTAAATAAAATTATCGGTACCGCAGAGTGGACCCCACGTTTTCAAAAATCCATTAAAAACAAAATAAAATTGATTTTTTATAAAGTTCTGCATTTTGAAATCATTTTGTAGAACCAAACGCATAAGGTTCTGTAAATTTCTGAATAATCTACCGCTAACCTCGTATTTCCAACCCTCTAGAAAACCATGTAGCAGCCACTGCAATGAACGAGATGAGTAACACACCCTACACCACCCTGTCCGCTCAAACTCAATTTACTTTGCATATGCGGGGAGAGGCATGCCCCCTGAGTCTCCTGATACGAAGTATGTAACGTTAGATCAGTTCTATGTTAGCTAAAACGATTCGTCAAAATGGCTGGCACCCAACAGTGCTGGTGTAGTTAGTGTTCAAATACTTCCCAAATGCGCCAGTTAATTCTAACCAAAAGCGCTGGTAGTTTGAACTAGACAGTCGAGGAAACTCTGCCTAAAGCGCCGGTGGTTATGATTATAGTTGTTAACGTTGACAGAAGGCAAAACAGGTAGGTATAACGGAAAATGGGTCAGAATGATGCGTATAGTTTGTTGGTCTAGTAGCGACGCGCAAAAAACAAAAACCTAATAAGTTCCGATTACAAGAAGGTTGAGCGTAGCGAAGTATGCTCAATATAAGCACCGGCGCTTTTATCCCTTATTATCAGTTGTCAAACCAGAGCACCGGCACCGGCTGGTCTGGCACCGGTCAAAATGCATGTTTTCGGACTTTATTAATTTTTGGTTTATTATTTTCAATATGGAACCTTTGTAATCGTACAAGAAAAAATAAACTTTAAGTAACACCCCCTGAAAATTTTTGGTTTACGTTTCAAGATGCGTAGAATCCAAAAATCTATTTTAAAAAAAAAAAAAAAAAAAAATCCGTCCGCTGCTCACGGCTTTTCTCCGAAAATACTAGACCAAACTATATGAAACTTGTGTTAAAAATCACATTTGGGGTCCAGATAGTCCGAGAAGCTCGGCATCAATTTTTATCAACCCTAAAGGGTTGTATTAAAGGGCTAAAAATTTAAAAAATAGAGATCTCGAAAACTTTCCAAGTAACAGTCATAATTTTTTGCTTGTCAATGATAAATTTAATACCAAAGGATCGATTAAAACCTCCCGTAACGCTGTACGTTGAATAGTTCGCTTTCGCTAAGGGCTTGAAAATCGAAAAAAAAAACTTCGAATTTCTAAGCGCGAGAAGATAGAAAAATCACGAGCTGCTAGCGGATCTATTGAATAGACAATCAAGCTCAAAATCCCATAAAAAATCGCTTGATAGTGATACTGGTATACATAAAAATTGCCTTGTAAATATCAGCTGATATAATACCAATATTGGAATTATCAGGTGATATAGTTCCAATGGAATTTATTATAACGTTGCCAAATCGAGTTTAATTACGATTTAGGTACATGAGCGATGTACCTACTAGTGAAGTATTGGTACCTAAATGCTAAATTTCATCTCTTAAATTGCTCCCAAGTCTACCTATAGGTAGCAGAAGCATTGTTTTCACTTTCGAGAGATTTAAAAGTTGTGGTCTCCTCTAAAATCAAACGGCTGTTTTTTTTTTTTGTTTTTGTTTTGTTTTTTTCAGTGATAAAATTTTCACTCGCATTTTACGTTTTTAGACTATTCTGAACAACTCTTGTTCCGGGTCTTTCTCTCTCTATCTCTGTGTGTATGTCCGCAAATCCTTGTAACAAGATTAATTTCCACAATATTCAACCGGTTCTTATGAAATTTCCATGAAATTCGTCGTTCCCAAATCAATTCTTCAATCAGCGCATGCGCATACGTAAATTCCATCAACCATCATTTTCTCATGCCCCCGTAGTCCGATCTCGCTCAAATTTGGAGGATAGATGGAAGAGATTGATTTAAGCATTCCCTAATAATTTCTACATAATCCTATCATTAGTTGCTATTGCGCATGCGCCACTATGTATTCCTTTTTAAACGAACCAATTTCAACAGTTTTCATCTGATTTTGATGAAATTTTCAGGGACTATATATAAATCGTTTTGTTTCTTAACTTTACTAATTTCGAGATTCAGATCAAAAAAAGGATCATTTTTTTATGCCTCCGAAATTCCAATTTCATTGGTTGCAAAGAAATTCGAACCGGAGCTCACTCAGATGAAAATAGAAACTTCAATTATTTCAAATTAGGTAATTATTTGATAGTCTCTCCTCCACATGTTATTAACTACCCGCATGTTACTACCATGACAAAGTAGATTTGCTCGTCTGGCGGCCCTGCAAAAATTCAAATCACGGGCCACCCTAAAGACATGAAAAATATCAAAATTCAAATCACGGGCCATCCTAGAGACATGAAACATGTCAAAAAATATCACATTGATGGAAAAAGCGGGGATCCGATGCAATTGTACTCAATGCATTCCAACAGAGAACTTATTCTAGCCGTCAACTCCCGGTCGAAAGGCCCTGCGATTTGGTTTCGATATAATGTCTGGAATATTCATATCTCAAATTAACGACATCTAAACCTTTCCATTACTATGCAGCAATCTATATTATTTTTTCCAAATTGATGTAGTGGTGGTTTGGATGGGCTCTGTCCTCAAGGATCTGATCTCAATGTCAGCAGGAATAGCTGCAACCACTATGCTACGTTCAATTACGAATATGTGCAACTTATTGTTGGCTGGTAAGCTCCATTAGATTATTGTCCCTTTTAGCATGGAGCTAGTCTGTGTGCTCTCCGAAAGAAAGCTGTGGGTACAGTTTGGAGATGTGTTGTCTAAGGTGGACTGCTATAATATGCGAGCACAAGCCTCAGCTTACTTGCTGCCACAACAGTTCGGATTTGGATCCAAGGCAGGCTGTGAAGCTGCAATTCATGCTTCTCCGACTTTTGTGATGAATCCAACGAACAATAGAAAGGTAATTTAAAAAATTGACATCAAGAATGCCTTCAATACTATTGAGCGTGACCTCATAATAAAAGCTGTTAAACACTAGACTCCAGGTGTTCAACTGGGAAAATAAATTTAAAACAGGACTGAGAAACTGTAAAGCGATTCAACATTCCAGAACTGCTGGAGTACACACTTGTTTAGCAAACAGCAGATTCGGCACAATCATGTTTCTGTTTCCTAGGTCTACTCTGACTGATGCTTTTCATATAACCCAGCAAATTATTACACAAAGGTTTACAATTGTCTTATATTTCCCTTCTATGCAAATCATTATTATATATTCATTAAACCCTGTAAATAGTAGTATATCATCAAAACTTCGCACTCAATCGCACAAACGATTAGGAAAGAAATTAGCCGCAGAGGTTTCAAAACTGATCTGAGTTCCTCTATTCTAGGCTTCCCAAAGGAGATCTATTTCAGATTTCAGCACCATAAGTCTATTAAGAAAAAAAAATATGGCTCTGAGGTCCCGCAGCTAAGCTGTACGCCTTAGTACTGATATTGAATTATATTGGTATGACACAAAAGAACTCCATTTCATATTGCAGATTCGTAGATTGTCTTAAATATTTCTAAGTAGATTGAGGCACCTACAGAGAGAAAATTAATGCAATTAATAGATGTATACATCTACACTTTAGTGGCCCCCAGATCTTAGTATAACGACATTCAAATAGGTAGGTTCCTAATAACTGAAAATTTGATAGATGAAATAAAACGCCTACCAACGGCTACTTCACTAGTCCGTCCATACGGACCATCGATACGGACAATAGTTAATAAACTCGATAGACAGTAGTTAATAAACTCGATTTCGTGAAGTCATAATTCTATTGGAAAGGAAAGGCACAAAGCACGTTTTATGTGTTCCGATATTTCTGTCTAGCGTTCATTAATGGAATTTAGCGATTGACTCGCTCATTCAAATATTTCACGGCCAGCGCATGATTTCTCAAAGTTCCCGCGCTTAGAAATCCAAGTAATTTTTTTCAAGTTGTAGCCCTTTAGGAGAGCGAAGGGATATACGTACAGCGGTACGGTTAATTTTATTCAATTCTTTGGGATAATATCTATTAATGACAACCAAAAATATCATTATTGTTACCTTGGAAGTTTATGAGATCTCAATTTTTGAATATTTCAGTCAGGTACCTAGATGAAGTTCAACAACTAGATCAAAACTAGACCCCAAACATGATTTGTAACATTTACCTAAAGCTCTGGACGGCAGACGGACGTATTTTTTTTAAATTTGAGTTTCGTGATCTACGCATCTTTGAACGTAAAGCAATACATTTTGAGGAGAGTTAAAAATGTTGTTTTTAACCAATTTCAACACTAAAAGATATGTGACTGCAAATGGTAATATATAGATTTCATAAATCAATAATATATAGGCGCAGAGAAAGAATACGATTCGCGCACGCATAACTTTATTTGTCTAAATGAAATTATAGTTCTTGCTGTGAATTTAAACTACAAATGTGATTGCTAGATATTTTTTTATTTCAGATTTCAACAACTCAAACTTCACAATACGCAGAGGAGTAAAAAATCAGAATATTACTGGAAACTTAAAAAAATAAAATAAAATAAAATAAACTTATCAAAGGGGATGTTGTTGTTCGTACAATTTTGAGGATATAACCTAAGTACACTAATTTAAAAAAAAATTATAAACTGATTTTTTGACCAAAAGTTTATCGCACTGAAACATTGATCAACGATACAAAAAACTAAACCGTTCTTAACATCGCAGCTTTTTTGTGATTCCGAACCGAATGTAAGAGCGCAATCTAGTGTAGATACATTACGAGCATCTTAAGGCCAGTTTATCAATTATCTACATTAACTGCAGTGTAGCTATACTGAGTATAGCGCTTTACTACAGATAAAGAATGTGAGTCGTTTATCAATGCCGAATTACTGAGATAAATTCTGTCTGGCAAAGCGCGCCGTTAGTATCCTCATTGGAGTCTGTAGGCGACAAAATAAGGGCGATTTACACATGGAGCTACCACAGTAGAGTAGGACCTCATTTTCATCACGGATCGACTATTAAAAAATATCTACGGTCTGACGTTATTTCCACAACAGTGACCATCATGCCATCAAGTTCGGCAAATAAGAAACCACCACAATTTTGCTATTTGCTTCATTTCTAGAAAGAGAATTTCATACACGAATTGCGATATTGCAACCTGAATTATTATGAATGAATTATTGTGATCAGTAAGTTGTGGACTTAATTTCATCTTCGATCTGTGTTAGAATGTAAAGAACGGTATCTTTGTCCAACCGAAATCTCAATGAAAATACGCACTCGTCCCATATCAGTAGGTCATCTACAAGGGGTCTTACTAGGTATACGTACGGTCTTCTTTTCCGCTCAACGAATTATGCTACGATGGAATCCTCGCCGTTGCTGCTATTTGAAGACCCCAAATATCCATTCCATTGGAAGGTACAAAAATAAAGACAATCAAACTTGAGATTCAAATAAGATTTTTGTAAATGAATAAACTTCTTAGGTTAGAAAGCTCTATATATCTCATTAATCTCCAGTTATAATTGTTATCCAACCGTCTAGGGACCAGATAAATTAAAACGCCAGTTAGGTTTAACTAGGGATGGATATTACCCCCTATTGTGTTATCTGGAGGATAACGCTATCCCTCAGATAAATCCCCTTATCCATTGGATAAATGTGATTGATAAACCGCCCCTTAATTGTTATCTCGATGAAATTTACCAACAATGTGTGCTGTTTTATAAGAACGCATAATTCAGGCAACGCAGATTTCAATTTTGTAGACCTCGTCCGAATGAATTAGTATAGAAGAGCATGCAACTGTAGCCGTAATGAGCGGTTGAATTTTTGAGGATGGTAGCTTTCCATAATCACGGCGTAATTGAGAAACGCGTGCGCGGAGATGGTTTGGTGCGGAACTAGTGCGAACGGTCACGGTCACCGCCTCTTCGGTGAATGTTTGGGTTGAAGAATCAAATTTTCTTATGGCCGTACCTACATTCATTACACACAGTGCACATCATCTCCAAATGAATCTTGTTCAAAATAGGAAAACACTGCACGCTTTAAAAGAACATACTTCTCAAGTTTATGTATCTATAATAAATTGGAATTGAATTTTATTTAGAAGCACACTCAATGAAATGAAATAAGGTCGCCGTTGGTGAGAACACGACGCTGAGGGGCCAGTTTTGGCGTGAGAACATCCACGTCGGGTTCATCTGACAAACAAAGCGAAGTTGTAACAGTTCAAGAAGGAATTTGTTAAAAGTATTTTGAGGTTGTTCTGTCTCCAAGAAGTGACCAGCGCAGGAAATTGAAAATTGGCATCGATCTACCTGCTACCTACTGTCAACAGTAAGCGATCGTTCTCAACATGCTACCAAAAACAAACAGGAAGCACTAATGGGCGCTTTCGGAACGCTATTACGGAGCTTTCCCAAAACGTAGGTAATTTAAGTTTTAGTGAGGATACAAGTGTAGACTCGCTCGATTGAAATACCTACTTCGACTCCAAATATTGCAGGCTGATTCGAATATATATCGTAATCGTAATATCTAATGGATCTATCAATACATGCTAGTTATCTACTACATATTTAGGTGATTTGGTAATAATCAGAATATAATAAAACTTGATGTGAGACCATTTTTAGTGGATCACAAACAGTACCAAGTTATTCACATTAAACGCCTCCTTTCCCCAACAACTTCTGAACCACAATCACCAATGCTACATCAGACCACTATTCCGCACTAAAATGTCGAAATAAATGTTTTTAGTGGATACCTCAGGAAATTAAGTAATTATAATTTCATGTTGATCTATCACACTTGATCTTGCCGTTCCGAAAAATATCATAATCATAATTTGGTACTGCTAAATAAGTAGATAAGGATAATATCATAAATATATTAAATAAATTAGTGGCAAATTCAACTCCTGCCTACAACAATCGTTCTATTGCCTGGCAGTTAGTTATTATGAGTGAGAGATATTATTTCAGCAAAATTCTGAATTTAAGAGGCCCAAATTCCTATCAGACTGGGGACTTTAGTACCTACGAAAGGCATGATAATTACGTAATTGGGAGTCAGTGAGAACACCCCTCCCCTTCGCTCATCACGATGAGGTCCGAGGAATGGAGTAAAATGAATAATGCATAGTAACGGTCCCACTACTTCGCCATAAAATTAAAAAATGCCATTAAGGGGGGTTTTTAATTTTTGACTAACTAAGAGGAGAGGAAGGCCCGTGTCCAGGGGAGAGGGGAGGAACGGGTTTGGATTCTTTCACGAGGGCTGGACCCGGCGAAGGGTCTTCCGCAGGGAACCCAGGAAGAAGTCCTGGCAGTAGCTAGGGCTGCCCAGACTGGAGCACCAGCAAGGACTAAGCCTGAAGTCGAAAACGTATCTTAAGACTATGGACTTACCAGGTCTCCGTGGGGTTCTTATTCCTCGTGTAGGGTTGTTGATACCAGGATGAGAAAAAAAAGTCTTGGCAAAATACTGTTTTTTGTTTTGTTTTTTTCAACACATATCACGGTCACATACAACACCTTCGGCTGTTCCTCAACGGACTGGAGTGGATGGCTCTTACCGCAGGTGCCTCGCCTCCTACTACCTTGATAGGGTAGAGGGGGTGTGGAACCGTCTACCGCCTTCAGAGTGGGGATGAGGACATCGACTCCTGGTCCCCGGCGACGCTACACATGGAATCTTCAATAATGATTTCCTAGAGATCTATATGTCTTGTGTCTGCCGTCTCTTCTCCCGCACGCCGCGCCAAATCCCCTATCCCACCGATTTTTTCCCCCTGAAGGACCTGATCCTGAAATTTTACTTTTTTTCCTTTTATCCAACCCTTTTGCTTCTGAGTTTTTAACCTGATCAGGATTCCAGACGGTCTGCAGCCTGCGTTTTTGCTCCAAGACATCCCTATCCTGCAGATAGTATCTTGGCACAGTGATCCTCTTCTCAACCTCACATCAAGTATTTCACAAAGAAACTTGGCGGTCCCCAGATCTCGGAATACTCGGAAGTACTCAGGATACGTCGGTCGCTCTAATTAAATGAAACTTTTGGTCATTAAGATTTTCAAACAAGCAGAATATAGAAAAATACACTCGTACGTACGGGTAGACACTTACCAATTAATAATTAGCCATATGTCACATCACATAACATATTACAAAGTGTGACATATCCACGCTTTGAAAAAATGGCAGAAACTTAATAATAAAACAAATCCAAAATGGCCAGGGGAATTCAATGGTAAATAAACGAAATAATAAAAATGATACTAAATTAGGGAAACTTCCAAAAAATTTCGACGAAAAATTCAATAAAAAAAAAGAAAAAATGTTTGAATTCAACTGAGAACAGGCAAGTTGAAATGGAAACTTGTAAATCTAATGTTTAAGTAATAAATAGGGTTTGTTTTGCATACATATATCAGCAGTATATATATATAGCAGAAGCATTGATTTCACTTTCGAGAAATTTTAAATACTTGCTTTTCCCAAAATCAAAATTTTCTCTCGTAATTTATTTGTTGGACCATTCTGACCAACGTTAGATAAGCGTGCGTCCAAACACCCTACGTGAGCATGAGCAAGCGTAAAATCCACCTAGCGTCATTTCTTCATGGCGTATTTTTCCAATCTCTCTCATATTCAGAGCATAGTTGGCAAATCACGTCTTGATTATCTTAAATGATCGTATCATTAATGTATGCTGCGCATGTGTGAACCTCAAATCCTTGAAACAATCTTGACTTCTGTAGTTTTCATTCGATCTCGATGAAATTTTCTGGTATTGAATGGTTTAACTTATAGGATCATCTGTATATCCATATTATAGATTGTTGCTACTCTATCCAATCATTTGACTTTATGGAAAGGCACAACACATATTCATGGAGCCAGTTCTTTCATTCAGACCAGTAAAGAACTCTCCGTCCGACGTGGAAAACGTCAAGTGAAGTCTTTCTCCTATCCGCTTGCTGTTTTTCCTTTGTTTTTATGAGTTTCAGCTTGCCCGTCACGCTTTTTGGCTGTAGAAGTTCTTCGTGTGTGGGAGACCAATGTCCTCGTGCATCTGCTCATCAACCTCTGAGGTGGAGATCCTAGATTTCCACGGGGGTACTTCTATGCAGGAGTAAGGCTAGTTGAATACCTGGATTTCCATTTGTGCATTTAGTCAGTAGATTCTTTTCCGGCTGACCGTGATTTTTGGCTACGGCATTACTACGTAGAAAATGCAAAGAAGATATCTGTGCTTCATGTTCCAACAGTTTTGAAATTAATTGGGCTCCGTTGAGGTGAAGAATTTTACAAACTAAAACTAAAATAATAACTAAATACGATCTAAATTACTCATTTAAATGAAAAGCGGAATTTGAAGAAGAACGTGGTCTGTTTCCACGAAAATAAAAAGTTACGATGCTAGATCGATTTCGACAGTTAGGTCATCATTAATAAACAATAACCGTATTTAACAAGCTTACTGATGAAAAGTCATAAACGTCGAAATCGATCCAACATCTCTTGGATTGGAAACAGAAAATGTTTTTTTCATTTTTTCATTGTTGCTTTATTGCAATGCCGGGATATACTGGGCTGACAATTGAAAGAATTTGGCTCTCGAGCACTGTGGGGATTAAAATCTATCCTCACTAGATGCTGCTGTCCTGAAGGAGGATGCAAGTCTGATGCTGCAAAGATAGAGAAGCCGAAAAAGATCCCAGTTCAAGCTGAGGGCCCAGGACTAGAACATATTTACACTGTACCGACAATGTCCCACCTTACGCAGGAACCCGCGCGCTAACCCTTGAATGCCCTGCGATGGGTACTCAAGGCACGGACGGAACTCCTACCCCTCAATATAAATCATGTTTCACCGACATGAATGCTTTATATGCAATCATTATGAGAAAGAGGATGTGCACCATTTCACATGGTTCTGTCCTGCCGGAATTCCGTGTGATTCCATTCAATTGGCCAAATCTATCAAGAGAGGAAGCAATTAACAACCTGAATGGACCTGATTGGTCTTGGTTGGTAGGGTAATGCAGGTTGTCTTGGGGTGATCTCCCGATTCAACCGGTGATAAGAGTGACAGTCCCGCAGCGTAATCATTTGGTCATCCAATAATTATCGATTTAAAAATTAATCAAATTGTGAATTATGAAGCCTCAATTTCCAAAGTTCTTTATTTAATTTGTATTATTGCTCACTCACATGTATTTATTTTCATTTGCATTATTTACTATATACAATAATTTATGCATGGTGAATAATTGTTACTGGCTGAAGGGAATCAAACCATGCCGTACTGTTTATCAAAAACAATATATTTAACAAATTAAGGATTTGGCAACAGCAAAAAATGGTCTTCCGGTTAACGGCGTTTTGTGTTTCATGGTTAAAAAAAGTTATGTTTCTGGAAACACGCTGTTCCACTTTCTATTATTTCAAATGCAAGGCTGCCCCATCTCCAAACCCCAGCCGTACTGTTTATTAGTTAATTTTCCTATCGCAGTGAAGCTTTCATTCTATAGATATATATATTCATCTATCTATTTAATTACCAGACAATTAATGGGAAGGTTCAACACTAGGCCATGGAGCTAGTAATAAAATAAATGCATTCAGTTGGAAGCAAAGTTTAATTATATTGTTTACAAGTTGTTAAGTAGTGAGATCGGAGTAATTACATTATAGGAGTTGCAGATAGGAAGTGAACTTCCTGAGACGAATATCAGGAAGGTATGTGCCACACCCAATTTGGTAGAATTTTTTTAAAACATTTTTATATAATTTTATACAGGTTCAATGTCAATAACTTTACGAAAATAGTATTTCCTATCTTTTCAATCCTTATTTGTTAACCGATCTACCGTTTCTACCCCTGTGTTTTCCAAGGAGTTAATGAAACGAAAAAACCATAATTTTTTCCATCATTATTGAGTAAATTTAAAATTTCAAACAAACCCAAATGTCAATAGCAAATGAAAATAAAGTTAAAAATACAGTCGGCCAGTTTTCATAGAGTGGTAGCTTGTACACGTAGGCAGCACAGCATTTTTGTAAAACAAGTAGAAAAATTCAATAGATATTGTTAAAATAAACAACTCCGTAATATCGGCCTGCGTAATGGGTTATAGCAGTTTGGGCTGTGAATGATGTTTCTTGAGAAGAAACCAAGTGACGTGGGAACGTTGGCTATACGCTATATGCTAATAGGCCGCTCTGCTTTAGATAGGGCCTCTTGGATTCTCTGTAATGATTTAATAGGTTGAGAAGAATATGGGCACGTTCTCACATCAACTTGGTCGTTGTAATGAGGAAGAATTTAGTTTTTTCTCACAACGCACTCGAACATTACCGGTTACTTTATTGCAGATTAATCGAGATGATTTGTAAGAAAAATTATAAATATGAGGAAGTTCTAATGATTTTCATTTCTAACATAACATACATAATTCAACTCTTGAAAAAAGATGCAAACTAAGCAGGTAACTCTGGGTTTTCTATTGCTGAACTTCGAAAGTCTGTTGGAATAGAATCAATTATAATTTGTTTGTTTGTGTCAATTATAGTGTCAATGGTTTGCTGAAGTTATAATATACCGCCCCCATTGCACAGTGAAGTAGAAAATCACATCGGCAAATGTTGTTACCTGTGGTAAACGTCCTAATTATTTGTTTGAACAAATTATACTGGTATTGTGAGCCGCACAAGGATGATGAAATGCTCGTTGAAGTCAGGCGATAGGAAGTTTGACGATGTGTACGACGATACATGCTACTGGAACGATGGCAATATCACTTGACTTATCAAAGAAACAATTTCTCACACTAAAAATTGTTTTTGTCCTCTTTCTTAGTGTTATTGCAGGTCTCAATTTCTCTTCAACATATCTTGCTACTTTGTTTCTCCCTTCTTTATCTTTATCATGTTGGTCTTGGTATTAAGGGGGCTTGCAAATATATTTTCTTGTCATCTCCCTCACCAAATCAGTTAATTTATTGTGACTGATAAACTATACGATCATTTGGAGGTAATATATAAGTAAAATTAATAAAAGGATAATTGTGGGCCAAGGTGTTCTCTAGATCCCTAAATAGTTAATTTGGTGAATTTTAGGCTCTGTTTTAGGTATGTTAAGTAGCCTAAATATTAGGTTGATTAATTGTAATTTTGATTAAGCAAATAAAAATCATCTTGTTTTTTTCCTTTTCAACAGTAACACGACATCGGATACAACCAAATTTTGTTTGTAGCTATGTACTTACCTACATACATAACATAACACCCACCTACCCATCATTATTAAAGGTATTTATTCATGAAACGTATTCATTAACAAAATATAAGTAAATCAAATGAATCCATGCTCCAACTTTAGGCGAAACTGCGCTGTAGGGGAGGGAAGGGGGACACCGGCGTAACACTGTATTTCGATTTTGGTTTTCATTCAGTAATAAACCATTGCGATATCTATGCTTCAATGCAACTGGAAGTTAAATCGTTTCAGATATTGTCCAGGGCATTTTTGAGTAACCACTGAACTGAATTGTTCGGAAATTGAATTAAAAAAATTAGATTCCATCAAGAAATCTATTAGTGTATCAGAACAAACCATTGCGTTAATATAACATTATAATTAGGTAGCTACTCGAATGTTTTCTGTTATGCAGAACAACACAAACTGATCCCCTACTCTTTGTAAAATTAAGCTGATTTGAACAGTACTTTCCTGTTCAAAAATATGTTTATCCGAGCAGAAAGGGTATTCAGTAAAAATTTACTTAAGACGTATAGGAGCATGGTTGATTATCTTTTGAGTATTAAGCAGTTTGCAGTTTTTTTAACGCATTATTAAATTTAATAAGCTCATTATGAAGCCTGATCTTTTAAAATTAGTCCTAACAATTAATTTTGGAAATTAAACGACTCTTCAATATTACCTACTCTCTCTATTTTATCTACTCTACGATATAGGGGTAATTTAAAAATTAAAATCGTTAAGCACCTACTTGCTGAAAACCCCAAACTAGTTCCTGACATTAGACTTTCGTAAGTAACGTGAACAATGTAATTCGTGTTAAGGCGATAGAAAGTTGGATTCTACACACTGATAAACGTCAGGGTAGTGAATACTTTTTGTGTGCAATTTCAAAACAATTTGGTTGAGTGTTAACTCGAAAATGCCTGAACAACGTCTGAAACGTATTAATTCCTATTTGTATTGAAGCATAGAGATCACAATTCAATTCAAGTCGAATGAAATGACTGACTCCATCCTGAGCGGCCCGTACTGTCCAACCTTTTCCTCCTAGACTACCGAAAATGTGTGATATCCCCCCATCACAAAAAAGGAGCTTCGCGTACAAAAGATGCCAAGCCGGAAAAAAACATATCATCCGATTCGGGTCATGCCAATAGTCGGATTCTCTCACTCTTTTTGACTGCGTTTGGGAGTGAGACGCTTCTTCAACGGCTTGGCTGATTCTCGCGTAGTAGGTACTCAATAAACATCATTCCTGTTCTCCGAATGTGGTAGGGAATGTCTCCTTCAAATGGTCTTCCCTGATTTTCATTAAATTAATTTATAAGGAACAGAACCCACGGACTCTGCATTGTCTACAATTTCAACACGAGACCAGTACGAAGTATGTAACACTGTTTCATCCCTTTCTAATCCCATTTTGTGAAACAACTTCCATTCCATTGTGTGTGTCATATTATTGAAATATATCATAAAATGACATTTGCGTTTAGTTTACTTTTCACTAACGCAGAGCTAAGGTTTCACATCACTATTCAATACATGAATTATGTATATTTATTCAACAGCAATATATTTTCAGTCTTTGTGAGAGGAATGAATCCACCACCACACAACCGTACGGTTTGCGAAAGGCCAAGGTCGGAAAAGCCGTTGAAGAAGCGTCTTATTCTCAAACGCAGTAAAAAAGATTGAGAGAATAAATGCACTGTAGTAGAAGACGGAGATCCGACTGTTGGCTTAGCCCAATTTGGATGATATCCTGCATTTCGTGGATTAGCATATTTTTATGAGGAACGTCTTTTTTTGGGGGGGGGGGGGGGGGGGGGGCACAAATGGGAATAACTGAACATTCAAATGTTACGGAGATTCAATAATATATTATTGGAGCGGTGGTGTCGTGCTTAGTAGTTTTTATGAAGGCAAAATCGGTGATGTGTCCACGAAAACTGCAATTTTATTGACAAAGTAACATTGTAAGTAAAAAAATTAACTGATGTAAAAACGATGGAAAATAATAAATTGAATTTAGACCACTTGGCATCCTTGTTGATTAGATATAAAAAATATGTCTTGAACATTATGACCGGCCGATTACTATTATTCCTCCCTTCTGAACATGAAGTGTAAAATTCGGAGTGAAATGGGAGAAATATAATTATGTTGAACTGGCAGAAGAACAAAGGATATTGCTGTCAAATTTATTATCATATGCGGAAAGTAATAGAGAGGGTTGGTTGTGCAAAAACCTAAAGGCCTGAGCCACCGAATTCATTCGGTACACTTTAAGCTCATTTGCTGAATCATTATACCTATTAAACATGAACCAACGACATGAAATCAGCACTAATTCGTAGACCTGGTCTGTATTTGGCTTTGTCGGGTAAAATTTTCAAATTTATTTGAGTATTTCGATGGCATTTTATAAAACCAGTATTGTAATTTCTCATGAAATTAGCAAGCTATCAAATTCACGTCAAAATTATGTTGCCACATCATTTTCCTGTATCTTGATACATTAAAGAATCCAAATTGTCATTTGCCATCTTAATCTTTCATAGCTCCTATTCCTACGAGGCCGAGGTATCCATGTGCGTAAGAAAACGTACCTTATTTTTAGGCGATTTTTCGAAATGTTCATTGGGATGTCTTGACCATTAACATTTACCTAATTCAAACGTTTTATATTTAATCAGCCCAACATTCGCTCGTTGAACATTTTTGAAATTTAAAAATATTTTTTAGTACATTGTGGCACTAAAATTGTCTATTTCACTCTTAAATTTTTGGGTTTCTGTTGAAAAACATTCCAAAAAACTTGCTTCGAAAATCTTTGAAACTATTGCAACAGCATCAATTTAGAAAAGGGGAAAAATAATATTTTTAATATGTCATAGGTATTAGAAACTCGCTAAAACATAAAATTTATGAAATCCGCTGTTAGCCATTTCTTAAAATAATGACCGACTTCAAATTCGGATTCAGCGTCTCAAAAAACATGGGTGTACCTAGTTTCGTGCACAATTTATGGCGGCAAGAGGTTTTTGCAGTTCTTGTGATTTGGTTATTGTGGTTTTAGGTAGTGCAATGTTGTAGAAATAAATCGTTTTGAGAACAAACAACCAAACGCAAAATAAATTCTGTAGTGGGTTGTAGTTAAATCCTTGATGATCCTTGATTAGTAGGGCATTGTTCCTCTTTCTCCCTACTTACCTAGGTAAGGAGCGGAAAAGTGGGGATGGGTTTAATCCCTTTAAATAATGGGAAACTTTTGATCACTTCCGATTTTCGGATGATCTCTGATTTAGAGCAAAGTAAGTTATCCTATTTCGAAACCCTCAAATATGTCAGCAAACTTGTATATACATCGTGATGCAGGTTTGAAATCTCCTTCAAATTTGTTCACGTGTAAACGGATTCCTTTCCTGGTTTATTTCCTACGCACAACACATCCATAGCGTTCTAAGTATAGCTATAAGAACGATAGATTTAGGGTATTTACACTATCTAACCCCAAAAATTTAAGTCCGAAATTTCCAAATTTTCAACGAAGCCTTTTTTATTGAGCCCTATAAACTGTTTCAACTATCTCATGCTGCAGTCTTTCCCTTCTTTTCTCGACCTACAGTGGTCATCTCTCCCCATAGAAAGTCAGACTGTATCACAGCTACTTTAGTCACCCTCTCGGATGGCCATTTTGTTGTATTTAAAGGTTTTGAAAAAGGGATTTTCACCACTCACAGAAACAGTGAAGCTTTTTGTCCTGTGCAAATATACGCTTGACATCTCCGTCGGATTCTACACTATTTTTCTCCCTTTTCCACCTTTCCACCCTTAAGAGCGTATTTAGGTACAGGTAGGGAATTCCCTATCCACATCCAAAAGTTCAAGCACTTTGAAGGGGGCAAAGGATTAAAGTCGCCATACCGACATATTTCCCTGACTAATGTGGATCTACCTCGAAGAATTCAAACCATGGTGGTTGAAAGTGGTTCAGTAGTGGAAGCTGGAGGCAATAGGTGCCAGTTTTGGTAACTACTTGAATGGAAATACTGTATATGAAATTCTGATATTTCACCGATTTAGTTAAATGATGATTATTCTGGATAAATGATATTTTCGTACAGTCTGATAAGTACATTAGTCTTGATGAGTGATTAACCAACTATCGAGAGGTGTTGGTAGTTTTTCGGTCGCAAGGAATATGTTATAGTATTTGTGGGGATGCGGCCAAGGGCTAAAAAAAAAAACATTTATTTAATTTTCGACGTTTCGTCCACTTTCTTTGGACATCTTCAGAACCTGGTGTGTCTGGGAAAAAACAAAATCTGAGTGAAACGGATAAGTCAAAATAATAATGGAAGGAAACAACAGTAGGTAGTTCACGAAGTCAACATATAGGTCGAATATGAAATCCAAGAAGTTTTAAGTGACCATCCATTTTTTTTTTGGTTCTTTTTGATATTCGATATTCGACCTATAAGTTGACTTGGTGAACTACCAACTGCCAAACTGGTTCTTTACTACCATTATTATTTTGATTTATCCGTTTCACTCGAATTTTTTTTTTTCTGTACACACCAGGTTCTAATATGTCCACAGCAAGTGGACGAAACGTTAAACATTAAATAAATTAAGTAATTTCTTTTATTTTACCCTGGTTCGCATCACGAATAATACTAATTACAACTATCGAGAGGGAGCGCTAGCGTAGCTCCATAGGTGCTGGGAAATTAAATCGGGCCGCCAAACTCAACTTGGAGGAAAGACTTGACTCTCCATGAAAAATATGAATTCGAGGAACCGGGAAGTGCTATTTTCGGATCCATTCGGTTTGCTTTCAATAACTGGTAGTTATTGGTATCGGGTTTGGTGATGTGGGCCCTCCACCCGAATCCATCGTACAGACAAAAAATTATCTTCTTTCATAGATTTTATGCTTGACTGGTGGAAGCTCGATTAATATTCCCTTTTCGAAGGTAGGTAAAAATTTAATTTCCAGATCCCATTCGAAGGAGGGTCATGACGCAGTGATCGGGGTCAAGGGCGTACCAAAAGATGGGGCTGAATCATCTACCTACCGCAAAGTACCGGACAGGGGCCCTAATCGGTAGAGACCGCTGCCGCGTGTGACCTGTCAGCCTCGTGCAAGGCCAAGCAGGTGAACGCTCTCCATAACAACCCGTGTAAAAACGGACAAATCTTCTCACCTGTTCACTTAAGTCTGCTTTAGTGATTTGATTCAAAAGTTGCGTTAATACCGACTACTTTCCTACTCAGAATCTTATAAATTTACACGGGGAAATGTTTAATCCGTAAGATGTGAGGACCCGCTAGAAGGTGGCGTACACGCTCACCAAACGTTTTTCTCAGATTTCTTTTAATAATTTAATTAATAGTAGGCATTAGGACCAGAGAGATCGATCATGACTTGGTGGGGTGAAGGATGACAAACAACATTTATAACGAACACCAGTAAAGTACGAGTAATTTAATACGAAATGTAAAAATTCCACTGTCACATCGACATTTGGTTCAAGGTGCCCATTCCATATTATTTAGTATACATAATCACCGGGTTACCAGTGATTGAATATTAGTGTTTCTGGGATCGAGGAGTCACATCAGCCATGAAGCCACATCCCTCCTTAAGGGGTGCAAGACAAAGTCCTTCAAGGGGCTTGGAGGCTTGGTTTGCGTTGAGAGCGACGTGATACTGGTGAAGCCACTGGGTCAGAAATTTGCATAGACTGCTGAACTAAGGACTCTGAAGACCCACGGAGGTGGTCAGTTAGGCCTGGCAAAGTTGGCCTTAGTGAAGAATCTGAAGGAGGGTCATGCTGTGCTGCAGAACCATGACAGACATCCTCTCCAGGAACCTTTTTGAAAAACAAAGAGAAAAAAAGACGAATTTCGAATGAATTTGCGCCCAGGGCTCTCAGCAGTTTGCTGATTGCCTTTCACAGGGACAATTTTCATGGGTGTTGGGTCATATCCAGGTCATATTTCTTCAGTTCTGTTTCAGTAAGACAGTCTCAGACACAGCAATGTTATGGGGTTGAGTTCCATGTTTGAGGTTTGCATACTTGTTGTCCCTGACATAAATATGTTTGGTATTAAATTATTATTAATTAGTTATTATTCAATTAGTTATTTCTGCTATTAGTAATAGGAGTGCTGTTTCGACGGACTGATGATGATGTTCGAAAGCGCTCGCCCCCGGTACTCGACTTGCTAGTGACGACGGACTCCTCCGAAAGGTATGTAAATTATAATAAGTATGTTTATCGATGAGTGTTACAAAGCCTCTTAGGGGGAATCGACGAATAAGTAGTTCTGAACGCTATTTCAGACGAGAAACTTATGTACAGAAGGTTGTCCGAAAATTGCGATCACACTCCAAATAAAAACTTGATATGCACAATGGTATATTTGACTTTTACAACAAGGCACTGCAACCGAGATGCATGAACAATTTTAAAGGTTCGTGTGAATAGACTCCACATTTGCACAATGATGATTTTATTACAAGTACCTTCATCACTTTACTTATTTGATTCTGTGTGGAATCAAAGAATCAAACAAAGGCCGAGGGTTGACCTACCACAACCGACACTTTCAAACGATCTTTGTGGGCGTACCGCCAACGAGACAGGCTTCATCCGCTATATGAACCACTTGGACCAAATCCAAGAAGTATCTCTTTTCCCTGCGTGACGGTAGAGTAAACGTGATCACTTTTTTGAACATGTCGTCCCTTAAAGAATTCCCTGGGTTCAACATTATGGGCAACACGCCTGCGGAATTAAAAAGAAATCCGAAGGGAATATCGAAGGGTCGATTGTAACCTATAGAGTCCATGAGCCAAGTATGAAAACATTCACTAATTTACCAAAAGTGTTTCCAATCTTTATGGATTACCCACAAAGCTGGCTCAGGAAATGCGTGCTGTGTGCCGAAAGAGCAATAGCCGATTCCACTGGTATCACCTCCTCCAACCCCAAAATTCTTTCTCCCATGTTACTAAACTAAACCGATCTATTTTTTTTTTTTTTCATATAATTTTTCTGCAATATCCTTTTTTGCATGCCAATTCAACAAATATTTCCACATTGCACGCCGAAAATTCTCAACACTTGTTGATCAGGAGGGGGGTAGATTGCAACCAGCCGGTTATACTCGTAGTTTTCACGCATCTATGTGATATCCAATCAACAGTGATAAGAACATTATGTTATTGAAGCTGTGTCACATTCGAATGTTCATTCATTCCCATTTGCGATTCCTTGTGAAATTTATTTGTCAACCTTTGTGTTAATCAATATTTATACTTTCATCATTTTATTTGTATTAATTTATTTATATCATACTATCAACAAAAAGATTCGACCCAAAGACTTAATAATGGTCCTTAAAATTTGCATATTAAATCTGCAGGAATTACATTTCAAAATTAACTTCGTATAAGGAAGAGTTAATGAAACACAATTGTTTACAATGATGATTTTCCCAAACCTGAATGAACCAATATCAGCGATTTTGCTTATATTTTAAATCCAATATTCTCCTTGCATAAAAGAACTACTGGACAGTGATAAACAAAGAGAAATGAGTTTTGAAGAAAATAACATTCAAGAGCGACTAACATAATATTTTGGTGTGGCAGTATTTCCTTTTCACAACATCAAAAAATGAAACTAGTACATACGAGTACATTTTCCCATCCAGATTATTCAATTTTATTCAACGGGAAATTTTAAATTTGAACTGGATATTCACATTTGTTTTGATAAACGATTAATTTATTTCTGTGAAAGGTATTCGAACTTTGATTTGAGTGATCTATATCTAACTAAATGAGTAAGTAGCTTTTCCCGATTCTTCAGGAGGGCTCCAGAGCTAATTTAGAAGCTTTGGTCGGCATGCGAATCAAATGAATTACATTGGAAACGCAAATGGGACGAAACGATATTCATGATATGTCATTCATGTATCAAGATACCTGAATTACTACTGAAGTTCAAAGAACTTCTAAGGAACCCACTAAGTTATCTCTCAATAAATCTATTCATATTTTCATAAAATATTACTCATACATTGTAACAACGTTAAAAGTATGTAGGTAAGTTTGGTAACGAACTCAGATCTTAGCTCGCTGAGGCGATATCACTTATTCATGTTTCACGGAACGACAGCGTAGAATAAGAGAGTAAGGTCATATATTAGATCCCGTGAATGTAAGTTATATTAGGGAAAGAGAGATTCCAAAATTGGAGTACCTACTGCTGCGAGGATCCGGCGCGCTTTATGTGAACTTTCGCCTTATTTCATCTACATCCAACTCTTTCCCGCGTAGGCGTAGCATCTTCACATGCATTCAGATACGAAAAGTGTGTATTTCTCATTCAGAATTACCGATATCGACGGATTTATCACTTGATGCTCATTCGGTTCGGAAGAGGTGCTCTGTCCGTTCGACTGGTGGTGCACAGCAGGGATCTTTTAACCGCTTCATTAGTGTGAAATATCGCTTTTGAGAGCCAACTGAATCACCTCCAGTGGTTTTACTATAGTCCCTAACACAGGTACATTGAATGTTCCGTCGTTAAAATTCATTTAATACGTATCGTTTGGAGATTGAAATGTAACATCAAAATTATTTATACAAAAACAATATTTAAAAAAAAAACAGCATATTGGCTAGTTATTGCTTTATACGGTTTCTTTCCTTTACGCTAAGCAGCTGATTTCGAATTCTTCAATTCAAGTGACACCAACTGCTCTTGCTTTTAGTAGGAAAAGATCATTAAAAAACTCAATTTCCACAAAATAATTTTGATGGTTTGTAGTATACCAACTTTTTGATTTAGCTCTAACACTCCTTCTCTGTAGAAAAGAAGCATATAGATGAATGTAAAATATAATAATGACATAAATGAATATGACCTTAAAAATTATAATTTTCTCAAAACACCCAATAAAAACGTATTCAAGAAAGGTAGCCCTTCGTACATATTCCACCCTTGATCTTATATTAGCAAATAAAAAATCTGATGCATAATACGAGCACGAATGTGGTGAACAATTTTTATGATTAGCCATCACTCAACTATTCCTCTTCAATACGTCAAATATAAGAAATTTCTGCATTTCTGGTTTTCAGACCTCTGGCGTAGGTAATTATGTGACAATGTATAAGAGGTTGTCCTTATAACATATGAATAAATTTATCTGAGATAAATTCAATGTCCTTTTCAAAGCTATTCTAAGCCCCCCCCCCCTCCCCAAGCCCCATATACCAAGTTACAGTCCGATTTTTACGAAGATTTTAGAGACTGTGTGAGTTAGTCTTGACCTGTTAATTTCATCCCTAATAGGGATCACCTAAAACACTGTTTTCTTAATATAAGGTCAATATAATAGAGCAGATTGGTTGAGCCCTTGAAATAGTAGCCTATGGGTTCCGTCTCGATGGTATAAGTAATATGATAATGATGTGTTATGAATTGTGCATTAGCAATCTTGAAATTGTTGCTTCAGGGTAAAACATTATTGGTAACTAATGCATACATGATAGGGATGTCCCCATGTCTGATTTGCATTTGATTTTGGTGAGAACAGCGAATATTTTAATTATATATTTTTTATTTTTTTATTTGAAGGTTTAAGCCGCACCTCAACCTGATGATGAATAGCGAATAGCTCATTGTTTTACTGGGTGTACCTCCTCCAATATAACCTAGTATGAATGTGGTACGATGAAATCCTCTCCCCTCATCTCCACAACCATGATTAAGAATGGATGCATTTACATTGTAAAAATCAACAAACAAAGATTCACGGAAATAGGTTCTAAATCACGGGTATTCGGTACTGCCTTCACGATGAAATTTAAATATACTGAGAACGGTTTCACTGGGAAATCAAATTCTTCTTGTAAAATAGTAAATTATTCGAAGTAAAAATGAATCACGAAATCGGTTGAGCATAGAGTAAATAGTACAGTTAATTTTCCCTATAAAATTCAAAATTATGTCTTCGATTATTTACACGCCTGAACAACAGTTTAAAAAATTTAGATAACTATTCACGTAGTGAGCCAAATGTTGAGTCATTTTCTTTTAAGTAGATTAATGGTTCACACGGAATGACGAAATAAGAATTTTGGGAGCGGAGCAGAGTTATTATTACTACAATAATTATACAGATCTTAATTATTGCTCGTAATTAATTGAGGCTCCGTTCCAAACTTCAGCTTCGTAGGATAAATAGCATAGAATTTAGTGTTAAGAGCTCACTCAGCTCATTAGTTAATCCTATCCTCCCTGTCTCCCATCCTCCCTGTCTGTTCCGTCCCAAATTTCAGCGTCGTAGGAACTTGCATAGAAAATGGATTTTTTGAATGACGAAATCAGCTCACGCTGCTGATTATCAATGTCAATTTTTGCAACCACTTTATTTTGAATGACTTGCTGATCATTTTGCGACCCATCCCGACAAATTCGGTCGTTCTCGCGTTAAAGCGCTTTTACGAGGATACATACATACATAAACGGACAAAGTGAATACAATAGCGAATTTTTTAGAAAGAAAATTCGCCAAAATATGAGAAAAATTAAAATATTGTGATTTTAATATAGAGTTCATATCACATTGCATTTTTTAGAGAAGTTAATCTAGCTTTTGTATTCGATCGAGTACGTAAATCTAGCTATTAATGAAACTTGTGTGTACTGAGTTGAATTTACTTGACTAGTAAAAAAAAAACTACAAACTTTAGATAAGAAGGAAGGAAATTGAGGTGTGTGATTTACTACCCAGTAATGAAGGACATACAGCATGGCACTGAAACCGTTGGCTGAGACAGGAGTTCTACCTTGTAGTGGAACCATCTGCAGAAAGAAGTTTTATAACCCGGTACTTAAACCGTTGGTCATAGGATTACGGAAGATGTTGAGATGCTTCGTCCTGGTAGTTGAACCGTCGGTCGAGGTGGTAAGGTAGGTTGATGCAGTGAATTGTTGGAAGAGTAGAGGAGAAGGCAAGTTTGAATATTCGAATGATGCGAGGGTGTGCTTGTCCTGACTTTTATAAGGTAAATTAAGCCCCCACTTGCAGGGATATCACGTAGGGGTGAAGTGAAACCACCTGTCATGGAATGAAGCTGACAAGGTGAAGCTGGAGGAGCGCACCCTGTTTTGAAAGCTTTATTTGGTGAATATACATACACAACTTTTGAATAACATAAGTCGGACCATGACACTGAATAATCGACATAAAGACCATTACTGTTTCATTAAGTGACCACTCCTTTCTATAGTCATGGCGACTTGAATTGTAAGAGCATAAACATAAACACTCTATCGCATATCTCAATTTGATTGGCTTGCGCTATTCATGCGCAACAGTTTCGGAGCCAGAATGTCCATTTTCACTCCCTGAATCGAGGCGTGCAGCTCGTAAAGATCGGCTGATGCAGTATAAGGTCATTGTGATTCAAAAATCAACATATATATATATATATATATATATAATATCATTTCTTCCAAGTTTTCATCAGCATTGGTTAAACTTTACACGGTAATTTAATCATTTAATGTAAAAGAATTGGCTTTCTTTGACTATTTGCTATTTGAAACAACCGATTGTATTTTTATTTTCTGGAGCTTTACAGGTGTTTCCGCCGAATAGCTTGGAAATGTCTTTTCGCAATTCCGCTTTCAACTTAGTACCAACCTCATTACCTTTTGTGGAGTGACTACGTGATTGATTTAGTTTGCAAATCAATAATACCAACTGCTGCAGAGTTCCCTTAATCCTGATTTATTGCATTGGCTCAACTACAATGAATACCTGATGTTCTCTAAGTAGGATACCCCTCAGTAGACCGGTACCTTTTCCCGGATTAGGTACCATTTGCCTACGTACGGACGACAGAGATGGCTTGCAAGACAAACAAGTGGACGGGCATAACAGGTGGGAAAAAGGAAAGAAGAAGAAGCCTCATATTGACCGATAGACCCCAAAGAGCGCTCGACGGCCTAACGGAGACCTCAGATATAGTGGGGACGGTGTGACGGGGCGCGGCCACTCCTTCTCCGTATACCCTCTATCTGACACTGTTTAGGAAAGATTCGTTCTCCTCCAGTCCTAGCTTATATTACAAATTAGTACAACACTGTGTATTTTAACAAATAATATGACATGTACGTATTACAAACATGAGCATTAATTGACTGGCCAACGACATGAGCTGCGATTCCAATCAAGTTTTAAATGTATAAATACCTATTTGCTGAAGACCCTTATTGCAATTATAATGACCCCCTTAATATTCTATGGTATAATTAAGGAATCAGATGAAATAGATGGAACGGTTTAAGACAGAGACGGTAGTACCAGTCGGAGACCTCTGGGAAATCGGACAAAATTAAGAAAGATCAATGAATTACCTTATTTTTGGGAAAAAGTTGAAATGTCCGTCATTTGGGGAATTTATGGAACACAATGTGAAAAGGGGTACGATATTGGTACCTTTTCCCGTTCATTTGGAACTCTCTTCCTTGCTTATTGCTCTTACGACCAAAATAATCTAAGGCACCCTCTTGATAGATCGAGTTGGCACATTGTCACACCGCCTGGGTACTCCTAGGACCAGAAATAGCCGAAAACGGGTTGGTTATCAAACCAAAAAGTCCGAAATTATTCGATGTTGATGAATGAAAACTCTCACAGGTCACGCACGAATTGTCTGATTTCAACAGTTTCAGGTCACGAAATAATTTCAGATTCCAATTATTGTTTCTGTGATCATACGAATGTTGGGAATTAACTCACGTGAAATCCTCAAAGTCCCACTTAGCGAAAGAACAGTCCGGATAGATACACACAAATTTTATTGTATTCGATGTGTGTTCAATCGAAGTGAATGCAAAAACGGCCATTCACTGCTAGTGATAGCTACAATTTCAAACACTCAAAGTGAGCCTATACGTTCTGAGGGTTGAACAAGAGAGTTGTATTGTCCTTCCGGCTGAGGGTTTTTAGAACATTGTATCCTTCGGTTTAGGTAAATGAGACTTCCCGCTTTCAAACGTAAATGCAGTGGTTCAACTATTTCGATTCTTTTGTTGAAAATATGCAAGTTACCAGGTTTAGTGATTTCTTACATCACATCAATGAAAATAATTATTTTGCAGAATATGACGATTGGTTTTTTTCTTTCCTGGGTGATATAAATGAGGTAATTTAGCTACAATCTGATCAAAAGTTGGCTGCACTTGATAGAATAACAGTGAAAGTATTAGGTAAAACACAACGATAAAATTTTTATACACTCCATCTTTCGTTACTATCATTACCAAAGGCATTACAGAAGAAAATTTGGGCTGATCTTTTGATCTTTACGTAAGCAGAAGTACCACAAAGAAGCCGGCATATGAGCATATTGGGAAATGTGGGTCTTTCAACCGGAATTAATTTTACTATCCAGAACTGGTCAGTTGGCTGATTTAATTTATTTCAAGGGCTTTGCATTTTTTTTAAATGGTTTTCTGAAACATTCCGCGAATATCAAAGGTAACCCCATTAATACCGACCTTTTACGTCCTGAAAACTGCGTTGTATTTTTATTTTAAATTTAATGATTTCAGCCGCACTTGAACCAGAAGGGTCATTAGCGGCAATGAACAAGGTGTTTAAAGGGGCACTACAACGGGCACGAACGGGAACCATGAGACCCTACGTTACGAAACGGATTGCCATCATGCGCTCCATTAAAAACTGCGATGTAAACACAGTAGATCCCCGATTACCCTCGAGCGGATGATCCGCGTTGCGGATTATCCACTAGTGCCACGAATTTTTTTTATTTTTTTTTATACGACTGAACGACTGACTGACGTAGAGATAAAGAACAAAGCAATGGGACTGAACGAGAACGAAGAACAAAGTTATCGCTCAGAAGATGAGGCGCCTGCAAGGATGACACACGAAACTGCTTTGCAGCACGTAGTCGGATAGCTTCAATATCAGAGAAGCAAGAAAACAACGCAATTCTGACAGAAAAACTCATATTAAGGAAAGTACACAAAGAAAAGTTATTTAAAAGCAAGAAGCAAAAACTAGTGACTGATTGAAAAAATGAAAAAATACAGCTGAACGTATCTAGTTAACAGTACAGTATGTGTATTGTTTATTGTTCACTTACTGTTCTTTATTTAAGTGATTTAGATGTAGAGCAAAGGTTTCTCCTATACAGTAGATATTTTAGAAGTTTCACATATATTGTTTTTTGTTCAATAAAACATAGTTCTTACTGTACTTACTAGTAATTACATAGCTCTGCTGTATACAGGATGTTAACCTGTATTACCTACCACAGGGATCGATTGCACAACTAATTTGCAACAAAAAGGAGTTATGGCCGTTTTCATGAGTTATAATCGGAATCACGAGAAAAAAAAAAAAACATAAAAGTGATAATACTCGGAAACGAAGCCTCTAACAAAAAAGTCTAAGAGGCGCTTATTGTTGCAAATCAGTTGTACAATCGATCCCTCGCCTGTGTCAGGTACCAAAGGTTAACACCCTGTAGGTATATTGGAAAACGTGGCAAAACACAAAGTGAAAGACAACTTTTGTTGGCGAACTGGAAAGGGATATTGATTTAAAGAATTGATCCTCGTTTGGCATACTGTTCAAGAATATAGTCAACAGCTGCTACGAGTAGAACCAACAGTGAGTGCGAATCGTGCGTGGGGCGGATTGAGGCGGCTCGTTCGCGTGCCTTCTTCTCCGTCTCCTCCGGAAACTTCAATTACCAAAACACCCGGAGCGGAACTTTATTAATTTTCATATTATAACATGCTCCGATTCCTTCCCCCCAGAATAAGGACGCCTGGAAGGAGGTGCGCGGTGCCCCACTACTAGAACTCGCTCCAGGGGCCGTCTGGTTCCACTCTCAAAAATTCACACTCAACCCACGATTAAACTAAGCCTTAGATATTGTTAGGCACGTACATCCAACATTTCCTGGCGCTCACCTATCAATAGAATCAATCTTATGTGGAACATATAACACAGTGATTTATAAAACCCATTTAAAGAATATTATATATCTGAAATAATTTCCATCATCAGGAGTAGTTAGAGCCAAGCGCATTGTGTTTGTTTTCTGAATACATCCACAGTAGGTACTTATTGGCATCACTGGCTTGGTAATAATTTAATTTTAGGCAAATTGGTTGAAATGGGTAAGAGAATTCAAAAGTCTATTTTCACAATGAAGTAAATCGAAAAATAGCCCGCTCTCCAAGCTTGTTTCGTAAATTTCAAAAACCGGATGAAAAAAATCCGTCCATCCGACGCACAGTGGTTCAAAACCCAATCTAGCTAGAAAAAATTAAATTTTTAAGTGGAAAGGTATGGCCTCAGCAGGTCTTGACATGCATTCTAATAGGTCTGGGCTAGCGGAACTCAAGGCCGTTATCAATTGTTTACGACCTGACGTGTTAGTGTGCTGAGAAATGCGGAAAACCGACGATTAATACGACTTGTTATCAGTTCACTTCAACAGATCAACGAGTGAACATGCTATTCAATCTGGCTTGGGACACGAGAAATATTCCACCATGATCTGAGCGTCGTACTTATAAGAGGACTTTTGCTATATTCTACCAGTTAAGGTTTGCTGCCATGTTGCTAATTTTTTCCTGCCAAAGTTGTAGCCCATAGGGGAAGCAAACGAAAGAACGTACAGCGACCCGAATAGTTTCATCCAATTTTTGGGATGATGTATGTAAATGAGACCAAAAAAATGTTTCTGTCCTCTTGAAAGTTTTCAAGATGTCGATATTTCAATACTTCTGGCCTTAATTACTACTTAACGTTTCTTTATTTGGACAGTTCAAATTATAACAAGACTTTGCAAAAAAAAGGCCTTTCTGTCCTTAAAGTGGTTTTTTATTATCTCCAATGTGAACTGGGGCTTTTTCAGGGAGACTAAATTCGAAATATCAAATTCAAAATTTGTAAAATGAATATACTTATCGTATTCTTTTATGTGATAAAAAATCGAATTCAGAAACTCAGTTTAAGAAAATTTGGTTTTGGCCGATGAATGCGTTTTGAGTCAAATTTCATAGAGTTTGGCCCAGTAGTTTTGGAGAAAAGCTACGGACGGCGAACGTGCACATTGGGGCAAGAGTAGTAGTGGAAAAACCCCTAAAATAAAAGTATAATTTGGGCGCTGTTTGGAACGTTTTTATACTACTCGATAGTCAATAAATGGTGCAACCAGTCGCTTTTTTCTGCAATTTTTTTTTCCATCTAAGGGGAACAAATTAAAGTATCAGTTTTTAAACCGCCAGAATACGTAATTTCAATACTTCACTTTGGCTTCTCTTCCGATTGGCGGTGTGGATGAATTTAGGAGTTGACAACGTATCTACTTGTTTACTCACGTCTACTAAAAGCCTTAGGAAAGATTAGCCAGCAGCATTTTCTTTTGCTCAGTGTCTATAATATCAAAGCCCCCGGACTTTGAAAAAGTAAGATTCTTGCATATTCAAAGATGTAAACGAACCGTGCGAAGCCTTGCGAAACCGTACTCATAGCTGATACATTGAACTACTGCTGCCAAAAATTTCAACACTGTCTTTCACCGTCACTGATGGCAGTGATGTTTCAAACATTACCTAACAGAAGGCGTGAACTTCCTATCACTCAACGAGTGAGTTTGTTCGAACAAATGTTACGTACGGAACCAAAGTTGTTGAAGATGGAATTCTACATCGAACGAGATCACCGTATCAGCTCTCTAACTCCTTTCCTTGATTTTTGGCGATTTTGTTCAAACGTTTTTGTGACCTACCACTTTTGATGAGGATTTCCGTGGAAGAGAGTAAGTCACCAAAACTCTGAAAAATCTTTAAAAAAAAAAAAATCTGTCTTAATTGATGCAGAATTCCTTCTCCTACAACATTACTTTCGTAAAAAAATGTAGGTAGGTACAAACAGACAAAAAAGTGAGAAAAATAGTCAAAAATCGATTTCTTCAGTCGAAGAATCTATTTTAGGTATAGGGACATGGGGTATATTCAGAATTTGCTTGATGAGATAAAATATAACTCCTACCAACGCTTCACCAGTCCATTACAATTTTAAACTCGAGTTCATGAAGTAATATAAGAATTATATCAGCAGATACAATCGTTAGTAGATGAAATATGAGAGTGTGGCACCAATTTGCCCTTCGAACCCTTAGAAAGGGCTAAAATTCGGGATTTGATTAGAGGATGCCCATTTTTATCTGTGTGGGAAAAAATTCTCCCAGTCCGACAATTAGAGTTGGCGTAGAAGAGCTTCGAAAAGTATGGTTATTACACAACTGCAGGTTGGGATAGGGAAGGGAGGTAGGTTGGATAGAGGACGATCGGAAAAGAGTTCACCCAAATTTTGGAGGCGCTGGGTCAGTTAGGTAACGTTGAGATGGAGGGGGTAAAATAGGCAATTTTGTAAAAATTGTTAGTGAATAGCGGACGAGTGGGGGAAACGTTAGAGGAGGATAAATTTAGAGTTCTCCTCTAAATTTGGGGGAGGACGGAGGGATCGGTGAGGGTGAGGAATTTATAAGGCTAGTTGTATATGTTCCGTTACAAACACACTTTCTAGCAGTCACTAGTGGAATCTATCGATTGACTCACTAACTCAAAGATGTTACTACTCGCCCATGGTTTTGCTCTTAGAGTTCCTTAGGGAGATTGAACAGATTAATGTGCCGCGTTCCGGGTGGTTTAATTTGATTCTTTGGGATAATGGTCTTCTGTGTCAACCAAAAAATCATTACTGTTATCATGAAGTTTTTAGGGTCTCGATTTTTGAATATTTCAGCTCTTGAATGCTACTCTTTAAGAATGATAAAAATTTGTGTTGGGCTTCGAGGGTCTACTAAACGCTAAATGTGAATTACAAACCAAGTTTTATAAACCTTGGTTCAGTCGATTACAAAGGTTCATTGTTGAAAATATTAAACTAAACGGGTCTCTTTCAATTCATCCCATAAAAAGAAATTGCCATTTTATTACGATTTATTTTGCACATTATCAAATGTATATAGTCTACTTTTCTTAATAATGTACTTCTTTCATAATAATTGTAAAAAATTGTAGGTAACTGTTTTTTTGTGTGTTTTTTTAGAGTGGAATTTAAATTTTTATGTATTGGGTTATTAGGTTCACTCGTTCCGACATTCCTAAAAAAAAAGAGAAATACTTGTAAAATGAAATAACAGAAGAATTTTGAAAGTTTGGGGTGAGCACCACCCTATGGTGTACTTGACTGTATCATGAAACATTCCAGTGTCCTTAAGAGCTTTTTTTCTTAGAATATAAGAGCTATTAACGTGTTAATAACATTTTAGGGATGTTCGCTAAAAACAAGTCTGGGCTCTTCTCGTTCTTCTCACATTAGTACAAAATTAAGTACACAACTTTAAGGTAATATGTTATGAGTTATTTAATTATGGATGTTTTACAGCTAGTGTAGTTAGGCTATAGGAAGTGGAAGAACTATTAAATATATCGAAAAACTTCGTGGTAAATTGGTCCAGTTACTTTCCTGTCAAAAAAAAAAAAAACCGAGGGTTTAAAAGAACGATTCCGGAGAAAAGCTGCATGAGTTTCTCATGTTATTTTGTTCGTCATTATGTGATGTTGGAACGACATCGAACATTTTTTTCTCCTATGTAATTAATTCAGAGAATCTAGTAGTAATAGGAATTCTCAATTGAGTATGCAAAACCCGCACGACCGAACGGTCATGAAGGAGGAGAAAACCTTGTGCGCCGTCAACTAAATGTTGACCACACTTAAAACTTTTCCCTCAATTACTTTATTAAACTTCAACCATGTGTTAACGTTGCCTTGTAAAGTACCTACCTACTTCAGTGTGATTCTGGTGAAAATTTTTGAGGAATCTGCGGAGGATTGAAAATATTCTTTGGAGCGATTCGACAGTAATTACATTGTGTATTTTTGCATATTGATTGCAATTACAAAATTTGACAAGAATATTTCGTTTCTCATTATTTTGAGACAAAATTATTTCACCTTTTCACTATATGTCTCTCTGTATGTTTTCCGTTCACGATTCACGACGGCAGCTATGCAAGTATCTATCCTTCATAGACTCTCGGTAAAGGCAAATTCTGCCATTGCAGTTAGACTATATATATGATAATGATGTCCTGGAGTCATACAGTTGAATGAAAATGAATTCTTATACTGCTATTCTTTTATAAGTGCCCTCATTAAAAATCCACCATCCCATCATATTTCACTGGGGAAATTTTATTTCTTACAGTCAAACGCCGGAATGAGGGAGGCCTTCGGTTTATAATTCTTTTCTATTTTACCATTAGAAACTAAATTGAAAAGTTTACCATAATCTATCAATTAATGAAAAATCAGCTTTTGAGATCGAACATCTAACTCAGAAAAAATTCTTCGTTGCTCATCAACCTTCAAGGGATTAATAGAAAATGCTACAAATGAAACCAAGTTGGTATTACCTAAATTGCTTTCAACTACAGATCACTGATCTATAGGTTATTATTTTTTGTCAATTATACATGGATAAAAATGAATGGATATGAAATTAGTACATTAAGTGAAAGAAGCAAATACAAATTCTAGTTCTCTGGGTTCCCAAGGAACCCAGAGAGAGATGAGAGAGAGAGAGAGAGAGAGAGAGAGAGAGAGAGAGAGAGAGAGAGAGAGAGAGAGAGAGAGAGAGAGAGAGAGAGAGAGAGACCGAAAATATACCCCCTATTTTTACCAACTCTACCGACAGTAAATTTGAAACTTCCAAGGTTGCATAAATGGACTAAAATCAGGATCGAACAAAGAATGAAAACGGAAATCAGACGAGTATAGTAATCTCACGATTTATCGCTATTACCCCCGTAACTCTGAAAAAATTCATCATCACCCAAATGAAACCTAGCAGAATTACCTAAATCAATCCACCAGCCTTCAAACTGCAGCATATAACTGATACTTACAATTAAAACAAGTAGATATTCTATTAATATAAATAATAAAAATTTGAAAATATACCCCCTATTTTTACCAAAACAGTAAATTTGAAAGCTTACTGGTCAGGATAAGTTTATATCCTGTTCCTCATAACTAGATTTACTAACCCCCCTCCATCCATAAGTTTGAAAACTGAGAGAGAGAGAGAGAGAGAGAGAGAGAGAGAGAGAGAGAGAGAGAGAGAGAGAGAGAGAGAGAGAGAGAGAGAGAGAGAGAGAGAGAGAGAGAGAGGAGAGAGAGAGAGAGAGAGAGAGAGAGAGAGAGAGAGAGAGAGAGAGAGAGAGAGAGAGAGAGAGAGAGAGAGAGAGAGAGAGAGAGAGAGAGAGAGAGAGGGGGGGGGGGGAGAGAGAGAGAGAGAGAGAGAGAGAGAGAGAGAGAGAGAGAGAGAGAGAGAGAGAGAGAGAGAGAGAGAGAGAGAGAGAGAGAGAGAGAGAGAGAGAGAGAGAGAGAGAGAGAGAGAGAGAGAGAGAGAGAGGGAGAGAGAGAGAGAGAGGGAGAGAGAGAGAGAGAGAGAGAGAGAGAGAGAGAGAGAGAGAGAGAGAGAGAGAGAGAGAGAGAGAGAGAGAGAGAGAGAGAGAGAGAGAGAGAGAGAGAGAGAGAGAGAGAGAGAGAGAGAGAGAGAGAGAGAGAGAGAGAGAGAGAGAGAGAGAGAGAGAGAGAGAGAGAGAGAGAGAGAGAGAGAGAGAGAGAGAGAGAGAGAGAGAGAGAGAGAGAGCGAGAAGTTTAAAACTAGACTAAACTCACTCACGACAATCTAACGAGAATAGTAAAATCATGACGATTCATTACTGTTACCCCCGTTCCATAATGAAATTTAAATTTCCGGGTATACATTCCAGAACTAGAACGAATTCATAGTTGAACAATAAATGCATCTTTAAACTCCTAAGAGAATAGTTAAACAATAAAAGAATCTCTAAACTCTAATAAGAATAGTTGAACCAAAGAGATTTACCTGTATCACACCTTCCCCCTTCCATAATGCAATTTGAAACACCTGACCTATGTTTCTAAACTAGACCGTATTTATAATTGAACACATCACGATTTATCAGTTTAACTCCCTCCTTTCACCCCCTTTCATAACAACATTTGAAACTCCTGTCATACTTTTCAAAACTAAATCGAATTCCTGATGGAACAAAAAATAAGGATCACGAAAACAGGTCGAGATTTGTTGCTAGGGTAGCGATCGAAAGAATCAGTTATTATCACCTCTACCCCCACAATGATAGAAAATCCGAAATTCCTAACTAAACTATAATTTGCAATGTATACAAAACTTTGACGTCGTCGTCATAAACTGTTTTCTTTTGCGGATTAAACATACCAAAACACGAAGAATTATGGTAACTTACCTAATAAATTATTTTCTTTGTAAACCTATGTAATCAGTCATCAACAAACACAAAAACGATTTTATTCGTTGTGCCCACTTACATTTCTATGTTTATGTTTTGATTTCTAGAAATATCACGTCAGTAGATTCGATTCAGAACTAACATTGTTCAGATTTGGCCAGTCACTCGCAAAATTCCAAGAGACCTAAATTAAGAATTTTATTATAGTTACATTAGAACATCAGTCTATCTTCTCCAAAGCCAAATTAAACCAATACCTGGTTTCAACTAACGAGGAACACATTGCAACTTTCATTCAAATGATCGAAAATAATTAATGATGATGACGATGATGAATAATGATCTGTTGATATTTTCATTGAAACAAACGCCGGGACTGTAAAGAGATTACTGGAAGAGCCCGCAGGCGTGGTTCATGCATTCCCGTGAACTCTCACACCGGAGAATGCCAAGTCCGCAAACTTTGTATGTAAACGGAGTCTCGGCCCTGTTGGGAAGAAGGAATGTTCGAACCTACATATCCGACTCAGTAAGTAGTACCTACCACCGCGGCCCTCCCTCTGTAGTTCCGGTGGCCGAGATCTGAGGGGACACGTGGTTTAGTCTCTGAGTAAACTCCTCGTTCTGGACTCCGACGTTCGTCTTGCAAGTAAATATTTATCGGCTTACCTAGCTAGCTCGAAGATTCGTTCGAGCCAAAGGAAGATGGAAGTTATTACAAGATGTAACTAGTTTTATTAATGGTTACGTTGGAACAGAGTGATTCAATCCGTACCATTGAGTAAGGATACTTTGTAGGAATAGCAAGGAATTTTGAGTTAAAAAAACCAGACCCAGATGATTATACAAGTTATGCGCTGAATCCGAATGAGGAATTTTCATGGTTATTTTTTATTTGTTGAATAGAAAGATCTGAGCGAGGGATTTTCGAAAAGGTGCTGTATGATGAGTGTGTGACCAATAAAATAGCTCTTGAAATTCATTTGCACGATGTCGTTACGGACACAGCCCGCCTGGGCCCTCTCCACCATTGCACTACTACGTCACGCGTGATATTCCTACCCGTTTATTTGCCAAACTAAACGGTATTTTGAGCTGAATATTCTACTTGCGGGTTTCCAACAGATGCTTAATCTGAATCTGAGGTCAAAAGTGTTAAATTCCACGGGTTATAGGAACTTCCATGAAATGTTTTCATACACCATTATGATTTCAGAAACGAAAAGTAAACAATCTCACCCGCCTTCTTCGCTGCTTGAAGAAAAATATAATCAATGATTTTACTAACTTATAATGCCTTTTATTGGTACTCTAATTTTCTTGATGGGATGAAGTCATTCATAATCACCATTCCAATCCATTCCCTCGCCATATATCTAACCTGGAATATGAAGAAAACGGAAGTTGATGAGAACTTTGTTTAATTCCAAGAAATAAAATAGAAAAAAAAAACTTGTAGGCAGGTGTTCAAAGTACAACGTCTTAAACCAATGCTGCAACATGAAACCAATTAGGTCTGGAGATTTCAATTTAAGTGGGATGATGCATTTAGGTTTACTCCAGTAAAGGGGCATTTACACCGGAATTGAGGTGGACGATTTTATTATTTAATGTAAAATCAGATCTATATTGATTTAATCACTAGCTCGACAAAGAAATCTATATAACACGCTTGACCTGGTTTCAAATATTCAGACTATTTACGATTGAAACAATTGAAAAAATTGAAAACTTCAAAATATTTTCATTATAATAAGAAAATGACGGACCGATTTCATCTATTTATTCCGTACTTATCAACTGTAGTGCCAGAGGTCTAATTGTCTGATCGTTTACCGATAAGGAAAAATCACGTTTAGCAAAACTAGTCCAGTAACGGGGTCGTCAGAAGGGGCTCCAACAGGAATCAGACGAGGTAGAAGATTTTGTTTTTTCATCTCGTACATATAGGTATCAGGGAGAAGAAAAAACGATCTCCGTAACCCATGGAAGAACTTTCTGTGGAACCTCAAACTTCAAAACCTCAAAATTTCCAATTTTTGTTTTGTTGTTATCTAGACCTTATTTTGTTGGTTCTACAAGAAAGACGTCTACATGCACTTGGAAAGACCGACAACTCCTAATGTTGAGCTCACGATTCCTAAAATTCAATACAATTCAATTTCGTACAACTTGCATAGGTACTTGAAAAAAAAAAAAAAAAAAAAAAAAAAAAAAAATACAATAATAAATGAATTAAAATTTTTTTAAAAAGGTAGGTAATTCACATTTTTAATTCAAGACATTTCTTGGTACTGCTGATCGTAATACTTTGAATCAGAGAAGTTACTTTGAAACTCATAATGGTTCTGAAGAGGGCAGAACAACAGCAGAGACGTCTTATAAAAGGGACAAATGATGATAAATAATTGAATATCGCACTCCTGGTATAAAAAATGGGACAGCTAATCAAGAATTTCGGCGAACTTCAGGACGCAAGATATTCACCAGCTGCACCATCTACATTTCTACTTTCAAACTCAATTAAAAAACTCCACTTTTTTGCCCTGTTATGCCAATTGTTTTGTTTTGTTCTTATAGGTATTCAAATTGTAGGAAAGAGGATAATTTCTATGCACGTGTAGACTTTATCTCGTAGAACCTAAAGTCGAAAAAACTAAAAAAGTTAGATTTTGAGGGACCACAGAAAGTCCGCCTTGGGTTAAGGAGGGTTTTTTTTAAATTTCTCTCTCAGATACTAATAAGTATGCACAAGATTAAAAAAATAAAAATAAAGTATATAACTACATAAAATTAAAAAATTCTACCTGAGCTGATTTTATAGGGCCTCCTTTGACGACCTCATTACTAGACTAGTTTTGCTAATCGTGATTTTTCCTTTCGTATCGTGAACGGACAATTAGTCTTTATGCATCACAGTAGATAAACACGGAACAAATAGATGAAATTGGATAGATCTCTCCTAAATAATTAAAATAGTTTAATTTTCCTATTTTTAAATCGTAAACAGTCTAAATATTCGAAAACTAACATAAGTTATGTTGTTTCCATGGATTCGATTATCACTCGTGTAGATGTAGGGGGGGGGGGGGGGGGGTAGACTGTTCTGGGTGGTTGTTTCTGATCCAGCATATTTCAGTATAACACATAAAAAACTACCTTTAAATGAAACTTATTTGAAAGCGTTTAATTTAGAATGTTATGACGAATTCCATTCAACCCTTGAATTTTGTGCATTGACAAAGGTTAAAAACCGAGATGCGATTTCAGGTCCACCGTAGACTGAGTGTCTCTCTGACTTGTCTCTCAAACTACTAGACCGAAGTTTACTCGTTTTGGCACAAAAATCTCATATCGGCCGACAATGGTTCTAAAATTTCCGAATTCTGATCCTCCATTTGGAGGACAGCTGATGACGTCCCAACCTGGAATGGCTGTTCACTTTACTACTACTTTACTTACTACTGGTGCTGAAATTTTGGCAACATTGCCAATCACCTCTAACACTGAATAAGGGTTTGCTTTTTGAAAAATCAACATATAAAATGTCGTTAGATTTCGATAGATTACATTCCTGCATAACCAACCAGGAAAAATGAAAGAACTAGAATCAAAGAATCTATGCCATCATGAAACTCGGTACTTTAAATGATCTCGAGGTACACTGGCCTCGTCTATCACTCACTCAAAAGCGGAATCTCGACTCGGTTGGTATAAAACTGTTTAACGACCACAAGGTATTTGTGCAATTCACCCGTCAAGAGGAGAGAGGAAGCTTAAGAGGAGATGGTTCCATGCACCTACGGTGAAGTCCTTATAACAAGGAGGCCACCTTCTATCATCATTTTACAACCGTTTGTTATCACATTATTACTCCATATTTGTCAATATTTTGTTATGCAATGTGTTATGTTTTGTTATGCAATGCAGTCTTTGAATCGTAACGAGACTCCTTAAAATCTTGCGTGTGTTGTATACTAATTGTGTGTTCCAATAAATAGAGAATTGACTAAAGATTTATCGATCCAGAAAAATATTGAATTTGTGTGATTCAAGTGTCTTATAACGTAAACGGGTAAGAAGGGTTAAAATTTGTTTCCCTTGGTCGTTACAAAATTTAGTGTTATAATGTAAGTTGGGGCTGCTCTTCCAATTATACCAGAAGAAGTCAGAGAGTTATAGAAGTTAGAGACAAGAATAGCTAACAAGGAACAAGAAAATTTATATATATATATATATATATATATATATATATAATTAATATTATTATTATTATTTAAGAAAGAAATTTCACAAATAGAAGAAGAAAATTTAGGTTCTGATATTTCGAAAAAATCTTGTTCACAGAATTGAGAAGGAAAAGTAAATTTAACTTGCGAGTCCCTGGTAGCGTAATTGCCAGTCTTGCGAAAATTGCCAGATGCATCTATTAGTCGACTGCTGCAGCAATTTGAAAGAGCTCATCGATGGGGTACTAACCGACCACCTGGCCTCAATTTGAACTACTGAATATTTGTCCACTACAATCATTCATTAATTACGTAATTCATTAATTACGCTACCTGGGACTCGCAAGTTAAATTTACTTTTCCCTCTCAATGCTGGGAACAAGATTTTTTCGAAATATCAGGTTCTAAATTTTCTTCTTCTATTTGTGAAATTTCTTTCTTAAATAATAATTTATAAAGTTCTGTAGAACCAATAATCAATTGTTGTATATATATATATATATATATATATATATATATATATATATATATATATATATATATATATATATATATTTGTGTGAAGTTTAATGAATTTTTTAAAATCTAAAAATGTACTTATTCAAGTTTTTACTCACGTTTTTGGGTTGGGGTAAGATTTGTTTTTGAGTCAAAGCACAAGACATATTTATTGATACACGATTAGTCTTATTTTATTAAATATGTTTGGAGTTTTCACAGACAACCAATTCTAATAAATGTATTTACATGCTTGTTATTAATATCACCCCACATCTCATTATTAACCAATTCTCTCTTCCTCACCCTAAAGGAAAATACTTTTTGTCTTAAGATATCTTTTGAAATGGTTTCCAAGTACCGATTTGAAGCTGATACGGAAGTATAATATAAATAGGACTTAGTTAGTTTTTATCCCATGACAGTTTTCAGCGTTTGTTGACAATTTTCCAGAATATCAAAAACATCTTCTCGTAGCTTACACGCGATATGATACCAGTGTGAAAGTACTTATTTCTGCAGAAAATATGTAACAATAATGGATATATAGATGGAATATATCTAACAATGATGGTGACTACTTCACTATTTTGGATGGACTAACACTATTATCGTTCAAGGTTTGGTGTGTAAGCACTTAATATATAAACTACCACCTATTGAAAATATAGCTGAGTCCAAAATGGAGATCCAAGATCAGATGAAGCATCTTCCTTGGAATAGCGTACCTTAACTGTAACTGTAAGTGAATCGAGCACTTGATGGGATAAGTAGGCTGCAGGATCAAAAATGCAGCTTCCGGGTCAGCTGATTCAACAGTTGTGCTCTCTGACCAACTGCGACAATAATGGAGCCTCCCGGTTAACAGTATCATAATATGGAGACTTGAATAAAAATCAACTTACTATTTACTTCGTTCTTTGACTTTCTCGAACCATATGTGAGAAAAATGAAGAAAAGGGTCAGCTAAATCAAAGGTCAAGTCTTTGGATTTGGACAAGTTGAGATGAAACGAAACTCGGGTCAGCTAGTCAAAATCGGAGCTTTAGGATCAGCTGAACAAAAAATGTAGTCATTGATTCAGATGAGTTGAAGAATGGGTTTTCGGCATGAGGGATGTTCTACGTTTATAATCTTATGTTAATCGTGTCGTATTTTCAAGTGGTACTAGTATTATATGATTTTGAGAACAATATATTTCTGATTGAAGAAATATCTAGAAGGGAAACCGACTTAGAATCCAATGGTTCCATGTCCTGTCCCTGCCACATATCTGATAAGCAGACCCATAGCTCCCGTGGCTCACTTCTATGTCATATGTTGACCGTCCATATGGGAACAGCAAATTATCGTGGGAGATTCGATCCGGTCTATTATTTACAAAAGAACAAGGAGGTACTCGAAATAATCTCAAGTCAAACTCCCCATCCGATCGAGTCTGAATCAATGCTCTGATCGCATTTTCCTGGGTTCTCATTTTTCATCCCACCATCACCGTAGGTAGGAATGTGGCGATATAATCGAGTTTCAGTATACCACTTTCAACACTTCTTCATTCATTACACTGTATTATTCAGATCACATTTCTCAATGCATTCAGAGCCATTTTATCTGAAAATCTTAAGAACTGCCCCAATATGATAATTAAAAAGTGGGTGTTTGTTCGATGTTGCGCTCCAAGTACTCACACATTTAGGCTAGTGCAGATTGCCATAGTTCTACGGGAGAAGGGGGGGGGGGGGTTCCGAGTGCAGTATAAGTTCCCTTAGTGTTGATTTCAGACAAAAGATTGTCTGAGTTAAGTGAATACATATTTGCTTCAGGAAAATAAAGATGGTATAGCCAGCTTGCTTATATTGCTCAAACTGCTCGGTCAGAAGGTTGGACGCGGAATCAAGATTTTCAGCACGAACGTCATCCTTTTTCTACAATCCTATCTAATAACCTGAAGCACCTTCATCAGCTACATTTTGATTTTCGAACAACCCGTTAGTTTCATTAAAGACATCATTTGTTAAAATTTCATTTTCACTGACCGTCACTGATATTTTCGTTTCAAAATATCCGATTCGAATCGGCCTTCCGTTTGTATTTTTATTGTCTTTTGATCATGTAGATACGTAAATGGCAATTAAACTCCGAATAGTTACATCTATACACTAACGTGGTGCATCTTATTACATTTCAGTTTTCTTCTTCTGGTAAAAACGGGGGAACCTAAAGCAAACAGTTGCACAAGACTCCGAAGTAGTAGCACTTCGCAATTTTGGTAACAACCTAGATCCTGATCCTGGTCCTGGTTGAACTATATATAAAACATGATAATGCATGGGCAAAAAGACCAGTTGGCAGAAAGTTGGCAAAACAAATAAATTATTTTACCTGCATTTACGAGCATTATACGTGGTTTATTCATCAAAATTATATAAGTATATATCTAATACACCACACACCCTCAAAGAATCCACTCAAAGACGGAGGAGGCACACCACTATCTTGAAAAAAATAAAAACAAATGAAGAAGTGTGGAGGACACCCAGGCTTACACTCGACGCCAGCTTTAGCGGCTTTAGGGATGGGGGAAGCTGCAGAAGGAGGAGGAGTGGGATGAAAGGAAGTGTCTCTATAAAATGACCACACACACATCTGCATGTACACTGTGAATGAGTGAATAATTGTGTGGTTGTTCTTAACCAGCGAATTCGGGCAAATATTTACTATTTGAAAAATCTTGGATTGCGTTACGAATCGCTTAATAAATATAAAATTTGAACACTATCGAAATTGTTGGGGATGATCTCTATTTGGAATATTTATTCAGCTTCAATAAATTCTAATTCTAAATTACTCTAAGATCTTGAAAACAACGATAAATCAAGCTAATATTCTTCATTGCTACCTTTGCGAGTCGTTGCTTGATTAGTGAGATGAGAGGGTCATTCAAGAAAGGGTGATCCCTAATCAGTACGATCTAGTTGGGAATGGGTGAATCTGGATGGATGGAAGGAGAAACCGAAAGAGGAGTGGAGAAAAGAAGTTGGGGGTCTCGAGCAGTGATGAGCCATATCAATCATTGCTTGCTCCTTCTGGGCTCTTGCAAGCCGAGCCAAGCAGCCAGCCCGCTTAATTCTCAGACCTCTTTTCTGAGAAACCAACGGAGGGACCGCATTCATACGACAATGTAACTGGTTTCAAAGTACAAATAGCACAAGTCCCCTTGCCGCCAGGCCTTGCCCTTCCGCGATCCGCTGCTCTGACGTCTGGGCAAACACATGACGCAACATTTTTCTGCTTTTCATTCAGTCGTATCAACTTATGGTTTCTAATCATATGAAAATGCAACATTTTCTAAAAATTACACATTTATCATGTACAGGAGAAAAAACAAAAACAATGTTTTCGGAATTGCAGAGCTTGTACTTGCGGTGCATTGTAAAATGTACAAGTATTATGAAGGAAAAAAAAAAAAAAAAAAAAAAAAAAAAAAGCATTTATTTAGATAGGTATTGCAATACAAAAAAAAAAAAAAAAAAAAAAGTTACACAAATCAGGAAATGCTACTCCCCACTATAAGTCGTAGACTTGTGCTGTGGGGAGGAGTAATACATAATCAGCACACTCATTTAATACCTTATTCAATAATCATCTTGTAAGTAAATATAGGTAAATTAGAATCAATAGTTATACATCGGGTAAATCAGAATACATAGGAATTATTTAGTTACCATCTTAAAGTTTTAATATTATCTAATGGGTCTCAGATTGCCTCATTATTATATGTTTTTTCAGTTCTTTTTTGAACTTTTCAATTTGAGAAATAGAGCGGAGCTCATGGGGTAGGGCATTGAACAGTTTTGCTCACCGGTTATCATACGCCCGTTGGCCATGGTGAGTCCTACGGAAAGACAGTTTAGAAAGAAATTGTCCACAAGTTCTTGTTTTTCCCTCATCTAAAAATTTCAGGTGGTTGCTATGTAAATCCTTATATATTTTAATTATAGTTATCTTGTAAATTAGCTCTCCCAATTTGAGTACTGCGAACTCTTTAAAGAGAGCTTCTGTCGAATAACTTGTCCTTTTTTTAAGTAAGACTTTGATTAAGAGCTTCTGGGTCAGGAATAACGAATCAAGAAGGGACGCGCTACATCCTCCCCAACCAGATGCACCATAGATCATGAGCGACTAAATGAGCGCATAGTATACCATTCTACGTCTATCAATATCTAAAAAGTTCCTCAGCTCCCTACACACATGGATCATCTTTCTCATCGAGGATGTCACTTTTTTCAGGTGTTTGTCCCGTCTTAGGTTCTGATCCACTTCCACGCCTAGGTATCGAACAGAAGCAACATGTTGTATTACTTCACAGCAGCACTGAAGGTTATCTGTACATTCCGGTACATGGCATTTTAGGTTCTTTATCTGCGAGATATCACTTTCTCTATACGCAAAAGTTAGAAAATAGTTTTAGAAAAATTGATCTTCATTCCCATACTTTTAAGACAATGAAGGATTTTGGTCAGACATGATTCAGCTTTTATGATGACTTGTTCCCAGGAGTTACCCGTTATTATAAAGGCTGTGTCGTCAGCAAAAGACACTGACTCTCCTTCAGACTCCTGCTTCAGACAGTTGCTGAACTATTTGACAAGAACCATTCTACAGTCTAACAAACAATCCCTAACTTCTCAATTCATCTGTAATGAAACAGTTGGGATTTTGACGCCTCATCCATCCTGTCATAAATTAGTTCTCAACATTGTACGAGGTAACCTGACCTCCACGGAATACTGCATAGCAATAGACCATTAAGTACAAAATGGAACATTAAAACGATTGATTATATACATATATTCCGTAGGAATGCTTCACCAAACCTCATAAAAAGCAATGGCCTTACCTTTCTTTTGCACTTATCCCTTTTCCCTGTTTAATAAAAACTAAATCTTAAACACACATCTACATATCTTATGAATGTGTTTGTTATACATGTCATCTTGTAATGTGTCTCATACATTTATATATGTAACCCGAATCAGATATCTAGCACCATGTATCTATCAAGACTACAACCGGAGGATAAACAGTTTGCAACATAGCAAACTGGTAATAAAATGACGTAAGTCTATAAAAACGATTTGAAACGGTATTTATGGTGTCACTGTTTGCTTTCATCACAAGCGCACAAGCATGTACGAACAAGTACCTACCTAAATCTTAACATTTTAGTAAGTATCTATGATTTTGATTGAATAGGGAATTTCACTTTTACAATTGGCAATAAGATTAACTGGTTAGCTGCTACTGACCTGGTTGTGGTAATTATAGTTTCAAAAACATTTGATGCGGATCAGAAACTAAAACACAAAAACTTGAAGACCTTCCTCACACTCTCTCAGCGATTTCAATAGTAAGTAGGTTGGTACTTTTATTCTGCACAAAGGTGGCTTAGCCATAACCTGCACTCAATCCCCACAACCCCAGCGTTAGTAGAGGAAGAAATGAAAAATCAAAACGAAAAACAAAAATCAGCAAGTTACAACACACAGGTTCATTATTCTTGTATTAATTAGCCCTGCTGCGCATATCTCTGGTCAATGTTTTAACGTGGGTAGCTTATTGTACATTATGAAAATATAACTAATGCTGTAGGCATCTAGCGGCAAAAAAGTGATGGAATAAAATTCAAATAAAACCGTCACTACTACTCTCTGCCTTTGTAAGAAGAGCTGTCTCTCATTGTCTATGTACATTAGAATCTAAATATACCGACACAGACATAGGTACTCGCAAACTGAAAGTTAATGAGATAGGTAAAATAAAACAACACTACGCTTTACTAGAACGTCAGTAAATAAGAAAAAATTGTTATTAAACTCAAATATTTCTTCAAAAGAGAATTTCCATTGAAATGATAATTTCATCAATTTAAATTACCTATATCAGACTATTCAATCGTCATAGTTTATAAGGTGATTTTTACTTATAATGTTTACACCAGTTCTCTTGCCGCTAATGACCCTTCTGGTTGAGGTTCGGCTTAAACCTTGATAAAAAAAATAAAAAATACACCAGTTCTCGTTCACACTGAAGTTGACAACCTTTTTCCCTGTCGAGGGTTAACCGTTTCGTGCCATGTCATTTTGATATGGCGGATTTTAAGGGGATTTTTTTTTCGGATCGACAAAAGTGTTTTATTGAAAATAATTAACTAAATTCACGTGTGAATCGCACCAAAAGAAGTTTATGTTAAAAACATTATTTTGAGGAAACTTCTCGTGGGATGAGAGAGAAATCATCGATGGATATGTTTATTAAATTCATGGAAGTATAGTAGTGTTGGGACAGTTTATTACTAGTATCTGCATGGGTGCAACACTTACAGAAATGCAAGATGTGGAACAGCTTGTTTTCACAGACAAAACTGGTTAGCTTTAACCAGTTACAAAACTTTGAGAGAACTTTTGGAGTATTTTCATGCATGTTATATACTTTATTTATCTGAATAACTTTTCAAGTACACCAAATTTTAAGATTATCCTCCGAAATCAAATTCTGTTAGCGTCGCCTTGTAAAGTGACAGCGCCACTTTTCAAACCACAAAGAAATAACAGTAGATTGCGTGCCGCATCATCTGCATGGCTCAAAGGTTCAGATCCTTTGGGAGTGACCGCGTTGCTTTTAAATATTCCTGGTCCAGTTTTTCGGATGTTCTTCGGGACCATAACCGCTTCGGGATGAGGTCACAGGCACCACGAGATGAAGGGGAAGGAAGGGGCCTCACCTATCCGGTCTGATAGTAAACGACCCCGAGTATACGAATTCCAGCCGTTTGCTTGAGAGTTGAGTAAAAACCGGGATAGGGCCCTAGACTGCTTGCCGACTCTACAAAGTAGTTATGATTTATATAGCTATATCTATGTATGTAGTACTTATTTAGTTTGTTTCCCAATTAATTTGATCACAATGATTAGGATACCAGGGGAGTGTGAGAGCGAAGGATTCAATATGCCTTCTAATTTTTGTTTCGTCCTTAGCCTCCCATGAACATAATTAACTTGGCATATCATATTTGTGTTGGAATTGGAATTACTGGAAAAGTAGCCAGTAGTGCTTAATTAAATCGGTTTACCGTGGCGAGTGGGAAAAACATACAAACATACATACATAAGATTGCTTGCATATGCTGTGAAAGTGGCAAGATAACAACGTATAAAGGTGGATTGTTCGACCAAGCAGTAAAGAATACTGCATATTTTCCCACAATCCTGTTGGCATTTACGACGATTTCAAACTGGGGGTGCTCTGTAAAGATTTCTAATGTTGAAAATTCTAAAGCTGGCACAGATTTTATATCATGCCCTTCATTGCATGTCATATTTTTTAACACGAGTTATTAAATTTGGAGAGACTTCTTCGATTCGACTGAGTTCACTTTGTTGAGGTAGGGTAGATATAGTGACGTAAAATAGAAATGTGACATTTCTGAAGGCAGCTGCAGAAGCGTAAGTCCTGGGCTAAGTAATTGAAAGGTATCCACAAGGCTCCAAATAGCTTGTATTGATTCTAGTTTTTTCATTGCGCTTTCTTTAATTTGGTTTTCTTACTATAGGACGATTTTCCGCTCGTCTTCAGACACGTTTAAATGTATGAATAAAAATACGTTCCCTTTAATACAATCCCCCCCCCTCCCCCCCCCCCCTCCCCCCCCCCCCAGTTTCGATTCAGCTTATCTGATCTGAAATTTCTTCGGTACATAAAACTCATGTAAACCCCCCTCCCCCACCACTAAAAAGATAAAGCTGGTAATAATAGGTATACTTACTATTTACTGATGGTTATACTTACGCTATTGGTCATCATCGTCATGGTATAGTCTGAATTTGAATCCTCCTTGGATCTTGGTGGCTTATTTGTGGGGAGACCTGATCTGCTCCTAGTACGGCCACTCTTACTAGACAAGGCTGCACCAGATATTAGGCGAGGGTGACTAGCTGCAAGCATTCCAGATCTACTGACTGGAATTATTCCTGATCTGCTTTGGGGAAGACTCATTACAGAGCGTCGACTGGGAGGAGGAGTGTATTTCGCCTCTTGGAGTGGAGGCATCAGATTCCTGATTTGCAATGCTCAGTATTACAACATAGCAATGTTCTAGAATATATCAATCTAAAAGTTCTAGTCATGGAGCATGATCATATGAGCGAATTTTTGTAAAATATAGTATTAGGTACCTACTTATGTTATGTTACATTGCTTTGAAATTTGGGTACTTCTAGTGCAAATAAATTGTTAATAACTAATTTTCTCGCAAAACAACTCGTTCTAAATAATATTTTGCAATTCAAATTGGACTTTGGATATTTACCTCTTTTGCATTTTTAATCGGTTTTTCAGCAAATAATAATGCAATTTAAGAATATGTTTAGCATGATTTTGTGCATAAGTAAATGTTTTAACGGTATAGTTCATGATGAACATTTTTTGACTAAAATTCTGCTTCAAAATATACATTTAACAATTTTTAGCCGTTTTCAGCCATTTTTAGTGATTTTTTCAGCACATTTTTTGAAATTTGACCAATTTAATGGGTTAAGGAGTGCTGGCCAGCGATCTCATCCTTTTATTGGGAAAGCTTGATTTTTTGGCGCAAGAACGGATTTTTAATCTCAACCCTAAGGAAAGTTATCGTCTGGAATGTCATATATATATAGGTATATATATATATATATATATATATATATATATATATATATATATATATATATATATATATATATGAAAAAGTGTTAAAATCTAGGAATCGTTAAAGAATGTCACAAAATTGATTTAAATGAAGAAAATTTCCGAAAAGTTTTAGAGCCATTGTAATAGCTTCATTTTCTAAGAAAATTCGCTAAAACCTAAAGAAAAGACGATTAATTTAAAACGAAGGAGCATGTTGTAGCTGTGGGGCATATCTTTAGTAGACAGGTGTGCATAAGTTGTTTTACCAGGGAAAGTGTGAGATATGTCCTACCTTAACTGCCCTGCAGCGTCGATAGGGGCGAAGATTCGGTTGTATAAGCCGTTGCTAGAAAGGTTGTTTTATGGGTGGGGGGGGGGGGGGAAGTCACGTTACGTTGCTGCAATGAACAAAAAATGGTTTCTTTTCCGAAACAGTTACTGAACCGTTGCTTGGTAAAAATTAATCTACTGTTTTCAAGTGTATGGGGACGGGTTCTATGGAAGTATGTCGTCTTCGAAGGACTTGTTTGAACAAACTACTAAGGGCCACTTTCACCTACAACTTAAACCAGTTTAATTTCGAAAACAATGGAAATTAACTAAGATTGTATCTCAACGTCTTTCATCAGAGCGATGTACGAGTTTAAACCCCTACTGAGGCCGCTCGAGCTCAATCTTCCAAAATCCGGACAGTTACACTTACCAATCTCCGTTAGCCCTGAAAACAATGATATCGAACACTATGGCCGCGTACGAACTGCTGTTTGTTTGATTCACAGTTGAAGTTGAGTCACAGTTTTGATTTACAATTAATTCACGCAATTTGACACTTGGATTTATAATTTATTCGTCGAATTTCCCTCGAAGATGCCAGAGGAAGATCTGACGGCGGATTGCGCACTTCGAGGAATTGGTCGACATCGAGTTTCGATGTAAATTTCGACTCGCGAATCCGACAGTTCTGAAAGCCCTCGAACTCATTGCCTCTCACCTGGAGTTCTCGTAGGACAGTTAAGTTTGAAATGGTTTTTACAATCAAATTGATGAATTTTAATACGAATAGTGAATAGTGAATGATAGGAGAATAACATATAATAGATGATATAGCACGTTATATGAGGAAGATGAATAGCAATCCCTTGTAGAATAGGTCATTACATCAGCTGATTCATTGTCCGGTGTTCAAGTTGTCCAACTTTTTAGCGGATTTTATTGGACAATTTCCCTAAACTCTGTTGGGAAATTCCATTATTCCAAACGATTAAACGAGTTTTGGGTTGGTGTAAGACGCCAAGGTTTGATCCTCGAGATTATTTTTATTGGAGTTTGGCCAATCTACGTTAAATAAATTTTTAGTGAAAGTGGCCCTAAGACTATTGCCTAAAGACTGTTGCCTTTTAAAAGTTCACTGAAAATTAAGATCGCTAGAACGATGAAGCACGGTCATCAAGAAATCCCAACAATTTCGGCGCTGAAAGAGGCATTGTCTCGATCTTAAAAGGTTGCGGCGCAACTCAGTGAACAGGAAGATGAAGACTCTTGCTGGTTTTCTAACGATTTCTAGGAATATTTCTGAATAGCTAATATAAAGGTCTGTTGAATACAATATCGTTAATGAACCAGTGGCTGTTCACACCACATCAGTGGTTTTAAATTAAACAAACATAAAATAGGATCGTTTTCAAATGGACGTATAATGAAATGAATGTCAGAATATATACATGCACAATATTAATGGTAGGTTACTAATATGGAATAGTTGCTGGTTATGCGAAAATATTGTCCAAAAGCAGAGTATCAATCAAGCTTTCAATAAATCATTGATATCGCATTGCCAAGCTTCCAATAAACCATTGCAACGAGCCGCGACGAGATTTGGGTAACAGAGTAGAACTTCGGCCCAATTTTGGCCCTTTTTTATTCCAGCCAATTTTGATGAAATTTGAAACATAGCTACATTTGATAAAGTGCCTTTTGGGGTTTCGGAGCCACTACGATCAAGTCCTGATCAGCTGAGAGAATTCAATTCTCTCCCGTTCACGCTAGATGTTGAAATTTGATAGCGTTACTCTCTGGGATATCAAGATCCGAATAAACTCAGGGGCTCTGTTCTGATCAGCTGAATGAGCTAAATTCGCTCCTATTTTCTCTAAGACTTTGAAATTTGGTTGAGAGACTCCCTGGGACATGAGACGAATGAACTGATGGGCTCAAATCTGATCAGCCGAGTTAGCTAAATTATGTCCAATTCACCCTAGGAATGTGAAATTCGATAGGGAGCTTCTCTACATAGGGCTCTGTGTATTTTTTAATCAAGAGCGCTACAATCAATCGCATTCATTTTGATCCATGTGCTTATGTCACTTGATAAGCTTGTAACACAGGGAGCTCAAATTTTATTTCAGATTTCTTCCAAAAACGCGCAGGTATCTTTTTGATAAGCACACGCTCCTAGTAATCGAAAGTATAGTATCTGTCAGGAACTAAGGCCTTTTAGGGATCATCAATCCAATAATTCTTTAGACTTCAAAGTATCAATATACAACGGATCGATAAATCCTAGTCCTTGAACTGCAAGTTGGAGATTGTACATTATTCTGGTTATTGAGAGCTAAAGATGACATTCATACATTCAGATTTCATATGCAAGTTGGAGAAACTATGAAGATCTATAACTATTTCCGAATTTCGAACTCACCTCAAAAACGCCTGATTATCTAGGAATAACTGCTCCAGTTCCCTAAGCTCCTCTAAATCCCTTGTTCCAAGATTCGGTGAGGTCATGGGGTCCGTTGGTACATGTCTCTCGGCTTTTTGTTTCTTGATCTTCGATCCTTGACTTTCAGTAGGAATTGAGTAAAATTATAATTCATTCTTTATAAATCTCAAAATGCTATTGGTATGCTTACTTATAAATTCACGAAACATCATGAAAAATGAGATGAATTTTTGAATAATGTGAGAGGGCAGAAATGCGAAGACCTCTCCTAAGCAATAATCCAAAGAATTGGGTGAGAGCGCAAACGACAAGGACAAAATTCGTCGGCAAACGTGAGGGTATTCATAAAAAGCTTCTAGTACCACTATGAGGTGATTAAAACGAGTAAACGTGTCAAATGAGACCCCCAATTTTTTTATTGCGTTCCCAGTCATATAGCACAAATGAGCAAATTTTTGTTAATTTGTTTTGTTTTTGGTTTTTCATTCTATGTCAAATGTTTCTGATTTTTGAGCCATTTGTGAACAAAAAAACATTTCCCTAGCAACGACTCGGTTGTAAGCGGAAATCATCAGAACTGTCAACTTAAATGCTTGCATACGAGTCTGCAACACATTGGGACATTTTCATGTGTTTTCTCGTGTGGTATCGCGTGAGCGAGTTTTCGTGACGATTTTTCAGTTTATGTGTCAAAGAAAAGACATGAAAATGTCAAAAAACTGGATTCTAGAGCCACACAGCTGATCTGGGATCGGTCAGTTGTGTTCAGAAGTCCCTCAAGGGGCTACATACCAAATCTCAGAATCGTGGGATCATTAGGGAAAAAACTGGATTCTAGAGCCACTCAGCTGATTTGTAATCGGTCAGTTGTGTTTCCCTCAAGGGGCTACATACCAAATCTCAGAATCGTGGGATCATTAGGGAAAAAACTGGACTCTAGAGCCACTCAGCTGATCTGAGATCGGTCAGTTGCGTTCAGAAGTCCCTCAAGGGGCTACATACCAAATCTCAGAATCGTGGGATCATTAGGGAAAAAACTGGATTCTAGAGCCACTCAGCTGATCTGGGATCGGTCAGTTGTGTTCAGAAGTCCCTCAAGGGGCTACATACCAAATCTCAGAATCGTGGGATCATTAGGGAAAAAACTGGATTCTAGAGCCACTCAGCTGATCTGGGATCGGTCAGTTGTGTTCAGAAGTCCCTCAAGGGCCCACATACCAAATCTCAGAATCGTGGGATCATTAGGGAAAAAACTGGATTCTAGAGCCACTCAGCTGATCTGGGATCGGTCAGTTGTGTTCAGAAGTCCCTCAAGGGCCCACATACCAAATCTCAGAATCGTGGGATCATTAGGGAAAAAACTGGATTCTAGAGCCACTCAGCTGATCTGGGATCGGTCAGTTGTGTTCAGAAGTCCCTCAAGGGGCTACATACCAAATCTCAGAATCGTGGGATCATTAGGGAAAAAACTGGATTCTAGAGCCACTCAGCTGATCTGGGATCGGTCAGTTGTGTTCAGAAGTCCCTCAAGGGCCCACATACCAAATCTCAGAATCGTGGGATCATTAGGGAAAAAAACTGGATTCTAGAGCCACTCAGCTGATCTGGGATCGGTCAGTTGTGTTCAGAGGTCCCTCAACAAAAATTGTCTTTGTTCAAATTCATGGGCAAAAAACTTTCTTTGAATAATAAACATTCTTTTAAACAAACCGATATAAGGGTTTAAACAATTTTTTGACTTGTTAAGTATTGATTTTTTAACTCATTTTAGTGCAATTTAACTGCAGTATTTAGCACGATTTTTTGCACCAATTTTATAATGCTCTAGCTCTAGTGGAGATTTTTCTATTCGTGCATCAGGTTGACAAATTGTTTGTTCTATGATACAAAAATTTCCACTTGCTTTCAAATACATAACCTTCCGAACCATTTCACTCTCGTGTCTGTTCGTATATTAAACAGCCCTTGTTTCAGGCACAACTATTATAAATATTATAGTCATATTATGTTGAAATTTTGGAAGTTCGTGTGGGTCAGCCCCGAAAGATTCTTTACGTTCCAAACTATCGATTCGATGCATGTGTGCAAGAAAGGACATGAAACACTTTGTCAAAGGCAAAAATCGATTTTCATGGAATCATGTGGACTGTCTCATAGATGGTATTTTATGAGTTTCATAGTAACCGGACAATTGGGACCGTGTGTGCAAGCACAAACGTGAGTTTCTTGAAACACTTTTTCTCTTATTATGGAATAAAACGGAATACATTCATAGAAATTAAGTGTTGTTTTAATCGATTAGGCGTAAATGAAGTCGCAGATCCCGGACGTATAGGCCGGTGTCCGATTTCACCTTTTCATGCAGGACTCTTCATGATCTCGCCGTTCATACACTGAACAACTGGGCAGTTTTCTTTACCCATGTTCCTGGCAGTTCAGACGAATTCTAAAAATCTTACTATGAACTCGGGCGAATGGTCTCTAAGCGTTCTACAAATATTGGAGCCGCCTTCAGCACTGCCAACGATCTAGAAACAAAACTCGACTGTGCCTGCGCAGAAGTGGCAGCGAAGCTTTATGAGAGACGAACTAAATCACTCGCGACGAAGTAGTGGAAACCCATTTAAAAACGGAAGTTAGTGAAAAACGTTGTCTATTTCCACGAAAAATAAAGAGTTACACTGTTAAATCGATTTCGACGGTTAGGCCATCATCAGTAACAAACAATAACTGTTACAATACAAATAATGGTTATTGTTTGTTACTGATGATGGCCTAACCGTCGAAATCGATTTAAAAGTGTACCTAACTCTTTATTTTTCGTGGAAATAGACAACGTTTTTCACTAACTTCCGTTTTTTTTTTTTTATGTGAGGGAGCTACAGATGGCAGAAGTTTCTTGTTAGAATTTTCCTTTAAGCAGAATCATCGTGGGGTCCCCAGAACACACTTTTGCAGGTAGCGTCAATTGGTGCCTAAATAATTATGATTAGCGAAGTTATCACAGCTTTTCCTCAACATATATTGCACTTAGATGAGTGCTACCAAGTATTCGTTACGATACAGGTGAAATATAGAAATTCATTTCCATTGTTTTAATCCCCCGAAAGAATCGGCACTTTCTCTCCCCGTCACATTAATGCATTTCATTTTACAAGCCGACCATAACATTACACCACCCCACCCTTCTGTATGATACCCAACATACTTGCTACGAATGATGACGCCAACTCACTCTCCAGTTTCGGCAACCAAACTGTTTAGTGAGGAGAGTAGATAGCTGTTTCTGTCTCATCAAATTGTTGTCTGTTCTAGTTTTAAAAATTAGGTTATCAGAATAATAAAATTCGTAATCTCACCTCTTTTGAGATGTCTTCAGCTTAGACTTTCTCGTTTGGGGCCTTACAGTCTTTCTTGATTGAATAACTTTACATTGGGTTATCGTTGAAGGAGGCCTCGCCGTTGAGGCTTCACTTATTTGCTTTTTACGCGCTGTTGCACGTTTGCTCCACAATCCGCTTATAGCTGTCCTTCTTTTATGCTCCATTCGTTTTTTCATGATTCAATTAAGTGGATTCATGGTTTTACTCGTTCAGTTTCAGTTCAATTCAGTTTATCTATAACCAAAAACAAATTACCACGGGAATAAAAGTTCTCAGTTACGTGTCCAAGTAACAATTCCGATCCACTTTACTCAGACTGATCTCGTAGTGGTAAAATAGAGATTGAATTACCTAGTAATTTTATCAGTAAATCCACGTTACAGTATTTTTAACAAGGATCACGCTTTTACAGGGTCCTACAAGTGAAAAATGTCACAAAATATCGAGATAACCAACACATAATGTCACAAAATAACGAAACTAAAGTAGCGGCGGATGCTATTTATTTGCTATTCAACCTATGAAACTTTCATTTGAAATGGGACGTCTAGAAATGAATCATCCATGAAAGTCTTTGGAAGAAGCAGTTTGATATACTGAGCTGTTTAGAGGTTGTTGGAGAGTCACAAAGGTTCTAATTGGTATAAAATGCTTCCTCGTTCAGGTACGCCCAGCGAATCTTGCGATTGTGTGATAATGGGATATGTAGTTTGTTTATACAAGCGGTCATTAGAACATACGAGGCTGTCCAGGTGAGCTCGTGATTTTTTTTCCCTTGAATTCGGCATCATGGCCAACGTTTCGCAAGGTTGGTTGAATTTTTGTGTGTTTTAAAAAATCAAATAGAAATATTACAATTTTACTATGCTCGTTTTTGATTTCGAAAAGCAATTGGTAGCGAGTCCGCTGGGGATCACGGCGACTTTGGTGCCTAATGGTTCTCAAATACGTGTAGAATGAGATTTAATAACAATTGGCTGCTACTAATTGATACCCAGAGGTTCAGATCTTTAAATATCTCGAGATTTGTAAGACAACATTTTAAGAAACATTCGATTTTTGTAAATTATGTATTTAATTACCTACATTAATAAAGATCGTAACATAAAAATTTGCTAATATGATTATCATCATGCGAAGTAGATAAATGGAATCAGAGGAGAGGGAGGGGGATGGTGAAGAGGGAGAGGAAGAAATTGCATTAGGTAAATGAGAAGAACATTTATATCTAATATCCTTTCTCTGTTTTATGTTTTCATGTCCTGATTATTTATTTATTGAGGACGGGTGCGAGCCCAATGAAGACTTATTGTTGCAATGTTTCATAGAAACATAAAATCTTTTTTTTATTCAGTTTTTTCAATAAGAGAAAACCTGATACTTTGGGGTATATACATCCATGCATGTTAAAGACGCATGCATCCATGCATCTATTAGACAAAAAGAAATGTATCTGTAAATTTAGCGAAGCGAGCAACATTCCCTACACGTCACACTTCGCGAGCGAAGTGAGCAATTTAATGGGGGGTCCGGGGGGCTTGCCCCCGGCTGGACGTGGAGGCGAGCGTAGCGAGCCGGAGCGGCTAGTTTATCTATACTATTTATAAGAATGAAACTCCGTCTGTCTGTCGTGTCTATGCACGGCCAAACGGCTGAGTGGGCCGGATCTACGAGTGGGGGGATCTTCTTGGGATTTTCCGATAGGGTGTATAAGCGATTAAACAAATTTTAAATTCGCTTATACACCCTATCGGAAAATCCCAAGAAGATCCCCCCACTCGTAGATCCGGCCCACTCAGCCGTTTGGCCGTGCATAGACACGACAGACAGACGGAGTTTCATTCTTATAAATAGTATAGATGTTTAATCCCACCCGAACCATGGGCCGTAGGCGGGAGGGGGGTCGAAGTAATAATTAATGTGCGCTTTTTGGACTTCCCCGCTTCCCCTACCCCTCTAAACGGCCTTTGACAATTCCGGAAAAATACGGGTTTCGTAGGTTTTCCTACGAGGAAGACGACGGCGCAATCGGATCGCGAAAAAAGTATCGGGAAATGCGTCAAAAAAATGCGAGAGTACGGACCCGTTTTCTCGAAAAGTCCGCCGAAAAACTTGGTTTTTTCCGATTAAAATATACCCCATAAAGGTACGTTTTTCGGAACGGTTTTCGCGGGCGAAATACAGCTTTGGGTCCGCCGAATCTGAATCTGAAATCGGATATCGAAAAAAGTGACGGAAAGTCGGTGAAATCACGAGCGGAAGCGAGGGAACCGTTTAACATCAGAAATTAATCGACCCGGGCCGCGTTTCACAACGTTGCTTACCAGAAGGAACCCTCAGGGGGGTTCCCATTTGCACTTCTACGCAATACTTGCGAGGCGAGCAGGTATACATAGGTACCTACCTTGCGAGCGAAGCGAGAGCCATTTCAACAGAATAAATACGGACTTTGTCCTACACATATACAGGTATACCTTGCGAGCGAAGCAAGCAACATCCACTAATAAACTTTTCGTGGTTCCACGTAGTTTTATAAGATTTAATTTGTTTGTAAGAATTTCCAACAGAAAAAAACGTCTGCCAAGTTGGGTGGGTAGTATAACTTCCTCAAGCGAGCGAAGCGAGCAGCATCCCCTACAGAAGTTAAACCTACCCTGAGAGATTTAACCGTTATTATAAATAATTACAAGTATTTTAAATCCACTTACCATGTTTAGAAATATAATAACTGTACTCTTCTTACACTCTTATTGGTATTATTTATTCAATCGAATCGAGTGTACCTCTGAGATGAGAGATCCAACAGCTCTGAAATAGTTCTGTACTATCGGAAGAGGCAAAAAACCTTGAAAGTATTACAAAAGATGTAAGCTACCTACTGTATATTGAAGTAACCTACTACATCTAATTAGTGGTTGTGAGTTGTTAAGAGACAAAACAATAAAAGAGTAGAGTTTGGTTTTGTGGATTATGCTCGTGTTTTCGACAATTAATAGACGACGGGCGACGACTCGGGTTGGTGATAGGGCGAGCAAACGAATGCTAACTTCCCAAGTCGTTGGTTGCCGAGTGGTGGGTCGTTGACGACTCGCGCTAAAGTGAGAATCGATTTCCGCTCATTTTCTGCTGTATTTTTTTATGACTTTTATCCACCATTTCGTCGTGTTTTTTCCTAGAGTTTAATTAATTTTCATAATAATAAATCAAAATGTTTAGTAAAGAAACTACGGCCAGATCGATTATTAATCAGATCAACACAACGAAGTGTCCAGTAACTGGGCCCTGTTCAATATCTGGTACATTCACCCTAATAATAATTGAAAATGAATAAATGAATGAAGAAAGATAAATTAAATAAATAAACAATATCGCTGCCATGTAGTATACAGCATACCTATTGTTCGGGGTTTCTATTGAGTCTACATATGTAATTTCGAGCCAATTGCTTCTTAATGGCGTCCTGTAGTGCGAAACAGACACATGCAGGCCCTGTCGAAGTTAGACTCACTTTGTTTGTCAATTAATTTAATTTACCATGATTTTTTCCAAGATAGGTATTCAAGAGGATTCAGAACCCAAAACGTAACAATGGAGAATTTAGTTCACAAAACAAATACGTGCGCGCTTGCGACAAACTGTAATTTTATTAAACCACCATTTCTTATTCACTAGCACCGAACAGAATACCAAACAACTGCCCTCATCACTAAAAACTCGCTAAAAAAGGTAATAGATCAATTAAGATTTATACCAATTGATTGGTAGAGATGATAGCTGCCGAACGGAAAACCCACATTCTCTACCGTCAAAGGGGTCAACATCATCTTCTGTAATTTGCTATTCTGGTCCTGATACAATCTGAAGGTCGCCTAATGTAAATTCAATTAAAGTAGAGGCGTGTAATGATGGATAGAGACCCAAGGTAGGTCAGTCTGAACAGCTTTTTTCTTTTTCATAAAGGTCAACGCTCGGCATTATCAAGTCCGCGGAGACTCGAGAAACTATGACACCGCTGGGTCCTATTCTTTAATATATGAGAGAGCTTTCAGATTTTTTTTTCTTGTTCTTTCTTTTCTCAAACTTCTTTTGAGGATCAAGCCAGCATGACCTTTATGGAAAGAATCACCGAATGCTTTACTGATTTGATCGGATATGCGACCGTTATAAAATAAGTTGGTATAAGGAGAATATGGATTTCTTTACAATGCTAAGGGCATCTGTACTCGACACTGTCAATGTTAGATTTTCATTTCTAGATATGAACACTATGCAAGATACGATTTGAGAATGAATATAATTTTGGTTTTGTGTATCAAAAGATGATTCGGTGACTACATAACTACATAGAAATAATAATAAAAACTCATGATGCGAGATCTCCTCCCCCTTCAAGTGTCTGAGCTGCTTTTCACACATGATCCGCATGCGCTCCACTCCATCCTTCATCAACGAGTACCACATATGAAAGAGGTCCAGTTTTTGCCATTACAGGAGTTATTAATTAATATCATAACAAACATAATACTGTAACCACAGATTGAGTAACTTTTGCAATGAGAACTATAGTTGAAAGCGAAGATGTCTCAAAATTTATTAGTGACCTCAGGGTACTTGCAGGCAGATTTCAATTCGGATCTTCTTTTTAACTTTTAGCGCTAGGGTTATTACCTTGATAACACTAATTTATTGTTGTCTCAAGTGATCCATTCACAGTTACATATTGTTTATTCATATTTTGAGGAAAATTTTCCATTCGTGATGATACCTTCACATGTATTACACTCGTGTAACGTACCTATCTAACCCATTGGGGCAGAATACAAGTGGCTAATGAGGGATGTGGGTTTCCCTAGAACGCTAAGGGTGAAAAGCAGTCAGTACTAGGATAAACAAAGATTTATTGAATTTATTTTCGCTCCAAACAATTCATTCGCAGTCACATAGGTATCGTTAATTTGGAGAAAACCTCACGCCTTATGAACGTATATAATCAGTAGACGCATGAATTGGGTGTTTGGAATGATTTCATGTGTTTCATTCAGGGGTACTCAGGGCCAGTATTAAGCTGAAATAGTACTGAAAATTGATAATGAAAGTGCTGTAAAATTATTGAAAACCCAAGTTTCACAAACCGATAAAGCCCATTGCTTTTCACAATCACTTCGGTCGAGAAAAGTATATTATGAAAGGGATGATGAACTTAAGTTTGTTGATGGAGAAAAACAAGTAGGTAGGTAGCTGATATTTTCACGAAACACCTCAGAAGAATTTGATTTGTTTACCTTAGTCACCAAGTGGAAGCTCTAGTCAACGGTTGATATTGGATAACGGCAACTTTTTTGGAGGAAGTATTGTGGAGCTAACCAACTGAAATTCCCTGATATCACCTGTTGCACAGGTTATTATGAAAATAATATATTTTGAAGATTTTTTCGTGTGAAAATAACTACCTACTTGTCTTTTTCTAGTAACACTCTGTTTTAATTTATATACCTAGTAGGTAGTACAGGCTGCAATTTTCTGCAACCTAAAATCTCTGGTTCACCTTTGATTAGCCCTGAAAGGCAAAATTAAAGGGTTAAAATATAAAATGTCAGGATCTCGAAAACGTTCAAGATAGGTGAACCTTATTTTACTTATGTTTGTTATTGGTGGATTTCATGTGAGACATTTGAATGAGAATACCCAGATGGCTGTATTTATGATCATCTGTTCGCTCTTTCAGGAATAATTAATGCCGACATGGAGTAAATATGAACACGTAAAAACATAATAATAAAAAATTCCTTTGTAACTTCGGCGATAGAGCCCAACTTTGTTTCCACATAGAGCCAAACGGCTAAACATTGAAGTATGTGGAAGACGCTTTTAACTCTGGTGACGATAGTAGAGCTTACTCTACTGATCAGGGTGAATTTAATAGGTATATTAATGTGCCAGAGAGTCTCCTTATCGAATTTCATCTTCCTATGATGAACAGAAGAGAATTTCCTTAGCTCACTCACTCAGCTGATCAGGAACGAGAGAGGTTTTTGTTGTGCTACTTATTCTTTTTTTTACCATATAACTATTTTAGAGGTTTACGTATATTAAAACATATAAAAAGCAAACTCCCTGACTTAAGAAAAAGCATTTTGAGAAACCCTGGTAATTTTTCTATAAATTAAGGTTAAACCACGCAAGCACAATCACTTTCTACCCAGACACAAAAATGTTTTTTCAAATTCGTCACACAATGGAATTGTTTGAGTGACTGGATAATCATATAGAATTTGTTGGATTCCATCGATCCCATCCATCTACCAAATCCTTCAGGATAAAGGAGGTAAATAAATCTTTCAACATAGATCCGAGCAGTGAGTTGATAAACAGATTGTTCAACATATTCAACTGACGAAACATATGCACTGCACAGTTTTATACACAATATATACGATCGAGTCAGTTTGATTCATCACCGTTCGAAAATGATGCTACTGCATAATGTTACGTTGTTACTTGTACGAGCTGGATGTTTATTTCCCAAAATTGAGGTTGGTCACTAGCTTCTGTTGAAATTAGGAAGATGTAGTGGCACTTTTCGGAGCAGTGGTCCGGGGATGAGGGGAGGGGGGATGTGTGTTTGGAATGATGGTCCAGCCAGTGGAAGCTGAAGGGTTGGAGGTAGATGGGAGGAGGGAGAGCAGCATTCCTTTCAGGGAGCCGGGAAACGAGACGACCCGAGCGGGAATGGGCTAGTGAGATGAGCGGGATGGTCGACGGAGATGGGAGGAGGGGGTCAACCGCGATCCCATGTCCGTAGGGCCGCCACGCCACTAACACTACACGTATTCCCTTGAATGGAAACCCCCCTCTCCGTTCTGCCTTCTCGCCACACTTGGTCTCTTCACTTGCTGGACCACATCGACGAGAAGCCCACCCCTTCTCCGCCCATCGGGCACTTGGCACCACTTCCGAAGTCCCTTGTGTCACCTCTGTCCTGATCACAACAGGTGCGCTATGGAATTCTTCGATCCATTTAGTGAAACCGCGTTTACTGTTCGTATTTTGGTGATCAATTACTTCATAAATCTTCATAGATTTCACCGAATGGATGATGGCATTACATACCTAGTACAAGGTCCGATTATCTAACATTGAAAGCCCCCATTACACTTTGAACACACCGAATCTCGGGTAATCCCCAAAGCCCTTCCATTAAACCTTTTAGAGAATTTTCGTAGAAAATGGAGCTATTGCAATGGTTCCTACTTTTCTGAAACGATTCATGGAAACGATATATATACAGGGGGTCCTAGCCATTATGAACCAAGCTTGTAATCCACTTTTAAATTAGCTTATAAAAAAGTTTGAATTGTAACTCCCAGTAAAGTTTTGCCAGGAATACAAATATGACATCTTTGCGTGCATTCAAAAAATCGAGAGGGGGTTATTTTTTCATGAAATTCAACGTAGAATCTGAATCTGCAATGAAAAATAGGGTTTCCCATTCAAAAAACAAAGCTGTCGTAAATTTCGCACATTTGCGCGCATGCGCGACCCGAAAAATGGTCATATTTGGATTCCTCGCAAAACATTAGTGGGGTTACAATTTATCATTTTTTTAAGCAAATTTAAAAAGTTAATTACAAGCTTGGTTCATAATAGCTGGAACAACCTGTTTACATATACCCCTTACTCTTATACTTCCCACTCTCTGTTATTAAGTTTTTCCTTAAGAGCTGTGACAATAAATCGTGCGATTTCAACCCAGTTCTCTTTCTTTTCTACAATGGTGTCTGGTTTGAGAGTCTAGTATCTAAGTCACATCGGATGTGATCCAATTGTACGCCCACTCAAAAAAAAAAAAAAAAAAAAAAAAAAAAAAAAAAAAAAAAAAAGTTTGGTTTTAGGGAATACAATTCTGCTTCTCTACCACCAAAACCAGCGATTTGGACTCCATACTTTCCAATATACTCCTTATTGTTTGATTTAGTTTGTACTGTACATACTCCTTTGTATGGGTAGATATCACTGCTACCAGATCATCTGCATAACCAACCAAGAATACCCCTCTGGTATTTCGATACTTATGATCCCATCATAATTTAAATTCCATAGGTCTGCCCCCAGATTGAGCCTTGGACAGTCCAGCTGATGTGATCCTATTATTTTTTACACTTCTTGAGTGTCAAAAAGCAGCCAACGACTCGAATAATAATTCTTGTAGGACAAATAGTCCTGTAGGACCCGATACAGGTACAGCAGTATGCAGAAATCAACCCTCAGATCATGCAGTATGTCGTAGCATCTGGCAGAATTAAAGACAGTTATAACTTTAGGTATTACCATTATACATAAGTCCCTGAGCAGGAGTATCTATCACATTAACTGGGTCTGCGTCGATTTTCCAACAGTAAAGCCGTATTGCCTCCGGGACATCTCTCCGGCTTCTCCTTCAAGGTTCTTTGCTCCAGAATTTTCTCTAACAGCTTCCCTGCAGTGTCCAGCATTAACAGTGGCCTAAGAGCTAATGCTGTGATGGGATAAACCTTCCCTTTTACCAGTAAGGACTAACTTCTCCACTTTTCACTATTCTGGGAATATTCCTTCTACTTGGCATGCATTATACATACTAGCAGTAAGTATGTTCGGTTGTGTTTCCACCACGATTTGAGGATCTCCACAAGAATTTTGTTGGGGAACTTTCTTTTGATTTCGCTGCACACAATAGCTATTCCCTTGTAAAGGGAGACATCTCGCCTACAACCTCCACAGGGATTCTATTCTCCGGATTGTGACTAGGAATGAGTTCTACTATCTACTACTTTTACCTCAGTTAGAATTTCCAATGTTGAATTCATCCCTCTCAGTTTATGTCCCCTCTCAAAATCATCACAAGGTATTTTCCATTGCTGGGCCTTGGCTTTCATTATGACAGCTTTCCATGCTCGCCTTGCTACTTTGAAAGTCATCTGAATCTCCTCTAGCTCTTCGAGCAAGCCTTTTATATCGAAAAAAGTTTTTCCTCAAGTCAGCTATTTCCTTACTCCATCAGTAGGCAGTGGTCAGTCTCTATTAGCGAGCTTTTTAAGCGTGGTGCGTTCACAGACCCTGGATAGAAATCCCATGCTTGCTGCAACCATGTGATGCATTGAATCAAACTGTTTCTGATCCAGTCTTTCTACATTCCAGCATGGAGGAGGTTCTCACCATTAGTGTAGTGAATGTATTTGTGGTAAGTGGTTGAGTAATCCTCAAGAATCTGCCATTCGCTTAACTGTGTTACCAAGATTTCTGAGGCCATAGTAATATCTGGCATGATTCCCTCACATCCTACTCTTCCTACCCTCTGTTAGCAATTACCAAATCAAGTCTCGCTACTGTATCTAATATTCTTTACCCTCTGCCATCTATGGTAGGCATTCCCCTCTCCACAGAATTGAATCAGCATTGAAGTCATGTGCTACTAAACTTCTCCTTGTATACTTCGAATCCTCTCTACTAGCTTTTTCTCACATCAAAAGCAGCAATCGGCTAATTGGTCATAAGAAAACAGCTAATGTAGGTCACTTTTTTACACCTATTCCAAACATAACCTTGACCTGTACCAGCTGCTGCCACTGGTACTGCAGCTTGGTTCAGCGCCCGTATTGCAGCAGTGCTTGATGGGTATGGGTACCAATCTGTAACCAGTTTGTTGCTATATTGTTCGCCGATGAGCATTAGATCTGCCTTTTTCTTTTCAGTGATCAGCTAATTCAGAGAGCTTGTTGTTACCGCTTTGTGAATGATAGTTGGGATTTTCAAGGATCCCCCCCCTTAAAAATGCTCTGGGGGTTAGGTCTACAATCAGATCTTCCCCCGCTGTTATCTTTACCTCTTCTCTAAACTGTTCGGAGACTTTCGTGCCTTTGTACATCTTTATGATGGTGTCTCCTTTTACAGTTCTTCGTATAGCACAATTCCTAGCTCATTCCCTGCTTGAACTGTTTTAGAACTTCTACATAAGGCATTTGTTCTGTTACCTTTACGACCATATTGCACCAGGCACGAGATTATTCTTCTCATCCCTCATGACCAGTTCACTTTTTGTTGTTACGTATGCACATATTCTACCACTAGGCACTATTGTGATACGTAATAATACAAATATAACCACATCCACGTAAGCACCTATAGATAAAGAACTAATGAAATAATATCAAACATTTCACCCCTTCACTTGTTCATCTATAGGTAGACTACAAAAGATATTTAAAAAAAAAAAAAACGGCTGCAAATTACGTTAGTTCTACGTAGATCATTGGTCTATAGTTATTAAACCCCGAATGTAATATATGATCAGAACATGGCGCATCGTGCCTCTGAGAAGGGTTCACACATTTTCAGTTCCGAAACCCCGCAATTTTACGCTTCACAGTAAAGATGTTTGAAAAACGGGAAAATGATGCTTGAAGTAATTTACGTTAGCGCATGCGCAGAAAGGAGTGATGATTTGAGCTAAATGAAATTAATAGGGTACAATCTATAGTCTAACCCATAAATTCCTAGAAAATGTAATCAACATCTGAAGAAAAATAGACATTGTTCTCGGAGTAATATTTCGCGCATGCGCAGGAGCTAATAATGATTCAATCATGTTGAAATTAACATGGAATAATGGGCCCTCCAATTATGCACCAAATTTGAGGGGGATTGGACGACTAGGGCGTACAAAATGAAGCTTGAAGGAATTTTTCGTTCCAGAATGCGCAAAAAGGAGTAATGATCTGAGAAGTATGGAATTAGTAGTGGGCCATTTACAGCCTAACCTGCACATTCCCTGAAAATTTCATCAAAATCGGATGAATACTGTTGAAATTAGGCTCATGTAAAAAGGAATACCAACAAATGATAGGATTATGTTGAAATAGCTAGGAAATGCTCAAATTAACCTCTTCCACTTATCCTCCAAATTTGAGCAAGATCGGACAACGGGGGCGTTAGAAAATAAAGGTTGATGGAATTTACGTTAGCGCATGCGCCGACTAAAGTATTGATTTGGGAACAACGAAACTCATAGGGGACCATCTTCACCCTAACCCGCACATACCATGGAAATTTAATGGGAACCGGTTGAATATTGTGGAAATTAAGCTTGTTACAAGGATTTGCGGACATACACACACACACAGAGATAGAGAGAGAAAGACACAGAACGAAAGTTGTTCAGAATAGTCTAAAACATAAAAGCAAGTGGAAATTTCACCACTGTAAAAAAAAAAGTTTGATTTTTGTGGAGACCACAACTTTTAAATCTCTCGAAAGTGAAAACAATGCTTCCGCTGCCTATAGAGAGCAATTTAAGGGATAAAATTTAGCATTTAGGTACCAATACTTCACCAGTAGGTCATCGCACGAACAATAGTTAAAAAACTCGATTTCGCAGCATTATAATGAATTCCATTGGAACTATATCACGTGAAAATTCCAATATTGACATTATATCAGCTGATATTTACAGGGCAATTTTTATGTATTCCAGTGTTACTATCTAGCGATTTTTGGTGGAATTTCGTGCTTGATCGTCTATTCAATAGATCCGCTAGCATCGCGTGATTTTTATATCTTCTCGCGCTTAGAAATTCGAAGGTTTTTTTTCGATGCTCAAGCCCTTAAGGGAAGCGAACTATTCAACGTACAGCGTTGCGGGTGGTTTTCATCGATTCTGTGAGAATAAATGTATTATTGACAAGCAAAAAATTATTACTGTTACTTAGAAAGTTTTCGAGATCTCGATTGTTTGAATGTACCCAGGCGCGTTGTGTTTGTGTGTGTGTTGTGTTGGTTGTTTGTTGAATGTCTCGATGTTGTTTAATACCCTTTAGGGCTGATAAAAATTGATGCCGAGCTTCTAGGACCATCTAGACCCCAAATGTGATTTTTAACACAAGTTTTATATAGTTTGGTCTAGTATTTTCGGAGAAAAGCCGTGGACGGATGGATTTTGTTATATTCGATTTTTGGATTCTACGCATCTTGAAACGTAAACCAAATAACTTTCAGGGGGCGTTAAATTGTGTTTTTTTTTCTTGGTCGATTACAAAGGTTCAATATTGAAAATAATAAACGAAAACCTAATTTTATGAAAAGCTACAGTAATCATAGCAGCTCGTCATAGTTTGCCAGGGGATTTTCGCTCTTTTAACTCGTGCTCACATTCACATTAATTTTTCCTACCAAATTATTGATGACGTACTTGTTCAAATCTTTGATTTAGAATCTATCAATAACAGTATAAGGTAGGTACATTATTCTCAATAGTTTCGCAGATCATGATTTTGTCATACTTATTTCAACCCCTAAATTTTACCCTTTGGGGTTAAAAAAAAAAAAAAAAAAAAAAACCTGAAATATCAAATACCATCCTCGACCAATTGGAATTTTTTATCAAACTTTTATAAACGTTGGTTCAGCTATTTGGGAGAAAAATTCCTGACGGAGTAAAGGTTTGATACTCAAACTCGACCTGAAGATGAGATAACATGGTTCAACTTTATTTGTGCTAATAAGTAAAGTTTAGGGCTAACAAATAAGTATCTGAGTAAAGCATTTGAGCTAACAAATAATGTTAAACCATACTATCTCACCTTTATACTAAGTAATACAAAATAGGTAAATAAATTGACCTTCCGACGGGCGCCACTAATCTGTGAGATGAAGTAACTTTTTTTTTCTTTTTTTTTTAGCCATTGGTGGTGGATTGAGGGGTAGTTAGTTGGGGCCCCTAGTAGCTTCCCCACTCCGCATCACTCACCGAAGGATCAGGGTCGCGTTAATCCCTCAGATGAATTGCACCAGTCATGTGAGTATTTTTTACTTTCATAAGTACAAAATGTTGTTCGAAAGGTACCTATTTCTCTTTATCTGTCATTCAATATTAGTATAACTCTCTTTATCTCTCATATAATATTAAAATACCCAAGTTTTAGCCCCTAGTTTAATGGTATTCACCCTTATCGCAGTACACAATCTCTGATATGAATTGAGTGTGTACCTAAGCTAATGAACTGTCGGACGTTCCTGAAAAATTTGATGTAATTTCTAATTTGGTTTATTATTTTCTTTCTAATTTGGTTTATTAATTGGTTTTTTTTTTTTTTTTTTTTTTTTTTTTTTTTTGCTTGATTGCGGCTGATCGTGTTAGGATTGTTAATAAAAGTGAAATAGTGGCAGAAACAAGTGCTAGTCTCATTCTGAATCAACTTATGAGTGCAACAGACCGAAACAAACCCCATCTAAGCCCTTATGAAGATTTACTAATAAATCGAATAGGTATATGGCCTGATTAAAACCCCAGGGAATAAGTCCTAACTGAACCTCAAGATACCCCAACTTCCAATTCAATTTATATAAGACAGTCGAAAACAACCTACCAATATATATATAATAACAAGGCTTATTATTTAAAAAAAAAAAAAATTGTGATTCATGTGAATAAATATATATATATATATATATATATATATATATATATATATATATATATATATATATATATATAATTAAGAATGTGGGTATCTAAGTAATAAGAATAAAATCGAATTTCAATGACAACGACAGAAATAATTTTCTTGAATGTAGGCTTGAGTAGGTAATCAAAATCAGACAGGAGAATGGTTGCTTATATAAATAGGGTCTCTACTATGTCATATTTTCTGCTTTCTATCTGTCAGGAGATTTGAGTCTCAGGGCGGTGAACCAATTTCGGAGGAACGTCAGAGCGTTTTTCGGGTTCCACCTCCGTGCAGGTTGGGGAATCACTCGCCTGAGGGGAAGCAACCTTGATTAAGGACTTAGGAAATTAATAATGGAAGCTGAAAACGTTCTTTCGGAAGCCGTTTCAAACGAGAGGTGACAAGGGTGGCTGGAGAGGTGCGCCTGGAAGAGGGGGGGTCCGATACCGTGGAAGTTCTTCAAAGTCTCGAAAGATAGCAGCACCTCACGGCGAGATATATACTGCAGAGTATCAACAGATAGTTCATTGTTAGCTATCGTACATAGCCATTTCTCTACATTTATGGGGCGCAGTGTGTGCATAGATATCAGATGGAAAATATCTTTGACTAGTAGTAAGATAATTTAATTGCGGTGGCAATCGAAGGTTTTCACAAATATCTAACAATTTCAATGACGTTTTATGAATCTTGATGAATTTTTGTTAAATAATTATAGCTGCCTAGCAATGCATAAAGTATTAAGTGTTTTAAGACATTTCAGCGTTTTATATAGGTTGGTAACACTCGCACATATGTAGTAAGTGAACGCAAACAGCTACGCACTTCAAAATATTGGCATTTGAATGAATGAATGAAAATTTATTTGATTTAACCTATTTGGCATAACAAATGTTGGTCAATGACAAAGAAAAATATTGAATACATTCTGTTTCTCAAAAGTAGGTTAAGATTTCTTGGAAATATGAATTTTCTATAAAAAAGAAAAGTTTCCATTAACAAACCAAAAGAAATCGTTGGCCAAGAAGTACAGAGGTCAGTATGAGTGGGTTTCAAAAAATGTTTGCCAAGTTTGGTGGGCAGTATAGCTTCTTTTCTTATTGTATCATGGACGTATAGAATTAGTTGAAGAACAAAGTACGAGTAGAAATGATCAAATGCAATTTAGAATACTAATACATGTGTATATGTGCTATTATACGAAATGAGGCTTTAATTTATGTTTTCGCATGCACGTACTGTACCATCAATTCAACAGCATTCACCATCTAAAGTATAGGTATATCAGGCGAGTGCGTCGGTAGAACATTTTCTAGAGGTCAACCCACACAATCTTTGAAAATTTCATCAAAATCGGTTCATAATTTTGAAGTTTTGCCAACGTCAATGAATTTTAGTTTCATAAGGCGTCTCCTGGAGAATGTACCCAACTACTACCCGGTTTTCAACGAAATCGGACAAAAATAGATTATGAGAAATCGCCGTTACAGGAAATTCACGTTTGCGGGTGCGCGCACACTACTATTAATTCTATCAATGAGAGTAATAGGGGGCCGTCAAAAAGCTAACCCGCTCAATCCCTCAAATTTCCATAAAAATCAGACTAAAACAGTAGGTACCTACTTTTTTGGAGCTGGCTCGAGAAGCAAGTTGAAACAAACCTGTAAGGCCTAGGCAATTCTTAATTCGTACCTAAGTACTTTCTGTACAATCTTTTACTTATTACTTTTACTGTACTTATTTTACTCTATAGAAATGAAAAGGACGTGTAGTTCATGAGAACAGAAATTCGAATATATATTTTCCTAATAGATCACACGAATAATAATCATATGGACACGGGGATATCAAATTATTAATAATCCACGCGGCTAGGTTTGCAATTGGTAGACAAACAAAACATCTTGAATCCGTCGCGTTATAGGTAGGTAGCCGCAACATATCCCACCTTGCTATCGCCATACTGATAGCAACAAATGCATTCCTAGTCGGAGAATCTAGGGGGCTTCCTCACTGGTCTTCCCCTTCGTGTGGTTTCGGGTAGTGATGGCTCGGAATCATCATTGGATGTATCCACCACTTGATCTTCTTTCTTGGCCTTGGTTTGCTTGATATTGTTCTTCATCTTCCGATCTTTTTCTTGAATTTCTTTGCCCGTGCTGTTGTCATTGAGCATCGACGATCCCCTAAGATCTACTTTTACCTTAAATATGCCTCCTATTGTCACTCTGTCTTCTTGCAATGGGACAACAGAAGGTTCTGCAGTTTTAGCTCTGAATCGCCGGTACACAGAAAACTTATTGAGTACACTTCGGATTGACTTATTTGTTTTTGTGATCCTCATCAAATTCTGCGGAACTGAGTGATGCTCGTGTCGGTTTTCGCTCATACTGAGATTGCAGACAATGAGGAGGCCTGTAGGAGGGTGAGAAAAATACTAATTTTCCTGTGGAGTTCTCATTGCCCGTACTGGGCATACATCGAGTCCCTTTTTCAGCCATTCAGGGTCCTCCCACCAACGACTGATTGACAGTAGTTTACTATTGCATACCCTAAATGGTAAATCTGCTGGGTTTTGCTTGTTTTGGTACATGTTTCCATTTCGTACCCGTTAATGACGACATTTCCCTACACCTATTGCTCACGAACGAATTCCAATCGCCCAGTTCTTTAGTGTGTAAATTATCAACATAATACGAGTATGTACTTCTGAGCCTATTTGCAGTTTTTCGAAACTCAATTGGTGCATTATCTTCATGTTGAGCAATAATTGTATCCTCTAATAGGAATAGACTTGGCGTGAGACCGAATACAACCCTACAATGACAGTAGGTAACAATTTTCTCGGATTTTTCATCCTCCCACCAAAGGAACTTTGGAAAATCACGATCCCTCGGTGCAATACTTATTTGGAGAAATGCCTTATTGATGTCCGAAATTACACCATTCGCATTTAAACGAAAATTCATTATTGGATTAGGGATTTTTTCTAACAGATTTGGTCCATTAGCATGACAAATATTAAGATAGTTTCCATTTATATCCTTCGCACTCGCATCAAGCACTGGACGTATTTTAGTGGTGATCCTACTTTCTTTAATTATTGCCTGATGGGGGATATAATGACATCCCTCTCTCTTTGCTTCTTCAATACTAGGAACAAGTTCTATCATTTCTAATTTTAGCCATTCAGCTAATACTTTATGGTAATCTTTCAACTTACTGGTGGCCTTCAGCTTTTTGTAGTGGACATGAGACGTTTTACTGACACTGAATAGTTATCCGAGAGTCGTGGTCGTCCATCCCTCCACGGCAAACGAGTTTCATAGCGATTAGATTCATTTCTGGAAATGGTCTTCTGAAATTGCTCCAGGGTGTCTTCTGCAAGCTTTTCTGCTGTTTTCCGCTCACATGGATCGGTAATCCCCGGAACGTCCAATTGACACTGATTTGAAATATCTACAGAGATGAAACATGATGAAAAATTAGTGGAAGCTGCACTATTTTCTTGATATCTACAATTGCCTATCACAGTCCACCCTAGTTTTGTTCTAAGAGCTGTAAGACCACTAGGTAGTGACTGCATTTCACCAGTCATCAATTTTCCGACTATATCTGCTCCTAGCAACAAACTGATTTCGGAATCATTATCTCCTAAGTCTGAAAGAACAATGTTTTTCTTTTGTATCTCCGAAATGCATCTTATCGAATCTACACGTGGAACAAAGTTGCAAATTTTTTTTTGTTCTAAAACTGATATATTTATATTGAATGAGCTTTCTATGTTATGAACTTTCAAACGGTATGTGTTGTGAGTCTTTCGCCCAGTTTGAATTCCTCCAAACAAGCTGTGCGCTATAATTTCTTCTCCATATTTCTTCAATTCTAACTCAAGTGCAAATTGTTTAGAAATATATGATTTTTGAGAACCTGTGTCAAACAATGCTCTTACTACTTTGACATTTCCATTGTTCGATGCGATCTTCACTCTGAGAGTCTGTAGAAGAGCAGGTGAATTTTGTCCAACTAGCATGTTGCTGGAATCGTAATTAGTTCTAGTGACATGTTTACTTGACTCGTTCTTGATATCTGGACACATTATAACATGATGTTTTCTCTGGCACACTATACATTTCACGAATGCCCTACAGTTTTTTGAATTGTGTCCTTTCCTAAGGCAGATCAAACAACCATTAGATTTTATAACTTTCTCTTTTCTCTCGTCATAAGATAAGGTGCTTACTCGGAAACAGTCGCTTGTAGCGTGGTTCGTCCGTGCACAGAAGAAACATTCGATCTTCTTACCTCCTGTAGTCGATTGTTGTCACGGTCGCCATCTTTTGGAGCTGGCTCGAGAAGCAAGTTGAAACGAACCTGTAAGGCCTAGGCAATTCTTAATTCGTACCTAAGTACTTTCTGTACAATCTTTTACTTATTACTTTTACTGTACTTATTTTACTCTATAGAAATGAAAAGGACGTGTAGTTCATGAGAACAGAAATTCGACTATATATTTTCCTAATAGATCACACGAATTATAATCATATGGACACGGGGATATCAAATTATTAATAATACACGCGGCTAGGTTTGCAATTGGTAAACAAACAAAACATCTTGAATCCGTCGCGTAAAAGATAGGTAGCCGCAACATACTTAGTGTTTTGGGCGTGACAAGGATTTTAACCACAGACAGTTTGGTTATTAATGTTATGTTTTGATGTCATGTGTCGGGAACGTTGTTTTGATGGGTACAAGGGAACTCATCGAAAGAAAACTCATGAAAAATCTGAACTTGAGACTTTTTGATGAGTTTCCCGCCCGGGTTAGAAACTCGTCATAACTCCATGGACGAGAAACTCATCGAAAAACTGCGTTAAACCAATTTATCTGCATAAAATTAGTAATGAGTTTGCATTTATTTTTCTTCCGATTGCTGTCCAGCACCGTCGGGACACTCCTCGAAAACTGGCTACAGAACACTCTTGAAAAGTAAGAGCAGTCGGGACACTAATCGAAATATGGTTTGGGGAACTCGCTATCTTTGTGTCAAATCTGAAACATTCTATTGTTACCACTTAAGGTCACCATGAATACCAGGAAACCTCTTATCTTCTATAGAACGGACGTATATACCTTCTTTATGATGGCGTACATGTTCTTTGGGGTTCAACTACTCAGTAGTACCTAGTCTCTCTGATTCCATTCGACTTTACTGAACAGAACAACCCATGATATGCTTAGAGGAGTACACAATGACAAACATTTGAAGCGAGACGTCTTAGTAGAAAAAGGTTTGTTGAAAGCTTTGAGTGAACACCATCCAAATGTGCATTCCAAAGCAAATGTGAGTCTTGGGATTATCTCATATTTTTTTGCCGGTCGATATCTCAATCTAGCTCGGAAGAAATTAAATATTAGTGAGGGAGATCGTGCCGCTTCTCTGCATTTCTTGTGGGAAAGTCGGTGATTCTGGGCTTACTAGCATGGGTCATTTTTGAAGTTAGGCCTTAGTAGCGCAGGTCCCGGTACAATACAGATAGTAGAGGCCTTTTGAATAGTTGGTTCGATGACTTTCCTTTCGGTGACTTATACGTTACCAGTTTTCGTTCAATTTCCACAGGTATTATGAAACTCATCAAAAATAATTTTTATCTTTCCAATTTGAATCCTAATGTTTGATTTCAAAGACGACTTTCCCATCCATTCAGTTTCGAGTAGTGTCCCACTCCATAAGGTCACACTTCAAAAAGTCTCAAGTTCAGATTTTTAATGAGTTTCCTTTTGATGAGTTTCTAGGGACCCATATCAATGACTCGACGTTGACCGATGGAGTCCTTTGGCCTCCACTTGTGGCGCTGCTATCCGTACTCACCCATAGATCAGAATCTTGTGTATAGTATGGTAGTCTGGATACTCGCAAGCTCACATATTTATAAAAAAATTCCTACATCAATCCTCTTAGTAGGTAACATTAGTTGGAAAAATTGATCAAAATTACGTTAGAAAATATGTTTCGGAGGTTGAAATACGAAGCGAAAATGTTGGCACCAAGCTAGAATCGAACCCGAGACAGAGGCCTTCAGCTTATATAATATACATTCAATACCATTCAGCAGAGCGAAGAATGTAGATGATCTAAATTATTCACTTGCTACTGTAGGGACGCGTTCCACCATAGGAAGTTATTAGATTCGGGAGTTATCCCACAAAAATGGTAGTGAGATAACTGGAGTTACTCTTGATTAATTCGTAGTCCTCCGTGGTGGAACGGACCCTAAGAGACAAACTGGCGGTATTTGGCCGATCTTCCAGACTTTCATTCAGGTTTTAATTTTGTTGTTGAAATTCCCATTTTTATTTCATTGAATGATATTATTCTTTATTTTCTTAATTTAATTATGACCTTTTTAGTTTGTTATTGAGTTTGGGATTCGTAACCAAATTTTTTCAAGTTAGCTTTGCACGATAATTCTTGTCGTGCAAAATGAATCAGCTTAGTTGTTTACACGATTAGATCTCTTGACAATTTTGCTATTCTCGCCTGAAGTTCTACAATTGTATATTCAGAAATAAACTTACCTGAGTAAAGAGGCTTATATACATTACAATGATTACAAAGATTTTGTAATTATTTCAATCTCCTTGGACCGAATCCCGACTATATACAGCTATCAATATCAGTTTGGTTACTCCTAAATCAACATTTCACAATGCGCATGCGCAAACATGAAATCCATTATTCATAATTTTCACACTGCCGAATTTTATGGTAATACCGTTCACATTTAGAGACTAGTAAGGACAATACGATGAATTTCATCAGTATCGCATCATTAGTCGCACCTGCGCACGCGCGAATGTGAATTTCCTTGAACAAGTATAAGTTCGGCAGTTTTCATTAGATTTTGACGGATTTTTTAGGAATTCGCAGGTGAGGCTGAAAAATTGATAGCTTTCATTGCGCAAACGCATACGTTAAATCCATCAAGCGTCATTTAATTTAATGGCGTAAGTATTCGTACGATCTCGCTCCGATTTGGAGAATAGTTAGGAAATGAGTGTGACCCAAATATTGATTTTATATTTTTAAATGCAAATAGATTAAATTTTAAGAAATTTGATACCATCCCCACTCTTCAACGTTGAGTAGTTTTCTTTGTATGATTTCTCAATGTTTATACTCAAAAAGTAAGAAATCATAGAAATCATAGAAAGAAAAGTCCTAATCGTAGGATAATGCGGTTGTTGTCAAATTCCTTAGGATGGAATCTTCTTCCATTTAAAAATAGTTAAAATACATTTTTCTCACCCATGGGTAACGCTAATTTCGATTTGATTTTGAGTAGCTGAGTCTTTAGTAGCTGCTGTTTGTGACAATCATAACGACTACCTTTTTCATTCGATTTCTGTGAAAAATTTCAGGGATTGAATGGTTTACGTTGTAGATGGTCCCAGACGAGCTCCATTGCTCCCGTCAGTGTGCGGGATAACATGGTATGACTTGCAAAATTAATAGTTACGCACTCCAAGCCTTGATCTGAATGAATTTGATCACTATCTAAAACTCAACCTACTTGGTGAAATGAATACATGGAATGATTACGTGGCTTCGCCTTCTGCGTTCTAGATAGATTGTTTTGTGGCACACAACAGTATAAACGGTCTAACATAACCTCCACAGGTAAGGCGTGGGTAATCATGAAAAAATTGAGTGTTCTGTATTACACTGTATTGCAAATAAGACGTGTCTTTTTTTTTTTTTTTTTAATCCACATCTTGGAAAAAATTTACATCGAACCTTTGCGTTTTCTATTTAGATGTATTATTACTTTTCTACTGCTTAATTTTATTCTACTATATTTTTTCAACATTCGACTGGTTTCAATTGAACGTTAACATACTTTAGGGATTTAGAAAAAACGGTATGTACCTACCTATTTCACTCTCTGTTTGAATTTTTTAATTCTTAGAGTTGAATTAAAGTTATTGTAATGCAAAAATTTGTTTATAGTTGCTTTCCATACTACGAATACTCAGTCATATGAGGATTCATGTATTATTCAAAACTAAAAGTACAGCGAAATTTTTTTATTTACATGTTGTATATAATACAGAAATTAAAAGAACATGTGGATATTGTGGAAGCAATATTATCGCAGGTTTGTATTAATGGCCCAGACTGTCCGGTATGGTTCGGTAGAGCTGCAGCATATCTACAATACCTAATAATTATTTTCAGTTACGAATTTCAGCCGTAATTAATAAGAAAAAGTCACTGTAAATTTAAAAAAAATTACAAGTATTCAATAAGTCAAGTGTACAAAGTCCTTTATCATTGCAGCATAAATAGTATTGAAAATCAAATATGAGTCATCTCACTCCAATAATTTATACCTACCTGTTGCATATGATTTTCAATACATTACTTATAACAGTGAAAATCATATGATGTAGCTTTGTAATAAAAGAAAATATATTAACTACGTTTCAAATAGCCAAAGTTATCGTTCCGCTGCTAATGATTTAATAATTTTAATATCACTCTACTATAGGTTAAGGGCCCAGCACGCTTCCACTGCGCATATGGAAACTACAGCCACCGTCGAGGCAGTAGCGATTTCCCAAAGTGTTATCTTTCCACTGCTAATAATTTAATAATTTTAATATCACTCTGCTATAGGTTATATTTCTAGCAGTTTAACTTTCAAAATTGCACGTTTAGTTTTCTTTCATTCACCGATTCAGTGTTTGGTTGATTTGTTCCACACTATGAATGTGAAGATAGAGACTTTAAGACGTGATAATTATGACACTTGGCGTCTCCAAATGGAGACATTGCTCGTCAAAAACGATGCATTCGGATATGTTTGCGGGAAAATAAGAAAACCACCGGATGATTAAAGTGAAAACTGGGAATCGCAGACCAGAAGGCGCGAGCAGATATAATCCTAGCGATTTCACCATCTGAATTGAAGCATTGAAGCTAAATAAAGCCTAATTTTCAAGTAATGTTGGTGTTCAATGCGTCGTTTTCAGCTAATAAGAATGTCGATTCTTCTGTGTTTATCGAAGAATGATTTCTATCCAGATTTCTGTTTTTGAAATTACATGCTGACGACTTGTGATTCTTTCGTTTACAAATTTTACATGGATATCTTGATTTTCCCTTATTGTCATTATCATTTTGTTGCTTAGATTGCTTTTTGTTCGAAACAGCCATCGCGTCTATAGTTTTAAATTTTTGTTTTTTCGGATCGGCTTGTTCTATTATTAACATGTATCATGTTTTAGCCCTGGGGTCCTAGCGAATTTTGCGAGTCAATTTTTTTCCGCGCACGAAATTAATTACAGTGATTTCCGCCTACAACCGAGTCCTTGCTAGGGAAATGGTACTTCGTCGTTTTTCATCCCACAAAATTCGTTGACCATTCGTTCGAAAGCTCTCGATTTATCCAACAATATTATGTTAACTACGGCGAAGTGCGTGTCCAACAAACTGAGTTATGAGCATGGTTATATAAATAATTGTTTACACACAGGTGATCATTCTCAATAATTGATATTGTGAACATGATTGCAACCGCTTGTTAATTTCTGATGTTTTCATAGAATTTCGAATCAATATCGAGGAGAAAACATGATACATGGTTGAAATTTTTGGTTCTAGAACAGAAATAAGTTTTTATTTTTTTATTTTTGGGTTCTGGCAATTCGTCCCTGGTTTCGATTGCACACCGAAAGTTCTTATACGCGTCTGGCAAACTGAAAAGTAACATGATTGTTAGAAGGTCTTTGTTTATTTCGACATCCATGCTGTTGAGTTTGTTAACTACTCATGTCAAAGAAATTTGCGAGAAATTCTCGAACGTCGTCGTTCTTTTTCATTTTATTTAGCATAAGTTGCTTCAACAACGTAGTCTTTCTTGCGGGTCCGTCATGCGGGGGTTTCATGTTTAACCCACAGCTCATTCGAGGTTTTACAGTATTTAACCTACTTCAATTCCGATGGTGAAATTGCTAGGATTATCTGCGACTCCATTTCGCTCTGGGGTGTATGGCACATCAAGACGTCTTGTTATTCACACCTTTTCAAAATATTTATCAAATTCTTGGTTGCAGTATTCGATGCCATTATCGGACTGGACGTATTTGATTTTTCTTCCTGTTTGTTTTTCAACTTGATTTCTATATTTCACGAACTCCGAGAAAACGTCACCCTTCGTCTTCAAAAAACTTCAACCCTTGTCTTCAAAATACTTTCTCACATTCACCGACGGTCATTTTCCCCAGAAATCGATGTTTCGTGAAATACGTATGCGCATGCGCACATGCTACTATTTATCATATGGAGAACAATTTATCTCTGGGTTAACCGGCACCAACCTTGAAAATGTCATAGAGATCGGTCCTATTAGGCTCGGAGTTTCGTCTGTAATAACCAATTTTAGTTTTGTGCATGCCCAAAAGAAATTCCTCAATCAGTCGCGATAAAGTATATTATTGCACTTGCGTCAATGCTACTATTGATCCGACCAAAATTGTAGACGGCCGTTTGGGAGCTAGTTCGTACAATCTCTGAAAACGTCATAAAAAATCAATCTGTAAATCTCGGATTTTAGTCTGTGTCAAAAAAATTTTAGTTATTTAAAATGTAATTTCTCAGCTAATTGCGATAAAAGTCGTAGCAGAAATAATTTAATTTTGCTTATGCGATCACGCTATTATTGAACCGATGGCAATGAAATTAATACCACACTATCTCTGAAAATTTCATCAGAATCGGACTAAAACTTGGTATTGTAGTTATGGGCGAGACTGGGAATCGGCACAGACAGACACTGTATCAAAATTGATCGGCAAGCTCTGGAACGTAAAAACGATGTGGAAATTTTGGTTTTGAAGGGCTAAATTTCATTCGACTTATTACACGAAAACAAATTTGTCCTACCTTCGGTGTTGAGGTCACAATCACTGACCCCTCACACCCTATCCCTAGCTCCATCGAATTTCAAGTCCAATAAGTAACTTCTATTTCGAAGCAACTAAAGCTAATGAAAGTGTTTGAAGTTCACGTTTGCGCATGCGCACTCGCTCGTACTGGTCCTACGGCCATGAAATTCATAGAAGGCCGTCTGAGCTAACCCTCTCAATCTCAGAAAGTTCGCCAGAATCTAACAATATTCTGGTACAATTTTGCCTGGAGACATGGATTGACCACAGACGTCACGGAAGTCACGGAACTGAAATTGTTCAGAACGCTGTGAATCGCAAGAATTCTAGGCAAATGACAATAAATGGCGTCCACCAGGTGTTTGCATTACTCCTTAGTGTTGGGTTGGTGCTCGATTAGAAGCTTATGTGGTATTTGTTGAAAAATAACGCGCACTTGGCACTTGCGAAATAAAATGTAAAATTAGGCGCTTACCAGGTTGTTGTTAAAAAAAAAAAAAAGTTTAGTAAGGCATAATAGCATACTTGATTCAACTTCCTAAAGTAGTTAATATTACCTTTATTGAACGAAACCACCTCAAAATTGAAGATGTTAACAAAATGAAACCAAAGATATTTCATAGGTACTCGATTGTCAACTTTTGTCGTTTACTAGGTTTTTCATAATGGGGTATAATTTCAAGTTATAAATTATATAGGTAAATTATTTATGTACATTAACAACTGAAAATCTTGGAATGCACTATGTTATATGCCGTCACTTACATTAGACACTCAATAAACTTTGTATATCTCAACAAAAATATAAATATAAATTCATAGTAGTTTAAAATACAAATAAATATTCAATGTTTAAATGTGTTAATGTGTAAAAACTTCTTTTAGGCTTTAGGTGGAAACAAAAGGGGTCTGGTGGTCCACCCAGAGGAGCGCCGCGTTTTCCTCATTTTAGTTTTGATACCCCAAATACATGGACCAGTACTTTTAATTAATATTAAAGTCTTATCACGTTTTAGCTGTCAATTTATCATATAATAGTTTTTATTTAAAAACATCGTTCTTCATAATCAGGTTACACGGATTTTTTTCCTTCGTTGAATTATTTAAAAGCCAGACATATTGTAATAGTTTTTTGTCACAGAAGATGTCTACTGAAAATAACTAAGCTTTAAAAGTAAACCTTCGTCAGTTTGCAACTTAAAACTGTACATCAATGATGTCTTATTCAAGAAAGATTACCATTACAAGCACAACCGACGTTGACAGGGATGTTCACAAACTTCCAGCTGGATTTGAGGGATTCTGGAAGAGCTTGTTCGATAATATCTCCTTTCTCCCTCCGACGCAGAACTTGGACCTGGAGACAACATCAGTTTCTGTTTTGTGAATCATCTATCATTGTTTTCGCAGCTTTGCTTGGAAGAGATAACATGAACGTCATAAATTTATAAACATTGAACGATTTAATTAATTTGATTAATATAATATCATTATATTGGAATGGCTTCCTAGTTATAAATTAAAAAAACCACACGTTAATATTCACAACAATAATAATTTTCTTTGCTTCATCTCTAAATTAATATTTCCACAGAACGACTGTATTATACAGACCAACCTTTAAGATGAAGTGATTCCAAGTTACACCACAGCTGCTGAATGTCTATGCATTCACAAGTGTATTTTTCACGAAGCATTTACATTTTGCCCTGATGTAGACATATTCAAAACGATACTTTGTCCCTTTGCTATTACTTGGGACCTTCATTTTTTTCACACACAGAGGGGCACAAGGTTTATTAGAGGGGCAATGTGATACACAGCCAGGGGTTGCTATGGGTTCTCCGTTATCTCCTCTGCTTGCAGATATATACATGGATTATCTTGAGCAACAAACACAAGGATGTAATAGAGGTAGGTGCTCCCAATTAAATCTAAACATTAAAAGTCCAGTCATGCAGCATGACCCCATGAGCGAATTTTTGAAGAAATCTTCGACATTTCAGTCGCTATTGATCGTGTAGAGAAATTTTAGTTTATGATTTTGATAGACAAACATGGAATCAAATTATTAAAACATTCACAGAGTAAACTCATCAGTTGTGATTATATTTTTTTATTTGTTAACAAGCACCTACTACCGACGTTTTAAACAGCATGGTTCTAGGATTGGTTATACAGGGATACTTCCATAAGAGTAGTTCAATCTGAATTTGGACAATGTTTCATGCAAATATTACCGATTTTTACAACTAGCGAACGGCATTATTTCGATTTTTGACTGATTTTTCAACTTTGGAATTTTTGAAAACTTGATACATATTCTTATAGGAAATTTTACGCTGATCCCGAATATACCACATGTTAGTATGCTGAAAAAATTATTTCGCACAACAAATCGCAAAAACAGGCTATTTTGAAAATTTTGACTACATTTTTGAAAATTTCAACCCGAAGATGTAATCCGATCATGTTCAACAAACTTGAACTTTCGTTTTGTGTTCTTAACATTTTAAAATTTGTTTGAAGTTTCTAGCACAATTCTACGGACAGTTATCGTCTGGAATGACACATACATACATATATACATACATACATACATTAAAAAATGCGTTAAACTTCAGAATATGATTCAGAATAGCCTGAAACGGATTTCTGCATTAATGTTTGTTGCTACTATCTGGAAGACCCCCGAAAGCGTTGACCCGTGCCCGGACAATTTTCATCCCAAAGAAAGGGGGAAGTGGGCCTGGAGGCTACCGTCCAATTTCTATTTCGTCTGTGGTCTTCCGCCACTTCCAAAAGGTTCTGGCATCTCGCCTGCAAGTGGCTGGTGTCATGGGTGACGTCCAGAGAGCATTTCGGCCAGCGGATGGCACAGCAGAGAATCTTACAGTTCTCCAAACTGTCATTTCGCTGGCCCGTATCAAGAAACGGCAGCTCCATCTTGCCGCTCTGGACGTCGCTAAGGCCTTTGACACAGTTAGCCACTTTGCCCTGACCGATTGTCTTCGTGGTGTCGGGGCACCTGCTCGTTTAATTGAGTATGTTGCCTGTCTGTACCACGAAGGCGTGACGGTCCTCGAGGCACAGGGTGAGATGTCAGGGGATGTTGTTATTGGGCGCGGGGTACGCCAGGGGGATCCTCTGTCGCCACTCCTCTTCAACCTGGTCGTGGATACGGCCTTGGGTAAGCTGCCAGCTGAAATAGGGTTTGATCTCACCCCTGGGGTGGGCAGTCGTGTCCGAGACCTCGGAGAGGAAACATCGCGCTCGAGATATTCGGAAGTTGTTTCGCTAATGTGAATTATCAGTGAAAAAAAAATGAGCCCACCGGACGCCGCCGCCCGGTCGGTGACCCTTCGTGAAGTTATTGAAGAAACTGAGGCGACAGTTGCAAAAATAAAGGCTGAGTTGAACGTGTTTACCGAACAACTACAAGATTCACCGCTCGTTCATCCAATCGGTGAGTTATTTAAAACCGTTTCTACTCTAATTTCATTTCTGAGTGAGACAAACGAAGTGGTTTTGGAGGAGAAAAGAAAGGTGACTCTGCAGTCAGGGTTATTAAAGCAGCGTGATGAGCAAATCGAACGTCTCAAGGAGAAAATCATTGAGATCGACACAATCAAAACTAAAACACTGAGCAAAACAAATCAGCCAGCCCCTCCCATTGAGTCCTATTCAACAGACGAAGAAATCCTAGCCGAAGAGACAGGCGAATGGGATAACGTCATTCAAAGAGGACACAAAAGAAAAAAATCTATTTCACGTCCACTAATCATAAATTCTATTGCCAAGCCAAAACCAAAAAAAGATCCAAAACCTCCTCCCGTTTATATTGAAAGGGTTTCTTCCTTTCCAGCCCTCAAGAAAATGGTCGAGGAACAAACCGGCGAATTTAGTTTTACCACTATGTCAAATGATGTGGTCAAAATTAACACGATGGATTCAGATGGCTTTCGTGCTATCACAAAGTGTTTTGCGGACAAAAAAATTCCGCACTATACATACCAAAATAAACAGGACAGGCCCATCAAAGTCATGATTAAAGGAATCCACAAATCATGGACAAATGAGGAGGTCCTTGATGATCTGAGAAACCAATTTGGTTTCCACAGCGTACTTCAAGTAGACAGAAAACTCGAATGGAAATCTAAAAATCCATTAGATATGTGCATTGTCGATTTTCGAAAAGATTTAGATCCCGAGAAAATCTATGAAATTAAGCAGGTTCTCAAAGGGCGTGTGACAGTGCATCCGATCAAATCTTCGAAACATCCATCCCAATGTAAAAGATGTCAAGAATTTAACCACACCAAAAACTACTGCTCCAAGCCACCTAGATGTGTTAAGTGTGCTAAGGGCCACTTCACTGAAGAATGCACCAAGGCCAGAGATACACCTGCGAAATGCGCCAACTGCTCTGGAGACCACACTGCAAATTATCGCGGTTGCCCAGTAGCTATTGAAGCTATTAATAGAAACAAGAAAATTCCTCATCAACAACAGATGGAAAAGTTAGAGCAAGTAAAACCCAATAAAGAAACATTCATACCAAAAAAGCCGTTACTCTGTAATAAAAAAACGGCCCAGGTGGCCGCCAGTCAGGTCTCTAATCTCCTGTCATACTCGAAAGTTCTGCAAAATCAGAAAAAGCTACAACAACTGCCAACCGGGCAATCGGTCGATCCCGTCAACAAAGACACCCACTCAAAAATAAATCAGATTTTCGAAATAGTCACAAAACTCAGCCAGAGTATCAGCAACCTGGATGAGCGTGTTCGTAGAATCGAAAGCACTCGTCCGGAAAGATCAACATGAATAGTGTCAAAATACTCTGCTGGAATGCCAATGGGCTCATGTCACGAAAAACTGAGCTTCAGTTGGCTCTAGACTTCAACCGGATTGACATTTGTCTCATTTCTGAGACACATTTTACCAACGAATCGTACCTCCGACTCAAAGGCTACAAGTGCTACCACGCCATTCATCCAAGCAATCAAGCGCGCGGCGGCAGTGCAGTATTGATTAAAGAAAGCCTTTATCACCATGAGCAAGTCAAAATAGAAACTGAAGCGTTCCAGATATGTGCCATTGCAATCAGGACCACTTCATTCATGATTAATGTTGCAAGCATATATTGTCCGCCGAGGCACCAAACGACATACGATGAATACATGGGTATACTCTCCCAACTTGGGAATCGTTTCATCCTAGGAGGGGATTTCAATGCTAAAAATACACTTTGGGGTTCAAGACTAACTACTACAAAAGGTCGTAGATTGATTCAAGCAATCAATGATAAAAACTGCGAAGCATTTTCAACCGGGAAACCAACATACTGGCCACAAGACCCCGACAAGACACCCGATCTGATTGACTTTTTCATTACGAAAAACATTTCAGCGAACTACCTGCTAGTCGAAGAAAACTTTGATCTCAGTTCAGATCATTCACCCATCATACTGACACTCAGTGATCGAATCATTCAGAAGCCATCCAACCCTGCCCTAGTCAATCAGAAGACCAACTGGGAGCTCTTCAAGCAAGAAATATGCAGACATATCGACTTGAGTAAGTCCTTACAATCACCAGAAGAAATTGAACACGAGCTCGAGCATCTTGTTTGCAGTATACAAACTGTTGCTTGGGAAAATACACCAACACTTACAAGGCGACTCCGAGGGATCAATTACCCTCGGGAAATAGTCACTGCAATAAAAGAAAAACGCAAGGCCAGAAAACGATGGCAAGTAACAAGAGTACCCAGCCATAAATCAGAATGGTACAAGGCAGAAAGTGAACTGAGGTCTTTGACACAGGAGATCAATGAAGAAACCCAAGAGCACTATATCATGGGACTCACAAGTCATCGTGATACTGATTACTCACTTTGGAAGGCTACCAAATATCTTAAAAGACCAATAATACAAGCTTCACCCATAAAAAATTCTGATGGGAGTTGGGCTAAGAGTAATCAAGACAAAGCAGCGATTTTTGCTGATTACCTAGCAAACATATTCACTCCAAACATTGCTATGACAGATGAACTGACTCTAGAGGTCGCAAATGGTATTGATCAAGATGTCGACATTCCACCCGTTACTATCAAAGAGATTAAGCTCATAATCGATAAGGAAATCAGTCCAAAAAAGGCTCCTGGCTACGACCTTATCACTGGTCAGATCCTTAAGCATCTCCCGCGTAAAGCCATTGCAAAAATAACCATGATTATTAATGCAATTATAAAACACCGTTGCATTCCTCAGTTGTGGAAGATTGCCGAGGTCATAATGATTCCTAAACCTGGAAAGCCTCCCACAGAGCCAAGTTCGTACAGACCAATCTCACTTCTACCAGTATTATCAAAATTATTTGAAAAACTAATCCACAAGCGACTAGTACCCATAATCAAAGAACGTAAGCTGTTCCCAAGGCACCAGTTTGGCTTTCGACAGAAACATTCCACGATCGATCAAGTCCATAGAATGACACATATAATTGAACAAGCCCTTGAGGAAAAGAAAGTCTGCTCAGCCGTCTTCCTTGACGTCGCTCAGGCGTTTGACAAAGTTTGGCATGAGGGACTCAACTACAAGCTGCGCAAAAATCTACCAATAAAGTATGCTGAGCTGCTTCAGTCTTATCTCACCAATCGCTATTTCAGAATAAAGCAAGAAGACGCCTACTCAGAGCCAAAGCTAATCAAGGCAGGAGTCCCACAAGGGAGTGTTCTTGGACCGCTCTTGTATGTCCTTTATACCAGTGATCTCCCAGAAATTGGAATGAACACCACAGCCACCTTCGCAGATGATACAGCGATTTTGGCAGTTGGAGAATGTAACACTGAATCCACCAACAAGTTAAATCAATCAATATCCAGCATACAAAAGTGGACAGCAAAATGGAGAATCAAGATAAATGAAACTAAGTCGGTACATGTCGATTTCACCAACAAGAGAATCGAGTATATTCCGGTACATTTCATGGGAAAAGTTATTCCGAATGCTAATGAAGCCAAATACCTAGGCATGACACTGGACGCCAAACTTAGATGGAAAGCCCATGTCAAGAAAAAGAAGGAAGAACTCCTTCTAAAATTCAGAAAAATGCATTGGCTAATGGGGAGACGGTCGAAGTTGTCAATCCAGAACAAGCTTACATTGTATAACCAAGTCCTTAAACCAGTCTGGACTTATGGAGCTCAGCTTTGGGGCTGTACGGCTCAGTCAAATCGAGACATCATCCAAAAATTCCAGAACAATGTGCTAAGAACGGTGGTCAATGCACCATGGTACTTTCGAAACGAACGTCTCCATCATGAGCTTCGGATCGAAACAATAAACGATGCTATAAAGCGACAAGCTGTGAGACACCTACAGCGGTTAAGATGTCACATCAACGAGGAAGCTGTCCAACTCCTTGATACAAGTGATATCATCAGAAGATTGAAGCGTACCAAACCACTGGACCTTGCTTACTTGTGAAGCAGTGAAGTGAAACATCCACCATAATCAACAAAACTCAGTGATGTATCTTAGTTTTGAATTAAAGTTCATATTTTCAAAATAATATTGTTAATAAGTAATACTTGGTGCAATAAAGAATATTGAAAAAAAAAAAAAAAAAAAAAAAAAACCCCCTGGGGTGCGAGTAGGTGCATTAGCTTTTGCTGATGATGTCATCCTACTCGCAGAAACCCGTGAGGGCTTGCAGATCTCCCTCAACGCATTTGCTGAGCAGCTAGCGAGGTGTGGTTTGGTGGTCAACCCAGCTAAGTGTGGGTCGGTCTCCTTGGTCCCGTCGGGTCGCCAGCATAAGGTGAAGGTAGTGGATGAGGAGTGTTTTGTCTTAGGACAAACTTCCATCCCTGCCCGATCCGTGTTGGAGGTCTGGCGGTACCTTGGGGTCGACTTCATGGGTGTGGCCACTAGAGCCGCAAGCCGTGTGGACCTTGGTGGAGCATTAGCTCGTGTCACCAAGGCTCCATTGAAGCCACAGCAGAAGCTGCGCCTCCTTCGCACGTACTTACTGCCAAAGCTTACCTATGGGTTAGTCTTTGGCAGGCTTACTGCGGGGAGGCTGCTTGAGTTAGATCGTGAAGTTCGCTCTGCTGTGCGCTCTTGGCTAGGCTTTCCACCTGGTGTCCCAAGTGCTTACATCCACGCACCGGTCAAGGCCGGTGGACTCGGTATTGTCTCTCTTTCTGCCAGCATCCCATCTTTACGCCGCCAGCGCCTGCTTGCCCTTAAGGGCTCGAGCTGGGAGGTCGCCCGCACTGCTGCTGACCTGGACTTTGTCCGGCAGCAGTTGTTGTGGTGCGATCGAGAAACACCAACTGCTCCAAAACCCAGCTCATCTGCTGAGTTCGCTGCTGCACTGCATGAGTCAGTAGATGGTAAAGAACTCCGACAGTGCTCTGAATCCCCCATTTCAACCCAGTGGGTGGAATGGGCTTCAGAGGGCATCGGGGCCCGCGACTATCGCCATTTTCACGCCGTCCGGGAGGCTACGTTAGCCACCTCGGTGAGGTGTTCGAGGAGTAGTCGCGGGACAGTAGACACCCTTTGCCGTGCCTGTCGGGGTAAAAATGAGAATCTTTATCATGTGATGCAGCAGTGTCCTCGTACTCACGGTGGCCGCATTTTACGTCACGATGCGGTTGCCAAGCAGATAGCAGGTGCTTTGTCATCTAGCGGTTGGGATGTCGAAAGGGAGAGACTATACCACATGCCGAGTGACCGGGGCAAGAAGCCAGATATCGTTGCGATCAAGCCCGACGGGTCTGCCATAATCCTGGATGTCCAGGTTGTCAGTGGCAGCGTGGACATGGAGCAGACCTGGCGGGCTAAGAAAAGTAAATATGATAGAAATGATCTGCGCCAAGCGATATCTGAGCTAAAAGGAGTGGCACCTAGTAACATCAAGGTCATTGCCGCGACCGTGTCATGGCGCGGGGTGTGGTGCGGGAAAAGCGCCACGGAGTTACTCGAGTTGGGCATCTCTGCAGGAGTACTCCGTGGTATCACCACCCGCATCCTGAGGGGTTCTTACTTGAACTGGTGGTCATTCTATAGGGGCACTTCCTTTCTTCCCATTCTTCCTCCTCGTCCTGCAACTTCCCTTATCCCTAGAGCCGGCGTCGGGTAAACCTGGGCGTCCTTCCCACTTTTTTTATTTTATTTGTTATTTTCCAATTTAATGGCGTGCCCCCTCTGTCTTTGAGGGGAGGTTTCTTAAAAAAAAAAAAAAAAAAAAGTGTGTGTGTGTGTGTGTGTGTGTGTGTGTGTGTGTGTGTGTGTGTGTGTGTATGTGTGTTAACAACCCCCTTTCCAAATTTGTTGGCTTACGTTTCAAGATGCGTAGAATCCAAAAATCGGAAAAAATCCGTCCGCAATCCGAAACTACTGGAGCAAAGTTTATGAAACTTGGGTTATAAACCACATTTGAAGTCTAGTTGATCCTAGAAGCTCGGCATCAATATTGATCTGGAAGTCTCCCGTTCCGATGACTGATGATAAATAATTAAATTTATCTTTGCTCACAGAGGAATGATTTCAGAGAACTTGTGCTCCTCGAAGGAGTTCTATACTGCTCACAGTCGGCGCATATTAATGAAATGGAACTAGCTATTCTTTTCGTAACAACAAATAAACGAAAAATAGTAGGTATTATTAAAAAACAAATTATAATGTAGGTGCTACTTTGTAAATTCAATACATTAGATAATATGGTATATGAAAAGAATATTGATACATTTCTGAAATAATAATCTGATGACGGCTGTCAATAAATTATACGTTTCTTCTTTGAAAAAATAAAATGAAAATCGGAGTTTAGGTACCTTTGGGATAATTATTAATGAACTAGATACGGTGGTACGGTGGTACTTGTAGATGGTGACAAAAATGTTTAGCATCAATGCCAGAAATAAATGGGGAGACATGATTGAAAATGGTTTAACGTCTGTGTCTGCGTGTGTGTCGGTCGTTTGTTCGCAAAACCTTGTTTCAAGCTTAATTTCCACAGTTTTCAACCGGTTTTTAAGAAATGTTCCTGGAATGAACGGGTAGTACGGGTCCCCTATCAGTTTCGTTGATCCCAAATCAATACTTCACTCAGCCATCAAATATCGCTTAAATTCGAAGGATAGTTGAGAGAAGACGATTTGACAAACCCTTATAAATTTCAAGATGATTGTGTCATTAGTATAGCTGCTCCGCAAGCGCGAATGATTATTCCTATTAACGAGCCCAATTTCAACAGTTTTCATCTAATTTTGACGAAATTTTGAAGGAATGTGCGAATTAGGCTGTAGATATTTCCCTATCAATTTCATCCTTCCCAATTCATTACTCCATTCTGCGCATTGGCAAACGTGAATTATTCCAAGAATCATTTTGTGACGCCCTACACCTCCAATCCCACACAAAATCAGTGGATAGTTGGGGACAGCGATTCAATCATTCCATATCCATTTCAACATAATTACATCATTAGTAGCTCCTGCGCATGCACGAAATTGTAATCCCAGGAACAAACATAATTTCTAGTTGTTATCCGATTTTGATGAAATTTTCTGGGAATGTGCGGATTAGGCCGTAGATTTCCCCTACCAATCCCATTTTTTGGTTTATTATTTCCAATAATAAGCCTATGTGATCGTGTAGCAAAAAATTTTGATAACCCCCTCTCAAACTTAGTCACTTTACGGTTCAAGGTGCGTAGAATCCAAAGTTGAAATGTCCGTCCGCCGTCCGGGCCATAGAAGGCCTAAGAATTGACTTAAAAAACCCGTTCTTTCGCACATAGACTCCATTTGGGGTCTAGTTGGTCCTAACGTTTAACCATCCCGATTGCTTTACTCGCATAGATGCTATGGGCCAAAACGGGCGAAAAAGTGTCTTTTTCAAGGCTTTGAGTGTTGGACTTACGCACGCACGCACGCCTGGCACGCTTGGCAGGGGGTCACGGTGGGTGGTGAGGGGGGTGGAGTGAGAGAAGGCGCTGCGGCACCTTGTGGTGTCTGGGGTGACCAGGGGCGTAGCAGAGGGGTGGAGAATGGATATTTATTACTTTTACGTGTTATACCCATATAATACACCACGGCACCATGAGGTGGGTACGGCGTTCCTTCGAGGCATGAATATATGTTTTTTTCTAGGTTATATTTGTGTGTTAATACCAATGCTTTTCCTACGCATATTTAATAACATATCCTCTCGACTTTTCGTACGTACTTAGATAATGATATTATTAAGGCAATAACTATTTGAATAGATAGGAGCTCAAATCGAGAAATATAAACATGCGTATATACATAATTATAGAAGTATAGGTTGTGGCCACTCGAAATAGGACACGCCGAGGAGTCTGTATGGGCCTTATGACGTACGCAACCCAACTAAAACTACGATCATACTCAATTGAAAAAATAATAAACCTTTGTGAAATAATTTGCAGCGTTTTTACAGCGTTTTCCGTCTCACCCTGTTTTTATGAATGACTAAGACCGCGAATCATCACATAACTAGAGCAATGTCGCACGTAGACGGTAAATGCGTATGATCGCCTGTTGGTGAGTACACTGCCTGTACTTTAGCAATATTGTACATGTAGAAATTACTAATTTAGTTTGTAAGTTCACTACTTATGCCACTTATGTAATCAATTTGACAATAAACGATTCATTCATTCATTCATTCATTCATCAATGCGACCGAAGAAGAAGAAGAAGAAATGAATAAATATAATAACACGGACATTGTGCGATTCACGCGCGGTGCCCAAACGAGTGTCCCCACGCAGTTTCATTTTTTGTGATCGTTTGTTCGTAGTTACGAGGATAATTGTGAAGTTAAATTTTTATCGAATATTTAATCTTGGAAACGTCTGCGATGACGATGCAGTGCATAGAGAAGGATGGAACAAACAACAAAATAAACACCGAAAACCAAAGTTATTTTTAACGAGAAACATATTGAACGTTTCACCACTCAACCCTAATCTTCCCAATAACGAAAGCTTATTCAAATAAAGGAACAATATTCGTTACTTACTTAAATATTTTTCTATTCTGCTTCAAAACATCGGTACTATTTGCGATTGTACTTCTGCATTCATCCTACCGAAAAATTCAATTCTTAAATTTTCTATTCAACCTATTGGGAAATTGCAGTAAATTCAAACACAAAAATAAATAAATCTATAAATAGATCTGGTAATTGATCTCAACAGAACCAATATTGCGTGATTCGTGAGCCCGCCTCACGGTCAAATTCAAACTGGCTAAGGAGAGTCAGTCCGAAAAACAGTGTTTTTTTTTTACAAACGACACTGTGTGGTTTAAAACACAGTAGAAAATAAAAAATGGTTGATATTTCGACAGTTTATATGTTGATGAACAAAAATACGGGGGAAACAATCACATTGATCATTTACGTATTTCGCTACAAGTACCTACCTTTGAGGACCTTAAGTACTTTCTTTCAGTTTCCGTGCATTTTTCTTCTTATAACTACTCATCCGAATGCTCTTGTTTTTTGTTTCGTTTTGTTTGTCTCGCTAAGAACTATCAACAGACGGGGCTATTCGACTTTCAATACTGCTATCTTTTTATTTTTTCAAGAAAATAGAAATTCGGGTATTTGGTAAGGTAATAATTTCTCAACCACTAACTCTAGAAATCAAAATTGTGCCCTTACTATTACAAGGTATTACAGGTTTTGTGAGGGTTATAGTTTGCTAGGAAAGGATCTTTTTTTTTAAGTTCATAGTTTGCTTATTGCTTCAAAATGTTGAATTATTCCAGTTTTTTGAGTAAGTGGACAGTACGGTCTCTCTTGTCTAGAGCAGGAGCCCACCCATAAGGTGGCCTAGTCGTCCAATCCCGCTAAAATTCGGCGCATAGCTGGGGGACAATGGCTTAATTATTCCACATTAATTTCAACCTGATTGCGTCAGAGCAACCTGAACATCATGCGCGGAACTGTGCTCCGAGGAAAAAAGTCTAGTTTTCATCAGATTTCTATTACATTTTCTGGGAATTCGTGGGTTAGGCAGTAGATTGTACCCTACCAATTTCATTTTTTTCAAATCATTGCTCCATTTTGTGTATGCGCTTACATAAATTACTTCAAGCATCATTTTGCCGTTTTTTTAAACATCTTTACTGTGAAGCGTAAAATTGCTGGGTCTTGGAACTGTAAAAGTCATCAGACTGAATCGGAACTGTAAAAGATCATATATTACATATGGGGTTTAATAATTATAGACCAATGCTGCGTAGAAGGGACACCTAACACAGAAATAATAAACGATTGTGTAATAATTTGCAGCGTTTTTCAAATACGATAACGCAAATTACTTCAAGTATATCTTTATACTTAGATCAGGAGGACTGGTAAATTGTGTATATTTTAATTAATTGCATTGATTTTCCCTCTCCAGGTGTCTATATCTACGCAGGCATCTTAATAACAACCAAAAGATGTGCAATTTGAAATGGAGCTCCTTTGTGATATCCAGAATTCAATATCTGTGTAGTCTGATCAGCTGAGCCTCTGAGCCTAATTTGTCTCAAACGACTTATGATGATGAAACCTGATATGTAGCTCCTTTCGGACATCTAAAATACCACTATAAAGTATGGAGGCACTCTGATTCAAATTTACTTATTTCTTTCCTAATCGACTCACGGTGCTGAAATTCGGATGAAGTTCCTTTGGGATACCTAAGAAACATTTACGAGGTACGGGGTGCACTAATCGTCTGTGAGGCCGCTGAGGCTAATTTCTTTTTTTCGACCTGCTGTTTTTTCTCGACATTTTAGAAATTTTACTATACACCGTAAAATAGTGGGATCCTGGAGCTGTAAAGGTGTGAACCCTTTTGGGAGACATGATGTGTCAAAGTTTTGATCATTTACTATGTACGGGTTTTAATAATAATTATAGACCAATGATCTGCGTATAAGAGCTGTCTAATACATAAATAATAAACCTTTGACTGATAATTGTCAGCGTTTTTCTTCAAAATAATTTTATTTACACGTAAAAAGGCTTATACTCAAAAGTGTGTACCTAAGCAGTTTTTTAATTTATCGCTTTATGTTTTTGTTGTTTTGAGAAGTTTGGAAAACCGAATTTCCCAAAATAAAAATAACTAAAAATTCCAGGATGACGCAGTGCTGGGAATGCGTAAACAAGCCCATATGCGTGAGAATAAGGCAAAAAAAAAATTTATTATCTCCAAAAACTCCGAAAAAGTTTGTTTCCCCATTTGTTTCCCCAATTTTCAGGCATAAAACCTACTCAAACTTCGATTTGTTTAAAATTTATATCTAAAATTTTGCAATTTTTAATTACCTGCTTTCCGATTTTTCTTTGGTCCTCCAATACGGATTTAAAATGTGAGGGATATTCTACATGTTTAAAAGACATATTTAAAGGTCTTCTAATTTTTAATTTGGAAAAAAGGATAAGTTTTAATTTGGAAAAAATCGTATAATGATTTTGGTGTACTTTCATCTAAAATTATACAAATAAATCACATCTTTTCTCATTTCTTGAATCAGAAAAAAGTTCCAGTCATGCAGCATGATCGTATGAGCGAATTTTCGTAAAATATTGTATTACCTATATTATGTTACATTGATTTGAAATTTGAGCTTTTTGAGTACAAGGACATTGTTAACTATTATTTTTATGACAAAAAACGTATTCTAAGTGATAATTTCCTATTCTAATAGCGGTTTAGAAGTTTCAGCTTTTTCTGCCGTTTTTATCGATTTTTTAGCAAATTTTAATGAATTTTGAGTACATTTTCAGCATTATTTTGTATAAAAATTTTTTAATGTTCTATTTTTCAGTTATTGAACTTTATTTGAGCGATACTTTGTCAAAATAATATATCAACAATTTTTAGCCGTTTTTATCCATTTTTAGTGATTTTTTTAGTACATTTTTTGAAATTTGACCAATTTAATGTGCTCAAAAAGTGCTGGCCAACAAACACATCCTTTCATTTGGAACGCTTGGTTTTTTTGTGCAAGAACGGAATTTTTATCTCAATCCTAAGGAGAGTTATCGTCTGGAATGACAAACACACACACACACTTATATATATATATATATATATATATATATATATATATATATATATATATATATATATATATATATATATATCAATCTCTGGGGTTTGTTTCAGGGTGCCTCAAAACGGATTTAAATGAAGAAATTTTTCAAACATTTTGTTTTTATCATTTTTCGAGTCATTGCGATAGCTTCATTTTTTAGGGAAATTCGCTAAAAGAAGCGTTAGGAAACGTTGGTCTGCGGAAGGTTTAGTTGTACATATTATAATATTGGGGAACCTCCAGTGACGTTTCAGCTGTCTGTACCTACTTGCCTATTTAGTCGTTATCATCATTTAAGTAGAAAACCGAAGAAGGCTTTCTTACAATTAGATTAAAATAAAAATGGCTAAAACTGACCGAAAAAATTAAAATTTGCCTATAAAATATTTTTTTTTTTTTTTTAATGCAGAATGAAGTATTAAGACCATAAAGTAGATCATAAAAAATGTTTAGAACTTTTTTTTTTAAATTTGTAGTAAAAATTATAATGATCCAACTTTCGTAGTATACTGATACAATTTTGTAGTGGTCCTGCGAAAGGGTGATTTTGTCATAATACCTACAATTAACAATTTGAACCACCAAGTCTAAAATAACTTTTTATTATTAAGAAAGGCATTTACCTACAGTGGTGAGACGGTTCTTCCGAATCAAATGGAATATTGTTAAGACATTCTGCAGAAATTTCTTTAGTTGGACAATTCAAATTATAACAAAACTAAAAAAAGGGCGTTTAAATTGGTCTTTTTTAAACAATCTCTAACGTTTCTCCCCAGGAACTGGGTTTCTTCAGCTAGACAAAATTCAAAATATCTAATTCAAAATTTATAGAATAAATGCTTATTGTTTTCTTTTTTATCATAAAAAAATTGAATTCAGAGTTATCAGTTTAAGAAGAAAATTTGAAGGATATTTTGGTACTTACCTCAATGATGATCTCCTGTTGAATCACATTGCCTATTAATCAAATCTAAACTCTGCTCATGTGTATGTCATGGTACCCTTTGAACTCCGCCGAAGTAAATGAATGAATGAACTCCAGCTCATACTTTTTTGATGTGGTAAAAGCATGGTTCATAAACTGGTATTTATACATTCTGATGATCTATTCATACGTGTAATAAAGATGAGAGCAGATGTTCAACGCTTATTTGGGAGTCGTTTTAGCGAATTTTCGTAAAAAATGAAGCTATTGTAATGGCTCCAAAATTTTAAAATAAATATTTTCGGAAAATTTCTTTATTAAAATCCGTATCGGGACATTCTGAAACGAATTCTAGAGTTTAACGCTTTTTCATATATGTATATACATGTATGCACATATACATTTGTATGCGTCATTCCAGACGATAACTCTCCTTAAGCATGAAATAAAAATTCCATTCTCACGCCAAAAAATCAAGCTTTCCATACAAAAGGATGAGTTTGTTGGCCAACACTTTTCGAGCACATTAAATTGGTCAAATTTCAAAAAATGTACCAAAAACTCTCATTGCCACTATAAACGGCTACAAAATTGTCAATTTCATTTTTTTTTTTTTTTTTTTTTAGCAGAATTTTAGCCAAAAAAAGTTGATCAAGAGCGAAATTGAGCACTATAAAATTTACGCATAAAATTATGCAGAAAATCGTACTCAAATTTCATTAATATTTGCTGAAAAATTTTAAAAAACTCCCAAAAGAGCTAATATTTCCAAATCTTCTTTGAATTGCAGAATATTATTTTTAATGAGTTTGGCTGCCAAAAAATTAGTAGTTAACTATATTATGCTATGTTAACTATGTTATATGCACTCAAAATACTCGAATTTCAAAACAGCTCAACAAATTTCAACACAGTGTTTTCTAAAACAGTATGTTTTATGACATAGTATAATACGATTATTTACGAAAAATCACTCATACGATCATGCTCCATGACTGGAACTTTGGCTTTACTTCTAAAAGTACTTTTATTCAGTATGCTTACGTTGTACGATAAGGTGGAACAGAATAGAGGAAGGCAGGCGAAGGCTTCACACTCGAAAGTCGACAGGAACCTTGGATAAAAGCCAGTGCCCAGATCCAGGACGATTTCTTTGCTGGGGGGACAAGAGCAGGAGCCACCGTCTTGCTCGAGTAGACCCTTATTGACCAGACAGTATCTCATCATATCCAACCTGCTCCCCACTTCGGCAGTCACGCAGTGGCCGAACGCAGCCATAGCGAACACCCAGAAAAACCTGATTAGACGTGCCAAATTAGGATACTGAAGGATTGATTTAGTTACCAATAAAATTTAGTTTGTGCGCCTGAATTAAACGATTTGTACATAGAGTTTAGGTCGTAAGATCCGATATTATGAATCATCGGGAATGTCAGGAATCTCCCCGTCCTCCAAATCATACTCCATGGTAAAAAGGGTATTGATCACGACTGAATAAGAGTAAAAGAAACAGTATTATAAAAACAGAGAATTGTATTTTACCGGTATAAAATGAACGTAAATTTAACTTGATATTAAAGAAAGTTCATATATATATATATATATATATATATATATATATATATATATATATATATATATATATATATACTCTCATAGTTATGCAAAAAAATATAATAGATGAGAGTATATACCACTCGACATATTACATCATTCTGCGTATCATTAACATGTAGGTATCTGCGTATCATTCTGTTAGAAAATATAAATTTGAAATTTCAGCTATTTATGATTTTAGCTCTATGTAAGGATGAGTCCAGCACTTCCTTTTGAATAGTGGAATATTAGTCAGAACGAGTTTTTTTTTTTTTTTTTTTTTGCTATAAAATTGGTTGGTAGTTACAAATTTCTCTTCACTGAAAGTGTTCAAATTTCAAAACAATAATATAATAATGTTATATACGATATTTCACGAAAATTCGCTCATATGATCATGCTGTATGACTAGATTTTTTTTTTTTTTTTTTTTTTACATATTTCCACATTAGAAAAAGTTGTTTGTTACCGACTATATTTTAGGCTTGGTTGATTTTATTAGGATTCAGCTACGTACTCACATTTCCCCCAGGTATCCTCAGTGTCGAATGGAGGGAAACTCTTGGTCATTTCCCCATTTATACTGTTGAAGACAATGAGCTGGTAAGAGCTTTACCGCCACCTACCGTCTAAAAAGGGCCGCTATCGTGTTACAGCGCTACTGTCTCTTGACACTATTGTCCTTGTTAGATCATCTTCTGACACCAAGCTTATTACGCTTTCGAAAAACATTGATCGAAGGTAAGTGGGAAGAACGTTGGAATATTGAGGTTGTTTGAATTACAGCTGCTATAAAAATATTAAAAAAACAAAAAAACACGACAGATTTTTCCTTTTGGGAAAAACGTAGGATCATTAATATGTCTAGAAATGTGACATGTTATTAATGATAAACACATCAGTAATAATTTTCATATCACACAGCAGCACGGGGTTTTGCAGGTATTAATACTATTTTAGGTGTTCTAAAGAGACTTTGTTTCAAATTTCATCATCATAGGGCGATTGGGAGAGAAATTAGCCTCGCAACTCTCTTATCTGATCAGGTTGGTTACTCAAGTTGTAATTTTATCATACGTGTCCTAGAAAGGCTCAGTTTCAAATTTCGGCATCGACGGTCGATCAGGAAAGAAATCTAACTCACAGGTCACTCAGCTGACCAATATGGTTTGGCTCGTTGAAATTCAATTCTATCTGCTCTTGAGAGGTTCCGTTTCTAATTTCAGCATTCGTAGGTAGATTAGGATTCTAATTAGCTTTACAACTCACTCATCTGACCAGGGTGTTTTCTCACATTGATTGGATTTCTATTTTACCTACCCCTGAGAAGCGACGTTGCAAATTTGAGCATATATGGCTAATCAGGAAAAAATAACTACCTATGCTCGTCGGGAAACGTTTCTGGGTTTGCAGATTTACAGATATTCATGTGCATTCTGAATTTTCCACTGTTGATTAAGCTTCTTAATTAAGCACCTACTTAGTTGATTTGGCTCGTTAATTAGGAACGATACTGATGTGGGTCATTGATTTACCTCTTCACTCATTTCTTTTCATAATTCTTAGCTCAGCTGAGTGATCCTTGGCAACCCGTCTATTACCAAACTAATTCAATAAAAGATTGTTGAGTCTACGAAAAAAAAGGAAGGATCCATTGACACAATTGATATTAGGTGATCAGCAATTTCCAATAGGTATGTACAGGCCAATTAGTTTTGCCTAGGCAAACACGGGTATAATTTATGATCATCTCGCAAGAGGCTGATGTGGCAGACGATTTTCGGTCAATATCTAATTTGTCTATAATAATGCAATTGATGTATTAAGAGAAGATCTGTAGAAAACCATGAAATTTTTGGTGGGCTGACAAATATTTTGGGATGATCTCCAAAGCTAAGACATAGGTATCCAGTTAACCCTATCAAAAAAGCCCGAGTGAATTACACTAGACGAGCCACGGAAAGACTAGCTTTCGTTTTTTGCTTTTGATCCCAAATCCAACAAAGTTGAAACAAGTACAAATATTTCACAAAATTAATTAACGTTCAAGTACTGCGATATACAAATTGTTGAATAAATGTGTGACTTCAACCAATCAGATTTTATGGTTAATCGAAGATTGGACGTCGATAATCGAGAAATGATGCCTTACTAACAATGCATCAGCCCCCTACTTAGTATCACATTTCCCTGGTTTTTACCGGATAGATTTTTTACTTTATACAACAACATGTTCAGTAATCTAGTATAGGTAACAAAACCTGTGAGAATTGCTTGATTAATGAAGGAACTCAAATCTTTCTTCGCAGTAGATATCAGAGATGCATAATACAAAAAAAAAGGATGCTTTTCTTTATTTGTTTAGCACTACCGTAGGTACTATTTCTACTACTACTAAATGTGATAGGCGAGAATTTAGTAATATATGTAATATTCAATCGCCATTATACCCGTTGCCTACAGCATTTGAATATAATATGTAATAAATTTTTACAGTAATAACATCTAAGATTATATACATAATATACAAGGTGTCCACTTAATAGCAGATGTGCGCCACTAAATTTTAGTATTATCGAGGGAACAGCTGAATGAAAATTCAACAACGTATTCGGTAACTCAGAGACAAAAGCTGTTTTCATAAACCTGTTGAAGTTTTGGACGATTTTCATTCTTGAGCAACAGTCTCCACCGGTATATCAGGCTGATGGATTAGATTTATAGCGCTTTTTTGGTAGCTTGGCTGCAGCCATAGTGATACCCGTTCGGGATTTATAATGTGAAAACACGACGTAGTGATTGTATTCGAAGACGATTCAACCCACCTATCTTTGTCTTAACATTCAACTAACATCAAAACAACAACAAACAACAACGTGTTGGCGGAGAAGGAGGGAGAGGAGCTAGCAGCATCTTCACGTCACGTTCTTCCCTTTGTAGGGAAGAGGAATAAGAAGAAAATAAAAAAGACGGAGAAGACGCGAAAAAAGACGAGTTTCGGTCTTTTGGCTCTCCCTTCTCATTCATGACGGGGTCAAACGAACCATGGGAATCCACTTGAGGATGGACGTGCCATGGGTGAGTGGATGGAGCGTGGAATCGTCAGCCCATTCACTTATTTCCCAATGAAGTTCCAAGTCCAGCTAAGTGGGTGGGCAGCATGAAGAACATCGCCAAGCGTAGGTGCCACTTCATTGGTTTTATTGCAGACGTTGGTGTTCAGCAAGAACAATTCTCAACCCTTATTTTCTCCTATCCAGTTTTTTTCAACAGATCAATTTATTATCGACACATGAGTGTATTCATTCATTTTTAGCAAATTGTCGTTGAAATGAAGCAATGAAATTTTTAAATCAAAATTTTTGAAAAATTTCATCGTTGAAATCCGTTAAGAGGCATTCTGAAACGAATCCTAGAGGTTATAGCTATATATATATATATATATATATATATATATATATATATATATATATATATATATATATATATATATTAGAATAGAGCAAACTATGCTGATTTTGTCGCAACACAAAATTCAACTTTTAAATAATAGCACAGGGCCCTCTGGTCCGGCAGAAATCCATTGCACGCTACATACTATTGTGTGAGCATTCACTGGAATGCACCTAAAGGGAGCTAGACCGTCTCGACGATAGCACTGAATAAAGTGTTCCTGATACAACTTAGAACTCAGATAACATTTCACCATCCCTATCGCAGAGTGCCGCAACACAGCCAGTTCAAAAGGATGCCCATAACCAGTGCACAAACTCTACCAATATAGAACCAGGTGTCCGTCATCATTACTGCAGCGCCACTCGCAAGTTCCCCAGTTCCAGCCTACGGACACCATGACACAAAAGGATTCCACCACAAGCAAACAGAATGACCGTCACTGGTCGACAGTAACTCATTGCGCAATCTTCATTGCTGAGCAAACGCACCACTCTCAGTTCAATTCAATAACTTCTTATTGCACTACCCTTACTGCAGAACGAACGCATCACTCTTAGTTCTAGTCAATAATTATTATCCTAGACAATAAACTAGTGCACTATCCTCACTGCAGAAAGAACGCATCACTTTCAGTTCCAGCCACTAGTTACCTAAGGCAATACCTTCCCTCTTCAAGTGCACTGCTACATAAACTAGGGTTCGTTTAAAAAAAAAAAAAAAAAAAAAAAAAAAAACATGAGCTTTTTACTTCATTGGCCTTAACTATGTATAGTACCAGCATGCAAGCCACAGTACTCAGTTGCACACTGGCCACAACCATACAGGTTAGTTGCACACAACACACACAGTATAGAAAATATCACAGTAGGTTGGAATATAAAGTCAAAAGTCAGAAAGTACTCCGTAGTGGTTCAGCTTGCTGAGTAGTCCTTATTATCCATCCACACACACACATTCACACACAGGCTCACACAAAGACAGAAACACACATTTTTTTTAAATTTTATTGTTATTATTATTATTATTATTATTATTTAAACATAACTCCCCTCAAAGGCGGAGGGAGCATATCATTCACTTGATAAATAAACACAGAGAGAGAGAGAGAGAGAGAGAGAGAGAGAGAGAGAGAGAGAGAGAGAGAGAGAGAGAGAGAGAGAGAGAGAGAGAGAGAGAGAGAGAGAGAGAGAGACGGAACGAAAGTCGTTCAAAATGGTCTAAAACGTAAAATACTAGTAGAAATTTTAACTCTGTAAAAAACAACAACCGTTTCTGTTTTGGAGACTAAAACTTTTCCATCTCTCAAACGTGTAAACCAGCTACCTATAGGTAGACTCGGTAACAATACATTTATGAGATGAAATAAGTATCTACCAATGCTCACTATTACATCCTCACGGACAATAGTTTATTAACTTGATTTTGCAAAGTGAGAATGAATTCCATTGGAACTAAATCATCTGATAATTCCATTACAATTACATCAGCTGATATTTACAAGGCAATTTCTATGCCTTCCTCTCCCAATATCTAGTGATCTCCGATGGAAATTAGAGAACGATGCTAATAACTATATTCGTTAGCAGCACATAATTTCTCTATGGTCTCGCGCTTAGAATCTTCTAGCCCTAAGGGGAAGGGAACCGTTCTAAGTACACCGTTGCGGATGGTTTTAGTCGATTCTGTGGGATTATAAATCATTACTGTAACTTCCCTTTTGGGGTTGCTAAAAATTGATGCCAAGCTTTTAGGACCATCTAGACTACAAGCGTGATTTTTAACACAAATTTTATAAAGTTTGCTCTAGTTACCTAGTAATTTTGGAGAAAAGCTCTAGCTTGGCAGACGGTGGACGGACGGATTTTTTTTTTTTCAATTCCGATTTTGGGTTTGACGCATCTTGAACTGTAAACCAACACAAATTTTCGGTTCGGGGAGGGGGGGGGGGGGTTAAACAATTTTTTTTCTTGGTCAATTACAAAGATTCATTACAGAAAATTAACCAAAAGGTGTTAGAAACGAAGGGGTCTATTCTGATCCGGTACCTATTGAGAGCCAGGAATATTCGCGCCTCGCCGGATCTTTTCTCTTTTCTACTGCTTAGAAAACGAGGGTAATTTGCTATGAAATTCTTAGCCTGAATCAACTTAGTTTTGGAATGTAGCCAGGTACGTAAGGAGAGGGAAATTGGTAGCTTGAAATGTGAACATTTATCACATAAATCAAGCGCTTTCCAACGAGTGGCGAACGATTTTTGTGCGATGAAAACTGCGGAAGTTTCACTCCCCTAACAACGGCTGGGTTGTACGTGAAAAACACTGAAATTGTGACACAATCTATAACAACTACTCAACTACTCGGTTGTACGTGAAAATCATCGCTAATTTCGTTACGGACTTTACAAAAAAAATTATTGGTTGTCGGCCTAAGAATTGCATAGCAATTAATATATATATATCCGACCCCGAATATTTTTGACATTTTCATGTCTTTGCCCTGGCACATTGCACAAAAAACTGTCACGTAACGTAACGTAAATATATTGACGATTTCCGCTTACAACCGAGTCGTTGCTAGGGAAATGGTACTTCGTCGTTTTTCATCCCAAAAAATTCGTTGACCATTCGTTCGAAAGCTCTCGATTTATCCAACCATATTATGTTTACTACTGCGAAGTGCGTAGCCAACAAGCTGAGTTATGAGCAAGGTTATTTGAATAATTGTGTACACTCAGGTGATCATTCTCAATAATTGATATTGTGAACATGATTGCCACCGCTTGTTAATTTCTGATGATTTCATTGAGCTGGTGTTTCGATGATTTGATTCATAGCAGGTGATCCGAATATTGCGAGAACGGTTTGATTTGTGAAGCGGTGGTTAAATCATTTTAATAGGTAATTTCTATGCTTTACACTCTAGGAAGCTGTAATTTCTTATGTAGCCTCTTTAGGACATTGACTTGACGATGCCCAGGGTCCGGATCAGATGAGTGGCTTTTGAAGCTAATTTCTATGTTTTACACTCTAGGAAGCTGTAATTTCGTATGTAGTCTCTTTAGCACATTTACGTGACGATGCCCAGGGTCCGGATCAGCTGAGTGGCTCTTAGAGCTTGCATACGAGTCTGCAGGGGGGTAGGTGATGTAGCCTGGCTTGAATTCAATAAAGTACCCACGGATGTCGTGTTGACAGGTGAAATTTTGTGTTGGTTTTATGAAGACCCTCCGGTTAACTGACTTTCGTCTACTGCCGGAGGGCCCCATCAACACTGCGGATGGGGGAGTGGGGGCTGCTGCCTACTGACTAGCGAGTTCACTGCCACCACGAGTCCAACCTCATTTGGAGGGCAGGCCGGTGAAGCTTTGGAGCTGGTTGCTTGCTCATCGTATCCTGGATTCTGTCCAGTTACCAAGAGACTAATTGCTCACCAGGGAGGTTCTGCTTCCCCCTGGGGCACGCTTCTGTGGCCTGGGGCATCCCTCCGCCCATGGTACCATTTTAGTGACTTAAGCCTGCAGGGTACCGGACAAAATCCCCGTCATACCCCCCCGTCTCAAGCCCCCTAAGCCTGAATGGTCGCAGGCCCGGCAATTCCCAGAAGTGGCCCTCTGCCCCAAATGGGTCACAGAGTAGGAAGTAGCCCAAGTCCGGAGAAAAGCCTACCGCTTTTCACGAGTCAGCAAACGAGTGGGTTGGACTTGCCACCTATTTACCGACTCATGAGGGATACGGTCCCGATCAGCTCGGAGTACTCCATTAAACCATCACGCATGTTCGCCACACATGTCTCATCAACTCCTACGGATGGTCCCCAGTTACGGTAGTGCATCAAAGACAGTCTTGCACTATGTTTCCCCCTGGGTGTCGGGACAATGAGTCAACACGATCCCGATGAGTCAACACGGTCCCGATCAGCTCGGAGTTCTCCATTAAACCATCACGCATGTTCGCCACACATGTCTCATCAACTCCTACGGATGGTCCCCAGTTACGGTAGTGCATCAAAGACAGTCTTGCACTATGTTTCCCCCTGGGGGGACGGGTGTCGGAACAATGAGTCAACACGATCGCGAATTCAATTAAGTACCCACGGGTGGGCGGTTTCTCTTATGGCCCATTTAATTGATTTGTACGCCCCGCCGTGCGATGCACGGGTGAGATCTGCCTAGTAATAAATACAATAAGAAAACACACATGAAAATGTCCCAATGTGTTGCAGACTCGTATGCAAGCATTTCAAGCTGCTTTGTCTTTCTTATGATTTTCACGTACAACCAAGCCGTTGCTGGGGAAATAAAACTTCTTTAGTGTTTATGGGACCAAAATCGTTCTCCATTTGTTGGAAAGCTCTCGATTTATCACGCATTTCTTTCGTACTTTTTTATAGCATTTCCAAACCAAATGATTTTGTAAGTAATTTCCAACAGAAAAAAAGTCTGCCAAGTTGGATGGGAAGTATAAATTCCTGACATTTTTTCTTTTAAAAAAGAAATACATTTTTAGCCAAGTTTGTAATTACAAATAATTCGGTTGTTCTTTATAAATTGCATGAAATTGTGAGAATTGAAATATGTCAAAACTAGCTCTTTCCTATTTGGGATCACCCTGCTACTTATAGTAATTTCCATGGAAATACACGAGCGTTCCGTTGATAGTGACGATATTTATGTATTTCCTTAGGTGTTTTAACGGCCTGAAGGCTATAAATATGTTCGTGATAAGATGTGGTATCAAGCATACTTCTTCTTTTTTGTAATGTCCGTAACGAAATTAACGGTGATTTTCACGTAAAACCGAGTAGTTGAGTAGTTGGTATATATTGTGTCACAATTTCAGTGTTTTTCACGTACAACCCAGCCGTTGTTAGGGGAATGAAACTTCCGCAGTTTTCATCGCACAAAAATCGTTCGCCACTCGTTGGAAAGCGCTTGATTTATGTGATAAATGTTCACATTTCAAGCTACCAATTTCCCTCTCCTTACGTACCTGGCTACATTCCAAAACTAAGTTGATTCAGGCTAAGAATTGCATAGCAAATTATCCTCGTTTTCTAAGCAGTAGAAAAGAGAAAAGATCCGGCGAGGCGCGAAGCGCCGAGTATAGATTAGGGGGGTCCAGGGGGGCGAAGCCCCCCGGCGAGGCGCGAAGCGCCGAGTATATATATATATATATATATATATATATATATATATATATATATTCACACCGACGTAGGCAGCGGCCGGGTTATCTGGTTATCTTGGCATGTTTTATCTCTCCGGAGCTCATTCGTATCCCAACACAAGTCATGGTCGTACATCCCCGTCGTGCAACCCTGGCACACTCCTGGAACAAATCGCACACTGGCGACCAGAGGGGAAGCCGGTTATCGGGTCACCACCACCTGAATGAGCTTCTTCGTTGAGGAGACTTTAAACCCTGAGCATCATAACCCCCGTCAGCCTATTGATACACGGGGTCCTAGTGGTGGTACTCCTCGGCGAAAGAGACAGGAGCGTCGGCCATCCTCTTCTTCATATTGTTCCTATCCCTCTTCCTCTTCCACCTCCCCAGTGAATCCCGACGAGTGTGCCCATTGTGATAGAGCCTTTAGTTATAAGCGTGGCCTCAGTACCCAGGTGTGACAGAGATATTCCATAGAGGTCAAAGTTGTAAATGATATAGAGTGAGAACGGCCAGGTTTGCTTCTGAGCGATTGCGGCGAATGGCAGCAGAGGAGGCCACCCCGTGTATATATATATATATATATATATATATATATATATATATATATATATATATATAGTGCCGATGACGCCGGAAGCGAAACGTTCAGACGGAGAGTACCTATTTCTTTTCTTCGTGTTATTGTTTCCCCATCTTTTTGCCATCCAGTATTTACGCCTGAGACCCCACTAGGAGCCCTTGTCCTGGATGCGATCCTGGCGAATAGTCCTAGGCCTCACCTGCATCGATGAGTTACCGTGTGAATGATGTGTATGGCCCCTAATGGCCTGGACAAATATTAATTTTTTGACGTTTTTTTGTAGCTATCAACGTGCAACTTTTTGAGATGGTTTTTAGAAATATCCAAATCCCCCGTGATAAATTCTCTCCTGTTTACCACAGGAAGTTTAAATTTTATAGTGAGCTTGTCGGGGACATCAACAGACAAATGAAATGGCGGACTTGGTAAATTCTCTCCAACTCACTCTTGGAAATCAAAAGTTTATAGGCTCTGGGACATAAAGAGAAGAATTAAATGATAGGCACCATCCTGTTCAGCTAAGAAAGATGAATTATCTCTTTCACTTTGAGATGTTGAACTTTGGTAAGGAAGCCTTTCAGATACATCAGAAACGAATGAAATGAATGGCGCCTTTTAGGGCATCTGAATACAATTACAAGGAAAGATACGGAGGTGCATTGATCAGCTGGAGGAATTTCTGAGCAAATTTTTTTTTCCACTAATCTACCTATGGTAAGGTAATTTGAAATGAAGACCCTTTTGGGGCATCTAGAATACCATTACAAGGTACTGAGGTACGATGATCTGCTGGAGGGATCCATGTGGCTAATTTCTTTCCTAGTCTACCTAAGGCGATGAAAGTTGAAATCGAGCTTTTTTAGGTCATCTAGACTACAGTTACAAGGAACAGACGTCTACTGAAGGACCCCTAATGCAATTAGTGGTTTAATTTGAACTACAGTGGCACTGAAGGGTTGAATGGAGATCCTTTAAGGGCATCTAGAACACAATGTAGGTGCAAAGCACTCAGTTGAAGCGTATACATTTGAAGCGATTACAGTAAGTGACACAGAAAAATAAACCATTTGGTAACAATTTGTAGCAGTTTTTATTTATTTATTTATTTTATTTTTTTACTTTTGTGTTTCTGCGTCCGGACGCCCTTAACTCGTTAGGTAGCAATATTGAAATGGAACTGAGGTGCCATAGAGGGTCGTGCTGGAGACAGAGGTGGGCCAGGTTCCTTACCGTGTTTCCTCCACCTCCGCTCTTCTGGGGGTCTTCCTCCCAGAACAGAAGGGCGAAGGGGCCGCGCTGCCCCAGTCTTCCCGCAAACATGCTTCCCGCAGTGTCCCTCATCCTCGCCCTCGCCCTCCTGTCCTCACCATCTCGCGCGGCAGACTTCGACTACGAGATCACCTCCAAGGCGTGGTGCGACCACAAATGCGGCAGCCATCCAACCACGAATTTGGTGAGGCTTATTCAGAAAATTGATTCGCCAAGTAAATAAACATTATGTAACACATAATTAAGTCATTAACACTTGAAACTCATAACACCACCAGTAATTAATCGACAGCCAAAAGCCGGCATTGAATTTGGTGAGGCTTACATGTTTGATTCAAGAAACTGATTCTTAAATTGAATATCCATTAGGTAATAAAATTTACTCTAAAAACAATAGTCAACACCATCAGTCAATAACACATCGGTTTTCTCATTCCAACATTACAGTAGAGAAGCCCATCACACTCAAATTCATAGTGCCTTTTTCACCGTATTACTCAATAGCAATGCATTGTTTCTATTTTCATTTGTTTTTCCATGTGGACATTATGATACTCAATCATTTCTGTAATTGCTAACTAAATCAATATATTGTAATAGGTACTTAGTTTATTCTACTCAAGCTACCTACCAAAGCTAACTTCATAGATAATTTCTACTTTTGATACCTTAATACATAGAACATCCCATACCCAACAATGAAAAACTATAGAAGTTTATACAATTAAAATTTTTTTGATACTTAATCACCGCAACACATTTGAAATCCACTTAAACAGTAATTTCCAACCATGTCTCACCATTCCTCTCTTGCTTACTGTGCATGATTCATACCGACACACAAATGTATTACAAGGTGTCCTAGCTATTGCACCTTTTTTCATATATTTTTTATTTAATCAAAAGGTAGAACTATTCCTTTAACAAGTTTTCCCAAAAACAAACTTCTGACGCATTAATCGTCTTATTTTTAAAATATAGGAACCCCGAACCATTTTGAAATGGCTTTCAATTGCTTTTTAATTTGGAATCCACCTATCATTCGATTTTTTTACCCCGTGATCAATCCGAACAAATTAGTTTGTGCGCTATTCGGATGTACTTACCACTTCTTTTTATATCTCTGAATTGTCGAGATGAAAACTCTTTTGGGAAAAAATTCAACATTATATACATATATATATAATGAAAAGGAACGTAAGTCTGTCTGTCTGGTATTGACTCCAAACGACTCAACTGATTTTGATGCGGTTATTTCCAAATGATCAGGGAGTTTCTGGCCAGGTTTTGGGATTCATTCAAATCCTGAAAAAAAAACCGTAACATACCAACAACGTCGTTTGGGTAAACTACAGTGTAGTCAGTACAGTAGGGTTCAATTTTGGATGAACATCTTACTTCATGGAAAGTTGGCAAAGTATTCTTTTCCTAAAAATAATTTTACTTTGCGAATCCAACACCGACGATCCAACACCGTATTGTTGGGTTCGTGGGGATAAATTATTTTCCGCAAACGATAGATAGGTGCATGCATGCATCTAAAATTGAATTCCTTGACTACTGTATAAAGTTATACATAACATATCATATGCAGTTAGTTTAGGTACCTTGAGTAGAAACAGCTCGTACCCCATACAATTATTAATTTATTTATTCAATGATACGGGTAAGCCCAATACATATTATGAACGACTAAAAGGAAACTAATTATAAAGACTTTATTATAGCAAGATGGTTTCTTTTTTGAGTAACATAAATATATATAGGTAATATAATACCTGTTGCATTGTGATTTCAAACCGCGGTATTCAACTGTGTGCTACCATGTTTACAATATACATAGTTTAAATTATCATCATACTGTAGGTGTATATATTTTCCTGACATTACTGGACAAACACGTAGTTATGGGGGCAGGGATGATCTACAGTTAAGGCGAGCGGCCACAGCTATATTCTACATAATATTATCTGCATCGTTCAGATTCAACTTGTGAAACTGAAATTTGAAAAAAGAACCCTCTGGATATGGTAGTGTATTAAATTACATTCTCATTAATTTATTATTTATGAATTAAATACATTATTAAATACATTGGTAGTAATTGGAATATACATTGGTATTAAAAATTAAAACTCGGGGGACCACTCTATTCAGCTGAGTGAGCTCTTAGCTAATTTCATTAATATTCAACTTGAGAAGGGTACTAACATTTGTAATGGGGTCCCACTGGTTTCGGTGGAGTATAATTGCAACATAAGGAACATTTATAATCAGCAGAGTGAGTCTGTAGCTAATTTCATTAATATTCTACTTGAGATGCATTTGGAATGAAGTCCATAAATATAATTGCAAAATTTATAATCAGCAGAGTGAGCTCTGTAGCTGATTTTGTTCCTATTCAACTTAAAATAGTGAACCTTGGACTGGTTCCTTTCTAGGAGCGGTTGAGTAGGTGTATAAATACAACCTGATTAGCCACTGTAATCAGCTGAGTGAGCTCTTTAGCTAATTTCGTTCCTAATCTACTTAAGATGCTAAAACTTGAAACTGAGCCTCTCTGGGTGTGTACTATTTTCCGGACCTTACTAACGAAATTGATCAGATTTATATATGATGGTTCTCTGCCATCTACATTCAGGTCCTGGGCGAGTGAATGAAGCGAGTGGGCACAGCTAGTTAAGGACGAAAAACTGGTTGTGGATAAAAACGCATATCGCCAAAGTTCACGTTACTATAGTCGAGTTGCTCATAACGTGAAAATCGGTCAAATGGATTTTAAATGAAATTATTTGCATAATTCAAATCTGCACTTAAAAATTCAGCTTGCAATTAAAATTATAAATTTTAAAATCATTACGTGCTATTAAACACACCCGAGGTGCACAAGAGCCCGAAACTGGATTTTTTTGGAAAAAAATTCCGTGCATGATGGATTTTCATGGGGCATTTAGCGGAGAAAATCCTAATTTCTTTTAAACCCCCGCCGTATTTACACTAAAACGTGATTCTTCCTTGAAATTTGCAGTTCCGTAGAATTACTAGGTTTTGGGAATGTAGTACGAAAAAAATTAAAACCGTTCTAATTTACAAGCGTTTCAAACAGGTGGAAATTTTATAATTTGGTCAAATTTTCATTTTTACATAGGGATCTTTTTCATCCAAATGAAGTTTAAAAAAATTAATTTGCACCAGGGAGATAGAAAATTAAACGCTCTATCATAGTTGTTCTTAAATGTGTGAATAATTTACAGGGAGTTATGGCCATTTAAGTGCCGTAAGGCTGTGATAGAAGCTGCGAATGATTACACAAAGGTTTTTATTTCTGTATTAGATAGTCCTTCAATGCAGAAGAATTTAGCCTCAGAGGCCCCTCATTCGCTCAGAGCGCCATTGTTTCTGAGATGCTCCAAGGAAGCATCATCCAAATTTCAACAGCGTGATTTGATTAGAAAAGAAATGATCCTCAAAGGTTCCGAAACTGATCAGATTCCCTCCATACTTTGTAATTGTATTGTAGATGACTGAAAGGAGCTACTTTCAGGATTTAGCACCATATGTTGATTATGAAACAAATTAGGCGCAGAGGAGCTGATCGGTGTGCACTAATATTGAATTCTAAATATCGCAAAGGAGCTTCTTTTCAAGTTAAAGATTCGTAAGTTGTCATCAATACGCCTGCGTGGAGATAGGCACCAGCAAACAAAAAATTAATGCAATTAATTAAAACATCTACACTTTACCGTCCCCCTGATCTAAGTATAACAATGTTCAAGTAGGTAGGTACCTACCATCTGAAAATAACATGAATGTATAGATCATTGAAATGGTTTTATTAATCATTAAAAACTCCATAGTGGAGTATAATATAGTCAATCAAGATATAGGTAACGTGAAACTCGAAATCGGTTAGGAAACGGGAAAATTATGCTTGAAGTAACTTACGTAAGCGCTTTTGAGAAGAATGGAATTGGTAGGGTACAATCTACAGCCAAACCCGCACATTGCCTCAGAAATTCATCAAAATTGAATGAAAGCTGTTGAAATTAGGTTCGTTAAAAGGAGTATACATTCGTGCATGCGCAGCAACTATTAATGAAACAATTATTCTGAAATTATTGAGGGTTTATCAAATTGCCTTCTCCCAATTATTCGGCGAATTTGAGCGAGATCGGACGACTGGGAATACTTGATGGAATTTACGTTTGCGAATGCGCTGAGTGGGGTATTGATTTGGAAACAACGAAACTGACAGTGAACCATCTACACCCTAACCCATATATTTCATGAACAGTTCATTAAAATTGGTTGAAAATTAAGCTTGTTACAAGGATTTGCGGACACACGGCAGACACGCATGCAGTCACTCCCACACAGATACACACACGCAGACTGTGACGGAACGAAAATTGTTCAGAATGGTCTAAAACGGAAAATGAGAGTGAAAACTTTAATTTCGGAGACAAAAAATGTTTCATCTCCCAAAAGAGAAGACAAGCTTCCACTACCTATAATAGACCTGATTTCTTGAAGTTGAAATTCTATTGGAGTAATATCAGCTGACACGAGCGTCGTAGTTACAAGGCGATTTACTACATTCCACCAGCTATAATGCGCTCCCATGTTGCTGATTTTTTTTTTTCCTGTTAATGTTCAAGCTCTTAGGGAGAGCAAATAGTCGAACTAGTTGAACCCGGGTGGTTTCATGTTTCTTTGGGATGATGTCTGTAAATGAGACCCAAAAATATATTACTGTTACCTTCAAAGTTTTTGAGATCTCGATTTAACAATATTTCAGCCTTTCATATTGATGCCAATGTTATGAAACATCTTCGGCCAATATATGATTTTCGAGCCACATTTTATGACCTTTGGTACAGTATTTTTTTAGAAAAGCTCTGGATGACGTACAGCGGGCGTACGGCGGTCAAAACGGTTTTTTAAAACAATTTTTTTTTTAATTTTATTCAATTTTTGGATTTTACGCATCTTGAAACGTAAACCAAATACTTTTAAGAGGAGGAGGGGGTGAGGGGTGGTTCATTTTTTTCTTGGTCGATTACAAAAGTTCCTAATTGAAAATAATACACCAAAATAAATAAATGATGCTGCTATAATTCCCTAAAAGATCGATTCAAAAAACGTTTCATTTGTTATACTTGAAGTACTTATTGTTGGACATTAGTTGTAAATTTAACCTTTGTTAACGGTTCACCCAAAACGAGACACCCTGTATACATGTCCTTGGATAACAACAAAATAAATTATGAATAAATCGTTTTCAAGTCGGAAATGGGAATACAATGAAAACATGAACTGTTCCCAACGCTTCGAATTAGTTGCTACTCTTATTTGCCATTAGATTCTGACGAACGTCAACATTTGCAGTTTAGAAGGACCTTGAGATTTAATCATAGCGTGTCGTGATGTGATCAGGGCAGCCTAGACCAACCTAGTAGGTGGCCCCCATTATGAGTTGACAAAACCTACCCACCATCCTATACCTGCCCTTTTCGCAGAAAACAAACAACCCCTCGAGACAATTATTACTGAATTGAGTGGCACGACTCCAACTTGGGAGGTCCAGGACAATTTGTTACACTGTCATAAAAGTTGTCGCTTCTAAATCTGACCATGTATCTAACATCAGGTTATACGCCCACATTTATTTTTTTTAACACATTTAGATTTTGTCCTGAAAATGTTGCCAAAATAAGTCTCTTTCTACGGTATCAACGATTTTGTGTTGAAAATTTAGCTATTGCAATTGCTAAAAAAATTTCAAATTAAAAATTGTCAAGATTTTCTTCATGGAAATCTATTGTTAGGCATTCTGAAACGATTCCTGGAATCCGAAGCTGTTACATTCGTAAATACAAATCATCAAAACTTGGCGCTTTCCGCCTTCCAAAAGGGTTCAAACCTTACGGCTCCAGGACCCCACAATTTTATCCTTCTTTTTAAAAGTTGACAAATTTAGAGAAAATGTAGGAAATCAACAATAGGCCGAAAAGAAGAAAATGTTTTTAGGTTCATCTACAACTACACTTTAGTTTTTAGGTACATCAACACCTTCTCTCAGGTACAGCAACAATTAAGTAGATGATGCCTACAACTGAAAGTTTGTGAGATGATATAAATACCAACGCTTCACTAGTCCATCCGTAGGAACAATAAAACTCGATTTCGCGAAGTCACAATTCCATTGGAAATATATCAGCTGATACGATTATATCGGAATTCACAAGCAAATTTTTATGGGTTCCGATTTTACAAACTTACTCTTTCTAGCGGTAATTAATGGAATTTGACGGTTGGCTCATCAATTCTGTTACTATTAGCGCGTGATTTCATCGTCAAAGTTCAAGCCCTTAGGGAGAGCGAACGTATTAACGTACGGCGTTTGTTCTATGCCAACCAAAAAAACGCTGCAAATTATTACACAAAGGTTTATTATTTCTGTATCATACAGACCTTCTACGTAGAAAACTGACCGTAATTATTTAGCCTCACTTATAGTATATTTACTATCGAAACTCGGGGCTTCGCGCTTCCAATATTTGGTTCACTCGTTCACTGCATTATAGCTCCAGGACCCCATAATTTTACGCTTTAACCCTTCCCTCTCCTCCTCCCCTCCCTTTCCACTCGCTCCCTCCGCCTCCTCCACACTCCCTCACCCTCCCTTCCCTCTCACTCACTCCGCCTCGCCCTCCCTCTCACTCCCTCCGCCTCGCCCTCCCTCTCACTCTCTCCCGCCCGCCCTCTACCACCCACCAGGAGTGTGCGCGCGCGTAAATCTAACACTCAAACCCTCGAAAAAGACACTTTTTTGCCCGTTTTTGGCCCATAGCATCTATGCGAGTAAAGCGATCGGGATGGTTAGACGTTAGGACCAACTAGACCTCAAATGGAGTCTATGTGCGAAAGAACATGTTTTCAAAGTAAATTCTTAGGCCATTTATGGCCCGGACGGCGAACCGCAGACGGCGAACGGCGGACGGCGGACGGCGGACGGACATTTCAAATTTGGATTCTACGCACCTTGAAACGTCAAGTGACAAAGTTTGAGGGGGTGTTATAAAAATTTTTTGCTATGCGATCACATAGGCTTATTATTGGAAATGATAAACCAAAAGTTGGGTGTGGGACATACCTTCGTCGTATCCGTAACATGAATATTTATTTATTTATTTATTTATTAACGGGCAAGCCCAATTTACTACAGCAAAATATAGGTTACATATATAAGTTACATAATTTACACATCTAATAAAAACAACAAGAAGAAAAAAAAAAACAGTTTTACCAGAAACAACAATAAAACAAAACGAAGAAGAGTCAAAACAAAGCGGGAGCAGAGAGCACTATAGATTTTAGAGATGAAAGGGGGCTATTGAAGAAATCGAAATCTGGATTAAATTTAAGAAGAGGTTTGCAGAACGGGGGATGCGGTGAAGTGGACGGTTCAGAGGATAGTTAGTCGGAGAGAAAGGAACGTGAAAAATTTCTGGCTGACGGCTTGAGATTCGAGGGATGGAGAGACGAATTTCTGCTAGCAACGGAGGACAGTCAATAACGCCGTTAACAAGCTTGTGGAGGAATGACAGGTCGTCCATGCCACGCCGCACTTCCAGGGACTGGAGTCTGCAGGTCCTGAGGAGTGATGGATAGTCCACGTTATCCAAAGATATTCCAATCTTAAATGCAATATACCGCAGGAACTTATTTGTGGACGGCATAATAAGGAGACCATATCGTTGAGGCGTACTCCAGCTTAGGAAGGACAAGCGCCTTATAAAGCATAACGATGGCATGAACGTGGCTAAAATCGCGGGTATGCCTCTTTACAAAGCCAAGCGAGCGCATAGCGCTACTGGCAACCATTTCAATATGCCGTGAGAAAGTGAGCTGACCGTCGCACCTAACTCCCAAATCCAAAGCTTCATCCCTTCTAGCCAGGGGTGCATTTCCAAGGGTGTACACAAACTGAAGGGGCGCCACTGAGTGATGAAATGAGATGACAGAACATTTCGATGGGTTCAGAAAAAGGCAGTTCACCACACACCATCTCTCCAGTTCAGTGATGGCCCGCTGAACGATGTCACGGTCTTCAACCGAGGTGACGTATCGGAAAATCTTCAGATCATCAGCAAAAAGCAGGCAACGCACGGCAGGACCCAAGTGGGCAATAACACTGTTGAAACACCAGGGTCCAAGATGGCTGCCCTGCGGAACTCCTGAGGAAGCATGAAATGGAGAAGACAGTGATATATACATAGATCATTGAAATGTTTTCAATTATCTTAAGATTTCAAAGCTGGTTCTTATGGTTGAGGGAAATGATGAGTTAAGATGGAGTATGTTTTCAGACGAATAGGGCGTGAGAAAATGATGCTTGATGGAATTTAAGTTTGTGCATGCGCTGAGTGAAATAATAATTTAGAAACAAAGAAACTGATAGGAGACCAGCTGCGCTCTATTCTGCACATTCCCTGAGGATTTCATCTAAGTTGGACGAAAATTCTGGAAATTGAGCTTGTTAAAAGGATTTCACATTTGCGCATGTTCGGGAGCTACAATTGATACGATCGGGTTATACGGAATGTTCGTATCGTTATCTCACAACTTTCGCCCAAATTTGAGCGAGGTGGGACAACCAGGGGTATGAAAACAATGTTTGATGGAATTTACTTTAGCACATGTGCAGAGTGAAATTTAAATGTGGTATAAATGAAACTGATAGAGGGCTATCTAAACTCTAATCCACATATCTATTCCCTGAAACTCTCATCAAAATCGGGTTTAAACTGTGAAAATTAAGCTTGTTACAAAGATTTGCGGACACACAACAGAAAGAGACACGGTATGAATGTTGTTCAGAATGGTAAAACGTAAAATGCGAATGGAAATTTTTATTTTGGAGACGAAAAATTTTTTATCTTCCGAGAGTAAATACAATGCTTCCGCTATCTCCGCGGCCGAAGGGCCGAGTTTCTTTAACTTCCGTTTTTTATTGTGGCGAATGGGTGACTGATCCATTGAGATGTCACTCAGCAGTTTCTCAGGCGCTTTTCTATTCACTTGATAAAAAATATTAATATAGAATTTCATGAACTGTTTTGGAGAAAGGCGCTGGCGGAAAAATGGATTTTTTCTCGATTTTCAGAATCTACTATGTGTAGGACATAGTAGAGGGGAGGGGTGAACGGGGGGAGGGGGGGGGGGGGGGGGGGTAGAATGTTTCCTCTTGGTCGATTACAAAAGTTTATTGTTGAAAATAACAAACCTAAAGGCAACCGGGTGCATATCAATCTAATGACTGCATGTCCTCGGCAATCAGCTTATCGCCGTCGTTCAGATTAGACTAAGAATGACTGGTTTCCTATTCTTGGCAGAGCTACATAAAAATGATTTACTGCTTAGTCAGTTAGCTAGTTGAGTAATCAGTAACCTTCAACCATTCCGTGGTGTTAATAGACAAGTTACCGCTTAGGTACGCGTTCGGTAGATGATCAAACGGTTTATGTCGATGTATTTAGCGTCTCTCAAACAGGTTGCCGCGTTCTACTTAGTAGACAGATTCTTACATCAAATAAGAACGCATTCAACCACAGCCATTAATGCACTATCAACTACACTGATGCTGTCGACAGCGATCCAATATTGAGAATTTGAATCTTCAAATTCAAATAATTCTAATTTTATCAGCAAATTTTTGTGAAAAATGAAACTTTTGCTCTGTTAAAACGAAAATTGTCGTAAATTCCCTTCATTGAAATCCGTTTTGAGGCACCCTGAAACAAACCCCAGAGATTAACGCTTTCTTTCATATATATATATATATATATATATATATATATATATATATATATATATATACTCGGCGCTTCGCGCCTCGCCGGATCTTTTCTCTTTTCTACTGCGTAGAAAACGACGATAATTTGCTATGCAATTCTTAGCCTGAATCAACTTTGAATCTTTGTTTTGGAATGTAGCCAGGTACGTAAGGAGAGGGAAATTGGTAGCTTGAAATGTGAACATTTATCACATAAATCAAGCGCTTTCCAACGAGTGGCGAACGATTTTTGTGCGATGAAAACTGCGGAAGTTTCATTCCCCTAACAACGGCTGGGTTGTACGTGAAAAACACTGAAATTGTGACACAATCTATAGCAACTACTCAACTACTCGGTTGTACGTGAGAATCATCTTTAATTTCGTTCCAGACGTTACATAAAAAATTATTGGGGGTCGGCCTAAGAATGGCATAGCAATTAATATATACATTGTAAGTTCTTTTTGGTTCTTAATGGAGAAGGGACTGACTCTAGAGGGAGGGAAATTACCAAACAGTCACTGTACTTTGGTAAGATGTGACTACTGAAGGTAATCACACTCTGGTCAAGATATAGCAGCTTGAGGGGCTGATTATTTGAGTACTTCGTTAAGATGCTTACGTGGGACGTATATATGGGGTACCGGGTGTAGATTTGATGAATTGCCGTGGAAGATGGTTATCTTCAAATCACCGTTACCGGTGTGCCGAAAAGGAGGACCGCCGTCGTATACAAGGGTGTTACCATCCCTAATCGAGCTAGAAATGTTAGAGTCTAAGGGAGACAATATGGAAAATGACTATTTCGGGAATATGTGACTATTTCAGATGTTATCAGGTAGTGTTGGGCCTTTGTCTACATAGGAGAACAAGCGATCAAAATCACAATCACAATGCTCGTTACCCACGTATTCATTTTATATTTTTAGATGAAACTAGATTCCATTCTAAGAAATTTGATACCATCCGCACTCTTCTAGGTTAAGCAGTTTTGATTCTACAATTTTTTCAAAGTTTGCGCTGGTGGCGTCACAGTGCGAGGCTGGGGGGTCCCGCCCAGACGGAAGGGGTGCTTTGACGTCACCAGTCTGCGAAACTTTGAAAAATCATAGAAAGAAATCTACTCATCGTAGCAAAGTGTAGTTGATGACAAACTTCATAGGATGGAATATACTTCCATTTAAAAATAGTTGAAATACCATTTTTGTACCCATGAGTAACGCTCATTGGCTATGGCTATGTTGAAGATCAAGTTCTGAGTGACGAATGCTGAAAAGTATGGGTGTCTTTCAAGCGTTTTTCTCTTTTGTCTTTGAACTATGCGTAGGAGATTGATATTATTTTATCTAGAAATCCATGAAGCCACTCGCTTTTGGCATGTTACAGCATTCTGTACAATTTGGGTTCCGTTCCAGTAAGTTAGTCTGTCTGTTTTGTTCCTTGATCCAGGTAAAGCTATACCTAGTTATAGTACGCTTTAGATGAAAATTCCAGGGTCCTCTACTTGGCCCTACAAGGTCTCCTAAGGATTTCATTGACGTAGGAAAGAGGATCGTAGGAGTATGCGCAAACGTGTTTTCGAAACCACCTACTTATTTCTTGTGATCTGACAGCCGGAATTCTCTCAAAATTGATTGGTAGTTTGAGGATAGATTTAAGGTGATAGTTCATAAATTTAATTACGTCTATTTTGCGAACAGAAAAATTTGATTTCCAGATGCTGCCTGAGAAAGTCTGTAGAAGTTTTTGTTCTAGGCCAACTACTAGTATGATAACATCTTCGCGAATTAAATGGATTAGTCCCTGCAGAGTCCCTTCTAAATATAATTGCCAATGATAACTTCTTTCCATATGATCGTCACATTTTTTCACCCGGAAATCTTTCTGCTCCCAACCAACTAGATTTTTTTCTTTGTATCGAAATCAAGGTGTTAGAAAAAGAAAAAGAAAAAAAAAAAAACACACACACACTAGTCATCATTATTTTGTTTTGAAAATTGAGTGTATGATACATTGAGGACTGGGTGTATTGATAGGAGTACCTACGTTTCAGCGACCCTCGCACTAATCAGAAAATATAATCATCCTTCCTAAATACTGCACTCATCTTTAGAATCGGACTTGTCACGCAACGCCCAATTAAGTAGGTAGGTAGAAGTTTGACTACCTTCGTAAGTCTACCTACTTATTATTGGTGTAGACTGAAATCTGCTCCAGGGCGGATTGTGTTTCCAAGAAAATACTTTTACCGGTTGAAGAGATTTCCCCGGAATAGGAAGAACTGCCGGGAAGGAGTGGAATGACCAGTCGCTTGCCGAGTTTCACTAATCATTTATTATTTTCTGGAACTGGTTTAGGATAGACTTAAGTCCGGCCTATCATTATTATGAGGGCTCGTAAACTAAATTGAACTAATTGCAAAAGAATACCTAGGATGATTGGTCAAAATCTGAATGTTTCAAAGAATCGGACGTAACTGTTATCTAATCTGTAATTCACTGGCAGCTTCGTGCAAACCCATTTATCGCTAGTAAAAGACTAGTACTTCTTAGTCATGACAAAAAGCCCCCATATATTAACGCCTACTAGTAGTTCGTTTTTCCCTAAACGTGTTTTCAGGCTATCCACTGCTTTGCTATACTAATGGCCTATAGGGGAAAAAATTTTTGACAATATCCTTCGTCCGTGAATCGGGTTTCATAGCTTGTAACAAATATTGGAATTGATCCCCATCGTCTATACCACAGTCGCTGTCTATTTTCACGAACTGTCCCCAAAATGAAAGCCAATCCTTGATATCCCTCCAATAAGGCTTTAATTGTAGCTTGGGAATCTAAAATTTTATGGTTTGTCGAGACTTGACAACAGTAGCTACACTTGAAGAGCAAGAATGGATGTTGAGATTATCATCAGACCTAGGAATATGTTGCACAAACTTATGAAAATGAAGGCGATACTTATCTTGGCCTATCGACTTATCGACTTATTGACTTATCGGCCTGATAGTGCTCTTCGTCGAAAACCCTCTCGTCCTCATAGGCTTCCAACATGAAATCAAAGAACGCTACATCTCCTCAAACTTCTCCTTAAACGCTTCGAGATTTTTCGCCAGTATGTCACCGGAATTGTGATCATCCAGAACCGGCACTTTCAACGAATTTAAAATCATCTAATGAATTTAAATTCGCAGACCAATGGTCTGTAGATAGGCAACACAGGCTTACAAAAAAGTCAGGTTTCGTGATGGGGATCTCAATATCAAATCTGGGGTTTTGTGTGTATTGAAAACGAATCCAAAGCTGGTTTTTTCCATCTCATATCGATTTTCTGATACTGGGTAATTTATCCATTTTGGTTTATTATTTTCAATTACGAAACTTTCTAATCGATCGAGAAATTTTTTTAACCCCCCTTTCAAAATTGTTTGGTTTACGTTTCAAGATACTTAGATTTCGAAAAGCTGAAAATTATTACACAAAAGTTTAGTATTTTTGTATTGGATAACCATTCTTTGCAGGACACTTGTCTATTAAACGAAGTATGTAGGGATCAACTAAGTATAACTACACAAGCGTAGACGCCTACCGAGGAGAAATTAATTAAATTAAAGAAAACACAGCACTTTAGTATTCCTTTACTACTTCAAAAGAAGTGACCTACCAACTGAAAATAGAAAGAAAATTAGTGCAATTAAAGAAAACATCTACACTTTTCAGTCCCTCTGACCCAAGTATACCGAAATTTACGTGAGCACCCATAACCTGATTGCCTATCCACTTTGCACTATTTGCATTTTCATATATATATTTTTTTAATTTCTATTTTTGCTATATACTAGATTTCTGTTTTTTATTGACTCAAAACTCTTTTTGTTTTAAGTACCTACCATAATAAGATACCTAAATGGGTATGAGTGTTTCAAAGTGATAGGAAAGATGAAACCAGATCGATTCTTCTCCTCTCACCCATATTTCACAGCTATTGTAGAATTTTGGATAGAAACAGCAAACAAGTATCAAAGATGAGTTGTAAGAGTAGGTTACATACAAATAGATCTTTTCCCACTTCGGCCACAGACAGTATTTTCATATTGTCAGAAGGAAACTGGTGACCCAGGTATCTACCAATAAGTCAAGTAAATTGAGTGACCGATTTCAATCAAGTATTTTTTGTACTTCATTGAATTGATGACCCGTCCCTAAATCAAACCTAGGTATTTCATACATTAACGATCTTGTGAACGACAAATACGACAAGAATGGAAGTCGGATACATTAGCGAGTACTGTTATTTTCTCCTATTTGATAACTGCTTCCTCATTCAGTCCACCTCCTCATCTTCGCAACGACTCTGACTATTCCAATAACAATATTAGCAATGTAAACAGCCTCCACTGGGCTCGTAGAAGAAAACCTTCCATCGACAGATGTCTTTTGCATATACGTCTTAGATCGAGTTTCACTCTTTGTGAATCAGCGGTTTTACGGCGCTGTTTTGACTCTATGACCAGCTGAAGCAGCATCGCAGGGTCGTTATGGATTGATGATCTAACTTCTTTTCTGCATCAACCAGTTACTAAAACTCAAGGAGTGTAAATACATGCTGATTTTCAAGTTGCATTTTGGTTTCTGGAGACTTTTCCATACGAATCGCTATTTTCAATCAAATGTATATGTTCCAAACACCCATGTATATATCAAAACCCCACAACAATTTTCCTATTAGTGCTTACGCAGTTATGGTAAATTCTAAATGTCTGGAAAAATGAAAACATAATTTATCCAGCCATTTCATCCCTAAATGAAATATTTAGAGAACATATAGTTAGATAATGTTTTACCCAACTATTATTTACATAGGTAATTAATTAATATAAATATATTTAGTCAGAATATATTTACATATTTACACTACTTTGTAATTCGTATTACTAACGAGTATCGCTCACGATAAACTGATAATGAGAGTAACAAATACCCATTTTCATCTAAAATCTACAATAAATTGATGTAGATTTTCTAAAACTCACAACTAGTCAACAAAAATGATTTTAATTTTGGCCTGTTTATGTGTAATTTTAGGGTATGTCTTACATAATATGACGTGACGGGTACGTATGATCTACTTACACTGGTTTAAAGCTTAGTTGAAGCGTAAGCACACCTCCTTGGATTCTGTGTCTCTGAAGTCGTACGGTAGTGATCTCCTGGTTAAGTTTAAGAGGAATAGCGAAGCACTATAAGGCAAACAGTTGAGTTTTCCGAGAGGATTAGATACGCATTACAGGGAGCTGGACAACAACAAACAGCCATGCAGTTTGGTGCAAAACTATGATATAAATAATGTTGAAATAGACCTCCACACGCGCTGTGAGTATGGGGGCCCTGAATTGGTAAACCCCGTACAACGGAAGGGAGCGAGAAGTACTCCCTTTGCAACAAGCACAAATGAGAAGTTCAATTCAATTCAATTGTGGGAGCACGATAAAACGGGAGGACCAATGACATACACGTATGTCCTATCTCCCCTTAGAATTTCTTATCTATAGGGTCTATAAAATAAGTTACATAATAGGTTTATATGTAAATGAATGTTACATATTCGGTTTCTGCCTAAGATTATGGGTTGAGACTACTTTTCGTACAATTAGAAAGGTTCCATGGTTTCTTTGAATTGTACTTTTAATTTATTTTATGCTAATTATAGTTTTCTCAAAGCTAAGAAGTCTAGATCAATAATTGATAGGACACTCACATAGATAATGTTTCATAGTTCTACGTTTTCGCATGAGCATCTGTTTAATACTCTCGGGATTATTTTGTGTGTTTTTGATCTGAGAGCATAATGTTCTGTCAGGGCCCCTGTTATACTTCTCATATTTAGTTAATTTAGCCCTGCCAGCCAGTTTGTGTGGGTTGAAATATATTTGGTTGTTCCTGTTTTGGTTTATTATTTTCAATAATGAATCTTTGTAATCGACCAAGAAAACAAAATTTACCCCCCCCCCCCCCCCCCCCTCAAAACTTGTTGGTGTACGTCCGCCGTACATTACCTAGAGCTTTTCCCGAAACTACTGGACCAAAGTTATTGAAATTTGGCTAAAAAATTGTGCATCGGCCGGGGATGTGTCAGTAACATTGGCATCAGTTTTGATCAACCGTAAATGATAGTAGTTTAGGGCTAACGTATACCGACGGAGGAAGTACATTTATTGATTCTTTCTTCGTAGTCATTGTCAAGATTTTTTTTTTTTTTTTCAATAAAGAACCACCTTTGTAATCAACCAAGAAAACAAAAAATTTTAACAACCCCTGAAAATTTGTTGGTTTACGTTTCAAGATGCATAGAATCCAAAAATCGAATATAAAAAAATCCATACATCCACCGTTCGCCGTCCGCAGCTTTTCTCCGAAAATACTAGACCATAAACTATATGAAACTTGTGTTAAAAATCACATTTGGGGTCTAAATGGTCTTAGAAGTTCGGAATCAATTTCTATCACCCCTAAAGGGTTGTATTGAAGGGCTAAACATTTAAAAAATCGAGATTTCGAAAGCATTCTACGTAACAGTTATGATTGTTTTCTTGTCAATGATAAATTTAATCCCAAAGAATTGATTAAAACCACCCGCAACACTGTACGTTGAATAGTTTGCTTTCCCTAAGGGCTTGAACATCGGGAAATTCGAATTTCTAAGCGTGAGAAGATAAAGAAATCACGCGCTGCTATCGGATCTATTGAATGGACAATCAAGCTCGAAATTCCATGAACGATCGCTAGATAGTGAGACAGGGATACAAAGAAATTGCCATATAAATATCAGCTGATACAATGCCAATAATGGAAATATCAGGTGATATAGTTCCAATTGATTTATTCTAACACTGCGAAATCAAGTTTATTAATTTTGTTCGTGTGGAAGTACCTACAGTACCGTTCAAATTAATGGAAACATGTCTGACAGACACGCAATTTTACATTTTCCCCTAAAATGTTGATGAAAGGGGTACCTACAGCAATTGTGTCATTCAGGGCATCAGCTAAGGCAATGTTAGTAAAAATGAAGTGGATGAAGGAGTTTTCTGAAGGAGTCATGGGTGCAGGTTATCAAAAATGTATTGCATCATTCTGACAATTTTGCCTGATTTCTTGGAAATTATTGCAATCGTTTTCACAATTAAAATGGATATTTCTCCCAAAAACGAAGTAAGATAGCCACTCAGCGGGAACATACGAGTATAAAACTTAGTGAGATCACCAAAACATGTAAAATCAGCTTGAAGGGAGTCTTCAACATTGTGGCTTCGAAGATGAACAAAGGGTCTGTCATCCCTCAGAGAGTTGGGAAGTGTGGAAGGTAGGGGAAAACTTCTAAAAGGGATGAACCATGGCTAACTAGAAATGTTATGTACAATTGTTACATTTTACAATTGTACATACGAGTACAATTTCTTATCAGCTACGCTTCATCGCTTTTAGAAGTTTTCCCTTACCTTCCACACTTCCCTACTCTCTGAGGGATGATGGACCCTTATTGTTTTCATCTTCAAAGCCACAACGTTAAAGCCTCCCTTCAAGCTGATTTTACATGTTTTGGGGATCTCACTAGGTAGGTGTTATACTCCTATGTTCCCGCTGAGTGACTATCTTATTTCGTTTTTTGGAGAAATATACATTCTAATGGTGAAAACGATTGCAATAATTGCGAAGAAATCAGGCAAAATTGTCAGAAAGATGCAATACATTTTTAATAACCTGAACCCATGACTCCTTCAAAAAACTCCTTCATCCACTTCATTTTTCCTAGCTTTGCCTTAGCTGATGCCCTGAATGGCAAAATTGCTGTAGGTACCCCCTTTCATAAAAATGTAAAATTACGTGTCTGTCGGTCGTGTTTCAATTAATTTGAACAGTACAGTACTAGTGAATCACTGGTACCTAGATGCTTAATTTCATCTTTGAAATTGCTCTCAAGTCTACCTATAGGTAGCGGAAGCATTGTTTTCGCTTTTGAGAGAGAGAGAGAAAAGTTTTAGTCTCAAAAAATCAAACGGTTGTTGTTTTCTCACATTGGTAAAATTTCCTCTCTCATGTTACGTTTCAGACCATTCTGAAAAACTTTTCTTCCGTGTCTGTCGGTGTGTGTGTGGGTCTGTGTGTCTTCCGTGTATCTTTAAATCCATGTAGCACGCTTAATTTTCACAGTTTTCATCCTATTTAGATGAAATTTACAGGAAATGTTCGGGTTAAACTATAAATGGTCCTATTTTCATACTTTTCAAATCATTACTTCATTCTGCGCATGCGCAAACGTAAATTACTTCAAGCATCATTTTTTCACTCTCTAGTCGTCGAATCTCGCTCTAGTTTGGTGCATAGTTGGTGAACAATGGTTTGATTATTCCATATTAATTCCAACATTAGTGCCTCATTAGTAGCTCCTGTGCATGCGCAAAAGTGAAATCCCAGGAACAAGATTATTTTCTTGTTTTTATCAGATTTCTAATACATTTTCTGGGAATGTGTGGGTCAGTCTGTAGACTGTTCTCCAATAATTTCATTTTTCTCAAATCATTACTCCTTTCTGCGTATGCGCTAAAGTAAATTACTTCAAGCATCATTTTCCCCGTTTCCTAAATGACAGATTTTGATGTTTACTTTTTCTTCATTTTGATTAACTATATTCTGCTATGGAGTTTTCCTGATTATTAAAACAATTTAAGTGATCTATACATTAATTTATGTTATTTTCAGTTGCTAGGCACCTACTTACATAACATTACACTTACACTTACATATCAATATACTGAGAACAGGGGGACCAGTAAAATGTAGATCTTTTAATTAATTGCATTAATTTTCCCTCTGCAGGTGCCCATATCCACACAGGCACATTGATGACAACCTACGGATCTGCAATTTGAAATCGACTTCCCTTGTAATATCAAGAATTTAATATCAGTGCACACTGATCAGCTGTGGGGCCTCTGACCCTAAATTGTTTTTAATCGGCTTATGATACTGAAACCTGAAATGTAGCGCCTTTTTGGAGGTTTGGAATACAATTACAAAGTATAGAGGGACCGATCAGCTTCGGAACCTCTGAGGCTAATTTCTCTCCTAACCGACTTATGGTGCTGTTATTTAGATGGAGCTCCTTTGGGACCCCTCGGAAACAACTACAAGGTATGGAGGAGCAATGACCATTAGGGAGGCCTCTGAACCAATACTCTGTAAAATTGCGGGTTCTTTTAACTGTAATGGTGCGAACCCTTTTGGGAGATACGATGCGCCATGTTCTGATAATAATATATTACATACGGCGTTTAATAATTTTAGAACAACGTTCTGCGTAGAAGGGCTACTAACACAGAAATAATAAACCATTGTGTAATCATTTCCAGCATTTTTATTTTATTTTTACATAAAGGTTTTATTATTTCTGTGTTAGATCCCTTCTGCGCAGATCATTGGTCTATAATTATTAAACCCCTATGTAACATAATATGATCAATGGAATTCACACTGCACAAAATTAAGTAGGTATATCAGAGAATTTTAATAAAAAGGCCTATCTGTCCTTAATTCAGATTTATGATCTTTTTTTTTTTTTAATTTATTCATCTTTTTATTTTTTTATTGAATTTGTCGTAACTTTTGTCTCCTACAGATGATCAGTGAATATTAGTTAGGTGTCTTATTTTATCTCACTAATTTCAATTCGTGGGTGCCTCGATCGATGTTGATATGTATCTACTGTTATACTTAGATTTCAGCTCTTGTTATGTTTAAAGGGGCGAATAATGTGTATTTATGATTAATTAAAAAATGTCGTAAATGGAGGGGGTAATAGTAATAAATCGTAATGTTTTAACTAATACCGTCAGATTTTCATGATTCTTTCTTGTTCAACTACGAATTCGATCTAGTTTTGGAAAATATATCAAGAGTTTCAAATTTCATTATGGAAGAGGGTGAATGTAGGGGGTAATAGTAATAAATCGTGATGTTTTAACTATTCTCGTCAGGTTTTTGTGATCATTTTCTTAATTCAATTATTAATTTGGCCTAGTTTTGGAATTTATGTCAGGAGTTACAAATTTCATTCTAATTATAGGAGTTCACTGTCGGTGGAGAGAGTTAATGGGGGGGGGGGGGGGGGGAGTCAGAGAAGTCACGATATTTTTGTTTTTTCTCTTATTTTAACTCTCACCAAAATTGTATAAAATCCATTCATAGGGACGTCCCTGTAATGCATGCATTACTTACCAATATGTTTAAATTTTTATTCATTTATTTTTTTTAAATATCTGAATCAAACATTTAGATCAAGTTTTATTCCTTTTGCCAAAACATTGCAAAATCATAGAAAGAAAACTAGGTACTTATTGTAGAAAGTTGATGTTGATGTGTTCTCTTAATTAATTTTTTTGGGCAAGTTTTATTGCAGCCTAACTGTTGTCAACAACCCTTTTCACGTGACCCTCATAAAATTTGGTTGTGTTTGGGCAGACAAACCGAACAAGAACCAATTTCCCCTCGTTACTTCGCTGGTTTTATAACAATTCACCCAGAAATAACAATTTACTGGGTGATCCAAGGTACAACCCGAATCGGACCCAAGGTACACCATTTCACCACGAGGTGACAAATATTTTATTATGAGTCATCAGCTCACTTAAACTAATAAAATATCATCAAATTAATTAGTTGTTATACTATACGTTGCAAACATAAAAGTTGGAGGGAAAACATATCTTAGGGCATGGGAAGATTTTTCTTCGACAGAAAATTTTGCAAAGAGAGTAGCTTTAACCTATGTGAGAACCTATCTACAGCTGTGCATTATCAGCGAAGAAGAAAGTGGTTCCACTTACGTTGTTTCGATCAAAGGGTTTTCCTATGATAGACACCAATGTCTATCTGCACTTCTTCCCGCAGATTTTGACAATGACCTGAGGTACAACTGAACCAAGGTGCAGACCCTTACCCTACTTTTAAAATTCAATTGACAGCTATCAACTGTGGTTGGTGGGACTTGGGATGATCCGTCAACGACCGTAGGTATTCCCACGAGGGATGAAGCGCAGTACCTACTTGACCGACGATAAAGTCGTGGTGGCTGCGGCCTTAAAAACAAAAACAAAAAAACCTCCGGCCGCGAACTCTGGTTGAATGGGCGAAGAGGCAGAGGGAAGAACTTCGTGGCTTTGAGAGGGTTATCTACACGGAATAACCGTAATTACGCACGCGTAATCTGCCCCGAGCAACGTAATAACCGCTGGGTTCCCAGAGCTCCACGGGGTCAGATGGGTTCTGAAGTCAGTGTGGACGGGTTCCTAATTGTATTTGTTTCCTCCATCATGTTGCTTATTCGCTTGCGCGGAGCCTGTTCTGTTCACTCACCCAACCCGAACTGAAAGAAAAACATCTCCCAAGTTGGGTAGGAAGTATACCATCCTCACGTATTATAACATGAACATAAAAAATATAGAATCATTTGATGACAAAATGAGAAGAAATTATTGATTGTAACATACAATAAGTATATACTTACATGTTGATCCCAGTATCTACCTACTGATCCACCGGCGATGGACTTATATTTATGAGCCAGTCAGCTCAGTTCGTGAAAATATCAACCAATTAATTTATTGCACCTTCGACTTGTGGAATAGATGCCCAGATTTCCGTCCCGTCAACGATCAACTTGTTATTTTCGACCGAATTTGCACAATTTTCGGTGCAGTAGTTCGAAAGAAACGCCTCGTACGTAGACGGCTGACTGAATTACCTACGGAATTTCCTTAATTCGTCTATAGAAAAGCTCTGGTATTCGGGTTGTAATAAATATAGAATTTGGGACAACGAGCAATACAAAGTTTGTTATCCACTTCCAATCACATGGTGTTCCTTAGAGGGCCAAATTGAAGATTCCATGTAATACTTCTTGTAATTTTTTCATTAACTACGTGTTTTTCTTATTATAACCCATTTCCAGTAAATGTGTGTCAATCTTTACACAGTGTATGGAAAAGCTCAACAAGAAAGAATATTGTTTAGCGAAATTTGCTAACCACTCCTTGAATTTCTCCAACAACTGGTTTCCTTTTCTCTTGCACTGTGACCAACAAGATGGCAAAAACCCTTTGTCGTAACAAGATGCAGTATTGGACAAAGAAAAACACGCGGAGTACAATCTTTTAAAGCACAATGCAAGTAAGCTTCAACAATAGGCGGTCCGTTATAAATGATTCCACTTCTTGCGGGACGAACGTAAACTTTTACGACCGTGCCAAACCAGAAATGCATAGAGAATCGAAGGCTTTCGAGAAACATTAATACGTACCTCGAGAGTTGTGTTGTTTCCAATTGAGCGAAACCTCTCTCTTTATTTGCTCTTCCACCCTCCTCCATCCGTACCTTCGCGACTCTCACCAATACTGAGAAAGGCATTAATGTGTTGAGGAAAACTGAACAAAATATCTTTTAGGTCGATGGATCAGATTCATATCGCGCAGTTGCTTCATTCTTTGGGTGTGTGTGATGATCCGTCCACAAAGCTTTCCCTCCATTGTTTGCCCATTATGTTATTTTTCTTCGCACAGCGAATTGTATTATACTCGTTTCCCTTGGATTTTCATAAAGCTTTGCACGTGTTTCTTGCCATGGTATTCACACACACGTTGAAGTTGTAGGTATATTTTCGAATAGGTACTTAACGAAGTTTCGAAAACTTATATGGTTTCTCATTTGCCGAAGTCCGAATACACACTTAATAAAGTCATTTGAAGTCTGCGGCCCCACAGTTATGATATGTCTATTGTTACATTATGCTGCTTTTTGAGACCCCTGGCATTGGCCTGCAAGGAACTGAGATTATTCGGGAGTCATCGTTATAGGATAATTTTCCAATATTGTAGTTTTAGTCGCTCAAAGGAAATGGGAGGGCAGCATCCTGGCTATTCAGCAGTGGTATAGGTAATTGCTTCATCCATAGGCGATTATTGATGCACCTGATCTGCGAAAATCACCAGTGGAGACTTTTGATCGTTTTCATACATGAAAGTATATAGGTAAGTACGGTGAGTGAGGCTACAAACATCTGATTGTTTCCCAAAAGGCATACATGGTTGAGAAGGACAAGGCACCGTACAAGGCTGATATTCTGGGGGATGTAGTTACTTAGGAATATTCTTGGTTTATCAAAGCAGTTGTACCTTCTATTAATATCACATAACGAATAAGCTGTATTTACGCCCAAAATGATTTTATAAATGACAAACAATCACCAAAGCTTTCTATATTTGTAAAAGTGCTATTGCTCCCAAAATTATCCAAAACCCATAGTATACAATGTAAACGCTTGCATACGAGTCTGCAACACATTGGGACATTTTATGTCTTTAGTTGCAGACTCGTATCATCAAAATTTAACAAGCGGATGCAATTATGTTCACATTATCAATTATTGAGAATGATCACCTGAGTGTACACAATTATTCAAATAACCATGCTCATAACTCAGCTTGTTGGCCACGTACTTCGCAGTAGTTAACACATTATGGTTGGATAAATCGAGAGCTTTCAAACGAATGAACAACGAATTTTGTGGGATGAAAAACGACGAAGTACCATTTCCCTAGCTACGACTCGGTTGTAAGCGGAAATCATCAGAATATTTTCGTGAGCAATTTCCGTGACGTTTTTTTAGTTTATGTGCCATAGCAAAGACATAAAATGTCAATAAATTATTTTAATATTATGGATGTCATTTAAATTATTCTAATGGAACCACCCCATCACAGCCGCTCAACGTCAATGCGTTCTCGCTCCATAGGATATAAGTTAAACGTTTACCGGGGCAATAAAGCCAAAACACAAGTATGAATGAATACAGGATTTATTATAGGTGACCTCAGCTCAAATCGCCTACAATGACAAGAAAAATGATGATTCAAATTGGCTGATTTCATAAAGCAGCGATTGATTGAGTCTTCCCGGTCCGTTTTGGCAATGCGATGTCGGGTAGACCATCAATGCACGCGGGAAGAGCACGTTCCTCAATATCATTATACTGTCTAGTGTCTTCCTGTGCAAATTACCTATATAGCAGAATTGGATAATGTAATCAGTCGTCAAGTTCTGATCAAGGAAAATTATACAAGATTTTCAAGTTCTTGAGTTTGGGAAACGTATGAATTTCCAGGGTTCTGAACAAAGGAGATACCTAGGAAACTACAGTAGTCAGATGAATCGAGAGAACTGAAACCTTCTCATGAACCAAGAGAAGGTAACTAAAACCCGCCTTGTGCACAAAATCCGAGCTCAGCCCTTGTTCACTTAGCCTCCGTCCCACACAAAGTGAATAAATCTTGGGCGTTTTAAAATGCATTCGCGGGCCGTTGGTTGGTTCTTTTTTCCTCTCGCTTGGTCCTCTTCGGTCTGATATGTCCTTCGTTATGACGATACCATCTGGAGACATTTTTCAGTCGTGACCTTCTTTCGTGTTCAGAAACCGAGTGTGGATCGGTTTCTTGTTCCGCGAACAATATAGAAGCTGTTTTTAAAGAGATTCCTGTTTCAGTGAAATACAGCGTAAAAATATAAATAGGCTAATCATGAATCAATGAATTGAGTGAACTACTGACGTGACAGTAAATATCATTGAGCACTATTTGGGTTTATTATTAAATGATTATCCGTTGTAAACGTTTCATATACAGGGTGCCTCAAACCTAATGGTACCGACTTCAAGGGTCGATTCAAAAGCTCATTTCTAATTGAAAGTTCTTCTTTAAAATGTATTTATTTTATTTTTAATTTAACGTTTTGTTTTCGAATTATTTATTTTAACATTTTGTTCGGGGGATTTTATTTATTTTTCTTAATCTTCTGACAAGAAAACGGTTATAACTCCCTAAGAATCATTGTAAACTCAAAAATAATAACATCCTTAGAAGGTACGTTCTATTTTCTATATTTCTGATGTAAAACCAAAATTTTTTGAGCCGAATTAATATTTAAAAAAGAAGGCTAAAAAGCAAATTTTGAAAATTTCCCAGAATTTGATTTTTTATTTGTTTTTCCGTTTTCAATACAGACTATTTTGGAAAGGCATTCCACGGGAAAACTTTCTAAGAATCTCAGCTTTTCACTGGTATAGTCAATTTTACTTTTAATTTGCTTGTTAGTAAAGAAAAATTATGCTTTAATGTTAAAAAACATGTATTTTTGAACATATGTACATGTTTGTACTCGGGGTCGATACGGTTATCATCAATAACACAATAGCCACTAAAATCACATCCTTCTTAATTTCCTCAATGACCAACACAACTAATCAGAAAAAGCACAAATTCACGTTTAGATATTGATAAGCAATCAACACAACATAAACATAGTTGAATAGGTGTCTGGAGGAAGCGTCTATATCACGATTTTTTCGACCAAACCAATGTCACCCAGTTGTTAGCGGAAAAAGTACCAATATCATGTGGAGTAAGAGTTCCAATGGTTTTCAGTTGTAAACAAGGACAAGGAGATTAAGAAAATCGTATTTAGTGAAGAAAGGGAAGAAATTTAAGAGGAAGAAAGGCCAATGTTATCAGTTCGTTAGCTAATGTGATAACGTTGTTGTCTATGGTGATTTCTAATTTTCCCAATGGAAGAGGAGCCTATGTCACTCCCACAGATTTTATTGATGGTCATCAGCAATGTCCTTGTTTTTTAGCGTTCCTGTTAAATTTAGATATTGTGACATATGCTCTTCTTCCGTACACCCATTCGGCTATTTTAGAACGTAGTAGTGCACACATGAGTTACTTAATTTTCAATATATTAAACAATTTAAATCATAGAACTCAAATATAAATTCATTTGTAATATGCATCAAGTATACATATTAGATTTCACACAAAATGGTTGCTTAGCTGGGGGGTAGATTTTTCGTAATGTCTCCTATGACTAGTGAGTGGTATAAGTGAAATTTTTCATTTCTGAAGTGATGTTTTTACTTCGTCCTTGGTGGGTTAGTCAAGGAAACGGATCTTCTCAGTTTACTAATTTCACTAATATAATTATACATTTCTGAAGATTTTTTGTGATTTATCCCTTTTAAAATATTTTTAGATCATATTTCTCGGGTCTAAAAGATGATACATTACGGAAATAGTGTTTTCTTGAGAAACTATACATTGGGCACTGGTAGAATATGTGATATAAGTCATCATTGATCAGCAAATTACAGATGGAGCATATTTGTTGTGGATCTATTTTGGAATTATTATTTTTAAATTTAAGAACAAACAGATTATTTCCCGGTGTACGGAGTTGTGCTATTACTTGTTTAAATACAACTAGAGGCCTGTTAGGGCTTGGAAAGCCCTAATCTAGTCCGTATAACAGTAGTACCTAACAGGAATTCAGCACATTATAGTAACGATATCTTCGGTCGGCGAAGTTCTTCACAGTTTCAAAGATCGTTCAGAAATAACTTTCCTAGATGTTAGTAACTACCCTACGTCTCTTACTTACCGTGGCAACTGTTGTTACTGCCACAGCCTAATAAACAGAGAGTCTACCTATCAAATTTCAACTTCCTACAGTGAACACGAAAGGATTTAGCTCACTCAGCTGATCAGAAAAGACCCCATCACTACGTTTATTACTTACCGACATTTTTGCAACAAACTTGGGGCCGTGCTGATTAGGAATTATATATAAAGACCGCTCGGAATTATTTATAAAGTCCGCTAAGTTCTTCAGTTTCAATTTCTTCGTTCAGAAATAACTCTCCTAGATGTTAGTAACTACACTAAGTTTCTTACTTACCGTGAATTGATGGCAACTGTTGTTACCGCCACAGCCTAATAAACAACTCTCGTTGATAAGGACTGCCTATAACACGATCAAGGCGGGTATAGAGACGAACGGCGACACTTTTGCAACAAACTTGGGGCCGTGCTGATTCGAATAAGCAGTCTAACACTAAAATCAGACCACGAAGTTCTTCACAATTTCAAAGACCGTTCGGAATCATATATAAAGATTGGCGTGATGACAGATACTCTTCTCCGACTCTGTATCCAGAAAGCAGGTCAGCATTTATGTCATGCTGTATTTACCGTTAGCTAGACTAGCCATGTCTGCGTATTTTAGTGATTCAGACAGTTCACCTAGATTACAAACAATTAGCCTTTTCAGGTATGTTTTAGACTCGAAGGCTAGTTCCGTGATAACTCCATTTCTAGAAAGAATTGCAAGTAACTGTGACCACCAATAAATTATGCTTCTCGACAGGTGAGTTTCTATGCATTTCAATTTGTGCTTTTAGAAATTCGTTAAGAAACGATCGTTTGACGTTTCCACCCCTCTTAACACTCAATTTATTGCTAACTCAACTGCTCTACAACCCCTATGCACCAGTCCAGCCTCCAGTTGAAAAAAAAAAAAAAAAAAAAAAATGAGTAGCCTTTTATAATATCCTATTTGAACCGCTTCTTGATTCTCTATGTACCTCAGTCCCCAAATATAAACGGCATAGGGCAGAGTACTGATCGTTTCCCAAGACCAATTCTTGGATTCTTCAATAATGTGAGCGTTTAAAATACAGTCCCTGTTGCCATGTTTGCCTACTGAAACTCGAGTGGCCTCAAGAAAAAGGGAAGAGGAGCTGTACATACGAGAATAAGTGAGTGATCTGCACTAAGATTCGCAACTGTTTATCTTCCTCCAGTTAACAAAACGCTGTGCTCTAAATTCGTTTAGATCGGTGGGGAAAACAGTACTCATGTAATTGGTCAAAAACTAATTCCTGGACCCATGAGTATGGTCAGCCATGAAAATACAGAAAATATTAATGAACCCTTCTTGAAACCGGAATGATTCATTCCTAATTACTAGGGATGCATTAAAACCATTATGCTCAGTGTTAGTAAAACTACTGTACCTGTACCTGTGTGACGTCACCAGTGCAGGAACATTTGAAAAATCAACGAAAAAACTACTCATCGTAGGAGAGTACGAATGGTTCTAATATCTTAGGATGGAGCCCATGTTCATTTAAAAATACGAAATGAATACGTGGTTCACATTCATTCCCTTAAACTTATCTTTCTAATCACACGATTTCAATAATTATTGAAAGAATTCAGCATATTAGCCTCTTAATGGACTTATGTATAACAAAATTCGTCTAGGTCTACCTACACCATTTGTTTAGACCAACGATTCTTTGCACTCCAATTGTAACATATATATATAGGTATTCTACATTATTTGTGATTGGTAGTCACACGTACAACCTACTTGGGATAGGCATTTTTCATTATATGTTGTGTAATTATTCTTTCTTGAAGGCCCTATATTTGTTCGCTGTACTTACTATCGTCACGACCTACATACAAGTTTTACATGAGGCAAAACATTTTATAGTCAGCTGTCAGCCGGGTCAAGACCGTCCGTAAATAATTGTCCCGCCCTCGAGTGGCTCCGTAGTAAATCGTAATCGTTCTTGATTTTATCGCTGCAGTAAAACTGACAAATTGAACAATCAAACCGCCAAGGTTTCTCCACTATCTTATTGAATTTAAATGTCAACTTTCTCAATATCCATAAATTTTCTCTTTCTAAGAAACCAAAGTACCAACAACCCTGGATTATTTGAATAAATGTTTCTTTTCAGCGTAACAACTAATAAGCTACGAGTTTTACGATATTAAACTACGAGTATGCAATAGTTATATGTGCATACCATCGCAGGTATGATATAATGCGTCTAGGCATATAGATAGTGTTACAAGATGAGATACTGTGCAATCCAGCCAGATGCTAGTCTCGCATTGCCGAACTTTCAATAAACCATTGCTACGCGTCGAGATATGTAACAAAGTAGAACTTCGGGCCAACATTGACCCGCTCCTGACCTCACCCTGTCGGCTCAAACTCAATTTTTTAGCATATTGTGAGAGTGGTATGCCCCCTGAATTGCCTCATGCCAAATGTGTGATGGTAGATAGATTATATATAAACTAAAATGACTTTTTGATTGCCGCTAATGACCCTTCCGGTTGAGACGCGGCTTAAATTCTAAAAAATAATAAAATAAAAGGTATGAAAGAAAACATCAAACGTCTAGCTTCAGGGATCTTGAGAGATTATTATATGATATTATAATGGATGCAAGAGAACTCTATTGCAGAATAAATGGAATGCAAGAAATAATCAACACAATCAGTGAAAAAATAACATAAAACGAGCGCCAATATTCACAATAAGTTCCAAATCTTGATAAACAGACCAATCTTCAAGAGGTACAGATAAAAGTAAATAAATGAAAATAATAGAAATGAGACCATAACATTGACTATACAATATGTGAAAGAATCACGAAAAATGGCATCCAGTGTCAAGTGATCGTGGATTCTAGACAAATGAAATACTTTCCCAGGAGGAAATTTGTTCTTTCCTCTAATGTCTTCCTCTGCTTCCAAAGGTTAAAAAGGCTAATTTATCGGACTAATTTCCTTAAAGGCAATAGAAGAGTGACTGATCGGGTACTGCTGGGCAATTTTTTCTATAATAGTAAATACGGAAAGTGCGTAAAATGTCAAAATCGGTCAATTAGGCAATGGTACAGCAGCTACTAATTATACGATCGTGATTAAACTTATTAGGGATAATCATCTCATTTCCCAACTACCCTCCGAATTTGAGTGAGATCAAACGAATTGGCCATTTAAAATGACACATGATTGACTTTCGTTTGAGCAAACGCAGTAGTAACCATAACTGTCTGACTAATGGAATGGAAAAGGGATCTAATACTATGCTATTGATTTCACATTCACGCATGCACAGCAGCTAAAGTGATACAAAAATACAATCGTGTTGAAGTTGACATGAGGTAATTAAATAGTTTTATCTTTTTTGAACTACCGTCAGAATTTGGGCGAAATCGAACGGCAAGGTCGTGACAAAATGATGTTGATGGATTTCACATTTTCGCATGCACAGAATGAGTAGGGGAGCATCTATAACCTAATCATCAAATTTCCTGATGAAATATTTCATCAGGATCGGATGCAAATTGGTTGTTACTAGGATTCGCGGACTCACAGACAGTACGAAATTACAGTCATTCAGAACAGGCGTAAAATGTAAGAGGAAATTATGATTTTAGCGAAACAATTTTTTTCACCTCCCGAAAGTGAGATTCCGCTACCTATTATTAGAATGGACAACAAAATCGTCCACACTACCTATGTATTTTGAACCGCAAAGCGACTGTCTCATGCCAAAGTAGGTTGAACTCCTGCTAATTCGGCTCGACTTTATTCGATTTTGACACGGGTTATAAGAGGTTATGTTATAAGAGGCTTGGGATTCTATAATAGCTCCTTGTTTTGTCCCCAGATTCGGTGAGGTTCCAGAATTTTACCTGAATAGCCTGATAGATTGCATCTAAATATAAAGAACATTATCTGAATAGGGTAGCGACGTTCTGATTAAAACTACTGCACTAAGTGGGATATATCGACTAAATTCACTGCGAAAAGGGTTTCACAATACATTGACGCCTTTTACAACAGTTAGTAGACTTAGTATGAAAGGCAATCCCATGAACAAGTTTTTGGACATCGAGGTAAATATTCACTAATCTTCCCTTTTAGTCATGTTCCATCCCAGTACAAGTAAGTTGGTCTAACGTGATTCAACAAAGATGTGCACATGTTTGGGGCGTTATTGGATGTCTCAGGAATGTGCCGAAACGACAGTCATCGCTTGACTAGTCAAGTTGGTAGAGCTCGGCTGGAGTTCGAGATCAAACGCGTCAACTCCTCCCGCCACTTGAGGATGTTTTCCTGTTGTGGAGCCACACAGTCTGCCACCCAGTCTGCCTTACCTTACGGCCGTTGCCTGTTTCTTTGTCCATTCGAATCCGTCGCAGTTCTAATTCGCTTTTTTGTCGTCGTACATAAATGCTGCTCAATACCCATCAGGTTTTTCGAATATCATCTTTATTCATAACAAACTACGAAATGAATAATCGTGACTCACAGCAACCTCAGTTCGATAAGAATAGAAAAATTGTGAAAATTATTACATAAAGGTGTATTTCTGTATCAGTTATTGCCTTTCTACGCAGAATACTTGTCTCAAACGGTAGAAACATTATCGCAATATAACTGCATAAACGAAAACACCTACCTTGGAGAAATTAAATAAATTTAATAAAAAACCTACAGTATACTAGCTTCTCTAGATTTAACAAGATCTGTTATCAAAGTACAATAGTAGATCAGAATCTGAGTATATTGACATTAACCAACTGCAAATTAAATAATGAGATAAACATTTTTTTAAAAAATTATAAAAACACTTACCTACGCTTTACTACTCCATCCAAGTGACATGAGTAACATTAAGCTCGATGTCGCTCAGAATGCAATTGGAATTACATCAGATGACATGTGCGTGGTATTTTATAAGGCGATTTTTACGATGCTTACCTTCTTCCTGTCCAAGTTCTATCTCTATGAAGAAATAACAGATGAACGTACAGCAATCCGGGAGGTTTCATTAGATTCATTGGGTTGATATATATCATCTCTCAATCACAACCAAAAAACGTTACTGGTGCCTTGAAAGTTTGGAGGTATTGATTTTTCAATACTTTAGTCCTTAAATCTACCCTTTAGGGTTGATCGAAATTTATGCCTAGGTGTTTGAACCAACTAGACCCTTTTTGTGAATTTTGAACCGAGTTTTATACATTTTCGTCCAGTAGTTTCGGAGAAAAGCTCTGGGACGACGAACGGCGTACAACGCACAGGGATTTTCAGGGATGGTGCGAGTTAGTAGCAAAATGGTCCCTATTACTTTCATGGCCGTCGGATGAATAGTAGCGTGTGCGCAAGAGCAAACGTTTATTTCTTTTATAACGTCGATTTATCATGATCTATCAGTCCGATTTTGTTCTAACTTGGGATGTATTTGGGTATTGTGTCCAGGATGATGCATTATGGATTTTATCTCGATGGCGAGTATTGAATATTGGGTACTTATGTATTATACCGACCACACCCAATAAGGAACACTGAAATAGATATTTTATAGAAACGAACATTATATCGGTATAATACATAAGCACCGATTAATTATTGATATTAATTATTAATTATTATTATATTAATTATCTTATTATATTAATTATATTAATTAATTTATTATATTAATTATATTAATTATCATATCAACCCATTAACAATTGATAATCGTAGTAAGTTTGTAATTGTTTAATTAATATAAACCCGTTATCAATTGATAATCTTTGTAATTCTGTAATTAAAGAGTTGTTTTTCATGATATAATGTTCGTTTCTATAAAATATCTATTTCAGTGTTCCTTATTGGGTGTGGTCGGTATAATACATAAGTACCGAATATTGCACATGAGCAAAACAAATATTGATTGACATTGGCAAAACTCCGAGATTAATGAACAGATTTTTATAAAACTTCCAGGTTGTACGGATTTACTCCGCAATGATGGCCTATGAGTTCCATTGCCGAAGAATTAATAGAAGCCTGTGTGCAAGCGCAAATGGGAATTTCTGATAACTTGTATTTCTCATGTTTAATCGGTCCGACTAAGTTCATACTCGGGTAAATGTTCCAGGATGATATCCTGTGGATTTTATCCTAATCGATTCTGTAATAACTATTGCGCATACACAAAACTAAAAAATATGTTTGACAAAGGCCAAACTCCCGAGACTAACAGACTAATTTTGATAAAACGTTCAAGATTTCTACAGGCTCACCTGTAGACAATCTCCTATCAACTCCCATTGCCCTCTATGTACCTTTGATGACAAAAGCCGTTAAACTTACGGTAGGGTATGTTTACGCTTGCCCTACCTTAGCTTTTCTACACACATATGTATAACTTTTCTATTTTATATCCAATCATTTTGACTCGTGTTTGTTCTTCTTCTAGTCAATCATTATTACGTCACTTCTTCATATAGGCCCAAATATTACGTCACATTATTAACTGTGATCTTTTCGAAGTTCACTTTTTGTTCTGAGTTCCCTGTCAACCCTTTAAAACAAGAATGAAGAAATAAACAGTCCAAATTGAAAATCAATGAAAGCTGAACCGAGCGTACACATTTCATCTATATTAAGTTAAAATATCGACATTGTCAGACATATCAATCAAGGAAAGAAAGAAAGAAGAAAAAAAGACTTACAAACGTTACTACAATTTGAAGCTGGGAAACTGCAGACGAAGAAATTCTTTTTGTCGGTCTTTGCTCTTTGCAACCGAATCCGTCTGGCACCGGAGCTGCATAAAATCGAGAACCAGCCCTTGAAAGAGCCCGGTGATACATGTGAGTTGCCGAAAACATCGCTATCGTTGATGACATTATTTATTTATATGTTTTTACAAAAGGGCAAACAGACAAACCCGGTTCCGACCGGCTGGGAGTCTTTGGAAAAAAAGTCGCTATAAGAATCTTCCGAGTGCAACTTTCGAGTAGGACGACCGATAAATTCGATGGTGGAGGAACTGCTTGATTTATGGGTTATGCACGGCGAATTCATGACTGGTTTCGCTACGTCTGAGTTAGCTGGAATTAGAAAATTAGCTGGTCATTATATATACAGGGTGTCTCCGAAACAGGAATCACACAATGACAGAATCGATTCTACAACTAATTTGCAACAAAAAAGTCCCCCCCCCCCCCCCTAGAGATTTTTTTTTAACGCTTAGTTTTCGAGTAATTCAATCTTTACGATTTTTTTCGTGTTTTCATCTTATATCACTAAAATAACCATAACTCCCTGAAATAAGAGTGAAAATTAAAAAATGAGTACACCGTTGGAAAGAACGTTAAATTATTTACCACCCTGATACCAATTCAAAATTTTGTAAGCAAATACAATGAGAGAAGGATCCGGCTAAAAGTTAAAATTTGACGAATCTTAGGAAATCTGTCAAAATTTGGAGCACTATAGCTTGAAAGTCTTCCATCGAATTTTACCTCCCGAGACTGGAAAAACTGCCCTGAGACCACAACTTTCCAACGTTGCAGTCGATTTTACCTTTACTTTGCTAATTGAAGGAGAAAACTGTGTTTCAATTTTGAAAAACATTGTATTTTCAATGAAATTGATGGTTTCCTTGACAAATGACCTTCTATGAAAGTACGGGTGAGGGTCGGTTTCAACGTATTTTTTTAAACTGAATCGAATGGTAGTACTTGCATATCTCCCAAACCCCGTTTTAACCAAATTTTACAATTTAGCTAACTAGCTTCACCCCTAAAAACAAATATAATGTATCATACCAAAATGAACTCAAATTTTTGAGTTAAAGTGTTTAACTTGGTTGTAACGGGGTTTGGCAGATATACAAGGGCTACCATTCGATGCAGCGAAAAAAAAAGACAAAAAAAATATATATATATAGAAACCGACCCCAAACTCGTATTTTCATAGAAGTCATTTTTAAAGAAAACCCTCGATTCAATTGAGAAAAAAAAACAATGTTTTTCAACATTAAAAATGCTTTTTCATTCAATTAGCTATGTAAAAGTAAAATCGACTACATTGTTGGAAAGGAGAGATCTCGACGCAGTTTTTCCCGTCTTCGGGGGTAAAATTCAATAGAATACTTTTGAGCTATAGCGCTCCGAATTTTGACAGATTTCTAAAGATTTGTCAAATTAATTACAACTTTCAGCCGGATTTCTCTCCCTTTAAACCTAGTTACAACATTTTGAATCGATATCAGGGTGGTAGGAAACTTAACATTCTTTTCAACGGTGTACTCATTCTTCAAATTTTCATTTTTATTTGAGGGAGTTATTGATTTTAGTGATAAAAGGTTGAAAACACGAAAAAAATCTCAAATATTGAATCACCTAAAAACTAAGCGTTTAAAAAAATCTTTAAGAGCAACTTTTTGTTGCAAATTACCTAGTTGTAGAATCGATTCCTTCTTTGTAAACGCGATATCAATGTTTTCGAAATTGCTATAAAGCGAACAATACGATTAAAAATACCGATTTATTAGAACTATAGTCTAAAAGTGATCGCAAACATTCATCAACCACGGAAGACTAGGATACGACCCATACATCAGTCGACATTTCTTCACGCGAGAATGATCAAGGTCTGTCCTCATGTAGTAAAACTAGATGTGTCACTAGCACTGAACATTTTAATCAATCTCACACCATGTTAGAGAGCACCAGATCCGCACCCCTAGCACCTAATCGATCAGATTTTGTGGAAATACTGCTTAGGAAAAAACGAAAAAGATTATTTTACTGACTCGGTTCCAAATGTCAAGGCCTATAGTCTCACCTGTACCACTGTAATCTTCTTTGCGAAATCAGGACTCTAAGGATGTAACAAATCGTTTACTAAAATATCAAGCTACGGCTATACCAATCAAATACTGACACATCGGTAGCTGCGTGACTGAAAAGTCATTTACAAAGGCAGATGGTTTATTGCACTCTAGATTCCAAAACATCCACACTCTGTGGTTAAGGCTGTATATATCTATCTAACTCTCTCTATCTATCTCTCCCTCTACCTCTACCTCTATCTCTATCTCTATCTCTATCCCTATCCCTTTCTCTATCTATACTATTTTATAATAATGAAACTCCGTCTGTCTGTCTGTTAGTTTGTCGTCTCTATGCACGGCCAAACGGCTGAGTGGGGGGAGTCTACGAGTGTTGGGATCTTCTTGAGATTTTCCGAAAAGGGGCATAAGCGATTTTAACATTTTCTACCCCCGCCCGATTCATAGGCTGGTGGGCGGAGGGGGTGAGAGTCGCTTTTAATGCGGGGTTTTTCGCCGAGAACTCGATCTTCTATCCGCTGCCACATTAAAATTTGATCGAGAACACTTCGTATGTCAGCGACAAAGTTACGTTTCAGGACCCGTAAAACACGACGGTGCCGCCAATATCGCTGAAAGATGCTGTCTTCTCGGAGAAATCAGCGAAAGAATGCGGGAAATGACGAAAAAAATAAATGCGTTCAACGCTATGGTTTTTTCCACCTTAAACCAAGTAAATTTCGACGAAGAAATTTTTCGTTGAAATTCCAATTTGATCCCATGCGAGTTTCGAAACATGAAGTTATTCTTTCCGATTGTAGTGAACGAAAATGTAGACGAAAACGTTGGTCGCTCTTCCTTATTCGTTCACAACGTAGTTATCTAATCGTTGCCTTCGAACCTCTTGAAGGAGGGAGGAATCTCTCTCGTTTGAAAGACACTTCAACCGAATAATAAATGGGGAAAAGGATAGCCCTTCAACGCAGATCAAATAATGGCCTATATTTATTAAACCTAATAACCTTTTCGTGGTTCCACATAGTTCAATGAGATTTAATTTGTTTGAAAGTAATTTCCAATAGAAAAAAAAGTCTGCCAGTTTAGGTGGGCAGCATAGCTTCCTGATGTACAAACATTTAACATCCGACAGTTCTGTTTGTACTGAAATATTCTTAAAACTAAACTTTTCGTGGTTCCACATAAGGTGCCGCGTTTGATAGTAATTTTCAACAGAAAAAAAAAAACATCATCCAAGTTGGGTGGACAGTATAACTTTCTCACATATTGTAACATGGGATGTAGGTCTCGATGGTATTCCTCTATATCCCATCACAAATAAAATAAATAACCTATATTTATTGAACGTAATCAACTTTTCGTGGTTCCACATTGTTTTATGAGATTTAATCTGTTTGAAAGTAATTTCTAATAGAAAAACACGTCTGCCAGGTTGGGTGGGCAGTATAGCTTCCTCTCGCACAAAAATTTAACATCTGTGGCTCCAAATAATCTTAATTGGATTGCCCTTCTACGCAGATAAATGGCCTATCTTTATTAAACCTCTAATAAACTTTTCATGGTCCCACGTAGAAAACGCAGCAAACTATTACTCACATGTGGAAATAGACGGGGAAATTATCCCCTAGGTACCGTAAGTGCAAAGCTCGCGTTTGAAAGTCACTTCAATAGAGGGACAATACAAATCCATCCATGCTTATACAAATCCGATATAATGAACCTCGCCTTTGAAAGTCACTTCCAACAGAAAAATAGAATAAGTGAAAAGATCTCCTGTTGACCCTTTTAAGCACATCAAATAATGGCCTAACTTTAGAAAAATAGAACTGGAAAACAAATACGTAAAAACATTCAACATCTGACTGTTCTGTTAGTACTGAAATGATCTTAAAACTATACTTTTCGAGGTTGCACATAAGGTGCCGCGTTTGATAGTAATTTCCAACAGAAAAAAACGTCTGCCAAGTTGGGTGGACAGTATAACTTCCTCACGTATTGTAACATGGGCTGTAGGTTTCAATGGTATTCCTCTATATCCCATCGTATCTATACATCCCACGCCAAGCGAGCGAAGCGAGCAACATTCCCTACACACGTTTTACCGACCCTTGATGATCCAACGAGGTTCTTTCTACGGACTCGGGATGGTCTATATCCCATTGCATCTATACATTCCACAAAGAGCGTGCGAAGGGAGCGAAACAACCCACCTCAAACGAGCGAAGCGAGCAACATCCCCTAAACACGTTAAACCTACCCATAGTGATCTACCGTTTCCAATCATTCTACAAGTCCCAGTCGACAGTAAAAGACCATCGCATCTATACAGCCACACCGAGCGAGCGGATAGATATACAAAGAATCGTTATGATTACAGTAAAAAAGAAATTTTTTGTTAATGCCGGTGATTATTGTTATTGTTTAGCGCCTTGTCTTGAAGAGGCGATATTGACCCTAAACAAGAGTTCAAGAAGGTTGAGATAAGGACAGAACACTGTACTTTCATAAGTTCTCCTCACAGATAAGAGTTGGCTCCATGATGCTCTCTCTCGCTGGATGTCGCCAAAGATCGCCGAAACACCCACAGATACCTTAACTATCATCCAATTTTGGTTAAATTTTCAAGGGCTTAGCGGCCCAAAATAATTTCTTACGAGTTTTATTATACCCGGGTGGAAACTACCCTCAACCGCAAATCCCTTCCAACCTCCTCTATAGTCATCCGTTTTTAATAAAATTTCAAATAATTACGTTTGTTAACCCAGCTTAATTAGAGATAGTAGATTAAGGGACGGTGCCCTACGAATTTCATTGCCATGGGCTTGTAGGCGGCTCGGCTATTGGACGAGAGATTCTTGGTATTAGCATTACATTTTTAATTCACTTTTGAACTCTACGAAAATTTCGGGAACCATTCTGGTTAAGCTGGCAACGGCCCCTCATGACTGATTGACTTAAAGCAGACGCTGCACGTGCATTACATGAACTTCTTCAGCCGATTTTTATGAAAATTGCAGGGTTTGTGTTTGTGCATGTTATGGCTCTAAACACTCCCTAACGATTTTTACATTTCAATATATTAGTTTTAGTACTACCTACTTGCCCTTCTAATTTCACATAGGTATTCTAACTAACTTGATATCATATTACTGTTCTCAACTTTATATCAACATTGTCTTTTTTCTGGGGCAAACAATAAGGTTTACCAGAAAGAAACAGAGACTTTTCTTTTACATGAAGGCCTAACCAGGCACTATGCTGCGAAACTATTGGCACAATACACAATACAACCCTGCAATGGAGCTGCCTGTAAATACCAACAACCATTGTACTCTCACTCATTATCACTCTTATCCACACCAATTATATATTATACACTGATTGATTATAACCTTTGATACCTCTAATATGATTGTAATGTACACTTTCAGCATTTCTATTTGATTTCGCTGAAATTCAGAAGTAGTTGAAGGCAGACTTTCAGGTGGAACTCTGAGAGATGTCTAGCCACTTGATCAACAGTGTGCACAACTACAAGCATGAAACAACACAAACATAGAACAGCTATTCAAACATAGAATCGCACATTTTATTAATAGATGTTTCTGTATTATTAATACTATCATTTCGTCAGGCCAATAATTCGGGAAAGTTGATGTGTGATTTACATTCGGTTTATTGCTCGGTCAGTTTAAAATCTACTAGAATTGCCACCAAACCAAATAGAGATCAGAGCGTTCAACACAATTTTACAATCTCTCGTCCTTTTTCTTGAACCTTTTAGATGCAGTAATTCGGATATCCGTGGAAGGGAGCTTCGGATAGCTGCACATTACGCACAAAATTGAGGCTACGGAGGTCTCACACTCCTCTACATCTATCGATGACGAATTCGGTGATGTGGGCCTTGCCCCTTCTTTCAAATTTGTTTTATACGTGCCACGTCCACATACTCTTGAAGAATGTTTTGGAAAAAAAAGTTTTGAAATGGGTCAGGTGAGTTCGAAAAATTTAAAAACGTTTCCATGTACTTTCGTTTTGCATCATCTCAAGACTCAATACTAATTCTTTGGCAAAAATGCCAAGCATATTGGAAAACATATTTATTCCGAAGGACAAGAGGGACTTTTTGTGTATAAAAAATTTGATAAAATATTTTAAACATTGTATTTTAAAAATGTCCTACATTTAAAATTGATTTTCAAAGCAGATTACTATCCAACGAAAACAAATTGTATTTGGGCGCTAAAATTGTTCCTCAATTCAGATATAAATAAGAAGAGAAATCGAAGTATTACAAGAATTTCCATGAACTTAAACCGATCTACTAGATTTTGTTCAATTTATTTGTTTATTAATAGTTGAATGTGGTGTGGTGAGATTGTTTTGATTCTAGTCATTTCCAAATTTTGCCTGACCCGAGAATTATTTCAAATTAATTATAATATACTTGAGGAATTAAAAAACCTGTAAAATCAAACTTAAATAGATCTACTTATTTCTTTTTTTAATGTAATAAAACGGCGTGAAATTGCAATAAATACACAAAAGAGTTTATAAATAACCGAACTTTACATAGGTTGATCAAGATGAGAATTTCGTAATTGATGAAAATGATCGGCTTTGGGTTATTGACAGTTAGCTTAGTTTGATTTTCTATGATCTACTAGAATTCCCTGATATGTTTTACCATCTTTTGATGAATAGTTTTCTTAATGGACCTGCAAGAAGAATGAAAACTTGATAGCCCTCAATTGAAAAGGCTTAACTATTCTAAATATTTTATAATCCGATTATATGAAAATCGTATCCACAGCTCAGTATTATCACAATGATCGGTCATTCATATACCTAACATTAGAACTCAGTAATGTTAAAGTTACGAGTAACTTTTAAACTGTGCAGTAACATTTGGTAGCTGCATCTTTCCTTTACACGGTTGACGTGGCCTAATTCTAATTTGGCTGTTCCCTAAAACATCAACGGCTCGCCTTCCCTGATTCACTTTTCTATGCAGCTGCACTATCCTAGTGTCTGTCGCTTTGTCTTGCAGTCGTGAATCTATTTTGAAACTGCACTGCCTTGAACCTGCATCCTCTACCCTTCAGTCGGTCATTAAAATGCAGTGGGCGAAATTGTCTCGCCTCTCAAGGAGCTTTCATCTTCAGACACCATGTTAAACACAATTTTGATCTCTTTGTTCTCGGATGAATATGTGAGGACTTTTCAATACCTACATTAGATTTACTTACCACTTGGAAAGATGGCGCACGACACTTACATAACTTACTTTTTAGGGGTCCTTCTGAAGATAGGTCACATAGGAAAGGCTTCATGAATAGGAGGACGGCCTATCACAATTGATCCGGGGGGGGGGGGGGGGGGGGGATGTACCACCCATTGGGTACCGATTCAGTATTAGGTTATTGAGTACTGATTCAGTATTCAGTATTGCTGATCCGTTTCAGGCTATTCGAAGACCGATTCCGTGAATATTGTATGTCTGTGTGTGTGCGAGTGAAAACTCTTGACCGATTTCGGTTTATTATTTTAAATAATAAACCTTTGTAATCGACCAAGGAAAAAAAATTTTAACCCCCCCCCCCCTCAATCAAAATTTGTAGAATCCAAAAATCTAATAAAAAATTCGTCCGTCTAGAGCTTTTCTCCAAAACTACTGAACCAATGTTTATGAAATTTGGCTCAGAAATCATAGATCGATCGAGGATGTGTCAGTAACATCGGCATCAATTTTGATCGACCCTAAAGGGTAGTAATTATGGGCTGAAATATACTAAAATCGAGATACCAATAACTTTCAAGCTAACAGTAATGTTGTTTTGGGCCTAATTAATGGACATTATCCCAAAGAATCGGATGAAACCACTCGGGTCGCTGTACATTCATCCATTTGCTCTCCCTAAGGGCTAGAACTTTAGCAGGAAAAAAATCAACAACATGCGAGCAAAGCTTTTTTTTATTTATTTATTTATTTATTTTTTTTTTTTATTAAAGCGCATGCAACCTTTAAGAGGTCATGGGCGCAAAGCGTAACTGAGGGAAGGCAAAGCGTAAGCGAGCAAAGCATAACTGAGGGAATATAGCAAATATCGCATTGTAACTATGACTCACGTATCAGCTGATGTAATTTCAATGGAATTTTCACTTTTCGCAACCGCGTTTATTATAGGGAGCGTTGTATTTTCTTTTGGGGGATGAAACATTTTTTGTCTCCGAAATCAAAAATTTCCACTCTCATTTTACGTTTTAGACGGTTTTGAACAACTTTCGTTCCGTATCCGTCTGGGTGTGTGTCTGCCGTTTGTTCGCAAATCCTTGTAACAAGCTTAATTTCCGCTATTGTTAACCGATTTTTATGAAATATTCATGGAATGTGCCGGTAGGGTGTAGATGATCCCCTTTCAGTACCGTTATTCCCATATCAATATTTCACTCAGTGCATGCTCTTAGGAATTTTCACCAAGCATAATTTTCTCACGAATTTTGACCGATTTCGCTCAAATGGGAAGGATAGTTGGGAGAATACAATTTGATAAAACCTTATAAATTCCAACATGGTTGTTTCATTAGTAGGTGCTAAGCATGCACAAATCTGTATTCCTTCTAACGAGCCTAATTTTAACAGCTTTCATCCGAATTTTCATGAAATTTTAAGGGAATGTGCGTGTTACGCTGTACAGATTTTCCCCTAACGATTTCATCCATCATAAATCATTAATCCATCCATCGCATGGAAAACGTAAATTACTTCAAGCATCATTTTGTGGCGCCCTAGTCGTCTGGTCCTGCTCAAATTTAGTGGATAGTTGGGTCGACAATTTAATCATTCTGCAATAAAACTGAAACACTGACAATAAAACTGAAAAATGGTAAAAATCCAAAATTACATTATCTGAATATTGTCAGCCATTATTTTGCTTCCTCACTACTGACGGAAGGGAACTTTGTGTTCCTGATAGAAGAAAACATTGTTGTCTTCCAGAATCAAAATTGCCAATCGCTTTTTGCGTTTCAGAGCTTGCTGAACAATTTTGGTTTGGTGTCTGTCTGTCTATGGTAAATTCTTGTCACGCCCAAAACTATACTTAGTTTCAGTCCGATTCCGATAAAATTTTCAGGGCTTGTGCAAATTAGCTTCTAAACGGTCCCCTATAATTTTCAATGCCGTCAAATCAACAGTAGCCTGTGCGCATGCGCAAACGTGAATTTCTCATTAAGTCGATTTTCCATCATCTGTTGGTCTTATTTCGTTCAAACTCGGTCGGTAATTGGGTATATGTTCTAATGAAAAGCCCTATAAATTATATTGCGATTGGTTGAGTAATAATATTTGCGCATGCGCGAAATTAATATAGATTGATACAGGCAAAACTCCGAGTCTAATAGAACGATTTTGATAAACTTTTCAGGGATCGTGCGGGATAGCTTATAGACGGTCCCCTATAACTTTCACTGCCTTCATATAAATAGTAGTCTGTGCGCATGCACAATCTTTAATTTGATAAAAACTTTGATTTCTTATCATCTATTGGTCCGATTTCTTTCAAACTACGGGAAGTACACGAGTACGTTCCAGAAAAATTCCCTTTGAATTATATCGCGATTGGTGGAGTAATAACTATAGCGCATGGGCAAAACTAAAATTGATCGACACAGACCCAAAAGACCGAGACTATTTTGAACTAATTTCAAGGATTGTGTGGGTTATCAAATCAAATCAAATCAAATCAAACTGTAATATTGTCTTTATTGTTAGCTCCTATACATACCCCTATAACTTTCAATGCCGTTAGATCAGCAGTAGTCTGAGCGCATGCGCCAACTTTATTTTCTTATAACGTCTACTTATCACTAATTTCGACTCATACTTTGTTCTTCACCTAATTCGATACTTTCATGTTATAATATATGTGAGTAGGCTATCCTGCCCACCCACTTGGCAGACGTTTTTACTATAAAATTGGAAGTTAACAATTATCTTTTTGCACAAGGGCGTACGCAGGGGTGGGGCAACTGGGGCAATTGCCCCAGTGGACTACCTACTCTCGAATTATCTCGTCACACAAATTAACACGCATCTCTGTACATTCCATATTTGGATTCACTACTAAGTTCATTACAAGACCGATTTTCGGATGATAATGTAACAGCTTCAGGGCGATTGATACTTCATCCATCGAAGATGTTGAAAATGGCAAAGGAAGAACTCAAACAGCGACTGAACCACTTTTGTAAGTCTTTATGGTTTGGATACCCTCATTGAAACTGAGGCTGAGCTATGGCATACATTTTGGATGAAAAAGGGTCTTATTACAGAAAAATTTAATGAATTGAATTTAATCGATGTACTGCAAGAGACCAAGGGGTTGTACCCCCAAGTGAAATTGGAGCTAAACGTTCTTCTCGCACAGCTGTGCACATCGTGCACAATTGAAAGGTCATTCAGCTCGTTGAGAAGGGTTAAAAACATGGTTGAGGCCATGTCAGAAGCCCGTTTTAACGGACTATGCCTATTGAATGTACACAGAAAGTTGGTCTTCGAGAAGAAAAATCAATTTGTTGATGAAGTGTTGAAACTATTTTGTGAAAGCCCCAGGCGTTTGATGTTGCAGTAATGATAATTTTCAAGTTGTTCTCAATTCATAAATTGTAACTTTGCATATACCCTCATTTTGTTCATGACTGTTTTTGCCCACATCAATCTTGTAAAATTACCGTTGGCCCCAGTAAAGCAAAAAGTCTGCGTACGCCCTTTTTTGCACCTTTCATCCTAGACTAGGAATTCAGTTTCAGCTGAGCTTATGCTCTGGAATGCTTGTGAAGGTTGTCGAGCGTTGGTGAAAAAGTTACATATTGTTTTGAACATAACAAAAATTTTAGAATGCATAATGAAAAAAGACAATTATTTAAATGTACAAACTGTGTGCTCGAAATAAAAATCGATAGTTTTGAAACCTCCGCTTAGACAACTGTCAATACCACAAAGTCTATAAATTAATGAAGGAAGAAAAGTGAACATTTAAATAGGCTTTTGATTGTTTCAATTGTGTTGAGTGAAGGTAGGAACAAACCTTTCAATACAACTTGATCATCAGGAGTATAAAATTCGCTTAGCAATCCCCATTCAAGCAGTTTCACGTGTTGATTATCAGCCTTTTTTTGAACGGTTGATTTTATGCACCTTTGATCGGATCAAATGGCAATTGATTTACTGTCAAGACCTATGCAATATACTTGTTTGTACATACCTAGGAAGGACGATCGAATTGAGCTAGTCAGATGTACATTTTATTGTTGTCCATAATTTTCTTTCTCTCACTTTTCGTAGTATTTGAATGGTTTTGTTCCCTTTTGTTATTGAAAACCCAAATTTCTTCCTGATCTGGAAACCATTTCTTCTTCTCCTCAAGGCAGGGAACGGCAGGATCGTGGTGGATAAAAGCCAAGAAGAAGATAGACGACGCGGGACCAGAGATGAAAGAGCGGAGACGGGCGAGGCCGCTGGATCTCTAATCGACGAGACGCCTTCCACCTCCCTGAGGGATGCGCAATCACCCGGAGCGGGGTTATAAAAACTCTAGAGGAGCTGCTCTTAGCTATTTGATAATGAGAGAGGTGCCTTGTGAACGTAAAAACCTTTTCCTCTTTGTAATGACTCAAACGGGTACGTGAGGACGAGGAAGAAGTCGGGTGCGTGCGTCAGCTGTGCGCGTCTACTCGTCCCTGTGTCAGTGTATGTGTATCTGGTGCGCTCGTGTATGAGAGACAGCACAGCTCACCTCCAGGCGTTGACCTTTTCCATCGCCTCAGCTACTTCTATACTAAACTATTTCGTTATACTGAATGGTTGATTATACGTTAGAATACCAAACACTATTTCCCCAAACCGAATGATTGATTATAGGTTGGAAGGAAGCCACGAAAACAGATTGTTGTATTTCTCTCAATGTTTCTTGGTGAAAATTTTCATCAAATGGTCTACTGTAGTTGGGTAATATTTTTCTCATTCTGCATATACTCGTTTTGATTTTTGGGGCGGAGTAGCGAAGCAAAAACTATGTTCCAAGCGAAAAAATTGTTTGTGCTCTCAAATTATATGCATGAACCGTTGATATTCGTGAGCTGGCTTTCAGTTATGAGGAACTGACTGAAGAAGAAGGTGAAATGAACTCGGCTCCTATTGAGCTCCAATGAAAATTAAGAATAGATGGTTATTCAAAGGATTTGTGGTAGGGTTTTAAAAAGTTTTTTATTGTAGGTAGCTTTTTTTTACTTTCCTTAGATAACCCGAAGGCTGAAGGGAAAGTCTTGGAATCTCCCTGAAAATCAATCTCTGAAACTCATGCTAGGATGGGCATTTTGTTCAACTTGAATCCATATCTATACGTTTCATGAAAATGTATGTATGTGTTTATATGTGTGTATGTATGTAACTCGTGTACCCTATTGCAACCTTATGGTACGGCATAAAAAAAATCCAATTTCGGGGTTGGGTTTTTATTCTCTAGAACTAGCTACCTACTGTAGAAAAATCAGCTTTAAATGATCATTTTTAGGGGGTAAAAAAATCATAATAGGTGAAAAAACGTCGTTTTTAGCACTTATGTTGCCTTTTCTCCAAAACGGCTCCAGGGATCTTGATGAAATTCACAGGAGTTACTTCTCTTCTAGAAATTATATCCCATACCTCTCATACCTGAGAAAATACTCTAAGGGAGATAATTAGCAAAAAACCTTCAAAAATATGTGAAAACGCCATTTTTTAACACCTTTTTAGCACTTTTTTGGTCTTTCCTTTAATATGGCCAATAAATGATGCAAAAGAACTATCCTTTTATCTTGTCAGAGTTTCGCTCCGTTTCCGAAGGGTGAAGTCGTAAAGAAATCTGAATTCACGTTTTTTTACTTTCCTTACTTAACCCAAAGGGTCCTTACTGACCAAACCTAATTTGGTTAGGAAAAAGTTAAATTTGGTTTGGAAAAAGATTAATTTGTTTTGGAAAAGGTTTGATTTGGTTTGGAAAAAGTTTAATTTGGTTTGGAAAAGGTTTAATTCGGTTTGGAAAAAGTTTAATTTGGTTTGGAAAAGGTTTAATTTGGTCTGGAAAAGGTTGTATTTGGTCTGGAAATGCTATAAAATTACGAGGAGTCCTTGAGAGTTGCCTCGTGGTTGTCTCTGGGGCGTCTAAAAACAGACTAAATATTCTAAACTGTTGCGTATAATTTATGCTATTTCCGTTAAACCCAGTAGGAGCAAATTTTCTGCACATCAAGGGTAGGTATTACGTGATCAATCACTGGTAGACCAGGAACCACACATTCGACTGACTAGTCGGGCTTCACTACTCAGTAATTAATTATTTAGTTTACTAATCATTATATACTTCATTAAGTTTCCCCGAACTGCGTTCTGATCAGTCAGTAAGGACGATGTTAAATATGAAACTTTTATGAAACTCGGCCGATATTCCCCAGATATTTAAGAAGTTTCTCAAGTCATTATCTTATTGCTATAATCACTAGAGAGATGGCATCTTAAATTATTTACTTCATTGCAGTACCTAGTTCAATGCGGTTATTATATATGCATCCTTTTAGATATTTTAGATATAACTCAATTTGTCTTTCGATAGCAAAAAGCTTGACTACTTAATAATACGAGTCATTTTGTTCCAGGAGACTTGTACAATAGAATGCCTATCAGATTACGCCAGGGTGCAGCGGTTTACGTGCGAAAAGGTTCATGCTCCTTCAGAATACTGCGGAGTAGATTGTAAAGACAATAAGTGCGAGGGAATCGACATTTGCTGCAATGATACCAAGTGTGGTCTCACCTGTTTCACGCCTGACCTAGCCAAGTATTCAGGTAGGATAAATATTTTGACAGCCTTACTAATAGGTAGTAATAAGCTCTTTGTACTGCCTTAGAACATTTTTCACAATGGATTACGTACACTGCCCCAAAAAAAAAAAAAAACTGGCACTGGTTTTTGAATTTTTCGAGGGTGCTGAGTCAGAATCCGAAGCCCGTTTTGCACGCAGACGTCTAATTTTTTAGGTAGGGCACCTGCATTTTTGAAAAAATCTCTTAAATTCCAGGATAAGATATGTTCAACTAAAAGGTAATATTCTTGTTTGAAATTTAATGCTGAACACGCTTATTCCACGTATGATGGGTCTAAAGCCGTGTCTCCACCAACCGAACATGCTCGGCGAACAATGTTTGCTGGAACTACCCTGATGTGGCCGAACATTGTTTGGTGTGGTCGCCTTCTCGTTCATTATGAGCGGTATGGTGGGGGTTGTGGCGGGAACCTGTTGTTGGCCGTCAAAGTTCGCTCACTGATCGAACATTTCAGTCAAACTCACGTGTTTGCCGGTGCGAATTGAGCAGTTTTCGTTGTTTGTGTGGCGTTGCAGCACAAACAGGTGCTTCACTTACTTTGGCACTATTTCAGAAATGCCTTGTTTTGAAATCTTAAAAAGATACATCAAAGATGTGTAGGAATCGCTCATTGCCAAAAACCTTAAAGTCACAGCCTGGCCAAACAATCATTTACACTTATACCATAGCGGTACTTAGTGTCTTTTATTAAATAGTCGGTCCTATAAGCAATGTAAGTAGGGAATTCAAAATCTTCATTACAAACCCTTGTGAAATTTGAACAAGCTACTTTGGTGTCTGGTCTGCACGACGTTGGTCACTACACTCATCTCTTCCCGTAAGGAGTTGTCTGCCACCATCGAGGAGGTCGACGAGCGGTCAATGTCACGTATCCAGCTGCTATGCACGCTAATAACATACGACGAAGACGCTGCGTAGATGCCCTCATCACCAACGATTTTTCTCAACTAAACCACAATGACTAACTTGTCCGACTGATTCGTGAACCTAACTTGATCAGGTAGTTAATTAGGTCGTTTGAACGTTTTTTGTGTTCGCCAACAATGTTTGGCAAACATGTTCGGTTGGTGGCGACGTGGCTTGAAATGCCTCCTTAACGTGTCTTTTGCCTAAAACTGCCAAAAAAATCGTGGGTTTTCACCGATTGTTGACGATTTTCTACAGTTTTTTGAACATTTTTCTACAAGTTACACCACTTGGCTACTTGAACAAAATTGTGCTATTACAAGGACTATTTCTGCGTCGAATGAGACCAACAGCAGCCCTGGAGGTTGATAATTGATTTTTTGAAATTTTTCAACTACCTATCAAAAAATGGTTTTTTTTTTTAATGGATACCAGCTCGGTCATATGTCTCATATTTCAGTCTGGCTGCAAACTGTGCTGTTGAGTCCCACGTCTAGGAAAAGCCTGAGGCGGCGTCAGCATTTGTAATGCGTGTGTCAAAAAACGCGGGCCTCGCACTATTCCACACCCCTTGGTCTTTTATATCAGCCTCGAGCATCGGGCTTCCCTCTCTAGAATCTTGCTGTACGGGTTCTACAAAAGTACCTCCCCATACCATCCCTGCATTATCTTGTGTTGAATGGCATCCCATAGAAGCCTGTAATCTACCTGACACCGATCCATGGCTCTCATTATATAGCTCCATTCAAATTGTAATGATTTTTTGAAGGCTGTCAATGTTGCTAATAGACTTTTTTCCTTCTTCTGTGGATCGATGGGTTTTTGAGAACCATTTTTCAACTTAAGTTTTTATGAACTCCCGTTTTGGCTCGATAGGCCCCACGAGTCTCCCCAGAAGCGTTTGTGAGGTCGTGATTTGTATTCCTGTGGTGGAGAAAATTCTACTGCCCTCTGGTTCAAGTCCCCCTTCTGTAACTAAGGAGCATTTTGATGGCTTTGCGTGGTCTCCCAACTTTGGTCCTTCTTCCAGGAAAATTACGAACCACCGTCTTACTTTTCTCCTATGCAGGATGCATCTTCTACTTACCAATCTGGCTAACATTCTCTGCTTTTCAGATTTGTATTGAAGGAAGCGTTACTACAGTATACATCATCATGCCAAGAAGGTCTCCCTGTGTGGTTCCCTCTTGGCTCGACAGCTATGTCTTGCTTTATCTGAGCGAAATCAGAGAGTAGCCTCAATAGTTGTTGAGAAGAAATTTTGCAAATCTTGGCCAATAGATTATAGATTTCCACAATAGTAACAAGCGGCTCATTGTATTGAACGCATCCACCGCATCTACTAAAAATAGACCTTCATTTTCATCTTCATTGAACATAGTGTTACTACGGTATTGCCCCTTCAATCTCTGATTAAGTCAGTCTTGTGGCCTGGGCAGCGTCGAAAAAATTTGCCTCACACACACACAGAAAGACATCTATGTTTTTTCACGGATTCGGTCTTACAATGGTCTGAAACGGATTTGTATGCGTTTTTTCTCGTGCTTGGGTTGCCCCCACCCCCTGGATCAATTCCAATAGGTCGTCCCTCTATTGACGAAGCCTAGCATCAGAGGGACGTCCTGATAAACCAGTACAATAATACACTTCCGTGTTGACAAATGGCAATCTTGCTGAACTTTGCATGTTGGTGTTTCATATAAACCCATTTTTCGGCTCCCAATAATTATAAATACCTACTGTATATGCTTCTTCACTAACCAAATGCAGCAATTAGTTACGATAATTTTAATATAAATTCAAAATGATTCAATAACAATCAAAATGTTGTACCATTTCAATTCAAACATGGGAACGGGATACAGTGGGTATAGGATCAATGAAGTGAAGGAAGATCACAGAGCTGAAAACTTGAAACCTGAATAATATAAGCAGTGGTAACTTTTTTCGACGTGAACAGAAGAGAAGAAGTTTCCTTAAACGAGCCTAACATAATGTTTTCAAGTAGAATCAATTAGGTATATTGAATTACACTAGTGGCCAAAATAAGAACTAACGTAAGTTGGTAAAGTTAGATTTATGTAAGCCGGCTTGAACCAATGACCTCTTGAACATACTAGAGTTCAAATAATATTTACATATGTCCAAGATGGGTTTTTCTTTTTTCAATTTAATGTTTTTGAATAAGAAACTGAAACTCCTTTTTTGATTGTTTTAGATTTCCCTCCCACTCCAACGAATGTAACAGTTACTGATACCAAAGGAAGAACAGCGATGATCCACTGGGACGCTCCAAGAATGAATGACACAATTTACATCATTCAAGTAGGTAACGAACTCCACCATATCTTTCGACGAGATTAAATTGCTAAATCTCGTTACGATATTTGTTATTATTGTCGATATTTTAGCTTACAGTGGGATTATTCGCGTAAAAAATACTGAGAGGAGGACTAGAATGTATATAGGTCATGCGCATATAGGATGCTCACGAGAGCGCTCTGTTGGGAGAAATCCCTCCAAGTGCTATACAATGACCTTCTCCCAGTACCAAAGTACAATCCACCATGATTACTACTTGAGTGACATGTCTAGCCGACAAAAATTATAAGCAAAGGACCTTGGTGTGCTTCTCGACCGCAAACTAACGTTCGGTGAACACGTCGATAATGCTGTCGTACGTTGAAAGCATTTAGATTCCTCAAGCGGACGACGAGGGAGTTCACTGACGTAAAGGTGATTTCCCAGCTCAACGAATTCCTGGTAGGTACGTCCAGTCGTGGAGTATTCCCCGATTGTATGGGCCCCTTATAACGTCGTACGCTAGGACAAATTGGAACGCCTGCAGAAGCGTCTCATACGATACATAGCCTTTAAACTGCATTTTCTAAGACTACTGTACCCACCTTGTGATGGAAACATGGTGTATTGAGCCCCTGGATATGAGAAGGGATTTTACGGGCCTTCTAGCGCAAGTTGCTGAATAACAGGATTGATTACCCCTCTCTACTCTCCCGATCCCGAATGCATCTTAATAATCCCGAATAACGTTCCAGCATACAACTCCCGCCACGTCCCTCTTTGTCATGTTCCATCTTAACCCACAAATTACTTTTACCATCAACAACTTACCAGACTTCCTACACAAGCAAACTACATTCTTGAACTCGCACATCAGCTATATTTCTTCAAAGACTCAATAACTTCAAAACTATGTATCTAAGCTGTATCAAACCTTGGAAGGGCCCCACAGCCTCTTTATTTGTAACTTATAAACCTTTTCTTTTATCTTATCTTCATGTATGATGTTTAATGTGATCTTCTTTTATATTCTTCGATGTAGTTTATCTACTATAAGTTTCTCCTTATGACAAGTACCAATACATTTCAATACTCTTTTCCTGTTTTTGCTTCCTCACTAACCGAAGGTATGGAAGCTTTGTGTTCGTGATATGAAGTCGAAAATTTTTTTGTCCTTCCTCCTTCCATTTCCAGTTGATTTTTGCGTTTCAGAGCTTTCTGATCAATGTTGGTTCCGCGTCTTTCTGTCTGTCTGATGTCTGTCTGCCTGTCTGTCTGATGTCTGTCTGTAGTAAATCCTTGTCCGCCCAAAACCATACTTAGTTTGGGTCCGATTCCGATATCATTTTCAGAGATTATGCGGATTAGTTTCTAGACAGTCTCCTACAAATTTCAATGCCGGCGAATCAACTTGTATCAACTTGTGCGCATGCGTAAACGTGAATTTCTCTTAACGTCGATTTCTCATCATCTCTTGGTTCGATTTCGTACAATTTCGGTCGGGAATTGGGTATATGTTCTAGAAATATGTCCTATAAAATATATCGCGATTGGTTGAGTGATAACTATTGCACATGCGCGAAACTAATATCGATTGACACAGGCAAAACTCCGACTATAATGGAACGATTTTGATGAAATTTTCCGGGATTGTACGGAATAGCTTTTAGACGGACCTCTATTTCTTTCATGGCCATCAGATAAACAGCACTCTATGTGCATGCGCAAACGTTTAATATTATGAACGTTGGTATCTTATCATAGGCAAATATCAATGCCTTTGGATTATTATGTAGTAGTCTGTGCGCATGCACAAATGTTATCTTCTTTTAACGTTGATTTATCAACCATTTCGACTCGTACTTTGTTCTTCAACTAATTCTTTACATCCATGTTCCATCCATCCGTCCATTAATCCGCTCACCCAACTTGGCAGACGTTTTTTCTCAGTCCGTGTACAAGCTTTTTTTTTTTTTTTTTTTTCCTACTTGCATTGGCCGATTGATATATTTTTTATCATTTGATATCATCTTTTATATTGGTCTTTGCCCATTTTGGATCAAATTAATAAATAAATTGCTAATCATGGAAGTTCAGCTTTTGATGTTCAACTCCAACGTCCGAGTACAGCTTTCTAGTCGAGAACCAACTTACAAATATAGATTCACCTGTGAGATATATCCTCAAGTTTTCAATATAATACCTGTTATTGTTTGACCGATAGGCAGTCCGCTTCAACGGTGGGAGCGATGCTATGAGGTGCCTAGATTGTTGTCTTCCGAAATGAGGACTTCAACGTTTAAAATAATAATAGAATAATATAATAGGTAAACCATAAAATTAGTTGGTAACAATTCTGTGCATTCAAAGTGCTCAAATTTTAATCAAATTTAATATAAATGAATATCATTTAGTTTACCCAAAACCGCTCATACGATCATGATGCATGAATAGAACTTTTGCAGATAATGTCTATGCAGTTCTATGTTTGATGCAGAGCATTAAAAAATCGATAAAATCAGACCTGTTTTATTGACCTGACACTCCGTTAATTGAGGGAACTACAATATTAAGACATACCTCCGAATATTAATCGGCGATGCATCGGTAGCATGGGATCGAGTGAAGCGCCTTGTCCGAGAACTGGAAACGCTTGAGCCCGCAATACTTAACTGTATTGCATGTTCAGTCCAATTGCTAGAAGGCGTTACGAGATACATTAATACAATGGTGTAGGAGTCAGGGTTGCCTGGTTGAATGAAAAAGAAAAAAAAAACCTCAGTCTTCATGAGTCGAGAAAACATATTAAAAAAAAAAAAAAAAATACAGTAGTTCCATGCACTTAGCACAATAACAAACTGATGTACATTTCCCACATGCATTTTCGGTCTGACATTCATATTCGACTGATGAATATTTTCTTCAATTTAAGTAATTTCCATTTAAATTTTATGTGTTGCTATTACGGAGGATTGACGAATAAACGACAATATGAAAATTGCTATCCATAATTTGTAAATCACTAAAGGCGCACAAATTTTAATATTTTGACCTTACAGCTGGATTGAGCTAGGAGATCATGAGGTTGAAATTCGTGCTCGTACTCTTCCAATTTGAATTTGCGATTTATAATGAAGATTTGGACTTAATTAAACGATCAATAGCTGGAAATAATTTCTTTTTGATTTTATTGATTCACTAAGACTCAAGTCATGAAGAGTTGAGTGAGGTAAATACAGCAATAAGTAGAGTTAAAAAAGCCTTGTAGTGTAGGTTTTCAAAAAAGTTTATAAAATATCATTTATGTAGGTAACATCCTAGATATTCAGGCAGGAAACATTCAAATCAGTACCTTGGAATATCAACTCCCCCCCCCCCAGAAATTTGTCTTCAACACGCCCGCCCGATGTTTCTAGGCATTACTTCTTACTTAGATTATGTTATGTTATGTATTTTTGAGATGCGAGCTTGCTAGCATCCAGACCGCCAAAGTATACACATCATTCTGACCTACATTTGATGTTATGTAATTTTGAGATGCGAGCTTGCGAGCATCCAGACCACCAACCTATACACAGTATTCTGATCTATTTGTGCGAATTCATGTGCATTCTACTTGTGCGAATTCATGTGGAGGCAATCAAACCACAACCACGCCAATTAGTTTCAACAAATCCTCACCGACATCTGCAACTTCTGAAAACAGTAATTCTTTTTTTACTTCTTTTTTTTTAAATAATATAATTTCTTCTCACAGCTTGAAATTGTCACCAATTCTACGTAAATATGTAATCTAAGTAAGAAGGAATGCCTAGAAACATCGGGCGGGCGTGTTGAAGACAAATTGACTGGGGGGGGGGGGGGGTTTACAACGGAAAAGTATACCTATATATCGCAACAAAAACCACGGTGGAATAGTATAGAAGCGCTAACTTGGGAAATCACTTGAGAAATATTCACCTCTGTCTAAAACTAAGAGAGTCCACATGCAATGACAGAAAAGATTGAGAGTTCATTCTTATAAAAGAATGTGACAAGACTACAAATGTTTACGATTTTGGAAATTTAGAAGGCTTTCTAGTGTAGGTTATCATAAGATAACTCAACTCAAGCTTGATGTGGTTAGGTCGTCTAGAAGTCACAGCTGGGATCGGAGGATATAGATGCTACCAAAAGCGGACATTTACCGCCCTTCCCGTGAAAACTTAACATCTGGCCATCAGAGAGATTTTCAATTTTTGTCCGGACTGTCCCGGGCCGAACCCGAATACCTAGCAAACCTGGTAAGAGTGTGCGTGTGTCAATTCGTTGTAAAAGTGTCTTATCGAATTTTTTTAACTATCAAAACGCTTAATGACGAATTCATCTCCACGCCATTTGGAACCGTTGAGACTTGAGCTGATACATCACACTAGGTAGTTGGCTTGCATAACAGTAGATCTTAGCAAGAAGTTGAAGGAGTGAGAAGCTAGCAGCATCAAATATGTTACAACTCCCTAATAACGATTTGCGTGAAAAGAATTCGTAATCAGTATATAGGTGTCCCACTTCATCATGCTTAATGATAGCTGCCCTTTTTGGTTTATTATTTTCAATAATAAGCCTATGTGATCGTATAGCAAAAAATTTTTATAAACCCCCCTCAAACTTTGTCATTTTACATTTCAAAGTGCGCAGAATCCAAATTTGCAATGTCCGTCCGCCGTTCGCCGTCCGGGCCATAAAAGGCCTTAGAACTGACTTAAGAAATCCGTTCTTTCGCACATAGACTCCACTTGGGGTCTAGTTGGTCCTAACATCTCGCCAGCTCAATCGCTCCACACCCATGAGCCAAAAATAGGTGAAAAGGTGTCTTTTTCGAGGCTTTGAGTGTTAGACTGACGTACTGACGTACGCTCTCGACTTTTCGTACGTACTTAGATAATGATATTATTAAGGCAATAATTATTTGAACAGATAGGAGCTCAAATCGAGAAATATAAACATGCGTATATAATTATAGAAGTATAGGTTGTGGCAACTCGAAATAGGACACGCCGAGGAGTCTGGACGGGCCTTATGACGTACGCAAGCCAACTAAAACTATGATCATACTCAATTGAAAAAATAATAAACCTTTGTGAAATAATTTGCAGCGTTTTTTCAAGTACAATTAAATGGAGAAATCGGATTTTATCATCAGGTGCCACAGTGGCGCTACGGAGGTTCGGGATCTTACGTTTTTCATAATAGGAACCCCATATTGCAGATTCTGAACGTACCTACATACAATTCCATGCAAAAGAGAACCATTTCTTGAAGTTTTAAGTTCGCTAAACGGGCGAAACAGTGCGCAAAAAGTGTGCAAATTGTGAAATAATGAGTTTTTGAAGATACTCAATTAAAACACGTAATATATGACGTTAGGGTATTTTTTTGAACGCTGAATCACGGAGTGTAGTTCGTTTATCAATATTCGCAATACTAACTCGGAAGAACGTCGAAAAAACGGCCAGAATTGTACTTAAAATAGTTTATGGGTAGGCTGTTGTTATGGTATCTAGATGATATTTTTAGAGAATCTAAGGACACTAATCTTTGAGAAAATTTAACGTAAAATTCGAAAATATGTTCAGAAGTACACAATGATTGAGAGAGGAGAAATTCGGGGTTTTAAGGCAAACAATGTAGTTTTCGTGAAAAGAAAAATCTTTAAAAAATCATATCGCGAAGACGGATTGAGATAGAAAATTTTTCACAAAGGTGTTTCATTCTATTTCCGTCCTAGTTTAATCAGAAAAAAACAATATTTTACAATCTTCCGAATCTACCCTATATAGTAACTAATAAAACTGGTTGGCTCGAAACGTCAATGAAGATTTCAGGAAAATGAAGTGAACTCATTTCTCACCTTGGAGGAATTTGCCAAATAAATTACTACATGAATATGTACATACACATAGAACATGTAGCTGACTAATTCCTTGACAATAATGAAACAATAATGAATACTCAGTACTAAACACACTAAGAGTTGATATCGTTTCATGGAAGTAAAGATATAATTCCTTGTATTATTATTGTCGTTTTGGCTCAATGGCACAGATCATTTGGTTATTTAAAATATATATACATCCTGGTGAACCAAACTTGAGAAGCAACCTTAATAATGTCAATTCAGTAATTTTATAGACTAGCACATTCCAAAACAAAAATATACTATACGCCTAAAACCTAAAATAACGTTCAAACCTGTGTTACCTAAGTACTTTATGAATATTAACAGAATTGTGGTTCTGGTAATATTCCTTGGTTATTTTAAACTGTTCAGGAAAGACACTACACAGGATGTCGTTTCAGCAGATACAGCACAACTGGATGGTCCGCCATACCGCGGTCGCTTGCCCTCGAGCCCCCTGTGCCGATGACCATCAAGATCGGAACTTGGTATGAAATCAGGGTCGCCTCTGTTAGTGCGAACGGCACGCGCGGATTTTCTAAGCCTTCTAAGCCTTTTCGATCACCTTCCGGTAAGTTTTTTTTTTTTTTTTTTTTTTTTAGTAGTTTTGATCAATATTAATGAAAATTGAGTACATTTTTCAAAAAAAATTGTGTGCGAAAATATCATCATGTTCTTGTTCAAAACTGGTTAACTCATTCGAGCTAGTCTAGTCTTATGTTGGTCTAGTCGCAGATTAGTATCCATAGTCCAGTCCAAATGGATGCAGAAATTAAATAATGATGAACGCATCTTCTTAAATTACCTCTACCCATCGAAAGCTTTCCAGCTTCAAAAAAAGATTCTACTTCGATGTTCCACATGTTTTGAAATCATCTGTGCGTTGTTGAAATGTGGATTAAGCTCTACTTAGTGACCTGCTTTAGAGGCAATGTAAACTACTCCCTATTTACGGTTTAATTTCGGAGGCCACACCCATGAAAAACCACAATTTTACAATCATCATGGTTAACATTTCGGCTCCTTATAATCGGATCCACAAGTTTCCCAAAATGGGAAAATATAGACCCTTTCCACTACCATTTAGAGAAAACCGGAAGTCTCAAGCCAGAGATCTCGATGGAACGGACAGACAGACAGACAGATGGAAAGATGTGCGTATAAGCGTAACAAACAAAGTTTGGTTACGCTAAAAAGTGGTCTTTAGAGTGAATTAAAAAATATATACGTTATACGACAAAAAACCTATTTATATACAAACTGGTTCACCCGTGCGTTGCACAAGTTGACTTGAATATACGCAAGCCTCCCCTCACCCATCACATTTTGGGACACCCCTATGGATCTGATTCAAAAAAGGCCTTACTTAAAAGTAATTACTTAAAGAACTTACTTATAAATCACCTATTAGGATCAAACTACTCAGATCAACCCCCACTCTCTCTCCACAAATACCCCCATATTTCAGATTAAAAATATTCTTCTTCTTCTTTTTCTTTGGTAAACCAAAGATCGTTCAGACTAATCCAATTTCAGACGTCCGAACATCAGATCACCAGTTCGTTCATTGATGACCAAATTATTCCATTTAACCACCCCCTCCCTTTTTTTCCTTACCATCAACACGTCCCGATGGTTGAGGCTAGAAAAAATTATAATAGCCTGTGATTGAGGTTGACGTAATCTAAACATATTCGCCCAATTAGATCCTCAGTTTGCTTAGTGATGTCAAAGATACTCCTTTCTAAACCTCTTCCTCCAAAAACACCCCTACGGGTCGGAAATGAAAATTTCTAAGTAGGCTGTGGTTTTTTAGTGTTACCAATTATCAAATGTATTTTATCAATCAGGTCCTCAGTTTAATCAGTGACGTTCAAGATACCCCCATTCCACCCCCCACTCCTCCCTCAAAATACCCGTTATGGTTCAGATTTGAAAATTTCTAGTAGTTCGTGATTCAAGTTAGTGTAATCCAAAACATATTTAATCAATCAGGTCCTCAGTTTATTCAGTGATGTCCAAGATACCTCATTTCACCCCCCCGTCCCCACCTCCCTTCTCTAAGAAAACACCCCCTTTGGGTCAGATTTGAAAATTTCCAAGTAGCCTGTGATTTGAGTTAGTGTAATTCAAACATATTTTAGCAATCAGGTCCCCAGTTTATTCAGTGGTGTCCATGATACCCCCTCCCACCCCTCCCCCAAAATACCCCTTATGGGTTAGATTGGAAAACTGGAAGTAGTCTGTAATTCAAGAATGAGTACTTCAAACATTTCTTATAAATCGACTACAGTTTATTTTGTGATGTCCAAGATAAGCCCATTTCACCCCCCCCCCCCCCCCCCACCTCGCAACCCTAATGGTCGGGTTTGAAAATTTCAAATACATAATCTGCGATTCAAGTTGGAGTGGCCCGAACATATTTCAACAATCACGTCTCTAGTTTATTTACTCATGTCCATATACCCCATGATACCCTATGGGTCTGATTTGGAATTTTTTGAGTAGCTTGTGGTTCAAGTTGGAGTAATCCAAACTATCAGGGATCTAGGTACCCCCCCCCCCCCCCCCCCGAGGTGCAATGGGGGCCTAAATCCTCAATAAAAAGGTAGAGGAGGTTAACAGTATCCCGCCAGAGAGATACCACTCCTACTAATAGCTTTTAATGAGCCATGTTCGGAGTAGATTGGTTTTCCAGGGATCTGGATCGCCCATCCAACGCCAAACTCAGCTTCTAGAAAACACGAGAAAAAGGCAGTGAAGCCCGGTGTTTCACCAACGGGACGACGACAGCGCTATCTCTGAAGCCCTGACGGGACCTCGATGACGGTAACTCCGTTACACTCCTCCCCTTAAAGACATACTTGATTGAAGAGCAAGTATGTTAACTTGGAGGAACAGTTACTAGGTGAGAACTGATGCTCATTCATTCATAAATAGCTGCATTGGCGATTGAGGATGGGAAAAGAGAAATTAATACGGGATGGATTGTCAATGAATCTTCATAAGAAGACTTCATTAGGTGATTAACCCCCAATCAAAGATTGGAACAATCGGGACAAAACGGTGGCTCAACTATGGAGACTTATACCTTAGGAAAATAAAATTAATATAAATTAATTTGCCCAACATTGGGGACTTAAATTAATATGCCCAACTTCGGGGACTTCAATTGTGCTCTAACCTGGTAATTGACATAATAGCAATACTCAGGTGGCTAAAAATTGAAAATATAAATGGGGAATAAAAGAGAAATTATTAGTCAAAGACCAATGAAATTATTTATATACCAAAGGGTGATAATGGGAATTCCTTCTGGAACCCTGGGCCGTGTTTCTTCTGAAACATTAACGCCCCAAAAAATAGTGGATTGGACTACTAGGTATTAGCCGTGTGTAATCCAAACCACGCTCTGCTACCATATCAAGGATCTAGGTACCCCCCCCCCCCCCCAGAGGTGCAATGGGGACCTAAATCCTCGATAAAAAGGTAGAGGAGGTTAACAGTATCCCCTCAGAGAGATACCACTCCTACTAATAGCTTTTAATGAGCCATGTTCGGAGTAGATTGGTTTTCCAGGGATCTGGATCGCCCATCCAACGCCAAACTCAGCTTCTAGAAAACACGAGAAAAAGGCAGTGACGCCCGTTGTTTCACCAACGGGACGACGACAGCGCTATCTCTGAAGCCCTGACGGGACCTCGATGACGGTAACTCCGTTACGAAACATACTTCGCCACAGATCCCCAGTTTGTTCAGTGATGACAAAGATACCCCACTCCCCCGTCCTCCCCTAAAACACCCCCTAGGGGGCAGATTTGAAAAATTTTAAGTAGCTTGTGTTTCAAGTTAGAATAGCCCAAACATATTCGACCAATCGGATCCCTAGTTTGTTCAATGGTGTTCAAGATACCCCGTTTCACCCCCTCTGGTTCAAATTTTACAAACTTTAAATAGCCTATAATTTAGTTGGACTGATACATACATTTCCACCTACTCATATCAGTTGTCCTATGGCCCCTGTAACCGTGAAAAGCGGACAAACATACAGACAGACAAACAAAGACAGACAGAGAAAAATTTAGAAAATGGTACGGAAAAGCAAACGCAAAATTTCATGATTCTGATCAATGTACAGACAGACTACTTACGATTTTATTAATATAGATACTCCAAGAATCGTTTCAGAATACTTTATTGAGAACATTTTGATGAATTTAATTTTTTTCTTAAGAATTTGGAAAGAAATTTAATTGTTTTTCCTCAAAAAGGTGCTAAAATGCTGCATTTAAGAACAAAGTAAGTCACCATTTGTGTGAACAAATGTTCTCTTTAGTAAGTTCTAGTGATTTCTACGATTTGAAGACTCATGTAATGAAATACATTTTCTATTGTAGCGCCAACACCTCCTCAGAAACCGGCCAACTTAACGTTCAGCCCCGGAGGTCGAAAGAACAACAGCACGATGTGGGGGGTACTCAGCTGGGACACCCCACCGTCAGATCTTCCCGTCAAGCGGTATTCTATCTTCTGGAGCAAACGCCTCTTCGGAGAACACACCCCGAAAGATAAAGTGCCTGTAGTCGTCGAGAGAAAGACCATCGATGCGGTTGGTATACCATTTATGGGCGTTGCTAGATGAGGGGGTGGGGAGGGGAGGCGAAAATTTGGGAGGTGGCAATAAAACCCTTAATGTGAAGAGACAAATTTGGACGTTTAATCCTAATCAAAAGTGCCAGGTATTTAGTATTTTATAGTATTATAAAATACTCGAATTATTATTATTTTGTGCATGAAATTGGCATTTTTCGTTCAAATATTCCCAACTTTCCTCAGCGTTTCCCAACTCTGTTATATCTTGAAAACAAATTAAGATAGAAAATTGCGCTTGACGGCGTTTTACTCTATCTTCGGTCTACTCGTAGTTTCACCGAAAATAATTTTTCGCACTCATTCGAATCGACCCTACAGGTACTTCAAAGGAGATTATTCAGTAGTTTGAAACTTATGGAAAATAGTGCAAATGCTACAATGCCTGATGAGTGTCTGTGACCATTATCTATCTATCTTCTATACCTACTTATATTTTTTTTTAAAGGATTCTGTCTGTCTGTCTGTCTGTGTCGCTTTAACGGCCAAACGGACGAAGGGATCCGAACGGGGTTTTTTTTTTATCGTTACCGGAAATCTTCCGGTCAGAAAATAGGATGCTTTATTTGTTTCCCCACTGTCTCAACCTTCAAATTCCGTTTTTTACCTGAATTTTGACGTTTTTCCGATGGAGTGTTGCTATTCCCATCGTATCTGTACATCCCACAGATTCCCCTACAAATTCAAATCACCCTTGGTGATCCACCGTATCCAATCATTCTACATGTCCCACTCAACTGTAAAGACCCTAGAATCTACATAGCTATACCGAGTGAGCGAAGCGAGCTAGAAAACTAGGCTACTCCAACTACAATGCGAGAAATACCATGTTAGAATCTTGTCTTAGAAGATGTGGTATTGTACAAGCATGAGCAAAATTGAAAAATCGGATACTCACTTCCAATAAAAACTCATCCTTAAGAACATTTATCGAGATAAAAGTTTTAATAATCGTATTTATTCTTATCATTATTGTTCTTAATTGTTATTATTGTTTCAATTCAATAGGTATATATACTAGATTTACTAATGAGCAAATCGCTTTGCAATTTAAATACTTAATATTTGGAGGATTTTTCCAAATTATTTACGCATACTCCAAGTTTCAAATAATGAAAATAATTATTTTTACTCTAATTCTGATATTGTGCTCTTACTAGGAATGTTACGTTACAAATTTTTCGTATAACAACTCACATGAATATGGTCATTTTACAGAAATATTATGTGTATGTATTAGGTACTTTGCAAGCAATAGATGTTAAAAGTTAGGTATCGGATCATTTATAAATGATAACATAATGAGTGATACTATTTATAAGTGTACTATAATGATGGAGTAGGGAAAACGTTTGGTTCAGTTGGGAATTTCACGATACTTCCCCCCTCACTATTTTTGTCTAACGTCCCTAATGATACCATTACAGTACGCTAATTACTGTATGATGCTCTAAATATAAAGCCCATTAGGTTCCGAGTTTCCCTGTGTCAATGAATTATAGTTCTGCGCATGCGCAATAATTATCACTTAACAAACTCATTACAATTAATGAGCTATCTATCTCCTTGGAACGTGTATCGAAATAACGTCCTAGTTTGGATGAAATCAAATTTATAGATAATGGGAAATCAACCTAATAAGAAATTCTCGTTTGCACAGGCGCACGAATTACTATGATCCAAACACAATAAAAGTTATAGGGACCGCATAGGGAATCTCTGAAAATTTCATCTAACTCAGAATAAAACTTGATATAGTTTTGGGCATGACAACAATTTACCAGAGACAGACAGACACGGAACCAAAATTGATCAGAAAGCTGTGAAATGAAAAAAGCAAGTGGAAATTTTGGGTCTTTTCTACTATGCGACCGCAAAACTATTTTCTATAGAAAAAGAATGATATTAAGGTACCTACTTTTTCTTACCTCAATTGATGAATTTATCCATGAAATGAGAGGTTTAGTTAGAAAAAAAAGAACAGTGAGCAACTCGGAGTAACTGATAGGATAAGGAAACAATACCTTCTTCCATCAATAACAGACAATACCTTCTCAAACTGGAAGCATTACCTACTCAACTGGTCTATTGGACATTTATTTTATGAACAAAGTATTAAATAGCAAAAACTAGTCATACAACTTCTATAGAAAATTGTTCGAGCTATGCGGTCGAACAATACAAAAGACTCGAAATTTTGATTTTGGAAGACAAAATTCTGCTAATTATTACACTAAAGATTATTATTCTTGTATTGGTAGCATTTCTACGCAAAACAATAAATTGTCTATAATTATAATATGAATTCTATTGTATACATTAGGTATCTAGATATATTTACATAGGGTGTAGACGCCAACTGACAAGAAATTAATTTAATTAAATATTACACCTACATTTTATTATATAAAATAAATCATGTACTACCTACGTTTCACAAGTCCTTCTACAGGTGACAAAATTTATTATCAGGTTTTGTGAAATAAAAATTCCACTGGAACTATATCAGCTTACACAACCCTCGTAGTTACAAGGCAACTATTGCTATGTTGCACCACTTATCGTTCCCATGTTGTTGATTTTTTTTTTTTTTTTTTTTTTTTTTTTTTTTTTTTTTTTTTTTTTTTTTTTCTGGCCAAAGTTCTAGCCTTTAGGAGGAGCAAATGGATGTACTTGCTGCGACCCGGGTGGGTTCACCCAGTTCTTTGGGTAGATGTATGTAAATAATACCAAAAAAAAAAAACTGTTACCTTGAAAGTTTTTGAGATATCAATTTTTCAATACTTCAGCCCTAAATTACCTAGTATCCTCTACGGTTGATCAAAATCGATGCCGATATTTCTGGCACATCCCGGCCACTTTTTTTTCTGGGTCGATTACAAAGATTTATTATTGAAAATGATAAACCAAAATTTGTTTCACTCCTAGCACTGACACAAAGCGCACCTTCGGTAGTGAGGAAACAAAATAGAATAATAAATTTCTACATATATATATTTTTTTTTCTGGTTTTCTGATGAAAAGAACGAAACAGCTGCAGCCTTTTTCTCATTGACCGATGATTCTGCAATACTTTCATAATTTTAAACACGGAGGGTTCTAATAATATTAACTTTTACTCGTGATGTTTTCAGAGAAGGACCTACTTCAAGATCCGAAACCTTGAAATAGGAGTGCAGTACCTGCTACAAGTGGAAGCTCAGTCATTATGCGGTAAAAAAAGGATGGTGAGCCCAAAAGCAGGAATCATACTAAACGAAACAGACATCAATAACTCGAGTAAGATAAATATGATTCCGAAAGTTTTATACCTATTATTGGATTGATAAGTCGATTACCCGAGCTTTAAGGGTGTTCATTAGTCAAAATTGACTGAAAGTCTATATTTTTGTATTTATTGCTATAAAGTCTGCACGTTTTTCTAAACAGTTTAGTATATATTAGAGAGTTTTTGTTCTTCCCGTAATTTTCTACCCGTGTACGTGAAAAGACTGAAATACCAACTGCGCATGCGCGAATCTTCACGTCAACGTGTAGAACTACGCGTGTACGGGAAAAAGGCCTATCTACACGTGCACGGGAAAATGCATTCGTTGGAATTTCGGCCTACGGGTAGTCATCATAGCCTGACGCAAAGGTAACAACAGTTGCCGGTAATCAGTGTGACCAAGGTAACCGCAGTTACGCAGTTATCAGCAAAGGTAACTACTGTGTGGTTGCCAACAACACGTTGGTTGTTCAACAAGTCGAGAGGTTATAGTGAAGTGCTCCGCTACAAAATTCAGCCATTTAAGGTACTTAAGCAATAAATGTATTTATAATTATGTATTTATTGTATATATTGTATATATGTATTGTATGTATTTATATTGTATTAATTATAAAGCAATTAATTATTTAAATAAGAATAGGTTGTACGAAAAGAATACGAAACAGCTTCTGAAACACTTATAGAGACGTTAACGTGACGTTAGCGTTTGGTTTTTCACGTATACGTGTAGAAATACGCGTAAAAATCACGTGAAGAGCTAGCATCTCCAGCTGCTTGCTCTAGACGCTGCTCTACACGTCAACGGGAGAAAATCTTACGGGAAGAACAAAAACTCTCTAATATTGTTTAATTTGAACAGTGGAAAGCAGAGATAGGTACAATTTTTCAAAGATAGAGAGATCAAATACTGTTTCCATAAGACATCGGTTTCTCATTACTACCGCTTAGCTGCTCATGGTTTATAAATTACAAAAACTACCTATTTATTGTTCTTCCGGTCCTTCAATTCTATTCCTGGTGAATACTACAGAATTTATGAATGCGCGGAATCAAGCATACCTAGAACGGAAAGATTATGTAAAATCTCTTTGTCAGAGAGTGATACTCCATAACTTAATCCAATCATTGATAAGAATTATAGATGAGGAATGATCAGACTTCATTTTAAATATATTCACAATGAAGTAACTACTAATTTAGGACCGAGTACCTCGAAAAACGGCCGCTTTCTCTAAACTGCTGTTTTTTCTCCAAATCGAAATAACGCCGTTTCTCTTAACTTATGTACCTGTTTCTCAGAAATCAATAAAGCTAGCGACTTGAATGTTTTTCATTTGGTTAAGGGGTGGCTCTTAAATTTCCTGAAAGAATTTGAACGAAAAACTTGAAATAGAAACGTGGCTATGATGAAAGGCGCATAAACATGTAAAAATAGAAGAAAATAAAATGGTCTCGTACAGTGATTGTATTAAGTAAGTAAATTAAGTAGACGAATAAATTTAAAAACAAATTGTGAAGATATTTTGATGGGATCCAGATATGCACCTGTTACATGAAAATGTTTTACTCATGAACCTCCTTAAGAAGGTTTTTTATACAAACATCCTTTTGCTTTTTCCTGTCTCAAACCTAAACTCTCCATGGCATGCTTTCGTAAAATTTCAGATTTTTCCAAATCACTACCAGAGAAATTTATAAGGGACAAAACGCATCTGATTGTGTGGATTTCAAAGGTTACCAACACCAGCAGCGGCAGCGTGAGCGCTAAAATTTCATGGAACGGGAGGCCCAACGTCAAGTACGTCGTCTCATGGAGAGATATCGAAACTTCGGATGGAATTTTGAACACTGACATCGTACAAACTGTAATTATCGATGCACTAAGTAACATATTAGACCTAGCTAATTATTACGACGCTCGTAACACCCTTCACTTCCAAACCTGTCAAAATTTTGATAATTTACTCTGTATCTGTTCTGGTATGCTGAGATTTGAGAGAGAGACTACCTACTAGTCCTTCCAGAAACATGCTCGCGAGCTGGTGTACCCAGGCAGAGCTTAACCTGCGGGAAAGGCTAGGCTTCAATGGATATGTGAAATGAAATTTATATACTTTTCGTGGTAACTTTTAGTTATAAAACCTATTAAAGAAGTTACCTGTTAAACAACGAGCTCACGAGTGAACTGAAGCAGAGCGTAACCTATTCTGAGTAATTTCCGATAAACATACTCTCGATTACTGAAGCAGAGCCTAACTTATGGAATATTCTCAGATTTTCTAGTTTGGACATGCTCGCGAGTAGAACTCAAGCAGAGCCTAACCTATGCTGAGTAATTTCCGTATAACATACTCGCAAGTGGAACTCAAGCAGAGCCTAAACTATGGAAATCTTAGTTCAATGTAATAGTAGTGTAATGTAACATTCCTGCTCGAAAGAGATCTCGGAAGGGGTGCGAGTCCCCAGGGATGCAGCCTCATGACCAGGGTGTTAACTTAACTACCCTATGTTTCCTGCTTCGAGTCATTCTTCAAGCAGTTTGACCGCGAGCACCCACCTAAAGTGAATTCATTTTCATTACCTTTCTTGTCCCCTCAATATGCTTTTATTGAAGAAACTAGCAGTTTTTCAATTGTAATTAAAACCTCTTTCGATAGTCAAACCCTTAAGGATGGAATGTTACTATCTAACAAATTCATACTTTTCATTTTTGAAAAGATTGTGGTGCTGCTCACTTATTAACACAATGTCTCTACTTTTTTCTTGCACCAATTGATGAAGTAGGTTTGGGCTGTTGAGCTCCTATGGAGGTTTCCCTGTAGGATTCTTGTCATTACTTGGCTCTGTCAATAGATTTACGCTGTTGTTCTCACTGTAGTAAACTCAGTCAGGATTGATCACATGACTGATAACCACTGGGTGTCATTTGATAATAAAGCGTAAATAGAACGGAGGCTAGCTCCCAAACGCAGGGTACCCCTGACCCAGCTTGAACGGAGGGGTACCCCCTCTGATTGCCGAGATAATCTCTGTGATTTTCTAGGGCCGTTGGAAAATCAACACGCAATTGATCGGCAGTTCGAGTGACGGTAACGCCGGTGCGCACTACCAATAAAACGCGAGCATTTTCGGCCCACCAATTACGGAATGTTCATCTGGAAAAGATAACACTGGTTGCTAATACCAGAGGCAGCTGTCGTAACCCTGACTAGTGATTCAACAACGCTTCGTAGATAATCTCTGACTCGAGTAGGTACACCTCGCGGGGCTTCTACTGCTAGGGTTAGCTTAGCTTCTCGATACCGGCCCTAAGAGTTTGAGCGGGTGCATTATGTATTCGTAATTTGTTTTCTGACAGAACTGTGGTTGTTTTGAATCCTAAACTGATTGGTCAACTGGTATACCGTCTTTGATGTTTTGTTTGAATGCAGCCTTCAGGTCTAGCATGTGGTTTTAATCGTATTGGTTACCGGTGGTCGCATTAATGAGATGGGTTTCCTTCTTCCTCATTTGGTTGTGAGAGAATTTGAAATACTTTTGATATTGCTAACTGACGCATAAGAGTCGGTCATCACAGATACGTTTTTCTTTTAAACCCTATCTTGATATAGGGGAGCATATATTGCTGATCGCTTTACGATTAACACCTTTACAGTTGATCCATATATTCAGATTCTCTTCTTTCCTTGGGCGTCTGTTTGATTTTTCTCCGCTAAGTTGATTTTTCACCGCTAAGTGAAGGCAGCGCGGACCACTTTTACATTGGAAAGGGAGACAAGGAGGAGATAAATATCGAATTTACACGATGACCTTTGTCCATATATTGACACATAACTACCCTGGAAGAATTTGTGAATCAAACAAAATAGAACACGCCTATAATTTCCAGTGCCGGGTTGTGCATGTCCGCCATTCTGAGGAGGGGCTACCATCCCCTCTCCACCACGCCCACTCATTGTTACTATTACCGCGGTATTTTAAGAAAATTGATCGCGAATTTTAGTTTTTTTCTGCAGCTGGTATTATAGAGAGATAGAGAGCTTGAACTCAAAGGAGATTAAAGTCGCTTTCTTGACGGATTGTAGCTACTGATCTCCGAAATAACGCTTAGTGTACTGCTTCCAGTGAATAAGCCAATAACGACTAAATAGAAATTATTCTCTCTTGGGAGTAAACTACCATTTAGGAGCCAACGATATTTAATTTTATATTTACTATTTTTATTATTAAATTTTTTTAAATTAATTTTTGTAATATTATTTTTGTTGTTTAGGCTCCTTCAAAGTTGATCGATTATAATATTATGTTTCAGGCCACTAACATTGAACTCACAGACCTCCACTACAAAAAAACGTATTCAGTTCGCATCACGGAGAAATCCAAAAAGAAAAAAGGTCCCAAAAGAACTGGGAAAGCCTTGTTTGTCGCTGATCCCGAATGCAAAAAAGTGAAGCGTAACGAATGCTGACGTTTTTAACAAAATACTGCAACTTGTGCATGTACATAGACTTACGGTTATGATTTAACTAAGCGCGCTGGAATGTAATTATAAGTCAAATGTACCTTTTACCTTAACGTACGATAATTTATAAGTAACTATCCATAGTTTTATAAAGTTAACCTTCAATTATTATGGAACGAAAGTCTGATTTAAATTAATGTATTGTAATTATTTTACCGAGGTATTGTAGGTTTTATAGTTCACGATTTAAATTTGAAATGAAAATTCATGATTTCAAATTAGATCATGTTTACGTTACAATACGTACGTAAAGCTATTTATTAATTTTATGTCATTCCTTATTAATTGATGCACTCATACAAGTGCTCATCCATGCTTCATCAATATATTGGTGAAACCCTATTGTACTTTGTTTTCCTGATCCTTCCCAGTGTCTACCCGTTTCAGTTCCATCTAACAAATTATCATTATTGTTTACTACCGTAAACCGACACTATGAAATGAACGAGCTTCTGTATAAGTCCAACTACTGGTTGGCAGCAACAACGGCTAGTGCTGTTATAGTTATTGGTCGGCTTTAGTGAATGGTAAAAATCATCAATCTATCTTTCTGATTTTCTGGTAGCAGAACACCTAGTTTAGTCACTCATAGAATGGTTTTTGGAGCGAAGATTGAAATTCGGCCACTCCTTGTAATATTTTATTGAATGCGCCAAATAAAATGTCATTCATTTCGTTCATCATCCTAAAATCACCATTTTAGTTGTGCCACCAAGTTGTATTAACTAAAATGGTGATAGCCTCTTGCTGCGAGTCTGTTTTCAAAGTATTCAAATTAAACAATTCGTCTTCATGGTTTCAACCGATTCGCTGGGTATTGGGGGCTCTTGCAAGTGAAGTTAGCTACACTGTTCATCAAATATTATAATTTGAGCAACAATAATATGCAAACTCACTTGTATTGGAACTTATTGCAAATATGAAGGGAATGAACAATAATGAACCTCAATAATGAACCTAAGAAATCAACCAAGAGAAATGAAATGTTTAATTACTGGACCGAAGTTTTGAAACTTGGGTGTAAAAACCACATTTGGGATTTGGTTGGTTCTGGTTGTGCATCACTTCCGATCAACCTCAAAGGATAAAATTGAAGGGTTAAAATTTTAAAAATAGAGATCTCGAAAACTTTCTAAATAAGTAGTTTTGAAGAATCGAATGAAACTACCAGGATCGATGTATAAAATTAAAGTACCTACTTTTTTTCTTAAATTGTGGTTTTCTAGTAGTCTCTTCAGAAACCTGCGACATACACATTCCTTTCCTTTCACCATATAAAGAACTAAATTAAAAATAAAAACACGATAATTTTAGTTCAAAATAGGTGGTGTATACATTGGTTGAGCCAAACGAATGTATTCAACTGATATTAGTTGGGCTGCATGTCGTCATACGCGTAGCAGTATATATGTTTTAAGGTAGTAATAGGACGTTCTATTTATTTACTCCTTCAACGGATTGAGCAGTGTGGAGTATTTTTTTAGTATTTTACATTTGTTTGGTCTATGAAAATATAACACCTGTTATTACCATGTAAAATAATGGCAATGTATGCATGTTTTTGGGGAAGGTAGCGATATGGTATGGTATCATTATTACCCCATGACTTCAAGGGACGATTCCAAGAAGTGGTACTGCATTATAACGTCCCAGAAGACGTTAAATAGGTAGATATTGCTAATGCATAGAAGAGAAAGTATCATCCTCGGTGAGGAGTTTTAGAAGGAGTGGTGGAACATTAGGTACACTATGCCGTCACTGTCGGGGTAATAATGAAACATGTATGTCTCAGAATGCAGCACTGTACACGGAACCACAGTGATCGCATCAAATTTTATGATGTGATTGAAAAGCAGCTGTTCAGCCGTGTTTTGTCACCGAGCGACAGAGATGTCGCAAGGGAGAGACTGTATCATAATATGCCGAGTGACTAGGGAAAGGATAGTGCATGGAGGGATACGACTGGATACTGTTGCCGCTTATATCAATGAATCTGCCAAAATCTAGGAAATCCAGGTTTTTAGTGCTGCAGACTTGATAGGCTGAGATAAATAAGTATGACGGAAATGACCTGGGACAGGCGATATCTGAGCTTAAGGAGTGGTGGAAGAATCTCGTTAATAGATGACCGCGTCATATTGTGGTTCAGGAAAAGTGCCACGGAACTACTCGCGTTGGTTATCTCGACAGGAGCGCTGTGTGGTATCAGATTAAGCTTCCACCTTAACTGGTGGTCATTTCATTCATTGGGCCACATCCTTTCATCCTTCCCTCCCTCCACCACCTTCCGTAACTTCCCTAATATGATCCTAAGTATAGATTTTTATTAGGACCTATTCGGTTTGAGCAGCTTAACAGTTTAGTCGGTAAATCTTGTAGATTGCGTTTCTTCGCCTCAATATTTCAGTTAATACCTCTTGAAGGGAGGGAACGATTAGCGATCGAATAATTCTTGGTGCCATTGTTTGGAACAAGAGTTTGTTCATCAAGACGGTCGGAACGAACAAAGGGTGGTTCAGGTTCTTCCCTCTCCTATTTCGTACGAAGTTATACTGGTTATTTTGGGACCAGAATAAGTCGACACATATTTGATCGTTCTGTTGAAAGGGCTTCAGGAGCCCGGGAAAAATCATTTTATGATAAAAACTTAATAAAAATGACGTTTACGATTTAAGCTAGAGCTCTCACGTCCCGCTGTCTATCACAATCAATCTTTCAGGTGTGTTTTTTGAACTTATACATGAGGGACACGTATAAGTATTTTTCTGCAAGCAGGATATCATATTCTGGCCTTCCACGGACGTTTTGCGAAAACCTCTATACATATTTAAGATATAAATTCATGTAGAAACACTCCTGAAAGTTTGATTGCAATAGGCAACTGAACGTGGGAGCATTGGCTGTTTTGTAAACGCAATTTTTAGGCATTTTTCGGCAATTGATTCCGGGATCCTGAAGCTGAACATTGTAGATTAATTTTAGTCGCAGAATAGGTAACCAGTAACATTTTGAACGAAATCGGAGAGTGAAGAACTTGAGCCATCCCTTTTAAAGGCTTCCATTGATCATTATAAATATGGTATAAGGCAGTGGTTTCCAAACTGGGCGATATCGCCCACCTGTGGGCGATGAGAAGTCTTTGGCGAGCGATGGATTAGGGAATTCCTTGAATTGAATTAAAAACAAATGATGAGCTGATACCTGATTCAAAGAAGTTACCATAGGTTTTGGCTGAATACCAGTAGCTCAACAATATTCAGGACTATGGGCCATCGTTCAAAAATATTTAATCGCATTCCCGTCATCCTATCTTGTAGAGAACGGATTCAGCGTCGTTTCTGACCTAATTTCTAAAAAAAGGAACCGTGTACAGATCTCATCGTGGGGAGACTTGAGGTTGAAGCTGATCGAAATTGAACACAACGTAAAACAGCTGATTCACGCTCATCAAGTTCATCCATCTCACTAGTTTCCGTTTCACTGTTTCATTTTTCAAGCGTGAAAGTTTAAAAAAACAATACTTTTCCCGAAGTGGAAGATTTTTTCGAATGTGAACTGCCTTTTTCTTTCTCACATTTGAGTTTTTTGAAGTGTTTCCGATCTAGTTCATGTTTCTAGCTGGAATTTTTGTATGAAAAAAAAGAAGGCATTTCATAATATACCTCTTAATGTTGTGATAGTGCTGTGATGTGTAGGTATATATTGGCAAATCAACTTAAAAGTTCAGTAAATATAGAAGTTTAGGTCTAATTTTAATATGTTTTCTTCAATATTTTCATTATTCTTATTCACAGAACTTCGAAATTCTGAATTGTGAACTCTTCAACTCTGTAGCTTTATTTACCCTTCGGTCTGATGTCGATATATGTTCCCCTTCTATAAATTATGATTTTTGATCGATATTTTGTAAAGTTTGTTTCAATAATTATTTACATTTATTATTATTATTTATTTATTTTATTTTGTCGATAATGAATTTAAATGATAAATTCAGGGGGTAGATATTTTTGAGCACTAAGATTTGTTGGAATTTCCATAGTTTACAACGGTGACTAATTTCTGAAAATTCTGAAATTGGTTTTTATTGATGATATACCCAATTTACTCATTATTGGGCCAAACATTTGAATGTAAAACATAGTTGAGCCCAGAAATTTCTCAAACTTCAGTCAATTTTGTAATAAAAAATGTAATAAATACTTACTTTTATAAGCAAATTGGCTCCCAGGTCTCTTGGTCATACAGCACTCAGGTAGGTATTGGTCTCTCCAAGTCACCTGAACCTGACCTGACAATAGTAGGCAACCGGCAACGTAGATATGTTTTGCGTGCCTCGAATTCCTAGTGAAGGAGCTTCATCCTCAACGACGGATGTCGAAAATCGAATTTCCTTGGGTGAAGCTGAGTTGGGATCCGTGAACTAGATTTCAATGAGTTCGTGCGATTCTTCTCTACATCACGTTTTACTTGTGAATCATAATATTTTGTCGATGATTTCTACATTCCAATTCTACAAAATATTCTTGCAATTGCATTTTTTAGTAGCTTTGTAATCGAACAATAACAACAATACGTTTGGACCTCCTCGGAATACGTTGTTACGCTTCAAGTCACGTAGTTGCCACAAACCTGAATTAATGAAAGATTTACACTTTTATTTCGGAAAACATACAATGTACAAAGGTTAAAATATGTGAATAGCTTTAGTACGAAGACCGTCAGCACAATGATTTGTTGAATAAATGTATACGAAGAAAATAGTTCCAGTCATGCAGCATGATCGTATGACCGAATTTTCTCAAGTTGTCGTACCTACTATATTTATGGTGAATTGTTTGAAATTTGAGCATGCTGACTGCAAAGGAATCGTTAACTAACAATTATATCTCAAAAATAAAGCTTGTTCTAAAAAACATTCTGCGATTCAAAACAAAATTGATTTTTAGCTTTTTTGGAGTTTTTATAGACTTTTCAACAAACATTGATACAATTTAATTACAATTTTCAGCATAATTTTGTGCATAATTTTTTTGGTATTCCATTCATTGTTGATAACAGTAATGATGGGGGGGGATTGTGTGAGGTGGCCTTGGGTTTTGTATGAGCAAACGCGAGCGCTTTCGGTGTAGCAAATGACTCCGCAGTGTAAATTGATGCATGGTCCGAGAGCCTGAATCCCTGAACAATGGAATGTGTTGGTATGTAAATAGCGCAGCTTACCCTTCCCTGTTGAACGGAACCATTAGAGTAGATTATAGTGCTTCTGAGCTAGCGGCTCTATAAGCATTTAGATGCTCCTGTTAGTACTTATGCAGATTGAGGCAAGAAAGTGACTAATAACGGATATTTAATCGCATCAAACGGGATTGTATAGATGTAAGAGTAGAGGACTGACTGATCCATGGAGTCCATGTTTCATAGGTTGAATAGATAAGCAATAGTATAGATCCGCCACTACTTTAGTCCCTTTTTTTCGTGACATTTTCCCGGGAAAAGCGTATTCCTCGCAAAAATCTAAAAGCCAACATTTTTTTGAACCGCAGAATTTTATCTAGCCCTAAAATTGCTTTTTAGCCATTTTCGTACTCTAATTGCTCAAATTTCAATGCAATTTAGCATATTATTATAAAATAGGTAATTTGAGAAAATTGGCTCATACGATCATGCTCATGGCTGAATCTTCTTGTCTTTTTATAATGTTCTTATTTTCTTTAACGTAAACGAACAAATGTTAAGGGAGGTTAAAGTTTTAATTTTTATTGATTTTTTTTTTTTTTTTTTTTTTTTCAAGTTATTACTCAAAGTGTAGGTAATTATTTTTCAGATCTAGAAACCTCCCGCATTAATACTACCTTGATGAAAGGAATGTACAGATTATGACAAGAATTACGGGTATTATGACCACGGTCTACTTTTGATCGTGATCTGCGTAGAAGGGCTATCTAATAAAGAAATAAAACACCTCTGTGTAATAATTAACAGCGTTTTAGCTTAGCTATATTGTCAAATAGCATATGCTGATATCAAATTTGAAATGGTTGTTGTCAATAATTGGTCGACATTCAATGAGTAGTGAGACCAACAAAATATCGATTGAAAACTTGACAATTTTGTTCGGCCTTTACGGAGTCATATTGAAGAAGTTAAAGTAACAGAAATAACTTGCTACAGGAACAGCAATGAACAATTCTCTGGGCATTTATGCAGTGAAGAGACAGCTGAGACGGTTCCTATGCAAATTCCATCTCTATTGTTCTTGTATATTATCGTCAGAGCCCTAACGGTGTCTCCTCGTCTATTTTAATTGGGCCAAACTTTCTCCGGATTCAATTATTACATTGATCATCACAATGAGTACGTCTTATTTACCGACTAAATTATGTGGTGGTTATTATTTGCCAAGAGTTGATTGGAAACTCTGATTTCTCTCTTCCAAGCTTAAGATACTTGGTAGACAATAAGTTACTTTAGTAATAATCGCCAGCAACGTAATTGGCAATCTCAATGGCGTGATATCCGGAAGGCACACTACAAATGGCCTCATTGAAATTTTAGCAGTGGCGATCTTCCATCACCTCGGTTGCCCTTAAAAACATCGCTCGGAAGTATGGAGGTATCGCATTGAAACGTTATTTTCTCCCCTAATATTATTAGAGTAAACGTAAAAAAAGTTCCAGTCATACTGCATGATCGTATGAGACAAATTTTTGTAAGTTGTCGTTTTATATTTTTTGCATGGTTTTTAAAAGTTAGCAAAAGTGAGTGCAATAATATTTTCAACTATTAATTTTACGGCAAAAAAACTTATTCTAAAAAATAGTCTGCAAGTCAAAACGAGATTTCGGATTTTTGGCTTTTTAACATTTTTACAATTTTCAGCTCCTAGGTATTTATTAATGAAATTCAATTACATTTCTAACATTATTTTGTTCATCAATTTTAGTGTTAAGTTGATAAATTTTGTTTGAAAAATATTCCGCTAAAAATACCAATTTAACGATTATTTTTGCTGCCGTGGAGTTATTAGCAGATTTTTTAGAATTTGACCGATTTACTGTGGTAAAAAATTGCTGTTCAACAAACTCATTCTTTCTTTTCTTATTCTTATATATATATATATATATATATATATATATATATATATATATATATATATATATATATATATATATATATATATATATATACATAAGGGGAGGACACAGTCATGGATTCGCAGTCGTGGATTTCAACTAAAATTTTTCTTTGTGTTCTACTACCCGAAAAAATAACCACTTCGCTCCCCCCCATTCTGGAGAATGGGGCCCCCAAAATTCCATAGGTATGTGTCTAAATTTGAGCTTTTTTGTTGAATTTGTTATTATTTTCCTATTAAATTTGGTGTTTGAGTAGTAAATCACTCTCTCTCTCCCTCTCTCTCTGAAAATTCTTGCCTGACGGCTTCTGTTTTTTCTTTTTTTTTTTTTTTTTTTCAAAAGAGCAAACCGCCAAAACTTTGTTCTCTCCTTCATTTGTGCAACCAAATGAAATTTGGAAATTCATCTTTATATAGACAGTTAGAGCACAGTCCAATAAACTTGGCAGCTGTTCCTCGAAAGTGATGACGAATTGGAATTGGGATTAATACTTGTGGGTGTAGTTCAGGTATATCAACATGTTGGTACTCAAATTTTAATCACGGATATACAGTGATGATATCAAATGTGAATTACTTAGAAGAAAGGGATTGAGAAGATCCAATTTATACTACGGTTTCTAATCGTTCGAGTACCGAAAAAAGAAGAACAGAAATTATTTACGGCATCTTCGAAGGAGGAGCGTACCGTTCATTTTTAACTTCTTTATTTTCATTTAAGATTTGGAACCGGTTCGCTCCGAGTTCTTTCGTGATTTAAGATCAAGGATCGATGCGGGTCGAACGGCAGAAGATCTTCTTTTAATACGATGACGGAGAAATTCCATGAGAAGAAGAGTAATAATGGACTTGTAGGAAACGTTGCCCCAGGACCTCTCTATTCTCAACAACTAGCGTTATTGCAATATAAAGAGTAGGTAGGTGTAGTTGAGGACTGGTGACAAGCACCTAGTATTCATTAATTTATTCAAGTATTTATTTATTTATTCATTTTCACTTATTTATTTCATTTTTTTGCACACTGGAGCTTGGTTAAATTTTAAATGGCAGAACGGTCCTCGAAGTGCTCAAAAGTAAACATCCAGACCAGATGATTCCCCAACCAGACACCTTCCTTGAAGTGGATCAGCTGCCGCCTCTGTTGGATGTCGACATTACTGAAGCCCACATTGCGATATCAGCACATCGGCTGAGAGGGAGTGCTGGACCCAGTGGCACGGATGCTGAGCAATGGAGGGGCATGCTATTACGTTATGGGGCTCACAGTGGGCGTCTTCGGGAAGCAGTTGCATCACTTACCAGGAAACTGGCGAATGAGATCGTTGGATGGGGCAAGGTCAAGGCACTACTAGCAAGAAGAGGAGTAGCCCTTGACAAACAACCAGGAGTTCGTCTTATCGGTATCGGCGAGGTACTTCAACGTGTCTGTGCAAAAACAATGGCCTTTTGGACTAGTGAGGACCTTCAGGAAGAATGCGGAGCGGACCAGCTAGGAGCAGGCACTAGCTCTGGTATTGAAGGGGCAATACACGCTGTTTCTGAGATGTTTGATGAAGGAGAACAGGTGGGCCTGCTTCTCATTGACGCATCCAATGCGTTCAACTCAATAAGTAGGCCTCTCACACTCTGGAACTCGAGGATTTTATGGCCTCGATGCTCAAGGTTCCTTTTTAACACATATCGTGGCTACCCCCAGACCCTTTTTCGGCAAGGTGATTCAGTCTTACTCAGTCGTGAAGGCACCACCCAAGGCGATCCAATGGGAATGTTTATGTATGCTGTGGGAACTCTGCCACTAATCCGCAAGCTCCGTGCACGCAACAGTAACGTGAGGCAAAACTGGTATGCAGACGACTCGGCATGCATTGGCAAACTTCCAGACATACGACGTTGGCTTGCTGAATTAGAAGCCGAAGGACCTAAATGGGGTTACATTCCAGAGCCAAACAAGAGTTTCCTAGTTATAAAGCCTGGTATGGAAGAACAAGCAAGAAATCTATTTGGTGGGCTAAACCTGACGATCGTTCATTCCCACAAATTCTTGGGTGGCTATGTAGGGCCAGCACTTTCTCGCCAAGAGTTTGTAAGAGAGAAAGTTAGTAGCTGGAGTGAAAACGTAACAAGACTGGCAGAAGCAGCAAAAAGGAGTCCACAGGCAGCCTATACTGCATTCACTAAGTCTCTTCAAAGGGAATGGGCATTCACCCAAAGAGTGATTCCAAGCTGTGAGAACGAATACATTCCTCTGCAGGATACAATACGACAAAAGTTCATTGGAGCAGTGTTGGGTAGAGACTTGGGAGAGCATTTTCACAACCTGATAGAGCTACCCGCCAAAGTGGGGGGCCTTGCAGTAAACAACCCAGTGAGGTCTGCATTAAATGACTTTCCCATCTCCAGAAGAGCCACAAGCCTTTTAGTTGAATGTATAAAAGGAGGTTCAGAGCTAGACACGCACAGGCACTGTGAACAAGTCAGGTCAGTCCTCAATGAAGATAGATCTTTGCGAAAGGCAACAGATGCGGTCAGAGGGGAAGAAGCTATCAATGAGCTACCTCCAAAACACCAGCGTGCCATCCGAAGATCCAGAGATGCTTCCCAATGGCTCACGGTTATACCACTGGCCGCAGATAACTTTGATTTGTCCAAATCACAGTTTCATGATGCTCTGTCAGTGCGGTACGGATTTGAGCCTTATGGCTTGCCAGTCTCCTGCGACGGATGTGGAGAGTCAATGGACATTAATCACGCCCTCAATTGTAAAAAGGGAGGTTTAGTAAAACGAGGTCACGACAATGTCAGGGATGAATGTGCCCTCATGGCTAACCTTGCGTGGGGCGGCGTCACGACTGAGCCAGTTCTACGCGAAAATGACGAAGGGATGCCAGCTCTAGTTGCGGACATTAAAATTCATGGCGTGTGGGACAGCGAGAGACCGGCGTTTTTTGATACTCGCATCATAAATGCTGACGCCGTCTCTTACTCATCCCAAGAATGGCCTACTATCTCGCAAAACGCAGCTCACACCAAGCATACGAAGTACAATCGAGCAGCTGAAGACCTTAGAGGATCCTTCACGCCTTTGATATGTTCGTGTGACGGAGCTCTCCACCAGGAATATGATAGGTTTTTGAAGAGGATGGCGGGTGTCCTTGCAGACAAGTGGTCTCGCCCATATTCACAAATTTGTTCTTGGGTGAGGGTGAAAACCCAGTTCTCCATCATCCGAGCAGTGAACCTTCGGCTCAGGGGAACAAGGAGGGCAATAAGAAGCCTGGGCTTGGAGGATGGGGCAGCTACTCTACTACTGACGGAGTAGCCCAACAAGAAGTTCAGCGTTTAGAGGGAAGGTCGGAAGAACTTCTAAACCAACATGCTAAAACAGCTAACAGCCTCATACAAACTCTTCCAAAATCCCCATCTTCAGAAAATTTCCCATAATAATGTTACATTAAATAAATTTATTCTATCAGAAATTATGTACACAAAAAAGTAAAATAAAATTCTTATTAAAATTTAAAAAAAATAAATAAAAAAAAAATGATTTATTGAATAATAGCTGTGCTGAATCGTATCGCTCGCACGCCCAAGTCACGAATGTAGATCACAGTGTAGATCATATGCATTTCTAATCAATTGTGTCAGTATTAGTAGTATTGATAATGAGATAATGAGTCTATTGATATATCTACCTCACCCAGAGAGGCTCCATCTCTAAAGTCGAATAGGAATGAAGTTATATTAAGAGCTCACACAGCTATGAGAGAGGTTTGCCAAATTTTAATTGTACACTTTCACTACCGGAGAAGCCCCGTTCTAAAATTCAACATTTTTAGTGAAAATAAGAACATAATAAGCAATAGAGCTGTCTCAGCTGATTAGAATGTTACCTCAAGTTGTATTATGCTCTACCACAACCAGAGAGTTCCCGCTCCAAAGTTCCGTATCTCAAGTTGATTAGGATCAAAATAAGCTACAGAACACACTCTGTTATTATGATGGTTCCTCAAGTTGTTGTGTCTGTTGTGGTTTCAAAAGTTAAGTATCTTAAGCTGCATAGAGACAAAATAACAAAATGAGCTCCAGAGCTCACTCTGCTGATTAAGTGATCCTTAAAGTTCTAATTACACTCTGACACACCTAAAGAGACACCTCAGATCTCTATGACAAGCTATAGCCATGGAAGAAGAGATCTCTCTTCTTCCATGCTATAGCCTTGTCACGCCCAAAACTATACCAAGTCTCAGTCCGATGCCGATGAATTTTCAGAAATCGTGTTGGTTACCGCCTAGACGGTCCTCTTTAATTGTCAAAGCCGTTGAATCAACAGAAGCATGTGAGCATGCGCAAACGTGACTTTTTCATAACGTCGATTTCTTATCATCTGTAGGTTCGATTTCGTTCAAAATCGGTAGGTGATTGGGTATATGTGCAAGAAAAATGTCTATAAATTATATCGCGATCGATTAAGTTACAACCATTGCGCATGCGCGACGCAAATATCGATTGAAACAGGCAAAACTCCGAGTCTAATGAAACGATTTTGATGAAATTTTGAGGGATTGTCCGGGATAGCTTCTAGACAGTCCCCTATAACTTTCATTGCCGTCACATAGACAGTAGTCTGTGCGCATGCGCAAACGCTAATTTCTTATAACGTCAACTTATCAATCATTTCGACTAGTTCTTTGTTCTTCAACTAATTCTATACGTCCATGCTACATTGCGTGAGGAAGCTATACTGCTCACCCAATTCGGCAGACGTTTTTATTTAGAATTGTTTGATCGTTGTGAGGAATGATTTGGAATCTCTAGGAAGAGAATCAGACCATCACTCCTACATCACTAGAAGCTGCCTGGATTCGTTCATCCCTCATGTCGCCTCACGGCATTGATGAAGTGCAACCCCATCCAGACAGGTTCTCGTCTAACTTCCTATCACGAAGAGTGCAACCACTTTCGGTCAAGGAAAATATAAGAAAAATCAAGGGTATCCTGATTGATTTTGAACCAAGCGCATATCGGATTTTTTAAGCATTTCTTTGGATTAAGTTTTTTAGATTTCATTGCGTATTTTAGGCTATGTTTCTGCATAATTTTGAATTACCATAAATTTGGTTGTCAACAAATGAAAATTTCTTATTCCAGTTCATGCTGCCACTTTCATGGGCACATTCCCTTGATGTGCCTAGTTAACACAGACGGCACACCGTGATCTAAATTCGCAAAAACGGGAGCTTAGTTGAAAAAATCTGGCAATTAGACCTGGGCTGCTTCTAGGTTAGTTCCTAACATCCTGAAGCTCGTTTACCCATGATTGATTTGGTCACACATTTTTCTCAAGTCCGTAGAAAGAGAGGAGAAAGTTGAGATTTTTAATAAGCACCATTTTAACCGTTTTGTTAGATAAACTTTACAAATGTGCAACTTTATAAGAAAAATTATAGGGTCATGAAACTTTCATGAGTTATAAACAGGCCTGTAGTACATTCATGATTAAAATATAAAGAGTCCGAAATTCATAAGAAATGTAGCGCATTAGTTTGAGAGTTCATGGACCCTAGAACATTTTAGAAGAACCAACTTCACATGAGTTTAAAAGATGGACAAAAATGTCCTGGGAGAGGAAGGTTAAAAATGTTCTGGTCAATTACACAGATTCATCACCTATTGAAATTGATAAACCAAAACCTAATGAAGCTTTCTACTTATATAAAATAACACACATCTTCAAGACAAGATGCCTCGACAGGTCAATGAACTTTTTCCAGGCTACTGGTAGGGACGATCATTATAATTTCTCGAGATTGCCTGTCATATGATTATACAGAATTATTAAAGTCATCATTTTCTGTATACCTAATAATGAGCTATCTCGAAGATTGAACTAAAGACCAGCCGTGAACACCATCAGTTGGTAGCGATTACACGGTAAATATATTTATGATCCACTTTTAGCTTTAGGATCATTATTGAATACAATCTATCTGTACAACCACCAAAATTTATCGGTTTTTCGAATGTGTTAAGTTCTTGTATGAAGCAGGTAAGTAATTAACGAACCACACCAAACGGACACCACCACGGGACGTTTTCGTCCATTAAACATATGGAATAAGATTAATCAATTATAAATCAAAGACTAATTCAAAATATCTTTCTATTGGTCTAAGCATCTTTCATTACCTACATAAAATGCTTTAATAAATTAAACCGGCGTGATTCTGCTTCGACGAGGGTTCGGAGTAGGTTAACATGAAGTAGGCATTATCAAGGGGAAACATAGGAGAAAACAATTTAGATGAAGAAGCATTTTGCTATAACAAATGTAAATTTGGAAACGATAAGCATTTTTCTTGATAGTAAGAGTCAATTCCAAAGTAGAAAAGAATTTTGCAAATAACAAAACGGATTTAATAAAAATGGTGTCTATCTCCATGAACGAAGAATTCAGTATAATATTGCATTAATTTCGACGGTTGAGCCATCGTGAGTAACAGGCCTTTATTGAAGTTAAATCAATAAAAGTCTTGATTTGGCAGTCATTAAGACCAATAATAATACAATCATTGTAGAGGAAGGAGGTCATACACTAGTAAAATTCCAAATTTACTTAAATTTGCAATCTCTTAACTTAACTCTGCAATGCGATATAAAACAAAGTAAACATACCATTCGTTCCATGCTACTTGCATCTCCAGATAATGATGGTTACTTCTTGCCAGGGACCCTTCTTCTTGGCCTTCTTTGACAAGGAAGGAGGCTTGGCGGCCCGAGTCTCCCTGCCGGTGGAACGCTCACTAGATATTTTTATGGAACTGAAATTAGTGAATAACGTTGTCTATTTCTACGAAAAAATAATGAGTTACAATATTAAATCGAATTCGACAGTTAGGTCATCATCAGTAACAAGCAATAACTGAACATTCATTAGAAAGGACTCAGCTTACCTATATAGTCACAGGTGAAGGGAGATAGAATCCCATTGGTCGAGAGGAAGGAATGGTTGGGAGGTAAAACCGATTAAGTCCAAGAAAAGTGAAGGGGGATTATATCTAATTATATGAAGTGAAGGGAGAGAAAGAACTATTTAATCTGGTTTTAACAATGCGAAAGGGATTCCAAGCTTTGCAGAAATGGGCTTATCAATGATGAAATAACTTGAGAGATATCCTCATTTAAACATTTACCAGATCTGTCACTTTTGGTGATTTCGAATTTTTCAGGTAGGTACATTCAACACCCTTTGTTCAATCCCTGGATTTCCCTGGAAAACCCTGAATTTCCTACCAGTTTGACCGCAATATTCGTAGCCACAAGAACATTTTAGTTTATAAACCCCACTTTTATCCTGAACATTGATTTTGTCCTTAACGGATCCTAGTCATGCTTTAAGACTATTTTTAGTTTTAAAACCTACTTTGTAACTCTTTGATAATTGAGTTTTACCAATTTTATCCAAAATTTTCCCATAGTCAGGTATACTTTACCCATTGCTTTTCTTCTTAAGTAACATCCCCCCCTACCAAGATTAGAAAGTTTACCCCTACTCTTTTTCCTAGGATCTTCATCCCATATGGTATCAACAAGATCTCCTCCATATGTAAGCAGAGGGGGGATTGGAGAACCAATGCCCCCCCCCCCCCCCCCCCCGGGCTGAGTATAAAATTTCCCCTCAAATATAAAGTAATATTGATCTATAAATAATCTATAAATCAATAAATTTATAGATCAATATATAATTTTGATCTATAGATTAGATTCATTAAATTAAACAATTCATCTATTTTAAAAATATTAATTTTAGAGTCGTGAATCATCCTTCATACCAGATCTCTGGAGCTTGCATCGATATTAGTGAACCGTCTAACCACGTTAAAAGAAGGAATCTTAGCGAATGCGTAGGCTCTACAAAGCTTTGGAGCTCGATTTTAGCGAATATTCGTAGAAAAAGAAGCTATTACACCAAAAAATTTAGACTCAAAATTTTCAAAAATGTCCTTAATTTTAATCTGTTTTGAGACATTTTGAAACAAATCCTAGAGCTGAACGCTTTTTCATGTGTATCGCTTTACCAGATAAATTATTTTATTATTAGCCAGAACCTCAATTTAAAATCCTCAGACATGAAAAAGTGGTTTTGCGACCAAAACCCTGTATTTTATCTGAAAAAAGCACGTTTTTCTATATAAAATTGTCAGTATCATCCCAAATTCATTAGTAAAAATTTTGTTATTAGACCGTTGGAAAGCTGAGATCTTGGCGCACTTTTTAACGTTCTAGCATCTTGGAAAGTTATTAGTTCACATAGACCAATTTGCGTTTGAAAAAAGGCAAGATTTCCCAAATTTGGTAAAATTTGGCTTTCTCGTGACTTTAACTTGAGTTCTCCGATAGATTTCATTCGGAAACGGAAAGACGTTCCAAAGCGGAATATTATTGACTTTCAACAAAAAATTGTTATGTACTTTCTGTACCTGAAGTACAATTACAAGTTACAAGTACAAGTACAAGTACTTGTAATTGTAATTGAAACTTGACCCCGACGGATACAAGCACTTGTACTTGTACTTGGCAAGTACTTTCAAAGTACTTGAAGCTGTTGAATCGCTAATTCCATTCTGCGCCTTTCATTAACATGCCTCTGAAGTGGAAAATTTAAATTCTAACGATAGTAACTGAAATGAGTACTTAAGTACTTTCAACTCTGTCTAAAAAACCACCTAAACACCCATAACCCCCTAAAACCAACGAACCCACCTAAAAGCACCCAAAACCACCTCACCCACTTAAAACCTCCATTACCAACTAAAACCACCAAAACCACCTGAAACTCGTAACCTGTAACTAAGTAAGACCACTAACTGATTACCTAAAAATCGAATTGCCAAATATTCACCGCCTCTTGGAAAAAAAGAAAGATTTTTACAATATCACGACAAGTGACTAAAGAAACCCTTTTGTTCCTTACAGACGAAAAAGAGGTTGATGACCTTGACGAAGATGACTTTGAAATCTCCTGCGGTGAAGACTGTTGAATATTATGCCATTTACCTATCTTGTATGTGACCTCTGATGTAATAAATATGTTATGTGCGAAAAATGAGATGAATATAAGTAATAAACCAAAATGGTTCGACTATCTAGTTATATTGCTATCTTCTTCAAAAACTCGGAATTTTCATTTTGGATAGTTTTTTAATTTTTTGAGCACAATTTTACAAATTTTTTACTGTGCATGGCTGCCTACTGTACAGGTACATAGGTAATTTCATTCAAATCGGCACTCCAAAAACAAAAACAAAACAAAAAACTCCACAAATATAATATTTGTCAAATTTTGGAAACATGAATCTGCAAATTTGGACCATTATTCATGGTGGAATATCTTCCCTGATCACTTTTTTTAACTATATTTATGGCCAAATTTAACCATATATGTCAACGGTCAGAACTGGTAGACTCAGGGATTCTTTATTAACCCATTCAGTAGAGCATTTTAACATAGGAAATAATCATGGTAAAGTCACTCCCCGATAAAGTTCATGGGCTCTCCATCAATAGGTACTGAGTCTATGAAACTAAGGTCAAGAATCACATACGGGCCCTGGTTGCTTCTGATTCTTGGGCATAACAGTGGCAAGAATAAAGAACGTCAACGTGAATGTGAAATAACACTTGGGAACATTGTAACAATCCCCCAGTGAACTATGACCATCGACCTGCTGATAAAAATTTCAATGGGTATCGACAACCCGTCTTTTGTTTTACCCCATTAATTTCCTTCTGGTGGGTACCAACATAAAATGTAGAGCTACACGTACGTAGATAATAATTATCCATTGACCAGTGATCTTTGACAAAAAGCTACCTATCTATCACAAAAAAAAAGAAGTATTCTTATTCTAATTTATCCCCCACAAAAGGGGTGACTGAACTAGAGAAAGCTCAATAACCTGCTAGCTGATGAGTTCTATAATAACACGATTGCAACACTCATGGACAGTCAGGCGCTGGGAGATGAAGTGCATTAATTATTCTCTACGTCTATGGAATGTATTAATCTTTCCACGATTTATAATGCGTACGGCATAGAGGTTTCGAATGTCTTGCTAGGGGTTCCTGTAATGATTTTAGTGACACTATAATCGAATAGGGAACCTACAACTCAATTTATTCCCAACTCGATATTTCTAACCGGAGTCAGTGACTGAGAAATTGGTGGAAGAAAGAACATTTCAGGGTAACTGTTTATTTTCGTTTGAAACTCGTATGGTTAGGTAGGTTAAGAGCAATCCTCAAAAAAGGAAAACATTGGCCTGCTGGTTTTCTAAAAGTTAAAGTGTAGCGGAAAATCTGAAGAAAAAATCTTAATACTCTTAGGTGACTGGGTAGAAGATTTTAATAAGATTTCGTACTCCATATTTACTTTTAAACGAAATATCAGGTTTTAAATTATTATTGGGGCACGGGGATGAGAATTCGGCCGTGGGTGCGATGTTTATAGCAATTGCATTGCGAAAAGGACTAGAAATTGAGAAAATTATCACATAGTCATCAATATTGAATTTGTAGATTATCAAATAAGTGGTAGGTATACGAAAAATTCGCTCATCAGTAAAAAATATTATTTGTTTTAAAGAACTTAGAGAATAGTTCAATTCAGTCTCATGAGGTTTATGGAGGAACCATAACCATCAAACTGAAAGAGAAAGCTAAAAATGACATGAGAATATAGGAAATAAAGAATTTCCTAAGTCCGCAATACAAATACCAGCTAATTACATAGAGTTGCTGCGAATGGTTGTTACCTAATTTATTGCAAGCCCCTCAGACTATTTTTCTTTCTTTATTTTATTTTATTTATTTTTTTTTTTTCAAGTTTTCATTTTGAACAGCTTAATTTCAAAGTTCTTTTGCCACACTATTAATATCTTGATGAATAAATATCGTTGAAAATTATACATACCAACGAATTACCCTCTAGACTTGCTGTGATGGTAGGCATCTAATTTGTGATGTAGAAAATCTCTGGTTACTTTTATCCAAGTTTTAAATAACCACACTTTGGTAGAAATAAGCTTAATTAGAAACCAACTTTGAACAGCTTAATTAGAAATTATTAATAGCGTCATAACGAAATGTTCTTTCGATTTTGGTTCCGTCCTCAACCCGTGGCTCTATCGGATTTTGGGCTTTGAATCATGAGGATGAAGCTGATAGGGGCATGGGGTTGAGGTACCTGAGTTTGAAAGCTTTTCTAAAGGAGAGGAAAACTCGGACGGGAACAACCAAAATAGCACAAGTCTTGATCATGCAATAAGTAATTCGAAACGAAAAACATAATTGTAGGATGAATATGAGTTTCTAAGCATTAGCATTGATCCATGGGCATGAGACAAATAAGTACTTGTTGCTGAATCTAAATCCAGGGCCGGGAACAAATTAGTTCTCCACGAGCTTCCTCAAACTAGAGTTATACATTCCTACCGAATTAAGGGAAGTCTCTCCTACACAAAAATCTCTTTTGGTGTGATCAGAAAGCAGCCAGTTCATTGAGCCTCGGAAATGAGGTCAGGATCATGAACAAAGTTCAAAGTTCAAAGTTCTGATGGTTAATTTATTAAACGTCTTTCATTGCAAAACACACGTGTATGCATAAAGAAAACCATCCTAAGAAATTTTGAGAAGCATTTTTGCGTTCCCGTTCATTATGACTTCGTGGTAACCGGTAGAACCATCAAAATGTGATTAGAACGGGGCACGTGGTTGAGATTTTCTACGTTTGAAAAAGAAAATATTCTTCAATGTGCTATGTGATTCAATTTTGTTTTCAGGGATACGAAATAAGGGCAGAATACGATGTCAAAAACATCCATTCGGTTGCACTATGTCAACTAGAACCAGAGTTATCAGCTTTGGACGAGAATTTGTTTCTTCTTAAATTCACCTTTTTAAAGAATCTGGCATATTTTGAGAAATCCGGTTTGTACCAAGTTGAAAATAGTATGAAATGTTGATCCCTATCCCACCGCTCTATAAAATCTTGAACATCTCTCGTATAGAATCACTGATCTCAAGATGGTTAACTACACGTATTTGACGTGGGCAACAAAGCAATCCCCTCGGTTGCATCCTTGTGCCAGGGACTGGCTGGGAAGGGTATCCAGATTCTCTCTTGACCCGGGGTTTTTATGACGTTCTGGCAGTTTATTACTGATGATATGTAGGTATGTAGCCGCATAAATAGGAAACAACTCCCGCCCTATAGGTTCTGCTTCCCAAGCCGACTTAACTTCATAAACTTTCAAACGCATCAGGAAACATCCGGCCGTAAACTTGATAATGCCTTCCAGCTAATGCCGATCCACCGGTTTGCATCCTCTTGTATTCCATCTACTACAGACTGTGATGTTTTATTAAAAATATGAACAGGAAAAAATTTTTTTTTGCTAAGTGCATCATCATAAACTTCTATAAGCATCATGTTTCATTAACATTATACGATTTTCAAAAAATATATCGAAGGTAAAACTGTGCTGGTGCAAAGCATGAAGAAAATATTAAAAAATTGTTCATCACTACTTATCTTAAAGTAAAAAGTTCCAGTCATGCAGCATGATCGTATGAGCGAATTTTCGTAAATTATAGTACATTTCATGAGTATATCATGTTACAATGTTTTGAAAATTGAAGAGTTTGAGTGAACAGAAATTTTTAACCAATTTTATGGCAAAAACTCTTTCTACATAATAATCTGCTATTCAAGAAGGGATTTTGGATTTTTAACTTTTTTGCAGTTTTTATCGATTTTTTAGCACATTTTAATGAAATTTAATTACAATTCTGAGCATTGGTTTGAGCTTTAATTTTGAAATTACCAACTTCATAGTTGATAAAATTTATTAGATTAATATTCTGCTAAAAAAAATAATAATAATAATAAAAACACCGATGTTTAGCCTTTTTTAGTCATTTTTTGTGATTTTTTTTTTAGTACATTTTTTGAAATTTGACCAATTTAATGTGCTCAAAAAGTGCTATCCAACGAACTCATCCTTTCTTTTGAATGCTTGATTTTTTGGCGAAAGAACGAAGTTTTTATCTCAATTCTATCGAGAGTTATCGTCTGGAATGACACATACATACATATATATATATATATATATATATATATATATATATATATATATATATATATATATATATATATATATATATATATATATAAGCGTTAAAATCCAGGAATCATTTCAGAATGCCTCAAAACAGATTTCAATGAAGAAAATTTTTGAAAATTTTTATTTTGAAATTTTTGGAGCCATTGCAATAGCTTTATTTTTTAAGAAAATTCGCAAAAATCAAAAAATATATCGAAGTTTAAACTGTATTAGAAGACGATTTGATACCTCTACATTGTTATTGTTGACAAACATTACCTACCGTATGATATTTTCAGTCTTATCACATGTTCCACAAAATATAGTTTGTTGTGATTCGGAGTTTGAACCTGTGCGTTATCTCTGTAATAATTTTACTTTATAAGAGGTTATAGGTACCAGTGGCTTTCTAGGATCGAAATTCCGAATATGAACGCGACTAAAATTGAGTGTTTAGGTAAGGAGAACTATGACACCTGGAAACTTCAGATGGAAGCTGTTCTTGTCAAAAATGATGTAATTGGGTACGTGGATGGCACGGTGAAACGCCCAACAATCAGACCTGATAGCTCTCCAGAAGAACTAGAAGAAGAGGTGGAGTGGATGAAATCCGATCGAAAAGCTCGAGCCGATTTAGTGCTATTTATTTCACCTAGTGAATTGAAGCAAGTCAAGGACTGCAGAACGTCTCGGGAGATGTGGCTAAAATTGGAGTCCATTTACCAATCGAAAGGGCCAGCAAGAAAAGCAACCTTGTTAAAGCAACTCATGCTTCACAAGATGAAGGAGGATGACGACGTGAGGGATCATCTAGGAAAGTTTTTTGATGCGGTTGACAAGCTCCATGATATGGAGGTAGAAATCAACAAAGATTTATTGACAATAATGTTGCTCTACAGTCTTCCTGACAGCTTTGAAAACTTCAGGTGCGCAATTGAAGCACGCGATGACCTCCCTACTCCCGAAGCTTTGAAAATTAAGATTGTCGAACAATATGACTCCCGGCGTGAAAAGAATGCAGATCCGAATGCAATGATGGTGAAAAATAAGTTCCTGAATAAAACGAAAGGTAGTAAGCATCAATCGGAAGAAGGAAAGGGAGAAAAACCATTCCCTTACAAATGCAATGCATGTGGTATTAGAGGACACAAATCTTCTGAATGTCGAAAAAAGAAGCAGGCCAAATCCTTGATGAACTATAAGGAGGACAATCTCTTAACAACGTGTGAATCGGCTTTGCATATTTCGAATTCGAATAGATGGTGCCTGGACAGTGGATGCAGTTCGCATATGTGTAGCGATGGTGAACGATTTGTCTCACTTGAATCTGCTAGTAGTAGTGTGAACCTCGCTAACAAATCCACATCGAAAGTTTTAGGAAAAGGAATTGTAAAAATGAATGTTTCAGTACAGGATGACAACAAAATCCTGAATCTCAATGAAACCTTGCATGTCCCGGATTTGAGATCAAATCTGTTGTCGGTCAGCAAAATGACAGATAAGGGGCATACAGTCATTTTTACGAAAATTTCAGCAGAAGTTCTGGCAGAAGATGGACGAATTTTAATGATTGCGAAACGCATTCATGGTCTCTATTTCGTCGAGGAAACTATTCCAGAAGACGTGAAAAGAATAGAGAATACCAACAAGTTTAGATCGAACATTGATCTATGGCATCAACGTTTTGGTCATCTAAATGAAGCTGATCTGAAGACACTAAAGTCCAGGAAAAGGGCATTAGGATTGAAGATGGGAGGAAATGAAAAATTGTCCAGTTGCACAATATGTGTTCAAGGAAAGATGACGCAGACACCATTTCCTAAAAAATCATTTCGATCGTCAAAAATCTTGGATATCATCCATACCGATTTGTGTGGACCAATGAGGATTGCATCGAAAGGTGGAGCACGATACTTTCTGACCATGATTGACGATTCTTCTCGATGGTGTGAGGTCAGGTTTCTGAAGAAGAAAAGTGAAGTCCTTCAAGAATTTAAGAAGTTTAAAAGTCTAGTGGAAAATCAGAAGGGAAAGAAGATCAAGTGCGTCCAGTCGGATAATGGAGGGGAATACTGCAGTCGAGAATTTGATGCATATTTAGAAAGTTGTGGTATTACTCGTAGACTAACCGTTCCTCACACTCCTGAACAGAATGGAGTTGCGGAGAGAAAGAATAGGACACTAGTCGAAACAGCGAGATGCATGCTAATTCAAGCAAAACTGCCAGCATCGTTCTGGGCAGAAGCGATTTATGCAGCGAATCATATTCGAAATCGATGTCCCTCTTCAAGTATTAACGGGAAAACTCCATTTAAACTATGGACTGGTAAGATACCAAATGTTTCTTACTTACGTACATTTGGATGTAAAGCTTATTTTCTCAATAAGGAACCCGGAAAAGATAAATTCGCGCCAAGAGCAAAGTCTTGCATTTTTATTGGGTATTCTGAGCAATCCAAAGGGTATAGAGTCTGGTCACCTACCGATCAGAAAGTAATTGTTTCCAGAGATGTAAAATTTCTTGAAGAATTTACAGGAGGAGATGGTTACGAAGATTTCATGTTTGAAGGGACATTACCTCAACTTCAACAGAAAAAAGAAAATAAAATTCAACATCAAAATTTAACATGGGTTTCAAGAAATGGGGTCAACGACGTGAAAGTACAACAGAATGAACCAAATGAATTGGAGAATTTTGAAAGCGATGATAGCCTTGAACTCGAGAACAACGAGGTAATAACATCTACCACGAGAACTGTACGAAGTAGAGGAAGGCCGCGAATCGTGCGTACCGGAAACAGGGGAAGGCCTAAAAAGGTTTACAATGAAATTCAAGTAGAGATTCAACGAATTTCAGAACCACCTAGTATCCCTGACCAAGAAGAAATTCCAAACTCAAATGAAGATCATGAACCAGTTCATGATCCTGAAGTTCTTCCTAGTCAAGAAGAAGCAGGGATTGTGGAGTTCTCATTGAAACAGGCACTCACCCAATCGGACAGCGTCGGATGGAGAGAAGCGTACAAATCTGAGATATCTTCAATAATTGAAAATAAAACATTCACCATTGTAGATCGACCCAAAGGCTGTAATGTGGTTGGATGTCGTGTTGTATTGAGTGAAAAACTGAGAGCGGATGGTTCAGTCGAAAGGAAGAAAGCCCGGTTGGTTGCACAAGGATATAACCAGCGTCAAGGGGAAGATTTTCATGACACTTTTGCACCAGTTGTCCGAATGAGCTCGATACGAACAATCATGGCCTTGGCAGTAGAGTACGACATGGAAATTCATCAGCTAGACGTGGTCACAGCTTTTCTGAATGGCGATCTGAATGAGAAAATTTTCATGAAAATTCCAGAGGAATTTGAATTTGTATTGAAAGATATTATCTCCGATGAATCCTCTTCCGCCGCAATAAAGAAAGATGCGCAAGTAATGCTGCAGGAAGTAAAAAAAGGGAACAAAGTTTGTCTCCTACAAAAAGCTCTTTATGGCTTAAAACAAGCGAGCAGACAGTGGTACCTAAAGTTGACTGAAAACGTCAGAAAACTAGGTCTGAAACCACTGGAGTCTGAGCCATGCATTTTCCATTCTAGAAAAGGAAAAGATTTTCTCATATTGGCAATTTATGTTGATGATTTGTGGCTGGCTTCAACAAACAAGAAGTGGACGGAAGAGATGAAACAAATGTTGATGAAAACTTTTAAAATGAAATATCTGGGTAAAATCAACTATGGGCTGGGAATAGAGTTTAATCAACTCCTCATCGAGGGGAAGATTTTCATGGGACAACGCAAGTACACATTGGAAGTGTTGAAACGATTCGGCATGGAAAATTCTAAACCCACGAAAAACTTGGAAAACCAGATGTGAGCCAACAAGATCTCAAGAGCTACCCTTACCAACGGCTGATTGGGTCACTCATGTACCTTGCCGTTAGTACTCGTCCAGATATCGCATACGCGGTGAATTTCCTAAGCCAGTTTAACAACTGTTACACTCAAGAACACTGGTTAGCAGCCAAAAGAGTGTTACGCTACCTGAATGGAACACTAGATTACGGAATAACGTTTCAAAAAACCGGTAAACCATTATTTGGATTCGCAGACGCAGATTGGGGTAACTGCATCGTGGACCGGCGCTCCTACTCCGGATATTTTTTCATCCTTGGAGGTGCAGCTATTACGTGGGAAGCTCGGAAGCAGCGTACAGTCGCTTTGTCCAGTGTGGAGGCAGAATATTTGGCACTTGGTGAAGCTACGAAGGAAGCAATTTATATTAGACAGTTTCTGAAGTCTCTCGGAATCTTGTCTACACAAGAAGCAACCACCATTTACAACGACAACCAGAGCTCACAGTTACTCGTCAAAAATCCTGCCTACCATTCCCGCACCAAACACATTGACATTCGACATCATTTTATCCGTGAATGTGTTGATAGGAATATTGTGAAATTTCAATATTTACCAACATCGGAAATGCCGGCGGATATGTTGACAAAACCGTTAGCAACTGTCAAACATAAATTGTTTATCAGTGAAGTTGGAATTAGTGATAGGAACTTGAAAATTTCAGAAGATCAAATCGAGGGGAAGTATTAGAAGACGATTTGATACCTCTACATTGTTATTGTTGACAAACATTACCTACCGTATGATATTTTCAGTCTTATCACATGTTCCACAAAATATAGTTTGTTGTGATTCGGAGTTTGAACCTGTGTGTTATCTCTGTAATAATTTTACTTTATAAGAAACTGTGCAGGTGGAAAGCATGAAGAAAATATTAAAAAATTGTTCATTACTACTTATCTTAAAGTAAAAATAATAATAGGCAATAATTTAAAGAAATTAAAATTAGGAAAAAATGGCGTCTTTGATAAGTTTTTCAAAATTACATAAAAATCGTTGAGGTCATTCTTATTATTTGATAGATCACTCGCTTTGGATACTATTGATTGGAAAATAAGGGAATTCATAGAAAATCGTCTGATGTATAATCTATTAGTGCCTAATTCCTGAGATTTTGCCCAATTCTGAGGATGTCTAATTCTTGAACAACACCTGACATGTCCTGATATGTCTCATGGAATTGACTGAGAAAAAATCGACTGAAACTTATTGAACTTGGAATTCATCGTACGTATGTGCATTTAAAGAGATCCTGGTTGATACATGATTGATGATTCTCGTAAAGGATCATTCGGGTCTTTCACGCCCAATCCCTGAAAATTTTATCGAAATCAGATGAAAATGCAAGTACCAATGATACATAAGACAGATACATAAGTAAGGATCCTGAACTGGTCAGAAGGTCGAAATATTGTAATACTAGTGGCAATTTCAATTTAGAAACAGAAACTTTTCATACTACGATAATGAAAGCAATAAATACTTCCTGAAATTCAGAATCGCGGTTCAGATAATCCAGGTCCTTGATGGTGACTGATGCCACAAGTAGTACGATATGCCTGTAGATATGACGTTCAGGAAGTTTCATTTTCTAAATCTCGATTTTGGCTCCGAATACCGACTAGCATGTCTTATGAATTTTGTACAAGACTGCTCGCAATGTCAATTAGTCAAATTTACTTATCATCTATGTAGCTATTGATTCAATTCATCATCATGCCGTCTTCAATTCATTATAAACATAATATCATATATTAACTTGCACTAGGGGCAACATCTCTGGGTTAGAAACACCAGAACTCATTTGATGTTCACTTTGTAATCCTATTATTTTCTTCAACCTTTTATTGTCATCTTGTTCTTCACCAACGCTTTTGATTTTTGATTTATCATTTCAATGATAAACCTTTGTAATCGACCAAGAAAAATATTTGTTAACCCCCTCAAAATTTGTTGGTTTACGTTTCAAGATACGAAGGTTCTAAAAATCGACTTAAAACAAACCCGTTCGTCAACAGTTTGCCGTATGCCGTCCGACAGTTTTTTCCAATACTACTGGGCCAAACAACATAAAATTTGGCTAAAAAATCATAGGTACTTTGGCCGAGGGGGGGAGGGGGGGGGGAGGGGGGTGCCAATAATATCATTATCAATTTTGATCAACTCTAAAGGGTAGTAATTAAGAGCCGAAATATTGAAAGAACGGGTGGCTTTAAGTTCATCCGTTTGCTCTCCCTGTGAGCTAGAACTTTGGCAGGAAAAAAATCATCAACATCATAACTGATAGAACATAGCAAGAATCACCTCGTAACTATGTCTCTCGTATTGGAGATATAATCCCAATGGAATTTTCACTTCACAAAACCTCATTTATTATAACTGTTGTAACCTGTAGATGGAGACTTCTGAAGCGAGAGCAGGTGATTTATTTTATATAATTAATTTTCAGTATGAGGGTCAGCTCGTGTTAAATGATAGGAAAGTGTAGGTGTGTTATTTAATTAATTTCTCTTCGGTATGCTTCAGCACCTCTGCAGATATTTTTATACCTAATGTATAATATAACAGACCATTCAATAATTATAGGCAGGTGTTTTGCGTAAAAGGGCTATCCAATACAGGTAATAAGAAACCTTTGTGTAATAATCTGTAGAGCTTGCCTACTTTGATGGACTTGAAAGCTATACGAAAAAGTCTGTGGACAGCATCTGGATGATAATAAAATGACGCAAACTCTTACTTGAATCTTAAGGACATCCACTAAAAAGAAAGATAAAAAGGATCAGCACCACATTCATGAGGAGTAATACATAACGTGTTCAAGGTAACCTTAAGGTTTAAATACAGGAGTAGTAAGTATTCTGAGACACAAACAATGGATGTAAAGGTACACCCTACGTTTCACAACGTAACTCTGTGCATATATGAAGGCAATGCTACCAAGGGGTGCTACAAGGTACTCTATTAAATACAACTTAGGAAAAAATGTCTTGGTAATGACTGGCGGAGGTAATAGCTATAAATGGCCGGAAAACACGGCCCTTGATTGCCTCAATAACGATTTTGAACTCAGAAGGTGGACGAAGCCCGGAGCTAATGCTCCTTCGCCGTCTTCGACGCCCATTATCATGCTAATAGTGGATTCTTCCTTTGTGAAAGGGCGCAATCGGATTCCCTCTTTTGTGGATGGTACGTAGGTATATGTTTTATTTACCAACCAGTTCGCGGAGGTACCCATCAGGCGCTATTACTTCGATGGGGAGAGTGTGAATGAACCTTGGCCCCAACGGTCACTAACCAGGGATTATATCGTCTTTCGAGTTTCGAATCATCCTACTCTCACAGCAAAGGGAACACTGCATATACAGAGAAGAAACGTCTCAGATTAGGTGATGTCTGTCATTGCAGATGTGATGGACATTAATAGGGCATTATTATTATATTAAAGGTTTATTTAAGGCTCCAAAAACTTGTATTGAGTTTTCCAAAGTTCCTTCTATAAATCCGTCTTAGGGAACTCCAAATTTAAGTTCTTTAAAAAAGTAAAGTTGTCTCTCAAGCTTTGGAAAGACATCTTCGACGAGAAATTTCAATCCGCAATCAAACTAAATGGTTTATTAAGATAAAAATTACGCTTGTTTGCAGTTCTGGTGCTTAAAATCCAGTACTTCATCGCAGTCCCTTCCACCCACATATTAATATACATTTCTCCTCATGAACCAGTTCTGACGAGTATTTGCCAGTTAATCGGTTAGTCCCGATAGGTCCAGCATTAAAAAAAATTAATTAAAAACGACGAAGTACCATTTCCCTAACAACGACTCAGTTGTAAGCGGAAATCACCAGAAAACCAACCGTAACTCTTTTTTTTAACGCTTTTTTTGTTTATGTGCCAAAGTAAAGACATAAGTCGAACGCTTGCATAAGAGTCTGCAACACATTGGGACATTTTATGTCTTTAGGTGCAGATTCGTATGTGTTGCAGACTCGTATGCAAGCTCTAAGAGCCACTCAGCTGATCCGGACCCTGGGCATCGTCAAGTAAATGGCCTAAAGAGGCTACATACGAAATTACAGCTTCCTTGAGAGTAAAGTATAGAAATTACCTATTAAAATGATTTAACCACCGCTTCACAAATCAAACCGTTCTCGCAATATTCGGATCACCTGCTATGAATCAAATCATCGAAACACCAGTTCAATGAAATCATCAGAAATTAACAAGCGGTGGCAATCGTGTTCACAATATCAATTATTGAGAATGATCACCTGTGTGTAAACAATTATTTGTATAACCATGCTCATAACTCAGTTTGTTGACCACGCACTTAGCAGTAGTTAACATAACATGGTTGGTGGATAAATCGAAAGCTTTAGAACGAATGGTCAACGAATTTCGTGGGATGAAAAACGACGAAGTACCATTTCCCTAGCAACGACTCGGTTGTAAGCGGAAATCATCCGAAAACCAACCGTAACGCTTTTTTTAACGCTTTTATTTAACGCATTTTTTTAAAGCTTTTTTTAACGCTTTTTTCGTTTATGTGCCAAAGTAAAGACATAAAATGTCAAAAAGACATTCTGTTTCTTGTACTCGACTTATTATGTCTTCTTTTTTTATTATTCTAAAAGAGCCGAAATCTATAGACTTTATCTGTAGGTTCTATTTATCCATGAAATCTTTAATGTTTTACACCACAAACACTTAGCTGTAAAAATATAATTGTGTGTGTGTGTCATTCCTGACGATTTTTCCCCTTAGGCTCGAGATAAAAATCCCCTTCTTACGCCAAACAAATCAAGCTTTCCAAACAATAGGATGAGTTAGTTGGCCAACAATTTTTTAGCACATTAAATTGGTTAAATTTCAAAAAATGTACTGCAAAAAATCACCAAAAACGGCAAAACATTGTTAAATTTATAATTTTTAGCAGATTTTTCAGTCAAAACTATATTAGCAATAATTAACTAGGACATTAAAAAATGTTTGCTCAAAATTATGCTAAAAAAAAAATAATAATAATTGAATTTCATTAATATTTCCTAAAAAATCTGAAAAAAAAAACTGAAAATCCAAAATCTTTTTTGGAATCACCAAATTTCATTTAGTATCAGTTTTTCTTCACAAAATTGGTTTTTAACTATTTCCTTCTACTGAAATTGCTCAAATTTCAATACAATTTAATGTATTACAATACAGTAGATGATTCAATAAACTTTGATCATACGATCATGCTGCATGACTGGAACTTTTGGTGGTAGGGTGCATTGCTCTAATAATTCATGCATCTAACCTTGTATTGTGGTTTCTTCCACCATTTGGGATCTATGTAGGCATTAGAATTTCTTGTGACCAAAACATCTAGAAAAGGAATAAAGTTTTTTTGTAATTTCATTTTCGTATATGTGAATTGCAGGCGGTTATGGAATCTATTAAATTCCGAATTATGTGTAGTGTTCCTGTGGGGACACAGAGAAGTAGGTCATCTACATATTGAAAAATAAATGCCATTTTGCATGGTAATGAGGAGATTACATAGTCAAGAAGGCAATTGAGGCAGGCCAAACAAGGTGCAATGGCGGTACCCATACTTACCCCAAAATGTTTTCTATACATAGCCTTATCAAATTAAAATGTACTCTCTTTGGTACAAAATTCTAATAATTTCAAAAAATTTATTTTATTATTATTATCTTTTTATGTTTTATTTTATTGTTTACTATTAATAATGGAGTTGATTAATGCTAATTAATTAGTATTAGAAAGAGAGAGAGAGAGGGGGGGGGAGAAAGAAGAGAGAGAGGGAGAGAGAGAGAGTAAAAACGACAAGGCACCTGCGCTCGAAAGTCTTTTTAAATGAGGGACCCGTGAAGTGAAGTGAAATTAAACATAGCTATTTATCTTTCTGCTCTTTTGGTGGCACAAACTGTAGATCTTCCGGTACTGGAGGGTATCATACCTACATTCCAAGAAATTCATGTGCAGGAGGATACAAGTTGATGGTTGGAGAAATCTCATCAGATAAGAAGTAAATACGTACCAATCTCTACTTCTCGGAAACGTATAAATCAGGTTATCAAACTTGGTTAGGTACCTACCAAGGTAGTAAGTTGCTAATCTATGCTGGATGAGACAAAGCATTTTGGCAACATCGGTTTTGATCTAGCTCTAGAAAATAATGCACTTTTCCTTATGACTCGAGGTCATCGTAACTTGAATAACATTCAAAATGAGCAATCAAAATAAGCTGTAAAGCCTCCATAAGAGCTTAGTGATCTTAGATTTCTTATCTGCTTTTTTCTCACTTCTTTGATAATAATGTGAAACGAGCTTGTGTACGGGAAATTTGAAATGTTGCGTTTTATTGAAAACGATCCCATCACCTACAAACTCAATGGTGGCGGAGGTTATGTGAGTGAACATTCTTTTTCTCTAGTAACTCGTGGCCTTTTGTTAAACAATGTTGAACTTAAATGTTCAAAATCATTAAATATTATAATATTTTTGGTAATTAAAAAGTGGAAATTGAAGGCTCCGAACTCTGAAAACTTGATGTTAATCATCCGTTAACCTCTTTATTCCTCTAGGGTCGGGTAATTAGTTAATCACCTTTGATAATCAGATCGTCAAGTTTTGACGGACGAGTTAAGCAATGACGGGTGTTGGTGAAAGAAAAATCGCTCTAACGATTAGATTAAGCTCGCCGCGTTAACGCCCCCTTATTCCTAGAGCCGGCGTCGGGTAAACCTGGGCGTCCTCCCCACATTCTTATTTTATTTGTTTATTTTTCAATTTAATGGTGTGTCCCCTCCGCCTTTGAGGGGAGTTTTGTAAAAAAAAGAAAAAAAGTGTGTGTGTGTGTGTGTGTGTGTGTGTGTGTGTGTGTGTGTGTGTGTGTGTGTGTGTGTGTGTGTGTGTGTGTGTGTGTCCTTTCAGACGATAACTCTCCTTGGGATTGAGTTAAAAAATTCCGTTCTTGCACCAAAACATCAGGCTCTCCAAACAAAAGGCCGAGTTCGTTGAAACATTAAATTGGTAAATTTTCAAAAAAGAAGTGCTGAAAAAATCACTAAAAACAGCAAAAAACGGCTAAAAACCGTTGCCCAAATAAAGTTCATTAATTATAATAAAATAAAACATAAAAAAAAATGTATGTCCAAAATAATGCTGAAAAATGTACTTGAATTTCATTAAAATTTGCTTTAAAAAAAGCGATAAAAACTGCAAAAAAGTTTATAATCCAAAATACCTTTTTGAATCGCAGAATATTATATAGAACGAGTTTTTTGCCATAAAATTGGTGGTTAACAATTTCTTTTCCCTCAAAGTCCTCAATTTTCAAAACCATGTAACATAATATAGTACGATAATTTACGAAAATTCGATCATACGATCATGCTGTATGACTGGAACTTTTTTGTATAAAGTCTTCATCATATACACACATCACATAACATATTGTTAATCTTAGCATGCCATTCTTATACTTCATGTTCATGATCCATTTTTATGCTGCGCCTTTTGGGAAAAAATTCATCATTTGTGGGGCAAGGGGCAGATATGTTTTAATGTATATATATATCAGGAGTTGGACGCTCTACCTCAGCCATAGGTCAAACTATTGTACAGGATAAGTCAAACAAGGAAGCCAAGTCAGCTGTGTGATGCAGGTTTAGCGTTTAAGGGCTAGAAGCAGGGTCGGAAACGCAGTTGGGTCCGCCGCTACCCTCTTACCCCCGCGGAACCCGCGACTTCATCCTGGGAGGGTCAATGCTAAGACCGGTCTTGGAGGAGTCGTGGTCTTGTTGGTGAGGGGCCACGAGAGGCCAACGGCCTGTACTAGGCGCAGTTGGAGGGACCCTGGACTCCTCTTTCCCTCTGGCTCCTGGAGAGCACCGTTCTAATCAGCTCTCCAAGCACCCCGCTGGCGGGGCTGTAAACCGGAAGAAAAAAGTATAAGAACCGCGGAGAGAAAAGAAAAGATGGTCGCAGGCCTTGTGACCTACAGTCACTCAAACCCAAAAGATAGGTTAGACTTTTGTCTTAAAAACCCCTTAAAATTCTTGGTTGAACGTTTATTACGAGTATCCCCCCTAAACTCCTTGCCTTGAAGCGTATTGTTTTAGTAATGCGTACTTTACAAGAGTGTTCCGATTCACCGCAAATTGAAAAATCAATATTTTTCACAAAATTTTGGAAAATTTCGTTAATTGAGTTCCAAAACAAAACCATTTTTGCATATAGAGAAACTATGTTTTGTAAGCTGGAAATTTGAGCCACGCATTTTTCAAGACCAATAATAAACTATTTAAAGTTACCAACTATCCAGAAACGAAGCTATTGAGAAACAAGCGTACACAAAGAGAAGCGGGCGTGGTTTTGATTGCCAAAATATGGCAAAAACCATAAACTACCCCCCCCCCCCCCCCTTGCTACTACTTTATGGCTGATTCTTATGCTTTTGAGCAGGGTGTAAAGGAAAGCTGACAGTTCGTGGCATGCTTTTTTTCCAGACCAATCACCCGATAAAAAACTTAAAGACTATCTCCAAACGCGGCTATCTGGAAACATGTGTTGCAAATATGAAGCAGACATGAATTAGTTCTATGAGGTTTTTTGTAGTTGTTATTTGTGGCAGCAAGAACTTGCTAGGCTTAGCAACTTTTTTTATGGAGGTACATTTATGCGGACCTGCCCACAAACATGGATCCATAATTCAATGTTTTTCCGTGGTTACGCAGAAATTTGATGATACTAAGTTGTATAATACACTTCCATAGTTTGTGTGAGGGGATGAGAGTGTCAAATTGTTTGATTTATACAAATTAATGAAGTATATGCATTATAATTAGGTATAAAATATGCATAATCAAAATGTAAAGTTAGACAAATCACACCATGCTTGCTATTAAAAGGAGCTCAATTGCAAAAGCACTCATCAAAAAAATGTGTAACGCTACCTATTCAATTTTGAATTAGGTATATTAAATCACAATATTCATATTGTACATCAATAATGCACTACAACTATGGTGATTGAGCATGAATGATGCTCTATGGTGTTTGGATATTGCAGGCAAGTACCTCCTATGATCCAATATCACGATGGGGGGAAAAGTCCAGCTCTCTCCACCATGTAGGAACAAGAGCAAACGGAACACGATCATCTTTTATTTTTCTTTATCGCGATTCATTATTCATTACACTGCAGTCGTGCGGGCATTAGGGTTCCTTTGCAATATGATTCGTATGGTTCATATCACAATCATAATTATACAGGGTGTCCCACTAACTTCACCGCCCCTACCAAACTTCCTTAACATATATGGGTTAGGAGAAAATCCAAATGGTAACCCCTCTTATTTGATCCGTAGATCTCAAATATGACATTTTTGCGCTCGTACGCAGTGCACACTAACTTTGTTATTTTGAATAGGGACCCCTCTTTTTATTGCAGATTCAAATTCTTGGTGAAATACGAAAAAATAACCCATCATTCGATTTTTTGAGTGCGCACAAATTTAGGGAGAGATGTAATTGCAATGGTCGACCTGTGCTGAGAAGCTCTCACTCAAGACGTGAACTCACACATATCCAGCAATGTACCACTCCACCTCAACTTAATAGAATCACCGCAAGTTGTCTATTGTGATAAGAAGTCCCTATTATCATTTAAGAGCCCGTTTCATCGCCTCTTCTCTCACAATGTGTAGGAGTTTTTCGAGCGTTTCCTAAGCAATATCGGCAGGAGCAATGGTACCCTTTCTGAAGTGTCGAACTCTTAAAGACGCAACTGCAGGGCGACCAGAGGACATGCTCGCTGTTTCAGCCTCTTCGCAGCAGAGAAGATAATCCGCTGTCCTGGCTTTGCCCATCTTGTTGATATGGTATCTCATCAAACAATGGCCAGTGAGAAGACCGACAATGATGCAAAGTTTTTTACGGCTCAATGATAGAAGAGCTGTAGCTCTTTTTCTTGAAGTGATTATTAACCACTCAGCTTGCCTTTGCTTGGGAGTGTTTCGCCAATATTCAGCTCTTTCGCTGTCTTCCAATTTGTTAACTCATCTTAACTCATTAACATGTTAAGGTCATCCGCATAAGCCACTACGTCGTAGCCTGCTTAAGTTAATGTCACAAGAAGCTCATGTGCTACCAACAACCAGAGTAGAGGGGACAGTACTCCACCCTGTGGGCATCCTCTGTTTTTCAGGACAGTGACGATCTCATCCTCCTGTGTAGTTGCAAAAACTCTGCTAACCAGCATAGCCTTGATCCATTGGATCGTAGGGTCACTGATCCCTTTCATCCTTGCAGTAATTTCCAGTGTTGCATAGTTGGTGATATCAAAGGCTCCGCCTATGTCCAGGAAATAGCACAGGGCTAACTGTTTGCATTCTATTGCCCTTTCAGACAGTGACATAGCTTCTGATAAAGCTGTCCCAGTTGATTTACCCTTTTGGTTGGGGTGCTGAGTCTTTACAATCGGGTTAGCAGAAAGATGATCATCTCTGATCATCTGGCCAATGATTTTCTCCACGGCCTTTAGAAGGATAGAGCTAATGGGTCTCTGAGATTTAGGCTGAGTCGAGGAGATTTTTCCCGCCTTTGGTATAAACGCCACCCTCACCTTCCTCCACACCTTTGTGATGTATGCTAAGGAATAGCTTGCTACATGAGTCCGTAGAACTATAGGGCAAAGCTACTCTATGCCCCATTAGAGTAGAGCAAGGAGAATGTCATCAATCGTATAATCAATTATACAACTCCGGACCGCTAGGGCACCACAAATATTTTTGTATAAGAAAAGGAAAAATAGGAACCAAAACTGTCTAATATTGGAACGATCGGATGTAAAACACCGATGAAAATAAATATTATTGCAAACTGAGGAATGAGGTTTGGTCAGAGGATTGTTGTTGTTGAGTTTGAACTGGGAATGATGTTCTAGTAGTAGTGCACCGCCATTATAAATACTCCTCCTTCCAGACAGGTTGCCCTCTCTAGGGTTTCACCCCCTACTCTAGTGCTTGGCTCTGCTCCTAAGGCTCGTAAAATGAATTTATTTTGAGAGAGCTAAAATGTTTACGGGTCCGGCATGACGTATGTTAAGTGCCACCAATGTGTACATGTATTGTGTTGTCCATAATAAAGAAAAAAATCCCAGCACCTAAGTAAACCTGATGCAAAATGGCATTTCGAACAAGTTTTGTATTTTGGACATTTATTTCTGCTCAGTTATGAGCTTTTCGTTAAGCTCTTTGTTAAAGGTTTTGTGAAAACATTTCATCTAAATATTATTCTAATGCAATAACAAATTTGAATCTTTTTAGCCTCTTTCATATACATATTCCTTTTAACCGGAATTTTTATCTCAATCCTAAGAAGAGTTATAGTTTGGAATGACATATATATGTAGGTACTTATGAAAAAGTGTAAAGTCTAGGATTCGTTTCAGAACGCCTCAAAACAGATTTCAATGGAGAAAATTTCAAAAATTTTGATTTTAAAATTTTACGAGCCATTGCAATAGCTTTATTTTCTACGAAAATTCCTAAAAGTGTACATTATTTGGATCAACTTCATCGTTGTTCGTACATGTTATCAATTATATAACTTTCGGTGGAGTCCGGCATCACTACCAAGTCGAGTACCGGGGGCGAGCGCTTTCGATCTAAAGACATCATCATCAGGCCGGCAGACATCAAGACATCAGCATCATAAGCCGTACTCACGAGTACGAGTTATGATGTGTGCTTATGATGTCTTTACTCGACTCGCTAGAAAGGTGTGTGAATTCTCATTTTACTATTACTTCTAGCAGAAATAACCCTATAGATTTAATACCGTACATTGATTGGTTTTCTCACCAACCATTACTAACTCTTCGAAGAAGTCAATAATTATCGTTACAGGTCGGTCATTGTTGTTGCCCAGAAGGAGATGTTCGAGGAGTTCAGGACTTGTAGGTCTAGAAGAGAAAACATTTATGACGATGAGCTCGATTTAGGTAAACTGGCCATGGCTCTTTAGGATATTATTTCGAACATTCTTTATTTTTTGTACTATGAAGTAGATGAAACAGTGTAATAATTTATTTTCGTACCATGTAGTATAGTTAATCATGGAGTAAGTACTATAAAAGAAAATTGCGGAATTTTCTTCAATAATAAATAAATATGATTCTATAACGATATATAACTATAACTCTTCTATAACTATATACGATTGATATCCCATGAGGTCGTAAAAAACAAAATACATCATGTTTTTTTCCAGTTCCTTTATAGGATATTTTGTGAACGTGACATGATACTTCAATTCTGATTTCCCCATCGTTTTCAGGATTAACGAAACCATAAGAAACAATGTAAACCAGAAAAAAGTCTTCCATTTGGGAGCGAGCAGACTTTTGGTCAGCTAGATTTCTGATCTGGACCACTGTGTGGTGACAATCTTAATGACGTCAAAAATACTGGTACCTAGAGGATTAGGCCATTGAAGTGTTGAGGAAGAAAGTACAAAATAAATTGTTTTCAAGTGAAGGAAATTGAATGTCATTTTTGAAGCTGAGAGTGCTAAAATCCTAACCATTTCCAACTGTAAGTATTAGTGTATAGATTTATCCTTTTCTTCCTTTATCTATGGTGTGAGTTTAAACTTTCAACGCTTGCATTTTTTTTTTTTTTTTCAAATAAGAATGGCCTCTTCCTGATGGAGTAAGCCCCTAGCAAGCTGGGGTTCTTGCCTAACAAATCACTCTTGGTTTTCAATCTATTTTTGACCAACCTATGAAATTCCTTTTGGTTTTTCTAGCAGATACCTACCTATTTTAAAACTCCCCTGAGGGCGCTGCTCCAGTGGAAACAGGTCCTATTATAGCCACGCCAAAATGGAGAATCTCCATATAAGGGGTCTGGGAGTAATTGCGGGAATTAAGCTTCGTTCACTTTTGTCTATTAGGAACTAGGAGCAGGTTTCCGCGTCCTCCGCCACATCTTCACTTTCTATGGTAGGGAGAGGTGGAAGTGCAATGGTCGACCAGTGCTGTTTAGAAGCTCTGACTCAGGACGTAAACTCTCTCACATATCCAGCAATTTACCACTCCACCTCAACTTAATAAAATCACTTCTTAGAAATGCCGTCATAATTAGTTACACACAATTTCCCAACGATAAAGCTAATTTAATTCCCACAGTGGCTCTCTATACTCTTCTCGCGCACACCTTTGAAGAGAAGATCATTTGTGAGATCACTGTTACGATTTTCTCACCGTATATGAATGATTGATTTATTCTTTATCCAAGTTGCTTCAAAATAGCTCAATTCCTCGTTATATAAGAGTTTTTTGTATTTTAATTTTTTTAAATTAATGTCAGATTATCTGTAATTACTAGATTAGTAACACAATTAAGGCACACTTGACGTTAGAAAGGTTATGAGACTGTCATCAGGCTAGTGATTGTTTAAATGATAATTCTTTGCATGATTTCTAAAGTTTTAACGCTAGTAATGATATGGATTCATGCTACCTTTGGGCACACAATAATTTGATAACTATTTTTGGGACTTCCCAGTTGCGCACTTGGTAGTGATACACAGGGTGTCCCACTCACACCCCCCCCCCCCCCCCCCACACCTAACTTCTTTGATAAATGGGTCACTAAAAATTCAAATGGTAACACCCTTTTTTTACGTATATCTGAAATATGACCTTTGTGCACTGCGCATGGGAAAAGTAACTTTCTTATTTTAAATATAAACCCCTCTTTTTATTGCTGATTCGAATTCTACATGAAATTTCATGAAAAAATGACCCATCACTCGATTTTCTGAGTACACGAAAACGAGCGGAATCACCCGCTAAAACGGCGCATTTGGCATTTCCACTCTAAAACCGCAAAAATTGTGAACTTCCACGCGTTGTTAGTGTTAGTTAAAGGTAAAAGGTTACCAAATTATTGTGTGAGATAGCCAAAATGTTGGCGCCTAGAACTACTTATATCATTTGAAGGCAAGGAATACTGTTATTAATTCATATTTTGGAAATGAACAACCACTTCGTTGTACTTTCAGACAAATTCTCGTACTATCTGGAAATCACGCAAAGGGTAATCATTTAATCAACCACTAGCCTGATAACAGTCTGATAACCTTTCTCATATTAAGTGTGCCCTAACTGTTTTACTACTCCAGTAATTAATTGGATTTATGGACGTTAATTGGAAAAAAAAAATAGAAAAATTAAAATACAAAAATCACATGTCAAAATGATCAGTTGAGTTATTGAGAAATGAGTTAGTACTACTGGTGAACAACCAGTCCGGCAATTAGATAGTTAGTTAAAGCTTACTGGCGCCCCCTTGGTTTGTTGGGTATTAAAGCTGCGAGCTGCGGTATGATCCGGCTACTGGTACTAAGAAATACGGCCACGTACGGAATAAAACGTCCGTTTAGGGTTTTATCGGTTCTGAGATAAGTATACTTTTTCCACTTCGTATTTAGTACGAGAGTCAAATTTCAACTTCGCACATTTTCAATTTCATCAGCACGTAGCAACAAGAACATGTAGCAACAACAATGATCCGATGAGATTAAAATTTATTTATGCGGGAACATTTAAAAAATCTATATCTAAATCTGTATGGAAACAAGAATTTTTCCGATATATCCCTGATGATGTCACCAAAATTTACCGAAAATTTCCTGCATTTTGCCTCTAATAAGTGAATTTTACGTTCACTCAAGCTCATTGGCTACAGCCTTTAATATTGCTATGATATTCAGAACCTTTCACCTAGATCCCCCAACTAAGCTTCGATTTCGAGCAAAATTATGCTGATCAATAGTAATATTTCGCAGTTCTACTGTTTACTTTTTTGAACTACATATCTAAAGGTTGTCGTGTTTTAGGACGTTCATAATTTTTGCATTAAGAAAATAATAAATACGGAATAGTGCTACATACTTCTAAGCACTTTCAAAAATAGATTTTAAAAAATAGACGGGGGACTTGCTGAGATGGACTCTTTCCCTTGAACTTCCTACCGTCTGGCCGAGCAGTCAGTCAAGTTGAAGGCCAAATGAATCACCGTTGTGATCCTTTGGATGATCTCGTTCGAACGCCCAGCGGGAAGTTGGAATTACAAACCTGGCAAGATTGCCTCATAGATTCTCATATTCACGGAAGTTCATTTGTATTTCTTTGCCATGAATGGTGCAATACTCCTTTAAACTTAATCAGAACCCTTAATTGAGCAAAGCACTGTACTCACCATTCATCAACTAAACTTAATAAGCCTGACTTTGAGGTCCTTCGGAAGATGAAATTCTATGAATTTCTATGAATTAGTTATGATCTCACTGCTCAAAACACTATAAACTTTTTCTAGATTAACTTTCATTGTTCATATCCTATATTACACTGATTCCACCGTTAATAATTTAATAATTGACCATATTTTTAAGAAACAACTAGTAAGCATTTGAATATTCATTTTTATTTTTTCTTCTTCACTTCACTTCATTCATTTTTTATTTATTCTTATTCTTTTCTTTCCTAACTGGTGATTCTTACGGTATTAATGTCAGATAATTTTATTCATGCTAACATTAAGTAGGACTCCGGTCTTCTCCGATAACTGACCTAAGACAAAAGAGTTCATTCAGATATCATTTAATTTAAAATAGTAAAATCCCCACTTAAAGTAAGTTTAAATTCAATTATTTAACATAAATACAGTAATAATCATCAGTTAGGTACGAAAATAAATCTTTTAAGCAATTTACTTTCCATCCTCAGAGTCTATGTATACTAGTCGTTGAAATCAAAGGAATGAAATTCCAATGGAAAATGAAGGTGTTCAAGATGTAAATCACACCGAGCGCTTTTGTCAACGTCTTTCTCTCTTGGAAGAGGCGTTCTGGTATCGAGGTATTTCTTCAGTGTGTTTGATCAGATTCCTCTCGTTCCCCACATACCAAAGATAATTCACCATATATTTCCAAAGCTGTGAAGGAATGTTCGGTTTTCGGACTTTTGGTCAGCTTGTTGGCCATTTGAAACTTGTTTGTGGAAGGTATAATTCAGTGGTTTATAATTCAGATATAATAATGGTTTTCTATTTGAAAATTATGTTGACCTATTTGCACCCAACAAAACATAGAAATTAGTTGAATTTGCTGATTTAGGGTAATAATTAGAATTTATGATAATAAATGCGTAGTTTAGCTTTAAGATACAGTAAGGTGTCATTCTTTGATCAGAAAATTATTGACTACTCATCCAGCTGGCCGAAAATAAAGGTAATGAGGTTATTACGAATAATAAACCAGCATTAGAAGAGTTCACGGCAATCATAGTATGAAATCATTTTTCTAGATCTTCACAAAAAGGCTAAATAGAGAGAATGTTCATTACTGTTGGTCCATGTAGTTCAGATCTCATGATCATCAAGTTGCGCACAGGATGCTTCTAGATAGGTTCCAAGATGTCGCGTGATGCATGTGTAATAGTCAAGGTTACACAATGCCCTAAGAATCGACAACGGAACTTCCATTCTTCGCCGGTTATTGATGATGTTCACTACTTGACATGGTGCCCCCGTATTAGATAAGTTCTTTGGAAGACCATTTATCAAGGTCTCTATTAGTATAGTTCGAATTTCGGTTAAGATAACACGTGTCGAGTCTTTTTCATTGCATTCAGACTCGAGGAAATTTTTGGATAAATTGTTGAATTATTCTGTAAAAACAATATTATGAAAGAGAGGATGGACTACTTGTACATGAAGGTGAATGTGCGGTGAATCCAATTTCATGTACGTAACTATTGGTACATACCTTTGGTGCCAATCCGGGTAGACTAACCCGTTCTTCGCTCCATATTGATACTAGAAGAAGGCTGAATCTAACCCCCATATTCACATAACTATCCTTGCTTAACCATACATCTTTTACGCCTTTTGGCATTGAAACTCATCAATTATTTTCCCCTATAAACCAAATTCGTGAAGAATGAAATTCAGCGTCGAATGGGACCATTAACAATAGTTGCCGCTAGTTTTTGTAAATGTGTCTAAGGGGAGCGACGGGGAAGGGGTTAACATTGGGTCAATTGTGCTGAAATTTATATAAAACAGTCTAAAATTTATACTGGGTAGTCCTGTGGCCCTTTGACCAACTACTCACCGACTTTTTAACTGTCGATACCATCGAGAATAATCTATGATTCAAGAAACACACGTTTACGCAAGTGTTCACGCGATTGGTCTGACAGTAATGAAATCTATTCGGGATTTTCTATGGCCGAATCAGCTCCTAAAAACCCGGACAAAACCAAAAACACGCGGAAACGGGTAAAATATTACCAACTGAATAAACTTGCCCTGTCTACCCTGTGACTTATCGTGTAGTTGAACGCGCTGTTCCTACTCATTTCAAGCAAGACGTAATTATTTGGGATACCCCTACCCCGAATCACCAAGAAAGCAAATTTTTGATAGCTGTATATTATAGGTTTTAACGGAGCTGTATACGTTTATAATGTTGGATCGAACGATATGAGACCTACCCCATCTTACCAAAATACCAGTGGGGGAAAATTAATATTCAAGTCTCCAAAGAGAACAATCTATTATCTACTCAAAGTCCCTAATAAGGGCAAAGTCGTTCTTAGCCTCAACAGTTAAGCTAATTATCCTTTTCGTTGTTCCAATCTTTGAGTGGTGGTCAAAGAAATGTTAACTATTTCATATGACATTTTCTGAAGTAGAGACATTGGCAATCCATCCTGCTTTTAATTTATTCATTATTATTTCCAATTACCAATGCATTGAAGATGCTTGAGTCCCAGTGGAACTATTTGAGTAGGTGGTACATTTTCAAAGGAAATTAATTAGCTTTGTGGTTATCCATTCGATATTTGCTGGATCGGAACTCATACTACTTTTTTCCAGCTTTTAGCATAGTTGTTCTACAAGTAGGTATATATTTTTTTAAGCGAAGGAGTGTGACGGTTCCTATCGATTCCAAACTGTAGTTATGAATGCCCCTCCCTCTAACGATCGAGGAAGATAATTCCTGTTAGCTGCATATAAAATACCATTAAGGTAAATACGGAGCTGGCACACTTGTCTACTTTTGTGATGTTGGATTGGACGATGTGAGCCTGCCTGCCCCATCGTACCGATATTCTACACAGCATTAATTTTTTTCTGTCAATAGGAATAATTTTCTTCATAACGATGTTAGGTTATCAGTTTCAATTAAGTACATTTTTGCGTAGCAGTACTTCATCAACACTATACATCAGTTTCTCTCATTCTTTTTGGAATCAGCGACAAAGAAAGACACTTCACGGAGGCCTTTTGTTAGTTCATTCTAAATTTTTCAAGTGAATATTTACTTTCTTGTTTGAACTCTCACCAGCGTTGGTCGAATATGGTTTCTTTGTTTGCTTTAACATGTTGTAATTGATATAACTGAGCTCTCTCTCTCTGTTTCGTAGCTTCCACTTCTTCGGTCTTCATTGAATAGGTACACTTAGGTGACGCATGTTAAACAAACATGAGTAATTAAATAAATCAATGGGTTGCGTTGGTCAATCGTCAATGACTTTCAGTGCCTATTCGTAAATGCAATAATTTATAAGGTTTAGAAAATAAATTTGTGAATTCTGTAGTCCATAGGCTTAAGTAGGTCATTCGTAATCATGTCTTCTCAACGAATTAGAGTTAAAGGAAATATTATTTTCAAAATCCGACAAATCACACTAAAATCGGTTTAGACTTGAGTAAGATGCTATTATGCGTTGGGTGGATACCTGCCAGTCTTTGCCCCTATTGAAAAAAACCCATTTCCTGCGTGAAAAAAGAAGTGGAGACAGTGAAAAACGTGCGTAACATCACCTTCAACGCTGATAACTTTAAACATCTTGACAAATAATTACCCGCATCACTAGTTTTGTCGAAGTCAAACGTGGAATGGTCATAAATCACTAGTTTGCACTCGTCAACTTTTTGCTTCGAACGAGGCTATTCGGATGTTGCTAAAGGTTTTACATTCATAGTCGATAGGAAGGAAAAAAGTTCCAATCATTCAGCATGATGGTGTGAGCAAATATTAGCAAATTGTATTGTATTTATGTTGAGTTGTTTTGAAATTTGATCGCTTTGAATGCAAAGATATTGATAATTGTGAATCTTTTGGTTGAAAAAAACTTGTTCAAACTTTTTCAAACTTTCAAACTTGTTCTGCAATTCAAACAATGATTTTTTTTCTTTTTTTTTTTAGTGATAATAAGAAATTATTTGCTGTTTTATCGATTTCTTCAGCACATTTTTGTCTGTGATTTTGTGTTTAATATTTTGTAATCTCGAGTTCATAATAGATAAACTTTTTATAAGTAACTATATACTTCTGACCAATTTAATGGCCTCAAAAAGTCCTGTCCGACGGGCTCTTCATTTACTTTGGAGTAAGTGATTTTAATCCCGACGAGTGAGAACCGCTTTTTTCAAACCCAATTCAAAGGACAGGATTCCTTCTGGCGTACTCTGCGCTCATAGATAAGATCCCCAGTCATCTCACTCAGTGCCTCGAGGACTATCACGCCATCTCAGTACAGATAGGCAGTATACTCTATTAAACAAACAGGTGCCCCAGCATCCTGAAGGCAAGATGAGCTGCCATTCATTGATATGGGCCAGCAAAATCACAGTTCAGAATTTTCTTCAAGTCAGTTCTTCAATTAAAATCGAACTCCTCGAAGAAGCCCCAGTTCCTGGAAAGAAACGTTTGATAAATAAATATAACTCAAGGACAGAAAGGCTAATTTTTTATGAAGTCTTTCACAATATTTGAATTGTCCAATGAAATGAACGATGAAAAATAGAAACACTCACTTCAATTGGGTGGTTTTATTTTATATTGATGTAGTTATATTGCAGCATAACACGTGAAAAATATATATAGGGCCTGATGTTCTCAAGTAACGTACGATAGAGCATCTGCAGAGGCCATCGAACACCAGCGTGCAATGAAATTCAGAGGAAAACACCAATGGCATCAAGCCTGCGTTATTTAACCGACATTTATTCGAAGTCTTTTGAAAATCATGGTATCCAGGGATTATGGAAAAAATGTTTACGTATACGCAATGACTGCTATTGATCTAGGTGTTGATGGAAAAATATCTTGTGTTGATCCTTCTTTTGACTCTATACAGAGAAATAGAGTCTTGTGAAATTTATTTGAAATATTCGTTTGTGCTTCCGCTAAGGCTCATTAGATATTCATAGAGTACTGGAAATCTTGTAGGTAGCTTAATATAATTCATATTAGTACTTATAGTATAGTGTAGTACTTATTTCATTGGGATACTATCTAAACCACTTATTCAATCTTAAGCTCAATTAGATCAGATGAAAAAAGTGGAAGTCGTGCTTGTGAATACGTGGCCGCTCAGACAGACAGACAGATTGTTGAACAGACAGACAAGAGCCAAAATTGGACATTGAGGACATTAGCATTTCTACTTTTGGATTTGAACGAATTTTCACCTCATCAATGTGATCACAATATTTCCTTTACCGTTGTGGGCTTAGAAGCAAAATAATAATGAATAGAAAGTTTGGAACTTTTTACTTTCTCACAACTACCGTCGAGGGGGGGGGGGGGGGGTTGGAGCTGTGTTTTCTTCTAAGGAGTGGAAAAAATTGTGCCCTCCAAAATCAAACCACGTCCTTTCTACGTTTCAGAGGTTGCTAATCAAGTTTGGTTCTGTGTCTGTATGTATGTCCTTGTGTCTGGGCCCGTTCATTGTCACGCCCAAAACTATACTAATCTATATTTAACTAACTCTATTTAATCAGATTTTAAGTAGGATTTTCAGGAATTGTGTGGGTTATCTCCTAGATGGTCCGCTATACTTGTCATTGTCCTCGGATCAATAATATCTTGAGGAAATACAAAAACGTGAATTTCCTATGAAGTCGATTTCCTTCCTTTGGTCAAATCTATTTGATTCCGTTCAGACCCGAGAGTAGTTGGATATTGGTTTCAGAATACTTAGTGTCCTATGCATTTTATTACGTTGATTTAAGTAATAAGTAATGCTTATACGCAAAACTAAAAGTGGTTGACACAGGCGAAACTCCAAGGCGAATGACCTGATTTTTATGAAACTTTAAGGGATTGTGTTAGTTTACGCCTAGAAAATCCCCTATCAATCCCATCACTGCCGGATGACGGCAAGGAATCAATTAAATTATAATGAAATAACCGCGAACGGACTTACTAGACTTACTTTCCGGTTAGGCACTTTCAGTCTGACCGGAGACACATATCTTTGTATGTATACTGTATAGGCTTTCTAAACACCTAATTAAAAATCGTCGGGGGTGGACTCAGGTACTTCGATATTGTTCAAATTGCAGTCAAGGCTAAGAGTCGTGCGTGTATTCTTAAACACCTGTACGGGACATGTTTGGAGTATTTGATAGAAATCAAGGGACTTTGTCAGTCTTAACCAAGTAAAGCTTTGTTCGATTAGTGTCAAAGTGCCACTTACCTACTCAATGATTGTCAACATTAACAATCACTTACTTATTTGTGTAATTAATTTTTTTTATTTATTTTTTTTTTATATTTTTTTTTATACATAGTCGCAATAACGGTTTACTAATGAGATTTCAACAATAATTTATTTAAAAAATAGTTTAATTAGATGTCCAAAGTTACAACCATAGTGCCAAACTACTGTACATAATTAGGTACTATAATTCATATTTATTTTACTGTTTTCTAGTTCTTGCTCATTCATGCTCAACTACTGAGAACAGACGTTCTTTTCTTTTTATTTATAATATTCCAATGAAAAATAAACAGAACAATCAACTAAAAAAACAATAATGTAACCAATATACTTACCTCATAATAAATTATACATATTACCATAATAATTATTATCTGAAGGCTAGTTGAATATTATTGGAATATTCACAATCGTGTTTCTAGTTCATCTTCTGTGGTTCACAGACATCACAATAGACAGTTCGTGTTAATAACTATAATCAAAATAAACGTTTATTAACCATTAAAAACAGCTGGCTCCAAGAAGAGAGAAGACGAGCCGATCACCAGCGAACTATAATTATATTGTTCGCAGAAGTCAAGAAACAACTTGATTTCTCATACTACAATATGCTCTAAGTTGATTGTTGATAGGATAATATCAGTATCCTTGATTAAAGAATGGCTTTTATTTTCCAACTTCAGAACATTATCACTTGTTATTTTAAACGGTGCGATTCTCCGAAAAATATTCAACGATCTGATTTTTTATACGTTACTCTCAATGATTCGGCACATTTACTTCCGAATCTACCTGCAGGCAGCGGAAAGCAATGCTATAACTTTCGGAAGATGAATAATTGGTTGTCTCCAAAATCAAAATTTCTACTCGCATTTTACGTTTTAGACCATTTTCAACAACAGATATAGATAACAGGTAATAGATTACAACAATAGCGAGCCTCATAACCCCCGCCAGCCCGCGGGGTTCTAGGGGAGGCGCTCGGGGCGCCCCAGGCAGGGGCGTCGGTCATCTTCCCCCTCATCTTCATCCACTTCGTCCTGACCTTCATTCTCTTCCTCTGCCCTGATTAATGCCCACCAGTGTGCCCACTGTGAGAGAGCCTTCAGTTCCAAGCGTGGCCTCAGTGCCCACGTCTGGCAGAAGCATCCTGTACAGGCCAACGCTGCAATTGATGTAGAGTGAGAGCGGTCCAAGTATGCTTCTGAAGATTTGCCGCGAATGGCAGCAGAGGAGGCAGAGGTTATGCGCAATGAGGTACGTCATATTAATGTATTTTGCAACAACGTTTTCCCATGCTCACACTTTCTGCCATCCAATCCCTTTGCTCGAGGCCCCACTATTAGCAGCTTGTCCAGGATGCGATCCTAGCAAAGAGCCGTGAGGCCCTTCGTCATCTCCTACAGGCGTGGGGCAACAGCCCGCCGTTCAGCAATCCTCCCCCGGGACCTCCGGTCTTCTTGAAGACTTGAAGACTAACGTGTTGAGTCTCGGGGAGCAGTTAAGCCGTATCGATGGTTATGAGGTCCTGCAAGACCTGGCGTGGCGGGCTATTGAGAGGCCTGACGGCTCGGAGGACGAGATTGCAGCCTATATACAGAGGATATCCCCAGGGGTTAAGGAGCGACCGTGACGGAGCATCAGGGAGCAGTTCCTCCTACTTTGGTGCCTCGTATAGGTTGCAGAGCAGCAAAACAAGCAAGAAGGCGGGAATATCAGCGTACAATTTTCATCCCAAAAAAGGGTCTTCCACCACTTTCAAAATATTCTGGCATCTCAACTTCAAGCTGCTGGTGTCATAGATGACGTCCAGAGAGCATTTCGGCCAGCGGACACTGTAAGCCATCTTGCCCTGACCGATTGTCTTCGTGGTATCGGGGCACCTCTCGTTTAATTGAGTATGTTGCTTGCCTGTACCACGAAGGCGTGACAGTCCTCGAGGCATGAGATGAAATGTCAGGAGATGTTGTCATTGGGCAAGGGGGAACGCCAGGGGGTCCTCTGTCGCTACTACTCTTTAACCTGGTCGTGGACATGGCCTTGTGTAAGCTGCCAGCAGAAATAGGGTTTGATCTCGACCCTGGGGTGCAAGTGGGTGCACTGGCTTTTGCTGATGGTATAATCCTACTTGCTGAAACCCGTGAGAGCTTGCAGATCGCCCTCGATGCCTTTGCTGAGTAGCTAGCCAGGTGCGGTTTGGTGGTTAACTCAGATAAGTGTGGGTCAGTCTCCTTGGTCCCACCCCGTCGCCAGCATCCGGTGAAGGTGGTGGATGAGGAGTGTTTGTTTGAGGACAGTCACCCATCCCCACCCAATCCATGCTGGAGGTTTGGCAGTTGGAGTTGACTTCATGGGTGTGGCCACCATTGCTGCAAGTCATGTAGATGGTAAAGACCGGTAGATGGTAAAGAACTCCGACAGTACTCTGAATCCCCCATTTCTTCCCAGTGGGTGGAATGGGCTTCAGAGGGCATTGGGGCCCGCGACTACTGCCATTTTCATTCAATCCTAGTGAACACAAGCCACCTTGGTGGGACAGTGGACACCCTTTGTAAAAATGAGAATCTCGTCATGATGTGGTTGCCAAGCAAATAGCAGGCGCTTTGTCATCCACTGATTGGGCTGTTGAGAGAGAGAGACTATATCAAGTGCCGAGTGACCAGGACAAGAAGCCGGATATCGTAGCTGTCAAGCACGATGGGTCTGCCATAATCCTGGATGTCCAGGTGGTCAGTTGCAGCGCGTACATGGAGCAGGCCTGGCGGGCTAAAATAAATAAATATGACAGATATGACCTGCGGCAAGCAATTTCCGAGCTAAAAGGCGTGGCGACCAATAATATCAAGGTCATAGCAGCCATGTCTGTTGCAGCAACCCTGTCATGGCGCGGGGTATGGTGTGGGAAAAGCGCCATGAAGTTACTCGAGTTATGTACAGGTAATTTTGGGGGGGCACTCCCCATCCTGCAACTTCCCTTATTCCTAAAGCCGGCGTCGAGTAAACCTGGGCGTCCTCCCCACTTTTTATTGATTTATTTGTTTCTTTTTCAATTTAATGGTGTGCCCCCTCCGCCTTTGAGGGGAGTTTTGTAAAAAAAAAATTTTTAAAGTGTGTGTGAACGCGCGAGTATGTGTGTGCGTTTACGAATAATACTAGGAAGCTATGTGCCACAACCAACTTGCCAGACGTTTTTTATGTTGTTTGTTGCGCTGTGGTAGGTAATTACAAAACTATAATATTTTTTCACATAACGTCATCTAAATAACATTAGGCTAAAACAAAAACAAATATTCCTCGCAAATATGTAGAAGTACTATTCTGATGTACATGAATATAAGATAAAGTATATTATTAGTTTGTTTTTTTTTTCTTTTTTTCATTTCAAAACCACAAAATGGTTATTTCCTTAAACTTATTCTTTCTTATTAAATCGTTGATTTTATGGCTAAACAACGGATTTGTTATCTCGATTCTGAGATGAACATTGTCTGCGATGGCACTTACATGTGAGGAAAATGTCAAAATTCAGGATTGGTTTTAAAATGTTCCGAACCGGATTTCTTCGAAAAACGTTTTCCGAGACTTGATTTTCTTCAACTTTAAAGCCTTTGAAAAAAAATGTATTTTCTTTTTTTAATCTCTAACTCAAAAAACATGCAACAGTTAAGAACTTAACTTGTACTTGAAAACTAGATATCTACTTTCGAATTTAATGCAGAGCTGGAATAATTCGTAGTCATATATGGTTTGATTACAATAACTTACGTCCGCTAATTTAACTCCGCTGGAGGCTTGGATTGGAATTACAGTGAAGCACCCCCCCCCCTCAAATCAGGTTTCATCGCTGTTGCGACTTGGTTGGTACTTTACCTACCATCTTTGATTACCCACGAGTCATTTTAGAACACCATACCAAACCCCTCAACCTACGGATGGGCAACGACCCACAGTGTTTAGATCCTGGGGCTTTTGGTGGAAAAAATTCCGAAACCACAAAAATCGACATTAATGAATAGTGCGGTGCTATCACCCTAACTAATAGCGGGAACTAATAGAAATGAGATATGTAGAGAAGAAAAAATTCATTTTTACGCCTAATCGTTTCATTGATGATGTTTGCCAAAAATAATAATAAGGTGATTTTGGTCTAATGGATGGTAATTTTGTATTAATTAGTTTTATTAACAACAATTTTGCGAGTTAGAAGGTTTCTAGAAGGTCGCCTATAAGTTCCATTGCCAATAGACTAGTTGTACTTCCCTACTATGTTGTAGTACGGCAGGCGGAGCATTGAATAACTTGTACAGATAATTAGAAATATTATGAGCCGTGGAGTTATGATATCCTGGACGTTCGATACCAATTCCATAATGCCTTCTGGTAGTAAAGAGATTCCACTAAGAGACCAAGAATTATTTATTGACGATCGTTACGATTTGTCTCAAAATTCACCTGGTATATCTGGCTAGCAAAACAACTAAGAACAGCAACAAACTCAAACAAAACCATGCTAAAAATAACAAGACATTTCACATAGAATTAACTAATTATAAATGACATCTTACCTTCGAATGTAGCCCTTCCATTAAAGAAGTAACATATTCCCTTCAATAATCTTGTAAAACTTTTCCATCCACTAAAATTCCTCCTTGTTGCCATGTGCGAGGAACCTATAGTGCCCACCCTACATGGTATACGTTTTCCATAAATTCTTATTTGATGGTCGGAAACATGCCCTAATATGGTTGCTTTCTCGTCGAACCGTTCAACTCTTCGAAACCAAATCGAAAACATAAGGATGTCTTGTATTACTACTAGTGACGTCATAAAAAGTGAAACCAATCCAACATTTTGTGTCGGTCCCGCCAATGTCAGCGCGCCGGACCTATCCCATTGAACGGCCGTCTCGACTCCGATCGTCAGCGAAAGCTGTCGCAGTTTGTTGAACTTGATAAGAGTTATTGGACGCCCTGGATTTGGGTTAGTGCGTACCGTTGAAGAGGAGACCCCCCAGACCTCCCTCCTACTTTTAATTCATGCTAATCCCTCTCTCTACTGCGAAATTCTTCTCCTCCACAGCAGACCCGGTTTTTTTTCCTATCCAGACACTCGTTTGAATCCTTTCCGGTTTTCTTTCTTTTGAATGTTCTTAATTAGGTACCGGGGAGCTGACTCACGTGGACCAGTTCGATTCTTGTTTACTACTACGTTCGAAGAATTTGACCTCAATATACTTTTCGCGTGAATACTACCACTGATTTCCACGGAATATAGACTAGAAGGTGTTGGGGACAAGGACCTACATCAATATGTTCCGTCAATGAATGGTGAAAATTTTCAATAATTTTTTAAATTTTAAATACCATGCATGGTATTGGTTTTGCTACATTGATTTCTATCAACACTAAATTTTTATCCGTTGTGATGGGAAAACGTGGTATAAATAGTGAGTTCAAGGTCCATTTCTACTTACAACGGTCAGCAGTTGAGTCTTATTGAACGAATCTTAATAATCTCATATATATACCTATTTAGTTCAAAGTTCCAGCATGATTGTACAAAGAAATTGTTAAAAACAATGTTATGGCGAAAACCTCGTGCTAAATAAAATTTGATGAGTCGAAAAAGATTTTGGATTATTAGATTTTTTGCCGTTTCTATAGATTTTCCAGCAAATATTAATGAAATTCAAGTACATTTTTCGGCATAATTTTGTGAAAAATTTTTTAATATCCTATTTATACCTGTCCTATATATTATTTTTACCTGCCCTTCTCCACCTGGACCTTGTCTGTTTGGTCAGTTATGGCCAAATGTCACAAACAACCACAATAAAACTTGGCAAATTTATTCAGTAATTCGGCGGAAAGACCCTAATAAACGCTTCAAATCGTGTTCCTTCTTCGAACCTGTTCAGCTAGGATTATCCAGTAAGCCAGAGTAAAACCAGCCAATTTTATGTGAGATAATGAGAAAGCTCACATAAGGTCTGTGCATGCTAGAAAGGAATCAAAGACATAATTCCAGAGACATTAATACGGTTGAGCGAATCTAGTTCTCTATTTTTTAATTGAAATAGGTCGTAAACATTTATTTTTGACACTCTCCAGCATAAAACTTCTTTAAGTTAAACAATCTTTGAAGGTTAGAGTGGTTCCGATTTGTTGCGATTTATTGAACCACACCCTCATAACCTCCGTTCCGAAGTTCGGTACATATCTTAAATACAAACAAATTCGCTATGGAGTTCACTCAGCTGAGTGTAATTCTGCAAGGTGTAATTATACTCCACCATTACAAGAGAAGCTCCGTTCTATATTTCAGCCTCTTAAGAGCTTCAAGTTGAATAGGAATAAAATTAGCTTGGTCAGATCAGAATTAGCGGGTTTTCAAGCACAAAGTTGGATCATCACAATCACAGGTGTGGCATAACAGTCGAAGGCTACGGGCCCAGTAGCGAGACACTTAAGGGCTAAAATCCTCGCAATAAAATCCGCTTTTGATCAAAATTTTCAACTTTTCATGTTATTATCTTCTCCTAGTTTGTGAATATGTTAAAATAAACTTCATTCAGATTTGATCAGTCTGGAATGTTGAAATAATTAATTATCAAAGTCAAAACTTACCTCGGCCCACTAGTTGGACGCACATGTTCCTAATCTTGGACAGTGGTAGGCCAGTAGTTAGGCAGTTGGTTACTCTCTCTTTATTAACAAAGGGTAAGGTCCTTTTAACTATTGTGGATCCTTTTCCCGGCCAAGTACATTATCACTACTCCATGTGGGAAAATTTGATGTAACATTTGTGTTGAAACTGTTTTGTTCAGTGCGTTTCCAAAGTGGCAGTGTCCGGACGATTGCTGTGTCTTCTGATTTTGGTAAGGAAACATAGTCAAACACCAAAATAATAAGGTTTTCCAGCTCATTTATGGAGGTTATGGTGTATTCCATTGCGGATTCTGCGAAGTTGAATTATTTTCCATCGTATCCATTCAGGAAATTTACCGTTAGAATGGATATTTATCTTACAATTAGGCCGTCTAACTTTTGGGTCACAAGCTGTTTTGAGATTCCAGTTGTTGGAAGATCTTATTTAAAAAATAAATATTCGCTCTACCAGTATATTTCCTGCGCTCTACGTCGTAAAATAATTAAACGTTTGATCAAACCGCACATTACCTGAAAATATCATAAAAATTCGTATAAACTGTAGAAGTTATTGGCCCAATAGTTGGACAGTTGCATTTTTTTCAGTTGCAAAGGATATGGTCCACCGACAGAGGATTAATTTCCTGCCACTCCATGTAGGAAACTTTGTGTAACATTTGAGTTGGAAATATTTGGTTCCTTTCGTTTCCAAAGTGCTTGTGGCCGGACTTTTGCAGTTTCTTCTGATTTTGAAAAGGAAATATGGTCTTATTAATAAGGTTTTCCTCATTATTTATGATGGTTTTGTGCAGTCCAGTGATTTTTGAACGATTTTTAGTTATTTTCCAACCTATCCATCAGGAAATAGACCGTTAGAGTGAACATTTAATTTTTAAATAATACCGTCCAGCTTCTGGATCTTCAAAACAGCTTGAGGTCCAGAAGTTAAACGGACTTATCGTACAATAAATATCCGATGTAAAGCTATACTTCCTGGATGGATAAGCTGAAAAATGATTCAACTTCGCAGAATTCGCATTGGAATACACAATAACCGTTATAAATAATCAGGCAAACCTTACAATGTTTCTTATCAAACTCTCAGGGCACAGCAAACGTCCGTACATTCACCCCTTTGGATAAGTACGAACTGAACAAAATAGTTTCAACTCAAACGTCTATCTTTAATTTAGTCATCAAGTTACTAACAAATACGCTATTAACACAGAAGGGTAAACAAAATGGATCATCATCAAAATTTGTAATACGTTTTAAGAATGTTCCCAAAGGAGCATGACGCCAGATTATGGTTGGAAGAGTTATAATCAGATGTGGTAACGAACATCATGATTCACATCAGAAACTTAGCAAGGTATGAGAATAATGTAGCCCGTGGTTGCAGACAAGTCTGCAAGTTGTTTATACAACAACAACAAAATCACCATTAACATTTATAATACATTCTACCTGGATCTTAAATATACATATTTGTGATTTGTGCAGCACAATTTTTGGAAATTGAATAGTTTATTGTGCTCATAAAGTGCTGTCCAACGATTTCACCCTTTTTTTCTGGAATATTGGAAGATTTCGTACATTTAAACGTACAAATCCCAGGTAACCGTTCCTTAAAAGTCCTTTTTTCCCTACGTGTTCATAGACGTTGGAGAAGCATCCGACTCGAGGATGCCGAAAGCCGAAGAGCCCGGAGGATACCGTGAGAGTCCACCGTGGAAGGGAGGAAGAGGCGCCAAGAGTCTATATAAGTCAGCGGGGTCATCCGACTCCAGACCAGTTCCGCCAAGTCCAGCGTAAGTACAGCACCTTTTTTTTCATGCTCCCCAACATAAAATCTAGCGATGATCAATGTTTTGTACCATTTAACCCACTAAAAAAACTACATTTCTTTGTTGTGACGATAGCTGTGAAATCAGGTTCCCGGGAGAATCCTTAATTTTCAAAAACTAATTCGTAAACTATAAATTTATTTGTGAAATAATACGCGAGGGAAAATATATGGTCGAAATTGATACAAAATAAAGAGAAAGATATGCAATACAAAAAAGTAAGACTGATGAAATCAGCGAAACAATGTTTTAAGGGAAAGAAGACGAAAATCGAATGCTGAAGTTGGAATTATATTGAAAATAATCAATAATTTTATGCTGTTCCCACAGAACGCAATATCGTCAAACATCAGAAACATTGATTCATACAGAAGAAAAATAATTAGAATTAATCTACATGGCTAATTTCAAATTGTTCGGCAAGCTAAAGGAAAATGTATATTCATGTCTTCGGTGAAATGCTTAAATAAAAATGCAAAAATCTTACGGTAAACATGCAAGATTTTACATAAACCGAACAAAAACTTACATGTAAACCGAATAAAAACTTACATGTAAGCCGAATAAAAACTTGAAGAGAAACGAAATATTATATTCATTGGTTAAAGTTGAATGGCGTACAGAAATAAACTGTCGTATTTAGGGCTAACGCATCTTAATCCAGAAAATTTTTTTAAAAAATATGATAGCAAACTGAACGGATCATCATCCAAACATTCGATCATCTCTGGATTTTGGGGTTAATTTAGTTATAACAGTAATTGTAAAATTAATTACAGTTATAGCTTAGTAGCAGCTCATACATAAGAGTATCTTTGAGTTTTATTCTGGACAGGCATCAAACAGCATTGAAATGAAACTAGTTTTAATTTTTATGTCAAACACAAGATAAGTTCACTGATTTCTTGTCTCTTCAACATTGTATGCGTCGGTTCAGGAAACCGCTTGATTTTATGAAGGAAATTTTGAAGTGATTGTATAATGAATAGTTTTTACAATGAACGAATAAGCACTAACAAAAAATGTATTTTTGTTGACGATTTCATGTCTTTGCTTTGGAATCTGAACTCGAAAATCATCACTAATTGGAGCATCGTGTGAACCCGTTGCTCAACCGATGAACAATGAGTGCTTGGTCGCTAAGAAATTATGCTTACAGTTACAGTTATGCAGTCGACCTTCGTCAACCATCCTTAAATAACGTTGGCGTATTTGAGTATATGAAAAAGAGAATTTTAAGGTCCACTAACGTTATCACGAAGAAGCCCATCGAATCATGATTTGTTCTTTAAGTTGCCGTTGTTTAGTACCTACGTTGTTTAGTAATAATGATTCAATGATTTGCCGTGATATTGGTGACAATTTTCATTCCTAAAGGTCACTTCCAAAGATTTATGGGAATGTGTCACTATGTTGCGGAATTGTAGGTACCTAAGCATTAATAAATTTTGTCACTTATAAATGTTTGAAAGAAAAAACAAGGACGCAAGGACAAAGTGAAATAAATGACATGTCCTTCGAATCGTAAACAAAAGCAACCCTCAACGGTAAATCACAATTTTTCAACAACGAAAATAGTAGAATGAAGTTAGGAGTAACCGACCCCCCCTCCCAGCCCACCCACCATCCTCCAAAAAATCAGTCCCTGTAATGTTGAAAAACCTACTACAAAAGTGTAAATAATAAGCTTCCAGAAATAGGTTTCACTTACAAACTTGGCAGGCGGCATCATTAAAATATTAAAATTCTTTTTAAAAAACCCTTAGGCTTATAAAAAATAGAAAACAGATTTTTCCCCCTTTCCCAGCCCCTAAATGACCCATAAAATGTTTCTTCTCAGGGGTTCACCACTGGTGACTTCCCCTAAGTATGTTTTCGTATTTGAGGTTCTTGTGGTAAGTTCTCTGAGCAATTGATAATACTGAACACTATTTTCACATTTCAAAAAATGAATTTTTAACCTGTAATAATTTCTATATTCCTACTAGGTATTCCAAAAATTTTGTTTTTAATTCCAAAATGTACGAATACGATAAAACCGTAGAAACCCGTATCGCGACCATTTTCCTTAGCACTTTCGGGAATAAATCGTCCTTCTTCATTTCGAAAGTTGTGACCGATTTTAACCGAACACTTAATTGGTTGTGGGTCATTATAGTACCGTTGGAATAATGAGTCGGCGCGTCAGGCGCGTTCCGATTATGTAGAAGTGGGCCCGCACAACAGATCGGTCATACATTAGTGTATCTGCCCCTAGCTGGCATGTTACGACCTTTCTAGCTGAACCAACCTGAACTACAATAGCAATGTGACAATTTGTAAAAAGGTTTCAACCAATTCAAGGCACACAACAATAAATTATTTTGGTAATTTAATTACAGTTCTCATACTTATGAAGAAATTCCTTCTGCATGCCTCTTTTGATCCAAGACAATAATTGTTTCTCCGTTTGTCTATATTAATTACTACAGATATGTGTTACATAATCAGTTGTTTAAAGTGTTTTTGTCGTAATTTCAACTTCAACCTCTTTCCCCACAAGAGTGCTAAAAAAATGTAAAACTGTAAAAATCATTAAAAATTACAACAATTCACTCATTGGAGCATTCTGTACCGTAGGAATTTATTGATACGAATCTACAATCGTACTTCCTCAAATATGTATTTACGAGTACATGTATAAAACCATTGATGACTACAGATACGTTTCCATTATGGATGGTTAGGGTTGAGGTTTGGAGTTAAGGTCAGACAAATAGTAATAACGTAAATATAGCTCGTTGCATTTATTTATAATGCATTCAATTACATGAAGGAATTTTACATGTTTCAGCATGAAAACACACATATCGTTAGCATTCCTCTGCATGGTCGTCGTGGCCGTTAGAGCTCAGATCCCAGGCATTGGTTGGTGCCCCGACAAGAGGGCAATGGCTGGCTTCGATATTGACAAGGTGATATGATTGAAATAACAGTCCGATAAATTGTAGAAATCAATAAATCAGACTATGTCATTAAAGAAACTGTTACGGTGTGATTGAAACTGTGAATGTGGTTGGCAGTTGAAAATACAGTTCTAATAAAAGTATTCCTGAATGCACATATAGGAAGAAAGTACTAAATGGGTAGGCACTAACTAGGTAGGCATGTAATAACATTAGTAAAACAGGAAACAACATCGAATTGCAACAAATAGCTCATAATATGTGCGATCAATGGATAGCCAGATAACCCCGATTTGTGTAGGGTGCGATTCAAATTTGCTGGTGCTTCAATATTGTCTACATCATCAATTTGTCTTTGTATTTCGTTGAATGATTTCTACTGGACCGGATCTGATCTAAAACTGATTAGATCATTTACCTTCCTTCTCCAGAACAAAAATCTAAATTACACTGTGCCTCGACAACGTGGTTGTCTAGTGTACAAGTTTAATAGCCTTAGAAATGGTGTGAGCTTATACACGAAGAGGATCAAATCTCGCAGCTGTAGAGCCCCCCCCCCCTCATTGGTTGTATTGGTTATATTTACCTGTTGTGGATGTGAGTAGTTGACATTTGCGAGTCAGGCATTGACTCCTTGGCTAATGAACCTAAACTCATTCAAGATACTAGATGAGAGGAAGATAAGAAATTTACCTCAGTAAACGTAGTCCCGTGGAGTACCGAGGTCCAACGGTTTAAGAGCTGAGGGAGAGGTTTGGTGTAGAAGAAACTGAATGCAAGGATTCCAGATAGAGAATGATGAGCTGGGCCAGTCCTCTGTGGTATTTACACAGGCAGGGTACCTCTTGAGGGGAAACCCCACCCGTTGCAGGGTCATGGCGTGATCCACAGCAATGGTCGTTTTCTGGCGCCTCACGGAAACTGCCCAGGCTAGTATGTTTAATTGGTAAATCCACGTCATCCTAAAAGATACCTCTGTCTGGCCACAACATTACCTATGTACTCGTATTATTCATGTTCAACTCGACTGTATTTTACTGTTAGGATAAAAAAAGGAGGCTTTTCAGTTTCGAGATGCAAGCGAAGTGAAACCACTCAACTGTCTTCGTTAGGTACTGAAGGTGTGTAATGTACAAGATTTATAAATATGTAAAAACAGGTGTTGTTGACGACATAAAAAATATTTTACTTTAGCATTAAAATAGCAGGTTGTTCAACTACTTTCGACATTGAGTTAGACATCAGGTGTCTGGGCGGTCATGCAAAAAACCAAAACCTTGTTAAAATAAATCTCACAGGGAGTAAAAATATCGTACTCCACCGTTCCCCTCCCCTCACGGCCAAAGATAGAATAAATTAGATACATGCGATATTTTATGTGCATGCGCATTGCATCATTGTCCTCTGATACCACTGATGTCGTTTTTTCAAACTGTTATTTTATTCACTATTTCAAATTTAAACTCAACTTATGTATTTCATGTCATACTCATGACATTATTGCCACTCATCTTCTATATTCAAATAAATCATACTTACGTATATTATAAACCATACAAATTACTGATGAATCAAACTCCGTTTTCAAATCATTCGTGCTCTACGTATTCTAATATAGGAAATTGTAATGATGTTAGATTTAGATAAATTATAAATCATTGCCAGTCGTTATGAAATCTCCATCGAAGTTTAAGAGAGATGCTTATAAAAGATTGATTTATACCTGGCGCATTCCAATTGGTTATGATTTCCTCGATAGAAGTTCATTGAGGAAACGTGGAGTGCAGCTTGCATACAATTTAAAGGTAAATTATGAGGCTAATCTTTATACATATTCATATTTAGAATATTAAACTAATTTTATTGAAATAAAATAACAATAACTTGTCCAATACTAAGGAAATATTAAACATTGATGGCTTACCGCTGCCATACTGGTGAGCTGCAACTCCTGTCAGCATCTAGGAAATGCCCATCGCTGACAGTATGTTGACAATACAACAGTTACTGGTTAGCAGTACATTGCAATTTGTATTTACGTAATTCAATAATGCAATTCTTTTTGCAGTATCTCGGTACGTGGTATGAAGCCGAGAGATACTTCACCGTATTAGAAGCTGGAAGTAGATGCGCCAGGACCAACTACACAAAGGCCACTGATGGGAGGATTCTCGTCTCCAACGAAATCACCAACAGGCTGTGAGTACAAATTCTACGGTACCCGGACCCATAGCTACCATTGTTCACAAATCAACAATCATTCTCACAATATCACTGTATTTAAATAATACCAATTGAAGTCCGCCAAATAATTAGAAATGTTGTTATTAGGTTTCTGTCAGGTAAAACGGCAACTACTTACTATCAAAGGGGGTTCTCGTTTGAGCTGAAAAAATTAAGAAATAATTTGATTTTTCCAGCATTTTCCAACTCTTGTGGTACCTGATAATAAAATTATACAATTCTTGATATAATGTAACCTAACGTACAACAATGCGGTTTATTAAAAATCCTTTCATTCCTTAGTACTCGAATACACTTGTTGACAAGTTATTGATGAATGACAATATCAAGAAACAGTTTCCGTATGGCATCACTTCAAAGCTATGAATAATTTATTAAAATTCATGAATAAGTGAAACACTTTAATCGAATGTGTAGAATGGTCATTGATTTGGTGAATTCATCAAGAAAAAATATAAAATTTAGTAAACAGTTTATAGATATGATAATGATAATACGAGATTTTAAAGGGAAGTTTCATTATATTCCAGCACTGGAATCAAGCGAGTTTTGGATGGTGAAATCAGGAACATCCCCAAGGGGGGTGTTGACTCCAGAATCAGCGTCAAATTCTCTAGCCTTCCATGTGAGTATCCACCACCTTGAAATAAATATGTATATGGATAACTATGTTAATTTTGTCAACCTATAGGTCAATTATACAGGGTGTCCCAAAAGTACTCCCCCCCCCCCCCCCCCCCCCCCCTTACTTTTGTCCACTATTTTTGAAATAATACAGAAATAAGTCACATAGGGGGAATAGCAATTATAGTTGTAAGCAGCTATGTATATATTAGTAATGGGGACGATAGGCTGTACACACCTTGCACATGAACTATTGTAACTATATTTATTATTTTTTGACATGCAGGTTAGTCGTTGCATAAACCGGTTTTCGTGAGGTCAGTTCGCTCCATGTATTTTTTCACAAAGATCCAAATTCGAAGCCAAAATCAGTTTTTGAAAGATGCCTTTGATTGCCTCTGATTTGAGAACTAGAAAGAAAATAAATTCGATAAGTTAAGTAAATATGAGATTGAAGGCATAGACCTTATACATCCATGATCTAACAATAGGTAATAGGAATCCCACACCATCAATTTGAATGATGCCACTCAGTTTTGTAACAAATACTTAATCATGTTCTACGGAGCGAAAACGCTGATATTATTTCTGTATTAGACAGCCCTTCTACGCAGATCATAGGTCTAGAATTATTAAACCCCGCATATACCAGTATATCATTGAACTTGGCGCTTCACGCTTCCCAAAATGGTTCACACCTTTACGGCTCCATTTACGCTTTTAGTAAATGCCAAAAAATTCAGAAAAAATATTGAAAAATACACTAGGTCGAAAAAGATAGAAATTAGCCTCAAAGGCCCCTCCCTCAGCTGATCAGTGCGCCTACGTGCATAGAAATTATATTCTTGGTATCCCATCAAAGGAGCTCTATTTCAAATTCCAGCGCTGTAAGTTAATTTAGAAAGAAATTAGTGTCACGAGCCCCTTAGCGTAGCGCATCTTCGTAACCGATTTAGATATAGGCACCTAGAGAGGGAAATTTAAGGCAATTTATAATCTATTGGAATTACGAGTATATGAACTTATACGAGTTTAAAAAAAGAGTTTTTACGTAGACTTTGCTTACGTGCTGAGCTCTACCAATGGAAAACTTGAAACCTTCACACACAGTTAATCGTGACAAGACATAAAAAACGAGAACGCTGTAGTGGCAAGGAAAATTTTAAGGTTATTTTGCTTACCTACGAAATTAAATTTGTAGCATTAGTTTAGTTATAACGCTGCGCTCGGGCCAGTTTTCGTACTCGTAACAATTTTTTATGTTGATTTTAAAGCGTTTTGTTAACAGTAGGCATGATCTTTGTTTTGCGAGAGAACAGAAACAAACAAGAAACTTCTCAAGTCGTTCCACCGTGCGGTCGGATTGGAAAAAAATATGTTTCTGACGGATTCTTATACCTAGGAAATTCCACGCTGACCCACATGTTAAGGTCGCAAACTTGTCCTTCAACGGCCAAATAGCGAAAAATTTCCTAACTAATTTTTTTGGTTCAAATTTGGAAAAATAATATTATTTCTGTTGGCATACAAAACTATCTCCCTAGAATCATTTTAGGTCGTGATGTTAGGAGTTTAAAACGAGCATGATTTTAAATATTCTAGAACCAGATGCACATAATACGGATGTGAGTAAGGTTTCCTGGTAGTTTCAATGGGAATATATATTTTTTTTTTCTTTTATTACGAGGAATAATTATTTGCAGTTATTCCAAGGGACAAGCTCTCACAACCCAGTTACTCCTCTCATAAAGTTCGTTGTAGTTAGGAACTCAGGCCGAAACTTCTTTTTATTTTGCCGTGAAAATTTGCAGCTAGTCACAAAAAATTTCAATGCTATTTGGTTGAGCATGGGATGTAGAAATTAGGGGGGGAAATCTTGCTACTCTTTTTTTACCTTTTTGAAAAATTCACTTTTAAAGTTAACGAGTGGATCTTAACTTCGAAAACATCTTTGTTTTCTATACTAGTGCTTAATTAAGATCAATCCCATTAACATAAAAATATTTTATAATCTTGAATTAGGTACATACCTATTCTCATATTCGTAGAAAATGAAGGCTCAGCTCGATTCGTGTTTCTTAGCCGGTGGATACACTTGAAATGAAACGGTAGTCAGCACTGTGTCCCTCAGGGATCCGTACACCATTTGTTAGGCCAAGGAACCTATTTAATTGTACCCAAAAACTATCTGACGATACATTAGAGACCTCATATCAAGAAAATTTAATTTTTGAATTTGTACTTTTTACATATGCCCGGTGCACTATGGCAAAAAGCCTCAACTTGAAGTGGTTGTTTACTTTCTTTGTTAATTCATTTTTTATTCAATTTTTTATTTTTTTTATTATTATTATTATTATTTTTTTTTTTTTTTTTAATTATTTACTTATCAATTTTTCCATCCAAACATAATTCCTGTATCCCACGTGGAGTACTCATGTATACATAACATCTGCATTCTTTATACATGAACAATTCGGATGTTATCCTGTAAAATTGTGTATTATTCAACAACCCACCGTTTTGTAATATTTTACTGTTACGTATTTGGAATTCCATCTTCTGTTGTACCAATAGTGACACAGGCTTGTATTTTTTCAGTCCCCGTGGAAACTGAGTACGTCATTCTGGATACTGATTACGACACTTATTCAGTTGTCTGGTCCTGCTCAGGCATCGGTCCGCTGGTCAACACACGTAAGTAGTGAATCTCGTAACTATAACCTTCGGACTTCTATTGATTTGACGATTTTTGACTTGATAGAAAGAAAGGGAGAGAAGATTGAAGGACCAATACCTTCAAAAATCTTCCGTACGAGGCTTTATACTTTTTTCCTTACAAACCTTAAACTGGCAAAGGCACATTTGGTGTTTATTCAGGCCTACGTAAAGCACGGAGTTCAGTTTGGTGAAGAGAAAAGTTGTTTCGCTAAAAAATTGCAATTTCTACAACTTTATTGTATTTTTAGACCTCCGTGGTCCATTTTGGATCGGTGTTTGTGTATCGCCAGATCCTTGCCACACGCACTACATCGACAATTTGCAACTGGTTCAAATGCATTTTATATGGAATATAACTAAGCCCAGTTCATTCATCGGTCGTGGCTCATTCAGAGGTCGTGACATCGAGGTCATGGAATCTTTAAAACGCTCTGCCACTATATGAAGATAAATACTTGAGTACTAATTATTATTCTGTTCGCTTTTACTTCAAGTTACTCTAGCGTTGAAATCTACAATCAATAGTAGGGACCTACGCATTGAAAGCTTCCATGAACCTACGAGTTTGGGGTCGGTTTCTACCTATTGTTTCACGCTTAATAAAATGGTAACACAAGCATCTCATCACCAACTCCGTTATGATCGAGTTTTACACTTCAGCGTCAAAAAATATGTAGAAACCGATCCGAAACTCTTAGGTTTATGGAGAATCATTTTTCAAGGAAACCCTAGATTCTATTGAAAAACCACATTTTTCAACATTAATAATAAATTTCACCCTTATTTAGCAAAGTAAAATTGAAATTGAATGTACCATTGGAAAGAGTATTGAATGAAGCAGTTTTTGTGGAATTTGACGTCTCTAACCCTAATTTTGAGGGCGTGGTTAATTTTTAATGAATTTTTAAATTTCTCAATGAATTAAAGTTCATGTCTAAATGAGTTTGAATGGTGCTAAATAAATAAAGAAATCGTTTTTTCTTAAAGATTGTTTAACGCTATACTGAAAATGTGGTTAAAATTGAATAAAGTTGATTTAAGGGAATAAATGTTGGTTTTAAGTCAAACAACGTGATTTTCTTAGGGGAAAAAAACCTTCAAGACCATTGCGTGACCCCCACATGCGATGTAAATGAAATCGAACGGGAGCGAATCCGGTCATTGTTTTTGCACTACGGTTTGTTCTGAGTAGACCCTCAGAAAGTTTTGTGTTGGGTTCAGCCACCATGCGTTTACGGTGGAGATGATCTGTACTATTATATACCATTTTCTAGTGGTTTTTTGGTTGAACTACTTGTTGATGGTCCTTCTGTAAGAATAGGCTCAAGCCCTACAAAAGGGGTTTCGGAGCCTTTATTGCGATGTCGAGCCCTTTTTGCGGGCCCATTTATGCTCCCTGAGGTCGAAACTCAGCTCATGATAAGGACTATTTTCTTCCGCAGGAAGCGACTGACTGGACGATTTGATCCCAAAGTTCGGCACGATGCATTCCGTTTTCTTCCTAGCAAGTGTTCATTGCACGGAGATAACATATTCATCTCGTAATAGCTCTGTCTGTGTGGTAGATAACTCAGATTGTCAATGAATCATTGAAGAGTGGGACGGTGTAACTACCGAATTTGTGAAAGGAGGTAAAAAAAAAGAAAGCTGATGTTGTTTTTTTGCGACCATTTCAGATTTGTGTTTCATAAGCAATTAGCGGATGGAGAACTAAGGTGGGCTTGTGTCGTCAAAATTTGCAACTTGTTTCTGAACAACTTTTGTTCCGTGTCTGTCGTTTGTCTTCAAATCCTCGTTACAAGCGTAATTTCCGGTTTTCATCACATTTTGATGAAATCCTCAGGAAATGTGTGTGTTAGGCTGTATTCAAGTCTTCTTTCAGTTTCACTGTTCTAAAATCAATACTTCACTTTGCGAATACGCACACGTAAAATACATACATCGAGCCTCATTTTCTCGTTTCCCAATTGATCGATTATGACGTTTTGAGCTACATCTTGATTTACTATACCCCCTAAACAAAGAAACTCCGCTTTGGAACCTTCAAGCTTTATTTAAAACATTCAATTTTCAATTCAAGTCCTTCTTTTCATAATATCTACTATTTCGGTTAGTAATAAATGGGGAACGGAATGGACCTGGATGCTGGCAGTATAATGGGCTTACTGCGCCAACTGAAGGTACCTATGCCGTCCTGGCTGTCCTGCGGAACTGAGAGCATATCGTCCCGCAACCTCTTGACACCGGGAGGAAAAAGAGCTGATTTCAGCGGTCCGGGAGCAAATTAACTCACCTTTGCGCTACTATTAATGTCTAATGTATGCCCCGGTAATGTCTGAGAATCCGGTTGTGTTTAGTTATGGTGTTGAGGGTTTTCACACTTCACCAAATCACTTGTGATGGATGATTTGGTTGCTGTTGGAGCTTTTATCGAAACTTGAATGTCAGAGAGGATGCGGACGTGGGCTCCTTCGTTCCCTCTCCTAAATGTAAAAACGCAGTGAGGCCTGGATGGAAGCCAAGCTGGTTGCTTACTCGCTTACCGCTATGTAGAATTAAAGCATTGATCCTTACCGGCACGCGAACAGTGGTCCATGCTGATAGCCTGGATGATAGCAATGAGCAATACTCTAATCGTGCTTAATTGCCAAGTAGATTGTTTACAAAGCAGTAAGCGGATCCAACTCGCTCATGCGCGGTACGAATTGCTAGAATCTTTTGATAAAAATGCCTATCTATTTGGCTATTTTATTAAAATGTTATTACAATTTTCTTATAATTCGACCTGTTCAAATAAAGATACGTTGTACTAATTGCTTACTCGTTATTTTGTGGTTTTCATGTGGAGGATCCTTCACTCCGAATTAACGCGCCGACAAGCCACCAACTAGGCACCACTGTTCACTGTGTGTTTGTACATCTATCCTCTGGGCTACCAGCGGATAAGCGGGTATACGAGTAAGCGACCAGCTGGGGTAACCGTGCTCCACTGTGCTTTTACCCTAAGGTTCACTGCTGCTCCAGCCTTTACTGCCATAGTTTTTGCCAGAAATACAGTACAGAAATAGCAGTGAGCAATACTCTAATCGTGCTTAATTGCCAAGTAGATTGTTTACAAAGCAGTAAGCGGATCCAACTCGCTCATGCGCGGTACGAATTGCTAGAATCTTTTGATAAAAATGCCTATCTATTTGGCCTATGAGGCAAATTTGCCATAGTTTTTGCCAGAAATACCAAGGTGTTTTTCTCAAGTAGAATAGAGACATTCGAACTGGGTTTCGCCCCGTCTACTCTACTCTGCTTCAGAACCATCTGTGTGTTAGATGATATCATTGAAGCTGGACATATAGGAGGTCATATAGCCTCCCTTTTTATGAAGATCCATGAATGTAAGACAGGCGGAGTAAAACTAACATGGCTGCTGAGAGTGTGAAAAAGGTATTTGTATTTCTCGGTGACGTGTGAGCGTAATGTTTTTTTTACAGTATAGTTAGTGATTATGAGCATATCGAAAATATGCATATTCGTACCTATTGCATGTTAATATATATATTTAACATTGCAGAGAGCGCTTGGGTGATGACAAGGGAGAGGCTGCCGCCTGGAACTGTCCTTCAGAAGGCGTATGCTGTACTCGACAAGCAGAAGATCTCCAGGACGTTCTTCGTGAGAGCAGAACAGGAGGAGTGCAACATCGGCGACCCCGTTCCCTCGGCCGACTCCACCCACCATAGGAGTGCTGTGGCCGACCCAGAGGCAAAGCCAGTCCCTGACCCGGAACCCGCTCCCGCTGCCGCCCCCGCAGCTGCCCCCGAACCTGCCGCCGCACCCGCTGCTTCGCCAGCAGCTGAACCTGCCGCTGCGCCCGCTGCTGAACCTGCTGCTGTTCCCGCTGCTGAACCTGCCGCTGTCCCTGCCGCCATTCCAGAAGCCGCTCCTCTTCCAGTCGCAGCTGCCGCCCCCATCGAAGAGAAAAAACCAGCACCAGCCATCACAGCTGCTCCTCCTGCACCTCTCGCTGCCTCCCTCCCTGCTGAATCCATGAAGAACTGAACGATTCCTTCCCTCCAACAATCAATCTCGACAAGCTTTAATCGTTTAATTTAATTTAATTTATTTCGTTTTTCAACAAAATTTTTTAATAAAACTTCCAAAAATTGAAATTCTGACTATCATTAATTTGGTCACCAAAATCATCTCCCTTTATCATATACATACCATTCTATCCTTATTATTGTAAATTTACCCTATTGATTATGATTGCAATCATCTGTAATAGGCCACAGTAGTGGACTCGAGAGGGTATGCAGCCATTCCCGGAGCTATCATACGATACACCTGGGCTACGAGGTCACGTTAATCTATTTGTCACGTTAATTGCCAAAAATATTTCAATCATGCGTATTTGTTAATTTTCGCCATTTTCGATTCCCATAGATATTCCTACACCTACATGATTTTAACAAAGAAAAATTCAGAAAACGTGATCGTTACAAATAAAGTCTGAGGTTTTCCAGCCCTTCTTTTTGTAATATTTGGAAAACGGTGATATATATATTTGAATAAATCAAATGAATAACATCAATCTGGGAGAAAACCATTTGTTCGGTTGAACTCTAGAACTTTGTTCAATACAACTAAATTCGATTCCTAGAAACTGAGCAACATATGAAAAATAGATTGATTCAGTTATAATAATATGTGTGGCGTTGTCACATCCTTTCACCCCCCCCCCCCCCCCTAACCCATAACGGGTATTTTTCATAGCATCTCCATCTTGTTGATCCTTCAGATTTTTGGGGCTGGTCTTTTGTAAATTCTGTCAGCTATCTGTACTTCTACTATCCTCACTTGTGCTCCTTGCACCTTGGTGTCACCTTGCTCTTTGTGACTTGGGGTAGAAAATTCGCAAAACTGCTCTAAGGGCTTCTCGCTTTGTTGGTATTTTTTCACCACTTAGTATTTGCTCGTCAAGTACAGCAGTAGTCTGTAGTTGTAAAGTGTCCTCTTTCCAATTCCTTTTGAGTCCCAAGACTTTTTCAAACTTGTAAGTTTCAGATCTCATCTCTTTGCAAACAGCATTAATCTGGTGGTTATTGCTAATCCAACCATACGTTGAATCCTTCTTGCTTATGTACATGTACTATTCCCTCAACTGATCTCCTTGCCTCCTCTTATGTCTCAACATCTCTCACACCTGTCTCGCTCCGTAGGCTAGTGTCGAATATCCACGAGTATTCTGAGGGATATCTGAGGAATTTGGTGCACTAACGGGTTATCTGCGGTACCCAGTTGAAGAAAGTAAAACATAGATAATATACTGCGATATGTTGGTATGCTATATTTTCCTGGGAGAACTCTTATTAACACTCAAACACCTTTGATGTCATTTTGCTTCCTATAAATTCCTATAAATCTGCTTTTTTACACTTGAAACCACTTGGTGTTTTAAGCTTAAATTGGTAATATCTTCCGGGCACTGATTTCGATTCTGGGATAAAAAATTAAAAATAAGCACTCACGAAAGTGTTCCTTTCCTAATATTTGACATTTGAGACTATAAATGTAGCCGAAGTACTATCATCATACTCGGCACGTAAAATAATTTCTTCAAAACTATGATGGATATATCCCACCATGATGGGTAGTCCTCCCTTCTCCTTTCGTGTCTCTGCCACTTTTAGGTTATTCCTGTAGCTTTTCAGATTTCAGAATAACCTCTGAGTGTAGTAGGCTAATCGCCTCTACTCTTTTAAGGGTGAACTACTGCTTTCCATCACCTCAGTGTCATGAAACTCACGATTTCCACTCGTAATTTACGATTTAAGCCCGCAAGGCGAGCAGAATTCGTATTTGTCTCTCTTTTAGGTTAAAGAGGCAAAACTAGGGGTACTCACTTACAGTGTGATTTCAATGGAATTTCAATTTTCAATTTCTATGTTTAGCCAATTAAATTAAATGACGATTATTAAATTAGACTTATTGACGATTAAATTCTTAGGGCAGATTATTTCTAAATAATAGTTCCAGAATCGTCTAACTGAAACATATTGGGTGAGTCCTCCCCTCCCCCCGTCTAGACTTCTACCCTACTATATCAACACTATCGAACTTGATGTTGGTCCGATTCAAATCTACCAAGATCATTCGGCTCCGAGTAGAATACTTTCCAAGATTAATATCGAGCAAGTTTTACCTCACTCTGTTCTATTGAAGTACAGCGGAGCTCATACATTTTGAGTCATGTCACAAATAAATTCGCACAAACAGCGTTTCACGTAGTACCTACTCGTACTTCAATAGAAAAGGGTCTGAGATGAATCTTGCTCGATATAAACCTCGGAAATACATAAATCTGAGACAAATGAGCATTGGCATACTTCAATCAGGCCAATATCTAGGTCGCTAGGAGATATAAAAGTAAAAAGGGTGATTGATCGGGGAGAGGACTCACCCAAAATTGGCCCGATTTTCAATTATTTTTAATTACCTTATTTCGGGAGTTAATTTGCAGCTATTGGGTCAAATTGCTTTTTTGTTTCTTTTTAATATGTTCAAGTACTTTGGTAAGCATGGATATATCTGGAGAACGCATGGTTTAGGAATTATAAGGGGGAAACTTTAAAATGTGAATTTTAGCCATCGTTATGTTGTTAGCCACCGATTTTGAGACAGCGGACAAAGATTTTCTCACTATGAATGGGCTAAATTTTCAAAATCCTGAAGAAAAAATGTATACGTATATGAAATTTTCCTTCCCCCGAAATTACTGCATATTTTCGTCGTCGGCTCCTGCACTATACGTTTGGAAGGTTCACACGGAAATAAATGTTGGATTTTCAAGTCAATAAATTATTTATTAAAATCTAGGGGCAAATAAATAAAACATCATACATAAATTAAAGGAAGTCACACAACTAATCTATTCCTCACAAAGCTATGGTAGGAGAATATTCGTTTATACAGAAACTATGATATGCTGCACTCAACTCTAAAAACTAAATTATTGCAGTCTCAGTCTATAATAAAGAGTATCTACGAATTTCAGATTCGTTATCGGCCATTTAAAATCCAACGTAGATGGCGATTCTCATAACATCGCTTTGTCACCAACTATCATCAAAAACAACTATTTTCAAAATTGTTGAATCAGTGGGAAGATTGCGAAATCAGACGATTCGGATACTCTCCACAGCATATTTCACATAATGTTTGTTAGATAGCCTACCTAACCTACCCCGCTAACCTAAAGTAGCTTTCCTGTTGATAGAATAGTTTGGGAAGACGTGGTACCTTTAAAATTTTCAACTGACAAAAAATATTCGTGAGACTGATCGCAATAGGTTTGACAGTTGGTAACCGCTACGCGTACATCAATCAATTCATACACAATTCGAGACCTAATCGGTTATACTAGGTAGTTCTTTTTCCAAGAGCCCAAATTTTCAAGCAGGAATGGCAAAAAGAAGTACTAGAAGGTAAGAAAAATTGAAAAGTGTTGTTCAACTCAACATTTGAAAAATACAGATTAGTTAAATAAGCTAAAAGAATAATTATGATAAGCTGCACAAAAATAATCATCAATTCCTTTGCCTGTTACGTCTAGAATACAATACAATCGGCATTCATTTGTATCATCGAATATAGTGAACACAAAAAGTTTCATCATGATACAAAAAATAATGTATCAGGTATTATGATAACATTTTAATCCACTTTTGAATTATAGGTAGTTTAGGTCGTTCGTCGTTATAATACATTCATACCTCTTGTCAAAAGAATTAAACATTTCGTCATGGATTGTACGTACATGGTTACTATAAGATATACATAGAGTTTGCATTTGTCAAGATAAATATTGAAATCACTCGAGGTAGGTATAATTCTTTTGACTGAAGTTTATAATTCAAAAGTAAATTAATAATGTCCTGTACAGATACTAAAGGCACAGACATGTTGGCATAATAAGTGCAGATGTTATCTTCAACGTAACTCAAACGTTATATCTGGTTGATGGATCATGGGTATTGGAGATTGTTGAATTTCTTGAGTCCTTGATATCTGGACAGTTGGATTGGTCAGTGCGGTAAAAAAACGCTTTGCTGAGTCCATTGGTGTCGAAAACTGAATATGCTTTTTCCATGACACTGACCTCGGGAATGCGCTCTCGAGTCAAAATCCAGGCGTTTCCTGCGGGAAGAGAAAAATAAGAACAGGAAAAATACTATAGCAATAGTATTAATTAGTAATACGAAAAATGGTTCTATTATATGCATACTAATTATCCACAAGTATCCATCAATATGCCAGCATGACCACTTTATACCTAGGTAGGAACGTTTAATTTTTAAGTCAGTTTCATATTCAGTTTCCTTAGTGAATTTAAACACATTTAAACACTCATAATTCATTATGTTTTTTGATCATTTTTCGAAATCGGAAAGTACCAGAATGCCAAAACTTCATTTCTATTTAGGAAAAAAATGCATGGAACGACACTCGTGAGATGGTAGATATGAAATCTGTAGCATTAACATTTATTGTTGGTGAAGATACTCTATCTGCTTACTTATGCTTACGAATCCCAGTGCATTGCAGGACCAAGCAACAGCATACTCATCATAGTCCGTGTCCAGGATAGTGTAAGGTACGTCCACTGAAAGCAGATGATGCATATTGTAGTCTCTCAAATATAATGAAATAAAATGTGCAAATTATTACGAAAGGTTCATTATTTCTGTTTTGGATAGGCCCTCTATGTTTATCGCTTGGCTATAATAATTTACTAAACGGAGTCTATGGAACACTAGGTATCTGATGTATAACTAATGATGTTGAATAAAACTCCAACCTACAGTTCACTAGGCCGGCTGTATATAACAACACTTGTAATAAACTCCATTTCTTGAAAGTGAATTTCATTGTAATATCAGTTGATTCGATCGTCGTGGTTTATAAGGGAATTTCCACTGTGTGTGTGCGTGCGTGCTTGCGTGCATTAAATTTACAAACTATGCTTAAAAAAATAAAACTAAAAACTGCGGAAGTTCAATTCCCCTAGCAACGGCTGGGTTGTACGTGAAAAAACTGTTGAAAACATGAACTAACAACCTTACTTCACTACCTTGTTGTGTAGTGGTTGACAACGCTACTGGGTCGTTTTCAAAAAATTACTCTAAGTTAAACCATAATTTTGATGTAAACTTAGTAAAGTAAGCGGAAATCATCAGAAATGCTTGCATACGAGTCTGCAACACATTGGGACATTTTCATGTGTGTTTTCTTATTATTTTCTTATCATTAGGGAAAAAACTGGATTCTAGAGCCACTCAGCTGATCTGTAATCGGTCAGTTGTGTTCAGAAGTCCCTCAAGGGGCTACATACCAAATCTCAGATTCGTGGGATCATTAGGGAAAAAACTGGATTCTAGAGCCACTCAGCTGATCTGGGATCGGTCAGTTGCGTTCAGAAGTCCCTCAAGGGGCTACATACCAAATCTCAGAATCGTGGGATCATTAGGGGAAAAACTGGATTCAAGAGCCACTCAGCTGATCTGGGATCGGTCAGTTGTGTTCAGAAGTCCCTCAAGGGGCTACATACCAAATCTCAGAATCGTGGGATCATTAGGGAAAAAAATGGATTCTAGAGCCACTCAGCTGATCTGGGATCGGTCAGTTGTGTTCAGAAGTCCCTCAAGGGCCCACATACCAAATCTCAGAATCGTGGAATCATTAGGGAAAAAACTGGAATCTAGAGCCACTCAGCTGATCTGGGATCGGTCAGTTGTGTTCAGAAGTCCCTCAAGGGCCCACATACCAAATCTCAGAATCGTGGGATCATTAGGGAAAAAACTGGATTCTAGAGCCACTCAGCTGATCTTGGATCGGTCAGTTGTGTTCAGAAGTCCCTCAAGGGGCTACATACCAAATCTCAGAATCGTGGGATCATTAGGGAAAAAACTGGTTTCTAGAGCCACTCAGCTGATCTGGGATCGGTCAGTTGTGTTCAGAAGTCCCTCAAGGGCCCACATACCAAATCTCAGAATCGTGGGATCATTAGGGAAAAAACTGGATTCTAGAGCCACTCAGCTGATCTTGGATCGGTCAGTCGTGTTCAGAAGTCCCTCAAGGGGCTACATACCAAATCTCAGAATCAATGGATCATTAGGGAAAAAACTGGATTCTAGAGCCACTCAGCTGATCTGGGATCGGTCAGTTGCGTTCAGAAGTCCCTCAAGGGGCTACATACCAAATCTCAGAATCGTGGGATCATTAGGGAAAAAACTGGATTCTAGAGCCACTCAGCTGATCTGGGATCGGTCAGTTGTGTTCAGAAGTCCCTCAAGGGGCTACATACCAAATCTCAGAATCGTGGGATCATTAGGGAAAAAACTGGATTCTAGAGCCACTCAGCTGATCTGGGATCGGTCAGTTGTGTTCAGAAGTCCCTCAAGGGCCCACATACCAAATCTCAGAATCGTGGGATCATTAGGTAAAAACGTCATTTCTTATGGTCATAATCATCGTTGTGGCCACTTGGGACAATTTTCGTGAGCAATTTTCGTGAGCAATTATTTTCCGTGACGTTTTTTTAGTTTATGTGCCAAAGCAAAGACATGAAAATGTCAAAAACACTAAAAATTGCTAAAAACGGCTTCAAATTGTTAAATTAATATTTTTACCAGAATCGTAGTCGAAAGGTGTTTATCTGAAATGTGACTTCTGAAGTTAAAAATTTGAATTTGGGCACATTAGTGACGAGAGAAAATTTCTAAGGAATGGAATTTACCTATCGATTCTACCACTTCTAAAACAATTGGACTATCTCCAGAATTATAATAGTAAAAATCAAACTTTTCAATGATAGGTGATACTTACTTGGTAAGTAAGGGTAGCTGAAGAACATTTTAGAAGCATGGTCATTTTTTACTTCGATTAATCTTGCAACGGTTTCAGTAAAACTTCCAGATCTGAGGAAATATTATTAATTATCAAAACATACTCGTAACATAATCTTAGATAGAAACCTAGAGCACAATAAATTATTATAAAGTATAAGTAGCAATAATTTATCAATAAAATCCCGGTTCTGATTCGAAAAATACAGATTTCCTTTAAGAGCTTGACTTTATTGGTTTTTCCAATTAATTTACTAAACCTTTTCCTCCAAATCTATCATCATTTCCGATTCTTCCATCCTTTTTCATTGGGATTTTTTCTTCTTGATTTTTAACTTTCGATTTTATATTCGAAACTCAAAATATTGGAATATCGGGAACTACTTTGTCATTAAACGAAGCAAAAGTCATTCAGTTGGAATAAAGCATTCATTCTTGTTACTTCATTCTCCAAACCTAAAGAAACTAGGTTAGGTAAAAGCTTATAAACGTTTCAAAACTAATATTCTGCCACCTACCTATACATGATGGATTAGACATTAGTAGGTTATTCTCTATGAACTTGAATCATAATAATACTCTATCCACAAAAATTGCTCCAGTTCCAGAAAAAAAAATGTAATTACAAACAATTATTTACACAGCACAATTTTTTTGTTCCCGTTAAACAATTTGTTTCCAATTAAAGCGTCAAATAAACCAAGACGCTCGGCATATATAATTAGGCAGTACATAAGGACCTACCCGAAGTTTTGATGTACTACACTCTCCATCCTCCAACATTTTTGGAAATGTAAACTTTAATATTCTTATCAGGGTGCGGTGTAAATGTGTTACTTACACCAAATTTTTCTGCCTGCTGATAGTTTTGATGTAATGGTCTCCATCTTTAACGTACTCCAAACTGACGCATTTCCCTCCCAATTGGTATACTTGATAATATCTCTCTGCTTCATACCATACTCCCATGAACTGAAACGTGAATAAATTAATAATTATAATTATTAGATCAGTAAATCGTATAGAACCGAATTGGAATAGATAGGTACACATATTTATATTATTTACTAGAAAAATATATGCAGGAGCTTTTATATCTCTGTTGCAAATGTTAAAAACAATAAGACTAAATGGTCTTAAAATACATTTATCTGCGCCGCGCACACGCAACAGTGCGCGCATACTTTGATTTTCAAATGCCAAACTGTCTTTGCAGATTCCGATTATACGGGTGAGGGATTTTCATGGTTGTTTTGTAATTTTCTTGATAGTAAGATCTGAGCGACTGCTTTCCAAAAAGGTGCCATATGTTGGGTACCTGACCAGTAAAACGGCTCTTGAAATTCATTTGTACGATGAGGTCACGGCCGACCCCCGCCCGTGCGCCGCCAGAGGGACCTCACGCATCAACTTCCAACCCGATTAGAGGCCTTTTGAAGAGAACTAAACGGTCTTTTGAGCTTACAATTGCTATTTGGTGGTTTTTAAGTGCGCTAATCCGAATCTGAGGTGAAAAGTGTGGAATTTCAACCGATGTTCCCCATTTCAAGAAAAGTTCACACCTTGAGCATGTTACGGTTTATTGTATAGATTGCGCGCAACTCGTACAGCGCTAAGGCGATTTCGCGCCATATCAGAGTCACTGCCTCTGTAAATATTTTCGATTTTATGGGTAATACTCGATTTTATAGCTTATAGTAACAAAATTTTAAACGGCTGTTCTCTTGAACAATTTGAGCCTTTTTCAGAATTTTAATAAAGTCAGAAAATTTATCTCACCGCGCGATTTATTGTCGGAAATTAATGGGGAAAAATGTGTACCACACCGGGGAGAAAATGGATGAACCTTCCTCTATGGGACACCCTGTATATTGCAGGACTTATACACTCTGTATGTGTTTACTTTCTCACCGTATAATTTAATTCACCCAGTGGTAAGTTCTCCACAATAACGGCATTATGTGAACTTCATATGCTTACGTGATTGGTTTTAGGGGCAAAAGAGTAGCGGATATTTTTTCTTCCTATGTACAGGAAGTTAAAAGGATACGAATTTATTAATGTGAGCTAAATGCCAACTCATGTGATTTCGTTGAAATTGTTGAAGTAATTTGGACAACGATCCAAAAAAACTTCAAATTATTCCCCTTATGTTCATTATTTTTCTCAGTAGATCATCCTTCTGCTAAAATCAGTGATCCGCGCTGATTCTTCTCAGCGCTTGTCGTATTGATGATCTATTATTCATTTGAAGCAATTTGAAGTCCTTTTGGGGAGCGAACGGTTGAACGAATGGTCATCCTGACGGTCTCATTCGATTTGTTGAAATGTAAGCTATCAAAATCAAACAAAAAAACTAGTATCTGCCTTACCAATGACTTTTTTTAGCCACTGATTTTGGACGATTTCAGCCCTTACTATTTCCTCTAGGGGTTGATTTAAATTTAGGTTGAGAGTTCAAAACTATCATTAGTTGCTATGATAATTTTAAACCAAGTTTCTCAACAGTGGTACAGAATTTCCAAGAAAATTGAAAGAAGGTAGCTGACGGGTATATTATTATTATTCAATCATTCATTTATTTATTTATCGATTTAATTTTAATTCGATTTCGGAAACGGCGTTTCTAAAACGAAAGCCAATGAATATGAAGTAGGGGAAGAGGAGGGGGCTAATTTTGTTCTCAATTGATTAAAAATTATCAATATTGAAAATAAGTAATACAATAAAATTATAATTAAAAAACATTTTTCAAAGTAGATTATTACGAATTTCAACAGCTGAATGTTTACCATCGCAGTTTAAAAATTCACCTCCAAATTTACATCCTAAAGCCTTTTACAGATGGACTGAGTGATCAATGTACAGACTCAATAAATGCATACATATACTATTTATATATGTAATATAAAATACAACAATCGACTGTTCGTCATAAAACATATGATAATAGTTCATTATAATAATAACTGTCACTTAACAGCAAATAACAGTAACTCAACTGTTGGGCCATCTCATTACAATGATCTCTAGTTGCTATTAAAAATTTATTATGTATACATTACTCTTGAAATGTTGAAGGACTCCATCGCGTCGAGCTGTGGGCATTCTCCGAAGTAAGGTACTTGAGCTGATGTGTACCCAATCCACATCCACGTTGCCAGAAAAACCGTATGTGTGAGCTCCATCGTAAACACCTGTAAAATCCAGTGACCTACTTCGTACAAAAGTTAAACATACTTGCGTAGGTACATACTTACTCTTGTACAACGGTAACTTAATAGTATGCCTAATAGGGGATAAATAGCTGACACCTCTAAAAGCTGAGTCGTGGCATTTTTTAACGTTAGATTATTTTGGTTCGCTGATTTCTCCTCAGCTCAATTCTGCAGGGTTGCCTTTCACCTTTCACTTCCTTGAACGGTAAAAAATTAGTGTCGGAGTTGGGCCAGTAACCTGATCTAGTGCCACTCACCCTTCATGAACTACTCTACTTCACAGAAGCTCTAATCAAAATTTTGCCACATCATGTTTTGAACATGTTTTATAGTTTTACACCAATTGAACGAATAAGACCAATCAACTCCGGTAGGTCGTGTTGATTGAGAGAATTCGTAGTAATACAACCTACCTTACGTTATTTATGAAGGTAAGGAAGCTTTGTGTTCTTGACTGAAGTCGAAAAAATTTGTGTCCTTCAAAATAACAATTTCCACTTGCTTTTTGCGTTTCATAGCTTGTTGATCGATTTTGGTTCCATGTCTGTCTGTCTGATGTCTCTCTGTCTGTGGTAAATCTTTGTCGCGCCCAAAACTATACCAAGTTTCAGTCCGATTCCAATGAATTTTCAGGGATTGAGCGAGTTAGCTCCTAGACGGTCCCCTATAATTTTCAATGCCGTCGAATCAACAGTAGCCTGTGCACATGCGCAAACGTGAATTTCTAATAACGATGATTTCTCATCACCTGTAAGTCCGATTTCGTTCACACGCTTTTTGGGTGTAAGTTCTAGAAAATTGCCCAATAAATTTTATCGCAATTGGTAAAGTAATAACCATTGCGCACGCGCAAAACTAATATCGATTGACAAAGGCAAAACTCCGAATCTAATGGCCAGATTTTTATTAAATTTTCAAGGATTTTGCGGTTTAGCTCCTATATGTTCCCCTATAAATTTCATTGCTCTTGAATTAATAGTATTCTGTGCGCATGCGCAAACTTTAATTACTTATAACGTCGACTCATCAAGCATTTTGACTCGTGCTTTGTTCTTCAACTAATTCTATACGTCCATGTTACAATATGTGAGGAAGCTATACTCCCCTCCCAACTGCAGACATGTCAGGATGTCAGGGAGAGTGGTAGGTGCACCGAGTAATTCCCATGGAACCAATGCCACCTTCTTATTTGAACCGCAAGTACTAAGAACCGCAACGCGCAGTTTGTTGTTGTTGTGTTCCACGGTATAGGGTATTGGTTTTTTAGAGCGATGACTGGGGAAGTGGGGGGGGGGATCCGTAGAATACACACTTTTTTCGGAGTCAGCACACCAAATACCAATACCTTAAAACAGATCAACAACAACAAATTTTTTCAATCGTTTCCGTGATTTTGCGTAAATGCGCGTGTAATTTTGGGACTATTTTTGTGAATTATTAAAACAAACACAGAAACGTCCCTTTGAATGGATTGTACATAATTTTGGAGAGAATTAAAATAAAAGACAAAACACATGCCGCTAATGACCCTTCTGGTTGAGGTGCGGCCTAAACCTTTAAAAAAAATCATGATTTTTCGGAATAAACATTACCCCTCCCCCACCATTTACCCCCTCCACTGGCAATAAATTTGAAACTTCCAAGGTGGCATAACTGGTCTAAAATCTGGATCTAACAAATAATAAAAACTGCCACGGAAATTAGATGAATCTACTAAAAATGTCTCGATTTTTCGCTATTATCCCCTCCATTCACCCCCTTCAATCATGAAATTTGAAACTCCTGGCACAATATAACTAAATATAATAATAAGCAAATCACATATAATTACCATATGTATGGTATAAACACAAGGTTTTCTCTCTCGCCCTTAATCTAAACGCAAGGCGGGGCAGGGAGTGGGTCTCATCCCGACCACTCTGATTGATCTAACCATTCCCTTAATCCTTTCTAATCGCCATGTCTTATAATCCTGCTAGGCACTTTGTCGTAATCCTTCTTACCTGTCGCTACATTCCAATCAAACCACATTCGCTAATCAATTTCTGCAATCTCCCAAATTCGAGTGCTACCAAATTCTTTGAGTGCCGACCGTCAACAACTTCACGTGCGCGGCCTCCACTGGAAGCAGTACAGGATCCTGGATTTTCGGAGCGACTTCCCATCAGGTACCTGCCTTCCTACCATTCCTTTTGTATGCATGCCAATTTGGGAGGTTTTGGGGTTGAATGCCCGAATTCTTCTGCTCGCTGTTGCGCTAAATCAGCCCTAGGCGGCAGTGGCCCTTCATAAAATCCATTTAGGACTTTTCTTGTTGGATGGGCATTATTATACTATAAAAGTCCCCAACACACCATATAATAACCAAAGTCATAATTAAACAAAAAATAATCACGAAAATCTGACGAGAATAGTTAAAACATCACGATTTGACTATTGCCTACCCCCCTCCATTCACCCCCATTCATAAAGAAATTTGAAACTCCTGATATGCGTTCTAAAGCTTGACCAAATTTATAGTTGAAAAAAAAATGGACTAGAATAATTAAAACATCATGATTTATCAGTATTGCCCCTTCCATTCACACCTCCCCATGATGATATTTAAAACTCCTTCCATACGTTCTAAAACTATATCGAATTCGTGATGGAACAAAACAAGAATCACAAAGATCGGTCGAAAATTGTAGCTTGGGCAGCGCTGGAAAGAATAGATAATTATTCCCTCCATCCCCCACCCCCCTCACCACGACAGCAAATCCGAAAGTTCCAAGGTTTGTTGCATAACTAGACTAAAATTGGAATTGAACAAGGAAAGAATAACGAAAATCAGTTGAGAATTACAGTTCGGGTGGCGACGACAACATTTGTCGAAAAATCACGTTATTTCGGCTTTACCCCCTCCATTTCCTCCCTTCCAAAATCAAATTCAATTTTTTCCGGAGTTTTTTGCATAACTAGACTATCAAACAAAGAAAATATCTCGAAAATCGGTGGAAAGTGGTGGCCAGGGCAGCGTCGACTAAATTTGTCACACACACACACAGCCTATATATTTTTTCCATGGATTTGGTCTTAGAATGGTCTGAAATGGATTTGTATGCGTTTATTTTTTGTCCCCTAGGCTTGGGTTGTCCCCCTAAGATCTATTCCCTAGGGTTTTCTTCAAAATCAATCAGTAATCTTATGTAGGTACCTAACCGTCACAAGCAATTGACCAAATACAAGACGGAGAACCAGAATTTTTCAAAAAACTATGGAACAGAATTGCTGATATTGAGGATGCTTTTTTATTCCTTACAAGAATAGGTACATGGTTTTATGGTTTATGGATTTCCAGCCCCCGCTAATGAGGAGTAAATCTGTGATTTGTAGATACAGTAATGTAGGTACATTATATTTATATAGATATGAGCACATAGGTGACATAGGTATTTTAAAATCTTAGGCTCTATAAAAACGTTTAATAGAATTTGTTGATCATGCATAGATAGATAAAGGAACACTGCATAGACATTCGCCGGAGTTTGTGAATTGTGAAAGGATAACAACAAACCTCAAAACCTGAGGCCGTTACTTAAAGAATGTACTGGGTAGGTACTACCTACTTACTTGCAAGTGAGCGGGCAGATGCGTTCGGACGATGCGCGGCTCAACTGATCTTGATCTCGGGTAAACGGGGGTCCGTGAGAGAAACGTCGATCCTGCCACAACGTGTTTTTGTAGGTCAATCCCCACAGAGTTCTCCCACTCGGAGAAATGGACTTCCCTTTTACAATTTCTTCCTTTCTCGACAGGGGAATCCCTTCTGTTTACTCCATGAGCTGTTTGCATACGAAGGAGGCCGGCAGACGGTGCTTCTTTCTCTGGTGAAGTAACTACTTAACTTCGGTTGAAAGAGATGAGCTTCTTTTTGTCCCGTCTTTTGAAAGCGGTACAGTGTACATAAAAGTACGCAACGGTTCCATTGTGTTATCATTGTTGAAATATTTGCCTAAAATTTTTAGAATGTGCTAGTTCGCCATGCTTGGGACGTGATTTCCCTCCGAGTGACCCAGGGTTTCATGCATCAGTGCGGGTAGTTTTATGATTTTTCATAGTTGCCTATGAAGCCTGCTGAATGCTTGTGGGCCTGCCCCAAGTTAGGATCCTACCTTCAACTCATCCTACTTTTCCCACAGATGCTTTATTCAACAAATTTTGTTGTTTGCTTCCATACATATCAAGGCTGTAGAACGTCTAATCGAAAACCTGTAAAATTACTATGATTGTTTCCGTCAGCATCGAGGAAGTAGGAATGTTCAATATAATTCGTAATCAATATTGAGTGAAAATAATCTAAAAATGCAGAAGTCTATGGAGTTACTTCATGAAGAGTATCGAAGTTGGTAAAGTTTTACTGCAGAAACTTATGTGATGAATTGACACTCAACAGCTTTCCAACAAATAGATTTTATGAGGCTAAAATGGCGGGAGTTACGTTTCCCCAGCATAGGATTGGTCGTAAGTAAACAGCATTAAGCGATTGTCCCACTACTTTCTTGGAATCACGCCATTTTTACATTATGTATTCGGTAGAAGTAAAGCGTGTTTCCTGCTTTTCAAAACATCTGGAGTGAGGCTTCACACTACGTTCCTTACTAGTTAACCTATTTTTGGAAGTATTTTGCTAATTACCTCCCTTAGAGTATTTTCCAAGCACAAGGGGTACCTAATATCATTTTTACCCACAAGAAAAGTAACTCCTGTGAATTTCATCAAAATCCCTCGAGCCATTTTGGAGAAAAGGCAAAAAAGTGCTAAAAACGACGTATTTTAACCTATTTAATTTTTTAAACCCCTAAAAATGATCATTTTAAGATGATTTTTCTACAGTAGCTAGCTCTTGGGTATAGAAACCCAACCCCGAAATTGGAATTTTTTTATGCTGTACCGTAAGGTCGCAATTGTTTACACGAGTTACATACACACATACATACACACACACACACACACACACATACATTTTCATGATACGTATAGATATGGGTTCAGGTTGAACAAAATACCCATCCTAACATGAGTTTCAGAAATCGATTTTCAGGGTGATTGCAAGATTTTCCCTTCACCGTTCGGGTTAAGTAAGGGAAGTAAAAATATACATAAGAAACATCTTGCAAGGCCTCCCTGATTTGCTCTAACTACTTGCAGATTTTGGTGAAAAATTAAGCTACTGCTGATGATTGAAAAAATTTTACTCTCAAAATGTACATATAATGCTATGAAACATACCAGGACCCTCGTAACAAGTTTCTTAACTGAAGGCTTCGATTTTTTTTTAAATTCGTCAAAATTTGTGCGGGCGCTGTTGAAAACCCCCGTATAATATGGGAAGGGAAAATGTGTGTAATAATGACCTGTTAATAATGAGAAAACGCAGATTTCAGTTTTGGGGGCCAATTATTTCATTTCTCGCAACAATACAACGTTTTCCTACTCTACCAATGCAATGGTGATGCAAACATTTAGAACTTGGACGTCATCGCATCGGTCTGGAGTTATATTTATAAACAAATAACGTAACAGCATAGTTGTGGATTTCTAGGAAAAATCCCCTTGTCTTCACCATGAAAGGGCTCGCTTAGTTAGTATCGTTGGGTACCGATCATCGATTTCAAAGATCCATATCTCTGTCGGGTGAAATAGAAAGTAGGTTAAGGGCTTTCACTGGGCACTTCTTGAAATTTAATGCAAACGGGGTTATTCGCGTTGAGTGCGGTGGGTGGGCAAGGTATCAATCCGACGTGACAGCTCGTGCTAAGAGAAAGTCATGTTCGCAGAACTGTTCAGTCATCTGTACGAGATAAATGACGGAAAGTTTTGCGGGCGATTTTTTTGTCATTTCATTGGCAAATGTTTCCTAGGAGCTTTCCGAGAAGTGTAGATACTAAATCAAAATTATCAACCTAATATAAAATTTGTAAGCAGGCCTAGGGTAGAACTCAGAACATTCGATAAAATTACAAGCGAAATTTGTTGCGAAATTGGCCACGAGTTTACAATTCCTTCCTTTAAGATGCTGAACACTAAAATGAATAAACCAGAGAATTTTAGGGAATGATTCAACAAAAACATTTAGTGCGATGCTTCCTCTAATTTTCAAGTTCCCAATGTCCCTGTAAAACATTATCACTTAGGGCTGATATTAGTCAACAAGCTCAATAAGTTTGGCGCAGTTAAAACATCATCAGCGTAGGCTTATGTTGTGGCCAACGTTTCTGTCCTTTACCTTTCAGTACTCGCGTAGATCATAGCCTTCCATTTAATCGAACGTAGTTTGTAATTTTGATATTCCAGCCCTCTCATGTTTTTGCTATTCCTCTGGGCCATTAAGGCACACATGTTAGTGTGATATACGAATCCATCCTATGCGAATTTGCTTTTTAAAAAATTACCAATTTGACCATCAGACGAGCGTATTCAAGTACCTGTTTTCCTTTTTCACCAAATATTTTTTACAATCCCTAATAAAGCTTTCAAAAATTAGGAGGTTTAAAGCACACAATCGTCTATCAGAATAGGAAAGAGAATTTAGTTAAGTACCTAATCACTGTGACTTTCATATTGATGGCAATCTGATTTGAAGGAGACAATCGTAAACATTTTTTGATCATCCTAGTTTGCCTAACTTACAATGAATGGCGGGATTCAAAACATACATTGGGGAGAGCCCGTCAATGGCTCTAAGTAGCTGAAATTAATTTTCCTTTTAACTTTAATACTTGTTAATGCAAGTATGATTGCGATGATAATGATGTGCGGATTTGAGCAAAATACTCAATGTAGCAATCAAGTGGAAAACTGGATTTTACACAAATTTTGAGAAACTATAACTCATTCAATTTTTGAGTAAAATCGAGCAAATTTGCGATCGATCTACGCAAAATTGGATTTTTTTTCAACATTCCTTCAATTAGATTAAATATCAAATTTTACCCTTTGTGCGAATGGCTGGTATTCTCCGAGTAGGTAGGTATGTACTACAAATTTTGAAAAACAACATTAGGTATAACACTTATAAATCAGTCAATTCAAGAATCTCTAGTGGTCAATCGCCTCAAAATTTATCCTCCATGTATATCTTTGTTGTGGAACGAAAATTGTTTCGAGTTGTATTGGTAGGAGTGTACCTAATTGAAAAATAGGTTGAAAAAAAAATTTTTTCCCTCCACGAAAATGCATGAGGAGTCATTCTGGTTTATTATTTTCAATATTATAGAAAATGTGTAATCGACCAAGAAAAAAATATAGGTAATGAAATTCGAGATCCCGAAAACTTTCATGGTAAGTAGGAACGTTCGATACTTATCGATATTAGTACCGTATCGATACTTTTCTTTCGATACCAAGTATTTTGGTATCGATACTTTCCTTTCGATACTAGTACTGGTATCGGAAAAAAGTCAAGTATCGTAAGAAATACTCAAATGGAAATTAATCGTCAACTTATTGTATTGTATTATTGTAAAAAATAGATTGTTGGAGAAAGATAGGTTGGTAAAGGAAGATAGATTAGGATTAGATAAAAACGTTTAGGTAAAAACGCTGATGATGAGATGTCGCGGTACTTGAGCCAACCGGTGTTGTAATTGAAGGCAGACCCACTAACAGAGTGGGAGGGCATGAGGACGATATATCCTGAGCTTAATCAGCAACCCCGGCTGATGCTGATTGCAACTTCTGTTCCATGTGAGAGACTATTCTCGAAGACAGGGATTCTTTTGAATGAATCACCAAGCCGCCTGTCCCCCAGATATCTCAATAAACTGGTGTTTCTGAGCGGTGTGGGGAAACAAATGTGGGATTTGAAGGGGTAATAAAACCAATCAACATTTGTAAAAATGTTTGTATGTTCATTTTTTAAATAATTAAAAGCGTTGGTGGTTGATTAAAGGGTGTTTTTCTTTCTTGCCTGTTCAGTTCCTTCAACAAATTTTCAATTTTTATTAAATTATCATCAGTAGGTACCTACAATACCTTTCTGTTAATAATCTACTCATTCGTTAGTATCAATACTACTGAATAATATTTTATTAGTACTAGTGTAGTATACCTGTATACTATTGTAGTAAGTAAACTGATTTTCATTCTCACTTTTTGCTAATGACAATTTTGTATCGATGCAAGTATATTATCGATACTTTTGATTCGATACTAGTACGGTATCGATATTTTGATTCAAGTACTTTTACGAGTACTAATATCGATACTTTGCTGGTATCGAACATCCCTAATGGTAAGAGCTTTTTTCTGGTAGCCATTGATAGATGTCATCCCAAAGTATCGAATGAAACCACCCGGGTCGCAGTACATTAATCCGTTCGCACTTCCCAAGAGCTAGGGAGACAGGAAAAAACATCACATCAGTACGTACTGAGCTGGGATGCTTTGGACTTTTTCCGGCATTCCTTCCCCTACTCGCTTTATTAACTACAACAGTCGTATCAGCTAAAATTCCAATATCATTCTGACTTCTGACATGGCAAAATCGAATTTATACCTTATGGCATTGAGGTGATGTTAATGCAGTGATTCCCCCTTCAAAGGGGAGAGGCGATTAACCTGCTACACCCAGAGGTTTCCTGAAGTTTGAATAACCTCAGGAATACCTACCTCCAGTTGCAACGTTTTCAAGAATCGAGGAGGAACTACTCAAATCAATAACAAACTCTCGTCACCTATAGATGGACTAGTTAAGAGTAGGTAGATGCTTTATTTTATCTCATCAACTTTCAGTTGGTGGATACTTGCATCAAAGACAGAAGGTACCTATACTTCGATCAGAGGGACTAGTAAACTATAGATGTTTTATTTGAATATATTACCTTTCTCTCTGTTGGGGACTACATCTACGAAGGCATGACAAGAACATCCTTTCGCCCGACCATCAACGCAAATCGGTTACGAAGGTACATTACTGTATGGAATCCGTGAGGCTAATTACTTTCATAGATTACTTACTGTAGGTCCTATAGTGCTGAAATTTAAAATGGAGCTCCTTTGAGACATTTAAAATATGAATACCTACGAAATAGAGAGGGGCTCAGATCAGCTGAGGGGCCTCTGAGGCTAAGTACCTAACTTTTTTCTTAATCTACCTACAGTGAAATGGAACATTGTTTGTTAACATTAAGACATAGTTTGCACCCCTAATTAGCAAAGTAAAATTAAAATTGACTGCACCGTTGGAAAGCTGGGATTGTGGTGCAACTTTTAGACTTGCAGCATGAAAATTGGGTACTTTTCCGTTATCCCCCCCACTGTTTCACGACTTTCGCGACTGATTCACGCCCGCCCGATGTTTCTATGCCGTTGCCTTCTTCCTTCTGTTCCTTCTCACTTAGATTACATTTTTACGTAGGATTGGTGACAATTTCAAGCTGTGGGTAGAAATTAAACTATTTAAAAAGATGCCTGTAGGCATCATATTATGTTTTACACCCCCAGCACACTCTGTTGAGATTATTTTGAGTTCTATTTTGTTTCCTCCAAGCATCAACATGTGCTTGAACTCAAGGAGAGATTTTTTCGCTGTACTTTGAACTCAAGAAGAGATAATCAAGTTAATGTTGACCAAACCAGCAGTCTCGTTTTTGACCCAGAGGGGGCTCCGTTCGTGTGGTCTCTGAATTACAAAAGTCGTCCATTTTCTCTATAAAAAAATCTTTTTCGTTAGTTTATATTGTCTAGTTTGTGGAGGAATAGTTGTTTCGTGAGGAGGAATAGTGTTTGTTCGAGAAGTCATGATATATTCGTTTTTTCTCTTATTTTAACTCGCACCAAATATATATAAAATCCATTCATAGGGACGTCCGTGTAATGTGTGCATTACTTGATGAATTCACCACACTTACCAATATGATTTCATGTAGTTTTGCGTAGTGGCGATATTGTACTTTTCATACCGTACTTAAAATAGTTAGGGCATAAGTTAGTTAGGTATTTTAAAGTGTTAGATCCTTCCATTATATCATTATTATCTCAGAACCATTCTTCCAAAGTAACAGAAGAATGGCTCTGCATTTCAATATTGATACAATATCTTATAGGTACATAAGACACAGTTTTACAAACACCATGGGTTCACCTGGATGGGGCAAGGAGTATGATCAGAGGAGCTGAACAATTGACATAAATTAATAACTACTTCATGGCACTTTCTATGTTTTTATATTATTTCCATTTTACATACAATTTCATGCAATTCTGTCAATACAATACAATACAATACAATATACAATAGTACAATACAATGGCAATACAAAAAACAATTTCATACAATTCTCTCAATTTCTTGTTTAAAGGATATCTGTGGAAAAAACAAAACAAAATTTAGATTAATTTGAAACTTTGTAGCTCATGCATACTGATAAGTAAAAAAAAATTATTATCAACTACAATAGGTACTGCGTTACCACATCAAGAGGCCTACAATGGACCAAAATAATCTTAAGGAAATCGTGAAAATCAATACTTACTAGTGAAATGAGAGTGTGCAGTCTTCAGTTTTGCGATTTATGCAGTTAAATGCAGCACACACTTTAACCATTGTGCATTATCAAAGAAATTTCATGAGTAGATGAACTATAATACAATCTTCATTGCACATAAATAAACGATGTTGCCCCCAATATGGCCGACTACAGACCGTTCAATTTGCAACGTGACACTAGCGCTACGAGTGGGTCTAGTTTACTATTACAATGTCTTTGACGATATTTTATCAGCCATCTCCACTGAGGTTACGTCCTCCATGGGCGGAGCTTTAAAAGTTGTCACCCCTTCTGAAGAAGAATGCTTCCGGACATATTCTACCATGGGATTTCCATTCTCAAACGACCTGACTTTACCCACGAAGTATTAATAAAATTTTTCCCTGAAAATTGCACAAGAACCCAATCACCAACCGCAACCTCACACACTGGCTTAAAAAGTGTGAAACTTTCTTCTTGGGAATCGTCATTGTTGTCTTCGATAATTGATTGATCTTCTATGGAAGCATTTTCGTCGAGTTGCTGTTGTATCCAAGTATCAAGGTCTGGATCTTTATCAGAATCTTGGAAGAGATGAGATGGTTTAAAATCTGATTCTTCTGAACTGATATCAGGAACGTGTTTTGGCACTGTTTGTTCTTTTCTTGGACTTTGACTTGTTCTCATTCTGCTTTTTCCTCTTAAGGGCCACTTTCACCAACAACATAAACGAGTTTAAGTTAGAAAAGATTAACAAATAATCGAGATTCCAGCTAATCGTCTTTCACCAAACCACTTTACGAGTTTAAACTCCTAACGAGGTGGCTTGAGGTTAATCTCCCAATCTCGATGTTAATCTCCCAACCCTCGGCCAGTTAACTCTTGCCAATCTCAGATTAGTGATAAAAATGATATCGAGCAAAATGGCCGCCCTCCAACAGCTGATTCCTCATACCTCTACAGTTTGGTTCACAGTTTATTATTATAGTTTATATATAGTTTATTGTTATTCAAGTTTTTGATGATGAATTCACGTGATTTATCGCTCGGATTAATTTGATTCCTCGGATGAGGACGATGTCCTGCAAAGACGCCCAAGGACGATCCGACGGCGCATTCCACATTTTGACGGGTTGGACGACGTCGAATTTCGGCGGAGATTCCGGCTCCCAAAACCGACAGTTTTGAAAGTCCTCGAGCTTATCGACACTCACCTGGAGTTCCCTTCGAACAGGTATAAGTTGGAAAAAGGCTTTTATACCATCAAATCGATGAATTATAATACGAAATTGATGTAGGATGGTAGGAAAATAAAGTATAATCGATGATGATTGCACGTTATAATACGATGTTGAATTGCTATCCCTTGTACAGTATGTACCTACCTACCTATACCACATAAAATAACTTATGTACATTTAAATAAGGTGATCAACCGTCCTGCTTCCGTCAAATGATGTGTCACAGGTCACACTTTCTTTGTTGGAAGTCAACGAAAAGTTGCGAGTAACTAGGTAACTAGATAAAAACGGCGCGGGTAAAAACGGGTCGTGGTTGTGATTCACTGATTTATTGTCTTGATATGTCGGACACATGGCGGGTTTTCTAACTGTCGTTTCAAATTGTCCAATTTTTCATTGGACAGTTTCCGGAATCTCCGTTAGGGAAACTCGATTATTCCAATCTTGGTTTAAACGAATTTTGGGTTGGTGAAAGACGCCAAGGTTCGATCCTCGAGATTATATTTAATCGAGTTTGGCCAATCTCGGATTTATAAGTTGTTGGTGAAAGTGGCCCTTAGCCTCTCTTTCTTCTTATTTTCTATCTTCTGCTTATTGTTTACTTCTCATAAGAGTTATCAATTGTGACATAATCACACTTAGATAAACACAAATAATTAAAAGGGGCAAGTGCATACTACTGTGCACTTCCCCCGCCACTGTGGTATGCACTTACCCCAGCACCCAATTCCAATGGGGCAAGTGCAAACCAGGGCCTAAAACATATAAAAAACGGTATATTATTAAAAACTCACTGAATAACTGAAAGAGTAACATCTGAAGTATCTACTCACCACAAAAGAACTTCCCAAAAGTACCACTGTACATGGATGAAAACTGATTAATGCAGACCTCACCAACTCCACATGGTGACCAAAAGCACAATCATGGAAGAAGAGAGTCTCTTCTTCCATATAATGCTGAGTTTACCTAACGTTCCACTCCAGTGCACTCTGGTTGCAGTAGTTTCAAGCTACATACTGTTTACTGCGAGGTCTCATAGATGGCAGCTTTCCCAACAATACACAAGTGAAATGAAACTCCATGTGGTGAAATCCACCACCTCTTTTCAACAGCCCTTTTCAGGGCTACCAAAAAGAGGTAGGCACACCACAAAAATATTTTCAAGACGTCGAAGTACAACTCCGTCAAACAAAATATTTCACCGGAGAGAAAATACTAAATTCTCTCCCAAAAGTGAAATATTAAAGATTAACACGCAAGGCGACCTCCCCAAACATTTACTGGGCGAGAGAGATGCGACAAACATCTCGAGACAGGTCGCCTTGAACGAGATCACGCAAGGCGACCTCCCCAAACATTTACTGGGCGAGAGAGATGCGACGAAAAGTTCGAAACAAGTCGCCTTAGGAAAACTCAAGGTCGTTCAGCCCCCGGGGACCCCGTCAAAGCAACGGACGCAGGGAAACCACCTCGAAAAACCAACTCAGCTATCGTATGCCCAGATACTGAGAAAACACTGAGCGAACCAATGAGATTGCACAGTCGAATTTATGAAATTAAGCGGACCAACCAGGAGGCGGCAGGAGGCGGCCACCTCCCTATAAATACCCCGCTGGGAGCCCCCCGAAATTCATTCCACTCTCCGCTCTCGACGAAGACACCTCCGAAGTACGAAGAATTCTACACGCTCTACGCTGACGAACCTTCTGCATTGCGAGTTCATCTCAAGAACGGCTTCCCACTGCTTTCTACAAGCCAGACCTTCTCTCCTCACAGATTTCGCATTGGCATCTACGAGTCCAGTGATTATTCATCCTGCTCATTGCCCAACGTAGATCTCCTGGTAGGACGCCACCCGGTACTTCTATCGATATTTTCTTTAGACAGTACGCCCGAGGGACGTTTCCGAGCCGTGTCACCCGGACTACACAGCCTTCAGCTCGTAGTCGACCGCTGGGGCGCGCCGGTAAATTACTCAGCTCCTACGCTCTAATTTACCGTCTACGGAAGTCTTTTTTCAAGACTGCGAGGTAGGACCCTGCCGTCTGAGCATTGGAAAGACGCTCCGGCAAGCGAGTCCACTTCCAAAACCCTCTATTTTTCACACGTAGAGGCATCGAAACGAGCCAAAAAACTCGATCAATTTCGATGGAACGTCAGCCTTCTTACTTCCCCTTGCGGGGGAAGGAGGAAGGCGGCAAGACTGGGGCGAGTGACCACCGAGTGTCAAATACACTCCAAATGCACAAAAAGCAGAGGATACTTTTCAGTACCTCAACCAAGCTCAGTATATTCCCCTTTCAGATATAAATCTAAGGCCGGAATATTACAAAACGGCTCAGTACGAAACTGATCGAACCCAGCACTCGGGACACGAGCCTAGCGCTCCGCGCGGCTGCGACACGGACTATCCACCCTTCCGGCCCGCGAAATCAGTTGACCTTGGCGGCTCCGCCCGCATTCCTCGCGGGGGTGGCCTAGAAACCGACCCGCATAACCGGGATATAAATGTCCGACTTGGTTTACCAACGTCAAGTCAAACCTACATAAATCCACTACAAATGGTGACCCCGCCTTTGAACAGGCTCAACACGGAGCATTTCGTTCCCTCTTATGAAGCTAGTGGATTTCAGGGAACCACTGCGGGCGTGCGACCCCCGCCGGGCCTCTACGCCCCACATCTCACGCAACATCCCTCTACAAACAGTGGTTTTCAAGCACTTTTAGAGGAGATGGGAGATTATCAAAAACCAGTCTTCCAAAAGAAGAATATTGATCGTGCACTCGCCGAGTTCGATCAATACTGCGTGAGAAAACACATGAGAACGCAAAACGAATGCTTCTCAGCTATATACAAGTGGGTACCAGAGGAAATGAGGGAAGCTATCGACTCAGCTTACCTCACAGCACCTCACGCACCCTACGAAGAGGCCAAACAGCGCCTCCTACGAGAATATGGGTTGTCTTTACAGGACAGGCTCCTCGCACTCGAGGACCCCGCATCTCTCGCCAAAAAACCCAGCACCAAGTACCACGAAATGTACTCGAAAGCTGTTGGGTACTTTTCGGAAGCTCTCATCACTCAAAAGTGGATTGAGACTCTTCCCATCGAAGCACGAGGTATGGTCGCAGCTCAGCCTACCACGACCTCCCGGCTCGACCTAGCTGATACGCTACACGCGTACAGAGCAGAGAATACTTCTCTGAACATACGAGGAGTTGAATCTACTCCGAAACCCATAAATACTGGTTTCAAAAAGGCCCTCTCGAAACAAGCTGAGTTCAAACACCAACCAGTGGAGAGTAAACCTCACAAACCGATGGCCTACGTCTGTCGAAACCACGTACGTTTCGGTAACGAAACTCGCAAATGTGCAGACCCAGAACACTGCACTTGGAAGACAAACACTGCTTCCAAAACTAGCAAAAAGGCTGCGACTATAAGCCAACCTAAAACCCGGGTTCCTACCGAAAATACTCAGCAGTCGGTACAAGAAAGTACCATTCCAACCTCCGACACAGAGGGTTCGGAAAACGAGTAACTGCCAGCGTATCTGAGCCTATACGCCGGCAGTCTACTGAGTATAAAAGGCTTTTTTTCAAGTGCAAACTAAATGGCACTGAATTTCTCATTGACACGGGAGCAGAAGTGAACATTCTGCCCCACAATGTCACAAAAAAATTGGGCTTGAAAATTCTCAAGTCCAACGTTAAGCTCACAGCAGCTAACGGAGCCCCTATCGATACACTAGGGCGAGCTGACACAACAATTAACATCGGCCTCGGGGACATGACCACCGAGTTTATGATCACGAAAGTTGATCTAGCGATCCTAGGTATCCCATTCCTCGAATCTTGGGATATCGGAATACGGGTCAAACACAAGTACATTTATAAAGATAAAATGAAGTGCTATGCCGATCAAAAAATAGCTGCAGTCATGAACGAAAAGTTCACTGACGAACAAATTGCAGCTACTATCCCTCACCGTGACAATACACCTCAACCAGAGGACGTGCAAATCACGGAGGACGAAAACATTCGCTCTATCATTAACAAATACAATGATAAAATGAGCAAACTTAATGGTAAATGGAAGAACAACGGGGTTTACCACCGTATAACCACGGAGGGAACCCCAGTACACTTCCGAGCTAGACCCATGGCAGGTGAGAAACGGGCTCAAGTCAAAAAGACTTTTGACGAAATGCTTTCAGAAGGCATAATTGCACCATCGGATTCCGAATGGGCATCTCCGTTACACTGTGTGCCAAAAAAAGACGGGTCATGGAGAATCACCGGCGATTATCGTTTCCTCAACGCGAAAACGAAGAAAGACGCCTACCCTCCTCCTCACATTCGCTCGTTCCAAGCGAATTTACATGATACACAAATCTATTCAACAATAGATTTAAAATCAGCGTATTATCATATCCCGATGCACCCAGATGACGCTCATAAAACTGCGATTATTACACCTTTCGGTCTTTATGAGTTTAAGAAAATGAGCATGGGTTTAGCCGGAGCGGCTCAAACATGGCAAAGATACATGGACAGCATCATGCGAAAATTTGATTTCGCATTTGTCTATCTAGATGACATCCTGGTGGCTTCGAAGAATTATAACGAACACATGAACCACCTACAACGAATTTTTGACAAACTGGGGGAACACGGACTTCGAGTAGGTTTTGATAAATGCGTTTTTTCGAAACCTACCGTCGATTTCCTAGGTTTCACTATCTCGAAGGAAGGAATAATTCCTAAACGAGACAAAATAGAAGCCATAGAACAATTTCCTAGGCCAGTGGACGTACGAAGTCTACGCAGATTCCTAGGTATGTGTGGTTTCTACCGAGCATGCTCAAGCAAATTCGCTCACACGGCACAACCTCTGTATGACTCCATTCAGTCAAACAAAAAGAATGACAGAACACCTATCGAATGGACATCAGAGAGAGAAAAAGCTTTCAACAGCTTAAAGCAAGCAATGATCAAAGCAACATTGCATAACATTGCTCACCCACACCCTACGGCGGAGTGGAGATTGGTCTGTGACGCGTCCGACACACACATCGGAGCGGCACTAGAACAAGAAATTACAGACAAACATGGCTCGAAATCGTACCAACCATTGGGATTTTTCAGCAAAGAGATTCCAGAACAATGGAAAAACAAAGCATCTTTCGACAAGGAAATGTTCGCCGTTTACCAAGCGTGCATTCACTGGCACAACGACTTGGACGGCAGATCCTTCCATATTTGTTCAGATCACAAGCCTCTGCTAGGCACGATGCTTAAAAAGAATGCTCATTTTTCTAAAATGAGATTAAGATGGCTAACATACATCTCTCAAATGACGAGTGACATTCGTCATATTTCAGGAGAGAGCAACGTCGTCGCCGACGCACTCTCCAGACCCTTCGATCCGGTCGAAATTCAAACGAAATCGGTTTCAACACAGACGGACGAGGGTCCACCCATAGCTGAAATTTCGAAAATTACGGCTGCAATAGAATGCAACCTTCTACTGCACATTTCAAATTCACAAATTCGCTCTCCCCCTACCGCGGAGGACAAATTGAAACTCACACGAGTTGAATTCTCTCAAGGAGAAATTTGGTGTAACCTAGACCTAGGACACCCTAGACCTTATATTCCAAACGAAATAAGGGAAGAAATAATAAGCCAAATTCACAATTTGGGACACCCAGGTATACACTCTACAGTGTATAAAGTTAAACAACGATATTTTTGGCACGGACTACGTGCAGATGTCTCAAACTGGGTTCGAGCATGCGAAACTTGCCAACGAGCAAAAATCACGCGCTCCGTGAAGCTCCCTTACTCCGAATTTGAAACGGCAAACAAATTTTCACACGTACACGTGGATATTACCGGACCTTTACCTTTAGCAAAAGGAGGGAAACGTTACATTTTGATGATGGTTGATAGAGCAACGGGTTGGCTAGAGGCAGTCCCTCTCAACAACATCGAAACAACCACAATCACAAATGCATTTATCAATATTTGGGTAGCTTCAAAGGGCGTACCTAAATACATTACAAGTGATCAGGGCACCCAATTTGAATCAGATCTGTTCAATTCCATTATGGAACGTCTCGGAGTAAAACATACTCACACGTTACCATACAAACCATCAACAAACGGTATGGTAGAACGCAGAAACAGATCTTTGAAAGAAGCTCTCAAAGCTCAGAACGAAAATTGGCTCGATGCACTTCCCAAAGTTCTACTCGCCATGCGTACGGCAGTAGACCCGGCGACTGAAACTACGCCTTTCCAAAAAGTTTACGGGATTGACGTACCTCTCCCAGGAGACATTTTCGTAACTTCTACGAACCTTTCGGAACCTCTTTTCTTCCGACCTACGCATATTAAACATAATAACACAAAATATGCCGTAAACATGCCCAAAAACTTGGATACATGTACTCATGTCTATATCAGAGTGCCCACACAGCTCACCTCTCTCCAATGTCCTTACACGGGACCGTTCAAAGTAGTTAAAAGAGATAAGTTTTCGGTTACAGTGCAAATTGGCGAACATACTAAAAAAGTTCCCAAACAGCAAATCAAGCCAGCTTATACTCTACACTCGGAAGAAGCTGTATCGCAGGGACAATCTCTGTTACAAAATCAGACAGGAAGTAAGGAGAAAACTCCCCGAAAATCCGCCAGAGGGCGCGTTCCATCTACCAAATTTGACGGAAAGTGGGTAACTGCGCTCGAAACAAGCCACGCCCATTTTTCTCGGGTAGGAGCAATAAGAAGTATAAATATGGAAAGCCCCACAGCCAGAGACCATAACGATCTCAACCATGGCAGCTTCTACTCCTACTACAACCAACATGATGACCGACGAGGTCGAGGAGTTCCTCCTTGCCGAGGAAGCCCTCCCAGCTCCAATCGGCCCACTACCGCCTTCGCCGAAACGGGAGACCAAGCTCCAAGCTCCCACGGAGGTGGTCTGGACAAGGCCCCAGCCCTACCAGCCACCATTTCCACCCACCCAGCCACTGCCTACGCCTCCGCCCGCTCACCAGCTACCGGCACCTCCCAGGCAGTGGATCTCCTCGGGCGATGTACCTGTTCCTCGCTGGGAAGAGATGAGCACCGCGGGGTGGTCAGAGCCCAGCACCTCCCGGGCTCCCCCGCAACAGCCCAGCCGCGACCGCGGGCCAAGCCCTCGCGGGTTTGGTTCCCGTCGGCAGAGCTCGGGCCGGCCAAGGCCGCCCCGCGACGCTCGTCGAAACCGGCGAGGCCGGGGCGCACCACAGGGACGGGACGCGAGGCCTGCACCTCCGCCTCCGCCCCAACTGGCGAGGTTCTCCTACGGAGAGTTCCGAGTGGATCTCCCAGTTCTCCCCCATCGGCGTCGTCGTTGATGACACGACGTCTTGGGGGGGCCCCTGTGGTGAAATCCACCACCTCTTTTCAACAGCCCTTTTCAGGGCTACCAAAAAGAGGTAGGCACACCACAAAAATATTTTCAAGACGTCGAAGTACAACTCCGTCAAACAAAATATTTCACCGGAGAGAAAATACTAAATTCTCTCCCAAAAGTGAAATATTAAAGATTAACACGCAAGGCGACCTCCCCAAACATTTACTGGGCGAGAGAGATGCGACAAACATCTCGAGACAGGTCGCCTTGAACGAGATCACGCAAGGCGACCTCCCCAAACATTTACTGGGCGAGAGAGATGCGACGAAAAGTTCGAAACAAGTCGCCTTAGGAAAACTCAAGGTCGTTCAGCCCCCGGGGACCCCGTCAAAGCAACGGACGCAGGGAAACCACCTCGAAAAACCAACTCAGCTATCGTATGCCCAGATACTGAGAAAACACTGAGCGAACCAATGAGATTGCACAGTCGAATTTATGAAATTAAGCGGACCAACCAAGAGGCGGCAGGAGGCGGCCACCTCCCTATAAATACCCCGCTGGGAGCCCTCCGAAATTCATTCCACTCTCCGCTCTCGACGAAGACACCTCCGAAGTACGAAGAATTCTACACGCTCTACGCTGACGAACCTTCTGCATTGCGAGTTCATCTCAAGAACGGCTTCCCACTGCTTTCTACAAGCCAGACCTTCTCTCCTCACAGATTTCGCATTGGCATCTACGAGTCCAGTGATTATTCATCCTGCTCATTGCCCAACGTAGATCTCCTGGTAGGACGCCACCCGGTACTTCTATCGATATTTTCTTTAGACAGTACGCCCGAGGGACGTTTCCGAGCCGTGTCACCCGGACTACACAGCCTTCAGCTCGTAGTCGACCGCTGGGGCGCGCCGGTAAATTACTCAGCTCCTACGCTCTAATTTACCGTCTACGGAAGTCTTTTTTCAAGACTGCGAGGTAGGACCCTGCCGTCTGAGCATTGGAAAGACGCTCCGGCAAGCGAGTCCACTTCCAAAACCCTCTATTTTTCACACGTAGAGGCATCGAAACGAGCCAAAAAACTCGATCAATTTCGATGGAACGTCAGCCTTCTTACTTCCCCTTGCGGGGGAAGGAGGAAGGCGGCAAGACCGGGGCGAGTGACCAACGTAGTGCGCCCTACCGGCCACCCGGTGAGTCCGCTGAACCAACCATCAGCGCAAGGCGCGACCCACACGTCCGGATCGCCTTCTCGCCCGACGTATTCGTTCGAGAAACTGTCGAACAAGACTCACCTACACAAAAGATCGAGCAAACCTTTCAGACTCGCTCTGAAGCCGATCTTTTCGATTCGACCAAGCTGTCCGATTACCCACGATATCCGACGCAGGCTTACACGGTCGATCCGAGTGTCAAATACACTCCAAATGCACAAAAAGCAGAGGATACTTTTCAGTACCTCAACCAAGCTCAGTATATTCCCCTTTCAGATATAAATCTAAGGCCGGAATATTACAAAACGGCTCAGTACGAAACTGATCGAACCCAGCACTCGGGACACGAGCCTAGCGCTCCGCGCGGCTGCGACACGGACTATCCACCCTTCCGGCCCGCGAAATCAGTTGACCTTGGCGGCTCCGCCCGCATTCCTCGCGGGGGTGGCCTAGAAACCGACCCGCATAACCGGGATATAAATGTCCGACTTGGTTTACCAACGTCAAGTCAAACCTACATAAATCCACTACACTCCAGTTATGCACTTGCCCCGAAAATGCGCTTGCCCCGACTTACCTTACCCCTTACCGTGTTTTCAGAATTTGCCGATGTCGGTGAGGATTTGTTGAAACAAATTGGCGTGGTGGTTTGATTGCCTCCACATGAATTCGCACAAATAGGTATCAAGTAACGACCTGTCTTACTATATCCTATATTACTATATAGTATATAACTATATTACTATATCCGTCCCTTATCGCCTGACCTTTGTGAAGAGATTAGTTAGTAAACCAACCGGTTCATCGGGAAGACATTGGACCCAAGCAAGAGCGCAGCGCCCGTGATCAATGACGTTACCCTCTTGTTTTTCCAAGAATTCACCGATGCCTCTTTACTCCCTCAAACTGAGCGAACATTAATTAAAATGCGAAAAGAGATCATTACCGGTGCCTAGGAATATCGGGCGGGCGCGAAACAGTCGCGAAAGTCGTGAAATAGACTGGTGGGAGGGGGGGGGGGGGGTATAACGGAAAAGTACCGAAAATTGCCATCCAGGTCCTTTCGAGTCACAAACATTGAAGAAAGTGAACATTTTCAAAATTGACAAAGTTTTCACTTACGGCTTATTTGACACCAGTTCATTCCATTTAAACATTTTTGAAAAGCCACCAGGAAGATAGGAAATCTAACGCTCTTTTCAATGGTATAATCAGATTTGAGGTTTTTGAGTTTTGACTGGAAATTAAGGGAGTTAAGTGTGACAGTTTTAGTGACACAGTCGAAAATGCGAAAAAAATCTTAAAAGTGAAGAAAGTGGTCTTTAGCGTAAATTAAAAAATATGTTATAGGAAAAAAAAGTCACAAATTAGTAATAGAATAGAACCCTAGCCGGTGGTGCGCCCGAAAGTGCGACACCCTGTATAGACATAAGGCCGCCTTAAACCCCTTCTCTTCACCAAAAAGAAGAGCTCATCCACACTGTCTTCATGAGAGAGCTGCCTGTGCGGAACCTACAAAACAGCACGGCAACAGCAGGGTTTGATTACGTGGTGATAACCCACGGCTGATGTGAGTTCTGACTTTGACTTTTCCAGTGTTGTGGGTATTCTAGTTTTCTTTGTTCCGATGTAAATTATTTATTTATTCTTTTGAAATAGCACATTATCACTTTCGGAAATTCCATTCGATTTACATCAGTTTGATTTATCTAATAAAATATCGTTTTAACGTAGGTCATGAAGGTGCCTTGATGTTCCAAACTACCTCAAGTGTCTAATTACTTACCGTTATCAAAGGGATTCATTGAAAATATCGCCATGGAAAATGAAGATATTCATAGGCGTGCCGAAGAGCGACGTAGAAAAGTTATTGCTAACGCCGAGGCGAGATTGAAGAGAATCACTGGTACGTAACACATTTACACTACACCCATGAACCTAGCTTGGACGTGTTTCCACCTATTTGAATATATTTAGGTACCTTACATAATATGAAGAAGTTGGTTACATATATTATATTAGTTAGGTATCTCGTGTTATTTTACTATACTGTTACCGCTAGTGGGTTTAGGGATGTAAACTAAATTAATGCTTAATCACTCCATACGAAATATCTAATTACGAAAAATTTGAAGTCAGCTGACCCCACCTTGGCGCCCCCATCCGGGACAATATATACCTAAATGCACACGCTACACCTCTCAGTTTGTAAGTTTCTAAACATTCATTCAGCTTGTGTTTTTCAACCAAACCATGTTGTAGGTACAACATATTTCCAGTGTAGGTACAAGCTTCTATACCTTGGGGGTGAAAGTACTTGATTAAAAGTAAATTTCAAAAAGCCAAATTAAGTTCACTTACTAAGAAGAAAAAATGACAAGGAAAGATATAGCCTGCCAAAATCAAAATTTTCATTATTCTAATTGGGTATAGTCAGGACAGGGTGCAAAACACTGTTGGGAGCATGTGAAACGCCAACACACAGTTATTACAATTCAGCTTGCATAAGAGTCTGCAACCATGGGATTTTAATGTAGAATCAACTATTTTTAGCTCTCCCATTGGAACGTAGGGGGAAAATGTCCAGGAAGTCATTCGCTTTGTTTGCTAATGGTGGTGTAGGTACCTGCACGTGCCTTCCATGATTCGCTAGATCATATGCAAGACCTGAACTCCTAATTTCTCATGATAATTCACGTAAAGTTCGTCCACTTGGGTTTTGTCCCCTTGTCATAGGCTCAGGTCGCTAAAATTGATAAGAATTTATAAAATCTATTTTTTGAAGGGGAAAAAATAATTGTTGACAGATCGATTGGATACGCAATAGTGGTAATACACCAATAGTATCCTAATAAATTGAATGCGTATTTGTAAATTAATGTGACGTTTCGCACCAGATTCCTAATTTTTTAGTGTAACCAATTTTTTTTATTGTAACCAAACGTTGTTTGTATAAGCGCATGATTCCGTCTGTACCCAACTCTGCACCTAAGTCACCTAGAGACTTCTGGTTTTCAGTAAATGGTGGTGTAAAGGGTCCATATTTGCCCATTTGGGAGAACTGTCCGCTGACTTGGAGGCAAAACTTGAATCATAATGACGGTGGTTGGTGATCGTGGTTTTTGAAGTCGAAAACCCAGAGTTGGAGATGTTTACATGTTTGTTAACCAAACAACGTTTTCCTCGGAGAATAATAAGAAATCAACAGTTTGGATATACAGCAAAACCCATGTTTTAGGTTTTGAAACATTAATTAGTTAATTTTGGTTTTAAAATAAAGTTAGTAGGTGTTGAGTGTTAGCAGATTCTCATTGAGTTAGCGAAAGAAATGACAATTTGGAGTGACAAATTGATAACAAAATTAGGGGCAAATTATAACACAAAGGTGTATTATTTCTGTATAGCTCCTCTACGCAGAACACCTGTCTATAATTATTAAACGAATCTTTAGGTATCTAAATTAAATAACACACCTACACATTCCTCGTAAGTATTCAGCGTGAGCTGATACCTGGCAGCCCCTTGGCGTAACCATAGTGTCCAATTCTTCTCGTCTGTAGCGAACACTATCTAGCGATATTTAATGATACTTAGAGGTTCACGCTCAAATTCATAGGGTGGATGCTCTTTTAGCCCTTGCAGAGAGCAAATGGATTAACATTCAACGTGAGTCTGAAATGGGTGAACACGCCCGACACGGGCGTTTCACCTCAAAATAATGTGGGGTTTTCAGGGTTGTGTCATACGACACCATCCGTGTGGAGGATGGGATGTGAGTTATGCTAACCCGCAATACCTGTAATAATTAGTATTTTTTCTCATGCTATTCTTGAGGTATTAGCGAAATTTCGAAGCCTCAAAATGATTGTTACAACTGCTAGGCGTAGATGTGTGGCGTACCAAAGCATAATTCGCGGAGAAGACACGCTTATCACTTTTATCAGCGCCCTGACTGATTGAAGGTCAGTATCAGAAAACGGCGACCTCTGGTGGGTAGGTAGGTTCCTACTGAGTTAATCGTGCTGCAGAACGGCCTTCAAAACCTTTCCTATCCTACACACGAGGCTTTCGAAAGAGGCACTATCGTACATAGGCTCTGTGTCATATAACACTGCCCGTGTGGAGAAGAGGCAGACCTGTGTCATATGGCACATTCCGCGTTGAACGTGTTAATGTACAGCTTTCCGGATGATTTCATTTGATTTTTTGGGTTAATACAATAAATTACAACTAAAATAAAGGTAACCAAGTAGTCACGTTGAAAGTTCTACTCTTTAGGGTTGAGCAAAATTCATGTCGATGTTACTGGCACATACTTGGCCCAACGTATGATTTTTGAGTCAAATTTCATAAAATTCGGTCCAGTAGTTTCGAAGAAAAGCTTCAGACAGCGGATGGACGAATGTTTATTATTTTTTATTCGATTTTTGGATTCTACGCCATAAACCAACAAAAACGTAAGCCAAGTTGGGTGTAGCACATAGCTTCCTTGTATCCGTTAACATGAATGCATAGATCATCGAAATGCTTCAAATGATCTTATGGTTCTATAGCTGGTTCCTACGGTTGAGGGAAATGGTAAATTAAGATGGAGGATGTTTTCAGACACTAGGGCGTGAGAAAATGATGCTTGATGGAATTTACGTTTGTGCACGCGCTGAGTGAAGTATTTATTTGGAAACGATTAAACAGATAGGTGACCATCTACTCTCTTCCGCACATTTCCTGAGAATTTCATCTAAATCAGACAAAAACTGTGGATTAAGCTTGTACCAAGTACTAAACCACATTAGCCAATTTTCGTAGAAAATGAAGCTATTGCAATGGCTCTAAAATTTTTAAAATCAAAATTTCCGATAATTTTCCTCATTAAAATCCGTTTTGGGGCATCTGAAACGAATCCTGGAGTTTCGTTACATGGTACATAAATGTATGTATGTATGCATGTGTCATTCCAGACGAGAACTCTCCTTGAGACTGAGATAAAAATTCCGTTCCTTCGCCAATAAATCAAGCTTTCCAAATGAAAAAATGAGTTCGTTGGCAGCACTGTTTGAGCACATTTAACTGTCAAATCTGAAAAATGTGTTTGAAAAATGGCTAAAAATCGTTTGAATTCTATTTTTTGCAGAAATTTAAACAAAAGAAGTTTATCAACAATGAATTAGTTCATTAAAATAATTATGCTGAAAAGGTAGATAAATTTCAGTATTATTTGCTAAATATCGATGAAAACTGCAACAAAGTTGAAAATCCAAAAAAAAAATTTTTTGAATTTCTTATTATTTAGAACGAGTTTTTTTGTCATAAAATTGGTAGTTAACAAATATTTTTTTGCTCTCTAAGTGCTTAAATTTCTAAACAATGTATCATAGTATAAATACAATCATTTACACAAATTTGCTTATACGAACAACGACGCTGCATGACTGGAACTTTTTCTCCATATACATATTTGGCACAATGATAAATGATTTTCCTTAATGCATTGCTTTCTAATTTAAAAGCCAAACCTTGAAACTGGACTTTGTTTTCTTTTTTTTCCAGATTTAGCAAAATTGGAGAATAAGGCTCATCATCCTTGCAAGACCAGTCCAGATAATGAGTTTGTTGATTTTGAAGTTGATTCCTTTGTTAACGAACCTTCCAAACCTGCTTCAAGCAATGGAACGCCTAAGTTACCTGCTGATTTCAAGCATACGGAAAGTCACTCACAAAACAGCAAGCCCTCGATGTCCTCAACAGCAAGGTCTACAAATGGTGGAACGACGGAATTCTCTAATGGCTACCGATTAAGAGATGGCTCTGAGTTTTTACAGTTTAATAGTGGTAGTTCAGAAGAATTCGCTCGAATGTTTCAGGGAGGAACATTTGGCTCAAACAATTTCATGTTTCCACCTGCTCGGGGCTCTTCTATGCTACCCACTGATCACTCGACAGATCAACAACTTCCAAACGGCATAAACCAGATGAATCTTCAAGACTTGAATAATTCAATGAACGCCATGTTTTCACCTCAGAATACTGCTAACTTGAGTAACTTACTGAATGCTCTGTCAGGCATAGCATCAGCCTCCGGCCAAATGCCGACTGAGCAGTCAGCACCTACCTCCCCACCTGAAGAAAGTCACCCTGTGTTGAAACCTATATTGAACATCATAATTTTTCTCACCCTCGGAGTTTTGGCAAGAATATTTTTCCAGTTCACCAATCTCAAAATCGTGAGTAAAAACACTGGCTCCATTTCTTTTTGTTAGACACCCAACTATTGAAAGGTGTCGATATTCTGTTATCTGTGTAATACTACATTCTTCTATGGGCAGAATGGTAAAATTGTTCAGCAAATAATATTATTATAATTTGCATGATCGGCAAACGAGCTCCATTCTGCTAGTATGATTAAGCGTTACCTACGCTATCATTTTATATTTTAGAAGAAAATGGATTCCATTCCAACACCACTCACACTCTCCTCTGATTAGTAGTTTTTCTGTGATTTTTCTTCGCTTCGCACACTGGTGACGTCAAAGCACCTCTCCCACCAAGGCGGGACTCTTTCTTCACCAGTGTGACGCCCCCAGTGCACGAAACTTTGAAAAATCATAGAAAAAACTACTTATCGAAGGAGAGTCCGGTTGGTATCAAACTTCTCAGGATGAAATCCTCTTACGTTTAAAGTAAGGAAAATTTGCCTCTTTCATCACGCTCATAGTTTACTCTTATTAGGCGCAAATGCGCCTTTTCGTTCCTGAATTTTCCACTCACTGCGCTGTTTAAAAACTCGGCGCTTTGCACCTCGGCGGGGGGCTCCGCCCCCCTGCACCCCCCGGTTTATTTCTTTTTCCATTCCATACTCTGTATGAAATCATAGGAACACAGAATGTGTTTTTGCGATGATTCTATTTCCTTACCAATGGCTTGGTTGCACGTGAATAATAACAATATTTGGCAATAATAAAATAAATAATTGTTAGACATTTAATTTGGTCTAAAACCCTATAAATATTATATAAATAAATATGTAACTACAAGAAAAATACTATATAAATTGAGAGCTTTCCAACGAATGGTGAACGATTTCTGTGCGATTAAAATTGCGGAAGTTCCATTTCCCTACCAACGGCTCGGTTGTACGTGAAAATCATAAGAAAATTTACAAGCGGTTGCAATCATGTTGACAATATCAATTATTGAGAATGATCATCTGTGTGTAAACAATTGATTCAAATAACCATGCTCATAACTCAGGTTGATGGCCACGCACTTCGCAGTAGTTAACATAATATGGTTGGATAAATCAGGAGCTTTCCAACGAATGGTGAACGATTTCTGTGCGATTAAAATTGCGGAAGTTCCATTTCCCTACCAACGGCTTGGTTGTACGTGAAAATCATTATAAAAGGCGCATAACGGTTTTTTCTGTCGGTTTTTTGTGACGATTTTTTTTCGGTAGGTCATCGCAAAAACACATTCTGTGTTAAAAAAAGCATTTAGCATATGACAAGTAGCCACCAGGAAGTTTTCATCCTCTAATTTTTCCCCTCTCCTCATGATCTCTATTACTGTAAATTTGTATCAAATTTATGAAGTAGAATTTTGGCAATTATCTATTTATGGAAAACGTGGTGATCTAATTTCGTATGAAACTATTCAAGTACTAAAAGCGTTGTTTTCGAAGGCAATGCAATTATTCCATAGATAGACCTTTCTTTAATTGCCTTCTCAATTTGAGTGGAATCATGGAAACATTTCGAGACTAATGCTTTACATCTTTGCACATCATGTAGTGACATTCTTCGTTCAGATTAATGTGGGGGTTAGGTGCAATATGAAGATTTCACATCCAACGAAACTTTTGTTTGGATAAAATATATTACGTTGGTACTTTGATACGTAGAGCCAATCTACATTGCCCACTTTAGTGTCTTGCCCCCCCCCCCCCCCTCTCCCAACTGCTATTTGAGTGAGTAGGCGTCATAATTTACATCCTCATTACTAGTTCCACTGCCAAAAAGTTGATACTAACTAGTCATGTTGGGGTCATACCTAAACGTGGAAGGTTATTCTCGTTTGGGACGTACACCTCCCAATACGTTTAAAGGTAGGGACACATTTATCCGCATCGTACGGATGGGAAGCATCGGATTTTCTTCTTGTGGTACACACACTTGATCGTAGCGGAAGGTCTCGCCTGCCCAGAACTTTCCCCCTTCCGAGTATTCGCCTCCCCATACCCAACTTCTTATCACCAAAATTCAGCAAAAATAAAATGACCGTTTTTTTTTTTTTTTTTTTCCTAGCAGTCTCTAGTTATTTTTTAGCACATTAATTTGAAAATGATGTATTGATGTAATTTATGTTTGCGCATGCGCAGAGTAAAATATTTATTTAAGAACAACGGAACTGGAAGGGGACCATCGAAAGCTTAACCAGCACATTCCCTGAAAATTTCATCAAAATCGGAAGAAAACTTTGGAAATTACTAGGTTGCAACAATACTTTTCAGATACAGGGTAGACAGACATTAACCAAAGTTGCCCGGGGTAGTCTAAAACGTAAAATAAATGAGGAAAATTTGATTTGGAGACCAGTTTTTTTAAATTTTTATTTTAATAATGTTATTTAAGTACTTGAACTCATTCAGTACTAAGTACTGAAAAGACGAGTTCGTTGTCCAGCACTTTGCACATTAAATCGGTTACATTTCAAAAAATGTGCTGGAAAAATCACTAAAATTGGCTATAACCCTTAAATTTATGTTTTGTAGAATATTGCTCAAATAAAGTTTATTAACTTTAAAATAGAAGATTAAAAAAATGATGTACAAAATTATGCTGAATATTTTAATTAAATTTCATTTAAATTTGCTTTAAAAAATCTATAAAAACTGCTAAAAATGTATAATAATATGGGGGAGTTGAAGCGTTTCGAACGTCACTGAACCAACTGGGGATCTGAGTTGTCGAATATGTTTGGAGTATTCTAACTTAAATCACAGGCTTCTTGAAAATTTTTAAATCTAACCCATAGAAAAGGGTGTTTTAGGGGAAGGGGGGAGAATGGAGTATCTTCGTCATAACTGAGCAAACTGGGGATTTGATTGTCGAATATGTTTGGATTACTCTAATTCAAGTCAAAGACTACTTTTTTCAAAATTTTCAGATCTGTCCCAAAATGTGATGGGTGAGGGGAGGGCTTGCGTACATTCAAGTCAACCTGTACAACGCTAGGGTGAACCAGATAGTTCATTACTATATTTAACTGACTCATCTGAACTGAACCACCCTTTCATTACCGTTCAGTATATCGCCTAAACTGTTTTAAAGGTCCGGAAGTACCTAAAATTTAATAGGTGACCCAACATATGTTTTCTGGAGTGGACACATGGTAATACACATGAGCTAAGGTATCATAAAAGAAATTCTACTCCGTCGATAGATGGCTTAACTAACTTAGTTAACATAAAACGTACTACCATGAACCCATCTCCATTTCAAATAAATGTTTGTGTATCTAAGTGAGCATTAAACCCACTGGCTGTTGGAAACGGGGGATCCTACTTCGGAAAAATCGTCTGAAAACGCAATGACTTTGGGGGAAAGAACGACAACTTTGGGTAAAATATATAAGAGAAAAATAACGACTTTGGGGAAACGCTCTAAGAGAAAAAGACCGACTTTGGGGAAACGAAAAAAAGACGAAAACCAGACCACCAAACTATACACATTATTCTGACCTACTTGATGTTATCGATTTTTGAGATGCGAGCTTGCGGGCATCCAAACAATCAAACTATACACATCATTCTGACCTATATATCCAACTAATCTTAATTTTTAGTAAGGGATTGACTACTTGATGTTGTGTATTGTTGAGATGCGAGCTTGCAAGCATCCAGACCACCAAACTATGTACACATCATTCTGATCTCTTTAAATGGCAGCCCTTTGACCCAAAAGCGTTGCCTGTCTTTGCCCCAAAAGCATTGCGTCCACAGCTCCCTTTCACCGCCCACTTCCAAAATCATTCTCCTCGTTGGAAACACAACGACCTGACACTAGGTACACAACATGTCCCGGTGTGCGCGCCCCTGCCGACCTGAATTCGAACTAGCGTCAACTGGCAACGGAAATAAGCTCCCTTAGGGGTAACTAAGTTCTGTGATTATTCGTTGATTGCTAAATTATTCCATGGTGTAGGGGATAACATGTCAGACTATCAAGTCGAAGAACCAAGTAGTAAAAATTGAGGCGCCAATTCATTCAACGGAACCTATTCGTGCAAAAAGACTATGGGGGAACGTAGTTACAATTCAGGCCGTTAGGGGCGTGCACAGCGGGACATGTTGTGTTACCCAACGCCCCCAAAATCACTACCCCAAACAAAATTGGCCTTTGTAGCGGATTTTCCAATGTTTTTTTATATTTTGTTATATTTATGTGTGACAACTTTGTTTTTATGTATCCACAGAACGTTTTTACTCCATTCATGTGCCTCGCGATTCCTCTGGCTATCATGTCGTGGGGAAGGAGGCGTACACCCATGACTGGTCTCCTATCAGCCGTCATGCTGTTCATCCATAATCCCAGGACTAAATCTCTTATTCTCAACTGGGTTCGACTCACGACACTTTTCCGGGGCCTTTCCCGACTCTTCGCCTGCTACTTCTTCACCTTCGTCATTACTCATGTCGTTTTCGAACTATCTACCATTCACATGGACATCACCAAACACTCCTCTCCAGCTGGCTAACATCAAACCATATAGGTAGTTTCTTTCCCCTCTTTTCCGTTATTGATATCTATGGTGCCTAATTGAAATTTCATCATGAAAAAATCCTACCTACTGAAAGGTTGTTATACTGTAATATACCTACGTACAGTGTACGCTCGTTTTTGAGTCTCTTACTATTCACAAAACAATCAATTGAGATATAAAATGATTTTATAGTGATTTAATGTTTGCAGTTAGCTTTCCGATCTCTAAAAACAAACTGTAACTATCTTATAGTTCTAAATTATTCAACTCCGTCTTAGATTTAAAGATAATTCGACTTCAATCAAACGATTGACTCTCCTCCGTCGTTAAAATATTTATGACTCATATAAAACTGTTTCACAGCTTGAGAGCGTTTTTTTTTTTTTTTTTTTTTTTTCTCCTCTATATTCGTGTTTTAGTTTATATACTTCCATATCCATACGTTGTAGACATTCTAATTCCTATTCATTTAATACAGTTTTGATGCCTAACAGTTGAGAATGAGTTTCTCATTTCAAGTAAGTATTGCATTTTCTTACGTGATCTCAAATTAAATCTATTTCTTTCGTCATTCTTATCACAAAACTTCTTTTGGTAACATAAGTGATACATCTCGTTTAATGTAGCGAACATTTAGAATACCTCCTTACCTATTTGAAATTTGCGAAGTACTATGTCGGCTTGAATCGTTTAATAATTTAGGGATTTTTGAAGTGTGGAAATGAAATGTGTATTATGAAATGAAATGGACCTTGTGTAGGACACCTACATGGCTGATTAGAACCTAATCGTGCTGTGTACTCAGATGAAGACAGGTAAAGCTGGCACCTGCCTAAACATTTTTAATCTCGCCCATAGTCAACAATGGTGCAATCTGTTATTTTAATCTATGGAGGAGTTATATTTTATGTACTTATCTTACTAATTTCCAAAAAATAAATTATGTTTCGAAAAGGTATTGTTTTTATTTATTAGTGACAAATTCCCTCTTCAAAATGAAAGAATATTAGTTGAAATATTTTTATTTTCTAAAATATTTTACATTGGATAGACATCATAGGTGCATGAAGTACGTACGGTATTACATGTAAATCAGCAGTTATTCCCAGGTATGTAAATTTAACCTGTTAGCTTGACCGTATCGATTCAAATCAAACCTAGACAACCATAGGGTATAAAAGTACCCATACTTATTCTTTGCAGCTTCAAATAAATAAAGACACTAATTCCAATAGGACAAAATTTACCTTGCTGATGGAATGGAAATGTATACATACAAACTGTAAAATATAATATAAAATTCGAATCTATTAATTTTGAGCCATTCAGCTACACTTCACTGGTAGAGGTTGAGTGGAGAAAAATAACTGGCTGTTCCTCATGTTTCATTGATCCAAGCGTTTTCGCCCTACAGGCCTCTTCAGGGACCCCCAATGTTTTTTATGCACAATGGAGGTGGTTTCTCGGCGGTAATCCTAGTAGAGGAGCTCAGTAGTGGATGGGGCACCACTCGAACTGACCCTGTGATGCCCAAACGAGCCGCTCCTGCTCACAACTCTTTGACAGCTGTGCAGAAAATGGGGCAGCATACGGATATGGAAATAATCATGTTCATTTCCATATCCGTAGCATGACTGAGAGATCATATCCTATTCCTTCTTGTTGTTATTCGATTCTATTGGTTATTTTTTTCACTTGAATGATTCGGCCGCTGCCCCATTTTCTGATCAGCCGTCAAAGAGTTGTGAGCAGGAGCAGCTCGTCTAGGCATCACAGGGTCAGTTCGAGCGGGGCTACGACTCGCCTTCTCTCGCTACTGGGCGAACGGTGTCCCACCCATGCCTGAGCTCCCCTACTCGGACGACCACCGAGAAACAAACCCCGTTGTACATTATACTCGTAAAAAACATTTGAATGATTCGGTCGCTGCCCCCGTGTTCTACTCAGCCGTCAAAGAGTTGTGAGCAGTAGCAGCTCGTCTGGGCATCCATCACAGGGTCAGTTTGAGCGGGCTACGACTCGCTTTCTCTCGCTACTGGGCGAACGGTGTCCCACCCATGCCTGAGCTCCCCTACTTGGACGACCACCGAGAAACAAACCCCGTTGTACATTATAAAAAACATTCGAAATCGGGATCTCTGAAGAAGACCGAAGGCTAAAGCACTCGGGTCAATAAATCGTATGAAGAACAGCCAGTTATTTTCCTCCCCTCAACCCCTACCAGTAATATAAAATTAAAACATAGTTAATGCGCATTATTGCTTTGTTTAGGGCATTTAATGATAATTATTACCATTTAATAATATTTAAATTATCTAAACCAATGTTTATTGGTTTGAGAATGTAGGTGGTTTGTTAGAGGTCAATTCGTGCAAGTTAATAGAGAAATACCGAACCACCAACTTTGATAACTGTAAGAATTTTTATAACAATTTGATTTTTTTTTAAATTGGGTAACCTATTCCTATTATGAACATCATATTACTGCTTCGGAGCCTATGATCAACTTAAGGATAACTGTCATGACAAAAAAAGAAGACACCATGACAACTGTTGTACTAGCAAACTTCTTCCAGTCAAGTTTTAGTTGTTTTAGTAGATACATGAGCCTCGGGTTCACTCTCAATCGGTCCTTGTCTCCCATTGCTTCTACAGGAGACATTAGTTTTCTCAGTACCTGAAAAGCAAAAATGTGATGGACAACAGCCTACCAGCCAAAAATCGTTCAATAATAGCTTATTATTATACTACATTATATTATTATTTTTACAGTTTGTGAATAACCTTCGCATGCTTTTATTGTTTATATTCAAGCCTTTGACCGACTTTCCAGGAAAAGACTTACCAAGGCTCTACTGAGACTAGGGAATCCCCCTGAAGCTAGTTAATTAACCTTATCAAAATGACACTGAATGAGTCGAAAGCAAAAGAGCCATTTGAAGTCAAATCTTGCTTTGCATAGTGCTTTTCGAAATATAGATAAGGGTGGAACAATCGAACAATGTTATCTATATCTCCTCAGCTGTTTGGCTATGCTGGCGATATTGCCATTTTAACGAGAAGCCCGAACACTTTGGAGGAGATTTTTACTCAGCTTCAACGGGGAACCAATGAACTTGGACTGGAGATCAGCACCAGTAAGACTAAGTAGGTACATGTAGCTGACGGCTCGAGATCAAAACTGTGGAGGAGGAATGGCAAAAACTGAGGTAATGGAATGCCGTTTGAATGCCTCAAAGAATTTGGTATACTTCTTAAAATGGCTATGTGCCAAAAAACCATGAACGGATTTTATACTATTCGCTCTACGACAACTGTCCTAATTGAGCCTGGGATATACAACAGGAATAGGTTCTAATAACAAAAACACAAAATATAAATATGGGGTGATGATGGGTTCTAGTTTTCCACTGTAATGAAAAGAATAAAGTGACGAAATCCAGAAGCGTATCATGCTGGTGGTAGAGCCTACTTATCTATGTTACGCTCCAGGAAAATAACTCTCAGTCGAAGAGGTTTGGTCACCGCCTCATGGCTCTGATCGTTAGAGTGCCGCAACTTCGGGAAATTAATAATAATTTCTCGTAGTTGTGACTACGCGAGTTCGAACTCCTGTCGAGGTATCAAAAATTTTTGGGCCGTTACAGTGGCGCAGTCGAAATAGGACCCGAAATCATACGAAACAATAATTAATTAAATCCCTCTCGAGCCAAAAGACTGTAAACATCACATTTCCTGTTGTTATGCCTTTCACTTCCTCGCTCACTTGAGTCAAAACACACTGTGACAATGACCTCGCTCGACTGCTGACTTGTTCCAGCGAGCATCTGCTGAGCCAGCGGCCTGCAGTTACACTTCGTCATTCGTCCGACCCCAAACCAGCCGAGACGGCTGGTATTTGACTCCGGGGAAATGTTACGCTCCAGGAAAATAACTCTCACAGTCGAAGAGGTTTGGTCACCCTGGCCTCATAGCTCTGATCATTAGAGCGTTGCAACTTCGGGAAATTTAATTTCCCGTAGATGTAACGACGCGAGTTCGAATTCCTGTCAAGGTATCGAATATTTTTGGGCCGTTACATCTATGATCAAGATTTTCAGATTCAGACTGCATGCAAGGTATACGAAAATGAAGCTCCATTGTTCTTGTACGGCCAGTCGTGACCTATGGTTGTGAGGCCTAGTGGTCCCTGTCAGCTAAAGACAAAAATGTTCTCCTAGTTTTGAAAGAAGAGTTTTGCGTCGAATCTTTGAGCCAAGTGTGTGGCTGGTATTAGGAAGATTCGAAATAATGAAGACCTTGACAGATGGAAATAATATTATACGCTAGGTTAAGGCACAAAGACTGAGGTGGATCGGTTTTGTCCAGCGAACTTCTAATAACAGAGTGCCAAAGTAAGTAATGATGTAATGAAGAATGGATGGCACCATGAGACGTGGAAGGCCACGAAGAAGATGGCTGTGAGGGGACTTGGGGACCGAAGATAAGGGTTCAAAGTTGGAGGGAGACCACAGAACCGAGATCGATAGTACGGGAGGACAAGGCTCACATTGGGCTGAAGCGCCACAAAAGAAAAAATTATATTATTAGTATAATGGTCAAGTGAAATAAAATTTGTGTTTATGGCTATGTAGTGGCAACTTTAGTGCTATCAATCATTTAAATTTTTTAATAAGTTTCTCCTTTATTCATTACTACTTTTTCGTATTTGAATGAGTAGCTTCAAGAGATGTTGGAATGCGAACCATCAACTGTTATACAGGTAGAAGATAGAGGAAACGCTATTGTGTGAAGCTGCTTACCAAACGAAAGTGAACGTGAATCTGGGAGGGTCAACTTGTCTTTTGAAATCTATATATATATACAGGGTGTGGCAGTGAGGACGGACGATTTTTAAAAAATCATAAAATAGTTGATTTTTACTCAAAAACAAATTTATTGATGCAATCAGGTTCGCAAGGAAATAGCATTTGAGACACTCAAGTGTGAAAAATCACATCTGGCATGTAGTGGCTGTAGTGGATTTTGGTATGTTTTACTTGGCGTAGGTAGGCCAAGTCGGACATTTATATCCCGGTTATGCGGGTTGGTCTCCGGGTCATTCCCGCGAGGAATGCGGGCGGATCCGCCAAGGTCAGCTGGTTTGGCGGACTGAAAGGGGAGATAGTTCGTGTCGCAGCCGCGTGGAGCGCTGGGCTCGCGTAGCAAGTGCTGGGTTCGATCAGTTTGGTACTGAGCCGTTTTGTAATATTCCGGCTTTAGATTTATATCTGAAAGGGGAATATGTTGAGCTTGGTTGAGGTACTGAAAAGTATCCTTCGCTTTTTGTACATTTGGAGTGTATTTGACACTCGGATCGGCCGGGTAAGCCTGCGTCGAATATCGTGGGTATTCGGACAGCTTGGTCGAATCGTAATGATCGGCTTCAGAGCGAGTCTGAAAGGTTTCCTCGATCTTTTGTATAGGCGAGGCTTGTTCGAACGTTTCTTGAATGAATACGTCGGGCGAGAAGGCGATCCGGACGTGAGGGTCGCGCCTTGCACTGTCGCTGGGTTCAGCGGATTCGCCGTGTAGCCGGTAGGGAGCACTACGTGGGCTACTCGGCCCGGCTTCGCCGTCGTCCGCCTCCCCTTGCAAGGGGAAGTAGGAAGGCCGACGTTCCATCCATCGAAATGACCGAGTTTTGGTTCGTTTCGATGCCTCTATATGTGAAAAATAGAGGGCTTGGGAGGTGGACTCGCTTGACAGAGCGTCTTTCCAATGCTCGTATGTCAGGGTCCTACCTCGTAGCCTTGAAAAAGGCTTCCTTAGACGGTAAATTAGAGCGGAGGAGCTGAGTAATTTACCGGCGTGCCCACAGCGGTCGGTTACGAGCTTAATGCTACGAAACCCGGGCGACACGGCTCGGAACGTCCCTCGGGCGTACGAGCTAAAGAGAATATCGATAGCTGTACCGGGTGGCGTCCTGACAGATGAACTACGTTGGGCAATGAGCAGGATGAATAATCACTGGACTCGTAGATGCCAATGCGAAATCTGTGTGGAGAGAAGGTCTGGCTTGTAGAAAGCAGTAGGAAGCCGTTCTTGAGATGACTTCGTAAGGCAGAAGGTTCGTCAGCGTAGAGCGTGTAGAATTCTTCGTACTTCAGAGGTGTCGTCGTCGAGAGTGGAATGAATTTCGGAGGGCTCCCAGCGGGGTATTTATAGGGAGGTGGCCGCCTCCTGGTTGGTCCGCTTAATTTCATAAATTCGACTGTGCAATCTCATTGGTTCGCACAGTGTTTTCTCAGTATCTGTGCATATGATAGCTGAGTTGGTCTTTCGAGGTGGTTTCCCTGCGTCCGTCGCTGTGACGGGGTCCCCGGGGGTGGCTGAACGACCTTGAGTTTTCCTGTTTGAGGTTTCTCATTCAAGGCGACTTGTTTCGAGATGTTTGTCGCATCTCTCTCGCCCGGTAAATGTTTGGGGAGGTCGCCTTGCGTGTTATTCTTTAATATTTCACTTTTGAGAGAGAATTTAGTATTTTCTCTCTGGTGAAATATTTTGTTTGACGGAGTTGTAACTCGACGTCTTATAAATATTTTTGTGTTGTGCCTACCTCTTTTTGGTAGCCCTGAAAAGGGCTGTTGAAAAGAGGTGGTGGATTTCACCACAGGGGCCCCCCCAAGACGTCGTGTTATCAACGACGACGCCGATGGGGGAGAACTGGGAGGTCTACCCGGAACTCTCCGTAGGAGAACCTCGCCAGTTGGGGCGGAGGCGGAGGTGCGGGCCTCGCGTCCCGCTCCTGTGGTGCGCCCCGGCCTCGTCGGTTTCGACGAACGCCGCGGGGCGGCCGTGGCCGGCCCGAGCTCTGCCGACGGGAGCCAAACCCGCGAGGGTTTGGCCCGCGGCCGCGGCTGGGCTGTTGCGGAGGTGCTCGAGATGTGCTCGGCTCCGACCACCCCGCAGTGCTCATCTCCTCCCAGCGAGGCACGGGCACGTCGCCCGAGCTGATCCACTGTCGAGGTACCGCTGGGAGCTGGTGAGCGGGTGGAGGTGTAGGTAGTGGCTGGGCGGGTGGAGCTGGTGGCTGGAAAGGCCGGGGCCTTGTCCACACTACCTCTGTGGGAGCGTTGTTCGTCTTCTCTGCCTCTCTCTTCGGCGAAGGCGGGAGCGGGCCGAGCGGAGCAGGGAGGTTTTCCTCTGCGAGGAGGAACTCTTCCACTTCCTCTGTAAGCATTGCTGTAGAACTGGAGGCTGCCATGGTTGAGATTGGTATGATCTCTGGCTGTGGGGTGTTCTATATTTATACCTCCCACTGCTCCTACCCGAGAAAAATGGGCGTGGCTTGTTTTGAGTGCAGTCACCCACTTTTCGTCAAATTTGGTAGAGGGGACGCGCCCTCTGGCGGATTTTCGGGGAGTTTTCTCCTTACTTTCTGTCTGATTTTGTGACACAGATTGTCCTTGCGATACAGCTTCTTCCGAGTGTAGAGTATAAGCTGGCTTGATTTGCTGTTTGGGAACTTTCTTAGTATGTTCGCCAATTTGCACTGTAACCGAAAACTTATCTCTTTTAACCACTTTGAATGGTCCCGTGTAAGGACATTGCAGAGAGGTGAGCTGTGTGGGCACTCTGATATAGACATGAGTACATGTATCCAAATTTTTGGGCATGTTTACGGCATATTTCGTATTATTATGTTTAATATGCGTAGGCCGGAAGAAAAGAGGTTCCGAAAGGTTCGTAGAAGTTACGAAAATGTCTCCTGGGAGTGGTACGTCAATTCCGTAAACTTTTTGGAAAGGCGTAGTTTCGGTCGCCGGGTCTACTGCCGTACGCATGGCGAGTAGAACTTTGGGAAGTGCGTCGAGCCAATTTTCGTTTTGAGCTTTGAGAGCCTCTTTCAAAGATCTATTTCTGCGTTCTACCATTCCGTTTGTTGATGGTTTGTATGGTAACGTGTGAGTATGTTTTACTCCGAGACGTTCCATAATGGAATTGAACAGATCTGATTCAAATTGAGTGCCCTGATCACTTGTGATGTATTTAGGTACGCCCTTTGAAGCTACCCAAATATTGATAAAGGCATTTGTGATTGTGGTTGTTTCGATGTTGTTAAGAGGGACTGCCTCTAGCCAACCCGTTGCTCTATCAACCATCATCAAAATGTAACGTTTCCCTCCTTTAGCTAAAGGTAAGGGTCCGGTAATATCAACGTGTACGTGTGAAAATTTGTTTGCCGTTTCAAATTCGGAGTAAGGGAGCTTCACGGAGCGCGTGATTTTTGCTCGTTGGCAAGTTTCGCACGCTCGGACCCAGTTTGAGACATCTGCACGGAGTCCGTGCCAAAAATATCGTTGTTTAACTTTATACACTGTAGAGTGTATACCTGGGTGTCCCAAATTGTGAATTTGGCTTATTATTTCTTCCCTTATTTCGTTTGGAATATAAGGTCTAGGGTGTCCTAGGTCTAGGTTACACCAAATTTCTCCTTGAGAGAATTCAACTCGTGTGAGTTTCAATTTGTCCTCCGCGGTAGGGGGAGAACGAATTTGTGAATTTGAAATGTGCAGTAGAAGATTGCATTCTATTGCAGCCGTAATTTTCGAAATTTCGGCTATGGGTGGACCCTCGTCCGTCTGGGTTGAAATCGATTTCGTTTGAATTTCAACTGGATCGAAGGGTCTGGAGAGTGCGTCGGCGACGACGTTGCTCTCTCCGGAAATATGACGAATGTCACTCGTCATTTGAGAGATGTATGTTAGCCATCTTAATCTCATTTTAGAAAAATGTGCATTCTTCTTAAGCATCGTGCCTAGCAGAGGCTTGTGATCCGAACAAATATGGAAAGATCTGCCGTCCAAGTCGTTGTGCCAGTGAATGCACGCTTGGTAAACGGCGAACATTTCCTTGTCGAACGATGCTTTGTTCTTCCATTGTTCTGGAATTTCTTTACTGAAAAATCCCAATGGTTGGTACGATTTCGAGCCATGTTTGTCTGTAATTTCTTGTTCTAGTGCCGCTCCGATGTGTGTGTCGGATGCGTCACAGACTAATCTCCACTCCGCCGTAGGGTGTGGGTGAGCAATGTTATGCAATGTTGCTTTGATCATTGCTTGCTTTAAGCTGTTGAAAGCTTTTTCTCTCTCTGATGTCCATTCGATAGGTGTTCTGTCATTTTTTTTGTTTGACTGAATGGAGTCATACAGAGGTTGTGCCGTGTGAGCGAATTTGCTTGAGCATGCTCGGTAGAAACCACACATACCTAGGAATCTGCGTAGACTTCGTACGTCTACTGGCCTAGGAAATTGTTCTATGGCTTCTATTTTATCTCGTTTAGGAATTATCCCTTCCTTCGAGATAGTAAAACCTAGGAAATCGACGGTAGGTTTTGAAAAAATGCATTTATCAAAACCTACTCGAAGTCCGTGTTCCCCTAGTTTGTCAAAAATTTGTCTGAGGTGGTTCACGTGTTCGTTATAATTTTTAGAAGCCACCAGGATGTCATCTAGGTATACAAATGCGAAATCAAATTTTCGCATGATGCTGTCCATGTATCTTTGCCATGTTTGAGCCGCTCCGGCCAAACCCATGCTCATTTTCTTAAACTCATAAAGACCGAAAGGTGTAATAATCGCAGTTTTATGAGCGTCATCTGGGTGCATCGGAATATGATAATACGCTGATTTTAAATCTATTGTCGAATAGATTTGCGTATCATGTAAATTCGCTTGGAAAGAGCGAATGTGAGGAGGAGGGTAGGCGTCTTTCTTCGTTTTCGCGTTGAGGAAACGGTAGTCGCCGGTGATTCTCCATGACCCGTCTTTTTTTGGCACGCAGTGTAACGGGGATGCCCATTCGGAATCCGATGGTGCAATTATGCCTTCTGAAAGCATTTTGTCAAAAGTACTTTTGACTTGAGCCCGTTTTTCGCCCGCCATGGGTCTTGCTCGGAAGTGTACTGGTGTTCCTTCCGTGGTTATACGGTGGTAAACCCCGTTGTTTTTCCATTTACCTTGAATTTTGCTCATTTTATCATTGTATTTGTCAATGATAGAGCGAATGTTTTCGTCCTCTGTGATTTGCACGTCCTCTGGTTGAGGGGTATTGTCACGATGAGGAATAGTAGCTGCTATTTGTTCGTCAGTGAACTTTTCGTTCATGACTGCAGCTATTTTTTGATCGGCATAGCACTTTATTTTATCTTTATAAATGTACTTGTGTTTGACCCGTATTCCGATATCCCAAGACTCGAGGAATGGAATACCTAGGATCGCTAGATCAACTTTTGTGATCATAAACTCGGTGGTCATGTCCCCGAGGCCGATGTTAATTGTTGTGTCAGCTCGCCCTAGTGTGCCTATAGGGGCTCCGTTAGCTGCTGTGAGCTTAACGTTGGACTTAAGAATTTTCAAGCCCAATTTTTTTGTGACATTGTGGGGCAGAATGTTCACTTCTGCTCCCGTGTCAATGAGAAATTCAGTGCCATTTAGTTTGCACTTGAAAAAGAGCCTTTTATACTCAGTAGACTGCCGGCGTATAGGCTCAGATACACTGGCAGTTATTCGTTTTCCGAACTCTCTGTGTCGGAGGTCGGAACGGTACTTTCTTGTACCGATCGCTGGGTATTTTCGGTAGAAACCCGGGTTTTAGGCTGGCTTATAGTCGCAGCCTTTCTGCTAGTTTTGGAAGCAGTGTTCGTCTTCCAAGTGCAGTGTTCTGGGTCTGCACATTTGCGAGTTTCGTTACCGAAACGTGCGTGGTTTCGACAGACATAGGCCGTCGGTTTGTGAGGCTTACTCTCCACTGGTTGGGGTTTGAACTCAGCTTGTTTCGAGAGGGCCTTTTTGAAACCAGTATTTATGGGTTTCGGAGTAGATTCTACTCCTCGTATGTTCAGAGAAGTATTCTCTGTTCTGTACGCGTGTAGCGTATCAGCTAGGTCGAGCCGGGAGGTCGTGGTAGGTTGAGCTGCGACCATACCTCGTGCTTCGATGGGAAGAGTCTCGATCCACTTTTGAGTGATCAGAGCTTCCGAAAAGTACCCAACACCTTTCGAGTACATTTCGTGGTACTTGGTGCTGGGTTTTTTGGCGAGAGATGCCTGGTCCTCGAGTGCGAGGAGCCTGTCCTGTAAGGACAACCCATATTCTCGCTGGAGGCGCTGTTTGGCCTCTTCGTAGGGTGCGTGGGGTGCCGTGAGGTAAGCTGAGTCGATAGCTTCCCTCATTTCTTCTGGTACCCACTTGTATATAGCTGAGAAGCATTCGTTTTGCGTTCTCAGGTGTTTTCGCACGCAGTATTGATCGAACTCGGCGAGTGCACGATCGATATTCTTCTTTTGGAAGATTGGTTTTTGATAATCTCCCATCTCCTCTAAAAGTGCTTGAAAACCACCTTGTGTAGAGGGATGTTGCGTGAGATGTGGGGCGTAGAGGCCCGGCGGGGGTCGCACGCCCGCAGTGGTTCCCTGAAATCCACTAGCTTCATAAGAGGGAACGAAATGCTCCGTGTTGAGCCTGTTCAAAGGCGGGGTCACCATTTGTAGTGGATTTAGATATGTTTTACTTGGCGTAGGTAGGCCAAGTCGGACATTTATATCCCGGTTATGCGGGTTGGTCTCCGGGTCATTCCCGCGAGGAATGCGGGCGGATCCGCCAAGGTCAGCTGGTTTGGCGGACTGAAAGGGGAGATGGTTCGTGTCGCAGCCGCGTGGAGCGCTGGGCTCGCGTAGCAAGTGCTGGGTTCGATCAGTTTGGTACTGAGCCGTTTTGTAATATTCCGGCCTTAGATTTACATCTGAAAGGGGAATATGTTGAGCTTGGTTGAGGTACTGAAAAGTATCCTTCGCTTTTTGTACATTTGGAGTGTATTTGACACTCGGATCGGCCGGGTAAGCCTGCGTCGAATATCGTGGGTATTCGGACAGCTTGGTCGAATCGTAATGATCGGCTTCAGAGCGAGTCTGAAAGGTTTCCTCGATCTTTTGTATAGGCGAGGCTTGCTCGAACGTTTCTTGAACGAATACGTCGGGCGAGAAGGCGATCCGGACGTGAGGATCGCGCCTTGTACTGTCGCTGGGTTCAGCGGATTCGCCGTGTAGCCGGTAGGGAGCACTACGTGGGCTACTCGGCCCGGCTTCGCCGTCGTCCGCCTCCCCTTGCAAGGAGAAGTAGGAAGGCCGACGTTCCATCGAAATGACCGAGTTTTGGTTCGTTTCGATGCCTCTATGTGTGAAAAATAGAGGGCTTGGGAGGTGGACTGGCTTGACAGAGCGTCTTTCCAATGCTCGTATGTCAGGGTCCTACCTCGTAGCCTTGAAAAAGGCTTCCTTAGACGGTAAATTAGAGCGGAGGAGCTGAGTAATTTACCGGCGTGCCCACAGCGGTCGGTTACGAGCTTAATGCTACGAAACCCGGGCGACACGGCTCGGAACGTCCCTCGGGCGTACGAGCTAAAGAGAATATCGATAGCTGTACCGGGTGGCGTCCTGACAGATGAACTACGTTGGGCAATGAGCAGGATGAATAATCACTGGACTCGTAGATGCCAATGCGAAATCTGTGTGGAGAGAAGGTCTGGCTTGTAGAAAGCAGTAGGAAGCCGTTCTTGAGATGACTTCGTAAGGCAGAAGGTTCGTCAGCGTAGAGCGTGTAGAATTCTTCGTACTTCAGAGTGTGTCGTCGTCGAGAGTGGAATGAATTTCGGAGGGCTCCCAGCGGGGTATTTATAGGGAGGTGGCCGCCTCCTGCCGCCTCCTGGTTGGTCCGCTTAATTTCATAAATTCGACTGTGCAATCTCATTGGTTCGCACAGTGTTTTCTCAGTATCTGTGCATATGATAGCTGAGTTGGTCTTTCGAGGTGGTTTCCCTGCGTCCGTCGCTGTGACGGGGTCCCCGGGGGTGGCTGAACGACCTTGAGTTTTCCTGTTTGAGGTTTCTCATTCAAGGCGACTTGTTTCGAGATGTTTGTCGCATCTCTCTCGCCCGGTAAATGTTTGGGGAGGTCGCCTTGCGTGTTATTCTTTAATATTTCACTTTTGAGAGAGAATTTAGTATTTTCTCTCTGGTGAAATATTTTGTTTGACGGAGTTGTAACTCGACGTCTTATAAATATTTTTGTGTTGTGCCTACCTCTTTTTGGTAGCCCTGAAAAGGGCTGTTGAAAAGAGGTGGTGGATTTCACCACAGTGGCCGAAATTGTTGATGCAGTGCTGGAGGCGTTCTTGGAAGTTCGTGTAGACTCTCTCCAACATAACCCTACGTCGTAATGATCACCAACTTTTTTTTCCCTGAATTATGACGGCGACGTGTTCCAACCAGACGTGTGTCGTTCCAGCAGGATGGGGCGACCGCCCACACAGCTAGAGCATCAATGGACGATATTCGCCCTCTCTTCCCTGGTCGCCTTATTTCCAGGTTTAGCGATGTTCATTGGCCTCCTCGGTCCCCAGATTTGTCCATATGCGATTTTTTCTTATGGGGACACTTCAAGGCTTAGAGTATACGAGAACAAGCCCCGAACTCTGGACGAATTGAAGGACGCAATTCGCGTGGAAGTCGCCCAAGTTGAGAGAGTATGTTGGAGATAACGCCCAAGAACACCTCCAGCACTGCATAAACAATTTCGGCCACCACATGCCTGATGTGATTTTTCACACTTGACTGTCACAAATGCTATTTCCTTGCGAACCTGATTGCATCAATAAATTTGTTTTTGAGTGAAAATTAACTATTTTATGATTTTTTTAAAACCGTCCGTCCTCACTGCCGCACCCTGTATATATATATATATATATATATATATATATATATATATATATATATATTTTTTTTTTTTTTTTCAAGGTTCAAGCCGCACCGCAACCAGAAGGGTCATTAGCGGCATTAAAATCTGTTATTATGGGGAAAACGGACCAGTCGCCTCTAATCCCTTGATAGATATGCCATGACTAATTGTGGGTTGACGGGTCCTTCGGAATGGGATTCCTCAGAATTATAGCTTGTTTGAAGATTTTCCTATAGCTTTTCTTGGTTTTTCCTTTGGATAGAAGTATGGGTGATATTCTCGAGACTTGGACACTAGCGCATCCTTACATCGAGGCAAGGCGAAATCAAGTTATTTCACCTTGTTGTCATGGTGACGAGTAAACATATGCGAAAATGCGCCATTTGTGAACGAACCTGGACAACAGCGTAACATAGTCTCACCTAGTTCCGAGTCAATATTTTCATTATTTGTAATACGCAAGGTGATAAATTGTATGCAAATTACATCAAGTTATTATCAGGTGTTGACCTCAAACGCTACGAACGCAAGATTTAATCTGTGGGGTAGAGATCCATATGAAATGTGTGTTGGGGAGTTGACATACAAGTGTTCTAGATGATCCAGACATCAGCCGCAAAGATGTTGTGGATTACCTATCTAGTTTTAGAACTCTTCTTTGAATCAATTGAAACTAAAAATCTTTAGAGTACTGTGAAAGCGGTCTTGTGAAAGGATGCATTATGAGAGCTCTGTTAGGCGGGAATAGTAAGTTGTATCACATGTGGAAAGGTAAGTACCCAACTAGAGGTAAGGTATACCTACGTACTTTCCGTATATTATTACTTGTTCATGTAGGTACTTCATTGATCAAAACGAAAGTAGGTACCTACCTAATTACCTTTTTTGTCCATACAATTTGCGTAACTGCAAAACTCGCGCAATAACTGCACTGCCATTGCCGTCTTTATGAAATCTTACCTTCAGAGGAATGCATTTCAAGGTTTTTTTCCTTGCAGCTGGTTTTTAATTCATGTTGCATATTCCCTGATTCGATATTTGACAAACTTGCTAATCAGCGGTTGTATTCGTCGGCAAAGCAACGACCCACCTACTTTGTTTAGGCACTTTAAACCAACAGCAAATCTGGTAGGACGTACGTACCTACCTAAGTAGTTTCGTTTCTTGATGTAGCAACCCAAGCCTGGCCTTTCCTGCCTTGTTTATTTTGACAAATCTCTCCTTTTATTCATTCAATATAGCAAGTAAAGCTTCCTCAGTTAAGCATAGTACTACGAACTTATAATAAAACGCTGATGAAGCTACCTGAGCAATGGCTAGGTACCTACACAGCAGTACAGACACCTGAGGAATTTTCAATCATCTTTTCTTTACTATTTTTCAGGTTAATTATTCTCAAAGCCTAAACGAATGAAGTTCTTTAGTTTTCTGACACTGATTAACTACTATAGTTTGTAGGCTCCTAGTCCAAATAAAAACAAGTTCACGTTAGATTGGTATTGTTGACAGCAATCTACAATCAATTATTGCGCTGGCAGGCATGATTATTATAACATTTAGTCAAATTAAAACTTTGTATTGCTACAATACTATACTTTTTCAAAACAAAACTGTTGAAAAATGGCCTTATAACCACGAATTATGTTGACGTGAGACGGCAAACTTCTTGTGAGAAATAGGTTGGTTGAGTAGCGATTCATTGACGTAGGGCGGTATCATGGCCGACATTGGCTGAAACGCGAACCTACTCCAGGCGTGACGTCACGAGAATATGGGCCATAGTAGAATGACAAGCGTTCAAAGCGATGAACTACTCTATTACTCGGGGGGTTCAGATTATATGACACAGGTATCACAAGTCACCTTTGAGCGTTTTAGCTTTTGATTAAAAATAAGTAGGTATGTACACCTTCTTCATTAATTCTATTTTTGGATTCTAAACATTCTGAAACATAAACGAATTTTCTGGAGGGGGGGGGGGGGGGGGTTAAAAAATTTCTTGGTTGATTATTAAGGTTCATCATTGAAAATTATTGTAATAACCCCCTCTATTTTCATTGTAAAAATTCAAAAATTATAATGCTCATACCTACCTACAGATTAACTTTTTTCCAAATTGGAGTCCTCTTTTCGCGAATTTTCTTAGAAAATGAAGGTATTTGCAATGGCTCGGAAAATGTAAAATTTGAAGAATGTCTTCATTGAAATCCGTTTTGAGGCATTCTGAATTGATTTCTGAAGTTCGCTCTTTTATGGGTGGTGGCGTTGAGAGTCAGTAATCAGTTATTATTGGTTCTCAGCTGATTGTGAAGGGGCGCCATTTTCTTACTCAACTCACGACAAGGTTTCTGTTTCACTGAAGTCGTCACATTTTGGTGCTTACCTATTCATAAAAATTCATTTTATTTGAGTTCCAATGGGTTATTTATTGCCCTCCATGGACTTCCTTGGGAGTTTAAGAAGAATCAGTCTTTATTTTTTATAACTGCAACTTGTGTTTTGTTGAAGAGAATAAGGACAGTCAGTGTGTGGGCAATTACATTTAAATTTGCTCTTTAATATAATCAAAGTCCACGACATTGGATATGACAATAAACTAACATTAGAAGCTAATGTCATGATTGATAGCAAAATTTTAGAACATCTACATTGGAAATGAAACTTTTCCTTGCTGATCCAATTCCAAGCAATACCTAACATAAACTCAAACCCATGGATATGATCTTATTAGTAGGTCTATACAACTAATACAACATTTTAATGTTCCAGTCATGAGGCGTGATAATCAAGAGATTATCCGTTAAAGACATCTAGACTTTTTCCTTTCAAACCCCCTAGCGACCTCAATATTGGTCTGCCGAACCTCATTCGATTCAGGGTTAAATACTATCTAAGGTTTGTATCGAGCAAGTTTTGGCTCAGACCGTTTCCCATCTAAGTACAGAGTAAAAGGCCTTTTTGCGAACTTTATGCATAAAATGACATTCATAAGTTTGGCTGTAAGTCAATGGGGAAAGATCTCAGCTAAAATATGCTCGATACGAACTTTGGAAAGTATTTAATCTTGAGTAAAATGGGCTTTGACAGACTGAAATCAGACAAATATTAGGTGACTTTGAATGGCAAAAGTCTATACGGAGGGAGGAGAGGACTGGCACAAAATTACCCCGATTTTCAATTGTTTGTAATTCGCTTATTTTAAGAGATAATTCAGAGTTTTGGGATCAAATCGTTTTGTTGTTTTATGCTCTACAACTTTGCTACGTATAAAAATTTTTGTAGGATGCACGGTTTAGGAATTATTAGAGAAAAACTAAAATGGGAAAATTAAGCCATCTTTATGAGGCCACCATTTTGTATTCCACCAATTATGAGATGGCAGACAAAGATTTTTTTACTCAGAACGGACTAAATTTTCAAAATCCAATCTCAAACCTTCTCCTCGAATTTCAATACCTATTTTCAGCCTTGGCTCCTGGACTATTTCAAGAGATTTTTCAACATGTTTTTACGGGTGTGGTCGTTCTGTCCAATCATCTTATTATATTTTCTGTTTGTTTTCATCCAAACGCCTGAGTTAAGGAGTTGGGGGGGATCTTCTTAAAATGTTCTACCCCCACCCAAACATGGGCTGGAGGGTAGGACCACCGTTTAATGCGTGTTTCTTGGCCGAGCTCGATCTTCTATCGGCTGCCACATTAAAATTTTATCGAGAACACTTCGTATTGCACCGACAAAGTTACGTACCTGGATCCGTAGAACACGATGGTACTATCAAAATTGCCGAAAGAAGCCGAGAGAAATTCCAAAAATTCCTGGAGAAATCACCAAAAATATGTCGAGTTAAGGACCATCTAGACCCCAAATGTGATTTTTAACACTTTCATAAAGTTTTGTCTGGTAATTTTGTAGAATAGCTCAGGACGGTGGTTTTGTTTGTTGTTTTTTAATTCGATTTTTGGATTTTAAGAATCTTGAAACAAACCAACAAATTATTGAGGAGGGGGGGGGGGGGTTTAATTGTATTATTGTAATAATACAATTATTATTGTATTCTTGGTCGAATACACATACGTTCATTATTTAAAATAATAAACCAAAATACGTAGAAACCGACGCCAACCTTTTCAATAAAACCCTCGATATCATTGAAAAAACGATGTTTTTCAACATCAAAACATAGTTTTCTCCCCCTAATTAGCAAAGTGAAAGTAAAATTGACTAGACTATTGAAAAGGTGATTTTGGCGCAGTTTTTACCGTTCTTGTATCGGTTCCCGATTGAAAAAACTCGAGGTTTCCCAAATTAGGTAAAATTTGCTTATCAGGCGGCTTTTTCCTGTCTCAAACCTTAATTCCTAAAAAAGACAGACATCTATCCGAGAGAAAATGTCATGTTCTTTCCAAAGGTCTCCCCAAACTTGAATTTACATAAAACTAAGCGTTTAAAAAAAATCTAGGAGGAACTTTTGATCAGAAAATAAGCTCTAGATTTGACCCTTGAAGTACTGACCACCTTATGCGGGATACCCAGTATACAGGATGTAAACCGAAATCGGACAAAAATCTAGTGGCCGATTTTAGAGTTCATCAAAAGAAAGCTCAGCAGATCGAAAGTTCGTCTTAGAAATTTGTTTAAACGGTTTGTTTTTGTGCTATTCAATTTTTAAGGTTTTTAAGTTAGTTTTAATTGGTCAAAAAAATGCCAATAAACAAAATTAGAAAAAAAGTTAAAATTGACATTTTTTTCTTCAGATTTCTGCTTGTCTTCCTAGTTTCACTCCTAGAACCCTTGAAATTTATCACATCAAATGAACTCAAATTTGTGAGTTAAAGTGTAAAACTTGGTTATAACAGGGTTGAGTTGATTGGCAAGTAAAATTTGCTTCTCAGAGGGGTTTTTCAGGTCTCAAATCTTAATTCTGGAAAAAGCTCAGCCATTTATCGACTGTTTTAGTGACAAAAGGTGGAAAACACGAAAAAATCTTAAAAATTAAATTACTCGAAAACTTTGTATTAAAAAAATCTCTAAGAGGAACTTTCGATCAGAAATAAGCTCTAGAATCGACCCTGAAGTACTGACCACCTTATGCGGGACACCCTGTATATAGTATGTGTGTCTTTCCAGAGAAAACTCTCCTACACATAAATAATTCGGTTTTTTTTCGAGAGAAAAATAAAACCGGATGAAAATTGTGTGATTTATGCTGTTGACAAGGGACCTTCGGACTTGCCGATAAAGAAGATACCTAACAAATGACCTCAACAAAAAAGTGAACGTAATGCTTCCAATACCTCGGTACAGTGAGAAATAAAATGTAATTCATAATGAACTTCCACAATAAAATCATTCAAATTTGCATGCAGCTCACGTAACCAAAACAGAAGAAAGTACATACCTTACAGTATGACAGGTATTACATTCCATTGAAAATCAGTTAGGAACAGTTAATTTATTCAAACGAGTAACTACAAAACTAATATCAACATGAGACATTAAAATAGACTGTACACAAAACACTATTCTGTATAAAAACACAAGAATTACAAATATGTAAACAGTCAGCCTTTCCTCTTTATTATCTGTGAAAACGAACCAGTTGGCTGCACATCAAAAAGTTTCAATCCGTGACGAAAACTTGACTTGATAATGCAGTGACTACATGCGTAATGTACGCTTTGAAATATTTATTTTTTACATGACATCACAAATACTGAAAACAGAACTCCCATTCGAGCATGCCTCAGACGGATTAATGGTTTAATGGGCGTTGAGAAGCGGAAGGAGCACCAGTGTTGAGAAGGTGTGCATTCCCACTTTCTTTCATTTTCTTTTCCCACTCTGTCATTTTCTTAATAAATTCAGCCTTGTCAAGCTCGTACTGCTGCACATATTTGGATTTTTCAGATACATCTAAATTTCTCCAAACTTCGGACATCTTTGAGACCCAATCCTGAAAAAATATACAGGTAATATCAAGCCCTGTTATTAAAAATGAGCGATGATACGTATATGTACAACTATTGTTGTTACGCATTGGTAGATGTGTATACGATTTCGCGGTCAGAGAGCTATGACTTAAGGAGATGCGCCTTGGTTCCGGATCTCCAGAGAAGCCGCGGTTCAAAAGTCGCCACCCTCTTCAGCTTCCTACCAGTTTTTACAGCATGCCACCTTCCTCTCGACAGCACGTGAAAAGTAGGTTAAGTTCAAAAATTCGATCAAGACTCGAACGTTCTCCGAGAGCTAATGGGCTCACACTGAACATTCTGTTGGTTGTTTAGAGAGGAGAAACTGGTCAGCTGCTCTTCCTCCTAGCCCTCAGCCCCCTACAGAAAATATTTATACGAACTTTCCGGACAGAGTAGTAAGTACCTGATCATTAGTCAGGGATTTGACTTTGGAAAGGCCAATAAAAACTGAATGCAAGAACGGCTGGTTACGTTTCCAAAGGTAAGTTACACGATTCTTGCAGTTTTCTTCATGGGTTTGGAGGCACTCTCTTTGTCTTTGCTTTGCTTCCCCATGGCCTAGATGAAGCACCTACGTCAAATGGATCCTAAACTGTCAAATGCTGCTAAATATACTTTTCCTCATTTTATTCAGTCCATAAAGTAGTTTTCGTCCTCCAAGATAAAATCCTCGTTAATAGCACGAAATAAACCGCGAATTTATTGAAGAATTTGTGTCGTCAGTTACCTCTTTGTTAGAATCACCTGGCTCATGGTCAGAAGAAATTTTTGTTTGAAGAAGCAGTGCAGATTTTTTGTGTATTCCTTATTGCAAAAATATTAAAATTACAATAATTATTATACAACTTAAAGCAGATGTGTGTACGAGAGGATACATTGCCAAAAAGGTGAACACCTCCAATGTATAATACTAGATCAAGAAGTTATTAATGGGCAATGCGTCCTGTGGTGCACAGAGGCCATGTGTATCCTACAGGAATCAAATTTTCAAAAGCTTTCTATAATTGAAAAATAAAATAAAATAAATGTATATATATATATATATATATATATATATATATATATATATATTCCAGCTCTGTGGCACCCGAAACAATGAAAACACCATACGAAGTGGCACCCTCGTTTTTATGGCACCCGTATAAGGGTGCCACTTTGTCAACCCCTCATATCTTACCTTAACTTCAACAATAAACACACCAACGATTTTCTCTATTTAATTTAGGCTCTACTGGATGATAAGGATTCATAATTACAATGTTACATTGATTCAGTGACCAACAAAGAGCCTTTGAAGTTTGAGAGGTGGGTGCCAGTTGAATGGATTATGGATCACAAATATACAGCTGTAGTTCATCGTTTTTCCGCGTGCTTCGCCGCTGTCGGATGTTTCGTGTATATTATAATATACAAAATAATATACACATTCTATTTTGCTTACTGAATGGCTACCGGAGATCTAGCAGGGTCGGCCATTGCTTTAAATAACCTCGTCTTCTCCCCACCTCTTCTCTTTTAAAAAGCAAAGAACTAAAACAACTGGAACGCTGTCTCAGGGTTGGGCGTGCGATCGGGCGGGTTGAGAGCCTCACCGACCATGTGTTGGACGACTACACAACTACTCCCAGTCAAAAGCACAGGGAATTCTCAATTTTAGTTCGATTTTGTTGAAATTTTCAGGGATTGTGTTGGTTAGCCTCTTTATGTTCCCCTATGAATTTCATTACAATCGAATCAATAATGACGCGTGAGCAAGCTCAAACGTGAATTCATAAAATAACGTCGATTTTTTACGATCTATAGGTTCGATTTTGTTCAAACCCGGAGGTTAGTTGGCTATACGTATCAGAAATGTGCTCTATGAATTTTATGGCGATTGATTGAGTAATGACCATTGTACATGCGCAACAATAAAATTGTTTGACACTTGTGAAACTCGGAGACTAAGGGACCGATTTTTATGGAATTTTCTGGTTTTGTGTGGGTTAGCTTCTAGATGGTCCCCTTTAAATTGCATAGTTGTCGGATCAATAATAGGGTGTGCGCATGCGCAAACGTCAGATTCTAACAACGATTTCCTAAGATCTATTGGTCTGATTATGTTCAAACTTGGAGGGTAGTTGGGTAGAGGTTTTTAGGAAGGTTTGCCATGCATTGTATCGCCTTATAGATATTAACTTGGTTAACACACGTGAAACTCTGAATCTAATTGACCGAATACTCTCAAGGAGTGTTAGGGGACCCTAGATGATCTCCTATAGTCTTTTTTTACGTAATATAATCCATTTAGGCGAATTTTTGGGACTTTAGGAAATCTGGAATGGAATAGAAAGTTCCAGTTATGCAACAAAAAGTAAAATAAAATTCAAGATCATCTCCACAGAAGTATTTCAAGATGGTACATACGTGATGAAGTAACATCATTTATGCATTATTCCAGTACCTGGTTATACGTTGCTCGAAAACAAAAATGGATGATGCGCCGCGAGTGGTCGCGGAAGGTAGGGGGGATATAAGAGCGCTCCATTTTGGCCCTAATAGTTTACGAATGGCCCAACGCAAACAATCGTTTTTAGGCTCAAATTATTCGTTTTTAAACTAGCTATACTTTTGGTTATTAGCAAAATACTTTTAAAATTATCAGGTTTAATTTAAAATAAGTTAAAAGCTGAAAAAATTCCTTTTTTCTTCTCCTCTGTTAACTAGAGACAGGTAATGTGAAACTTTCAGTTTTATTATTTCATTATTATTAATAGTATCTTAATCAGTTATTTATAATTCTCATCACCAATTACCACATTAATTTATTCATTCACATTTATCACATTCAGTTGTGTTTACCTGCTGTGAATGTTGTTTATCTGCAGTCGACTTTTCGGAAGTAGTTCGGAATATTCCCATTTTTTCTATAAAATGTACGGGTTTTCTTTTGCAAAACAGTTTGTTCATCGTGGATATAGTTTTTATGAACTACGATAATTTATTTTCTCCGAAAATTGAGATTTAATGTGATAATACGAGGCCCTAGGGATCAACCTGGAAATATAACTCTTGATCAGTGCCTACTCTTTTTTGCCAGAAAATAACAGAAGGAACACGTAAGAACGACATTAAACCATGTATCAAAAAAAAAAAACCGAACGATAGACCTGCGGTTCTACAGTCACATAATTTAATAATGATTAATTTTACACATTATTAGTTCATTGTGGTTACTTAACAATATTAGTTTATAATTTACCGTAATAAATCAGCTTTCCTTGACACTACAGAGGCTAAGGGATCATGAGATGTTGTGATAAAATGAGAGCATTCCAAAAAGTGGCGATTGATTTTCCTGCTATCACTAAGGGAGTTACACTTCCCTACTAACGCATTGGTTGTACATGAAAATCAATATTTTCGCCGTAACGTAACGGTAGGAAAAAATGGAAACGTCCTGTTAATCATTATTAAATGATAAATTGCGGAACCAGTATCCACAAAGCATGTAGCAAATCAACCAAATCTTTTATTGATGACAATGATATAATTGTGTTTATCTGTGAAAATTGCTACGAAATAGTTATTGACGAAGGAAGCAGGTTTGACCACCGCTTTCCGATCCAAATTTACAAGACGAAAAATTAGCCGAAAATACGGATTCACTGAGTACCTATAGGAAAGTTCGACCACATGCATCGGTAGGTATCAACATAACATAATTGATCAAATAATAAGAACATGTATAAGCTTGTAAATATTCAAGTAGGCACTGCATAGGTACCGTCTACGTGCATTTTATTTAAATGATTCTTTTTAATAAAATTTAAGAATTGAAACATTCTCCGGAGACCTGACGCTGAAAAACACATGAAAAGTAACTTTTTCGAAAAGAGTAAGAGAACGTTCCACACATTCCTTTGCACAAACAAAGTGGTATTTTGATAAATTGCCATTTTGGATTTCGTATTTACTCAAGGCAGAATCCAGTCTTGAGAGTTGACAATCGAAAGCACTCAACCAAAAATATGTAAGTAATAATTACCTCTAACAATGAAACATCTAAAGTGCAAGGTACACAGAAAAAGTTTACAATTATACTGAGAGAGTTTGTCAGCCAATTGAATCTAGCCTCATCTGCGCTGTTCTCTTTTTTTTTCTTTTTTTTTTAATCAACGTTAAGTACAAATTCTCAAGATTTTTTAGCCGAGTTTCTGTAATTTGTCTTCCAACTCCAAGTGGGGCTAGGCGTCTATTGGTTCATAGTGTTTTAAGGTAATCACCGCAGATATTTTAGTCAAAATTTTGCTTGTGGTGTCACACACACCCTGTGAAAGCATGAAGGGCAGGCAAAACCGCTGTAGCTGTGCGGCATAAGCTTTCAGTAACGATGTAGCAGCCAATCACTCGTGGTTTTGATATTTAACGATTGACCCCTGAATCCGTGACTTTTCACTTTGTCCCTGGTTTCCGAGTAGGTACTAACTGTCACGATTCACCGGGTCAAGTTCTGTTCACTCGCTATATAGAAATGAACTGATGATTTTAGGGATTTTCTACGTGGGTTTACTACTTTTACTAATTTACTTTCGTAGCCTTTCGTTCATAATTTGGACTCAAAATATTTTATGGACAATTCATCGTACCAGTCAAAAACAAAAGCTATTCTGTGAACATGAGAAGAGATATTAATGAAAAGTGATGTATTGAAAATAACACGTTTTTGTGTTGGCAGTTGGGACTACACTCAAAATTGGATCCTGCCGCTTTTGGATAAATAATAAATCAAAACCAGCAATTTATCACCTCGTTTCGTGACGTACAAGTCCATACCGTCTTGTTTGTACAAAGGAATGTGTGATGGAACGGTCGATTGCACTTATCGGAGAAGTGACTCTTCATGCTTTGTACTGTGTCAGTGCTCCAAATAATGTTTCAATTCTCAAATTTTGTGGGAAAGAATAATATAAATAAAATTTTAAAATGTTACTAAAATGTATAACAATGCTTTAAGAAATGTCGGTATATAGGTACCTGTGCAGTGCCTACTTGATCATAGATGCTCTTACTATTTCTTCAATTATGTGTTGATACCTATAATTCGACATACCTCCATATACCTATAGTTCGATGGATGTGATCCTACTTAACTTTACAAGATCTATACATCTGAAGTCAAGATGCCTAATGAATATTTGAGTTTGAGTTGAGATTCAATTTCTTTTGTTTCTCATCGTCAAGTGGTATGGAATTATTAGTCTCCTTGCCTATTTTTCTCGAGATTTGGGAATATCAAATGAATGTGATAAATGGTGATGAAAATTATAAATACATAAATGATTGTATAGGTAATAATAATGTTAAACCGAAAATGTCACATTACTAGTAAATTGTCTAGTAAATAGAGAAGAAAGAAAGTTGATTTATCTTCAAAATACAAAGGTTCATTATTGAAAATAATAAATCCAAATGCGTCATTCAACAAAAGGTCGGATTGTTTCGATTTTCGTAGTTTTAGAGTCAACATGTATAGTAAAAACCCAAGTGTGCTTATTCCAGTTACTTGGGCGACCTAAGCTATTGCGAAAAAAGCCACAGTTCCTTTGAGCCTGACGGCTAAAATTAAAAAACATGAATATGCTTTAGCCGTACACGACTCACTCCTCGTCGATTCTCTGAACCCGACCCCCCATCAGCCTCTGAACTCTGTTTATCATTCTGCCATCAATCCTAAAACATGGAATCATGTTTTAGCTCCTCGCTCTCACTTTATTATAGAAATGATCACGACCATTGAGCTCTTGTGAGATGATGATCTCCTAATAGAAACTCGTGAGTAAACATTCACTTTATTATAGAAATGATCACGACGATTGAGCTCTTGTGAGATGATGATCTCCTAATAGAAACTCGCGAGTAAACATTCACTTTATTATAGAAAGAGGCTAAAGAGGCTACATACGAAATTACAGCTTTCTATAGTGTAAAGTATAGAAATTACCTATTAAAATAATTTAACCACCGCTTCACAAATCTAACCGTTCTCGCAATATTCGGATCACCTGCTATGAATCACATAATCGAAACACCAGCTCAATGAAATCATCAGAAATTAACAAGCGGTTGCAATCATGTTCACAATATCAATAATTGAGAATGATCACCTGTGTGTGAACAATTATTCATATAACCATGCTCATAACTCAGCTTGTTGGCCACGCACTTCGCAGTAGTTAATATAGTATGGTTGGATAAATCGAGAGCTTTCGAACGAATGGTCAACGAATTTTGTGGGATGAAAAACGACGAAGTATCATATCCCTAGCAACGACTCGGTTGTAAGCGGAAATCATCACAATTATTGGCGCTACTTTCGTTGCACTCTCGTGGGACATTTTTCGGTAGTTAGGTCACGGCTAAAGCATATTCATGCTAAAACATCGCAACTTTCAAACTGTTTTCTATATTTTTGATCTTACGCCAAAACTAAGCTAGTTAGCAAGGAAACATCTTTTACTAATATTCACGGCAGTTAAATTCTGCGTAGAATAACATATTAAAATTTGAAATATGAGTAATCATGCAACCGGCACTTTTTTCAATTTGGGTGGAATGTTTCACTTGGATTTTTTAAGAGCTTTAGTCTCAGAAACTGTCACACCAATTGAAAAACTTATTAGATGAAAGTCGTAAATAGTCTAACTTTGTAACTAATGGGTACCAAACATTGGAAATTTAATTTATTTTTAGCGCATTTATGACAAAAAATACAAATTGTCCACACACGACTCCACTCCCGTCGTACACTTGAGGTGGTTCGTCTAAATAAGGTTAATTTTGGCATGACTACTCAATCTTAAACGCAATTTAATTATAACATCCTTATAATACAGAATTCAATTAGTCTCTCTAATTTTATTATTAGTGAATTACCTAAATATAATTTTAAGAAATAATAATTTCCTTAGAAAACTATCACGTGTTAGAGAAGGAGCGGTCTAGTGACAATTTTGAATTTTCCGTCATAAAATGACATGTATTATATGAGATGAAATTCATTATATGTATTACATGAAAATGAAATAAAATGACACGTGATATAAAATGCAGATATAGAATTAGATGTCCTACGACTTTCATTTGATAAGACACACAGACTGGAGAGCAGTGAAGTTGTGGAAACCCATATCAATACTATAAATTATTACACTGCAAAAAAAAAAAAAAAAAAAAATTAAAGGCGAAGCTGGTACTGGGGGTTTTTGAAGGTACTGAACCGTATACCCGAATCCGAAGCCCGTTTTTCACATAGACGTCTATTTTTTGAGGAGGAGACGTGTAATACTAACCCCCAGGACCAGTACCTGTGTCGTGAGGGCATGACCTTGATTTTTTGGGGGGAGGGGGATAGTGTTATTAAAAAATAATAAACAAGTAGATCAGTGCTCACAAAATGAGACACATTTTTAATTAGACAGTATTTTCTTGTAAGGAGATCCGCGTGAAATAGTAGACGCTTCCTGCGTTGAATTAGAGACAAAATGGCTTGGGAGCTCAATCAGCTGAACAATGACCTCTTAGTCGTCAGCAACCCCTGGCACATCTTTATTTCCACAATGTTACAGATTACATCCATACCAAGTTTCATCAAAATCGGACGTCGGGAAGTGGCATTTAAAACGATTTTAAGAGGACATACATACAACATCAGCGAACAAAGTGAACACAATAGCTCATTTTTCCTTTCTTAAAAGAGAATGCGCTAAAAATCAAATCAAAATATAAATCAGATCAGATATAGAACAATAACGACTGATTATATCATTCTAATAGTACGCAATCAGATTCACAGTATTTGACCGGGGGATACCAACGGGTTCTGCCTCAGGTTTGTTATCTGTAATGGAAAATAATAAACCTTTGTGTCAAGGATTTAAGTGTTGCTACCGAGACTGCAAGGCAGCGGAAGCTTTGTTTTCACTTTCGATATGAAACAATTTTTTTGCTCCAAAATCAAAATTTCCACTCGCATTTTGCGTTTCAGAGCCTCCTGAACAAATTTGGTTCCGTGTCTGTCTGTCTGTCTGTCCGTCCACATTTCCTTGTAACAGCCATAACTTCCACAATTTTGATCCGATTTCAACCAAATTTTCAGGGATCGTGCGGGTTAAGCTCTAGATGGTCCCCTACCAACTTCATCATGATCGAATCAACGTTACCTTCTGCGCAGGCGCTAACGTGAATTCCTTGTGACGGTCATAACTCGGTCAATGTTGAGCGGATTTCGGTCAGATTTTCAGGGATGATGTGGGTAAGGTCCCTTGAGGTTCCATAAGACAATCATCATAATTGCATTAGCGGTACGCTCTGCGCATGCGTGAATGAAATTAAAAACTCCTTCAGTTTTGATCCGATTTAGACGAAATTTTCAGGGAACATGCGGACTACATCCTGGATGGTCCCATATTAAAATCAACATTTTCCTTATTAATTTCTATTATTATATGTACCATTCAGCTTCCAATTTCCCACCTTATTAATTCCCTGATGCCAGAACCGGTCGTTCCTAGTTTTCTGGAATTTAATGGTGACGTACTGTGAAGGTCACGAGGAAGCTCATGTGCCATTTCCTTGGCAGTGTATTTTGACTTCATCTTCACCAGTAAGCCAGTGACGCTTCGATGGCAGACGTGTATTTCTAAGTTACCTATTAAACCAATTAATATTGGCCGTAATTTGAAATATATGTATACGAGTTTCTTTTTGACCCCAATCCAATTCAGTGTTCCGGCGATATTCGAGTGGCAGATTTGCATAACTACAGTACATCTACATGTACATCTGATTCATATTTCATTTATTGCAGACCCAAAATTTGTGTTTTTGGACTGCGTCTATAGCAAAGACCTAGCGATACTAAGGTAGCAGACTTGAATTAACGTAACCTATCAATAACCTGGTATGATGGGCCACAGTTTCAGCGATCAACAAAACAGTCGTTTCGGGGCGCTCAAACTCTTATATTTCAACCACATCTGCATGTAACACCCATCCACCTTGAGATAGCAGACGACCATGGTTCAGTTGGCCATGGATGAAAGTGTTAAGGGCCGATATGGTTCCCCCTCTAGCTGTAAGCCATATTTTCGCAAATTGAGTTCTGTTTTTCTTGTCGCCATCGGTTTTGGACTAGTAGACGTGGATATCTTATACAAACTCAATTGAATACTAACAAATTCAATAATTGGTCCGTTTCTATAGATCAGTTGCCCCTTTTCAGCCGAGCTCCTAGTGGCATTGGCGGTTAGCACCTATATCCAAAGACTTACCTCGCTGCCTATATCTTGTACATTGGCTGAATTAAAAGATGAGGCGGTGTCGAAGGGGAAAATTAGGCCGGTGCATCGACAGCAAGATTACACCCGTACTAGCAAAATGCTCGGTAGATGCCTCCTCCCTTTAGTTGTGCATGTCCTCATCCGCATTTACACGCAGTTGTGAAGAAGTTGATAAGGGTGGAAGTGGAAGGTGACGCAGATGTTGCAGTAGGCATAAGAAATACCTGTTTAATGCTTGAAAGCAATTTACATAAAACAGCCAAAATAATTCCTATGAGTTTGTGGTGGGTTTAAAATAAATTTGTAATTCACATTCGACCACAGTACACCAAGCATAGAACTCTTCTTTGTTCTTTAATGTCTCAAAAGTACTTTGATGTCCCTCCTTTTGATATCGCCTGTCCTCGGGCGATCACGGTCATCAAGCTGAAGGAGTTAACATCGTGCGTCGTAGAATTTAGTAGATATAAGAACTTTGTCGAGCCTGATTTTGCATCCGTAGATGTTGGCATTACGGGCAGATGAGGTTGGAGATGCTCCCGATCGAGGTTGATCCTTAGCATCCAAACCAGACGAGAAATTGGAGGGATCCATGAGTTTTGCTTCCGATGGTTATGAAGATCTAAATTCCGATCGAAACGGTGTGTCAGTTATCAACTTGAACCCTGATAGCTAAGTCAAAAACGCCGATCTCCATTTTTTTGTCCAGGATGATATTGAAGGTGGAAGTTGCGGAACTGTTTGCAATAGGTACATGCAGACGGTCTGTGAAGGACAGTTTTCGAGTTTGTGGGCAGCCGGTAGACGGATTTTACGTTAACCATACAAATGGGTCACTTGACTACGTTAATCATGACCTTGATACCTTGAAACTGGGACATTTTCTCGCTCCATAGGGCTTCTTACAAAAGGGGCATGGATATTTAGGGTCGGATAAGAATTGGAATTTTAGAACTGCTTATTTTATTTTATTTGTGTCTTCCAGTTTTTTTCATAGATTTGATGAGCTTCTAGAAGCCCCTGTGGGTTAGAAATTGCTGATCACGTTCTACGGACAATTGTATTGATGGGAATTCAGCAAAGGTGGAACTGAAATCTTTTTTTTTACAATGTCAGAACGTGTTTTTGGGATTTCAAACGATTGTCTCGAAACTTATAGACAATTTTCTTTCGTATATCTGGTTAAGTGTTACCTACTAGTTCTTAAGCAACCAAGAACTACCAACCAATATACTATTTCATTTCCGTTATGAGGTCGTATGTTTACTCCAAATTGAAAAGTTAGGATTTTGTCCACTAAAGCTTCCATTTCTTTAGACATCTTGAAGTTACGGAGGAGAATGTTTCTTCTCACCTTTTGTGCAATACACACAAATTGCAAGTGTAATGATGGGCTAGGGTAAGAGAATTTTTGGCCGAGGTAGAACCTCGTAGTTGAGCTACTATTTCCATCGTTTAAGAGGAATGTTCATATTACCAAGGTAAAAAACATACCTGTGAGATCCATGGAAAATATCCGGAGCCATAATGATGGGGATGAACTCTTTCTCTCCGGTGAGAAGGACGGCACTTAGTTGTGCACCAATGTACTATATGGTGATACAACGATGGTTCCGCGTAAAAAATAACGATTCTCTTAAACGAGATAATGTTTCTCTGAAAACCGCATAAAGACGGTTTATTAGATAGGTAGGGAGTTGATAAGTGATAATTATTATGGTGAATGACACCAAGAAATAACATTGATTACATAGTATTGTACTCAGGTGCTTTTCCGTTATCCCCCCCCCCCCCCCCCCCCCCCCCCCCCCCCCCATTTCGACTCGAAAACACAATCTGCACTGGTTGCTTATATCTGGCCGTAACTGTGGAAGGTATAAAAAGACCCTTCGCTTACTGGCTGTAGCTCCACGAAAAGAAATTTTTATCCAGGTTTCATAGAACCCAAAATGATTTCTGTGGGAAAAATAATTCACATTTTGTTGAGAGAATTGGAGCACATTCAATACCTAAGCCTTTTCAAAGCTTATCAAAAATTTTGCTTGCTGGTTGTGGTTTTACAATATCCACAGTCAGCGTATTTAGTACCTGCACTAACAAAAGAAGATATAGAATTACAAAATTAAATTATTTAGGTACCTAATCTGCTGGCAAAACTAAAAGTCTACGAGATTTAAACATTCTCCTTCCCTGAAGCTCAGTGTCTGGATCTTTGACCATAGTTTGTTTACCTCAACAGAACCCAGGAAGACCAATGGGAGTTGTGAAATTCTTGGTTCGCTCTTGCTTGTCCGCTATTATAAAATGGTTGATTTGTCTGCTGTTCTGAAGGTGGTTTGGCAACGTCGGAGATGCCACCAAGGTATCAAAGTGGTCGCCACTTAGTCAGTGATTCGTAATTGTATATCTTGGTTGGCACATAGATATAGTGATATGAAATTTCCTGGAAGATTGCCACAGGTATAGCATTGTGGGATTCAGTAAATAACCATTAAAATGAAATAAAAATATCCTTGCTGTTTTTAAATGTCATTCGAATCAATATACACCATAAAATAAATATATACACCAGGGAATAATGAGGGTGCCTCCTAACTTCAATATTGTATGGGTGCCACAATGTTGGAATATTTATTTATATACATATACACGAGGGAATAATGAGGGTGCCACATTACTTCAATATTGTATGGTTGCCACATAGACGGTGGACTTGAAATTCTCTAGAATGGTGCCACAAGTATAGCATTATGGGATTCAGTAAATAACCATTAAAGTGAAAATATATATATATGTATATATTCTTGTTTTTCGTCTGTTTAGTGCACTTTTAGAAGGAATATGCAGAAGAAGAATAAAATGTTTCGAAAAGTATTTCACCCTTTGCCCAGTAAGTTTAATAACGGACTATGTATATTTCCGAGTAAATTCTTCAGCTCAAATCATTTCATCGTTGAATATTAGGGTGAATTTACTGAACTATGGAACAATAAGTTTCAACAAACACCATCAAGGCAGTGCGACAGCAAAAATTATTGACTTTGATCCGGGTGAATTTTGTGCGTGTTGGGGTCAGAATGGCGGTTCGTAGCAAAACACATGTGGGTGACAGTGGCATAGTGTGGAAGCAGCTTTAAAATCTGCCTTGGATAACTAGTATGAGTTAGACTATTATCGAGTATGCCAGGCTGGTCTACCTGTTGGCTGACCAGTAAATTTTCTCTAAATAGTAGATTAAAAAAACCTAAACACATTTCCTACCAAATTTTTAATCGATCCAAAAAGTCATAATCAGCAAGCTGTGTCTCAATTATGTGGTGGCATAATTTATGCTTTTGAACAAGAAAATCCGTTTAGTAGTTTCCTCCAAAAATTGGTATAGTGGTATGCCCAATGAAAAATTTTGCATATAGTTTCCATTATTTTACCGAACATGGTTCCTGAAAACTCGAAGTTCTGCTGAGAAGTAGGACATTAACAAGAGAGAGATCTTCCAAATGTTTAAAGGTTAAAACGACATGATTATCATGATTTAGTTTTTTTTAAACCATAACCACCAACACACTGTAAAGTTCTTTCACCATAATTATTCTACATAAAGAGCACACAACATAAACAAGAATCCGTTAGGACCATAACATTTCCTGGAAACACACAAGGCATACACATTTGCGTCTCCGCAGAACTCAAGTGTAGGGATCCCCCACCGAATAGTCTCGATAGTATCGATTTGGGCTCCCAACACATCGATGCATTCAGATGCAGTGATAGGAGTCGTTTCAGAGCGCTTTGGCAATTAATTGCAAGGCCTGACATAGTCCACTGGTTAGAATAGCGTTCTATTGAGATAAAGGACGGGGTTCGAATCCCAGTGCAGTCAAATAATTTTTCTTGCTTCGTACAACTCCAAAATATACTTTTAAAATATCATTCTTAACTGCATGTCCGACTAGTCTGAATTTTTACTAAGGGATTGACAACTTGATGTTATGTATTTTTGAGATGCGAGCTTGTGAGCATCCAGACTACCAAACTATACACATCATTCTGTCCATGTCCAACCAATCTGAATTTTTACTAAGGGATTGACTGGAACTTTTTCAATTTTGGAGAAGGTCGGTTGATTTCAAAATGAGCAAATTGATGTGTTGGGAGGCTGAATTGATACTATCGAGAAAGACTATTCGATGGCAGAAAAGAAGAGATGGGGATCCCTACACCTGAGTTTTGCAAAGACGCAAGTGGCATACACCCATGAGAACATATTACAGAATATTGCTTAATAATGGCTCCTAGAAATCAACTTTATCGTTCCCCAGAGAAAGAGAGAGAAAGGACACACCGTTTACCTTTAGCTCTTTGGAGCATTGGGGGAGAGAAAAAAAGTTTCGTTCTAAGAGCCTTCTTATTAAAACCAGTACCAATAACATTGAAGGTTATTAGAAAGTACGTGCCAAAGTATGTGCTCACCTTGTATGGCATATTCCCTTGATCTGATCTTTTTGTCTGCAGATAAGCCAAGTATGCAGAAGTTGGTCTTTTTGGGCATCCCAGTTCGAATCGTTTCTGAAACCAAGTGCAAAACTTAATGGAAAGATAAGACCAGGTGTTAAATTCAAGTGCGTGGAGCTGTTAAAACATAGCGCAACTTTGTCAAACCCCAAGTCTCACCCCAACTGATAGTATCAAAACTCAAGTTATAGAAAATGTTCCCATGCTTTAATCATCCGATTATCAAACACAACAAATTCAGTCAAAGAATATCATCGATGTAAGCCAACCAATCTGAAGCAATAGAATCCATCATTACTAACAGGAAAGCCCATGGTTAAACGTACAAGGGGCGCTAGAATGATAACAACCAAATAGAAAATGCCGTTTGAATGTTCGTAGGTAGAATAATGGAGGTATTAGGGTCAGGAGCCTGATCATGGAAGCTATGTAACTTGACATTGTAACCAAGCTGTACCAAAGAGGCTCCATTTCAAATTGCAGGATATTATTCAGATGGAAGTTAGTTTGAGAGATCACTTGATTGATGAGGCTGGCGCCGTACCTTGTCATTCTTAACTGGTGCCCTGCTGTGTGAAATTCCGCCCAATGGGCCCAAGTTCCGCCAGGGGCAAATGTCTCGGTTTTCGGTCCTGCATTCTGTCGGTTAACCTGCCTATATGTATTAAAAAAATGTAAAGAGGTTTGATAAAATCGGCCTCATAGCTCATGTATTGGAGCGTTGTTACGAAAGAGTATTTTTTCTTTTGTAGTGAAGGACACGAGTTCAAACTCTGTCGAGGTATTACCTTTCGCCAAAACTTTGAAAAGCCATAAAAAGAAAACTACTTATTGTAGGAAGTGTGGTTGGTGTCTTTATTCTAGAATGTTACCTGCTTTCATTTAAAAATATAAAACTAACATGCGGGTGTCCCCCATTGCTATTCAGTTAATAATAGAAACAAATACATAACTTTGTTACTTTTCATTTTGTGCAGTATACTAAAATTACCGCTCCACGTATTACTTACGTGTTGGTTTGGATTGAAACATGATTAAATTGGTAAGTTAAATAATAAAGAGAACGCTGATCTTTCATTGAACTGTATTAGACTAAGTTGCCAATGAAAGAGAATACAAACCTTTTTCAGTGCAACTTTCTCTTTCTTCAGCTTAGGGTCGAACTTGTCGATGAGCTTTTTATCAACGAAAGACAGTTCTCTAATATATTCCTTCATGGAAGCACGATATCCGACCATCGCTTCTTGATACTCTTCAGATAGCTTCTTCTTCAAATTATCGTCTGCTGTCTTCCATCGTTCCGAAGCTATCTTTGTGATTTCTATTGGAGACGACATAGTAATCAGGAAGTAATAAATAAAATTAATAAATTGTGAATTAAAATCATGTAATTCATTTTTAAATTTACATTTCAATGTGACATATTTAGGTTTACAATAATATGTTACCTCAATCAAGCTGAATATAAATTAACAAACTCATAAAACTTACGAGTAACGGGAGTGCTAGGGTTGTCTTTCAGAATGCTCGGTTTCACAATGGTACTGGAAAATTTAAGGAAGGGAGACATTGGTCGCTTGGGTTTCGGCCTGATTCCCAGTTTCTCTTCAAGTGTGATTTTACGACTTTGAGGTGAAGTTGCGATCCTGAAAAACGGGAACATCACTTTTCAAGGTTTGCCAAGGTTAGCTCAACTTACCTTTGGAAAAGATTGAGTAGTATTATGGTAGGTCGCAATAGAAGACTGTTTACTATGCAACTATCATGTGTACATGGTGTTGGGGTAGCATTTCAAAGAAATAGTTTTAAAAAACCAGCAAAAGCGTGGTTTTTCAAACGAAAAACGCGATATTTGTCCTCTTCTGTTGGCCAGCCTGCGTCTGCCTATTCACAGCCATCTTAAAAAGACGCCATCTCATTTCAGTTCAAAGCCTGTTGTATCGTATAGGTGAATGAGTTGGGGGGGGTGGGGGGTCTGCCTGCGTGGGCAGTAAACAGTCTTCTACTACTGCGACCTACCATAATAAATTTTACTCAATCATTCCCAAAGGTAAGTTTGTGCTATCAGATATCGCGCCTTCCCAATCTCCCCCACTCACTCTACAAGTCTGGGAGCTAGTACATTTCCTTTCCCGTCTCTGGCCTGGCTGTGAGGGCAGCCGATTCCTCCAGAATTATTGGCATTTCGTGGTAGTTTCACTTATCCCTATAACCCCTCTTGAACATGGTGGCAGCGGTGAGTGTTTTGAAATGTATTGAAGCTTTGTGAAATTTCAACAACTCATCCTTAACATTTACTTCGAATTCGGAAACTCAAGAACATAAATTAAGGTTATTGGAAGAAAGTTAGTTATCGCAGTTAAATTCGTTGCTACAGACGAACGAGCGCGCTCGGGGCCCACCTTGGTGGGTTTACAGCAGACGAGTATTGTTTGCAAACGTTCGCAAACAAGAGGAAGGCGCTCCCGTTCACACTGCCTGTGCATGACCGAACGATCAGTATTCGCGAACATTCGACTAAGTTCCCAACAAAAGTGCACTAACATGGTACCCGCGTTGTCTAAACTTTCTGTATGTGCTGCGTCGATAGTGATACTGTCTGAAATTGAGAAGCGCCGCCAGAAGAGGAAACGCAGAAAATGGGAGTTTTCATATTCAAAGTTTTGACACACCGGACGCACAACTAACACTTGAATCCTTTGACGGTTCGTCGGTTAGCGGACAAATGATGGAACGCTCCCGAAAGTTCGCGAACAGGGTTCGCAAACTCTTTGGTGCGGGTGAGTGTTTGCAAACAGGGTTCAAGATCAATGCTCGTTTGGTGTAAACCCGGCTCGAGTCGAGATGCTAAAAGACACGCCAAATGGTTACAAACCCAACGCTAGCTGCCGCATACATGGACTTGAATTGTTGAAACACGACGATTACTCAATTTATTCAAATCCATATGCCCAATCGCCTTTACGGGTAATGTGATCATAAGTGGAATGAAAAAACTAAATCCCTGCCTACTCAAGTTGCAGGCAATTGTAGACTTAAAACTACTCATTTCTTATGCAATAGTAACCAAAATCTACTCCCTACTTACCGGTGAATGGTTATGGCACGATGATAATTTAGATTCAACCCATTAAATCGTGAAATTAAACTTAGCATCTTGAAGTTCGTTACACAAGCAACAATGATCACAGGATAAATCTAATTGAGAACGAAAGAAAACGAATAAATAGATGCGATAACAAATCCTAGGTGTCTTGCAGTGAGAAGTATGGATAATTATTTACGTATGACTGTCTGAGCTTATAAATTGACTGAGATCTTTAACCCAACTTTTTTAAAATGCACTCTTTCGCAATCAGAAGCAGATATAAACAGCGAACAGTATCAAAAATAAAAAACGTTAGTTGTTGTTGTTCTTGACATTTGCCGCGGGAGAGTCCATTTCCATGCCGACAGAAGTGAATGGGGTTTTACAAAGTTCTATCCACCTATGTTGAAAGTGAACTTATAAACAGATAAAAAAAATTCCACGAGTCCATTACATAACTCCCATAGTGATTACTTATTACAACTTATTTCTGTTCTAGAACCAAAAATTTCAACCATGTATCATGTTTTCTCCTCGATATTGATTCGAAATTCTATGAAAACATCAGAAATTAACAAGCGGTTGCAATCATGTTCACAATATCAATTATTGAGAATGATCACCTGTGTGTAAACAATTATTTATATAACCATGCTCATAACTCAGTTTGTTGGACACGCACTTCGCCGTAGTTAACATAATATTGTTGGATAAATCGAGAGCTTTCGAACGAATGGTCAACGAATTTTGTGGGATGAAAAACGACGAAGTACCATTTCCCTAGCAACGACTCGGTTGTAGGCGGAAATCACTGTAACACTATATGTTTCGTGCGCGGAAAAAAATTGACTCGCAAAAATTGCTAGGACCCCAGGGCTAAAACATGATACATGTTAATATGAGGGTTCTAGTGTACGGTGGACTTATGAATATCACTAACGCAAAGGTTACCTTTGAACATCCATAAATTCAAACAATCTAGGTAAAACTGTATGAATAGACGCACATGTGATGCCCGATCACATTATGTACAAACCAGTGGTCTACGCAGGAGAGCTATCCAATTTACATAAATAAGCGTTTGTGTAAATTTGCAGCGCTTTCCATTGAAATGGTGAGCTTGAGTTCCAATACCACCAAAAATAATAATGGGGGAGGGGAATGTCGGAATTTTTTCTTTCAAACAATTTCATGAATTTAGAAAATTTGGGCGGCTCAAGTTTTCTTTCAAATTTTTCCCAAGTTAAATACATGCGGTGGTGACGTCTAAGCAACCTGCAAAATTTTACGTCACCACCGCACGCTTTAAAAATCAAAAAAGGAAGAAAAAAATCATAGGAGAGTGCGGGTGGTGTAGGTAGGTATTTTTGGAATTTCGCCTATTTTCATTAAAAAATTCCTGTCCATTAAGATTCGGTATCTGAATCACTACGCGTACGTAACGCAACGCCCACATTATTCTACCTCTACTGCATAAGTATGAAACCTTACAGAATAAGGTATATGCAATTGCAAAAGTATAATATAACCTTAAAGAGTACCATTGTACAAACTACTTCGGCCTCTCATAGTCAAAATCATTTACCTAACCTACTTTTCGAGATAGGCGCCCACTTTTCGTACCTCATTTCGTAACACCATTTTCGTACTCGGTGATGGTAAGTTTTACCAATTTACCAACCACGGTAGAGAAAAAATTCCGTCAAGTTTAGTGGGTAGGTAATTACCGAGAGCTTGGTGAAATATGGTTAAAGTTACGCAATATATTATTGAAAGGTATACTTGCCAAAATTGGTCATCACTGTCCTCTGAAGATGGTGGGGTCATCTTATTTCTTTCGGGAAGTTCCATTATCCAAAATCGTACGTTAATTTTTGAAGTTGAAGTAGATAGATGTTTTCAAATAAAACGGAATTTCTGAATAAATCTTCCACAAAAAGTCAGCTCATTAAATTAGTGAGGACTAGTACCAACAGAGACGCTGACGCACCAACGTATGCGCGTTACACCTTGAGCTCATGAACCTTGGAGGGGAAGGGATGGTTCCCCTTCTAGGTTCAGGCTTGAGCTCTCCTTTGTTTACGTTCGGCTTAAGACAAACAATCGCGGCACGGAGAAGTGATTGAGGTGATCTCAATCATGGACTTGGTATGTAAGACCCAAATGAACCACAGCTGAGTATACGCGTTTTAGATTAACGGTAGTGGCGCTACCGTCGCACCCATAATGGTGGGATAGATCCTGACGCGACTCAACTCACAAGGCAAATTACCTACCATTCCTTCACTGAATATTTACTAATAAATCATGAACAACAACTGAAAACAAAATTTATGACGGTTATGTCCGTACACTAGACAACAAAACTAAATGATGAAAGTTGAATAAGAAATTCGGAAAGTTTGTTCATTTTACAAGTACTAAGTAGGTAGGTGTAGGTACCTATAACCAGTACTCGTGGGTCTTATGGCTAGTAAAAGTATTCAAGTAGTATTTTATTTTAGATATTCATAGAAATGAATAAATTAGATTTGATTGTACACAAATTATGCAAAATGCACAACCAATTCTCGTAATTACACTGAAGGAGAACAGCTTGAAATGCTCAGTATATAATACTTTGTGGTTTCTTAGAAGAAATAGACGATTTCCAACATTTATGCCCTTGTTCCACAAAGTTTATTAATTAATGAACATCCTCACACTACAAATGTAACGATTTCGCAAAATTTCAAGAATATATTCCACTTCAAATGAAGCTGGGAATAGCAGATCATGCAAGCATGTCCCTAGTAGCAGTCTTGGTTTTCTGTTGGGTACTTACCTATTCTTATTCAAATTATATACATAATGAAAGTTCAGTGCATAGAAATGATAGGAATTTACTACATTTACAAATGTAGGATTTTGGTTAGGCAGAATCCCTGTGTTCCAATTAGTACCAGGTAGTTTTGTAATGTCTGTTTGGGAAACAAACGAGGGGCTCTTGTGTTCTCGTCGATTTTTTTAATCCAAATTTGTTCGATTTCATATTGTTTCTTATTCCTTAACGACATGTAACTAGTCTACCAATCCTCATTCATAGTAAAGAAAATTTAAAACTTTTGCGTATAATACATAGTTGACTCTACCTCATTAGAGGAAGGGAGGCACCATTCGAACCATCTAACCTAAAATAATTTCTGATTAGGGCATACATAACTTATTTTCAAAGTTTAAAATGCTTCAAGCACCAAGACTTATTTCCCATCGCTGAAAAAATGAAAGAAAATAAAACGAGAGAAAACGAAGTCTTAAAGAATTTTAGGTACAGATACGATTTTCCATGACACGAGAGTCGGTGTCAGGATCTACTTTAGTCAGATGGACACAATGTCTGAACATCTGTACAAAAATCTGAAAAACGTCAATGATTCCACGCTCTGTTCCACATCGACACCTTATCTTTACCACACTCTACTGACGAGTAAAATTCTTTTCCCTAGGTCACATTTTTTTACAGTGAGTAGTTGAGCCATGTCTCTTTGGATTTGCTCAGCTATTAGGTATGTTCCATCATCTAACCGTGCATAGCCCGTGGTCCACAGCCTTTATGATTGTGGTTGGACAGCCGTAACCTTGATCCAACCATAGATGGAACTCAATTAGCTTCACACCAGTCAATTTGTGTGACTTAATTCTGGAAGAACCTCTTCTTCTTCCTGTTTATATCTTATGGAGAATAGGGATGGGCGATTGTCAATAGTTCAGCACTATTGATAGGCCGATACACATAATGGGGAAAAGGGCTGGCAATCACTGGGTTGGCAGGGGTGCAAAGCTCTAGAGGGACCAGCAGTCCTTAGAGCTGCCAACAGCTGCCAGCTTTGTTCAAAGAAGTTGCCCCAGTCAATAGGGCATTGAGGGAATGGAACCAGTCTGGCCCCTGCCGGCTATGAGTGAAAACAATATAACTATCTATTTTTCGTGGAAACTAACAACGTTTTTCACTAAGTCCCGTTTTTCCCCTATTTTCTTTTTTGTTTACAGAGTGTGGTTAAGTTGAGAAGTCGATGTGGACAGAGCGTTGAGTCATTATTGACAACTAATTAGATGAAACATGGGAGAGGAAACAATAAAATCAAACGCGATTTTGAATAAATAGTCTATTTACAGCATAACAAACGAGTTTACATTAGTAGGTTTCGAAGATTTGTAGGAAACTACAGACCTAAAAAATATATATATACAATATTGCATGCAGTAGTAGATACACACTAAGTAGATGTCTATTTATCTGTTGCACTTTTAGTCGTTTCGTCGTCTCTCAGTTTCCTCTCCATTTTCTCAAATTCATACTTAGTCATGATAGTCATATCATCTTCTACTTGTTCAACCGCAACGACCTAGAAAACAGACTTTTAGGTAAGTAGAAGTACCAAAAAAAGCTATAAAATTAATAATTTATGTTTTGCCAAAGAACAAGAATTACGAATATTTTGATGATATCTGGCAGTCCATTGAACTATTACTAACAAATAGGTATGTTCCTCAAGAATCGAGAAGGGTAGAACTGTTCGATGAGAGAAACAGTAGTTATAAGTGAGTATGTTGATTAGTTGGTTTTAAATGTTCAATATCAAATTTAAAAAGTTCCAGTCATGCAGCTAGATGGTATAAGCGAATTTTGTAGATTATCATATTATATTGTTACAGTGTTTTGAAGTTAGAGCACTTTGAGTGCAAAGAAATAGTTAATTTCCCAAATTCTATGGTTACAAAATTATTTCTAAATAATATACTGCAATTCGAAAAATATTTGAAAAATTTTAGCACTTTTAGGACATTCATTATTGATTTTTCAGCAAATATTAACGAAATTCAATTACATTTTTCTGCATGTTTTGCTTAAATTTTATATTGTTCTACTAAGTTCGTTGTTGATAAACGTTTTTTGACTATTCTTGCTAAAAAATATATATTTAACGATTTTTAGCCGTTTTAGTGATTTTTTGGGAATATTTTTTTGAAATTTGACCGATTTAATGTGCTTAAAAAGTGTTGGCTAAAAAACTAATCCTTTCGTTTGGAAAGCTTGATTTTTTTTTGCGCAAGAACGGAATTTTTATCTCAATCCTAAGGAGAGTTATCGTCTGGAATGACACACACAAAATAACAATCACAACCTCTGTCAAAACACAACACTGTTTTCCTTCAAAACTGGATAACAACTATGTTTCGTTAAACAAAACAATGTAGAATTAAACAGTGTAGTGACCACCACACTACCCTCTTGTAAAGACAAGAAGTTTGGGTCCATCTGTGGTCTCATGTCAGCAAGCATGCGTAGAAGACGTTTTCCTGTCCCATTTTCACTTCGAAAACAACTTTTTTTTTTCCACAACCCACGGTTCAGTCCACAGTGGCTCGAGTTTCGCGCACTCCCCCTCTTTTTGGCACCCAAACCCAATTTTCTACGTCCAACTCATGTCGTGCTAAATGCCTGTCGAACCATTCTTTCTGCCTCCGCATGCTGATTTCCATGGCATCTCTCGCTAATTCCCTAATTTTTTCTAAATCCGCCCTGATTTCTTGGTTAGGGGCTTGGACATACCGTTATTTTGCGAATTTTTAGAAAATTGATCTATGGTACTGAAACCTGAAGTGGCGCTTCTTTGGGACATCTGTGTAGAATACAGTTACGAAGTATGGAGGGGCTCTAATCAGCTGAGAAAACAGTGAGGCTAATTTCTTCCCTAATCGACCTACAATGTTGAAATTTACGATGGGGGTCCTTTGGGACCCCTAGAAAACAATTATGATTTGCAGAGGAGCACTTATCAGCAGAGGGTCCCCTGATTTCGTTTGTAATCGACCCTTTGAAAAAAAAATAATTGTAATAAGTGGATTAATGTGCAAAAAGCAAAACATAGTTTCAAATCAATATAAAATCTGGAAGATACATAAATGTACTAAAATGACTGAAATTGAGGGGTCCATGAGCATGAAGTGCTGAGTTTGGATAATGTACTATATACATAATGTACATATCCAAACTCAGCACTTCATGCTCATGGACCCCTCAATTTCAGTCATTTTAGTACATTTATGTATCTTCCAGATTTTATATTGATTTGAAACTATGTTTTGCTTTTTGCACATTAATCCCCATATTACAATTAATGTTTTTCAAATGGTCGATTAATTAAGAAATCAGGGGACACTCTGCTGATAAGTGCTGTTCTGTAAATCATGATTGTTTTCTAGGGGTCCCAAAGGACCTCCATCGTAAATTTCAACACTGTAGGTCGATTAGGGAAGAAATTAGCCTCACTGTTTTCTCAGCTGATAGAGCCCCTCCATACTTTGTAACTGTATTCTACACAGATGCCCCAAAGAAGCGCCACTTCAGGTTTCAGTACCATAGATCAATTTTCTCGAAATGTCTATATATTTATAGTCTTCTAAACTATTATATTTTTAATAAATATGAATTGATATTAGAATATTATGTGGGAAAAAAAACTAATAATTTTCTTACCTCAGGGATGTAAAACTGCAACATATTCTCAATGCCACTCTTAAGAGTGACAATTGAGCTGGGGCAATTCGTGCATGATCCTTGAAGTTTCAGCTTTACAACACCATCATTGAATCCCTTTTGAACAATCATTCAAACATATTCACATCATGTCATAAAACACAACCAGTAGTAAATAGTAACTATACTGTATAGTTAAAATACTGTTATTGCAGTATTAAAGATCAACCATGGATCACTGATATATGCCCAAATGTGCACATCTCTCCCATTTATATCAATATGCATCAAACAATAAACGTTAGTATGAAACGGTCTTCCAAAACATATATAGGTTTCTTCTTCAAATTAAGGGGAAGGGGTGGTACTGATACTGTTCCAGACATTTTTACATTCCGTTCCATCAATTTGTTGAAATTATCCCCAAACTTACATAAAGACAGCTGCTACACTGCAGTTTCATGACAATGTCATTACTAATATGATTGATATTGGGAAATTATAAATGTGATAGGTATTATTTAATAGGGGTAGAATGTATGATTAGTTCGGCTGTTGTTACTTGCTCAGTAAAACACTTGAATTTTGAGCAATATTGTATAAATTTGTGAACACCAATATGCGGTTTTGCAATGACGTTACTTGTTAGCTGCGTCGATGGGAGGGGGAGGGGGCCATTACTGGGTTTACAATTACGAGAGTTTATTTATGATGCTGAGTTGGAATTGTTTTTTGGACCAAATAAGTTTTCAAGTTGGCGACAAATGTTAATTGTTTTATTTGGATGAGGGTGTGATAAAATTATTACCGACTTAAATTAACCAAGTTAATTTTGCTAATTACCTACTTCGATGATTTCCATATTTTGGCGCTTGGTACAACCACGAATTCTGAAGATTAGTCTGTGGGTTTGGGAGGTCTGTCTTTTTGAATTTCTTTGACATTAGGAAAATATGATTAGGTACGTCTAGAGATGGTTAGTGATGAGCGCGGGCAGTCATGTAGTTTTGGATTGATTCTACTCATCCTTAACCATTTCAAGTACAATCCATCTATGCCTAAGAAATCCAAAAAGATTCGATTACACTATTCACTATGAAAAAGTGATGAGAAAATGTCAAAATGTTCTTTAGTCTATTAATGTAGCCGGCAGAATTCGCCCGAATAGGCGGGAGTAGCGGTGAAAGGTATATATACGAAGTGTCAAGTTTTTCCATTACTAAATACTAGGATTTACGGTTGAAACTTCGATTAAGTGCATTATAATGAAAGTTGTGTCTTCAACTATATCAGTGATACATCAATTAAATTCATTATATTAATGGAATTCGACGTCTTTCAATAACTCAAATTCCAAGAGTCCACAATCTATGAATTGTTGTGGAATATGTGGCGAATTGCCACGCACAGACATCACAGATTGTAGAAACATCGTTTACAGTGCCAAGTTACCTACGTCTTCTAAATTGAACATTGTAGAAGGAATGAAGGTGGAAAAGGACTCCAGTAGTTGTCGAAACGTAATGGATTGCCGAAAGTTCAAAATGAGTTGCCAAAAGTTCAAATTGGTATGCCATAAGTTTGCCAAAAATTGAAATTGATTTATGCCGAAGGGTTTTTTTTTTTTTTTTTGCGAGCGTGCGAGCAAGCGAGCGTAAATGTGTGAGGAGTTAGTCTTGTGGGAGCCAAATTGCTGCTCCGTCCTCCAGTCCGAGTCCTCGGACTTGTTTCCTTGGGCCTCTTAGCCTCATGGACACCGCTCGATGGACGGAGAATTGAGTTTTCACTCGCGTCCACATCATCACTTGAGCGTAGGATTTGGACCATTTGTTGGCAACGCGTAGGGAGGCATTCTTGAGAAAAGAAAATTCTTCTAAATTAAATAATTATGGAGGGAGTTATTGTATGTAACTATAAGAACACTATAAATAACACACTATAACTACTATCAATCGAATTCGGAGTCTTTCAACATAGGTAAAAATACAACAAATTCCGCAACCTAGGTAGGTACAAACATGAATAAACTTTCACTATGACAATGTGATGATGCGAAATCATTCCTACGTTGTCGTTTGTGAAGGTAATTTGTTTATCTACTAGAACTGAAAGATATTACTATCTTCTTGGTTATAACAAGTAGAAAACGGCAGAATTTACTATCACCCTCGTTAATCAAGAAGGTTTGTGCCACTTAGTCTTACTTATTCATTTACTAGGATATATTCAAAGTTAGTGTACTCACCATAAAAACAATATCTCCTCCATCTTCCTGAACAGTTGGCCTAATTCTGGTGTTTAATAGTTCTTTGATCATTTGGACTGTTTCATCATCATCTTCATTAATTTCTGAGAAAATAAATACCAAATCAATGCAAACAATTCTCAGCCAAATAGCATAATTTAGTTAGAAAATACCAGAATGAAATAACAAGTAGGCATTAAAAGATGATTGAATCAAGCATAATGCTGACTGTGGATACCAGTGAGACCAGGAGAAGAATATACTTTTGCTCAAGGTTCTGTTGATCAAGACAAATGAACCCAATATTTCTGGCTTGTCAAACTAGATGATAGTATCCGCCAAGTTTGAGAAGTGGGATCTTCACCATACCTTACAGAATTCTACTTGACTTCGTTACTGTCTGCTAGTAGGTTCAAATGCCATTTTATTTCAGGTGGTTTCTGGGTTCAAGATCATCCAGAAAGGGGTGGATCTCAGTACAGTCCCCAAGTGAACTACAGCCTCTCAACTTCTAAGGAGGTATGTTTCATCTGGGGATTTGAAAATTGAACAACATGGCCTTCATTATTCATTTCGAATAATGGCGATACGCATGATATGAAATACTTAGGTACATATTGAATATGAAATGAAGCCTTTTTGGGACTGATGGGCAAAAATAACAAGTTGTGGAACTCCACTGGTCAGCAGAGTAAGCTGTGAGGCCCTCTCCCTATCCAAACAGAGGTATCTAGGACCAGCCAACAAGTGCCGAGAGTTCCCGAATCCTTCTGGAGAATCCTCTCACCGCCTCAAACCCCCTCCCACGCTCAACCCCGTTATTCCCTTAGTGTCAGTTTCTTGCTTATCAATAGGAAAAATGATAATATCACGATTCATGGGAATTATTCCTTACATTCACGCCCAATAACCAACACTGTTAAACTCCAAAGGTTTGCTGCATAACTGGACTACGATTTGGAACGAACAAAACAACAACCACGAAAACCGGTCAAGAATTGGAGCATGGGAAGTGTCGACCTATGGTTACTGATTGATTATTATGAACCATTGTTATTATAATTATGTTATTGTTATTATTATTATTATTATTTTTTGTAGAATTTAAGCCACGTCTCAACCGAAAGGGTCAATAGCCGCAATCAAAATTGGGTGTCAAAAGGACTCTGCAACAGGCACGATTCTAAGGGGAGCCATACTGAACGTCTGTCACTAAACGCACTGCCATCACGGACTCCACTGGTAGATCGGAGGGAGAAAAATAATAATAACCCGCAAAACGAGGCATCGCTGCACTCTGCCTCAAGGGATACGGCGATGACCGCTTTGTAACTCCTACAGCGGATAAAAATACCCCGTAATAAGAACTAAACTACGACTAGGTGAACCTTACAAATACAAGAATATAATACGAATTACACCTCGCATCCGCGCTGTTTGATAGATGGTATCAATAGCACGTTGCAATGTGTCACTCACATTTCTCAGATTATCGCCTCTCAGGAGGACAGTTAAGTCATCCACAAACAGTAAGGGACGAATATCCTCTGGGATATTATCAGCGAGGCCATATATAGCAACCATAAACAGGGTGCAACTAAGCACAGAGCCCTGAGGGATACCATTCTCCTGAGGGTGGAGATCGGAGAAGACATTCCCAAGGCGCACCCTGAATTTTCGGTTTTTTAATTATGTTATTATTAACCAAGAGGTTAATTACCCTCAAAATTTGTTGATTTACGTTTCAAGATGTGTATAATCCAAAAAAAAAAATAAATAAATAAAATAAAAAAGCTCCATCCCCCTGAGTGCAGGTTACTTTAAGCCTGGCGACTAAGATTATTGATACATGCACATGCTTTAATCAACTGGTGGACTAATTGCAGAAAGCTGGTTTAATGAAAGCCGTTTCTATCAATGCTGATTTTCTGAATGCAGGTTACAATTTAAAGAGCGGGTAAAAGTTTAAAGCTTGTTAGAGACATATTTATTGAATCGCATTCTTCTCAGTTTGTAAACTGCTGTATTGCCATTGGTGGAGGTAGTTCACGATGATCTCCACAGAATATAAAATTAAAGCCTCCAAACGGTTTGTCAAATTCCATATTAATTTGTTGAAACCGTGAATTAAGAATTTCCAGGATGAAGCCCATAATTTCATTCGTCTCTTGACGTCACAGAGAGGCTTCCGATAAAATTTCAGCTTCCTAGGGTGAACAGCAGAGCGATTGGTTGTACGAGAAAAGCATTAGAAAATACCGTGTAATGCATTTTCGTCACCTTATACAAAAAATAGAATAAAAATAAATAAAACTATACAGAATGTACAAGTCATTACTTTAAATCAAATAACTCAAAAAATCTATATAACTGTATATTTTATTGAAAGTTGTAGTATATTTTCTGTAGAATCTGTGCATGTATACATTCATCAACTCAAAATATATTTATGTGAAGAACATTCCAATTTTACCAGATGATTACTTCTTTCTCAATTAGAAAATCCCAAACGGTAGTCTACCCATACATCAATCAGGAAATCAAACTAATAGGTAGGTCTTATTTATGAAGCTATTTATGAATAACCATCGCGTTCTTTAGCTCCACACAGCTTCTGTAACGCCTCTCATGTGGCACTAATGGTTGTGCCTTTGTATACGTTTTTAGTTTTGATAATTACAATACATTTTTCCGTTGGACCCTGGACCGACACAATTGGAAGAGGGGCTTCAGATACTAATGACCTTTATTGATAAATTGTGAAATGATTCAATTACTATCTAGTTCTTCATTATTCTGTATTTCCACTTCTTTCAATGAACCAAACGCCTATATGAAGATAATTGCGTGGAACATCAATATTTGTTGGCAATACATTTTCATCCAAATCTCCTGGTATTACCTACTATCGTTTGTAATTGTTAAAAAGTATTCAATAAACTCCCTGGCGAAGCTGCAGGTTCTGGAGAGAAACGTTGGAAATTGATATAATAAATTTAAAATTTAAAGGGTAGAAATACCTATTTCTGTTATATTTGTTATATGGCAAAAAGAAAATAGGCATCAATTTATGCAAATCAAGAAACGTATCAGCGAATAACTGTATTTTACTGATATCTGTTAGCTGAAATAGAATTTATCCTAACAGATTGAAAGTAGGCAGCATCAATTTATACCGGCATCTGAAAATCAAAGCTACCTGAGTCTACGTTGGGTTTCACATCATTGAGAATTGGCAATCCGGAGGCAAAAAAGTCCATGATTGTGGCAAAAATTTCAGGCTTCAGAAGTCTCCATTCAACATCATCATCAATCTACGAAAATCAAAGACACAAAGATTAATAAAAATAAAGGTAACAACTGAAAAAAATCCAGCATACTCTTCTTATATTCCTTTTAGAGCTTCAAGAAAAATTAATTAATAATTCATGTCCTACAGCTATTGAGGCTACAATTTAGGAATTTAGGAAATTGTAAACAAGGACTGCTTTAAAAGAAACAATGATAAATTATACTATAATGATAAATTAATAATTGCAGTACGGTCTTCGTAAAGGTCTTTTTACAAATGCAGCTCTCGTTTCGCTGGAGTTTTAAAGAGAAAGATTTTAAAAACCCGCAAAGATGCAATTTTTCAAACAAAAATGGAGTTTTCGCTCTCCTCCTCGTCCTCCTCCACCTAGGGAGGACGCTTCCTCACTTCTTGTTTCCACAGTGTTGCAAGTGACCATCACTCTCCCTAATTTCACGTATTTTGTTCATTTTCTCTCATAGCATTTTTATTATTCGGTCTTATTTGTACGGATAAAGCATTTAGTTACTATGACGAATAAGAATTCCGCGGACTAAGTACGTCTGGCCACAGGTTTGTGCACGGATGCGGAGCCCCATTGCAGCATAGAAAATGATGTCACAGGAGCTTAGGTCTTCGCCACTGTTCCCGTGCTCACGGCCTCTCAATTCCAACGCCGTCCCAACATTGCCCCTTTTCATTCTTTTTGGGAGATTAGTTTTGGTGATAGACAGTTCCAAACACGACAATCACACCTGGAGGTACCCACGAGAACAGTATGCAACTTTGCCGAGTCCTCCAACTTGGACTGGGTTAGCAGACAAAGAAGGTCGAGGAAGCATTCTCATCGACCGCAGGAGGGTGCTGATAGCTATGAGACGCTTCAGAGGGGGCACGGGAATCTGAGATGGCGGGATTTTAGTCCTTCGTCCTCGTGTTCCTCGACCACTTCGGAGGAGGTTACACCCTGGACCAAAGCCTTTCTCAGCTTTCCGATCCAGGGTCCATGGACACACAGGCTTCGACGGTTCCAGCAGTTGGGAGCTGTGATGGGAACTGATGAGTCCCTCCAACGGATTCCATCCCAATCCACCCCACAGTGGCACAAATCTGGCAGGACAAGATGAGGAAGGGGATAGACAGGATGTCATACTCCGAGCTTTTCAGGCCAAATACAACCCTTTGGTCCATGTGCTTATGTTCCTGCCTCTCCAACTCGATGCAAATTTGGTAGAATCTTTTCCGACATTCGCCATCTAAGTGGATGTTTCAGCCAGAAAATCCCAACTTTTGTGGGTTCAGGCCCTAGTAGCAGTTGCCGATGCACTGAACCGTATCTCGACCTTGCCAGTTTTGGAGGAAGTCCAGACACCAATATATTCAACCCTGAGGGATGCCTCTAGTCTTTTAATAGCAAGTTCATTCCGAGAATCTTGGACGAGAAAAAATAAACTTATTCAGCACCTCTACTGGATAATCAAGCAGAAGCGGATGGCCCAGCTACTCCACCAGGAATTCTTATTTGATAACGCTGCAAACAAATGGGTACAGTCCACGTTGTACACAGACAGAATTAAGCACTCCATAATTAAGCGTTCAAGGGGATCTTTACCCCATTCGGGGTCCAAGAAAAGGCCAAAAGAGGCAAAGAGGATGCTAGGATTTTCAAAGACAGCTCAGGGAAAAGCAAACCATCCGGCCGGCTCCCACTCCAAGCGCACCACCCCCAAGGACCATAGGAGAGCGTTCCCCGGACAGGGGAGGAAAATCCCCCAGCAGTCAACCCACAGGTGAGTGGTAGTATTACACTTAATCCTCTTCCCCTTACTCTCTTTGTGGGGAGATTAGCCAACCACTTGCATGTTTTGAAATATATAACTCAATCTCCCATATTATAATTGTCTTGCATTTCTGGATACAAATAACCTTTTGGCCAGAAACCTCCATTGGCATTACCATTCTCTCAATCCATTACCATCTCTCCTTCGAGAAACTCACAGGTAGAGATTATAGTATAGGATTTACTAGATAAAGCAGTGGAGAAAGATGGCCCTACTTCATATCAATTATTTTCGTAGTGCTTGATTTTAGAATGGATGATTATTGTTTGGTACTATCAATTCTAACTAGGGGAGATTTAGGGGCAGTTTAGATCTCGAAGATGCTTACTTTATGGTCTGGAGTTGTTCTGGAACACAGAAAGTACCTAGCCTTCTAGAAAGGATCTAGGTAGTACAACTTATGTCTTTTTTGGCACTACCAATGGGATTGACCTCAGCACAGTTTGTGTTTCACAAGATGCTTCGCCCTGTTATGGCTAAGCTAAGAGACCTACAGATGTGACAGTTCCTGCGAGATCCAAGAGAATGCGCTGCGTGTCCATCGCTTCCGCGCCAGGCAGCCCATTCTCACGTTCTTGAATTGCTATGGTTGGCGATATATGAGGATACGGGAAACGGAAAATTATCTTCGAACATAGCACATATACTATTAGTACGAGTTGTATCTCTTATGGTACTGTCACACCCCTCTCTCTCTAAAAGTGTGGATTTAGGCCCCCATTGCACCTCCTGAGCGCCTAAGTCCGTTACACAGATTACCGCAATCAGCTATCTGGATGACCGCTTATTTTTAGCACCATAGCTGAGGGATGCCTACATTCAGTGCGGGTGGCAGCATCACTTTTCGCAGACTTAGGGTTCAACGTGCATGAAACGAAAAGTCAATTGATCCCATCCTCAACTTTCCATTTCCTGGGGTTTGAATTTAACTCTCTCACAATGATAATCAGAATTAATGAGGACAAAATTTCTTGGTTAAATTACCTAGTGGAGAAAACATTGACACACGACTTCCTATCTATCTGAATGTTGGCGAAAACGATAGGGTTTTTAGTTTCATGCTCCCTGGCATAACTGTACAGCCCATTACATTTATTTCATCTAAAGAGAGTGAAAGTTGAAGCTCTAAAGCAGAGGTGCTCAAACTTGAACTGCTGGCGATCTACCTCAATATTTTTAGACTACTTACGATCGACTCTGAGAGGCTGCAAGTATGTGTGATGCAGGGTTGTCGTACATACACGATACACCCTACCTACCTAGGTAGGGTGTACCGTAGCATATATAGATATTAGCTTTCCGCACAATTTACATTATTTTAGTCAAGGTTTGGGTTAGGTTTACTTAAGTTCTTCTCTACAATATCAATGAAAAAACTCCTAGTTATTCAAAATTGCGAGTTTATTCGTTGTTGCAAAACAAAATAGTTACATATGGTGTTAAACTCAACTAAGGAGTGACTTTGGATGTTGAAGCGTGGCACTGCATGTCCTCAGCATACTTTTCATAAGATGGTGCGTAACCACTGAGTGCCAATCGCAAGCATGATGACATATGATCGTCAGTTAGTCGATTGCGATATTTTGACTTAATTATCTTCATTTCAGAAAATGCAGACTCGCACAAGTAAGTTGACCGTCATTGCCATCAGTTGAAGGCCGATTTGCCTTAGATTCGGATATTTGATAAAGCCGCCTTTTGCCGCAAGCAGTGTTATTAAGTAATAAATTTTTGTAGTTTAGTTACCTACTTATTAAAAAAAATTTTCTTCCCGAGATCTACTCAAAAAGCACTCGCGATCGACTGGTCAATCGCGATCGACCGTTTGAGCACCCCTGCTCTAAAGCAATCTGCTGGCGATTATTGCACCCACTGCACTTTATCTAGCCAAGGCAGATCGGATTTGCATTGGTGGCTGTTGGCAAGCAATAAGCTATGGATCAAATCCGATCCGTAATGACCGTTATGATTTTTCGATCTGGATCGATAGTTCTGACTCAGGATGGGGTCCCCCCCCTCCCCCCCCCGCGAAGTCAATGGCTGGTGGATTTCCCAGCAAAGATATTTAAATATTAACCAAAAAGAAGTAGAAGCTGTCTGTGAGGTACCTATTGGTGCACTTACTACAATTACGGATACATGCCAAATATGTGGCATTGGCTGATAATAAGGTTGCTGATCTAGACTGGATCCAAGGTCAACATAATGGGATTTAAATGATGATATTTTCGATAACATAGCTGACACATGGGAGCTCCCTCCATTATATTCTTTGGGTGGGCTTTGAGCCACAAATGTAAACATTTTTTTCTTTTTCTGGCCGAAAAAGGGCTCATCGGGAGTAGATGCATTTACCAACTCTTGGGGAAATGAATTCTTTTTATCTGTTCCTCTTCCAGCGCTGATGGCAAGAGTACTATGAAAACAAAATCGGACAATCGGTTGTGTAAAATTTGACAAATCGGTTTGGTATTCCGGGTTCGTGTGCGTGTTAAGACTCGGAAATACTGAGATTTGGTCCGTCTAATGATCTAATTTCTGATCATTCCAGGTTTGGCAGCCTCCAATCACTACATAAAATGACATTGATGGTACTATTTTATCAGGGAGGCTTGGATAAAACTGGGAATGGAGCACTAACTCAGCTATGATCGTAAAAATTTATAATGGATACTTAGGAGGTCAAGGAGAATTTGCAACCGCGCTCTTTCCCCCAGCCCAAGCTTGTGTTGAAGGGGGGGGGGGGGGACGCTGCCACCCAGGGATAGGCACCTCGACTCCTCTCCCTTCTCGGGTCAACAAGAGTACACACAGAGTGTGCCACGAGTAGTGAGTAAAGTTCTTTTATTCTTTTTTTTGAAACTCATGTGGATCCATATGAGGCACATGAGGATCCTACCACCACCCTTTTTTCGAGCAGGTGAATGGATCTTTAAACGAGCTGCGTTAGTAAACAGTCTTCAATGAAGGCCTTAGTATAATTGAGAACTCAACTTACCTTTGGGAAAGATTGAGTAGAATTATAGTAGGTTTTAGAAAAACTGTTTAGTGCCCACCCAGGCTGAAGCCTGTTTTCCCCACCCAGTCCACAGTTTTAGAACTAAAGTTAGGAAGCATCCTCCCAAGATGGCGGAGGATGGGGAGGGGATGTAGGGCAGCCAACAGGAGCTAAAACTCCGTTTTTGTGTTAAATAGTGCCTTGACGGATTTTTTCATATCATTTCCTTAAACAATCCACTGCGACATCGTGTACACACGAGAGTTGTGATAGTAAACAGTCTTCTACTATGACCTACTATAATTCTACTCAATCTTTCCCAAAGGTAAGTTGAGTTCTCAAATTAAAATCATACTTGATTGTTGGTACATCTACTCATTTTTATCCACTTGATTTAATTGGTTTAAAGATGTAAAAATGATTGGCTCAGATTTGTAAAAATATCGTTAACGATATTATCAATGTTACACAAATCGTGAAATTCTCATTATGCATCATACGTGTAGGACAGGAGACATTTATACGTTTATTATAAATTAATATGAATGAGTAGGTAGGTATTTTTTCAAGAGTATGCTGATATAGCTAACAGTTGAACACAATTTACGATACCTTCGTTACAGTAATGAAGTCTGGGCCGAAGAAAACGGATTTGACCCCTTCAATGCGGAACAACAGTTTAGCGAGTGGAGAACAGTATGCATCAGTGACAGAAGGGAAATCAATAGTTTGCCTCTCTTCAAGAACCTGGGGATAGTAACAGATAAATTATCTTGAATTGTACGTATATACAACCTGAATTGACTAAAATGATACATAAAATATTTGTCATCCACATTCTAATTAAAATAATTATAGGTAAATAAAATACATTCATGAACGATTGTCTCATTTCACAAATTTACCTCAGCTGATGGGGAGGGGGGGGGGGGTCTCTAAAAGCAGACCGACTGGCACATTTCCAACCAAAAGAGCAAGAAAGTTGAGTGACTCGAATGTAGTGATACCTAGCGGTTGCATGCGGGCCCTTTCTGATCCAGAAAAGGGCTCAAAGCTCCCTCCCAATTCAAAATACGACCAAACGGTTTATTCAACTTTTCTCAGCCAATAATTGACAGATTCCAATGATTCATGCAGCATTTGTTCTATTTATGAAACCTCTAGGTCCCACAAACCTAGAAATTTGAAAGTAAAATTGTTAAATGGTATCTAAATTTGAAAAATTTGGAATTTGAAATTTTCAGAGGAACGATCCTATGGGAAATTTCAAAAACCGAATCATCAAAATCGGTCCACTATTGACCGAGAAAAGTTGAAAAAACCGCATATATACCATCCGGCGCCCCCTTAATACCTATATTATGTATTAATTTGTGTTCACGCTATTAACCAAATCCAAGAAAGATATCAGCCACTCATTATTTAGATTTGCTAGAGTTGGGGATGTATATATATATACTGCAAGTAATGCTGGAAATCCAAAATCTTTTTTTGAATATCAGATTATTATTTAGAACGAAATTTGTCTACGATAAAATTGATAGATTAGGTAATTATTTCATTGCACTGTAACTATGACTATTGCTACGTTGCCGATTGCATCTGGATGTTCTAGACCATCATGCACTATCAAGAAATGTGGGATTTTTTTAGGATTTTACCTTAGTTCCTGGTAGGAACTTCAAACTGTTCGGGTTCGGAGTGTCCTGTGTCTGAATGAACATACTCCTCAACAAAATTTTGGTTTGAAAAACTGGCCGCTTCAGAAGTTGTTGACTCTTGAAACCAACATTTCTATTGTGAATAGTTGATATAGATACCTTCTCCAAACTCCTGAAAAAAAAAAAAAAAAAAAAAAAAAAGATGGAACTCCTTAATGAGGATCTTATTAGGAAAAGATAATTCAACACATGAACAACCACGTTAAAGCAGCTGAATGTCATGACATCAAATCAGTTAATCACGACTTCCAAAACATAATGACATCAAATCAGTAAACGATTTGGGTTGTCTCGGAAAAGTGAACAAATATAAAACAAATTAGTTTAATTAATAGTTAGTTTAAATTAATCTGTTGATTAATTAAATGAATCGATCAATCGCAATTCACTATTCTCTCTGATGCATGGGGTTAGGAACTATCAACAAGTTAAAGTGAGACATGTAGTAGGTACTGAATGACAATGGAATCAATCTGTTGTGAAGAAGGACATATAATTATTAAGTAAACCTTACTATTATTTAGGGAGGTATGTACCTGAATTTATTCATGAGAATTGAACGTATGGGTTAACGTTAATTTTATGATTTATAAATTAGTTTTCCTTCTGATCTAGTTTATTTCAGTTCGTTCTATTTACTATCTACCTACCACTTTGTGTGTAATTGTTATGCTTCCGATTCTTAAGTTGTTATTTCTTCTATTTCTGCGTCAGTGATAATTTCGACTATTCATTTCCATGTTTTATTTCGTGTTAGGCAATCTAATCTTTAAGTATTTTGTGATTGCCTAGTGTCTAATCACTCACTCGTACTCGTGCTTCCATTTCTCTTAAATGCCAGTTTTCCAACTTGGAGATTTTCTGACTCGCCAATTTTCAAATCTACACTTTACAACCCTGTAATTTTCCATCATGCAAATTTCGATTATCTGGCAACTTTTCTTAGTTCTTGGAGGCCTCTTCTTAAATATATTTATACAATTTTACTCGCACAGTTTCCAACTCACATCATTTGTGACACTTGGGAAACCTCAACTAAAGTACAATTTTTTAAATTAATAATTAATGTTCAGTATGAACATTTTGAAGTAACGGACGGAACGGAGGGGCGGAAGTAACGGACTAAGAGAGAGAAAAAAATACATCATTTTTTATTTCAGAAAAATACCAACTTGCTAATTTACCGACTTGCGAAATTCAAACACTCCATTTTACTTAAAATTAATCAATTCATACTCAAATTTAGAATTTTCAGGAGAAACCACAGGATTTAAAATAGGAGTATTGTATCTACAATCGGCCCAGGATGTGCCAGAAATCTCGGCATTACCTTCAAACAATCCCAAGGGCTGACATTTAAGGGTTGAAATAGGTATACTGAAAAAGCTTTTATTCGAAACTACTGGACCGAACTTTATGGAATTTAGCCTTAAAATCATACATTTGCTGGGGATATGCCAATTTTGTTCAACCCTAAACGGTAGAACTTAATGGCTGAAATATTTAAAATCGAGATCTCGAAAACTTTCAAGGTAACAGTACTTAACTTTTTTTCCATTGATACATATTATTCCAAAGAATCAAATTAAACCCCCCGCAATGCCGTGTACGTTAACCCCTCATATCCTGAGGTGTCGATGTTTTGAGGAAATTATTATTCTCCCTTCATTTTATATTTAAAACAGGTAAAATAGCGTAGGAATGAAGAGAAAAAAAATAAAAAAATAAATAAATGGGGCCGATTTTTGGCAGTATTTATTGTTATAGATTAAGTGACAAATTTTGTATGTTTATTCTACTTACCCGACGTTTGTTATATACCTGTGGTATGGATAACAATAAATTCTCTCTCTCTCTATCGCCAGGCCTAGACTGACAGATGTGTTTTCTGGGCATCTCTTTGTAGGAATTGATAGGTGTAGTGGATTTCTATATGTTTGACTTGGAGTCGGGAGACCAAGTGGTATGTCATGGAAAGTACCGATGTTTTGGTTATGCGGGTTATAACCTTGGTCGTATCCCGACGGAAGGTGTGGAAAAGTACTTTTACCCATTCTGGTATTATCAAAATTACTTTGGTAGTGTGTAGCTGGGTCGTAGGATCTGTTTGTCTCGATCCGGGCTTCTCGTGGTCGTTCGATATGAGATTCCCTTATTGGGGAATGTTCAGGTCTCAACTTTATATTGTTATAATGAGTTGAAGTAGACTGTTTGGGGTACTGAAAAGTACCTTTATGAATATGCGACGTGTGTATGTTAGGAGTGTATAAGGTACTCGTATCGACTGCATATCCGGCAGATAGCTGCGGAGAAATTTCCGTTTTAGTTAGGAAATCTTCATTATTCTCTTCCGAAAGTGTAGGAAGATGTTTTACGGGACTGTGTACACCCGTAGGAGATATAGGGGAGTGTATCACATCCCCAGCGTACGCAACGTCCTTCGCGGAGTTGGTTGTGAGGTCTTCTAGCGGCTCGAGACGGTCTGCACGTGAGCGCTCTCGAGCGGCGGCACGTGTGAAGCTTGGAATGCGGGGGGAAGTCGCGTGACTTCCACCCGCTCGGTCCACCACGCTGGTCGGTCTGCCGACCTCGCTCGAATCTCCCGCCCCGTCAAAGGGGTCGAAAGATGGGCTTCGTTCCATCGTTTGCGAATTTAGTAGTTTCGCTTATTATTTTTTGGTTCTGTAAAGAACTCGAAATGTTCGGGGACTCGCTTGTCGTGTAGACAGGGTCCTCCGAGTTGCTCTTATAAGAGCAGTCGTAACGTAAGGGACTCGCTTTGCGATATTTATACGTCTGTATATCGGCAAGGGTCCTCTCACTAGCTCTCAAAAGAGCTCCCTTAAGCGGTTGATCGATTCGTATGAGAAATTCGATCACCCGGCGGGCCCCAGCGGTCGATCAAGTGAATAAGTCAGCTTGATCCGGGCGACCCGACTCGGATATCCCAGCGGGCGTCCAAAAAGATAGAATATCTTTTTGAACCGGGTGGTATCTTGCCTGAAGAACGCTGGTAGTGAGTAATACTGAAAAGTACAGAGCTTGAAACTACCAGGAAACTTGTGACAAGAGAGAAAGTGCCTTGAAGTGTGTAGAAACTCCGTTGAGGAGAGGAGAATCATCAACTGTAGGGCGAGTGCGAAATCAGATCGTGTAGAAACTTCGTCGTTGAGGAGAGAAGAGTCGTCAGATCCGTGTCGTGAATAGTAATGAATGCTCCGGGCCAGGTCAACCTGTATTTATATGTGGAGGCTGTCTCTGATTGGCTGGACCGCTTGGCCACCTAACGGTTAGTTCCCGAGATGCGTCCGCAGCATCCCAGCATCCGATTTGCTCGGTCGCGCTCGGTGGGCAGAAAGTGAAGCATGATCTTCTGCCCATCTCTTCATAGACCGCGTCGGGTTTTGGTTTGCCCTTGATCGTTTTAGAGGTCATTGTCGCGTAATATTTTTGATTAATCCTCTGTTGTGAGAAAGGCGAATCCTCTTGTTTCGCCCTTTCTCGGTAGAGTGCGTCTAGCCTTTTTTGTCCTTGATTGTCATTGAGAGTTTCTCGTCCTTGCCGGTTTATCAAGCCTCTCGTGTGTAGTGAGTGTTTAGCTAGATATGCATTGGCTTTTGGCGAAATTATCTCTTCTGTGATTATGCATTTCTCGTAATCTTTCTGACGATTTGTGTTATTTCGTTTGGACGTAGCCTGACGTCTTTTGTATATAGTTCTATCGTGAGAACTTATTTTTGGTAGCCCTGAAAAGGGCTGGTTAAGGTTGGTGGTTAATTCACCACAATAGGTTAAGGGGGTACCTCAGTATATCATAAATCGTAGAATAGAATTATGAGTATTTTCATACTCATAAACAATCTCTTCTAATTGGAATTAATTTCATCACACTCTCTCTCTCGCCTTCCCTCACCCTCTCCCCTCCCTTCCCTCTCACTCCCTCCGCCTCGCCCTACCTCTCACTCTCTCTCCCGCCCACCCTCAATGCCGCTAATGACTCTTCTGGTTAAGATGCGGCTTAAATCTTAAAAAAATGAACCCATAAAAACAAGTTTTTAATGTAACTCTTTCTTTTTCCCATGTTCTCAGTTAATTTTATTGTTGTTTCAATATTTGGTAGTTTCTTGGCAACAGTAAATTGAAACGAAATCACATTGTTTCAAAATCATATTGATAATAACTTAAATTAAATTGACAAGGAAAATCATTTAATATTTTATTGACCCTGGATTCGTTGTCATTTTATGCAGACGTTCAATAGTATCCTTCTCCCTCCTCCTCCCTCATCCTCCTCCTCCTCCTCCTCCCTACAATACACACAACACGTGTAAGGTGTCCCATATTAAATTTCAAATTTTCGAAAATTTATAGTATAACTAACTTTTTCTTTGCAAAAATTTGATAGATTAAAATGTACGCCAGCATGAACTCGTGTGCAAAATTTCAGATCGATTGGATATCGGGAAGTGGGTTAAAAATCGATTTGAAATTTTGTCTCAAGAAAGAAAGCAAGCAAGCAAGCAAGAAGAGAATCGAAGTTAAAAGAAAGAGTTAAAAAATAAAAGATGGGGCCGTCTAGGCCTCGGGCAGAATCGGGACAGTTCGGATTATGACTGACGATGACGCTCGGGCCATGACGATTTTCACGGGGAGACTCCCCGAGCGGCGAGCGTTCCTAGAGGGGGAGGGGGGGGGTCCGTATAAAAGCTTCGCTTCAAAAATTTATAATGTTCAAATTTTAAAATTTTGTTGCACTAGAGCAACATCAGGATGAATTAGGGATTGAATGGAGATGTTGCTTCTTGACAGAAACGTAGTATAGACTCAATCTCAAAACGTTATATTTTATGGAATAGGTAGTACGTATAAAATATTTTTAAACAATTTTTTTAAAATCAACTTTGGAGTGTAAGGAACAAACATCGTAAAAATATACTCGTAAAATCTAGTTTTCGTTTTCTAAATCCTCAATAAGAAAGAATTCTAAGAAGAAGATCTAAAATCACATAGGTAAGGCATTACGAATTTTCTTATTTTCTAGTGACTTGTTACTGGAGCAGATGATGTGACCACAGGGTAGCTAGGGATGTAGCAAGGTCTGCAGTGTCCATTTCATTATCGATATTGATCTCATCAGCCGTTTATTCGTGAGGATCTAAATCTTGAAGGAATACGTCGCCAACATCCTCAAAGAAATAGTCGTTTACTGGTAGGACAGGGGATGTGTCCTTCATTGTTTCAAAATACTTAGCCATTTTTGCTTCCAGTTCTTCATCACCTCCTCCTCCTTCATCATCCTCAGGCTAAGAATCAACTTCCAATCTAGGAATCAATACTTCTGTAATCATTGCACTCTCCTCATGCTTTCCACATTGTGCACTCTATAGAGCGAAAAGAACTTTCAGAGCCCATGAGGTGAATATCGGCTTCTAAAAATGAAATAATAAAGAAGGTATTTTGAACACAGAAAACTGAGAAAGAATAAAACTTTTAATATTTTTAGGGACAAATTGAGGGCTACAAAACATTTTTCTTCGCAAAAGTAGATAATTTCGTCAAACTCCTGTGGCTGTGTCTTCCTACTGTTGCTCTTCAGCAACATTGGTAAAGCGGTCCATTCACAATCCTGCTGCAGGAAGTGAGGGGAACCAAAAACTTCCCTCTGTTCTTGCACAGGTGGCGTGCAGGACATGTGTTGAGGCCTTTCTACTGCAGGTGTCATGCAGAGCTCGTCGGATGGGTTTCCCATCGGACCATCCTGTGGTCCGATGTCCCCCACCCTATCAACCTGCTAGGTCCGAGCGAGTGTGGAGCTGCCGGAAGACCTTCCATGTTCAAGTCACCAGCCAACACTGGAGAATAGATTACCTCAGCATACCATATACTGGCGGGAAACCTTCGGTATGAGCTGGGAATGTGTGGAGAACGCACTCTGAGGCAGGAGAGCGAAGAGGGGAACTTCGTTGCACTCCCCACCTCCTGCAGCAGGATCGTGAATGGGCCACTTAAGGATATGTCATCCTGCTGTTGGTCTCAAGTAATTCGTTCCCAATCCCACAGCTACGTGAAAAATGGCAAACTCAAATATTCCATACATTATTCTACCCATTCAGAGTGTAAAAAAAAAAGTGAAGAGATTTTGGGATGAAAAAATGCATAATAAAAGCTATATCAACAGTTGAACTTACCTTCCTCTGTCCTTCTGCCGTGTTGTCACTGCTGCCACAGAAAGTTTGAAAATAAGACGATATCACTGTTATCAGCTGTCAAAAGAGTGCCAGACAAAGAGAGATGCCAACTTACATTCATCAGTGTTGACAGAAGTAGTTTCCAACAGTAAGAATCGTCCCGTCTATTTTAGAAAAATCGCAAAAGTTCATGTTGCTCCAGAGTTTTAGGGGCAACATCCCCCCCTAAGGGCTAGAACAGCGAAATTTCAAGAACTCGTCCTTATCTTTTATTACGAGTTTGGGAAAATAAAAAATTCAAATAAATTTATTATTTCCACACCAAAAGTGGAGTGGATGTTAGGTACGTAAAAATATGGATGTATAGGTATGTAAACATGTTTTACCTGCAACCCTCACATGCAGTCTTGGACAGGAACATAAATGAGAAAAGTACAAATAGGTACGTATATAGAGATTGAAATATTTGTACAGACTTTTTTTGTGTGCATAGTAATAACATAACATATAGTAATAACTTACTTCAGAGCCGGAGCTATTCTGAATAAACGTCGAGAGGAATTCAACATTCTGTTATGGTAAAATTGTTTACAAAGAAAATCTCAATGAAACTATAGCAAGGGCAACTGATATACTGATAGCAGGAGATCCGCAGTTGTGGGTTATCAGCAGTGGTGGTTTGTTGTTTCTCTTTTCTGCCCAGAGCTATCAATCTGAGCCGTCACCATTTGTGGTCTTCCCTCCTACAGTGTTGAGGAAAAAGTAGTTACAACTTACTAATCTTATCTAATGCATTAAAAAAACGGACGGTAGACCTGCGGTTTTTCAGTCAGATCATTTAATAATGATTAATTTTATATACACATTATTAGTTCATTATGGTTACTTAGCAATATTAGTTTATAACTGAACGTAATAAATCAGCTTTCCTTGACACTACAGAGGCTTAGGGATTATGAAATGCTGTGATAAAATGAGAGCATTCCAAAAAGTGGCTAATGATTTTCCTGCTATGAAAACTAAGGGAGTTACACTTCCCTAGTAACGCATTGGTTGTGCGTGAAAATCAATAGAAAACCCCACCGTGACATGGCACTCGTGATGTGATGAAAACAAATAGAAACGTTCTGTTAATCATTATTAAATTATAAAAATTTACGAAATACAGGTTATGCAGAGATTTGTCATCAAGCATTGAAAATCATCTTTGTCCATATTTTATAGCTTTGTCCTTCGATATGTCAGGTTCTAATTGAGATAAATTGTTCATTTTCGTCGAAGAACACTCAGTGAATCACGCACTTTCATTTGAGACACCATGACTTAATTGGTTATTGTTAAGAGGTTATTGTTTGTTACTGATGGTGGCCTAACCGTCGAAATCGATTTAACAGTGTAACTCTTTATTTTTCGTGGAAATAGACAACGTTTTTCACTAACTTCCGTTTTTTATGACGTAATTGGTTGAGTTTGAGAGGATCTATGTGTGGATCTATACTCGAATCAATTCACCATCAAATCACATTTGGACACATGAACCTAGAAGGGGAAGGTTCATGGACATATTGTTGTTGTTGTTGTTGTCATCTAGCGACTGTCCGCCAAGATAGATCTTGTTGTGGACATTAATTTTTCCACCTGTCCTCCATTCGTTCATTTATCTTGTCCATTCGTCCTTTGTCTTCCATGTTGTGGTTCCTTTCTCTACCAGTGCAGCCCAGCATCTCTCAGACGTTGCACCAGGTCCAGGATCCTCTCTGGTTGCTGCAGTGTCCTCCTCAAAGCCTCATGCACTCTATCCTCCCTCCCTTGCTCCACATCCTGCCCCCCCTCATCCTCCAGGAACCCCTCCACCACAGCCACTGCAAAATCGCACCCTATGAGTAGGTGCCGAATATCATCAATGCCCTCGTCCGGCCCATCTCGCCTATCGCATCGTTCGCACATTGGATCTGGTGCATGGCCCATGGTGTGCTTGAACCAATTCAGACAGCCTTTCCCAAGATATATGCGATTTGCTTGGCTGATCTGATGTGTTGTGGCTGTATAGTTGCTGAACCAAGGCATCTCCATTGGGTCTCGGATTATTTTCCTGGTCCATGATCCCGCTCCTTCGGCAGTCGAGTACTCCCTGCTCCAACGATTTTGGATTTCTTTCCTGAAGGCTCTAATGGCATCAACATGCCACAGTTCCTCTGCCTCATGTACCATTTCCTGTCTCGTTGCCTGTGTGGCCAATCTGTCCGCTGTGTAATCATGAGGTAGTCCAACATGGCTGGGGTTCCACAGGAGCGTCACTTGGTTCATTTTGATGATGAGTTTCACTACCTCTTCTCGCAAAGTGATCAAGTGGGGAGGAGTGATCGTGCCAGGTCCCAGCATCTGAAGCGCCGACAAAGTCGACCGTGAGTCTGAAATAATGAGCAAATTAGACTCAGCTGGGTGGTTCAGTGCGTGCTGGCAGGCCAGCGTCAGACCCCTGATCTCTCCCCAATAGATGCAACAGTCATCATGCAACCTCCGGCCCCCACCCCCACATTCCCCAGCCGAGCAGAAGTAAGCGGCTCCGACCCCCTGTTCATTCTTTGCACCATCCGACCACACCATTAGATAATTTGGAAATCGTGAGGCCATGTATTCGAGTGCTCTCTGCTTCATTTCTTCTATCGGCTGGTTGCTGTTTTTCTTTATTCCAGGGATTGAGGTGACTACAAACGGTGCTATGTTCTCGGTGTTTCTGTGTCTAACGCTTGTCTGATTAGGGCACTGAATCCTTCTTCTAATAATTGTTGTACTAGCATCCTCTATTGCCTCACCCCATGCCCTGAGTCGTACGGGGCATCCACGCTCTAGTTCACGTTGCAGATAGAGCAGATGTTCCCTTAGATCTGATGAGAATACACTCAGCTGTAGAAGCTGTCTATGCACAATGAATCTGAGGTGGTAATTCAGGGGGAGAATCCCAGCTAGGGCATGCATCGAGTTTATAGGTGAGGTTCTGAGGCATCCTAAGATTTGCCGGAGAGCTTGATTTTGGGATTTTTGTACATTTCTAACATTGGTGGTGCTCATGTGTATATATGCGAAGGCGCCATACTCAATTTTCGGCAACAGTACCGCTTTATAAAGACGCAACTGTGTGATTGGGCTGTTCCCCCAGGTGGTCCCCTTCAGGAATTTCATAGCATTCAAATCCCTCTGTAACTTGTTCTTGAGTTCTCTGGTGTGAGTGATCCCAGTGCGGTTTTGTTCCAGCCAGATGCCCAGATATTTTATTTCATTTGTCTGTTTGATGGATCCATGGGCCAACGGAATAATTTTACTGGTGTCTCTATAGCTCTGGCGCTTCGTGAAATCTAAAAATTTTGTTTTATCGTGATTTATAGGTAAGTTGAGCTGCGTCATGGACATACACCATGAGATAGCTACAATTAAAAAGAGAAAAAGAAGAAGAAGAAGCATACAGTATTATGTATTCTGTGGTTACAGTTGTTTGGTTGTGAGCAAGCTATTTTGTGTTCTGTCTTATTTTTAATTCTAAGTAACTAGGTATCTACCTACCTAATTATTTCATAATTTGATATTAATAGTGTCAACAGCAAATTAAATCTTCGGATTTCCAATATTATTATGTGTTTCATATCTGTGAATGTTAATAGGTACTGCCGGTTGCCGTGTTATTTTTTGTTTTGAGTTTATCAAGGATCTGCTCATTCTTCAAGGAAATTAGGAGTAGATATTCCCATAAATATCTACTTAACTAATGATTTCTTTGCACTAGAGATGTCTGACGCATGGGAAGAGATTCAAGCGATCAAAATAAAGAGAAATAGTTTTAGAGAACGCCTTCAAAAGAGGAAGAAAGAGAGGCTTGACATTCTAAATTCAGGTAAGGCAGGGGTTATATATATTTGTTTTACATCGCTGTAAAGTTACAGAACCCCCTCCGGATAATAGAGTTCCCTCAATCATTAGAGTTTGGTGTGAACACTCGACGATTATGGCCCACCCGTCACTTCCCACCATGCCAACCCTACTGATTTTGCGATAAATCCTACATTTTACTCGACGGTAGGTATGTCACCACCTCTAGTGTTCGCAAACCAGCAGTTGGAGCTCTAACTCCTTGATCAATAATGATTATAAAAATGGATTTGATCCCAGGGTTTGAAACCCAAGCTTGAAAACATTTAAAGGATCGACCAAAGACGATAAGGTTGTATTCGATAATCATCAGAAACGCTTGCATACGAGTCTGCAACACATTGGGACATTTTATGTCTTTAGTTGCAGACTCGTATGCAAGCTCTAAAAGCCACTCAGCTGATCCGGACCCTGGGCATCGTCAAGTAATGTCCTAAAGAGGCTACATACGAAATTACAGCTTCCTAGAGTGTAAAGTATAGAAATTACCTATTAAAATGATTCAACCACCTCTTCACAAATCAAACCGTTCTCGCAATATTCGGATCACCTGCTATGAATCAAATCATCGAAACACCAGCTCAATGAAATCATCAGAAATTAACAAGCGGTTGCAATCATGTTCACAGTATCAATTATTGAAAATGATCACATGTGGTAAACAGTTATTCATATAACCATGGTTATAACTCAGTTTGCTGGCCACGCACTTCGCAGTAGTTAACATAATATGGTTGGATAAATCGAGAGCTTTCGAACGAATGGTCAACGGATTTTGTGGGATGAAAAACGACGAAGTACCATTTCCCTAGCAACGACTCGGTTGTAAGCGGAAATCATCAGAAATTTTTCATAACGCTTTCTTCGTCACACTTTTTGAGTTATGTGCCATAGTAAAGACATAAAATGTCAATAATCTTTATTGGTATAAGGGACAGGTTTCAATTATTTTTTTCAATGTTAGAAAATATTTTATTGACATTTTATGTCTTTGCCATGGCACATAAACTAAAAAAACGTAACGGAAAATTGCTCACGAAAATATTTTGATGATTTCCACTTACAACCGAGTCGTTGCTAGGGAAATGGTACTTCGTCGTTTTTCATCCCACAAAATCCGTTGACCATTCGTTCGAAAGCTCTCGATTTATCCAACCATATTAAGTTAACTACTGCGAAGTGCGTGGCCAACAAGCTGAGTTATGAGCAAGGTTATTTGAATAATTGTGTACACTCAGGTGATCATTCTCAATAATTGATATTGTGAACATGATTGCCACCGCTTGTTAATTTCTGATGATTTCATTGAGCTGGTGTTTCGATGATTTGATTCATAGCTGGTGATCCAAATATTGCGAGAACGGTTTGATTTGTGAAGCGGTGGCTAAATCATTTTAATAGGTAATTTCTATGTTTTACACTCTAGGAAGCTGTAATTTCGTATGTAGTCTCTTTAGCACATTTACGTGGCGATGCCCAGGGTCCGGATCAGCTGAGTGGCTCTTAGAGCTTGCATACGAGTCTGCAACACATACCTACTTGTCTTCAACTAAAGACATAAAATGTCCCAATGTGTTGCAGACTCGTATGCAAGCGTTTCTTTTTTTTAGGAAATAAATAAAAGGAGAATGATGAATAATGAATTTTAGACCTTTCCTGTTTTCCGACCGCCGGAACCTCCACGGCTACCTCCAGATAGTATACGACCGCCAACATAATCAGAATCAAGTAGTTAATAGCTTTGTTCGCAGTGCCGGTTGGAAACGGTTGCCAACCATTGGCGACCAGGTTTGTGATTGGTTTAGTGCGCATGCGTGACCACCACCTAATTTCAAACCGTTCATAACCAAATCCACAGTCCGAATGGGTTTGACTGAAGTCAACCGTCATGTAGCCTCCAACTACTGTAACCTGCTTGGTGGGCTCGCGCCATCCTTTGAATAGGTAAACATTTTATGTATTAATAAAGAACCTGAACTGTTAAGAGATGGCCTGCAAGACAACAAACGGGTTGAAAAATGAAAAATATTCATTGGGAACAAACCTTCCAAGAGTTAGGTATAAGAAATCCATGCAATATGGATCCATGCTCAATCTTTTCTTGCCTCCAGCTGATGATTTTGTGGGAGAATGCGGTTTTTATCTCGTAGGAAGAATTCAACTCGATCTCGAGGTCGACCACCATTCTTAATTTGTAAAGTTAATAACTTTACCAACAACTCTTCAGTTGATAAGTAATAACATTTTACTGTATGATTTTGTATTTTGTTGCTATTCAGACGAAGATTCTCATTTTATGTCGTTGTCACCAATAAGATTTTCCATATCACGCAGCTCAGAGTAGGAAACTCTTAATAAATAACCGCAGAAGTAAAATGAGGGTAAATGAAAAGGCAGAACGTAGTAAACAGTGCACGTCATGTAGATATCCAACAGCTATCTCATCTCCTTCGGCGGACTTATCATCTCTACTGTAAACTCAGCTCGCAGAACTCCCACTACCCACACATCTCACAGTGGAATGGTTTGATTGGCTACCTCAAGTCGTGGTGTGGTGAGGGGAAACCGTCAAGCCGGTTTCACATGGAGCGTAAACGAGTGAAAAGATGGAAGGACGGAAAACCAGTGGAGGGGCGGCGGAGTCGCCAAGATTGTTCACATGAAGCAGTCACCTTGGTGAACGGAATCATAACCTTCCTACTAAAACCCTCTCTGATCGGAAACCTCTACTTGCGGTTATCAACATTCCTGTCAATGAGCTTGCGCTCCGCTCGACAGAATACGGCAACGGTATACAAATTTCTACCGCCATCGGTAGACCGCCCATTCCGGCAACATGGCAGCCACCATCCTCAACAGTTGTCCCAACAGCCAATCAGATTGCGTTCCGTCCTTCCGCTTTCCGCTCGAACCCCTCCATGTGAAACCGGCTTCAGATCGGTCAGCAGAAATTTCTCTGATCAGTCTAACCGATCCACAACTTGGTTCTAACTGGTTTGATGGTCACTGCAAACGGACTACTATGGATACTATACAGTCTGAGATTTCCCAAAATGGACACTGCGAACGCCCCAAACGCGTTTCCAACCGTTTCTTACCGGTTCGATGGTCACTGCGAACAAACCTAATCTAAGTAAAAATTCCGATTAGTTGGACATATAGATCAGAAGGATGTGTAAGTACATAGTTTGGTGGTATAATATCTGGAGGCAGCGCTGAAGGTGCTGGCAGTTGGATAACGGGAAAGGTCCGAATTTCTACAACATAATCAATACATGAAAATCCCACATTGGCCTAAGCCAGGGTGTGGGTACTTCCACGAGAACAATTTAAACTTGTCAGAAGTACAGACAGAATTGTGATTTTAATTTAAAAAACACTGAGAAATTATAATTGTAAGAACATATATATCTTTTGTTTCTCTTAATTTGAAATATGAACAAAACGAATTGAACAGAAATAGATTTAAAAAATTGATGAAACTTTAGAAAATTTCAGTCTTGAGCTTATATTTATGTTCTCTTGAATTAGGAACTTCAACTAAAGTAAAAACGTGAAAAATAAAATAAAAACATTTGAGAGTCAGGGAAATGAGAGTAAATTTGGTTTCAATCAAGAGACATTATCCACGATTTAATGGTTAAGACACTAGAAGATTTAGGAGCGTTTACATGTAATCAGGGAGTTCATTTAATAATTTAATTTAAATCTGTTAAAATATTTATATATACCTCCAAGAATTTTAAAATGAACATTTTCGAAAAAATTCCTTCATTGAAATCCGTTTTGAGTCATTCTGAAACGAATCCTTTAACTATATATATATATGTCATTCCAGAAGATAACTCTCCTTAGGATTGAGATAAAAATTCCGTTCTTGCGCCAAAAAATCAAGCTTTCCAAACGAAAGGATAAGTTACAGCGCAACACTTTTTGGGTTCATTAAATTGGCCAAATTTCAAAAAATGTGCTCAAATAATCACTAAAAACGACTATGAAAGTCTAAAAATCGATAAATTTATATCTTATAAGACTTTTAACCAAAAGAAGTTTATAAACGATGAACTAGAACGTTAAAAAATGTATTCACAAATTTATAGTGAAGAACGTACTTAAATTTCATTAATATTTTCCGAAAATTCGGAAAATTGCTAAACATCCAAAATCTATTTTGAAACGTAGAATATGATTTGGAACGAGTTCATTCGCCATAAAATTGGAGGTTAATAATTCCTTTGAACTCAAAGTGCTCAAATTCAAAACAAAGCAATATACTATATTACGATAATCCACAAAAATTAGCTCATACGATCATGCTGCATGACTGGAACTTTTGACTCGTACTTTGTTCTCCAACTAATTCTATACGTCCATGTTATAATAAGCGAGGAAGCTGTACCACCTAACTTGACAGACTTTTTAATAATAGTATCAAATGCATCTCAAAATTTTGTTTTATTGACAGACATTAATTTATATTACTTTACAATAACCAGGGCCCTAGTGGCAACATCAATGTCTTTAGAATTTGTTTGTTTATTTGTTGTTTAGAAAGTTTGGAAAGTGGTCTTGCCCTGAACGAATGCATCACCGCTCCAACGCCTCAACAGAAAGGTAAGCTCAGCAGCTACATAATGCTTTTTATCAGATTGTAAGAATTTGATTGAATATTACATAAGCTTGAACGCCTATCCTTGCAATGTGGATTTTGATGCTAAAATGTCAACGTCAATTTCATTGTTCAATTTATTGAAATTGACAAAACTTGTTTTCTAATTTACACTCGCGTTTCTTCTATATAAAGCCTGACCCATAGGGAAAGCAAACCCTTCAATTTTACCCTTTAAGGTTTATTGAAAGTGATGCTAATGCCTGATTCAGGACGAACTAGGGTCCATAATATGTGACCAACGTTTCATACAATTTGGCCCAGTTATTGAAAAAAGCACAATAAAAATAACTCAAAAACTTTTTTTTTCGTTTGATCTTGATAGCAACTTACTCCTCAAAACGGCTTAAGTGTTCTTTGAAGCGTCCAAAGAATAAACAATTTTATCAACACAACTGTGAATCACAAATCTTGGTACGCATGTAGGAGTGGGGTGAACGCTAACTTCTGAAAAATCATCTTGATCTTATTCAGTTTTCTCGTTATAGTTTAGTCTGTATACGTGTGGCGTCTAACTATAAGCCTCGTGCATATCGATTCTTGTGCTGGAGGTAGTGGCTGGCATAAGCTTCGTCAGTCTTTGGTAAGGGGCTGGACTGAACTCTTACTACGTTCTGTATTGATCTGTATTAATCTTTCACAGGAGATGATGATAATACTGAAGCGAAATTTGATTACGAATTGGAGAGATCGCTCCTTGAATTACTGTGTGAAGTCTCGCCGAATCTTCCAACCAATTCGACTGTTATGGGACCTACCTTAAATAAAAAGTTGAATCGTACCGTCCAACCGGAAGTCCTTCACAATTTGTTACAGAAGTTCGCCATACAACACCTCATAAGGTATTACTTTGGTACTTTTATCTGATACATTTTTTCTAATGCATTCCAGCTACCTATACACAAAACCTTTCCAACTACTGGTGATACCCATTGCTTCTTGTCATTATCAAATTTCAGTCCAGTTGCTATTATATTAATGGCGGAATATAATTATATGGCGGAATAATATTATAGCCATGCTATAATATTATATTGATGGCGGAATTAGACTATACTGCTTTCGCATTAAAACATTTAGAATATTTAGGCTAGAATTGTATGAGATATGTATGCACTTTTGTAATCTCCGTTACCAATAAGCCTAATCAGGGTTTGAAAGCTTTATCGATATTGGGGAATCAAAAACTAGCCTCTGTGAGCATGATATTTTTTGGCGTCCTATTTAATTCTTCAATCTATCTGATTGCAGTGTTGAACCTAACAAAGATGGAAAAGGCCTTGACATCATATCTGCTGAATACGTGAAGCTTCAAGCTATGATAAATGATGTTATAATCGCGAATACCCCTGCATCTAATACTACCAGTAAAAGACGAAAATCTTGTGAGTATAGGCCGAAAAAATCCGTTAAATTATAGCTAAGTTTCTGTACAATGAGAAAACTAGTTCAGTAGCTTTAAATTTGTTTGCTGTAATATATAGATATGTTTATTCACTTAGGTGAGAAATTAGTTGAACCTGAACCTGCAGGAAAAGTTGTCAAACCCCTGGAGAAAGAAGAAAGAAAGTCCGTGAAGAAAACACCAGATATCATGGTAATGGAAATTTGCAATATACCTACGTATGTGACGCTTGAAAATATTAACAAACTGGCGTCTATTTTGTAATTTCCCCTAATATTTGTTCAGAAATAAGTATGGAAGTAACACAATTGAATTAATGGGTAAGTTCTCCCGCAGAGAAAAGATTTTTATTTATTTTTGTTTTTTGAGAAATTTCTCTATTATCATGCAAAGTAGTGACGAGGTTTCTGATGTCACACCCTCGAACCTGATTAATCTGTGATTGGAGGTCCTTTTGGAACTGCAATCGCCTACTGTGTTGAGTGATTGATTATTAAAATGTACCTTGCATTACCATCTTTTATTACTTCCACTTGGAATTATTATTCCCATTTGGACATTCAAGGAGTATATCTTCGTCTCAAAACAAAGGCGATAAAAACGTTGCAAATAACTACATAGCAGTTTATTACTTCTATATTAGATCGGTCTTCTACGCATACTGATCTATAATTATTAACCGTAGTATATGGTACATCATCCAAATATATCTTCGTAGACGTTGGAACCTGCCAAGAGAGAAAAAATCAAAAACTAAAAAAAAAAGGAAAAAATGAAATTAAATTAAATATAGCACTAAAATTACTAATACTTTATATAACAAAAGCTGATTTTTACGTACAATGCTACCTACACCATAATCTGATTACATCGATACAGACGTAAGCACCCACTAGGTAACTGAAAATGAATGATAAAATAAATCATCTGTGTACGCTTCGCTTCCGTCAATATTATATCAAAAGTTATCATAAATTCGATTTCTTGGTTTTGAATTTATATCAGCTGATTCGATCGTCGTTATAAGGCCATTTTCATTATGTTCCCACTGGTTCTAATTTACACTTATGATGACGTTCTTTTTTTCCTGCTAAAGGTCCCTTAAAGAGAGAGAGAACCTCTAGCGGTTCTCCTACAGTTGATCTGGGTGGTTTCGTTTAGTAGATACTTCAGTTCAACGACAACTAGATGAACATGAGTCTTGTTTTGAAGGTTTTCCAAACAGTTTTTCACTGTTTCTTCCCTTCGATTTTACCCTTTAGGTTGATCGAAAGTGATGGGCGACAATTCAGGACCATCGTTTGCACATAGGTGTGTGATTTTTGATCCGTTTCATAAAGTTTGGTTAAGATGTTTGGGAGAAAAGCTTCGAACAGTGGACGGATGGATTTTTTTAAAATTCGATTTTAGAATCTATGTATCTTAAATTCAAACCAACAAATTTTGAGGGGAGTGTTACAAACAATAAACAGTTTTTTTTCTTAGCACTCACAGAAACAGCTAATCTACCTTCCCCAAACTGCCATTAAAGTGAATTGGTGTCATTTCATCACTCATTCCTATGGCGAAACCTGACCTGTAGTATTATTATAATTTTCATTCCTTTACGAGAAGTCCATCACCACTAGCAAGTCGGGTACAGGGGTTGAGCGCTTTCGATGTAAGAACATCATCGTTGAAAGCGCTTGCTAATGACGACAGGCTCCTCAGAAAGGGCTGTAAATGATTATTTTACTCTTACTAATAGCGGAAATAACCCTTTAGACTTAATACCTGACCTGTAATAGATATAGTTTTCAGAACCTGAAGTCCTTACAGAAAGAATCGAAGACAGAAATGGGGTGTTGCTGTTACTTGGAAAAAGCACCTCTTAACAAATTTAAATTGTAGTTTATAGCCAACAACAAAATATTTGTACTCATAAACTAGGTACAAGGGTCTTTATTTTTAAAAGAAACACGTTTCCAACTTAGCAGCTACCACTTCATATTCGTCTTCTTGGGTTCCAACTTTATACAACACTCAAGTATTTAGTGTGGAAACTTCCCAAATTCTTCTCGTTAGTCAAAATTCCGTGATTTTGTTCACACTACTGTAATGCCTAGACATTTATAGCTTAGCAAGATTCCATGCTCTTCTTAGTTGCATGTACCAGGTTTAATCAGTAGTGGTAGGAGACACACACACACACGGAAAACCTATGGGTGGATATGGATGGTCACATTTCGGGAAATCGCATCACAGTCGACTTCACGAAATATTAACTAAAGTCTCAATAAAACAAATTAAACTTAATCATTTGCAACTGAGTTTATATCAATCTAGAAGCCCATATCAATTTAGAATGTTCTCTATTTCCACAAAAATGAAGAGTTAATCTGTATGAAGAGATCAACTATCAAATAATAACTAAATTTTACTTTGGTATCCCAACAATTATTGATTCGTTACCTATTGAATTAGAGGAATTCAGTTAAATGTATGTGGTCATTTCGTACAACATTCGTAATTTATCAATTGTGTAAAACAATTTTATGTGTTCACATTCTTAGCAGATATATATGTATGATAATAAAGATCCATGAAACGGGAAAATGTGTGATTCACATTTATATCTTAATATTCCTCTTAATACATCTTACATTGTGTGCACTGTGGTACTTCAACTTGGGAGAAAAAACTTATGATCTAATGTAGACAGGGCAATAATGTTTCTATATGAATGGTGTTGTCCAGGTTTTGTCGTATTTCCCCCAAAATGCATTCGTCTGATGGGATTGGCCAGAGGTAAGTATTGTATCTTAAAATGGGAAATTGAAAATTGTTATCTAAGTTAATCTCCTTGTATTAAATCTAAAGAGTTATTTCCGCTCGTAATAGTTAATAGTAAAATTATCATTTACTTACCTTTCGGAGGAGCCCATTTCCACTAGCAAGTCGAGTACCAGGGGCGAGCACGTTCAATGTAAAGACATCACAGTAAGTACTGTTTCAACGGCAGTACTGTTTCATGATGTCTTATATAGAAAACACTACCCCCCGGCTGCTAGTGACGACGGTCTCTTCCGAAAGGTATGTAAATAAATCCCCTTGGTTTTCGCCTACGTTATATTGTGATTACTTTGCTTAACTCAACTGTGGAAAAATATTTCCGAAAATATTCTATACACCCTTACTTACTGCACGTATCCCTAGATTAATTAATCGCATCAATGATTAATTTATAAAGTGTGCGAAACAACCGCTTGTTAAAATCTATATTTACGCACTTCTATTAAAACAGTCGTTGCTGGCTATGCCGTCTGCGAAAGAAAAGGAGAGTAAAAAGGTGGGAGAGGAAATTCTTGAATTGCTTAGCAAACCCACCGCTAAAGAAAGGTCTCTAGCCGAAAGGTTCCGTTCCAACGGTGCTCAAGTAAGGAAATTATTTTATTTAGCCTGTAATTTTATGGTTTAATTAAGTAGTCCTTTCAGGTTTTAACTTTCATTTTCTCGAACTTTTAAAATTATGACTAAAATAAATTCATTCAATTTTTCTTGGTTTTTTTTAAATTTTTTTTTATTTATTTTTTTTTATTAACCATGCTGTGATATCTTGCCATTTTTTCTTATACTTTACAATACAATATGGTGAATTAGGTAACAGAATTCTGTAGTCATGGCACGAGAGCTGAATGTACAAGAGAAAACAGAGGTGCCCCCTGCTCAAAGCTTCACTTCAAAAAAATCATCCAAAAACACACGGACGAATCCCTTGGAGACTGTTCATTCCTCAATACTTGCTTTCACATGGATAGTTGTAAGTGAGTATATTATTTTCTGTCTTTAATTTGAATTTCTCGGCACAATAGATCTGTTTTTGTTTATTCTGAAGCTATGAGAAATTTTCATGGCATTTATATGTCCTCGTGACACTACAACTTACAGTACCATAATATTGGTGTCCTTCCCTACTGAATTGTGATTCAGAAGGTTTGAACCGTTTGAGACGGAAAACGCCCAGTTTTGGCCGTTTGGAAGACTCAGAACCAGTTCTGAGGAGTCCTGGAACCTCAAGTTCGTTGTCCGAAGAATGAGTCCAGAACCGTTAAGAACTAGTTCAAATGGTTTGAAATTTTCGCCAGAACTTTTAGTTTAAGACATGCATAGGAAAGAGTCTGGGGTATTAAGAAGTGATGCCGGTACCGAGCGCATCCTAACGGATTGACGCCAAACCTCCACCTAACTATAACATCATCCTGATCTATTTGCCCAACTAATTTGAATTTTTACTTAGGGATTGAATGCTTGATGTAATGTATTTTTAAGATGCGAGCTTGCGAGTGCAAACTATACACAGCATTCTGATCTATGTGCTCTAGGTTCGGAGACAATGCGCTAAGATGCGCTCGGTACTGGCACCCCTTCTCAATGCCCCAGACTCTCCTAATGCATAGTAGACTTAATTCACGCTAATCACAGATTAGCCTGAATCACAGATTTAAGCCTCCCACCTCCGTATTCGAACTTGTCTTAGAACTGTTTGGACAACTGGAGTTGGAACTTACAGTCCTGAACGCCTCTATCCCCTCCCCATTTCAGTTCCATTGGTTCTCGTTCAATTCCAATCTGACTCGGGACTGTTTCTCTGGACAAACCTAGAGACAACCGGGCCTCGAATGTCTTGTGATCACTTTTTGAAAGACTGGTATTTTACCCATCGGGTGTTTTTCAGTAGAGTCGGTTACAATTTCAGGGGTTGCATTTGGTTCGATATATTTATTTCTGATTTTTTGTACGTATCCCAACTTTGAACAACATTCATACTAGCCATATATTGGACAATTGTGATGCCTTATGTGTTTGTATTCTTGTGGGCTTCGCTACTTCTTGTCTGTCCAAATGTTTGGTGATCCATCGATGACCGTGAATCATTAGAACATTATTTCCCTTATTCCTGGCATTCCATGGCGAAATCATGCATTAATAAGCATTTCTTGATGCTTTTGTTGAATTTAACCTTCACCACGGATTGTGTTGAGAAATTAAGTTATACGTATCTAGATATTATCTTAAACTAAACTTATTTCTCCATTTCAGATATGTCCATTATGAGGTTGATGGTGCTCCAGCTGTTCCCAAAGAACCTCGCATACTGAAGGAGGAAGGAAAGATGCTTTCTGACAAAACCATCTTGTATCCCCCTCAGTGGATTCAATGCGATCTCAGATACCTTGACATGACAATTTTAGGTGAGGTGTTATTACTTACTCTATGTACCTTTGGGTTTTCACCTAGGAAGTTAGATTAACTTTTGCATTAATTCTAGAAGCCCTAGGTTTTTCATTGAGGTTAGATTAACTTTTGCATTAATTTTAGAAAATGAGATCAATAATGAAAACGGATATTCCAATCTTATTTTTCGTTGCAGACTTTCCTGAATAATTTTCTACGAGTCTGTGCTTGTGAATATATTTTTATAGGTCACACTTAAGAATATTATCGACCATGAAGTTGTCGTGACCCTTAACAAAAGCTTCGTTGTATAAAATGTTACTAAATTTGGTATTCTTTGAATGAATGTTGAATGAATGTACTACTCCAATTTACATGAAATTTATCTTTGTTGAACTCTCTAGAATATAATAGGATACATTTTATTAGTAATCCACCAAACAGGCCAAACCTTGTTAAACAATGATGTGTACATACTGATGAAGAAAATTGGTAACTACGAAATAAATGAATAAGTAAGAATGTTAACCAAGAAAGTCCTTAACAGGTAAATGGGAGGCACTGTACAGAGTTATTAAATTTGTATCTTGAAATCATGGATGTCCAAACTTCTCACCTCTCGGCTGAGAAGCCGCGGTACTGCTGTTAAGTTGTGCTTAGCTGTCTTCAGTTGAGTATGATGCCGAGTGTCATGAAAACTGTTCATGCGACTTTAATGAGGCAGCGTTTTTCCGAAAATAGTTACATAGGAGTCTGTTCAATGCATAATAGATGTTGGCAGTTCGTTTTTTTAAATTTTTTTTACAAAGTCTCATTTATTAAAGTCTCTATTATTCAGTGAGTATAAATATTCTCTCATTGCAGGCAAGTTTGCTGTGATCATGGCCGACCCTCCTTGGGACATCCATATGGAACTTCCGTATGGGACACTATCCGATGATGAGATGAGACAGCTCGGCATACCTGCGCTTCAGGACGATGGTGTCATCTTTTTGTGGGTAACTGGAAGGTTTGTGAACTTTTATATGAGATGGCTTCAAGCAGTGACCTTAGTGGTATTCTGTGGGGGGGGGGGGGGGGGGGGGTGCCAATGATCCCACAAGCATTAATTCAAACATTAATGCTCAGTGGATGAGTTTCAACAATCGGTTCTCAAGGATATTTGAATATTTCTGTTTATCTGGATCACTATCTCTAGTTATACTATGCTATAGTCATACGATACTACTCTTAGGGCGGGTTTCACTAACTCGAGTTAATGTTCAGGTATCCTAGAGATGGGATCATGAAATGCGTTTCTCCACTCCGAGATAATCGTGACTCTTGGGTTAGCGACTGAGTTAGCTCCCAGATTTTATTCCCTACTTTATCCAAGCTAAACTCCAAAAGCTATCACAGTTGTCGCAATAAAACAAGCGCCATGTTTATCACTTCAAAATCGTCTTGGTTTGAGAGATTGCTGTGTTCGTTTATGTTTCACTCAAGGAAAATAACTCTCACACTCGAAGAGGTTTGATCTATCGGGAAATTTCCCGTAGTTGTAACGACGCGAGTTGGAACTCCTGTCGTGGTATCAAATATTTTTGGGCCGTTATACAGGGGCGCTGTCGAAATAGGACCCGAAATCATGCGAAACAATAAATAATTAAATCCCTCTCGATCCAAAAGGCCAAAACAAATCACCTAAATATTAAAACTTATTATCTTTATCAGCGGAAAAACATACCTAGGGACAAACCTCGAGGCTTACCAAAGACTAACTAACTCACACCTTGAAGTGCATGGTGAAACACAAACGATCTTAACTCACAGAGATAGCGTAATTCTCTTAACTCCAAAAGTTTGTTACGACCCATTTTAGCTCTCAGATGGTGAAACCTGCCCTTAGTCATATGTGCTTGATCAATAAAATGAACTATTATTATTCTAACTAGTTTTAGTCACTTTCAAATCAAATTATCCATTTTGCCTTGGAATCTCCCAATCACATGGAATTTGAATGTAGATTTATTTATAGACCTAATCAATTGAACAAATGATGGATTTCTTTTTTAGAGCTATGGAGCTTGGTCGTGAGTGCTTGCAGCTTTGGGGTTACGAAAGAGTGGATGAGTTGATTTGGGTCAAAACGAATCAACTTCAGAGGATCATCAGAACCGGTCGGACTGGACACTGGCTGAATCATGGAAAAGAGCATTGTCTGGTGAGTCTTGTTAGATTGCCATTTAGGTATCTATTTACATTCTTTGTCATCATCATCCAACATCTGCCATTAATGCATTCATTTTCTCCATCTTCATCTCATTCTCTTGGTAATCTATGTTGCATTTTTTAAATGAGGTATTTCTTGAAAGTTACTCAGTGATGTGTGTATAAGCGGATTAAAGCTTTGCTCACTGAAGCTATACAATTATGTATGGTTGTTGAACAAAACATGGAGTTGGTAACATCCTCTAAATTTTTAACCAATCAACTCCACTGCAAAAGAATAGCCCCAAACAGCATTACACTCTTTTCCTCTCATCGTGCCCAGGCAGAAATTCCATCTGCTGAACTTTTGGGTCTCGAAATGCATTTCTTGAACGTTCTTTTAAAATTGGGCTTCCTCACTGCCCATGGTAAGGAAGCCTTGTGATCGGGCAGTGATGAAATGTTTTGTTACGGTGTGGTAACCCCACAAATCGAGTGTTGCATAATTAATGTGACTTGCTATCTTCATCTATGGTAGATATAAATGTTGATATTAAAATATAGAGATCCATATTAATTTTTAATAATGATTTTGAAATGTTGGACTCCTATAATTTCGTTTGGAGTTGTACATGTTCATGTGGTACTTTTTTTCATGGTTTTCAGGTTGGTAGGAAAGGTTCGGCAGATCATTTGAACCGTGGACTCGACAGTGACGTCATCGTTGCTGAAGTGAGAGCGACGTCTCATAAACCTGATGAAATTTACGGTATTATTGAACGGCTGTCACCAGGAACTAGGAAAATTGAGCTTTTTGGCCGACCTCACAACGTACAACCAAACTGGTGAGGGAATTGAATTATATTCGATTTAAAAAAATCATACCCCTATTTTATACAATAGTTGATTTCAGATGGTTAATTCATAGTAAATGATCAATTTTTATATTCAGTCTTGAAGCAGTTAATGTCCTTTCTTGCTTTTGTTTTTCAAGCTTTTGGCTAAAGATTCTAGGGACTATTTTAGATAGAGTCTTCCAAAGACGTCCTCAATTGTTGATGGAAGTTAGGAGCATCTGAGTCTTAGCAGAGATAAGATTGATGAAATTTTTCATTGCAGGATCACTTTGGGGAATCAAGTTGATGGTGTGCGCCTGGTCGACCCAGAACTTAGAGCAGCCTTTCGCAAAAGGTATCCGGCAGGTCCGGAAATGGGTCAAATCCCTAAGTAAAATGAATTAGCAGTATAGGTACCACTTATGTTTATACAAGAATTTACAAATAATTAATATATGCCTATTCCTCTTTTTTCCTGCCTTCTCATAATGGATTTGTGACCTATTGACATCTATTCAATGTCTCTTTTATTGTGATTGTTAGTGTGCGTTGATGTCTTTCGTAATGTCAATATTGCTTGCAGCAGTCATGCAGATAGCGAGTGTTCTTGATGCTTATCAAAGGGTAGTGTAAGAATGCTGATAGATCAGTATTTTTCTGATGGTAAGAGCAACATATCAGTGTACAAAAGTGTGATTGGGTTGATAGAAAATGGGGTTTGAAAAATGTATGGGTCTACTTACGCTAAGGTATTGTTGAGAGTCCATAGTAACATTGATGGATGTCTACTAAAGTGCTCTACATTTAGGTTGTGTTGTATTTATATAACTTTTTAAAATTGTTAATGGCAAACATACCTTTTCTGATTAGTAATCTTGCTACAAAAAGTAGGAATCTTAGATGAAATTCGAAATATGTACTAGTTAGTGATGCTTTATGAATTTTATTTGGCTTGATTTAAGATTTTCGTGGAGTATGAGTAAAAATCACAAAGAAAATAGATTACAACTGATCAATTGAACTTAGGGTAAGTCAGCAACCCTTTCATGTGGGCTATAGTCCCTTCACTATATGATGAGGTTACCTAACCGAGGTTAATAAGTGGCTTTAGAAAGTGGTTTATGGCTTTCTTCAATAATGACATAAGACTGATGTGAAATAATTTTAGGTTTAAAACTGAGGAAATAAATACGGAAAAGAACCCTACAAGTTATAATCTAAACAAGACTAATGAATGAGGCTAATAACTGAGAACAGTGGTAAAGATGCAGTAATGTCAACCTTCTCTCTCAAATTCTTCGGAACTCTCTCTAGATTCATGAATTTTCTAATGTCTCCTTATTTGTGAAGGGCGGAAACAAAGAATTGCATTTCCAAAGCAATGGATTGGTTGTACGTGATAGTAAATATCCTGGGACGAACTCGGTACCATGCGCCTCGACATGGGGCCAGCCCCTTGTATCCCCGATTAGTTGTACCCTAATGAATGAATTATTTAATTTCAACTCTATTAAATTTCAACTTTTTAGGGTGAACTGGACACAATTTAGCACTAAGCCGATTAGGCTGGAGCCCTTATTTCATTTGTCTCTTGATGTTCCCGAGAGACTTCATATTAAAAATCAACTTTCTTAGATGAACAGAGGAGAACTACGTGAAAATTATTGAAAAATACTTGTGTGGTTATAGAAACAGTACACTCGACACACAGTGTATACTCGTTTGGTTACTAATAGTAACTAGCAAGCTAAATATGATTTTGTTCCTCGATGCTTCAACGTTTTCAAGCAGTTAGGTCATGGCTACAGCATGCTCCATGCTAAAATGTTTTACTTTGAGGAAGGATTGTAATGTGGAAGTGTTTTTGGTTCAGTAGAAAATTTGCTTATTAAAAAGAAGCTACAAAAATATTGATTATCCTCTCTTTTGTAACTGTGGTAGTTAATTGTGCTAGTTTGCTGATAGAATAAGACTATGCAATACATTCATTCATAGCTATCTACTTGTACAACTTATGTGAGGTTGAACACCTCTCCTGATGAAGCCACCTGGATGTTATCTTGGTCATGGAAGTCTTGGGTCCCAATGCTCTCAGAAGCTCATCCCACCCAGTCGAAGGAAATGAGGTATTCAGAGCTCTGTTAATATTCTTTACCATCAACTGATTTATGCAGTGGAGCAGCAAACTCAGCAGATGAGCTGGGTTTTGAAGGGGGTGGTGTTGCATGGACGCAATAATGAGTCAGAATGAGGAGCAACATGGGTGGCCTACCAGTTTGAGCCCCTAAGGGCAGAGCCGGAGGCACAGATTTCATAAAGATGGGGTGTTCGCTGAGAAACAATACTGAGACCATCAGCCTAGGGGGAAAGCCTACCCAAGAGTGCACCACATAGCAAATTTCATGGTCTAATCAAGCATTCTCCTGTAAGCGATATTAAAATGCGCCTTTCACCATTTGTAAGCGAAATTAATACGCCTACTCCTGAGAAGCCTAGTACTGAGAAGATGTTTTATGTGATTGGTTATTAATTAGTCTCCAATACTTTAAAACTCCCTACCAGCTGAACCCCTAACTTGAGAAAACTTCCAAATTTAGAGGTTTAATCCCCGATTCCCATTAACTCAGCCCCTGACCTCTATGAAAGAATATCAGGTATCTTACAAGAAAATATAGGCAGATGTTTGACCTTTACGAAACGTATTTATTCAAAATCAATTATGTTTATAAAATCCTATCCCTAGCACCAGGACCTCTCATGGATTTATATTAAACTAACCTTAGATTTTCTTGAAAATGTTGAGCTGATGAAGGATTGAAAATCAGGAGAACTCCGCCACTGATTTTGATGGATTCTCGAAGATTGGCTATGTCTTCTTCGAATCGTAGGCGATGATACTTTCAGTGAGGGGACTTAGCACACTGAAAGGATTCTGACCCGGGTCTGTTCACCTTCACACGTTTACAAAGTCTGTACAGTAAACTTTATAGTTTATATGACCACAATCACAAGAAGGCAGGCTGCTTTTGGGGCAGGTGTTGTCTCTTGGGCGATATTGGGTAGAATGCTCTTCCTTGGAAGTTCCAAAATCGTCCCGGGGATTTTCCTGCCCATGCTCATGCGTCAGAGGCGTTAGATGGATTTTGTCCATCCCTCCAAGGGATGCCATTTAAATTTGGTTGCCAAGGTATTGACGAATGGCGACAATCCAATATGCAAGGCACCGCCCTGGGGGTGTATTTCGGTTGGTTTTCCGTTTTTGGGGGACCAATACCAGACGTCTGAGCGGCGATTGAGTGGGGACTAAAATCTGCTGTGGTGTTCGCTTTTGGGTTTGAACGTTTCGATGAGGTGGATTTGGGAAATTCGTTCGTTTCCCGGGCCCGTGGGACTGCTGTAGCTTGCAACTTCCCATGCTTTGAAGGCTGACGAACCTGACGAATTTCCTTTTGATTGTGAGCCAAATTTGGGCTCACACCTCCTCAATATTCAGCCAGCCAAAGACAAGCCCCGTTGGTCAGTTTCGGAAGCAAGTACGTGCAGATGGTGGTCTGCTTCATCTGTGGCTTTAGTGGAGCCTTGGTGGAGTAGACACCTAAGCCAACGTCCAAGAAGTTTACTCCAAGATATCGCTAAATGTCCAACATGGGTTAGGTGGGGTTGGGAGACTTTCCTATGACCAAATTTGTCTCATCTACATCCCTGATGGGACCAACAGGACTAACCAGCCTACCTAGTTACCATAATATTAAGTATAGGGTAAAATTGTGTATAGGTCGCACACTCGCCAATTTCACTGAGAAGGGCTCAGAAGACTGGGGCTGTGCAGTGCGACCCTTCCCTCGCCCAAACTCAGTAAAGAGCCCCAGTGCACATCATCTCATCCTAGATACTTGGAAAAAGGTAGAAGAGGGGATGTGAAAATCTTAGTCGACCTGTCTGCTTTTCCCGTAAGATCTGGAGACACCAGCAAAGTTACAGCATGTGGCGGCCTACATCTAGGGCTGATGACTCCATTGGATGGAAGATGTTAGTATAAAAATCCTGTTTGGAAGGTGTTGAACTGCCATCATGTAGTAGGTCCAAGGGTTCAATTGTTCTTATTCACTAATAACGCTCTTAGCAAATTATCAGATTATGAAGAGTCCTATTAAGAGAGAGTGATTACGCAGAGTCCTGAAAGTTATCAGCACTGGATCGAGGCCACCACGCTCAAAGGAAGTGATTGATTTATGATTTTCCAATTGAGAATTGTTTCTCAGGTTAATAGGAAACAGTTTTAATAGTTTTAGTTTTAATTTTTTGTGGAATGTTTTGAAAAATCGGTTTGTTGTGGTAAGAGTGATTTCTTGTACCTAGGGCAAATTTTCGTCTGTACCGAGGGTCATTAAATAATGAAGTTATTTTGACCTTTTACTAATATTTTTCTGATATTCGAAGGTATTTTTGTTGCTCTCCTGTCCAACTCCTCCATCGTCGTTCGAGCAGGTTGGATAAGATTTTCGTTCACAAGTAGTAGGCCAGCAACCTGAAGATAGAGCGGAACTTTCTAACTACGTTAGCTCCCATGTACTGCATCCTCCTCCAAAAGTTTCTTCAGACCCGTCCGAAAAGGAGGCCTCGCCTTAGCCAATTCATCGACACATCAGAAAAAAAATGATAAAAATAAAATAAATATATAAAATAAAATAAATAAATGAATAAATAAATAAAAAGTGGAACAGTTAAAGAGGGATGTGCCAGTAATTCCAACACTACTTTCAATCAACTACAAGAGAAGAAATTTATGTTTTTCGTTTGATTTAGATTATAGATTTAATCGTACTTCCAATCGTTCATACTACATGGGTTTAAATGCTGGAAGGAAAAAATCACCAACACGAATGTGAAAAAGCGATTTTGACATGCAAGAGTAGGCTGAAGTTCCACGGATTCAGCTCAATCTTCTTCGGTTTTCTAGTAAGTTGAAATTGCTTAAATACACGTGTGATGCCTGACTTATACTGGGAATTCACACTTAAGATTGTTAACCTCTACAACTGTTTTCAACAAAAAGTTCCTGTATGCATTTTTTTAACCCTTGATTGTGGGAGTTTTTCACTTTTTAACAAGTTTTACCCTTAAAAACACGTAAAATTGAGCATAACAAAAAAAAAAAAAAAAAAAAAAAAAAAAAAAAAAAAAAAAAAAAAAAAAAACTAAAAATTTGTTAGTCAAAGTGTAAAGTTTGGTTGTAACAGAGTTGGAGAGATCTGCGATTGTTACCATTCGATTCAGCTTGAAAAAATACGTAGAAGCTGACCCCAAACTAAGATTTTCTTTGGGGGTCATTTTTCACAAATACCATCGATTTCATAGAAAAAACCACGTTTTTCAGCATACAAACGTACTTTTCACCTCCAATTAGCACAGTAAAATAAAAATTGATTATAAAAAGTGAGAAATTCTTGTGTTTAGTCCATTTTTTCGATAAATCTAGATTATCCGATACATCGATATTTCCCCACCGATAATTCGGAGTATCGATAGTTAGGGCGAGCTGGAATATCGATGTATTTGTCTTCGATAGTTAGGTACCCATCCCCAGTGTGAACATAGTGAAATTCACCTTATAAACTCCGACGATTGTAGTATCAGTTGATATTATTCCAGTGGAATTCTCCGTTTAGGAAACCAAGTTTCTTGATAAGTCACATACCTACCTATATATGGACTAGTGAGGTACCTATACCTGTGTTTTATTCCGTTTTCATTTGGTGGGTCCCTACGCCTTATAAGTATTTGAATAATATAATAACAATAATAAATTACAATAAATAACTATAATTATTTATTCGCAATAATTTGCTGCGTTTTTGATGTTGGTACCTACCTACCTAGCGATGGTGCGCACGTTACAAAAGGGGAAGCTAGCGAAAACAAAGTTAGATTTAAACCGCTTAATGCAACGACTAATTCCTCAGTTTGATTGTTCTGAATTTGTTTTACATAATATAATGACTACCTACTAGTAGATTCTCTTGTGTAGGAAATTCATTAAAATGTCATAGGCTACGTGTGGCAGAGTTCCTAATGATTGTTTTACAAGTAGATACCAACATTTCTTTTTCTGGTGTAATGAGGGATACCCGCATGTTTTTTTGTATATTGCTTCCGAGTCTACCTAAAGGTAAAGGTAGCGGAAGCATTGTTTTCACTTTCGGGAGAAAACATTTTTGATCATTCTGAACAACTTTGGTTCCGTGTCTGCCTGTCTGTCAGTGTGTGTGTATGTCCGCGAATCCTTCTAATACGCTTATTTTCTACTGCTACTTAATAATGATATTATTAAGGCAATAACTATTTGAATAGATAGGAGCTCAAATCGAGAAATATAAACATACGTATATAATTATAGAAGTATAGGTTGTGGCAACTCGAAATAGGACACGCCGAGGAGTCTGGACGGGCCTTATGACGAATGCAAGCCAACTAAAACTACGATCATACTCAATTGAAAAAATAATAAACCTTTGTGAAATAATTTGCAGCGTTTTTCACATTCTAGTCGTTCGATTTCGCTTAAACTTGGATGATAGATGGAAGAAGATGACTTGATTACCTCATACAAATTTCAATACCATTGCATCATTAATAGCTACTGCGCATGCGCCAATGTGAAATATTTGTAGTGACCTTAATTTCCACAGTTGTCATCCGATTTTGATGAAATTGTCAGCGAATGCGCGGTTTAGGTTGTAGATGGTCCCGTTCCTATTGCATTGTTTTCAACTCATCAGTTCATTCTGCGCTTGCACAAACGTAAATTACATTGAGTATAATTTTTTCGTTTCTCAATTGGCCAATTATGACATTTTACGCTACTTCTTGATTTGCTATTTTCCGCTATGGAATATTTCAAGATCATTTAGAACTTATCAATGATCTATACATTCATGATAGGTAAACGAAGAAGCTATGTGCCACACCCAACTTGGCAGAAACCGCACTATTCTACGATAAGTGGTTTTCTTTGTATGGTGTACCTACCAATGGTTTGGCAAAAACCTACGACATCTCATCCATCCCGCCTGGTTGACACCTCCTTGCCTAGTGTGAAGTTACCTTTTGCCGAAACTTTGTAAAGTCATAAATAACAATCCACTCATCGTAGAAAAGTGCGCTTGGTGTAAAACTTCTCAGGATGAAGTCTACTTCAATTGCAAACGCTAATTTTCCAGACCTGTTAACCACTATGTTACCTACATTCATTTAATTTGTTTTTATCATCACAAGTCATCTTTGTTTTCACATCACGGATTCTCGACACCTTTAGTTAGGCAATGATCGTTTTTGATCACTTCAATGAAAGCGTAATCCCTAAATTAACAAGTTGAAAAACTAGTAAAATTCCTTGTTTTATCATCTTTCTTGTTGACGGTCGAACATGCCGTAGATTATCGAGTAGAACGAGGACGGTCTCTTTACAGAAAAAGCGAATGACAAGGGAGGATAACCCAGGTGTGCCTCGTGAAATTCGTAGGAAGGACACCTAATTGGGCCAGTGTGTTGACAAGATGAGAAACCCCAGACTGAGATGTGCTGGATGCGCCCCTCTATGTGTATTGTGCACCTTCCCTCTACAAAACGCAGTCGCCCACCCCATTGTTGGGAGTCTATCCTCTCTTCATTGTCAGTATACTTTTAGTATACCTGAAACCTCACCCCTCCGCTCTGAGCACAACATCACTTCACTAAACGTCTGCCAAGCCAAAAAGGCACTACCCTCAATTTGTCTGGGGGCCTCCTCTTCAACTCCTACCGCTTAAATCCTCCTATAGTTAAAAACCGACTCGACCTTCTTTTTTCCACTCTTTTCTCCGCTGTTCGTCGTTTTCATCCTCTGGCCGAATTACAAAGGGTCTTCCTCCATAGTAGGGCATGAAAAGTTGATTTTCACAGTGCGATCAAAGCCTTCAAAGAGGAAATGTGATACAAAGCACTTCTAATCCGAAGGTATAAACGAATTCAGGGAGGTCTTTTTTGATCCGTTCTCAGAGTTTCGGATGGTATTCAGAAAAAAATACATCTTATGTAGCACTTTACTAGTGTGCAAACCTGAAAATCTTGAAACAACATTCTGCCAATGCTGTGACCAATCTAACAGATACCAAGGCTCTCTGAAAACAACCGTTCGTTGTGAAAACAACACAATGTTCTAAAGCACATACACTTAATGGTACCCGTCTTTTTCGTATAATTGTTCTCCATAAAGCTCCTAGACCATGTTTCGCATCGGCTGTTTTTTTGCAAAATGAGCTCCTAGGACAATCGATAGTGTAACGGTAATGTCCAAATACTTATAATCCGAGACGATGTCCAGGGAGCTTCCCTGATATTTCCACTTTAAATTCTTGGCTCTCTCCCTACTTCCTTTTCCCATGATCATCACTTGTGATTTAATGCGATTAAGAGTCAGGTTCCAATGCTGTAGGTATTCGTTGAGATCGTTTATCATCACTTGTAATGGTACTGGATTATCGGCAAACAGGGTAATGTCGTCCGCGTACATCAAGCATTTTATGTTTGATTCTCCCACCCTGACTCCACCTTCCAAATGCTCCGGCAAAAAAGGGCGAACGCTTGTGCACTGAGTAAACATCCCAATCTCCGTGTCCTTATACAGGCCCTCCAGCATGTTTATAAATTTAGTTGAGGCTCCATAATTAGAGAGTTTAAAAAACAGGGCACTCCTGGAAATGTGGTCGTACGCGGCCTTCAATCTCTTTCCTTCCCTAAGCTCTACAATGTTAAATATTGTGAACAAATTGTCTGCCATAGAATACTTTGCTCGAAAGCCTGTTTGAGATTCGCTTAAGATAGCTTTCCTTTCCACCCAGCCCGTTAGTCGTTCTAGCATCATTCCCGCGAAAAGCTTAGCGTTGGTGTTCATGAACTCCACCCCTCTAAAATTCCCCGGGTCTGTCGTGTCTCCCTTCTTATGTAAGGGGAACAAGAGCGTTTTTCTAAAGGATTATGCGATCCGGCCCAGGCGGTTTATTGGTTTTCAATTTACCTATCACATTATTTAGTTCGCCCAGGGTGAAATCCTTGTCTAACTCTTCCATGTAAGTATATGGCAGGACGTAATATATTTCCATCTCAGCGGGCGGGCTTAGAAGGTTCATAAAGTGTTTTACTAGGGTGCCTATATCCATCTTGGGTGTGCAGCAGGGTGGCTTACCTATGATTCTGTCTACAAGCTTCCAAAACTCTTTTGGGTCGCTGAGAGTTTCTAGGTCTCTGTCTGTATTCCCGTAAAATTATTTTTCCTTCTCTTTTCTTTTTCTTTTCCTATTCTTTCCTTCCCTATACATATAAGTTTATAGTCCCTACATGCGTCTAAATATTTTTTCTTATTCTCTTCGCCCTCATGCCTTCTAAGAATTTTCAGCCGGGCCATACTTTTGTTTCTTGTCTTTAAACACTCAAAGTCAAACCATGTCTTTTTGAAAGTTGGTCGTCGATGAGAGGTTAAATTTCCCTTATCTGCTGCCCTTGTGATACCTACATTCCGAGAGCCATTCAGCTTTCGCTTCCACCTCCGTAGCTTCTCTCCCTTCTTTTCTCGTACTGGCAATAATATGTATAATTGTTGACTCGAAAAAAGTTCATCTTTTTCATTCCATATGAGTTTTGGCGGTAGTGGTGTGACCTCTCGACGTCCCCCAGTCAGATTCACGGACAATGCCAATGAAATTGGTTGATGTCCTGAAAAAATCTCCGGTACTACCCTAAGCCTGGTCCTCCACGGGAAGCGACGTACTCTGGTCTGGCCACCTCCACGTCCACTGGCTCCGAACGCACTCTGTGACCTCCCCTGAGACCACCGCAACATGAAAGAATGTAGCTCACTCAGATGATTAGGAAAGAGCCCATAATTGACCCTGGAGAAGAATAGGTCACTCTGCTGTTGAGGAAAGAGCCCTCCACTTCAGTTGTTTCTTAATGATTCAGAGAGTCTCCCCATCAAATTTCTACTTCTTAAGGGTGAACAGAAGAGAATTTAGGTCACTCAGTTGATCGAAAAAGAGACCATTATTTCAATCGTCTCCTAATGACCCAGAGAGTCTCCCTATCATGTCAACTTTCTATGGTGAACAGAAGCAATTTAGCTCACTCAGCTGATCAAGAAAGAGCCCATCAAATCAATAGTCTCTTAATGTCCCAATGAGTCACCCTGTCCAATTTCAACTTCCCAGGGCGAAAAGGATGGCAGGGGCCACCTTCTCAGTATATTGTAGGTACCGTAAAGTGGGGTGACTTGGTACAACTTCGAACTTCAACAATTTGTAAATATGTCAAAAATCAACAATAAAGTGATAACTTTTGTTTTGAAACATGTTACACTACTTCTTCTACAGAACCCACCTTTTGAAATTGTTTTATTTTCACTCTTTGTATTTTTAATTTTTTTTAAAGTGCTAATTTCCAAGTCACCCCGTGGGTGGGGTGACTTGGAAACTCCATTCCAAACGCCTCAGTTTTCATTTGTACACACTCCAGGGGCGTCTTGGAACTCTGTTATGATTTTTTAAAAAGGTTGTAACAGAAATTCCATTAAAAAAAAAGTATTTTATTATAAAATCACAAAAACCATCAATTATCACAGAAGCTGGATAAAAAAAAAAAAAAAAAAAAAAAAAAAAAATGCAGGCTTCTTTAAATTCACGTACTTTAACACCTTTCACATTCAAATATTACTGCACAAACCCTCTGACGTGCATAGATGTTAATGGAAAACCCCACTCACATTCGATATCCAAATTTTTGCAGATGTAATTCTCTTCTTTTATTGATAAAATACATTGGCCCCCATGTTTTTTGGGGTTCAAATTACGCTCTTTGCGTGATAATGTGGATACAGCTATCCCATACAATATACTTTCATGTCTTAGCTTCATGTTCTTGTTTTTTTAATCAGGAACTGCCTTTTGAAGTGTTGCTTGGTCATAATCCATATACTCCCCCCCCCCCCCCCCCAATTTCTTTTTGTATGTCCTCATAATGCCTGAAAACATTTTTTTTAACCAATTAGTAACCTACGACTACACAAGATGCACTATATGGCTGAAAAATAATGAATCAGAATGTTGGGGTAACTTGGATCGGGGTTTCCAAGTCACCCCGACATATGGAGTTTTTTGTTAGCAAAATTATGAAAAAACAACCATGCACGAACGGGGGGGGGTGATGGCTTAGGCTTTTGAAAGTATGTATCCACACTAATCTGCCCTGAGAGTCTCGTCACCCTCGGACTGACGTTTAGTAACAAACGAACCTACGTTTGTTGTACTTCAAAAGTGCGGATATTACTATACAACATTCATAATTTAAAAAATCCTAGAAATACCTACTTTTATGAGCCCAACTTCATGCCACAAAATAGCCAAGAAACAGACAAAGAGAACCCGACCTCAAACAGCTGATAAATATTAATTCAGGACTGCCAACACACCAACAACAAAATTTCGCCCAACTGATCCAAGTCACCCCACGTTTCCAAGTCACCCCACTTTACGGTACTTTATTAGCACTCCTACTACTTAGTAGCACCTACCCAATCATGGAGTGATGAAGTGCTTTCTTTTCGCAGCAATACTAATTTTGTAGGACGAGAATTGAAGAATATAATGTATAATCCTTAACAATGATTCCTTAGCAATAAATTGCTCTTTAAAAGCATATGACCGGTAGTTTGGGGTCAGATTTTAGCAACACAAAACGTAACGCAATTGGGCAGTTAGGTCATGGCTAAAAGATGTTCTATCCTTAAATCGAATATAACATAATAGTACTATTCAATACTTAGTGGGTACTATCAATTTAATTTATTCATCAGTGGGGCAGTAAATTTCGATAATAATACCTCCTTTGTGTACATAACATGATCATTTCTTGTATCCTTGGTCATTGATATATGTATATTAATATAAATTTGTAATAATCAGAATATATTGATTTAGTAACTAATCGTTAAATACAGATCTATATCTTGACGAATATGCGGTAGGCGAATGATTTATTAATAGTCAGGATTACCATTATTGGTCTGAACAAATTATATTAGGTACCTAACTATTGTTGAATGAAAGTAGAGTTCATCCTGAGATCCGTGCTATCCTACGACGAATGGTGGCTTTTTATGATTTACTTTTTGTGGTTTGATTTTTGATGTGTCTGTATAAAGTAATGTTATCTGCTTTTATAAAAATATAAAAACATGCGAGTATCACTAATTAGGTATCTTGAATGTTGAAGATGAGCGGAATATTCTGAGGATTTTATGCTTGCCGCGGGCTAGATACTACCTCTACTCATAAGTCTATTTATATCTTATTATATCTACTAACCATTGTCTGAGAATTTTATTGAGGAATCTGCTGGGAAATTTAGAAATTATTTGTATTATTGCTAGTGTAGTGGATTTATATATGTTTTACTTGGTGTAGGTAGACCAAGTGGGACATTTATATTCTGATTATGCGGGTTAGTCCCTAAGGTATTTCTGTAAGGAATGTGAGCGAAATCGCCAAGGTCAGCTTGCTTGGCGGGATGAACTGAGGGATAGTTCGTGTCGCAGCCGCGTGGAGCACTGGGCTCGCATAGTGGGTGCTGGGTTCGATCAGTTTGGTACTGAGCCGTTTTGTAATATTCCGGCCTAAGATTTATATCTGTAGGAGGAATATGTTGAGCTTGGTTGAGGTACTGAAAAGTATCCTTTGTTTTTTGTACATTTGGAGTGTATTTGACACTCGGATCGTGCGTGGTTTCGACAGGCATAGGCCGTCGGTTTGTGAGGCCTACTCTCTACTGGTTGGGGTTTGAACTCAGCTTGTTGTGAGAGGGCCTTTTTGAAACCAGTTTTCATGGGTTTCGGAGTAGATTCTACTCCTCGTATGTTGAGAGAGGGGTTCTCTGTTTTGTACGCGTGTAGCGTATCAGCTAGGTCGAGCCGGGCGGTCGTGGTAGGCTGAGCTGCGACCATACCTCGTGCTTCGATAGGTAGAGTTTCGATCCACTTTTGAGTGATCAGAGCCTCTGAGAAGTACCCAACAGCTTTAGAGTACATTTCGTGGTACTTTGTGCTGGGTTTTTTGGCGAGAGATGCGGGGTCCTCGAGTGCGAGGAGCCTGTCCTGTAAGGACAACCCGTATTCTCGCTGTAGGCGCTGTTTGGCCTCTTCATAAGGTGCGTGGGGTGCCGTGAGGTAAGCTGAGTCGATAGCTTCCCTCATTTCTTCTGGTACCCACTTGTATATAGCTGAGAAGCATTCATTCTGCGTTCTCAGGTGTTTTCGCACGCAGTATTGATCGAACTCGGCGAGTGCACGATCGATATTCTTCTTTTGGAAGATTGGTTTTTGATAATCTCCCATTTCCTCTAAAAGTGCTCGAAAGCCACTTTGTGTAGAGGGTTGTTGAGTGAGATGTGGGGCGTAGAGGCCCGGCGGGGGTCGCACGCCCGCAGTGGTTCCCTGAAATCCACTAGCTTCATAAGAGGGAACGAAATGCTCCGTGTTAAGCCTGTTCAAAGGCGGGGTCACCATTTGTAGTGGATTTATATATGTTTTACTTGGTGTAGGTAGACCAAGTGGGACATTTATATTCTGATTATGCGGGTTAGTCCCTAAGGTATTTCTGTAAGGAATGTGAGCGAAATCGCCAAGGTCAGCTTGCTTGGCGGGATGAACTGAGGGATAGTTCGTGTCGCAGCCGCGTGGAGCACTGGGCTCGCATAGTGGGTGCTGGGTTCGATCAGTTTGGTACTGAGCCGTTTTGTAATATTCCGGCCTAAGATTTATATCTGTAGGAGGAATATGTTGAGCTTGGTTGAGGTACTGAAAAGTATCCTTTGTTTTTTGTACATTTGGAGTGTATTTGACACTCGGATCGGCCGGGTAGCCTTGCATAGAATATCGTGGATATTCGGAAATCTTTGTCGAATCATAATGATTGACTTCAGAGCGGGTCTGAAAGGTATCCTCGAACTTTTGTGTAGGTGAGGCTTAATCTAACGTTTCCTTCGTGAATACGTTAGGTGAGAAGGCGATCTCGTCGCGAGGATCGAGCCTTGAGCCGTCGCTAGGAACAGCGGACTGGCCGGGCAGCGGGTAGGTAGCGCTGCGTGGGCTAGGAGGCCCGGCCGCGCCGTGTTCTGCCTCCCCTTGCATGAGGAAATAGGACGGCCGACGCTCCATCGAAATATACGAGTTTATTAGCTCGTTTTCGATACCTCTATGTATAGAAATAGAGGGTTTAGAAGGTGGACTCGCTTGACAGAGCTTCTTTCCTTTGCTCGGATGTCAGGGTCCTACCTTGTAGTCTTGAAAAAGACTTCCTTGGACGGTAAATTAGAGCGTATGAGCTGAGTAATTTACCGGCGTGCCCACAGCGGTCGGTGACGAGCCTAGTGCTACGAAACCCGGGCGACACGACTAGGAACGTCCCAGCGGGCGTACGATCTAATGAGAATATCAATAGAGGTACCGGGTGGCGTCCTGACAGAAGAACTACGTTGGGCAATGAGCAGGATGAATAATCACTGGACTCGTAGATGCCAATGCGAGATCTGTGTGGAGAGAAGGTAGGCCTTGTAGAAAGCAGTAGGAAGCCGTTCTTGAGATGAACTCGGGAGCAGAAGGTTCGTCAGCGTAGAGCGTGTAGAAATCTTCGTACTTCGAGGTGTAGTCGTCGAGAGCGGAGAGTAGAATGAATTTCGGAGGGCTCCGAGCGGGGTATTTATAGGGAGGTGGCCGCCTCCTGCCGCCTCCTGATTGGTCCGCTTAATTTCATTAATTCGACTGTGTAATATCATTGGCTCGCACATTGTTTTCTCAGTATCTGCGAGTATGATAGCTGAGCTGGTCCTCCGGGGTGGTTTCCCCACGTCCGTCGTTGCGACGGGGTCCCCGGGGGTGGCTTACGAGCGTCCGTCGCGGAGCCGACGACCTTGAGTTTAGACGGGGACCTCGGGTGGTTTCCCTGCGTCCGTTGTTCAGACGGGGTCCCCGAGGTGGCTGCTGGACCAGAGGTGGTTGCCTGCCTCCTCCTGGTTGGTTCGCCTATTGTCTCTCGTGTAATCAGTGTTTCTGATTGGCGAGTAGGCTTGTTTGAATTGTCCTTGTTAGTTTTAGAGGACGTTTGATTTTCTGTTTGAGTTTTCTCATTCAAGGCGACTTGGTTCGAGATACTTGTCGCGTCTCTCTCGCCCAGTAAGTGTCTAGGGAGGTCGCCTTGTATGTTATTAGTTAATATTTCACTTTTGAGAGAGAATTTCGTATTTTCTCTCTGGTGAAATATTTTGTTTGACGGAGTTATAACTCGACGTCTTATAAATATTTTTGTGTTGTGTCTACCTCTTTTTGGTAGCCCTGAAAAGGGCTGTTGACAAGAGGGGGTGGTTTTCACCACAGGCGCCCCCCCAAGACGTCCTGTTATTAACGACGACGCCGGTTGGGGTGTTTCGAGCGCAGTCACCCACCTCTCGTCGAATTTGGTAGAGGGGACGTGCCTTCTGGCAGATTTTCGGGGAGTCTCCTCCTTATTTTCTGCCTGATTTTTGTTTAGTGACACAGCTTCGTCTGTTTTTAGAGTGTAAGCTGGTTTTATTTGCTGTTTGGGAACTTTTTTCGTATGTTCGCCAATTTGCACTGTAACCGAAAACTTATCTCTTTTAACCACTTTGAATGGTCCCGTGTAAGGACATTGCAGAGAGGTGAGCTGTGTGGGCACTCTGATATAGACATGTGTACATGTATCCAAATTTTTGGGCATGTTGACGGCATATTTCGTATTATTATGTTTAATATGCGTAGGCCGGAAGAAGAGAGGCTCAGAAAGGTTTGTAGAAGTTACGAAAATGTCTCCTGGGAGTGGTACGTCAATTCCGTAAACTTTTTGGAACGGTGTAGTTTCCGTTGCTGGGTCTACTGCCGTACGCATGGCGAGTAGAACTTTTGGAAGGGCGTCGAGCCAATTTTCGTTTTGTGCTTTGAGAGCCTCTTTCAAAGATCTATTTCTGCGTTCTACCATTCCGTTTGTTGACGGTTTGTATGGTAACGTGTGAGTATGTTTTACTCCGAGACGTTCCATAATGGAATTAAATAGATCTGATTCGAATTGCGTGCCTTGATCACTTGTGATGTATTTAGGTACGCCTTTTGAAGCTACCCAAATATTGATAAAGGCGTTTGTGATCGTGGCTGTTTCGATGTTGTTAAGAGGGACTGCCTCTAGCCAACCCGTTGCTCTATCGACCATCATCAGAATGTAACGTTTCCCTCCTTTAGCTAAAGGTAAGGGTCCGGTAATGTCAACGTGTACATGTGAAAATTTGTTAGCCGTTTCAAATTCGGAGTAAGGGAGCTTCACGGAGCGAGTGATTTTTGCACGTTGGCAAGTCTCGCACGCTCGGACCCAGTTGGAGACATCTGCACGGAGTCCGTGCCAAAAATATCTTTGTTTAACTTTATACACTGTAGAGTGTATACCTGGGTGTCCCAAATTGTGAATTTGGCTGATTATTTCTTGCCTTATTTCGTTTGGAATATAAGGTCTTGGGTGTCCTAGGTCTAGGTTACACCAAATTTCTCCTTGAGGGAATTCAACTCGTGTGAGTTTCAATTTGTCCTCTGCGTTAGGAGGAGAACGAATTTGTGCATTTGAAATGTGCAGTAGAAGATTGCACTCTATTGCAGCCGTAATTTGCGAAATTTCGGCTATGGGTGGACCCTCGTCAGTTTGGGTTGAAATCGATTTTGTTTGAATTTCAACTGGATCGAAGGGTCTGGAGAGTGCGTCGGCGACGACGTTGTTCTCTCCGGGTATATGACGAATGTCACTTGTCATTTGAGAGATGTATGTTAGCCATCTTAATCTCATTTTAGAAAAATGTGCATTTTTCTTAAGCATCGTGCCTAGCAGAGGCTTGTGATCTGAACAAATATGAAAAGATCGGCCGTCCAAGTCATTGTGCCAGTGAATGCAAGCTTGGTAAACGGCGAACATCTCTTTGTCGAATGATGCTTTATTCTTCCATTGTTCCGGAATTTCTTTACTGAAAAATCCCAATGGTTGGTAAGATTTCGAGCCGTGTTTGTCTGTAATTTCCTGCTCCAGTGCCGCTCCGATGTGTGTGTCGGATGCGTCGCAGACTATTCTCCACTCTGCTGTAGGGTGTGGATGAGCTATATTATGCAATGTAGCTTTAATCATTGCTTGTTTTAAGCTGTTGAAAGCTTTTTCTCTCTCTGATGTCCATTCGATAGGTGTTTTGTCATTTTTTTTGTTTGACTGAATGGAGTCATACAGAGGTTGTGCCGTGTGAGCGAATTTACTTGAGCAAGCTCGGTAGAAACCACACATACCTAGGAATCTGCGTAGACTTCGTACGTCTATTGGCCTAGGAAATTGTTCTATGGCTTCTATTTTATCTCGTTTAGGAATTATCCCTTCTTTCGAGATAGTGAAACCTAGGAAATCGACGGTAGGTTTTGAAAAAATGCATTTATCAAAACCTACTCGAAGTCCGTGTTCCCCTAGCTTGTCAAAAATTTGTTTGAGGTGGTTCATGTGTTCTTTATAATTTTTAGAAGCCACCAGTATGTCATCTAGGTATACAAATGCGAAATCAAATTTTCGCATGATGCTGTCCATGTATCTTTGCCATGTTTGAGCCGCTCCGGCCAAACCCATGCTCATTTTCTTAAACTCATAAAGACCGAAAGGTGTAATAATTGCAGTTTTATGAGCGTCATCTGGGTGCATCGGAATATGGTAATATGCCGATTTTAAATCTATTGTCGAATAGATTTGTGTATCATGTAAATTCGCTTGGAAAGAGCGAATGTGAGGAGGAGGGTAGGCGTCTTTCTTCGTTTTCGCGTTCAGGAAACGGTAGTCGCCGGTGATCCTCCATGACCCGTCTTTTTTTGGCACACAGTGTAACGGGGATGCCCATTCGGAATCTGATGGTGCAATTATGCCTTCGGAAAGCATTTTGTCAAAAGTACTTTTGACTTGAGCCCGTTTTTCGCCCGCCATGGGTCTTGCTCGGAAGTGTACTGGTGTTCCTTCCGTGGTTATACGGTGGTAAACCCCGTTGTTTTTCCACTTTCCTTGAAGTTTGCTCATTTTATCATTGTATTTTTCAATGATAGAGCGAATGTTTTCGTCCTCCGTGATTTGCACGTCCTCTGGTTGAGGGCTGTTGTCACGATGAGGGATAGTAGCTGCTATTTGTTCGTCAGTGAATTTTTTGTTCATGACTGCAGCTATTTTTTGATCGGCATAGCTTTTTATTTTATCTTTATAAATGTATTTGTGTTTGACCCGTATTCCGATATCCCAAGACTCGAGGAATGGTATACCGAGGATCGCTAGATCAACTTTCGTGATCATAAAATCGGTGGTCATGTCTCCGAGGCCGATGTTGATTGTCGTGTCAGCACGCCCTAGTGTGTCTATAGGGGCTCCGTTAGCTGCTGTGAGCTTTACGTTGGACTTACGAATTTTTAAGCCCAATTTTTTGGTGACATTGTGGGGCAGAATGTTCACTTCTGCTCCCGTGTCGATGAGAAATTCAGTGCCATTTAGTTTGCACTTGAAAAAAAGCCTTTTATACTCATTAGACTGCCGGTGTATAGGCTCAGATACACTGGCAGTTATTCGTTTTCCGAACTCTCTACGTCGGAGGTTGGAACGGTACTTTCTTGTACCGATCTCTGAGTATTTTCGTTTGAAACCCAGGTTTTAGGCTGGCTTATAGGCGCTGCCTTTTTGCTAGTTTTGGAGGCAGTGTTTGCCTTCCAAGTGCAGTGTTCTGGGTCTGCACATTTGCGAGTTTCGCTACCGAAACGTGCGTGGTTTCGACAGGCATAGGCCGTCGGTTTGTGAGGCCTACTCTCTACTGGTTGGGGTTTGAACTCAGCTTGTTGTGAGAGGGCCTTTTTGAAACCAGTTTTCATGGGTTTCGGAGTAGATTCTACTCCTCGTATGTTGAGAGAGGGGTTCTCTGTTTTGTACGCGTGTAGCGTATCAGCTAGGTCGAGCCGGGCGGTCGTGGTAGGCTGAGCTGCGACCATACCTCGTGCTTCGATAGGTAGAGTTTCGATCCACTTTTGAGTGATCAGAGCCTCTGAGAAGTACCCAACAGCTTTAGAGTACATTTCGTGGTACTTTGTGCTGGGTTTTTTGGCGAGAGATGCGGGGTCCTCGAGTGCGAGGAGCCTGTCCTGTAAGGACAACCCGCTGAGTCGATAGCTTCCCTCATTTCTTCTGGTACCCACTTGTATATAGCTGAGAAGCATTCATTCTGCGTTCTCAGGTGTTTTCGCACGCAGTATTGATCGAACTCGGCGAGTGCACGATCGATATTCTTCTTTTGGAAGATTGGTTTTTGATAATCTCCCATTTCCTCTAAAAGTGCTCGAAAGCCACTTTGTGTAGAGGGTTGTTGAGTGAGATGTGGGGCGTAGAGGCCCGGCGGGGGTCGCACGCCCGCAGTGGTTCCCTGAAATCCACTAGCTTCATAAGAGGGAACGAAATGCTCCGTGTTAAGCCTGTTCAAAGGCGGGGTCACCATTTGTAGTGGATTTATATATGTTTTACTTGGTGTAGGTAGACCAAGTGGGACATTTATATTCTGATTATGCGGGTTAGTCCCTAAGGTATTTCTGTAAGGAATGTGAGCGAAATCGCCAAGGTCAGCTTGCTTGGCGGGATGAACTGAGGGATAGTTCGTGTCGCAGCCGCGTGGAGCACTGGGCTCGCATAGTGGGTGCTGGGTTCGATCAGTTTGGTACTGAGCCGTTTTGTAATATTCCGGCCTAAGATTTATATCTGTAGGAGGAATATGTTGAGCTTGGTTGAGGTACTGAAAAGTATCCTTTGTTTTTTGTACATTTGGAGTGTATTTGACACTCGGATCGGCCGGGTAGCCTTGCATAGAATATCGTGGATATTCGGAAATCTTTGTCGAATCATAATGATTGACTTCAGAGCGGGTCTGAAAGGTATCCTCGAACTTTTGTGTAGGTGAGGCTTGATCTAACGTTTCCTTCGTGAATACGTTAGGTGAGAAGGCGATCTCGTCGCGAGGATCGAGCCTTGAGCCGTCGCTAGGAACAGCGGACTGGCCGGGCAGCGGGTAGGTAGCGCTGCGTGGGCTAGGAGGCCCGGCCGCGCCGTGTTCTGCCTCCCCTTGCATGAGGAAATAGGACGGCCGACGCTCCATCGAAATATACGAGTTTATTAGCTCGTTTTCGATACCTCTATGTATAGAAATAGAGGGTTTAGAAGGTGGACTCGCTTGACAGAGCTTCTTTCCTTTGCTCGGATGTCAGGGTCCTACCTTGTAGTCTTGAAAAAGACTTCCTTGGACGGTAAATTAGAGCGTATGAGCTGAGTAATTTACCGGCGTGCCCACAGCGGTCGGTGACGAGCCTAGTGCTACGAAACCCGGGCGACACGACTAGGAACGTCCCAGCGGGCGTACGATCTAATGAGAATATCAATAGAGGTACCGGGTGGCGTCCTGACAGAAGAACTACGTTGGGCAATGAGCAGGATGAATAATCACTGGACTCGTAGATGCCAATGCGAGATCTGTGTGGAGAGAAGGTAGGCCTTGTAGAAAGCAGTAGGAAGCCGTTCTTGAGATGAACTCGGGAGCAGAAGGTTCGTCAGCGTAGAGCGTGTAGAAATCTTCGTACTTCGAGGTGTAGTCGTCGAGAGCGGAGAGTAGAATGAATTTCGGAGGGCTCCGAGCGGGGTATTTATAGGGAGGTGGCCGCCTCCTGCCGCCTCCTGATTGGTCCGCTTAATTTCATTAATTCGACTGTGTAATCTCATTGGCTCGCACATTGTTTTCTCAGTATCTGCGAGTATGATAGCTGAGCTGGTCCTCCGGGGTGGTTTCCCCACGTCCGTCGTTGCGACGGGGTCCCCGGGGGTGGCTTACGAGCGTCCGTCGCGGAGCCGACGACCTTGAGTTTAGACGGGGACCTCGGGTGGTTTCCCTGCGTCCGTTGTTCAGACGGGGTCCCCGAGGTGGCTGCTGGACCAGAGGTGGTTGCCTGCCTCCTCCTGGTTGGTTCGCCTATTGTCTCTCGTGTAATCAGTGTTTCTGATTGGCGAGTAGGCTTGTTTGAATTGTCCTTGTTAGTTTTAGAGGACGTTTGATTTTCTGTTTGAGTTTTCTCATTCAAGGCGACTTGGTTCGAGATACTTGTCGCGTCTCTCTCGCCCAGTAAGTGTCTAGGGAGGTCGCCTTGTATGTTATTAGTTAATATTTCACTTTTGAGAGAGAATTTCGTATTTTCTCTCTGGTGAAATATTTTGTTTGACGGAGTTATAACTCGACGTCTTATAAATATTTTTGTGTTGTGTCTACCTCTTTTTGGTAGCCCTGAAAAGGGCTGTTGACAAGAGGGGGTGGTTTTCACCACAGCTAGAATCTGAAGTTTCCCCGTGCACAGTTGCTATTATTGACCGGGGAACGAGGAAGTTCGTTGGGGATCTGACGTTTAAGCCCCAACTCCTCCAACTTTAAGCGAAAGTGGACCCACTTGTTTGCGAAATGGGTATGTAGGCACCTATCCAAGTTTGAAGATTCAACGTTCGCACATGAGAATCCTAGTATTCAGTGAGTACTGAATCTTACAAAGCGTCCACCGAGGGCCTAACCCGCAAATTCACTGCGAATTTAATCAAAGACGGAATCTAATATTAATTTAGCGAATGGCATCTATCGGCGGATACAGATAGACGGAATTTAGGCAAGGATTCTTGGATAGATAGAAACTGAACCGCCTTTGCTCAGAAAGGTCGAAAATGTAAAGTGTGAGTGAAAATTTCGATTGTTGATCAAATTGAAATTGTTTCCTACCCCACTACAGTTAACATATACCGCTACCATTGTCGGAGCAACATTTAAATGCGATGATGTAGATGGAAGTGTACCGGTAGCATATTATTGTGGTAGCTTTCCACCTTCTCAGGTAATAACGGAGGTTGGTCATTATCTTCTATAGCATTACAATTTTCTACTATTGTACTATATCTATTGTAATACTCTATAGTAATTTTTATTATTTTTCTACTTATTTGATTATCTATGACAGGAAATTTTACTTTTGAAACAGCCATAGAATATAAAGGGCACGATAATACGAGTCATCCCTTATTTTAGCTTTCAGTGGAATCTGTTGCCAATCCTCCTTCGTAAGAGTCAAGAGATTTTAGTTAAATTATAGGTATTAAAGTAAGTAATCATTTCCCTTTCAGCAAATTACAATATACTCACTCACTTAACACATCGTAATTACAGTATATCCCTCGAGCTAAAGTTTCCCTTTTGTAGCACACTTCGACGGGGGGGCTTGCAGCGCCCCTTCCACACAACAATGCGTGCGGCTCTTTTGTGAGGTCTCACCCCCTTCCGTTGGGTGCCAACACGGATAATGTCTTATTGGTTCCTATTAGGCCCTGCACTGATGTGCCGCCCAGTAATAATAATTATAACCATTCATTTAGTAAGTGAGCGTTTCGGAAAGATTCTAAATAACTTCTTACTACGGTTCTAAATGAATATGGGAGATATTTTTTTTAATAGTATCTATGACTGTAGTTATCTTTCTTTCACAGACAAGAGTACCTCCACTATCTAAATTTCATAGAAATATTCTTATCAAGTACCAACATCGGAACAAGTTTTAGGAATATTCCGTTAAAAATGCGAGTGGTTGTTTTTTTCAAAAGTAGTATCCCTTGATAACCTCAACGCCAGCAGGTCTGACTGCATTTTTGAGCATATTAAATTTGTCGAATTCACCCATACACTTACGAAATCTATACGACGATAAAGGTAATGTATACAAAATATAGGTAGGTATACATTTTTTCTTTGACAATTCTTAGGAAGAATGTTAGGGGTTTCAAATTTCATCATTGGAGGGAGTGAATTGAGAGGATAATACTGATAAATCATGTTTTAACAATTCTCGTCCGTATATCAGGAGTTTCAAATTTCACAATGGACGGGAGCGAATGGAGGTGGTAGTAGTAACAAATCATGATGTTTTAACCAATCACGTCAGGTTTTCGTGATTCTTTATTGTTCAACTATGAATTTGATCTAGTTTCGGAAGGTACATATGGAGTTGCCAATTTCATTATTGAATGGGGGTGAATGAAGGGGGTAATCGTAATCAATCACGATATCAACTATTCTCGTTGGATTTTTATGATTTTTTGTTCAATATTATAAATTTAGTCTAGTTTCAGAACATATGTCAGGAGCTTCATGCTGGAAGTTTTATGATGGAAATTTACTGTCAGTGGAGGGGGCTGATGGGGGAAGGGGCGATACCGAGAAGTCGTGATATTTTTGTTTTTTCTCTTACATTAACTCTTACCAAAATTATATGCATTCCATCCATAGGGACGTCTATGCATTACTCACCAATATGTTTTGTAGATAGAATGACTGCTACCACAGTTAAATGTAGAATTTACGGGCTGAAAATATTAAAAAATCGAGATCTTGAACACTTTGAGAATAAGCGTAGTGTTTTTGGTTGTCATTATGGATATCATCCCAAAGAATCGAATGAAACCACTCGGATCGCTTTACGTTTAACCGTTCGCTCTCCCTAAGGGCTAGAACAAAGACAAAAAATAGAAGAACTTCACGGGAGCAAATCATAACGGGTGGAATAATAAAAATCGCCTAATAAACCCCGACCATCGTATCAGCTGACATAATTCCAATTCAGTTCAACCTTCACGAAATCGAGTTTGTGATAAATCTTTTCTCTAATAGATGGACTGGAGAATGGTATGTAGGTGATTTAGACAGATATCAGACCGACAGACACGGAACCAAAATTGATCAGCAAGCTCTGAAACGGATAATGCAAGGGAAATTTCGATTTTGGAGGACAACAATTTTTTCGACTTCTCGCTCGATCTAGGAAGTTAGGAAGCAAAATACAGCACTGATCAGTTGGTTGTAAAATGGAATCCACGGGATCTACAGAGTCTGTAGGTATGAAACGAAATGAAGAAGCTGATGTCAAAATGGAACTTCCATTTATGTACATACGATGGTTTTATATTTAGATAGATGATGACTTTTGACAGTATTTATCTTTTACTCATAACTACAAATTACCCATATAATTTTGGTAAACGTTTAATATCTATCGAACCACTACATTGTATAACTATTAATTAATTTGCTTGGTTCTTGATAGCCAAGGTTTTGACCAATAAAATTCTCTTAAAAAAGTTTTGTGAACTCCATGGTTGAAGTAATCGGTTGTATAATGTGAAACATTAAAAATTTTCGTTAGAAACTATCGAACTTTGGAAGCTTAAATTTTCAGCTTGTAAAAATTATCAATTTACCTTGAATTCAATTCAAAATCGTTCGCGTGTAGAAAATACGGTGTTAGTAAAGTTTCATTGATGGTACAGCAATATTATTGTAACGGCAAGAATGGGCTTTATCGCAAATATATGGTACGTGGTTTTCTTATCGTTAATCGCGCTTGGTCACTCAGTAATGACGGGCAGTGGCATCCTCAATGATTCCAACAATTTACGCTCATCACCGCCAGGTATTTATATGTATTAGTACCATCTCTTTTTTTTCTCACATGAATTTTTAGCTCAGCTATGCGTTCTTGTTTTTGGCGAGTTTCCCATAAAATTAAACTACAGAAATCGATCTGTGCATAAATGTTTTTGATGTTGCTACGTTTTGGAACAGATTTTTCACAGAAAACCCACTCGAATTAAAACTTGAATTTTAATATTATTTCAAATGAAAAGGTATTTAGGGTGCCCTGAAACGGTTTATTCACATTTGCGTTTGAGTGTCATTCATTTGAATGTTGTACTACCGTTCGTTAAGTAACATTAATTTTTTAATACTTGAAAGCCGATCCTCTACATTGGTCCAAAGGGACATTGCAAGGGGGAGCCATGTTACCCTCTGTCACTAAACGGAGTGTCATCATGGACTCCACTGGCAAATCGGAGAGTGACGAGGGGTACAGTGTTGAACACTGTTTAGCCTCTATACCAGATAAAAAAAACCTCAAAATAAAAAAAATTTCTGTTCTAGAACCAAAAATTTCAACCATGTATCATGTTTTCTCCTCGATATTGATTCGAAATTCTATGAACAAGCGGTTGCAATCATGTTCACATTATCAATTATTGAGAATGATCACCTGTGTGTAAACAATTATTTATATAACCATGCTCATAACTCAGTTTGTTGGACACGCACTTCGCAGTAGTTAACATAATATTGTTGGATAAATCGAGAGCTTTCGAACGAATGGTCAACGAATTTTGTGGGATGAAAAACGACGAAGTACCATTTCCCTAGCAACGACTCGGTTGTAGGCGGAAATCACTGTATGTTTCGTGCGCGGAAAAAAATTGACTCGCAAAAATTGCTAGGACCCCAGGGCTAAAACATGATACATGTTAATAATTCACCTAAGACTTGATTTCCTGGACTAGAACATCGATCTATTTGGTTAGTCCTTTCATAGCTATATCAGATACTTTTCTTATACTTTGCTTTGGAGGGAACCTTCCGTTACCTCACGCTACCAAGTACCGTTACATTTAGGTTCAAGGAAATTTCAGTGATCTATATCTCACCATAGGTAGGTTTGAGGCTTACAGGTGGAATCTATTTAGTGCCTGACGTTTTGCTCTGTTGGCTTCTCGAACAACCCTATTCCACCACAAGACATGATTGGTCCTCATTGTGAGGTCTGTTTTTGGGATGGCAGAGGCGAAATTAATAACATCTTCCTCAATGTTTCCACTGAGATTCACATGCACTATCTGATAGATTCCCAAATCAGCATCCTCTAATTTCCAGCGTGGCAAGGAGTGATGGGTGAGTACTGACTTTCCATATCAATTTTGAAGGGAAAGTGGTCTGAGTGATGAAGGTCCGGCAACGGATTCCAAGCCAAAGTAGCCCCCATCATGGGAGAGCACATGGCAAGGTCAATTGCTGGCATTGTAGCATGGATATGCGACAAGTATTTGATCAGAGATCCAACTCCATGAACATGGCTTCAGCAGCGGCTCCCTGTTTTCTGGCAGTACCATAGCCCCACAAGGAGTTATGGATATTGAATCACCTAGTAAAAGCACAGGGAACCTAAAGAGTGCTGTCCACAAAAGGGGCACTCAAAAATCTCAAATTTCAAAACGATTGAAAAATATGGTTTTTGGAAAAATATCATTAGTTTTAAATTTTATGATGGAAGAGGGTGAATGGAGGGGCTAACAGCGATAATTTCTATATATTCATGTGATTTCCGTGAGTTTTTATTTAGTCCAGTTGTGCAACCTTGGAGGTTTCAAATTTTTTGTTGGTGGAGGAGGAAAATAATAAGGAGTGGTAATTCCAAAAAATCATGATGTTTTAGTTCAAAAAAATTTAATTATCACCAAAATAATATACAATCCATTCATATGGACGTCCCTATAATGCATGCATTACTTACCAATATGTTTTACATAAGTCCGCCTATAAAAGATTGGTTTGGTATTAGGGAGATAGAAAATTTACCGTTCTTTTCTTGTGTCATTTTTGATTTTACAGTGACCCTAAAAGGGGAGTTCTGTTATCACAACAAGGGAGCAGGCTGAATAGATTTCCTGGCCGAAGGATTAGTCAGGCCAGGAAAATGGAAAAAGGAGTTATGGCCATTGTAATACCATAAGGTAGAACAAACGGAAAAAAATTAAAAATTAAATTACTCAAAAATATCTCTAATAGGAGTTATCTCTATATCTCTAAAGGAGTTATAGTATCGATCCCTTTGTTTGTACTTCAGGTTTCGGACACCTGTATATGTATGTATGAATTCACCTTTGAAAATCGGGAATCACTGTAAAAATCAAGCATGCATCGTACAAATAAGGAAAGATGAGTTTGATGGACAACACTTACTTTACACCTACATAAAAATCTGTTCAAACTGGAAAAAAGACTAAAAACGGCGCAAAACTCGAAAGATTCGTTAAAAATCCCACAGCATATTGTTACATTCGAATAATGTTTCGACAATTGTAAAAAAAAAAAAATTAAAAAAAGCCTTTCAATTCATTTGAAAACAAATTAAATGTAGTTAGTACCCCCGCTATACGAAGCGCATTACTACATCTTTACATTTGTGTTACAAATTTATTTTCCTGACCCCCAGCCATAAGACATATTCAAGTAAAAATTGGCGGAATTATTGCTATTACTAGAATAATCTTTGCTAATGTAAAATATTACCTACTTGAAGTAAGTTTGTTCGCCAATTAATTTGAATGTCACAAACTTGGGCTTCAAAAAATGTTAAGTTGTAAAACGTTTAAACAATTACTATTGAGCATGTTTTTATTGATTTTCCATACGCCTTGGTTACTTATTGGTGTCTTAAATTCGTAACGAAAATTTAATTTCATGCAGGAGAACTGGATGACAAAGTTACCGGGGGTGGCGGTGTCGCGAAAAGAACTCCGAAGGTTGAAGTACCACAACTTGGGAAACAAGGGAAACAGTTCAATTTCGATTCTAAGAAGGTTATAAATAAAAATGGCCAGGGCCATATGGAGATTAATCCACCATCTTCACAACTACGGTTTAGAGGTATTGATTCTGATGACTTAAAGGAATTTGCGGTTTTCGTAGATTCGCCTGATCCTGAAGACACGTCTACCGAAGGAACCGAACATGACGAACCTTCTCTAAATAACAATAATGATGGTATCAGCGTGGATTACGATTCGACAAATGATACCAGCATGAAGCACGTGTTTTTCAACAAATATAAAAATGGTACTGTCATTCATAACATACGCATTGCTGTGGAGCATCCGCAGAACTTGGGAAGGAAGTTACATACGAAAATTGAAGAGCAGAAAAATGTATCTAACAAAGAGAATAATGTCATAACTACTCAGTTTATTAAATCAACAACATCTGTTCATGGGAACTGTGTTAATTCTAGTTGCTCTGAGCAAATAACAAACGGCAAAGCCGATAATTTAACGGCTACTACACCTAGTTCTACTCGAGGGATAATAACTCATAACACAACAACGTTTAAAAGTTCATCACTGAACGTAACCTGTTCTCCTACGATTAGTGATACTGTAGCAGAACATTTGATACCTAGTAGGAAATGTTCCAACATCAATGTGATCAACCTGGATATGCCAAACACCGAAAATTGCATTACTCGGTGTCTCAGGTCATGCACCTTGACAAAGAAAGGTTCATCGATCGAGACATTCGACAACAAACCAATAAGTGCAGTTCCAAAAGGTACCGATGTGGAAGTTAACACTAAAATGAAGAGTGAAGGTTCATCGATTTACAAGACATTCCACAGCAAATCAACAAGTGCAGTTCCAATTGGCTCTGATGTAGAACTTAATACTAAAACGACAAGTGGAGGTTCATCGGTTGACAAGGCATTCCACAATAAATCAACAAGTGCAGTTCCAATTGGCACTGATGTAGAACATAATACTAAAATGACGAGTGAAGGTTCATCGATTGACAAGACATTCCACAACAAATCATCAAGTGGAGTCCCAAATGGCACTGATGCAGAACATAATAATAAAATGATACATGTAGCTATTAATACTGCGGTGTCCAACTCTTCGCCTACACATTTAGAAAGGTCCAAAATTGATGCGCTTCTCAAGTTACAGGTGCCTATCGGGGTCACAATTAAACACGATTCATTAGACAAGTCGGCTTTAAAAACATCGGACGTGCCATTTGTCCTAAAAGATATTTGCCTTACTGATGCTTGCGTCATGAAAGCCGCTGAATTCTTGAAGAGAATGAATGCATCTGCCGATCCTTGTAAAAATTTCTATGAATTTGCATGTGGCAGCTTCCTCAAACATCAAGCACCCAATAACGAGTTAGTCTGGTCCGTTTATGAGGAAATTAGTTCTGATATTGTACGCAAAATGATTTCTGTATTGAGTGAACCTTTGAAGGTGTCGGAACCCATTCACATCAAAGAGATGAAACTTTTCTTTGGGAAATGCATGAAAACGACCTCTCGTACTTTGTTGAAAGAAGCACTGCAGGAATTGGGAGGGTGGCCTGCTCCTCATAATCTTTCTTGGAAAATCCCTAGCATTAATTGGCTTGATATAGCTTTTAATTGGACGCACCACCCATTTGTGGAACACAATTTTGTTTACCTGAATTTTCACATTCACAATGAAACGGATAAATGGTTCCTTAATTTAGATTTACCGGTTTTCGTGAAATTAGCTTTAATAAAAAACTCCTCAGAAATTTTGAATGCAATAAAAGACGATACGTTCACTGTTGCTCATAGCCTGGGTGTAGACAACAATACCGTTGTTGAATCCACTGAGGTTCTTAATTTGTTCATGGAATATGCTATACGTTACGCCAATATGAGTCGAATGAATAGAGAAGAAGCTTTTCTCACCCTCGGAGAATTGAAAAAACAATTCCCTTACATAACTTTATTGAAGGCATTGCCTTCACTTCTTGAGACTTCTGTACGCATTGATGACAATGAACTTATTCATGTCGCTGATATGGCGTATTTGCGGAAAATTAATACTTTAATTCGAGACACTCCTGTTAAAACTCAAATTGCTTCCCTGGTGATATCTGCTCTGAAAAACATGTATAATTTAGTTACAGGAGCTGAAGGTATTAGTACGGCTAGATATTGTACCAAATTGGCGTGGAGACTTTATCCAAACATTATCGGTAGTATTTATACAACCAACTTTTTAGATGATTCCACAGTGAAAGGGGTATTTGAAATTCTGTCGAATATGAAGATCCGCTTGGAAAAAACATTAAAAGGAAGTTCACTGAACGAAGAAACTAAGCTGAAAGCAGCAAAGTTCTTGAAATCTCTGTTACTCATTGTAACTAACCTAGAGGATCGTGGATTTCATCGAACTGGACTCACTGAACTAGTTATCCGGGATTCAACTTTTTCATCTTGGGTAAAGGCAGGGATATGGAATTTCAAACGAGACATTTACGCTTTTCTTCATCAGAATTTTAATATTTCTCTTCCATATGTGGTAGGGACATATCCTGGTAATGACTATACTGTAAACGCCTTTTATATACGGTCTCACCTGGTTATTCCATTCTCTGTTTTGCATGAAAAAATTTACAATGATGCTCTCCCATCTTACGTGAATTATGCCGGAGTCGGCATCGTACTTGGTCACGAAATAACGCATGGACTTGTAAATGAGCCTCTCTCGATGAATTCTTCCAAATGGTATCTCACGGAGGAGCAATGTTTGATTGACCAGTTTAGTGATTTCAAGGAAAGATATCTTGGGTTGTCCATTGACGGAAACCGGACGAAGGATGAAAATATCGCGGATCTAGGAGGCTTCAGACAGGCATACCTAGCGTACACAGATTGGGCAACACATCACAGAGAGCTTAGACTACCAGGCTTACAGCGATTTAATGGAAGACAAATGTTTTGGCTGACGGCTGCTAGTAATTGGTGTCAAGTATCTTCAGGAGAAGCTATGACCCTCATTCAGCAAACTCCCGATGCGAAATATGCTCCTCCGGAAAATCGGATTAACGGCCAATTGGCTAATTTGCCAGAATTTTCGCGAGACTTTCACTGCCCATCGAATTCGCCCATGAATCCTAAAGAAAAATGCTCGCTCTGGTGAAAAATGTCCCATCTTGTTGTTCGTATTATTCGTTAAGCATATACCACTAACGAGCAATTTAATTATATATAAATTGATACCATTTTTGAGTAGTTAGTTTGAATGTATATTTAATTTTTTTCAATGTATTTGTTGTTATTAAACATTTTAGGGTAAGTCAGTTCATCTAACATCTATTAAATTAATACAACCTTGGGGATTGTATTTATTTAAAATCAAACGATGAACCCCAAATCAAGAATAACTATAGAAATAGTAGAAGACGTCGAAATATGAATACCCGGCGTGAAATACCTAGTACAGTGAAAAATTCGTTATGCGAAACCTTAGATCCTAATGCGTACCTAGGCAATCTGTACAGGTTGCCCATGATGTACTTATGAGCACCCTTTCATTAATCCTGACCGCAATACCATAAAATACTTCCGCATCTCCTCCGACTCAATGCTGAATCTTTCCAAATGTTACGCATTGTTAATGGAATTGAATCCTGCAACTTACCATACAGCTAAAAGTAATAACCACCGTAAAGTCCTCCGATATTTGAGATGGAAGGTAATATAAAAGGTAGATTTCAAATATGAGAGCAATACGCCCCAACTTTGTTTTCTTTTTCAAATGTAAACACCATTTGTTATTGCGGAATGGGAATCTATCTGAAATTTCGTGAAAAATTATCTATCATCCAAATTTTTCTGTGCGCTATTACGCTCAAAATGTCAGCAAAATTCAGAATATTGGGTTTTGGAGATTTTCAATAATTCACTGGCCTCATGATACGAAATCGTGGGTAATTTTTCACGTTGAATTACTTAGTGGTATTCATTCATTGGTACTAGTAATAAAGATCCAGTCATGCATCATGATCGCATGAGCGAATTTTCGTAAGTTATCGTACTATATTAAGTTGAATTGTTTTGAAATTTGAGCTTTTTGAGTGCAAGTAAATTCTTAACTATTACTTTTATGGCAAAAAAAAAAAAAAAAAGTTTTCTAAATGGCAATCTGCTATTCAAAAAGAGATTTTGGATTTTTGGCTTTTTAGCAGTTTTTATCGATTTTATAGCAAATTGTAATGAAATTTAAGTGCATTTTATACATACAGCCTAATTTTATACATACGTTTTTTAATGTTCTATTTTGAATTTTATAAACTCTATTTGAGCAATATTCTGCTAAGAATCATAAATGTAACGGTTTTCAGCCATGTTTATTCATTTTTTAAACACATTTTTGTAATTTGACCAATTTAATTCGCTAAACGTTGGTCAGAATAACACATTTTCTCAACAGCGCAAATCTCACCAACGTTTTGTTCTCTCAGAGTTTTTTCAAGTTGGTGTAGATAATATCAATAAATGAACATCTCTACATGATTCTGCGTGAGAAAATACTCCAAAATCTCATAACACATGTGGCAATCTAATACCTACAAAAACTCAATATGTTGCGCATATTGTTAGCGTGATAGCAGAAGGTTTTGTGCACTCAAAAATTCACGTATCTTCAAAAATGCCAAATCTGAAAAAGTTGAGGGGATACATTATACCATAATACGTCCATCTGCAGGAGTAGTGGACAATTATGTGGGAGGGCGTAATGGGGGGGGTGGCACCCTGATATATGCGTAATTAATTGTAGATAATTGAACGGAGCACGTTAGCGAAAATACCCAGATTGATCACCACCCTCCTTCTTACCCGCATTTGATAGATGCATGTTTTATTTGGTCTGTGACCTTTCGATGACAGCCGCTCCGCGGAAGATTTTGGAAATTGCATACAATCTTTCTTTAAACAAAGAAATCGCTGCCGATCAATCAAAATCATTATGTAGTATGTATATCGGAGCGTGATGATAAACCCACATCCCCAAATCACTCCTCTCAGCAACTTCTGATTAAGCTGTAAAACATCCCAAGTAGACTTATAGTTTATCTAAGGAATCGTACATGCAAAATTTGTACACTATTACATTATACAAAAAAATTTATTGTATTCATAAATAGTAGAAAGTTGAAGTTGGTGGAGACGTTGGTTCCCAAGTATTGCAGAAATATATTGTGTATCTGTAGGTATGAACGGACGAGTACATTTTTTCCATCACAGAGAGTACTTCATTCGGCCGTTGATGAGTCGGTATTCATTATTCATAGTGCTTGGATAACGAAGTGGTTGGTCTTTTGTTCGATGTGAACAATATCATATAGTATGATAATAGCAGGGTGTCAGTCCATGGGTGACGTATATGGTTTGAAGGGATTAGCTTTTGACAATAAACCCCACCCTACTCCAACAGCTTTTGTGTCTCTTCATTTTCAGAAAAGATGCCCTTTAGGAGGGGGGAGGTTTAATCTATGCTAAGTCCAGCGTATAGGTATCGAGAAGTGGGGAGTGCTAGGCAAGATGGCGCGTTTCCATCAGGATGGATTTGCGTGCTTTTGACAATCGTTCAGCTCCACCAATCTTGCTTCCAGCTGATATTGACTAGTTGAAATCATTCGCTCTTCGATTCCGAACCCCTCCAGGAAATCTGTGTCCCTCTAATCCCATGGGTGAGGCAGTAGGTACACCCTTAACAATTGCAGTCAAAGGTTCTTTAGGATTGGGGGAACTGCTTGCTGGCTTCCTCTTCATTGAGAAGCTGTCGCTTGAGGGGTTGGTACGTTCGACGCATGTCTCATCAGTTATAATAATAGGTCGCATGAAGTTGAAATGTTTACTTTAGTTTGGAGAGCTGAAACCTTGGATCTTCAAGTACTCTGTGAACAAAAAAGTGAACAAAAAGCAGGAACTCAACTTCAGCTTTGCCACGTAGGAACCTCATTTTTGCGCCTGATTGCTAAATCGTTAATTGCTGCTAGGAAATAATGGTAAATGATAAAAATTAACCGATAGCTAGAGAAACTTTATATTTGAAATGTTCTATCTATTTTTTCGGCGTCAATGCTTTCTAAACTTTCGGTTCCGTTTCCATCTGTGGTCAATTCTTGTTCCGGACGAAACAATCCTCTACTACTGTTCGAGTTGATAATTTTTCAGTGATTTTATGCATTAACCCTCAAATGATTCTCAACAGGTTTCATCATGAACCTGTAAAGCAGGAGTGTCTAACATTGATTTCGTGAAGAGATACCAACCTCTCTCACAATTTAAGCACGTACTATCTAAGCTTGCTCAAATTTTGGGGGTTTTTTGGAGGAGGATAGAGGTGTTTGGAGGGGGGTATCATCATGAATGAAAGAGCAATAGCTATTGTTCATGTATTAACGTAATCTGTTTGGAATGTACAGATTACCTGCTACCTTTCACTGTTATCTGTTATTGGTTTAGTCAAGGGGGAAAAATGACTTAAAAAAAAAGAAAATTTAAAACAAAAAATTAAATACCTTTAAAAAAATTAAATTACAAAATAAAACTATCAATAATAAAAAATAAATAAAAATAAAACTAATGCCAGCCAATTAGGTGGTGGTAAAGTGTTGAATGTCAATACGTATTGGGAAAATTTGTGGTACAATGAGCCTCAGGTTTAGTAGTTTAGTAGGGTTATAATGGAGGGGGTATCTATTCGCTATTCTCACAAAAATTGTTTAAAACCCATGATAAGGGACGCCCATGTAACGCATGCATGACCTACTAATAAGTAAGTTTTATTCGATATTTTAATCAACGTATTTTGAAACATGAACCACAAAATGTTGACGAGGAGTTAAAATTGTTTGTTGTTGTCATTATTGAAAATGAATAACTAAAAAGCTATCGACAATGCACGTGGTTGTTGCTACCCTGAACACCGAAAGATGGTACTCTTAGAAAGAGGTCTTGAAACCATCGGTGACAATAGGATGGGAGGGAGTTGACGCGACGGCTGAAATATTGTGAGAATAAACACGCATTCACATCATGGATTTCTACACGAGTACAGTTGAAAATTTCCCCAATTTCCGTTCAAATTTTTGAGAGTTTATATTATAGGTATTCTTTAGTTATGAGCTTTTAGGGAAATAAAATTGATGTAAACCATTATAGTTTTGATATACACTGAGAATTGCATTTATGTATAGTTGAATATCATAGTTCTGCCACACAGCTACCAAGAGACTGATCCTTTTTCACTCTTCCCGCCTAAAACCAGAGAGCCGTTCTTCACCCCGACCGACTCTTGAAAATTGAAACAGAAGCTTTTGTACCGCATCCTAGTAACTGCCGTTAAGTGCCAAGGCATATCGACCTCTTCAACTGCCTTCCATCTGCTCCCTCTTACGCCCGGTTTGAAACAGTTTTCGTTCTCTAAACTAAATGGCCACTGTTTACCCGAGTTTTTGCATTGTTAGCTATCGACAAAGGACTACAACTTCTGACAGGAAATACTGGCTTCGTTGGCGTTCAAGAGTCTTTCTTGGTTTCTTTGAGTCTTTGGAACGCTTGTTACCTTTTTGGCGTCTATCACCAGTCAATAAATTGTTGCATGTAGATCTACTGTGTGCACCATCTTGAAGAGAAGTACCTTCATAACTACTTCTTTTATCATAAGAAGGGTCGTTGGAAGAGTTTGTATCCGTTTTTTTTCAATCATTTTCTTCTCTTCAAATTTTTTTTTTTTTTCAATTTTTTTTTCCATCCAAGATGGAGTGGAAATAATTTTCTTCGATTGTTCATTGAAAAGTTATCTCTATTTGTGTGACTTATTATAACATGATTAATCAAGTCTCAATTGTAAGTACTACAACTAACCAGCAAATATGATGTGTAACAGTTCTGGGCCATCTACTCTAAGAAACTATAACTCGGAACGTTCAAAGAACGCCGAATAAACCGACCTGGTTCAGCTCCCCCTCTCATACCAGTCCAAACCACTAATAAAGTAAGAGCTTTTCCATTGTGCGTATAGCAATTAACTATTAATCACACCCTATTGATTATATATATATATATATATATATATATATATATATATATATAGGTATATATATATATATATATAGTTTTGATGAAAGATGAAAACACTCGCGTGTAATATTAATTTGAGTTGTTACAGAAGGTTGGAAAAGATAGGAAACACTTAAATAAACTTACAAAATTGAGATTTTGTAAGTTTATTTAAGTGTTTCCTATCTTTTCCAACCTTCTGTAACAACTCAAATTATATATATATATATATATATATATATATATATATATATATATATATAACCCTATTGCTATCCTCACCTACCCTCACTCCATCTTCTTCTTATCTTTTTACCTCAAATTGAATTGTATTAAATATATCTCGGCATCAGATTAGTCAGAGAATCCTCCCTTACACCTTTCTTGGAACAAAATTTAAAGAAATTGGCATTAAAATTTTCAGTGATTAAATTCCGTTTTTTATTTTATATCCCTTGACCCCAATAAACACCTCGTATAAGAACATACTATAGAGAAATAAGAAATTTAATCACAACAATCAGTATTACCGTCACAGATGTTCCTACCTTCACATATTATAGTCTTCATTTCCACTGATAAAGTAGGTACAGTGACTTTTAAGTGGGAAACTGGCTCTATAAGCCCCTTTCAAAGTAGCATCAGATAACAAACCCAAAGAACTCTTAACACTTTGATACTTGAACACCCAATATTAATTAATTAATTAAAAGAGAGCAGTTTTTCAACAAATTATGCCAAAATAGAGTGGATTTGACCTTCCAACTGACTAAAATTTGCTTTTGAGGCGAAGAGCATGTTTACTCTAATTAGGAGACCTGGATCTTTGATAACATGGTCTAATCTTCCTTTACGTGTTCAGTCCGAATACTACCCTTCCCTATATGACATTGTCACTTGGTTTAAACTTGACAAATGTTCCCTGGAACCGCCATCTATTTAGTTACAGTGGACTCTCTCTTAATCGGCCACTTCAGGATCAGAGCCCGGCCGATTGGCGTTTCTGCAGGTAATAAGGTTAATCAAACGTGCTTGCATCTTTGTTGGAAAAAGTAAGGTGCCTACACGTACGTGTCTGTAGGCTATGCGCACATCGTTCGCTGCGCTCGCCCTTTGCGATCTCTACAATTCAATATTAGTGCACTTAGGTACACTGATCAGCTGAGGGACCTCTGAGCCAAAGTTGTTTCTTCATCAACTTATTTTGCTGAAACCTGAAATGGAGCTCTTTTTGGACATCTAGAATACAATTACAAAGTATGGAGAGACCCTGTCGAGCTTCGGAAGCTCTTACGATAATTTCTTTCCTAATCGACTTATCGTGCTGAAATTCAACGTGGAGTTCCTTTGAGACACTCCGAAAACAATTAAGAGGTACAGAGGCGTACTACTGATCAGCTGAGGTGCCTCGGGGGCTAATTTATTTTGTTTTCGACGCATTTATTTATTTTGTTTAGACATTTGTTCTAAAAATTTCCACGCTTAGTAAAAAGCGTGAAATTTGTTGAAATTGGCATTGTTGTGTTTCCAATTCTACCTACTCTAAATTAAACATTCGGCCTCATAATATAAATTAACAAGTCTCGGTTGTGTTTGGGGTTGTAAACAATGTGTTATAATCATATTGAGTAAAATGAAAAATAAAACAGTCGTGTTCTGAAAGTTCATGAAATCTTTGATTCTAAAATACTGTTAACGTAGGTAAAAATTCAACGGGTTATGGGATCCAGTTCGTTATAAAAACTATTGTGTCACTCTTCAAGAACAGTTGGGTCAAAATTCTCTTTATTAGCAAGTGAAGTTTTGTTCATGGAGCTGACCAAAGTCAAAATCGGACTGTTGGAAGGAAAATCCAACTGGAGTACATGGAGGTTCAAAGCGATAGCTCATATAAGAGGGATCACTGGTGCTGAACAAATTATTGAAGGTACTATGATGGCTCCTGCTCCGTTAGAGGGCACGGCGAATCCTGAAGATTTAGGAAGTGATAAATTGGGACGGTACCATCGAAACACTTTATTTTATTTATTATACACAGGCATGTGCCCAATTACATACCGTGAAATATACAATTGAACACAAATTCAGATGGCACACTTGAAGAACTAAAATTAATAAACTATATTTAAATCTTAAAACAAGGAGAACAAAAATTGGCTATACTGCAAAGAGAAAGGAAACTTTAATTTAGTGCCCGCTCAAGTGCAACTAATGAATCAGAAAATAAATCAAAACTATCGCTCTTTATGCGATTAAATGATATTTGAGCCTTGCGAATCTGACTGTTGAGGAGGTAATTTGTTGGAGACGTAGGATTATAAAATCAAATATTACTTCTAGTACTGTAAGGAGGTACATGAAAATCAAGCTTATTATAATATAATACCATAGGATTCTACTATATTTTACTACTACTGCATCTACTACTAAATATTTTTTAAAATTATATTTATTTTTTATTTTTAACCCTTAATGAGCCTTATGGTTTGGGTTCTGTTCCTACGTGTTTTTTTTTGTTTTTTTCACGCCGAATCAAATGGCATTTAGCTAAATAAAAGTTTTCGAACATCGGCAGCAGACCATTTCTTCCTACAGCTAAAAAAAGAGAATTTCAACCAAATATCGCACGTAGGTATGCTGAAGATTGAAGGACGTTCATTGTATGTGATCAATGACTTGGATCTGATATGACTGAAATCTAGATTTGGGTCTTTTCTGTTATATCCCAGCATTTACAAACTATTTTCTATAGAATGTTGATAAATGTTTGGTTAATGTTCTATTGTTCTAAAAACTGTTCCCCAATCATTTTTACGTCCACTGTGATAAAATAGAGCAGAATACTGTTATATTCTGGTGGTCTGGATGTTGTCGAATTAGCATCTAAAAAATACATAACATCAAGTAGTCAATCCCTTGGTAAAAATTCAGATTAGTTGGACATGTAGGTCAGAATAATGTGTATAGTTTGGTGGTCTGGATGCTCGCAAGCTCGCATCTCAAAAATACATAACATCAAGTAGTGAATCCCTTAGTAAAAATACAGATTAGTTGGACATACAGGTTAGATGACCCAAATGACGCGAGTGACGCATGCATAGGCTTGTTTGCGATAACCCTTATCTAATGTAAACAAATTCTGGAAACGTCCTTTTCTACATTTTATGCGGTAGTTATAAATAATTATTTGGACATTCCCGATCAATCCCCATTCAATAGAAAATAGTTTGTAAATGCGGGGATATAACAGGAAAGACCCCTAGATTTGACGAAACCACGACAATGTGAGTATTTTTCAAATATTCAGTTGTTCAATAACCGAGCTTATGTCTTCGAAGCGGCGATGGACATGATCATTTCGCAAGCGGGACCGAGTCGATATGCGGGACCGGCTCGATGACTAGTGGGACCGAGTCAATATGAGTCTGGACCGAGTTGTACGACGCCCATTCATCCACATGATTCTTGCTAGAAGATAGATCTTAGGTAGGTAATGGGGAGATACTGGATCTTAGATAGGTTTACTTATCGATTTTTTATCTTAGTTGTTTCTGGTAATTCAATTTTGGCGTTGGTGCTCTAGAAATGGAGTGAAATGAAGTATTTTGAAAGTAGCTGCCCGCTGAGAAAGCATTCGGGGCTTTAGTAGGTAGGTACCTGTGGGCAAAAGGAAAAGGCGAAATTATGACAGTTTGACGTCCCTTTGAATGGATAGAAGGCCACATCATGTCTTCTCCTATGTTATTCACCACATTATAAAGACGTTCCTCCACCCGTAAGTCAATAGTTATATTTTTTCTTCTCAAGCCCATTTATAGTTAGTTTTCGAATGAGTCGTTTGCACCCTAGTTGGTAGTTCTTTGCGCTCCATTCATCTTCGATGAGTTCATGGTGAAAGGGAATGTTATTGTTCATAACAAAATATTGAAAGGCCCATTCAAGCTCCATCGTGCCTTTCGTCTCTTAGTTCGGCTGGTTTCCCGATCAAACCGCTGAAGCTTCTTTGAGAATTTTCAAGATCTTTGTCATCATTGTTCTATAGAACGAAGAGTTATTATTTTAAATAGGTACCTATGCTGCTATGAATGGGATTTAAAATTACACAAAAGGAACTACTGGTTGACAGAAATAATAATCCTTTGTGTCTTAACTTGCAGCGTTTTTTTTATTCGTGTTTTGGATTCTTTGCGTTCATTAATTTTGAGAGGAAGGGGTGTACAATTTTATCTTGGTCAAATATCAATTAAGTATCAAATTATATTGGTCAAATAGAAAGGGTTATTATATTTTATTTAAAATAATAAAGAAAAATCACCTTAAAAACTGCGACAATCGTATTATAAGGTGGTGTAATTACAATGAATTTATTTGTTTAAGAAATCGAGTTTATAAACTCTTGTCACCAATAGATGGACTAGTGAAACGTTGGTAGGCTAATTTCAATCTGTGGATGGATACGTCAATGTTGGTATACTTAGATCAGAGGGACTACTAAATAGCAGATATTTTATTTTATTCAGTAGGCATGTGTGCATATTGATGACAAAGTCAGCCATTCGCCTGAATATCACGAATTTGCGTTACGCAAATCCGTTTCAAAGGTGCGTTACGCTAAGGGACCGTGGGGCTAATTTCTTTCTCAATCAACCTACGGTGCTGAAATTTGAAATTGAGCTTCTTTGAGCTACCTAAAACACATTTACGGTGTACAGGAGCGCACTGATCAGCATATTGATGTCAGCCACCAACTCCCGACCACCATGAAATTGCGTTACCGTCGAAGGTGCGTTATGAAAGTGAACCATGAGGTTAAATTCTTTTTTAATTGACTTATGGTGCTGAAATGGAGCTCCATTGTGACATCTAGAGTACAATTACAAACTATGGAGGAGGTCTGATTAGCTGAGGGACCTCAGAGGCTAATTTCTTTCCTAATCAACCAATGGTGCTGAAATTTAAGATTGTGCTCCTTTTGGAACTACGTAGAAGGTATGGAGGGTATATAAGCTCCCCTCTTCATTAGTTGTTAGTGCGTAACGGGACCTTTCTGGATCTGGTAAAGTATGAGCATGTCATGGACGAAAGAGAGAAGTGAGTGGGCACAGCTAGCTTTCTGATAAAAGTGGAATTCACTGAAAAAATCGCACGCAACCAGCACTTTCTTGAAAGGAATATGAATAGCGTAGCAAAATCGTTACATGATGTGGTCAGGCAGGATATTATCTTGCAAAAGGCCAGTTACTAAGCAGTCTAAACGGCTAGTTGGTCTTTGCGGATAATATTTATTGGATTGGACCTTATATTGATAAATGTAGTTTGTCTAACAGAATTTTATTGACATTTTCATGTCTTTCATATGGCACATAACAAAAAAATCGTCACGAAAAAAATTGTCCCCAGTGGCCACAACGATGATTATGACCATCAGAAATGACGTTGACCATTCATACGTAAACACATGAAAATGTCCCAATGCGTTGCAGACTCGTATGCAAGCGTTTTCTTCGAGTTTATGAGTGAATTTTCATTCATTGTTTACAGGAAATGTTTAGTATTTCTCAGTTGTTATTTTTGATTAAATTGCCTCTCTGACTCAATTCACCAGCCAGGTGAAGTGTTAACTCGTGGTTAATGGCAGTAAGTCAGAGTCAGAGGGGTTGAGCGCGAAAGTTACCCTTCTTTTCAGTTAGAGGCTTCCCTCAGGGGCTCAATCGCCCCCTTCCTGAAAAGATTCATCCCCCTGTTTGTCATCGACTGAGGATTATCTGGTCCCTCCCCTCCACCCCGCCCTGTACCTTTGTCCATTGCTCAAAGCCTCTCCCTCGTCACATCTGCGGCCTCCATTTTTCCCCCAACCCTCAAAACCTAACATGGCATCCCTATTTCGGTCCATTCAGCCGCATCCGACCGCACGTTTTGACCTGAGGACCTAGATTTCCGACTTGCTGACAACATTCATCGTCTGGGAAATCACTCTTGCCTGACGGAGACCCGACTTTCAATGTCTATTGATGGTGTTCAGTGAATGATGACTACTCAGTGCCATATCATTCAGGGCAATAACTTGGCAACACATTTTTTAATGAAACGATTACAGTTTTCTAGTGTTTAGTATGTAATATGACAAATGAATCCGGCTACATACTATTTAGCGTATTATTTCCCATCTTCCTTAGTTCAAATCGGTGCTATTTCATATAAGTAGATAGTATATATTAATAAATTGTAAAAAAAAACTGACTGGTCAAAGTCATTAGGTTCAAGGATGCTTCTTAATGTTTTCAAATTGCAGAAGACAGCAAGCGTAAATACCGATTACATATTTAAATTCGATAAGTTTAGTGGCGATGTACAAAATTGGATCAAACTTTTAGGCCAATTTTGTAAAATTGACGAAGATTAGGTATGAATTGGAAGATGACGATAAATATTATTATTTATTAACTCACCACCAAAGGAATAGCGTACACTGTGGAAAAAAATAGCCTTCTTAAGGTTACGTACGATAAAGCAGTTGCACATTTAAAATCAAGATTTGGGAAAGATTCTTATATTGGTGTATTATGAACTCTTACGAACAGTCCTTAAGAAATCAGGAAATAAACTTGCTGACCCAGTAGACCAGCCATACTCAACCTGCGGCCCGCGGGCCGCAAGCGGCCCACCAAGCTTTTCTGTGTGGCCCTCATAAGCTAGGGTCACTTTTTGTCCGATAGAATGAAATTTACCTACCTATACCCGTTTCCTCCTCTATATAGTCATTTTATAATTCTTCTGTTTTCGGTTCTGTTTCACTCCTATTTTAACTTACCGAACTGACTCAATTCATTTTTGACGAAATAAATACCAAAGATAACCCACGTTAAAAGCGGAGACACTGATCTGTCTCAAATAGTTAAAAGCCGGTAACAATATCAAAAATCATATTAATTTTGTATTACTATGATTTTTGTAATATTGATTTTGTAAATATACTTCTTTTTTTAAATGTATTTTACAGACCTATTGTACCTTGTTTAAGGTATTCGTATTACAAAGATATGTAATACCTGCTTTTTGAACTGTGGCCCGCTTCAACTACGGAACACACAGATGTGGCCCGTGAGACAAAAAGGTTGAGTAAGGCTGCAGTAGACTAAATCGAAACTCAATGAGGAGCACTTGAATTGTTCTGTGTTATTTTAGTGATAAGTACGCATAATGCTTTACCCAATTGAGTCAGGACTACCAGAAGATTCTCTGTATGCTTGGGAAAGAAGTAAGTCTTCAGGTCGGAGGTTGAAAGCGTCGAAAGCGTTAGTCTTGCTAGAACGGGGTTCGACAATGATACTAAGGAGACAAGTTACGAAAATTCCCCAAGCCAGACATACTCGTACATAGTAGAAGACATCAAAGAGCCACAATCAACTGTCTCAAGTAGAAAGAAAAACTTTTCTGTTTTGTTCGAGAACCAATCATAGATCTATAAAATGTGTCAGAGCAGGCGACCTTTCGCTTGACGTGACGTTCTTGAACAATCAAATCGAGTCAGGAGACTGGCCCTGACTTTGTCATAAGTTCAACTTCCCAATGCGTGGCATTCCCAGCGCTCCAGTCGCCATGAGATTTTACGCAGATCAGTTTTCAGATTAGTGGTCTGGATGCTCGCTACGCTCGCATCTCAAAAATACATAACATCAAGTAGTCAATCCCTTAGTAAGAATTTAGATTAGTTGGTCAGGATCTAGAGTCTCGTGACTCAACTTGATTGTTCCCGAACGTATCGTTTTCGCTTGACGAGAAAAACGATATAAGTGTTCAATGCAAATAGGATAGGAGACATCAACAAAAACTGTGAGGCCTTTGTTAAATGTGTTGTATGACATAAGAAACACCAAGTTATTATGTCCCCCAGATATTAAACAAACGTCTAATATCCATCTAGTTTAAAATTTACTGACTAGTCTTCATTTTCCTAAGGTTTTGTGAACCCGTCTAGTGAACATAAATTTACCAAAAGAAAAGAAAAGTATACGAGCTCTATGAGACCGGAAATCCGGGGAGTATCCTTTCCGACGGCTGCGCCTAAACGATGACCCCTTCTTCAATAAATTCTTCAAGTCATTTAGTGTCTTATATGTAGTAAGTATGAACAATGAATTCCTTTGTTCAAATCAGTGCTGTACTGTAGGAAGTATTTCATAGTAATAAGTCGTCAAATATAACTACTGGCCTACGTCTTTATTTACAAACGAACTTTTCCTTTGTGTCATTGTTGCATTCTCATGATATTTAAGACATTACAGTTGTTGAGGCGGAGTACATATTGTAACATTCAAGAATGGAAATACGTTCTTCATCATTGTTAAAAACATTAGGGATCTCAAGGGTTTCACAATGAACTAAGAATGTGAAGGCAGATAATTCACCAAACAATCGAATAATATTAAATCTAAACCTTCTAGAACAAAATTTTTAGCCGACGCCCTTAAGTACATGCGAAATGCTTATCTTAAACGGATATAGTTAGGTACTGTCAATGCAACTACAGTTGAATACGCTTGGTTCATGAACGATAATCGGAGATTACCAATATTTTGCACAATGATGAAGAGCTTTTCATTCTTCTGGATAGTTTTCTTCTTATATAACCAAGACCAATTTGGCTTTTCTATAGACCTGTATACCTTTCTGTCTTCAAAACAAGAAAAAGATTCTTGAACCTAATCAACACTTTAAAATTGCATTCTGTACAAAGAGGTTGATTCGACTGCGACTCTCTAAATTAAAATATTTCACAAAATAAGAGCAACGTGTAGACCTACTCTACCAGTTCCATTGTGGTAATGCTGGACGTGAAAACGTTTGTGTAGGAGAAACTCAGTTCATTCGGTGAAGATTTCCAAAACATCAATCAGATCTGCAACAGGAGGTTACAAGAAATGGGTTGGTTGCCCACTGCCGATGTTCAGAGCATGTTATGAACTTTGAAAATGTCATAATTGGGCAAATATAATCAATTTGAAAGAAAAGGACACTTTTAGAAATGGCTGATAAAAATTCAAATTCAGATAAATTAAAAAAGTATAAGATGTTGAATATTATTCTGCCCTCGCATGCAAAACCGTTAAGTCAATTTCTTTCATTTTCTGAGTTTAAAGACATGGTTTGGTAGATCACATTGAGATTCGTCTTGAGCTAGGATAGAATGACCTAAGGCTGGAAGAAAATCATGAAAAACTCGACGCTCTCCATTCTTTCTACGTACGCACATCAAAAAAAGTTTTGCATCACCCTTATTCAGTCAAAAATATGCACGGGAAAAATTTGGGTTTTGGATTTATGAAAAGTGTAGAAGCTTTGGAAAAATATTGGAACACGTTTCTACATCTGGCGTCGGAAGTAAGGTTTATCTGCTATCTGATTCTCTTGGTGCTGTTATTTAAAGGTTTCGGGATCGTTTTTGAATCGTTTAAGCCGCTTTTACCGTTTATGAGCTGTTCAGATACTTCTCTGAAGAAGATTGAATAAATGTACTAATGAAAATGAACTCGAGCTATCGTTGAAAGTATTACGCAATCTTTCATTACTACAGCCAAACGTGGTGGATGAGAGGTTATTCACTTGACGGGTTACTGACAATCGGGGAAACATTTTTTCTTGGTGACATTTGTTGGTACTTAGTTCCGGTAAAAGCGTAAATGTAATTAATAAATAAATTACGAAACAACCACGATTAATACCTAGGTAATTACGATTACAATAGGACGGCAACACTCTGAATAACATAGATTTTCGAACGTCTCTCTGAAGCTAGGCTTCGTCAATAGAGGGACGATTTATTGGAATTGATCCAGGGGGCGTAGAACAACCTAAGCATTAAAAAAAGAAAAAAAAAAATCTATTCTTAATCATCCAACCGAATTTGTGAAAATACCATAGACGGTGTATGTCTGTGTGTGTGGGTGTGTGTGTGTCTATGTGCATGTGACAAATTTTGACAATCTGGTAGTCACCGTAAAATTTGGTTTACATTCCTTATTTAACTCGAAGGGTCAGTTGAGAGTATTGCTGGATCAGACAGGGCTTCGATCTTAACTCTATTTGACATCAATATACACATCGGTAGAATATACCACTACTTACCTATAAGTATAAATGTGCGTTTGTACAAGAATGTTTTTGGTTTTCGATATGGTTTACTGCTTTTGTCCGAACGAAGGGTGTGACATTGAAAACGCAGGCGTTGGTAGATTATTTTATGTAATTTTTTATTCCCAAAAATATGAATAAACGCTGCGCTTTTTGCTAAAAACCATTGGTTCACAAATATCTATTGCGTTGATCACCCGCTTGTAGCCGTATACGATTCTGTCCCACTGAGGGAATTCTTATAAAATATTTTATCTCCAGAAATATGAATGATTTTTTTTTTTTTTTTTTAGAAAGTAACGCTATTACAATTGACAGAAAGATATTAGTAGTCAATTGGGAATTGATCATAAACATGTTTGTGCTAAAATTATGAAAAAATTTGATTGAAAAGTTTTTAAAAGGGTAAAAGAAAAGCCGAAAGTACAATGTATACATTATAATTATCTATTGGTTGAATCCCCAATGCTCGATTACTTACCTATTATAAACTCTGAGCGACGCCCAATGACTAAACTGATTTGTTTAATTCCCTGAAGAAGATTAAATTTTTTAACTAAGCTTGGATAACACAATGTTCTAACCAAATTTAAATGCTTTTTATATTTCTATTATAGATCTGCAGTTCTTCCGTATTTCTTACACACGAATAGATTTGTTATCGACGCCATTCTTCAAAGCGTGAAGCCACCAACCAGATGATTTACTACAATAAAATAGTGTAGAAGTTCTGTGGAGCTGCAAACCAAGTGTGTCAGTAGGTACTCATAACTTCTACCTTAAACGGCAGGACATCATCTATCGTTCTTTTCTTGGCCAGTGTGTTCTGTGTGTAAGGAAACTCACATGTACAGGTCCAGTAAGCCACTCACCACCAGTTGAGAAAGGCTAGTGACTACAGCGCTTTATTTAATTCCTTTGAGGATGCTGAATTTTCAAATTACAATGAATAATACGATGTTCCTACAAAATTTAGCAGCTTCTTACACTACTGTTGTGAGGCTTACATATGTGTAGGCCAGGCCCGCCCTAGCATGTTTTATTGGTAAAAATCTACATGTAAAATAGTGGGGCACAGTAGCCTCTATTACAGGAATAGAAGTGAGCGAAATATCATCAACTCCCGTTACACAACTAGAGTACAGTTCGGTCACACTTTTATCCAGTAGGTAGCACCTTCCCACAGAAGTTCTGAATTTGAATGAACGTTGAACCAGGTCTTACTACTATAGTTAAGAATTGTAGTTACAAGAAGTGCATAGCATTTTATTTCGCAGGTTAACTTTATTTTTATAATAGTACCTGTTAATTGTCATTTTATTTTTGAGGAAGCGACCATGCTTAGCCTGTTAAATTCACCTTGGAGATGATTAAATGTCGTTATATATTGGTTCCATTTTTATGTACTCTGTAGTAGGTATTAATTCTTTCGACCATGATATTGGCCTATTATTTATTGTTATTTGGTGGGAGGTACAAAATATTAGTTCATGGATATCTAAATATTTTAGGAATATATTAACTCATTTATATTTACATACCTATTTATAAAATAGATTAATTTTCCTATAGATATGTATGATTTTCAAAACCTCCAAATAATTTACATAAATTATTGCACTACAGGCTACAAGGCACTCTATGGTTTAGATAAAAATATGATAAGATTACATACGTTTGTGTTTCGTTATAACATTATTCACATATGAACACTATTAAATTATAAGTCCATGTTGTATTGGTAAATAAGATACCACATTGAAAAACCTAATACAACAAAGCTTATTTCACCAGGATATTTCGTCCTGCATAAACATGATCACTGGGTAATCATTTCTCTAACATATTACAATAAATCACTGGATACACCCTCCACATGTGTTGTAAAAGTACAATCACTTACTCTAATGAATCTTATATATATTATATTAGTATTATTCTGCGGCATGGACAATTTACATATGAAATAGGTACCTATCTTTATATATATTTAGGCGTTTGAATTATTATACCAATTATACCTTTACTTCAGTTTTTCAAATAATAAATGTATTTATATAAAATCTATTACTTAGGTTCATTTTAACTTGAAAATATGCTATCATATATAGTTTAGGTTTCTTGATTTATTAGGCACCTTGATAGTTACATTAATCTGAATCTGAATTACTAGATACTCTGTCATTTTGGATAACATCACAGTGCTGCATTAAATAACGTTTAATGCCTCTTTGAGGATTTCCTACTTATTGGTACATACATATTAACTAAATACCTACTTATCGTTATTAAAATGGTTGCATTACGCAAAATTAATCTTACATAGAGATCAAAATCGTTGCCAAAAGAATTTTTCCGATCACTTGTGTAGTCATGAAGAAGTGCTTGGAGATCTAATCAGCTGTAATGAGAACGGTACATATCACAAATGATATTACTGATTGGGATTGGTCCGATGGTCCTTCGAAAGAAAAGCTCTTCAATCACGTTCCCTGTAACAACAAAAAAGAAATTTCCTAATAGTGCAGGCTTTATATCTTTCATGATTACGTTTAAAATAATAGATTATATTCAAAAGAAATTGTATTTCTTATCGATTCATCTAAATCCTTAATTGATTTTAATATCGAGTCTCGCCTTGTAACCTATCACGTATAAAGCTCAATTTGTCTGCCAAGTTTGTTCATCTTTTCAATCAACTTACCTGATACGGTCTTTAAAGCTGGCAACAAGAGGAGTATTTTGCCGAATCGATATGGCTGATCTGGATAGGCTGTGGCCAGATATTTGTTGAGGGTCGCTTGAGTTTCGTCCTGCAAAGATGCCACAGTACCGACTTCGACCAATGTTTTACCCTCTCCTTCAAGAACTGAAACAAATACCAAAAAATAAATTATTAAATTTGTTGCTATAAATACTTATGAGGAATTTCAATCTTTGACTTATTCCATGTCTAATAAGCGTTATCCATGGGTGCGGAAAAGAATCTTCAAATATTTTTAAATGAAAGAAGATTCCATCCTAAGAAGATTGGGCGGTAACCCCCCCCCCCCCCACTCAGTGGGTTATCACCAGTGCAGTAAACTCTAAAAGGATGCAAATTATTACACAACGGTTTATTTATGTCCACCTAAAGGTGAAGAGTGTTATAATAAACCCGGTTGGAATTATATCAGCTGATACGAGCGTCGTAGTTACAAGACGATTTTTGCTATGCTCCACATGTTATGATTTGCTTACACGTTGTTGATTTTTTTTTCCTACCAAAGTTCTGGCCCATACGGAGAGCAAATGGAAGAACGTACACCGATTCGGATGGATTCATCCGATTCATTGGGATGATGCGAATAAATGAGACCCAAAAAACATTACTATTACCTCAAAAGTATTCAAGATCTATTTTTTTTTTATATCAGCCCTTAATTACTACCCTTTAGGATTGATCAAAATTAATACCGATACTACTGGCACATCCCCGACCGATGTATGATTTTAGAACCTAATTTCATAAACTTTGGTCAAGTAGTTTTGGAGAAAAGCTCCGAACGGCTGGACGATTTTTTTTTTTTGTAATTCGATTTTTGGGTGGGAAGGGGGGGTTACAACTTTTTTGTTTTGTTCGATTATAAAGGTTCATTATTGAAAATAATAACCAAAATTTGTAGGAAGGAACCTACATATAGATGGAGGGTGCGATTGGTGACAAATTTCATAGAATGGAATAAATTTTTGTTAAAACCCATTAATAAAATACGTGGGTAACACTCATTGTTGTTATGACTAATCCGAAAGGAAAATTTTGAAATTTTTAGAACCACTTCGACCGTGTTATATTTATGGACTTATATTTATTTATTGTGCAGCCAGACTCTAATACCGATTGTTAGAACAGATGCCGCACAGGTTTGAGGTAATGTACAAAGTTTCCCTGCCAACGGTGGTTTTAAGGCAAAGATGATAAAACTGCTAGCTGTGAACGTAACCCGATTCAATTCAGAGTCGTACAAATAACCGGAACGACCACGAATTTATAATGGATTTTAGATGCATTGCCCTACATTTTTGATGATATCATCTGAGTATTGTATCAGTTATGATATAGAGAGTTTAAAATGGCTTCAATCGATTCTAGGTGACGGAAACTATTGAATATGATACCAAACTCGATTTTTCAGGATTTGACAACGACCGATGTTGGAAACGAGGACGTTGACGTCGAATTGTTGTCAAGGACAACTTTTAAAGCTTTTATAGTGGTTTCAATCAATTCTGTAAGGTGAAAACTATTAAAAACGTTACCAAACTCGACTTTGATGATTTGAAAATGACTGACGGCAGAAATGACGACGTTGACGTCGAACTGTCGTCAAGTAAATATTTTGAAGCGTTTATAGATCGATCCTGTGTGGTGATAACTATTGAAAACGATACCAACTCGACTTCGATGTTTTGACAATAACTGACGTCAGAAACGACGACGTTGACGTCAAATTGTTGTCAAGGACAACTTTTAAAACTTTTATAGTGGTTTCAGTCGATTCTGTGAGGCAAAATCTATTGAAATCGATACCAAAATCGACTTTCAGTTTATTCGACGACGTCGTAGGATCGTCACAAAAAACTATACAGCTAATTCCGGATGTCCAAACAGTCTACCTACCAAATTTCAAGTGATAGTTCCGAAATTGCGACCAGTTGTTTGGAACAAGCACGCACACATGCTAACAAAAATGCTAGCCGAGTCAAAGTAGTCATTTCGTTCAACAATTATCATAATGGTTTGTAGGCATTTTTTTTGTTTCTCCTCTATCTCAAGCAACTGCAAGTTGTAATTTATTATTCGGGGTCCCACGGTTAGGGAAGTTGTTCCGAATTATTTTCCGAGAACAGCTACACAGTTGTACCTAGTGTTATTGACAGTTCCCTATTGGCTCATTAAATATAGTTGAACAAGAATGTCAATGAAAGAATGTCGGTTCTGCAGATAATTTATGGTACGATCTGTAGTCTTTAACTAAGAGATTAAAAAATAAGAAGAAAAAAATTAAACTTTTCATTGAAGGAACGACGGGACAAAATTTATTGTATTCGTATATATATAAAAGGTGTCTCATCTAAAACCCAAGGCCTAATGAACCCACTCGATTTGCATTTTTCCATAAAATGATCTGGTTCTTAATTAGAGATCAACATTTTGTGCGCATAGGGGGCTATACATACATCACACGTCGACACTCCTCATCATCTCCGTTTGAGCCGGTGATTTCAGCACATTCTTTTTGCCTTACATCACAGATTTTGTGACAGGTGTTTCGAAAATTGCTTTTGACCGTGAAAATTAATTAGTTTCAAGGATGGACGGAGATATTTTCTTATTTGAATCACCCCTCAGGCTTGCTCTCTGATTTTATCTTACAATCGACCTCGATGCGTTGTGGCAGGTCTGAATACTCAAATTCGCATCCCCTTTACTGAGGTTCGGTAATAATATTTCCACCTGAGTAAGCAAGTAAATTGGTTACTCACTTCCAACGTAGGTAGACGCTCGATTACCTGATTTCCTTTCGAAGGTTGTAAAATGCTTTTATGGTTTAAAATGATTCTTTCTACCTTACGATGGGAGAAATATAACAGTAAATTATGATATTTTGTATTTTATCGACAATAAATTCAAGACGTTATGGCTATTGTTTGGTGTTCACTGAAATTCCTCCCATCTGCTGTTGGCACCAAAAAAGTATGTCACCTCATTTTAAAATTTTTTTTTCAATGCTGAATACAATTATGAAATCAAAATTGCAATATCTGTTTTTTAAAAAAAAGAAAATCTTGCTTTTTCTTGGTTTTTAGCTCTAATCAGAGAACAGAATAAGATGACTCAATTTTGGTTTCACCATCGTGTTCAGCAGTTTAAAAAAAAAAAAAAAAAAAAAAAAAAAAAAAAAAAAAAAAAAAAATCTTGTTACCTCTTATTTCTACACATGGTCTATTTTCAAAATTCAGCTCTAGAAATTTCATTTTAGATCAGAATAAGCTGGATTTCGTACGACACCACAATGTAGTCTACCATGTCTGGTGGCAGTGAATGTAGTCTAGAAAGACAAGGGACACTTGCTTTCTAGTTATTTGGTCATCTAGTCTGTCAAATCAAGTCATCCAAGAATACCATGCCATTGATCCATTCACCCAGTGCGCTGAGGTTCGCTTTAATTTTCATGGAGTCTTCCCATGCCATGTCTAACAGAGTAAAACTGTAACTGGTAGTCTTTTAATTCTAGTTTTCTTAGCAGGACCATATTAATTGAAAATAATATAATTTTAAATGTAATAATAATATTTTTTTAAATTAATACTTTAAAAAATCATTTCTCGAATTCAAATTTCCTGTGATGCTTTACGCAGTGTATTAGGATTGCCCGTATTATTAAATATTAACCAATGCGTGTGCTGTGAGTGATCAGGGATTAATGAGTGAATCCAAAAGAAGAAAGCCGTAATAAATTTTGGATATTTAATTTGTTTAATAGGAAATAAATTAGCCTTAGAGAGCATTCAGTTCATAAGAGCTCCATAAGAAATCTTGAAGTAAATTGATCTGATAAAAATATATTCTTCAATTTACAATTAAGTTCTGATAAATATTGGAATGATGGGTGGAACAAACATACAGAAGAAATCATTATCAACATCTACCTCAAAAAACTACTATGGGACTTGCCACTAGGTGTCAGTTCAACATTTGAGATTGGTCTTGGCGCATTAAAGTTTAAAATTGGGTGCGAAAAAATTTCTTATTGAATGGTAAAGGTGGCATTTCTGTATAATACATGCTACTAGACCTTTGACTTTCAAATTAATAATTTATGAGCCGGGGTGGCCATTTTGGTATAAATCACTAGGAACGTTTACCTACTACACGTGTGTGGTCCTTATGAAGAGAGACGGAACCAATTAAAAAGGAATATGTCATCGAAATCGTTTCCTGCCATTCCAGCGGCCGGTCGCGGCTCCTTTTCGGCAGCTAGTCCCAGTATCTCCGGGGATACGCCCACGGAAACTTTGGGTGAGTCAAGGTTTTATGTTATTTGCATGAGTTTCCCTAATCAAAAAACATCGCTTCATGTTTCTTTTCATATCTCGTTTACCTTTTAGAAGTGATCCTGTTTTGTTGTTAACACGTCACTTTAATATTAGGTATGTCAAGCTTCCAAAACTAGATAGAACGGAGATAGAGCGAAGTCAATTTACATCGCTTGAGTTTTGATGAAGGTGTGTGTTGTGTTTATTTTTTGATTTACAAAATGATAATAATAGGTAAGCATCAATGCGATAGAAATGAGTTCATCGACTGCATTGGTCTGTTCACGGTTTTTGATATAAAAGCAGCAGATTGTAGTCTTATTCTGAAGCCATGAGCAGTTTTAAACAGGAACACTCGAATAACAACGAATCTACTTTTTACATCTGATGTTGTTGGAAACAATATACACCATCTAAGTTTGCATAGGACGTGAAACGTGTGGAGGATAAGAGATGTAGAATAAGAGCACAAGTGTTATTTCAAAAAAAAAAAAAAAAAAAAAAAAAAAACCAACAGATTGACTGTTTCATTTGGTAAGTATGACAGATTGAGATTTAAACGGGGATAATTCATTTGATTCAACATCAGAAAACCATCAAAAACTACAACAAACACGTGTTTCGAGATTTGTCGAGGATTGTTGAGCTAATATCGGCGTTGTAATGAATCAAATCGCTCTGAAAGTTGTCTCAATCGAACATACACGTCGAAAACAAGTCCATACCACGCACGTTTTTCTGAGATGGTTTGTTTGACGTCATTAAAGATTCCGCCGCCATAGGCACAGCAAATACTTTTAAAGCATATTTATCCCGGAAACAACCTACCAAATTTCAAGTCGAGAGCTCCAAAATTCAAATATGTAACGTGAAATATACGGGCTGTCACACACACAAACACACACGCACACACACCACACACACACTTTTTTTTTTTTTTCAAAACTCCCTTCAAAGGCGGAGGGGGAACACCATTAACTTGAGAAAATAAATAAATAAAGTGGGGAGGACGCCCAGGTTTATCCGACGCAGGCTCTAGGGATGAGGGAAGTTGCTGAAGGATGAGGAGGAAGAAAGGGATGAAAAGAAGTGCCTCTATAAAATGACCACCAGTTCACGTAAGAACCCCTTAGGACGCGGTTGGTGATATCACGGATCACTCCCGCATAGATGACCAACTTGAGTAGCTCCGTGAAACTCATCTCGCACCACACTCAGCACCTTGACACGGTCGTTGCCACTCCTTTAAGCTCGAAAATCGCTTGCCGCAGGTAATTTCTGTAATATTTACTAACCTTAACCCACCAGGTCTGCTCCATGTCCACTGACAACCTGGACATTTAGGATTATAGCAGACCCATCTGGCTTGACGGCAATGATATCCGGCTTCTTGCACCGGTATTCATCCCAAAGAAAGGGGGAAATGGACACAAACACACACACGCGCGCGCACACACGCACACACGTTTTTTCAATTTTTTATAAACTTCCTTCAAAGGAGGAGGAGGCACACCATTAAATTATAAAAATAAACTGATAAATAAAAAGACACACACTAGTAGGCCCAGTTGAAGTAGAGACTCACTTAGTTCGAAAGATATAGTCCATCGACTGACTGATTTAATAATAATTAATTCCGCATTGCTTTTTTGATAGATACAATAATTAATCATCTCGTCGACTCGATAGAACATGAGCGGCAAAATGGTAAATAATAACAATGACTTTGGTGTACTTCGTTTTATCTATCCAAATTCAATAACAAACCTTAAATTTTACTATTAACGGATCTTTGATGGTACAAAACTGATAGGTAAATGAAATGATATTGAACATTACCTGTTTTGAAAAGTATTATTGCACGTAAGCACGCAAACTCATGGTGATCTAGTCGGAGCCATCGGAGTTTCGTGAGGACTTCTTGGAACTGGGTCGCACTTTGCAAGAAAGGTGATGGATTTAGACTGCCTAGGAACAAAAACCTTGGTATCTAAGTGATAAATTAATTGAAATCCCTACATTTCAGCTGGTGAATACAGTAACTACCATTTCCTAGCTTTGTACAATACTTTCATGCGAGAATATCATGAATAATTATTACCTGGCGTTTGAGGGGGAATTAGAATAGTCAGATCTAGAGGGGGTAGAAGTTGCGCCCAGCCGACCATAAACAGCTCCCGCCAACTTTCCTCTAACAATGTCATCTGCAACATTTAGCAACATCTACTTGATGATTCCCTTCGGAACTTGATGTAATGTGCTAAAGTACTTAGGTAATTTAAAAAACGCTCCAATTGATTGTTAGATCATATCTCATCAAAATCTGTGGGTAGGTGAGATTAAGGGATAGTGAACACATACCTGGTCCTTCATGTGTAAGCTTGTGAAAGCTGGAACATTCTTTGCCCAGCGGACGTTCATAAATAGCAGCCTTGCTGCTGACTCACATATGGCTTCTGGGTTCCGCATGATTTCGTCAATCTGTTTTAATGAATCGAAAACAATATTGGTTCAGGTAAGTCGGTAGAAAATTGAGTGGTTATTAGTTGGTATTTGATGGCTAAAAAAGTGATTCAATTATCTAAGTTCCAATCAGTTCATTGTTCAAGAGAATACCGATCTATCGAATTCTTATAGCTCTGATGAAATAATGCGTGTTATCAGAAATTTGATTCAAGTCTGAGCTTGAGTTTTAAATTTGTTTTTCAGTGTTCAACTTTTTAAAGGTCTACATGGAACAAGAGTTGGTAAACACGATGATTAGTTCATCATTTCTACTATACTATAGTACAGTGTATTGTATAGGATAGGTTCTAGGTATACTTCGTCCGTTCAACATTAAAAAAAAAAAAAAAAAAATATCCTGAGCCATAATGGTGGTGTGAACTGTCCTACCAGTGCTACAGGTACTTTGTTGTACATCAATAGCTGTAGTGTGAAATGTTTTTGTCTTGATAAAAAATTAATAACTAAGATTTTTGATCAATTTAATACGCACAGTAAATTTAATTTTACCTGGGGAGGTGGTGGTGGGTAGGACATAGGACTACAGGGTACTGCCTTGGACAGATCGAGAGGCGGGCAGTAGGGACCAACAGAATCTAGCGTTTGGTGAGAGGAAGGTCCTGGTTCGTCTTTCAGAAGAAGGTGCATCTGCCTCCGGAGCGTCGAGTTCCTCGGCCCTCGCTCGTGCTGAACGGCTGAACAAGCAAAGAAGAATGGAGGGTTAGAAAATCATTCATGTAAAAGTCTCTTCTTTGTTGCCCGGTCAATGACAGCGTTACAAAACATATCTTGTCCGCATTTTGATCAGTTAAAAACGTTTTTGAGTGAACTTGTGAATACAGTGCTCGAGGTCTAGGGAAATACTATCTTATAGGTTGTATGATTTTCTGCTATGATCGTCATCTGATTTTCTTTCTGATGGCGGATAAATAATCATGTAGATCATCTAACTCTGAGTTTCCCCTGATGAACAATATGTTAATAATAAGAATTATTCTCAATATTTTGGGAAATCTATAATATACTTCTATATTTCCGATTCTACTTTAAAATACGAGCTAATTGTTGTGATAAACGATATCCACAACTCCAAATTTATGGACTTGTTGTTATAATAATACCTATTCCGTTTTCAATCAACTTTAACTTCGAATTTCCTATTTTCGAGAAGTTTCATAAATTTGATCATTTTTCTTAGTGCTTGGAATTTTTAGTTGTCTTAGTTCAACGAAATTTCTGAATTTTTAATGTATGATACACATGTTGCTTCTAAATGATATTATTCTACACTTTAATTCAAGAATTATTAGCTGTTCATGAATTTTCAACATCCATCACGTTTTAGCAGTTTTCGAGAAACACTGATCCGTTTGGGTGGTAAACACTACTTTTTTCAAACCTCATCTTTCTTTATGTGCATCTCGTTGTTTTTGTGAACGAAATCACTTTTTTCTCCCTTTTCTTTCATTGCGATTCAAAAGTAAAACATGAATTAGTAGGATGGACACAAACAGAATTGCACATAATAATGGAAACTTGGTAAAATTTATATTTAATACTGATTTCCGGGTGGAAACGCAGAAATATAAAAGTAGCTGTTGAAATGTGAAAAAATTATTAAATAAAGCTTACCATCTCTATTCATTCCAGCCTCTATACATTTCGTTAGCCTACATGCTCTACACTGGTTACGGTGTGTCTTATCAACCAGACAGGTTCCGCCATCCCCTTTTCCCTTGCATACATATTGTCTATTTCGTCGGATAGATCTCTGTTGAAAAAATAATTCAAAATTATATTATTACGATGTATTTAAATAATTTTTCTATTTGAAAAACACGAAACCTAGTTCAATATTCAACACCATCTCAGAAATATATGATAAAATACACTTACTTTGAAAAACCCCGCACACCTGAAACAAAAAAGTAACAAGAGTTCAAGTACTGACAGGAACATAAATTATTTATATGTTAGTCTGTGTTTTGGGTGATACATATTTGCTATGTTGCAAATCATCCGAAATCGTAATACAAATTGCATTCATAATTTAAATGTCATAAAAGTTTGCAAGAGTAAAAACATTGAGTGCGATTTTTGTATTTGGAAAGTTCAAATCGTTACACTACTTTACAAAAAAGGGCTTTGGATAGATATTTTACAATTTTGAGTTTGATATTTTGAATTTAATTTTTGTCTCCCTGAAGAAGCCCCAGTTCCTGGGGAGAAACGTTGGAGATTGATAAAAAACCAATTTATGGGCAGAAAGGCCTTTTTGTAAAGTCATGTCAAACATTAAGTGGTCACAAAATCACAGACAGACCGAAACAGACAAGAAACTGTTTTAGTTCATAAATTTCAGAAACTTAAAACCAGAGCGGGCAATTTAATTTCGCACGAAAAAATTGTTGTTATCCCTGAAGTTATCAAGACGCTCCTAGAATCTTGGTTGATTTGCGCAGTAAATTAAATAAAAGCAAACTGCATGACAGAAAATTTAAATACCTATCTTAAAGAATGGAAAAAGAGTTATGCTGATTTTTTTTAAATTTCTCACTGTTAATTAACCATTCTGCATCTCTTTAACTTATTTTGCTATTAGTTTCAATTAAATAGCTAGTTTCGTAGTTTAGTTTTAATTAAATTTATGGGAAAAACAAAAAATGCACGCTGTTATTCCATTAAATTCCACATGCCTAGTCAAATACGTGGCCACATTGTTTCTTGGGGAAACGACTGTGGAAAGCCACAGTGAGAATCATTTTAATCAGTTAAACAACGTGAAAACTTGTAATAATATTAGTGTTTTTAACGTTTTTTTCTTTGAAAATATTTTGAATACGAGTTACATACTTTACTTCACGTTTTGTAAAAATATGTATTGCCATCACATTTTTATTCCTTCAAATTACCTGGTTGTTATGCTTCTGAAATGTTGTAAATACGAGTAAATTCATGATATTTATATGCAATAATAGTTCGTCTACTAACCCATCACATGCGAATATGCCGTAATGCTTCCCCGATGAATGATCTTGACACACTTTGCATGGGATATCATAGAGGATGCGACCTGGAACATCCAAATCTATTAAAATTATTGTTACTCGAATAAATGGATTACATGCGACAGTTGAATGACTACTGGACCTAAGTTTATGGAATTTGGATCAAATTCGAACCGAGGATGATTTTGAATCGGAGGCAACACTTTTGATCAATGGTGAAGGGTTAAATTGAAGAGTTGAAATATAAAGGAATTAGGACCTCGAAAACTTGGATAAGATTGGTATTTTCCCGTTATTCACAGATTTTGTCTCAAAGAATCATATTATGAGACCCCCCTAGATTCTGCTTTGCAAGATTTTAGCATAGGATACGATCCATTGCTAAGAACGAGACTATTGTGCGAGACCAAAATGTGTAATGAAAGTAGCCCAAAAAGAGATTGCTGCCTAAACCTCTCCGAAAATGATAGGTAGGGAACCTCCCTAGGACATGAAGAGATGAATAAAATGAAGGGCTCTTTCCTGATCAGCTAAGTGAGCTAAATTCTCTCTTTTTCACCCTAGGAGTGTGAAATTTGGTACGGGGCATCTTTGAGACATTATGATACGAATGGGATGACGGGTTCCATCTTGATTCACTGAGTGAGCTAAATTTTTCTTGTTCACCCGAGGTGTTTGGAATTTTGTAGGGAGCATCGCATTTCAGAGACGAATACAATTATGGGCTCTTTCGTGATAAAGAGGTAAAATAGAAGCTTATGAAGGTAAAATAGAAGCTTAAAGTGTTATGTATCTTTTTGCTTTTGAGTGCATTCTTTGAAACGTGAACTAACACATTTCACGAGAGTCATAATGCCATTTTCCGCAGCAATAAATACTATTCGATCATACTAATAATATACTCCTTCTAGACGCCATGTCTCTTGTCTCTCATATTGGTTACATTATAATCCTCAAAGCGCGATACCATCGATTGGTCCAATACAGGCTGCGGGAGCTCAATGGGCGACACACGCATGACTCACCCCCTCGGTTATAACTTCGGAGGTCAACCCGCGACCGGGAGCATCTGTCACGTCCAAGTTGCGTTGTTGGAGGCGTTCGCGGGTTAAAGTATTAATGGGCATCGAACACAGAGCTATCTGACTAGGGGAACGCCACTGAGTTTCTCGGGGTGATTCTCTCAAAGCAGATGACGTCGTGGGAAATCCTCTGGGATGCTCGGTGAGATATGAGGGTCCATCGCAGGCAGGTGTCCTCACGCTCAGTGCGACAGTTGGCTAATTATGTTATACCTTGTTAAATGATTCCTACCTTTTTGGTACAGTTACCCATCTGGGACTTTAATCATTGGTGCTACGAGATCAATGGATGTTGGTTTATTATTTTCAATACCGAACCATTATAGTCGAATACCTGCACGGTAGAACTTAAGAGTAAATATTAAAAAAGCTAGAGCTTGTTAACTTTCAAGGTAAAACCAGGCTGGGTTTTCTCGACCACTGAGTTAAATGTAAAATTTTTCGGGTTTCTCGAGAGTTGTTCAATGAAAAGTCGACATTCTAGGCCGACGTTTCGAAATATTTATATTTCATTTTCAGGGCTTGGAGAACTGTATTTTAACGCTTATTTCATATCCTCGTCATAGAGCTTTAGTAGGTAGCTATCTACTTAAACAACATCTTTGGGTATACCGAGAAAACTGAGAAAAAACTTTGGGTTATACTGAGAAAACATTATTCAAGTTATACTGAACAGAGACTAAAATTGAAGTTATAAGAGGTGTTTAACAGCAACGTGGACCAAAATACTTTCACAGGTCAATGACTATGTACCCAAAGATGTTGTTTAAGTAGATATCTACCTACTAAAGCTCTAGGACGAGGATATGAAATAAGCGTCCAAATATAGTTTTCCAAGCCCTGAAGATGAAATATAAATATTTCGAAACGTCGGCCTAGAATATAGACTTTTTACTGACCAGCCCTCGAGAAACCCGAAACATTTTACTTTTCTAGGTAACAGTAATGTTTTTTGGTCGTCATTCTCGTATTATCGCAAAGAATCAAATGAAACCATCCGGGACGTAGTAAGTTATACGTTCGCTCTTCCTGAGGGTAAGCGCGAGTAGCGACATCTTCATACTACTGAGTGAGTCGCTAAATTTCATAAATCACCGCTAGAAAATGCAAGTGGGTGTAAAAACGAAACCTAGTAAAACTGGCTTAATTTATTTACCATTATCGTATCAGCGGTTATAATTCCAATAACTCGAGTTTATTATAACTATTCACCACTTATGGACTTAGTGAAGCGTTGGTAGGTATTTCATTTTATCTCATAAACTTTCAATTGGTGTGTACATACAGAAATTGTCGCAATACTTAGGTCAGGGAGACATAGACATTTACATAGACATATTGATGACAAATTCAGCCTTTCCCCTGACCACCAAGAAATTGTACAACGCAAATCGTTTACGCAGGTGCGTTACGCTGAGGGATCAGTGAAGTCAATTTCTTACTTAATCTACCTACGGAGCTGAAATTTGAAATGTCCTCCCTTGGGATACCTAGAATGCAATTTCTGTGAATGTAATTGGTTTAGACTGATAGTGCTGAAACCTGAATGAAGCTCCTTTGGTACATTTAGAACAAAATTACATTATGGAGGGACTTTGACCAGCTGTGGGTCTTCTGAGGATAATTTCTTTCCTAATCAACTTATGGTGTCCTATGAGGCATTGGAAAAAAAACCTACCGTTTTTTCGACATTTTTTCTGAATTTTTTGATATTCACTGAAAAGCGTAAAATGGTGGGTTCGTGGCTGTAAAGGTGTTTACCCTTTTGAAAGCGCGAAGTGCCAAGTTTTGATGATAAAGTATAATATACGGGATTCAATACTTAATTATAGAAGCTAGAAGGGCAATCTAATACAGAAATAATAAATCTTTGTGTAATAATTTGCGGTTTTTTCACTTGTGTCCTTCCTTTTGCAGTCTGAAATTAACATTTCTGTAGCCTTATTTAGTTTTGTTTTCAACTTCTGGTGATAAAATTTTTTTTTTCACCAAAATCAAAATTTCCCCTCGCATTTTACTTTTTGACCATTCTGAAAAACTTGGATGTTATGTTTCTCTCCTATAATATTCATCCGATTTTGATGACATTTCCAGGAAATGTGGGCTTAGGCTGTTGGTCTCCTTGAAGTTTCAGTGCTTAGGTACAAATCAATACTTCATTCTGCGCATGCGCGAACGTAAAATCCATTAAGTATAACATTTCCGTGGACTGGTTGTCCGATCATGCTCAAGTTCGGAGGGTAGCCCAGAATTTACGTTTTGATTATCCCACATGAGTGTCTTCTCAATCGCATCATTAGTAGCTGTTAAGCATGCGCAAAATTTTAATCCACGTTACATGCATACCTAATTTATAAGATTCTCTTCCGATTTCGAAGAAAATTTCAGGTATTGAACGGCTGAACTGGCAGCTTTTGCTAATGTGTAACGGTAACATCTATTATACATTATTTTCTTATTGTCCAATCGACCGATTTTGAAATTTTATGTTCTATCTTAATTTTACATTTCCTCTAACCGTAGGGATCCGCTATGGAATCTTTACTTCACTTACTTGGATTACTTAAAACATTTCAATGATCTGTATTCATTCATTTCCCGTATTCGAGAAAGCTATGCGTCACACCCAATATTGCAGACGTTTTTCTTCTCAAGTTCATATTGAAATACTAATGTAATACCAATCAAAACTAATATAATTTGAACAAATTCTATTACTTATACAATTTGGATGTACTGAAAAACTTGGATGTTATGTTTCTCTCCTATAATATTCATCCGATTTTGATGACATTTCCAGGAAATGTGGGCTTAGGCTGTTGGTCTCCTTGAAGTTTCAGTGCTTAGGTACAAATCAATACTTCATTCTGCGCATGCGCGAACGTAAAATCCATTAAGTATAACATTTCCGTGAACTGGTTGTCCGATCATGCTCAAGTTCGGAGGGTAGCCCAGAATTACGTTTTGATTATCCCACACGAGTGTCTTCTCAATCGCATCATTAGTAGCTGTTAAGCAGAATTTGAACAAATTCTATTAGTTTATATTCAGATTTATGAAACGTTTTAATTCAAGTTACCTTGGTTTATGTTGGTCTACTGCCCCCGAATGATCTCTCTCGAAGGATAACTGAGTGCCCATAAAAATAAATATTCACAATGAGGTGCCTAAACTTTTCCAGCAGGTTCACCTATGAACTTGATAAAATGTCATTTATAATCATGTTTCTTCTTCAAGTAAAATAGCCAGGGTTAACAATCAGACAAATTGAATGTCCAGTTTACACGAGAAAAATATCATAGGATCGAACGAAAAAAAATTAAATTCAGCTTATTTCTACGTCTAAAGGTAGCAATTCATACTCGTGTTGTTCACCATTTTTTATTTCAAAACTTAATAGAACATCGAAGGGCGCGACCGATTGGTGGGGCGGACGGAGGTGCTCTGGGTGATACCTGTCAGTCAATTAATGAAATTAAATCTATAATCATCGAACTAGTGATTCATTTAAAAAAAACTGAATTTTAATAGTATTTTTTGGAATTTTCTGATAAAATGGTGACTGATGACTACTTCTCTCTTGCATAAGTACCAACATAAAAAGTAAAGTTTTATTCTTTTTTAGGGGGAAGACTTTTTAGGGGAAAATATTAATTTTCTCATCCTTTCTCCTTCTCGGCGTTTATATTCCTGCCTCTCGCTACGATCCTTTTATAATGAGAACCTCATTCGGTTATTGAAGGTCAGATAAAGCTATTAGTTAGTCGTATAGTAATTCTAACAATCCTTCCACACCATGATCTTCCTTTTTAAAGTTCTAAGGATCAAACGTGATTTTGCAGACCGGTGCGAGGGTGTTTCCCTCCAACTAATATCAAAGAAACAATCGCCGGCCAAACGCACCGCCGGACGCAAATCCGCGACACCCGTTTTACCTTTATTAGAAAAACAGCCGCACCCTTCTTCAGCCCGTTAGCATTATGCTGCCGCAACCTCATTTAACGAGTTATTCGACCGTAAGCCACCACCTTTTGTTCGGGGACGTGACAGCTTTTCCTTCAGATCGTTTTTGGTACCAAGGGTTAGTTAGCAATAATTGAACGTGCGTTGCGAGCGACCGAAATAGATCTGACCGACCCTCGTTACGAGGAGGGCTCAGTAAGTTAATCTGAAAATCTTTTTTTCGGCCCATCGGGAGCCCTTTTTTCCCAGTTTCCCTAAACATATCGGCGGCATCTTCTTTCTTACAGAAAAATAGAAAGCCAGGTAGAAGGACATATGCCATTAGCAAGGAAAAATAGGGTGTTTGCAGAAAATAAACTTCTACGTGAACGCAAATCCTAGTGAGTTTCCTGGAAGTTGATGGCGTTGAAAACCGACTGCAGTGAACACCAATTAAGGAGCTTGAAAGTTCAGAAAAGTCGTTACTCGAAATCTCAGCTAGAGGACGAAAGAAGTTGAAAATATTTGTTCTTATGGAGCAACTCATGATTACAAAAACAATACTTTACATGAGATTTAACGCTCATAAAACCATAAATATGATTTTAACGCTCATTAAACTCTAGTTAGCTCAAAATCATTTTTTATACGTTACAAATAATTCAAACGAACGTTTCAGATGGCTGATATTGTTAAATGAACCCAAGCTGTTCAGAGCGAGATCACTTAAACTCTGGGATGGACGTTTTACCAATTAAACATTAATTAAAAAATAGTAAACTTATTGGCAAATTTTATTTGTGTTGGGTTTGATAATGTAGAGTTGACTTGAAAATAGCAGCTGCCTAAAAATATATCTATAACTCATATAATGCAGTTTGCGTTCAATGTCATAGGCCGCTTGTTGTTAAGAGTATAACGTGGGAATTGCGTCATCTATTCCTTGATGACCGTATAAAAAAAGAAAACACTAAACCATTCATGCAGCATGATCGTATGGGCGAATTTCGTAAATTATCTTATTATTTCATTGTTTATGGTTTTTAAGAGCGTTGAAACCGAATCTGAGGTGAAAAGTGTGAAATCCCAACTGATGAAAGTTCCCCAATGTGCTTACCAAAGCAACGTAATAGCTTCAATTTGGCGAGGAAATGAAAATGTTTTGGTATCGGGAGAAGCTAGAAGATACCCTGCTTTCGAAAACGTTAAAATCGTACCAGGGATTATACGAACAATCAATCCAATAGTTTTTGATTCTGGTTTGTGGTGAATTAAGTAAGTTGCGTTTTCGCAAACATAATAGGAAGGTACCTACATGAAATAAACCATCATTAGATAGATTAATCTGTTCGGTACCTATCTGTGTAAAGTTGATTGAAATTGATTGCTACGTTGACTGTTGATGAGTGTAATACAAATAGAACCGGCGTTGATTAGTTCTCAACTATTTAATTTCATATAACACATTGACTATTGAGTAATTAATTGCATCGTGTTTTGGGTGAGTCAACGAACATAATTAAGTTTCATTGAAGAAAGGTGAACAGATGGTTTGTAATAAGGCTAGCCTCGGAAAATCGGCCGGCATATCAAAGGGGAAGTCGGTTGAGTTAGTAGTCCTTTTTTCGGAAGAAATGAAGCGCAATGATGGAAGGCGCTGTTGAATACCTGAAGGATAATCCCTGACGCCGGAGACCGGGTGTTGAATGAGGGCACACAAGGGAAGAATTCTTTTTCATTCTTTTTGTTAAAAATATCCTAAAAGCAACAGAAATAGTCAAAAGTTCTGTTTTCCGAAGGAAGCGGGACGTCAGTGGTTGTCAGCATACGCTTAACTTCACTCAGACGAACAAGCAACAGGAAGATGGTTTCACCCAAAGTGATACAGAAATTGCTGCAAATTATTGCTCGAAGGTTTATTATTTCTGTATTAGGTAGGTAGCCCTTCTGTATATAGGATATGGGGATCTGCCTCTCATTGAAAGGTGTTCCACTTTATCAAAACTCATTCGTGCCATAGTCAACATTCAACGTTTCTGCAAAAATTGGTTTTTGCCTAAGGAACAATACATCAAAGGTCCAATGAGAGTTGAAGAACTTAACCTAGCATTATCAAGTGCTATTCGTATCACCCAATATCATTATCTTACGGAGGAAATCCACCATTTAAGACATGGTGAATTGCGTTCTAGTAGATATCGAAGTCTGACACCATTCCTCTCACTGGAGGGTATCGTCATGGTGTCGGGTAGACTCGAGAATTCTCCGCTTCCTTTGAAAACTAAGCATCCACTATTAATACCAAATAAGAGTCCTCTAGCAATTCTTGTAGTTGAACATTATCATCTGAACTCCTTACATGGTGGTCCGAAAATTTTTCAAGCCCTCGTTCAAAGATATTATTGGATCCCTTCGATTCGACAGCTCATTCAATCAAGGCTTCATAAATGTTTAGTTTGCTTAAAAATTAAAGCTAAACCTAAGCAACCTCAAATGTCTGATCTACCTAAGTCCCGTTTTTCTGAAGATCGTTGGTTCCGCAACACTGCAATAGATTTTGCTGGACCATTTTACATCAAAACGTCTTTCAGACGCACTGCAGCTAAAACTAAAGTATATGTGGCAAGTTTTGTGTGTATGGCAGTAAAAGCCACTCATATTGAAGTCGTTCCCGCCCTATCAACGGAAGCTTGCTTAGCAGCATTAGATCGTTCGTTTTATAGCACGCAGACGACTCCCAACAAAAATTTATTCAGATCGAGGACGAAATTTCATCGGCTGTGCAAGGGGACTCAAAGAAATAAATCAGTTTCTCCAGCAATCATTGGACATCTTTCATTGAACACTTAGGACAACATGGCATCGAATGGATTCATTGTAACAACCTCTAGTGTTAATTAAACATATTAACTTTATGTTGCTTGACAACATGGAAACAGTTGGCATTGTTAATTAGAAACTTATGTCAGAATAAAGTTGGAGTTCGGGATTGTGGTAACTTTAGTTATTTTTCCCTACATATTTTCATATTAATTGTAAAGTATATCACATTCATCATCCCCTCTATTTCCCGATCTTCAACGGTCTCGTCGAAGCTGAGGTGAAATCAACGAAATTTCACATGAAGAGGGTCATAGGTACTAAGTCTTCTCCTATGAAGAAATGCACACTCTTTCAACTCGCATCGAAGCGGTGTTAAATTCCCGACCTCTCTGCCCTTCTTCAAATTCACCGGACGATGACTTCAACTATTTAAAGAGGGGACTGTGTATTACCCCTAAACATTGGGAGGATTTCATCACAATTTTTCAAGCCGAGCCAATAATTTCCACCGACCTTTCAGGTTAATGGGAAAGTAATGTAGTATTAAACAGCGAGGAATACGCGCGGTTAAAGGAACAACCCTCAAGGGCGTGGCTTCACCAACAATGGAGATCTAACTCCACAGTACAAACACCTGAAGCACTCGGGCTCCTGACTTCCGCTCTTCTGTTGAATCGCAGGAAGTGAATGCAGGTTCTACCGAAATACTTCTTTCTTCCCTCTGTCACCCACACAGGACCACTTGTTCTTGTCGTGCTGCAGGGTGCTATTATGCGCTGTTCTTTCATGCTCATGATCTCTTTGTACTTTCGCTGGAGGTGAATTAATAGCTTCTGAACAAGAGCACCTAATCTTTCAGGTGGTTTTCCTAGGAATGACAATAAAAAGTTCCAGTCATGCAGCACGTGATCGTCTGAGTGACCTTTGGTAAAATATTATATTATGTTTCTTTGTTTAGAAATTTGAGCACGTTGAGTGCAGGGGGTAGTCAACTACAAATTTTATGGGAAAAAAAAAAAAAAAAAAAAACTTGTTCTAATGGAAATTCTGCGGTCAAAATAGCATTTGGATGTTTAGCTTGTTTTGCAGTTTTTATAGATTTTTCAGCAAATATAAATAAGATTTGAGTTCATTTTTCGGCATAATTTGTGCGTAATTTTTTTAATGTTCTAGTTAATTGCTAATGAACTTCCTTTGACTATATCCATGGTCGAAAATTATAAATTTAAATTTGAGCAATCTAATGTGCTCAAAAGTGCTGGCCAACAAACTCATCCTCTTATTCGGAAAGTTTGATTTTCTTGGTGCAAGAACGGATTAATCATCGGAATCCCAAGGAGAGTTATCGTCTGGAATGACACATACATATTTAATCAAGTTTTTCAAACTAAAGGATGAGTTTGTGGGCCAGCACTTTTTGAGCTCATTAAATTGGTCAAATTTCTAAAATGTGCCATAAAATCACTAAAAATGGATAAATTCATATTTTCTATCAGAATTTTAGTCAAAAAAATTTATAAACAATGAACTAGAGCATTAAAAAAATTATGCACAACACCATGAGTAAAAATGTATAAGTTCCATTAATATTTGCTAAAAAATACGTTGAAAAAAGTGAAAATCCCAAATTAATTATGGATTGCAGAATATTATTTAGAACGAATTTGTTTTCCATAAAATTAGTAGTTAACGATTTCTGTGCACACTAAGAGCTTGCATTTAAAAACAATGTAACATATTATAATACGATAATTCACGAACTTCGCTGATATGATTATGCTGTATGACTGGAACAATAATATCTATTTAAGAAGAACTATCTTTACGAATGAAAACTGCTCGGCTCATTGCAACAAAATTGTTTTGGTATTGTTGAATTCGTCATCGAATGTTATAACGCATGAATCCACCCAATCCATATAAAACGTGAAAAGTTTGACGCATGTCCGGTTTTTTCTTAATTACAAAGTTGTTTACCAGGGACGCGACGTCGGCGTCGTGAGGGGAAGCCGAGTTCTCGATGAAGGAGTAAGTCTAGAGGATTGTAATATTGCCTACAACCATCCCTGGAACTTGCTTGTCAATTTATACCGAAAGTGGAACATAAAAAACGTGAATTTATGAGTAGGTGACACAAATTGATAGGGTTCTCACATAATTCTGGTCAAATCATTTCTTATGGAATATTTTGTGATCTGGGTGATTTACTGGAAGCAGTTATATCATATTTGTAAACACATTGTAGTGAAATATCAAAATTTGGAAGAATAACAACTTGGAGGATTTTTTATTGGATTGAGGTAGTTCAGGACCTACTAGGTGAAGGTCTCCTTGTAATATCCAATCAAGTAGGAATTTGTTGTCTTCAGCATTATATAACTGATCAATATGGTGAGAAGATAATCCGATACTTTCACTGTGACCGGGTAAAGGTGCTAATTTCAATAAAAATAACTACTTATGGGATTGAATCCTCCGATTTTGGATCCTTGATTCGTCTCATTGGAAAGCCATCTGAATTCATCTCAAAGCTCATCTTCTTCCATTTGGGATAAAATTGCAGAACAATTATTTACTGACATTGGAATAACTTATTTTTGAGATATGTGTTTGTAATTTATATATTTTTTCGGTGAAAATTTTAAAACAGTAATGAAGAAAGTCTGTTTGTGTCGAAAAATACCATTAAAGTCTTGTACTAGACAATGATTGTTCTCCGTGGAAAATTTTCATGGTAGGATTACAATATTTGCTATAATATATTTATCATTAACCTCCAATTGTTAACAGCTATTTTGTAGATTGAAATAGCACCTCTGAAAATTGTATACATTATAGAAAAGTAGTGGGGAGCCTCGCACCAACTGTTGTCATTTAGCTTCTTATGATAAATCGTAAGAGCTAACGTTTTGTTGATGAGTTTGTGGGCCTTTGTTGAACAAGTAAACGCCTATAAGTACCTTGTTTTGGTGAAAAACCTTGGAAAAAACCTTTTCAAATCCCTTTTTATAAAAGCACTTTAATAAGTAGCAAGTACATGTTTAGATTGGTGGTAATAATTAATTTTATCAATTTTATGTGGGATCGTCATTTGAACTGTTGGGCTGACAGAATTATAGCTTACACCCGCTTCCCATTTTTCTCGCCAGATGATGTGAGACGGTTAACGTTTCAATTGATTACCATCATCAATGTTTTTTTCTGGAGTCAGAGATGAGAGCCGTGGGAAGATGGGAGGGTGGATCATCCGAAATCGTGCATAGTTGATGGCGTGGTGACACATGGCGCTGGGAAACTTTTGTTTAGGGGTGGCCGCCGGCGTAATTAGCTGGAGGCTATAGGTACCCCCCTATCCTGCAAACCTATATCCCCTCACTCGTAGAATATCAGTCAGGTCGGACATGTTAAAGATTAATCCGCCTAGTTTTTGGAAAAGGACTTCCACAACATTGAAGAGTTCTCCAGGTCTCCGAATGTTTACTCTGAAACTTCGGGGTGTTTGCATGACCCGGTTAGCAGATAAATGGGTTGCTGGTAGTCACTGTTTCCATGGTTTGTATAGTTGATGCATTGTTAACTGTATCGCGACTTCGGTATCGTAGGTAAATCCCTCCTGAGTAGGCGCTCTCAGCCATTTACCTTCTTGTATGACGTTAGATACTCTCTAGATTGTTTCTATTCGTGATCGCAGTTTAATCATGTTATATTTATTTAAAGACGGGCACGTCCAATGACATTAAATATAAGTACGTCATCATTTTTGATTAGTAGGTATAAGTATTCTCACATCAAATATAATAAGTAAGAAATCAACAGTAACTTGCCCGGGATGACAAAAAGTGTTTTCAGAGTAGAGAGAGTTTGAGGGGGGTGGGGTGGTGGTGTTGGGGGAGGGGGGGATAAAAAAAAGGCGAATTCAGGATTAATGGATTAAAAAATAAAAAAAGTTAGCACTGTGAGCAAGGCAGTGAGAGGGCCGACTGTTTAGGTAATTTGAGGGGGAAATTAACATGAAGAACAGCAACGGTGAACGGGAAGTTATGCTTGGACCTTGAAGATTTATGAACGATAAAAGCAGGGGGCAATTGATATTGACGTTTGATGTTCTGATTATTAGGATAGGTTGTTAGCCTCGGTGGCATTATTAGAGAATCATTGGTTCTCGACGCGATGTTCGGAAGAAGTTTAGACGATTTGGACATTTTTTCAAAACTAGCTGATTATTTTGGAGAAACGGTTCGAAATCTTCGGCACTTTGGACGCGATTGCTCCATAAACTAGATAGAAATTACTGAACATGTAATAAGATGATTGTGACGTAACTTTGATAGTTCTAGTTACAACAGAAGTTTGGTAGCAGAGGGCTGCAGGTGCATTCAGTCTCCGTCGTTCATGTATAAATTGCATATCTGTAGTAGGTAACCCGCAACAATAATATTTGTTTTGGCACTCAATAAAAGAAAACACCGATCATTACTGACTGATTGAAAGACCAATACAATTTATTACACAATGGCTTATTGTTTCAGTATAAACGGGGGAAAAAAAGATCGACCCGAATCAGCGGACATTCAGCCTACTCTGAAAATTTCCTTGACATTCACAGCCGTGATAACGCTTTTTCCCCTCCCAACACTAGGTACTTGTGGAACAAGAACGGGTAGTATGGTAGCAACATATATTCATACCATTTCAGATTTTGATTAGACGTGGGCGAAATTGTTTTTTGGATTACGGGTGGTTAGTTCTAAAATGAGCGAGTTAACCAATTGCATGGACTCAACAATTTACACCCAATTGTGCAGAAATTCGAATTTTTGTTGAGGGATACAATAATAATCATCAATGAAATGTACATTTCTATATCTATTGATACATTGGTTCTACAGATAATAATATCATTCTATTGAATGTTATTTTCTTAATCTCGTCTTCTCTGCTGTTGAGTTGGTTAATATTTTGAGCAACACATGATTGAGGGCCCTAAGAACTGTAAACCGCTCAAATACCTAATGAACTTAGAAACTTGATTGCATTTATGAACTTAAATTGATCTAAACTTAGGACAATAAATTGTTGTTTATTTTATTCTCTACTTTTATAAAATTTTCTTGAGCTGTAGTCATTTTTAATTCCTAATTAGGATTAGGTAATCTCGTTTTCTTGAAAATAGTCAAATTTAAAAATACAGTAACATGGTACAATAATTATATTGACTTATAGAAGGTTTCTTATGGATTTCATCGCTTTAAAATATTCAAATGTTCTAAATAATCATGTGCGATCATTCTAGAAATTGGTGTTTTTAGCAACTAACTAAGTAGATATAATACTTGTTGAACGATAAAATAAGATGATTTTTAGGTGGTTGCCAATTGATTCCTTAGCTTTCGAATCTTACAGGATTATATATAAATTATTGAACTGATAGGTACATATATGTATGATTGGGAAAAACTATAAAAATAGGTGTGATGCACCCCCTTGTTTGGCGTTATATACGTGCAGGTATATAATTGTATACATAAGTTATACTTATCGTAGGTATGTTACTGATAGTACTTACTTGAGGTTCCATGCAGCTTAGTAGCAATCGCCAGCGCTTCCATCCTTGAAAGGTGTGAATCCCTAATGACTTCCCGACAAACTGGCGGACTGACTTGGCTTACCCCAGTCAAAAGCAAACTTGTCTGAGGGTGAAAACCACCCCTAGCACCGAGGAGGGGTAGTGGCCCTTGGAGGCCTTCTGAACGAGCGTTTTGATTGGTTCACTCTAGCCACGCCCTCGTCGGCACTACATAGGGCTCTAACCACCTTTACAAGTCACCGCACATCCAACCTAACTTGCGGATTAGTCCCATAGAAAGAGTACGAAAGCTTTTTTCCTACCGATGGAATAGTAATATAGGACATCTGAAGATGCGATTGAAGTGCGAGGTTTCAAATTTGTATACCATTCAGTTATGTTAAATATACGTGTGTTTTCAGTTTTGTTCATATCTTATATTTGCCAAATCACTTCTATGTTAGTAGAAACCTTTAGTTATAATTGTTTTCGTATCATTTTTCATTTCAAACTTGTTTGTGGAAAATCTTAAACATAACGCCGATCATTTTTGATGTAGGTAACATACCTACATCGTGGTATGTCAATCAACCACCTTATAGCAACATAATACAGTTTTGAGGAGAAATATACATCAGGTGTTAAGATTGGTTCAAACCTAATACAATAGTCACTGGAAATCTGACAGATTGAGCACGGACTTTTTCTTAAAGATGTTCCTGTGAAGCTAGGCATCGTCATTAGAGGGACGACTTATTGGAATTGTTCCAGGGGGTGTGGGATAACGAAAAAAGGGGGAAAAAACGGCATATGTATCCGTTTCACACCATTGTAAGACCGAATCCGTCAATAACCAAAAGTGTGTTTGTGTGTGTGACAAATTGCGTCTACACTGCCCAGGCCACAATTCTCAACTGCTTTTCGAGATTCTTTCTTAATTAGATTCCAATTTTAGTGTAGTTGTGCAAAAAACCCCGAACATTTTGAAGTTCATGATGAAAGAGGAAAAATAGAGGGGATAAACCGAAAAAACGTGTTTTTTTTCGACAAATTTTGTTGACGCTCCGCAAGCTACAACTCTCAACCGATTATCTTGATTTTTTATAGTTCGATTCAAAGTTTAGTATAGTTGTGCAACAAGCCTTGTTTACTGTCGTGGTGGGGGGTTAAAGGGATAACTACTGATTCTTTCAAGCGCTGCCCAAGCTACAAACCCAGACCAATTTGTGATTTTCTTTTTTTCAATTAAGAATTTGGTCTAGTTTTGCAAGATGGAAGGGGGTGAATGGAGGGGTTATAGCGACAAAAATCGTGATACTTTCACTATATTAATCTGATTCCCGAGAAGGTTCATTATTTGTTCAACCCAGGTTTTAGTCGATTTATGCAACCTTGGAATTTTCACATTTACTGTCGCTGGAGAGGGTAAATGAAAGTATTTTGTTTTCCCTTATTTTAATTCTCACTTTTTAATTCTCCATTAATAGGGACGTCCCTGTAATGCATAGATTACCTACCAATATGTTTAATTTTCTCTAATGGACAGTTGAAAATTATTTGCTTCTTCGTTACAAATACCACCCTAAGAAATAAAACGGTAGAGTTTAACGCTACTTCCAAATCGACATAGGTCCCATCGTCATACCATAAACCAACATTTCAAAACTTTATGGATACATTTTTTCAATTTATTAATTTTTTAATTCATATAGCTTTTTTGTTTTCACGAATTAAACATTCCTAATATTAGACTAGGGACTGTGAGAATTGCTTACAACAAATCTAAATGTATTTTAATAGAGGTAATTTTACTTTTATTTCTTTGCTGTAAGTTCTCCACACGAGCTTCCAAAACGGTAGGTACAGTACGGAGGGTGCGGGGGTACGGGTTCCAATAAAAAATTTGGTAAAACTAGACGAAAATGGAGTAGAATACCGCCAACCACACCTTTCTATCTCAATCCATTGCCAAGATGGCTTTTTTCCCCGAGAAAACCAGGTTCTTGACATGAAAACCCACATTTCTCCTCAAACATTTTTTTCACAACTTTTGATGATATTTTCAAGATAGGCGTTAAATAATTTAAGAAGAATCGATTTTCATATTTATTTAAAACTAATCAGACTCATTTATTAGTAAACAAAAGTTAGGTAGTTCTTTTGGAAATTGGAAAATTCGAAAAATAATTAAAAATTAGCCCCTCCTTCAAAATTAATCTTGGAGACTGTCAACTTTCACAAAACTGCTTCATTCAATACTCTTTCCAACAGTATATCCAATTTTTTACTTACTATAATTGGGGAAAAAACGAAGTTTTAATGTTCAAAAACTATTTTTTTCCAAATGCAATCGTGGGTTCTCTTGAAAGACGGCAATCTTGAAACCTATGAGTTTGAGGTCGGTTCCTACTTATTTTTTGACACTGAATCGAACGGTAACACTTTCATATCTCTCCGATTCCGTTAAAACGAGTGTTACACTTTAATGAACTAGTTTATCCCTGAAACATACAATACTATATAAAATATAAAACGTCTGCCAACTAGGGTGTGGCACATAGCTTCCTCGTTTACATATCATGAGTGTATAGAACATTGAGAAGTCTTCAATGATTTTGAAAAATTCCAATGAGGAAAAGAGTAAACCAAGAAGTAGCGTAAAACGACGAATTATGAAACAAAAATGTATACCGAATGTAATTTACGTTTGCGCATGCGCAGAATGAACTGATGAGTTGAGGAACAATGAAACTGATAGGGTACTAATGATAAATCATGATGAAGTAGACATGGGATGATAAAATTTTCATCCCCCAACTATAATCCAAATTTGAAACTGATAGGGTACTATCCACAACCTAACCGGTGCATTTCCTGAGGATTTCTTCAAAATTGGATGAAAACTGGAAATTAGGGTCGTTACAAGAATTTCACATTGGCGCATGCGCAGTAGCTATTAATGATACAATCATGTTGAAATTGATATGGGATGATCAAATCGTTATTCCCAATTATCATCTAAATTTGAGTGGGATCGGACTACTGGGGCGTGAGAAAATGAGGGTTGATAGAATTTACATTTGCGCATGCGCAGAGTGAAGTATTGAGAGTCAGGAACGATGAAACTCATAAGGGACAATCCACACCTTTGCCGACACTTCCTTGAAAATTTCATCCGAATCGGATGAAAACTGTGGAAAATAAGCATGTTACAACGATTTGCGGAAGTTAATCAGAATAGTCTAATAATGTCTAAAACATAAAATGTGAATGGAAATTTTGATTTTGGAGACTAAAAAACTTTTTTTCTCCCGAAGGTGAAAACAATGCTTCCGCTACCTATAGACAGACTCGGAAGCAAAATGTGTGATTTGAAGTGTAAAACTCGGTTATAACTGAATCGGAGAGATATGATTGTTTTTGCCCCTATTTTTGACAAATTAAAAGTAAAATTGATTATAACATTGGAAAGAGTATAGAGGATATTAGAAATGAAGTAGTTTTTGCGAAAGTTGACAGTCTTTACGGTTAATTATAGGGATGTGACTAATTTTTAAACATTTTCTATATAACGTTTGATTTTTATAAATGAATCAACGGTAATACATAAATATTAAAACAAACTGTATTTAATGATATTTTAAGGCAGATACCGAAGATGTGGTAAAAAATTGGGATGATATAATTCAAAGGGGAGAAATTTGGGTTTTTATGTAAAGAAACTAGATTAAAAAAAAAAAAAAAAAAAAAAAATCAAGTCATGCAGCAAGATTATATGAGCAAATTTTCGTAAATATCGTATAATGTAAATTTGTTTTGAAATTAGAGCTTTTTGATTGCAAGGGCAATTACAAGAACAACTACTAATATTATGGCAAAAAAACGTATTCTAAATAACATTTTTTTAAATATCAAGAGGTTTTGGATTTTCAATTTTTTTGCAGTTTTTATCGATTTTTTAGCAAATTTTGATGATATTTATATACATTTTCCAGCATACTTTTGTATATTAATCTTTGAATGTTCTATTTTATAGTTGGTAAACTTTATTTGGCAATATTCTGCAAAAAATAAAAAATAAAAATAAATAAAATAACTATTTTCATCCGTTTTTATAGATTTTTTGAGCACATTTTTTTTTTAAATTTGACCAATTTAAAGTACTCAAAAAGTGCTTCTCAACGAACTCATCCTTCCGTATAGAAAGCTTGATTTTTTGGCGCAAGAACGGAATTTTTATCTCAATCCTATGGAGAGTTATCGTCTTGAATGACATATACATATATACATATGAAAAAGCGCAAACTTCAGGAATCGTTTCAGAATGCCTCAAAACGGATTTCAATGAAGTCAATTTTTCAAAAATTTTGATTTTAAAATTTTCCGAGCCAAGCAATAGCTTCATTTCCTACAAAAGATTCGCTAGAAAAAAAAAAAAAAAAAAAAACCGCGCTCCGCACTTTGCCAGGGGGCAACGAATGGTCATTTTGTAGGATGGAAAAATGACGATGTTCGGAAAAACGACTAGGTTGTAAGCAGAAATCATCAAAAAAATTGTCGCAACACATTTGCGTTACACAAAAATGCAACACAGGTAAATGCAACACATTTCGTTAACACAAAAAACGCTAAAACACATTCAGTGTTAAAATTGTATCTCCACACCGAATTGAGATCGTAATGTACAGTTGGCGGGATTCTACTCCATTTTCGGTCTAGTTTTATCCAATTGTAGAGTTTAACTCTTCAAACCGAGGAATGAGGACAAATTTGGAAAATGACATCGTTGTCGGTTTTCAATAAGAGTCTACTCTCCAGCCTTAGAGTATTCCGAATATAATGACGTAGAGTAGTAGACAAAGAACTGAATCGTTAAAATAGTCTCTTTTATGTAGATTTGGATCAAAAAGTCGTTTCTTTTATGACCACCAGAGTGGGCCTATGACTCAGGATGACAGGGTGTCAATCGATTGAATCAAGACGCCCCTGTTCGTTGTTTTGTAAGTCAGATCAGTTCTCAAGTGATCAACTGGGATTTGTTTTGTGTCACGTACTTGTCGGCAGGAAGTTTCTGTTGTCTGTCTAGTGCCCGCATCGGCGGACCCCCGCAGCTATCGCCCACCGCGCTTCTATATACCCATACAGAATTCCTGTTACCCACAGTCCTCCCTTTTTGCCCTCTTCCACTTCGTTGTTTTGGAAACTCAGGAAGATTCCCATGGACCTGTTTGTGAGTAGAGGGCTCTTTTGAAAGACTAGAGGACTCTGAGGGTGGTGAAAAAAATCTTTCAGACCCATCTTGACAACTGGGAACAAGATAGGAAAAGTTAAACGTCTACGTTCACAGGTTTTTTTATGGGGATTTCATTCTTTGAACATAGTCTATTATTCCGTTTTTGATTCAGCGTCAATTCAATGAGCAGTGGTTGTTTGTCACTGTACAGTTCTTAAAATAATGTTATGATGCCCCAACCAAACCATACCTTACTGGTTCGTAAGGAGCCCATACAGCTATAGATAGAAACTTCCAAGTATTCACAATACTTACAAACAAAGCTCCATATCTGGTAAAATTATAATTTCGGTTCTATATCGATACATATATTATGTCCCAACGGCAGTTGTTGAGAATGGGACCCCGTTCACTTTAAAATAATTAAATTCTATCAATTCTTTGCTGTAGCCTAAGAATATAGTGCTCCGTCACACTTCGGAGTAAATAACACTACGTCACTCCTTGTCAATAATTATGCCGACCAACGTAAGGCATGGTACCCAATTAGCATCAACCTCATTTTCTTGGTGTTTTTATTAGAGATTCCCCCTAGTAAATTTATGTTTTTACTCCAGTTAGTCCATGTACTTCTGATGCTGATGTCATATTATTATAACAATGTATCTTGTTTATAGAGGGAGTTGTTAATAGAAAACCAACCATCGAATTGCCAATGATCTGTATGTGCCCATTGGTATGAAAAACGTCAAATGACAGCAGATTCAATTCAGAGAATTTCGAGACGAAGCTCTCCGTCCTGACCAAGCGAGAGGGGTGAGAAGACGGAGCTTGTGGTAGTCAGAACAGTGGGAAAAAAAAAAAAAAAAAAAAGTCATCCAGTATGACCGTATGAGCGAATTTTTATAGATTATAGTGTTATATTATGATATATTGTTTTGAAATTTGAGCCCTTCGAGGGCAAACATTTGTGAACTATCGTCACTATGCCAAATAAACTCGTACTAAATAATATCCTACAATTCAAAACAAATACCTATTGGATTTTTTCAACTTTTCAGTATATTAATCGGTTTTTCAGCAAATATTAATAAAATCCAAGTACATTTGTCTGCATATTTTTTTGGCATACATTTTAAACTCTTCATTTGAAAAGTTTGATTTTTTGGCGCACGAACGAAATTTTTTTATCTAAATCCTAAGGAAAATTATTTTAATTGTTAGTTATTAGAATAATACACACACACACACACACACACACACACACACACACACACACACACACACACACTTTTTTTCTTCTTTTCAAACTCCCCTCAAAGGCAGAGGGGGCTCACCATAAAATAGAAAGATAAACAAATGAAAAGTGGGGAGGACGCCCAGGTTTACCTGACGCCGGCTCTAGAGATGAGGGAGGTTGCAGAAGGATGAGGAGGAAGAATGGGATGAAAGGAAGTGCCCCTTTAAAATGACCATCCGTTCAAGTAAGAACCCCTATGGACGTAGGCCGTGGGGTAACTCTGTGGCGCTTTTCCAACACCACATCCTGTGCCATGACACAGTCGCAGTCATGACCTTGATGTTATTGGTCACCACTTCTTTTAGCTCAGATATCGCTTGCCGAAGGTCATTTCTGTCATACATATTTATTTTAGCCCGCCTGACAACCTGGACATCCAGGATTATAGCAGACCCATCGGGCTTGACGGCAACAATATCCGGCTTCTTGCCCCTGTCTCTCGGCATGTGATATAGTCTCTCCCTCTCAACAGCCCAACCGCTGGATGACAAAGCGCCTGCTATCTGCTTGGCAACCGCATCGTGTTGGAGAATGCGGCCACAGTGAGTACGAGGACACTGCTGCACTACATGATACAGATTCTCATTTTACCCCGACAGGCACGGCAAAGGGTGTCCACTTTCCCACGATTACTCCGTGAACACCTCACCAAGGTGGCTACTGTGGCCACCCGGACGGCATGAAAATGGCGGTAGTCGCGGGCCCCAATGCTCTCTGAAGCCCATTCCACCCAATGGGAAGAAATGGGGGATTCAGAGCACTGTCGGAGTTCTTTACCATCTACAAACTCATGCAGTGCAGCATCGAACTCAGCAAATGAGCTGGGCTTGGGAGCAGTTGGTGTTGCTTGGTCGCACCACAACAACTGCTGCCTGACAAAGTCAAGGTCAGCAGCAGTGCGGGCGACCTCCCAGCTCGAGCCCCTAAGAGCGAGCAGGCGCTGGCGGCGTAAAGATGAGATGCTGGCTGAGAGAGAGACAATACCGAGCCCACCGGCCTTGATCGGTGCATGGATATCGGCACTTGGGACACCAGGTGGAAAGCCTAGCCAAGAGCGTACAGCAGAGCGAACTTCACGATCTAACTCTAGCAGCCTCCCCGCAGTAAGCCTACCAAAGATTATCCCATAGGTGAGCCTTGGCAGTAAGTACGTGCGAAAGAAGCGCAGCTTCTGCTGTGGCTTCAATGGAGCCTTGGTGATACGAGCTAGTGCTCCACCAAGGTCCACACGGCTTGCAGCAATGGTGTCCACACCCATGAAGTCAACTTCAAGGTACCGCCAAACCTCCAGCACGGATCGGGTGCACACGCACGCACAGGCACACGCACACACAAACGCGCGCACGCGCACGCACGCGTTAAACTCTAGGATTCGTTTCAGAATACCACACAAAACGGATTTCGATTAAGAAAATTTTCTAATATTTTAATTTTAAATTATTTGGACTCATTGCAGTAGCTTAATTTTCTACAAAAATTTGCAAATACACAGATCTCTATCGTTGAAGATTGCGGTTGATGTCAATACTCTTAGAATTGAATTGCCTATAATTTAAAGAGGAATATGAAGGAAACACGTCGGTATTGTGAAATACATGGATTCTGAAACCTCTTTGACATTTTCTTCTTTAACATGCTTATTTTTCATACAAGGCAAAGAGGGGTTTTCTGTATTTCCTAGGATAGTTGCCTACTAAGGCATAATTGTTTTATCAAACCCCTTTGAAATTTTGACTCAATCGCATGTCAAAGAAGGTACTCAGAATGGGAGCCGTCCCCCAGAAAAACTTTTGGGAATATCACCCACCTTGTTTATCGTACCTTGAAGGGAAGGACTCCCCACGACCTATTTCTGACCGCCAAAGAAGATCGTAAACATGGTCGACATCTACAGAAAAAAAAAGATGAGACAAAAGCTTGCGTTTTTAGGGGTTGTTGGCTGTGGAGTAGAGAGAGGGTTGACAAAACGATATGACCCCAAAAAAGGTCCACGATGATATGAGTGGATGAGATGAGGCCAGGCGATAGTACGCCAGGAGTAGATGAGATAGCACGACCGAGGGGAACATCACCTGCTCCCCCTCCTCACTTCGTTAGTCCTGAGGAGAGCCATTATTGTGGTAATGCTCAACAACTATTGTACTCCAGCCCATTTCACTCAATCAAAACTCGCCGTACAATGGACTGTTTTTTGGTTTTCATTTTTTTGCTCATCGGTATTTACATAAAATATATCGAGGTGGCAGCACCTTTAGCGCTGGGACTGTATATTTGTGTTGAATCATTGTCGGTGTTTAAAGTTATATTTTCAGTTTAATTAAATACCATAAATATAGAAAATCAAATGTACATAAATAAGAGGGTTAAATCACATTTATAAAAAAATATACATGTAAATTAATTTAAAGAATGTCGTTCGTCTCTGAATATTCCAGAGAGGCTCCCTATTGAATTTCAACTTTTTAAAGAGAATAGGACAGAATTTAACTCACCCAGCTGATTAGGCTGGAGCCCGCCATCTCATTTGTTTTTTTGATGTTACAACAGAATTTAGCTCACTCAAGTACCCGTCACAACTTTCGTGTCTTGATGTTCCACTCAGAGAATTTTACCATTCATCTGGTAAGGACGGAGCCAGTAATTTTATTCGTTTCCCAATGTCACAAGAGACTGCCTATTAAATTTAATCATTCTATGGTGAACAGGACTTTCACTACTGGTGAACTTAATGTCCGGACATTAAAATTCAGAATTCGTTCCACTCAAGTGATTAGGCTGGTACGCGTCATAACATTTGTCTCTTCATGTTCTAGAGAGACTCCCTATTGAATTTCTACTTTCTAGTGTCAACAGGAGAGAATTTTGCTCATTTGGCAGATCAGGAGGGAGTTCGTCACTTTATTCGTCTCTAGATATCCCAGACAGGCTCTCTATTAAACTTTCTAGGGTGAACAGGAGAGTCTTTTTCTCAATCGTAACTCCAGGTAATCAAAAGAAAACTCCAACAAACATAGATTGTATAAGTACGAGTTTTTCCCAGAATTTAGTTGAAAGAGAGGAAAGTTAGCGCATTAAATGTAAAGTGACACAGCAAATTTAGAGCTTTCCAACAAGTGATAAACGATTTTTGTGGGGTGGAAAATGAGCAATAGAGAGGTAAAATTCCTTAGCAACGATTGGTTGTTCATGGAAAGCGTTATTAAATTTTGCGTCACAAGATTTCATTCTTCAATACCGTTCCTCGATACCATTCGTCGATTCGGTTCCTTGATACTGTTCCTATTTACCATTCTTCGATTGTGTTCCTCGATACCGTCCCTCAATGCTGTTTGTTTAAATCATTCCACGATACTGTCCCTCGATTCCATTCTTCAATACCGTTCCTCGATTCCACTCCTCAATTCATCAGTCGATACTGTTTTTCTATACCATTCCTTGATACCGTGTGTCAATACCGTTCCTCTGCACCGTTCCTCGATGCTTGGTTTGCTCCCTAGTTGTTTTTGTAATCGACAAATTGTTGCTCAGGCTTACCTGTCATCATCTATTTCAGATGTTTCCATAGATTCTGCTAAATCTAGCAGTTGCAAAAGTTTGAGGAAAGACAGTTCATTGTTGACTCCATTTGGCGAACGTTGTCTGCGACCATAATCTCGGATTTGGAAAATCGTATTATTCGTATATTTCACTCTTTCCGCGAAATACCTTCCATATTTACAAAGAACTGCAAATTCTTTGAGTCTGGAAATGAACGAAGCAAAAATTTCATTGGACTTCCTTATACGCTGTTCCAAATGCTATACGAGCTGTCAAAACCCTCTTCTTAGGTCTATAAATGCACCTGAAAGCTACCAAAAGCTTACCCAAATCTACATACTTCATATTGCATTATCAGGTAGTAGGTAATGTTTTAAATTTTTAAGTGGTATACATAAGCAAGAAAGAGATATCTTCTAGCGTTCTTCCTTTTTACAGTATCTCCATTTATTCCTTTCGCCCTCCATAATAGTAAAAACTGACTTTCGTAATCTTCCCAGGGAGTTTCTTTATCAAATAATCGTGAACGTTAAGAAAATATTTTCATCTTCCTAGCCACCCCTAGTCCTCGTCTTGAACTGCCTCTCATTATTAATGACGTCGTGATTTGTCTCGAAAATCTTGTCCACTTCCTTACTCTTCTTTATCATCTTCCATTTTAGCAAGGATGCCTGTACGAGCAGTGAACCTCGGATTAAGTTATCATTATCACTGCGTCTAGTACGAATGGTTTTTTCTGTTATTTTCCCAACCGTTTGTTGCAGATAAAAGATTGTAGAAATTCCTGGTTGAATTCAAGATTAGAACTAACTTCATTTATATACAATGATCTTAACAAGAAGTAAGTATCTAGCCGCTGCCACATGGCACTTGTAAATGAAGTCTCTAATAATCCAACAAATACTTTTAAAAGAATTTTACGTCATAAGTATCAACCAATATAATGATCAATTGACAGATAACGCGGATAAGGTGAAAGTGAACCCATAAAGCTATCGGCAACACAATGTGCAAAATTTAGGTTTAGTCAGATGAGATCCACCTTGCACTCTCCGATATTAATCTTTCATGAAGCTCCACTAGTAAGTAACGTAATGCTCAACTTGTAAAGGATGCGAACCTAGAAAACGATGATATGTTATCTACTGCAGCTTCCTTGGAAAAGTTTGCTCCACTGCTCAACGTCCAACAGTTTTTCCTCAAGTACTAATATGGAAAATGCCACGTGCGTCTTGTACCCGTTATTATAAGGTGGCATTGTGCGAGTTCATGATAATTTAGTTGGAAGAGTCAAATTGTACTAACTATCTTATTTACTTAATTGATAATTTTTGTCAATAGTTAATCGGAGATGGTCAGTTTGGAAATTTAGAACAGACTGGGTTTTATTCGGATAAAAAGTAACTGAATTAAACATGTGGGCATAAAAATAATCAAACTTGAAGTTAATAGTTTGGGTACTAGAAACGAAAAATTATCATTGGAAATAAATTGAATCCTGAAAACGAGAATTAAGTTAAGATCGCTCCTGAGCCCACAGAATGTATACCATTTTGAAGGATGATACAACGGGTTTTAAGAAACAAGTTAGTAGTTTCTACACATTAATAAAGTGGACGCTCTTGTTTGAAGTTCCCCACCCCAGGAACACAGTATGGGAGTATCTACTGCACGACCGATGATAGACTGTGTGCTTCTAGCCCCTCCAAGGAGTGCTCACATTCTATTAAATTATTCTCAATCAACAAATGATTATTTTAAAAACTTCCATTTAGATTTAGATTTAAATCATAAAGAAGCACAAATCAGTATTCATACAGGAAGAGAACCATCAATCCGCATCAAATAATAAGACAAATTACAATCATACTTCTTTTTGAAATAATCGTAATGTAAATGTACGAAAAATATATATAATTATCATCATATTATGGTATTTGCATTTAGAAAATAAATTAGGTAATCAAAACAATCTTAATTTTTCTTTAAACAGCAATGGAGATTCTTGCTTTCTTATCAAGGTAAGTGGTGTGATGTTGAATCACAAAACCCCCCAATATGAGTACAACTTTTGACCTACAAGAGTAGACTTTTTTGAACTTTATCTTGTCTGCAGCTCTAGTGATATAAGCCTTTGGTACCCATCTATATTATATTTAATGATTCAAGAAACCGCAAATGCTCACTTTTGAGCAGCGTGTATGATCTGTATCAGTTAGCGACTACTATTTAACGAATTTTCTGAATTTTCAAAACTGATTGGTTTAATAATAATAATGAAACATAAAAATAATGAATCGAGTGAAAATGTATTCAAATATCTAGCAGTTTTCACCACTTTACTTTAGCTTGTCTGTTGTTTTCATACTCAATGGGCGCTACTGACCGGCGTGTAACGTCAAAACTCAAATCGCTTGACAGAATATAGAACTTTTGCTTGTGGATCGCTAGAACGAGCCCTTGTTGCACATCTTAATAGAAAATGAAGCTATTTCTACCCGAAATCGCGAGACGATATGCTTCAAGTAAGCCTAATAAGCCCATTTCTGACGCATACAGTCCATTTCAAAGACATAAACATCTCCTTGAAAACACTTCCTAACCCTAAGCATAATTTACAGTAGTTCTTGAATTATTCTCCCAAAAGTAAACATGTGTCACTGCCCTCACATTATTATTTCAAAAGATATCAATATTTTTTCAAGAAGCAAATAATCTGATATCTGTCTGATTATTCCATGCTGTAATCCAAAAAATTGGTCACAAAACTCAGCTTTCTAACGGTATTGTCGATTTTGCTTTCACTTTGCTAAATATGGAAGACAATAACGATTTTTGTGTTGAAGAAAAAAAAATCCTTTAAATCTAGTTTTTTGTTGTTGTAAATATGACCCACAGGCAAATGTTGAGCTTGAGGTCGTTTTCGGTTAATTTTTCACACTTAATAGAATGGTAACAGTAACATATCTCCTCGAATCCTTTATACAATTGAGTTTCATCCATAAAACACAAAAAAGAGCATACAAAATAAACAAATTTATGTTAAAGTATAAAACTAAGATATAATGGAGTTGAGGAGATCTACAGGTGTGACCATTCGATTCAGCGAGAAAAATTACATAAAGACCGACCCCAAAACTCATAATTTGTCATGGAGAAAATTTTCAAGGACCTCCCTCCATCACTAGTAAACACGTTTTTCAACACCAAATGTTTTTTCTCCCATAATTTAGAATGTATTTTAATCGTTGAATAAAATTTGCAAAAAAAAAGTGACTTCAAATATGATTTCAATTTTTAAATGAAGGGAGTTATGGCAGTTAAGTGACGACAAAAACTGAAATTTCTATTGGGAATCCGAAAACGTTATGGCACAGATTTGCCGTTAGAACCGTTAGATATAATTTATTTAATCCTTGCAAAACTGCGGATGTCAAGAACGGTTTACCATTTGAGGGAACCCTATGCCTTTTCTATCAGTCTTGCCGAAACCCTATAATTACGAAGGGGCGTCCAACTCTTGTAAGAAGTCGCTGAGAGCATCAAGAAAACCGTCTTGGAGGCGGAGCGGTGAAGCAGGTTTGTGTAAGTTGAAGCTCTTTCCGGCTCTTTGTCAAAGGGACTTCCTTTCTGGAGGGACAGGTAGCTTTGGTGGGAACGAATGTATTGGCTCGAGTGGAGATGTCGAGGATGCGTCCCCATTGAAATCCCGGGATCTATTCATTTAAGATTTTTTTTTCAGCCTTTCCTTCCCTCTCCTTCTCCTGTTTTACCACGCCTTGTAGGAGGCTAAGAAGATGGCTGGCACGCAAGAACGAACTTCTTGTGAGGAACCTTTTCAAAAGATCTAAAGGTGGATGTAAGAGTAGTAGGGAACAACGATTATCTCTGATTTTTTCAGCAGGTAAGAATCCTGAAAGTGATCAGTAGGTCCTGAGTTGAAAGGTTATCATCAAACACGAATCACCTAAGGCTTAATGAAAATGGTTATACTCCCAAAATATCGAAAACTTAACTATACAGGACATACGGGTGATTGAAATGAATCGAATTAAAGTACCACAACCAACGATTTAGAGTCTCTGCAAAACACAAATGCACACCATGTTGCTTGTACAAATTCAGAAGCTACTAGCCTAGGTTACTTCCCCAACGGTAGACTTGGCGCGTGTTGTTGAATAAGATCTTGGCGATTTGCCCACATTTTAAGCATAGCACCACTAGGCCAAACATAATTATCCCTTTAAAAACTATGATATAGTTTTTAAGATCTGATAGAGCTGAAGGAAGGACTGGTGTGTTTCTTTTGTTAAAACATGGTATTCAATACCGAGTTACATGTTCCAAGTCACATCCATGATTTTTCGATGTAGCAGCTAAAATTCGCTTTTCGCCCACTCGTTTGATGACTGAAGTTTCTGTGTATGATAAACACCATAATACAGTAAATCAGCAACAATGGAAGAATTATTTTTTGGAAATTTCTCGAGAACTCTCATACCTACTAACAGGTGATTGGAATTTCCACCTTGAAGAGGCAGGAAATGGTTTTCTGACAAAAACGGAGAGATTTGTTCGAAGCGGCAGTAAATTCTACCCTATGCTATACCAATGATCGAGCTCTAACACTATTATTTCAACGAATAACATCTGCAGTGGGTGATACTTTTGTTACCTTATCATTACCTACCAGCATGGCTTACTGAGAGCACACGGGAAAAAAAAAGCAATAGCGAATTGCAAAAACAATGGTTTTAAATTCTCAAATTTCATGGCAGCTTTATGCTAGCTACTAACTTTATACTGGCAGACTTTATAGTAAAGCAGGTAGTTCTTTTTGAGCATAATAAATTGGTTAAAAAAACGCTGATACAATAAAAAAAATTGACAATAAACGGCTACGAAACATTAAATTTATATATATTTTGTTAAGCCTAATATTATTCAAGAGAAGTAGGTACGAGTATATCAACTATGAACTAGAACATTAAAAATTTATGTGCAAAATTATGCTGAAAAATGTATCAAAATGTCATTATTATGTGTGATAAAAAAGCAAAAATCTACAAAATCTGCAAAAAAAAAAAAAAAAAAAAAAAAAAAAAAAAATATATATATATATATATATATATATATATATATATATATATATATATATATATATATATATATATATATATACAGGGTGTCTCAACTTAAGTAGGCAAGACTTCAGGGATCAATTCTACAAGTAATTTGCAACAAAAAGTGTTTCTTAAAGTGTTATTTTTTAGAGGCTTCGTTTTCGAGTTATTGACGATCTAAGATTTTTTTCGTGTTTTCGACCTTGACCCTCGAAACTCAGAGAAGGGCACTTTCGCCCTTATTCGTTAGTCGTAGAGGTCTGTAAGTGTCACCATTCGATTCAGAGTGAAAAATTACGTAGAATTCGACATTTAAATCATGAAGTTGTGGGAGATCGTTTTTTTCCTGAATTCCATCAATTTTCGTTAAAAATACCACGTTTTTTCTCATTCAAAAGCCGTTTTTTCTCCTTGTTGTAACTTTTATCAATTTTTTGGCTATACCGTTAGAAAGCTGATAAGATTTTGAAGTTTTTACTGTACTTGCAAACGACTAGTCATTTTTTTATAGAGGGAGGAATCAGATTGAAAAAACCCAAATTTTTAGAATTTTACAAAGTTTGTACTTTGACCTCTTTTTCGGTATCTTAACTCTCTTGAATAATAATGATTTGACATCGAAAAGATAGGAAATTTAACGTTCTTTCCAACGGTATCCTCAGGTTTGAGAATACTCAAAGAATGATGGAGTCACAGCCATTTTTAGGAGATAAGGTCGAAAACACGAAAAAAATCTTAGATTGTCAATAACTCGAAAACGAAGCCTCTAAAAAATAACACTTTAGGAAACACTTTTTGTTGCAAATTACTTGTAGAATTGATCCCTGAAGTCTTGCCTACTTAAGTTGAGACACCCTGTATATATATATATATATATATATATATATATATATATATATATATATATATATATATATATATATATATATAACAATATATATATATATATATATATATATATATATATATATATATATATATATATATATATATATATATATATATATATATATATATATATATAACAGAGACACCCTGACACACCCCCCCCCCTGAGACACCCTGTATATATATATATATATAGATATATATATATATATATATATATATATATATATATGTTGAATTGTTCTGTAATGTGAGCACTTCGTATGAATTGAAAGTGAAACCAAATAATTGAAAGGCAGAAAAAACACCTGTTCACATTAATATTTTGTTTTTGCCTTCGTTGATTTTTTCAACATATTATTATGAGATTTGAGCACATTTTGCAATATAATTTTGGGCATATATTGTTTAATGTTTTAATTCTTAATTGATAAACTTTTATTGAGTACATCCCGATTAAAAAAGAGTTATAGCCGCTGTGAGTGATGTAAGGTCGAAAACACGGAAAAAATCTTAAATCGTTAATAACTCGGAAACGAAGCCTCTAAATTTTTCTCTTCACTTTTGTGGCCCTAGTAGAATCAATCCCTGAAGTTACGGGAACTTGTTGAGACACCCTGTATAATGCCGTCTTCATAATGCATGATATTCTTGAAATTATATGAAACCAACTATTTTCTCAATTTTACTCTTATACTTTGAAATAATGTATTCATCACTTTATTACCCTTACCTTGAGAATAATTTTTGATATTATTTGAAATGATTAAACAAACACCAACACAACGGTGGAGTATCATCTACTTGATCGCTTATAAAAAGTTGACTGCTCCTGTCCTCGCGTGCTTCTTGTCGTTTGTTTTTCTCCCCCCATTATTCACGATCATTCAACTAATGTGATGTACTATTATACTTAGATATCAGCTATTGTAAAATACTGAGGGACTAGTAAAGTGTTTTATTTAATTTGATTTATTTCTCCTCAATAGTCGTCTACTTCTATACATTTCTGTTTAGATGATGTATAATAGAGTTCGTTTAGTAATATAGACAAGTTTTCTGCATAGAAGGGCTATAAAATTCATAAATAATAAACCTTTGTGTAATAATTTGCAGCTTGTTTTGTATTCAGCACATATTGAACGTAACATATTCTGATCGATGTTCATTTTGGTTTATTATTTCCAATAATAAGCCTATGTGATCGTATAGCAAACAATTTTTATAACCCCCCCTCAAACGTTGTCACTTTACGTTTCAAGGTGCGTAGAATCCAAATTTGAAATGTCCGTCCGCCGTTCGCCGTCCGGGCCATAAAAGGCCTTAGAATTGACTTAAAAAATCTGTTCTTTCGCACATAGACTCCACTTGGGGTCTAGTTGGTCCTAACTTCTCGCCAGCTCGATCGCTCCACACCCATGGGTGCTATGAGCCAAAAATAGGTGAAAAAGTGTCTTTTTTTGTTGTATGTTTCAAGTTTTATAGAAATTGAAGATTTATGAGTGAAAAGAAAATGTTAGCTATTAATTTTATGGAAAAAAAGGTATTCTAAATGATACTCTTCTATTAAAAAAGAGATTTTGGATTTTAGGCTATTTTTTGAAATTTTATAGATTTTTTAAAACAAAATTTAATGAAGTTCAAGTTTTAGCGTAATTTCGTACATAAATTGTTGAATGTTTTATTTCATAGTTGATAAACTTTATTTGACCAATCTTATGCTAAAAAATATCAATTTAACGATTCTTAGCCATTTTCAGTGATTTTGTCAGGACATTTTTTGAAATTTGACCAATTAAATGATATCAATATACAGTATAGGTAAAACATTTATGTGTTGGTTGGAAAGATGACTTGGTAATAAATTGTTATGTTTATCAACTATATTAAGCCAAAAATCGTAAAATTGTGAGATTCCGCTGCTGTAATGGATTGAACCCATTTGTGAGGTCCGAAGCTCCGAGTTCCGATTCTAAATATATACTATAAGCGGCGTTTAATAATTATGGACCAGAGATCTACGTAGAAGGCCTGTCTAATACATGAATAATAAACCTTTGTGTAATAATTTGCAGCGTTTTTTTTGTCAGTCGACTATAAAGGTTCATTATTGAAAATAATAAACATAAAACGTCTTCAAAATGCATGGAAACGGAATAGAAAGGCAAAATGTCCTAAGCTTGAATAATGAACAGATCATTTCGATTTTATGTTGTCATTATGATGTGTTGAATTTTATTATACAGACAGGAATCATTTTTAACACGGCGAATTATCAAATTCTCTTCCAAATCAAATGACCGATTAATTCGTAGATGTCGATCCAGGTGGGCCTGACGGATAGAGCTAAAGTTTCAACAGAAGGCTGACTACTTACTAGGCCTTTTCCCGTTGATCCGGAGTCAAAGAACGCTGTAATTCTAGATGCTGAACAATAGACCCACATGGTCTTCACACAAGTCTTCTATGTCATCCCTTCTTGACAGCGCACCTGAATCGAGAAACATAAAGCATCCTTGACAGAACCCCTTGCAAGACAGCTCTGCAATCACTATTAGTTATTTACTCCTGCGTTCAGCACGAGATACTTACTGATGGTGATATCCTTTTATTATAATATCACCTGAATTTAATATTAATAAAACTACTACAATCTATAATATCATTGAGTTCGTTAGTTGAACATGATAGTAATAAACTGTTGATTCTATTGATGGGATAAACATGAATCAGTCTGCATTAAGTTAATCTGGATTTTGCTATAGGTATCAGAAACAACAGAATGGGATTTGGGAAGGATAAATCCTTTGAACATAAAATTATCTATTAATAGGTATGAGTAGTATCCGAATATTCATCCTGGACCACCGACTTCAATCTCTGTTGAAAATGCTTTTCTGTTAAATCTCTGATAAAAATGATTCCGACTTCAATCTCTGTTAAAACTGATTTTGTGCTAAACCCTGTTAAAAATGCTTTTCTGTTAAATCCTGTTAAAAATGCTTTTCTGTTAGACCCTTGATAAAATTTTTCATCACAAAACATCAGAACACATTTTTTATCACAAAACATCAGAACCAGTGACTTTTGGGGGGTATGTTAAAAGAATAACTTTTATAATAAAAATGGCATCGATCGAAATTTATAAAAAAGCAGCCAAAAAAACTAACTACTCGTCGTTTAAAGATTTGGATAAGGGGGCTTACGATCTCTTATCAAATTGTATACAAAATACGGAATATGGTGAAACTGTTGTTGTTACTATTAATACTGAAAATGGTGAATTAAATTTATTTTTACCCAAGACAATTTCTGGTCGACTTCTTGAACATGTTAGAAACGACCCGGAAAATCACCCCAAAAAAATTATTTATAAAGGAATTGATAAAAAGACAAAGGCTTTTCTTATTGACTTTGAGTAAATATTATAATTTCTTTATCGTTTATATAAAGAAAATCTTTATATAAATAACCCTTTCCCTCCAATCACCACAAATTCATAAAAAAATCATTTTTCTATCCTAAAAAATGTCATAAAAAATCATTTTTCTATCCTAAAAAATGTCATAAAAAATCATTTTTCTATCCTAAAAAAATGCCATAAAAAAAATACTATGTTTACATAGTATTTTTTCAGAAAGAGAATTGTAAAGTTTCCTTAAGAACTTTTTAATGAACACAGCTCATTAAAAATAAAATCTCCTTTATACCCCCAAGCATTCTGAGCTTTAGCAAGCGTAAAAATTATCCTCAAACTGCTTCTTCAGTATAGCTTTATACACAATATAAGCCACTTTTCTAAGTTGATGTTCAGTGGCATTTTTAGGAACCTTAATATTTTTTTTATTAAGGTCTGCTTCAACTTTTTCTTTTGTATGGAGTGGTGGTTTACCATTGATACCCAATAAACGTTCTTTCAACAACAATTTACTAAGTCTATACTCCTCCAATTCATGTAAAATATTCTCTAGTGCGTCAAGGTTTTTTTCATAAAATTGAAATTTAGGTGTCTTTACAAACTTCCAGAAACCTCCATGTTCTTTACATAAATCTAATGCTTTGTCGTCTAAACCCATATCTCTTTATTTATTATAGAAAATATTTTTTTTTTTCCGGGGACTCATCTTTAAGTATTCAATTCAGATGAGGGGTATGTTAAAAAAAATAATAGTTTAAAATTGTTAGTTTTAATGAAGGTTCTTCATTAAAACATATTGAACAAGGTTGTTCTGAGAGAAATGAGTCGATCTCTCTTTGAAATAGTGCCTGCATGCGCCATCTATCGTTTGAGGGGTTAGTTAATATGAGAGGGAGAGAGAGAGTGTCCGGGGAGGCGACGAAATCTTATCTGGAACCGGTTTCATCGCCCCGAGCCTGGTCCCCCCTCACTGACCTCATTCGTCCTCGGAATTTATTATTCAAGATAGCGGAGCGTGTTTATCATCTCAACTGGTCGCTTTTAGTGTGGTGGGTAACAATCCCGCTTCATAATACAGAGGTTGTGAGATCGATGCTCGCCTCAAACCGAGAAATTTTTTTTCCTTAATAGTGAGGATACACTCTCGACGAGGTTTTAGATGTCGTTATTAGCTGATGGGCCCTTTAAGCTAATAATTAATCTAATCCCACCTCGACGGGAGTGAGAGTCGACCTTATCGTCAAAATCTCCTTCCTTAACTGTTCTGCTCTTAATTTCTACTTAAAAACAGCAAAAACCGAAACTCCAACGTAACTGAAAAAGCCAAGTTGGAATGACTCATGGACTTGAAACTCCATCGAAGTCGTGCAAGGTTGCGCCATTCAAAGATCCACCTCTTATAAACAGAGGTAGAGAGATCGTTCAGGAATGGATGCTGTGTAGAAATTAAGAAGCCAGAGAATGTGCGGTTAAGTTGGGACATTTTGCTGAAATTTCCTTTGATTTTTTTATGGGAATTCATTTAATATCACTTAGGCAAAATATTTTTAAAATCATCTGCTCTGAAGCTCCTTCTGTGATTGATTCCAGTTTCATGTGTAATGTAGATGAAAACTAGAGTCATTAAAAATATTATAATTACGAATATCTTATCGATAAACAATGAAAGATTCAAACAGTCCATATTTATCATAAAAAAAATTTAAAATTTCGTGAGTTGTAATTCCTCAGAATAAAAACTTCCTTGAATTTCCTCTCCATTTAAATCTCTTATTCTATAAGTAACAGGGTTCGTTCTTAAAATCTCAGCTATTTCAAAAATTTCTTTTGTCCAATTTGCTTCATATTTATTTGCAAAAGTTTTCTTCGATTTCGTAATTCTTACACGATTTCCAATTTTAAATTTCTTTTTTCCATTTTTTCCACTCTTTTTAAATAAATATCTCAGGATTTCATTTTCATTTTTCGCGTCAACTTGAGCAGGTGTCATCCCAATAGAACGATGAACATCCTGTTTGTTATACTCATTAACTAATTCCTGTAGAATATCGATCCAATTTTTATTTCCATTCACCTCGAAACGAATTTTCATTTTCTGATTCAAAGTTCTGTTAAATCTTTCTATAATTGCGGATTTTTCTAAACTTTCCGTGTGATACATTTTTATGTTATACTCGTCTAAAAGTTCTTTGAAAAGTCTATTTTCAAATTCTAAACCTTTGTCCGTGTGAAGGAGTTTAGGGGTAGAATGGTTATGAAATTTCACATTTTCCAAAACGTCTTTGAAAGCTTTTGAAACTGCTATTCCGTTTTTCTTTTTCAATGGAATTGACCAAACGTACTTTGAAAAAGTATCAATGATATTCAACATGTAACCGAACCCCTTGTTTTCATTCTCGTATTGTTTCATTATAATCAAGTCCGCAGCCCAAAGATCATCTTTTCCATGAGTAACAATTTTTCTTTTCTGAAATCTTTTTCTAACGGGTTTATGTAACTCTTTCGCAAATTCTAACTTTTCGTTTTCAGGTAAATTTATAACTTCAGTTTCAGGAATTACGTTAGTTTCCTCATTCGGATTTTTTATAAATTTACTTTTGTTAGTCTCACATTTATCACATTTTGCTGAAATTCTCCACCTTCCGTTCACAGTTTGTACAATTTCCGCGTTTATATTTTTTGTTCTTTTCTTACACTTATGGCAATAAATTTCATCCTCCATGTTTTATTTAAGTCTAATACGATTTTTTTAATGTGTCCGGTACCTTGCCTTCTATAGCCCAATCAAAAATGGCACGAATTGGTGCTTTTTCTCCGTTAGGATCTTGAATGAATTTGCTCTTATGAGTTCTGCATTTAACACATTTAGCTGAAATTCTCCACCTTCCGTTCACAGTTTGTACAATTTTCACGTTTATATTTTTCGTTCTTTTCTTACACTTACAGCAATAAATTTCATCCTCCATGTTTTATTTAAGTCTAATACGATTTTTTTTTAATGGAGATCACTCCATTAAAAATATATAGCTTATAAAATAATTATAAAATTTCCCGTTTAATCATATTTTTAGTCGGGTCGTACACAAAATTCGATCCACTTACAATAATAGCGTAACACGTAGTACCTACTGCGCTACTTGTTGCTGCTGTTACAAATGTATTGAAATCAACATTGAGCATCAAATTATTGCTTTTACCACTAGATAGACTCTGAGGTTGATCAGACAAATCGATGCTAAAAATTGGATATTCTTTTTTGAAAAAATGAGGCATGATGTATGGAATAGATTGTTTAGAACTTATAGTCTTTTTGAACTCTAAAAATGCATCGTAAGCCAAACCATATCTATTTTTATTGAAATCTAAATCCTGCGTTTCCTCAGGATACCTTCTACCTCCTAATTCAAGCCAATAATTTTTCACATCTTTATGATGGAATTCAGAATTGTTTTTTGTCTGATCGTCCAAAACATCAGTTTGAAATACCACAAAGCACCATAATGGGTTATTAACGTTTCTGTAAACGCTAGATAAATCGAACTGTAACGAGTTTCCAGTAACGTTCCTAACTATGCATTGCCAACTTTTAAATTGGAGTTGATACGGAGTGCTTCTCAAATCTGCGATCAAATTAATTTTTGCTTCATTCTTGTATTCAATCACCGGAACTCTCAAAACGAAAGAGGTAATTTCTACAACACCTTCATTAGGAATAATATTATCTTTTTTCCATCTAAAAATAATATTACGAGAATGTCGCGTAAAAAAATGCCTCGTATTATCGCTGTTTCTCACAAAAGTTATTTCAAAACCTCCCTTGAAAATTGGAACTGTTAAATCTTTGAAAAAACCCAAACCTAAGTCACCAAGGTAACCAACAGCATTGAAATTCCCTCCTCCGATAACTATTGAGTTGAATCCTGAATTCATACCTTGTCCGTTATAATCTTTTGGACATTCTTGAGTAGCAAAACCTTCCACCAAGCCACAAATGCCCGGATTTTCAATTTCATCTACTATCACATTGTGTTTTTTCACTTCTATACTCGAAAACATATGACCTACGAAATTATCTACCAACTTAACAGTATCTAAACCTGAATACTCCTTGGTTGGATCTTTTGACTTTAGAACTCCCTCCACGTTATATTGTATATCTTTAGACAGAAAATCGTCGCTTAAATCTATTTTGAAAATTGTTCTTTTATTCTCTGCATTTAAATTCTGAGTTGAAGTTGGATTAAAGGTACGAAATTGCTTTCGCACAATAAAGTCTTGATATTTATCAAATACCTTTTTAGTTTGATGCATACTTTATTATAGTAAATATAATTTTTTTTTAGACCCGGTAATTTACCGGGTCTAAAAGTTTTAAAAATTTCTTTTAACGTGAACAGTATAATTTTTATTTACTATGAAAAAATTAATTACTTTTCAGCAACAAGTAAGCTTTAATATCGTTGAATCGAATGGGTTCGTTATTTCCCGTGGTCGTTGACAATTTTATCATATTTATTTCTTTCAGTCCTTTTCTTAGTGGAATGAAAACTACTTTCTTTGGTTTTTCCGTGTAAATAGTATTAGGTGACAGTGGTTTCTCTATGAAAGAAACGTGTAATAACTCATGTTCATCGTGCGAAAGTGGGTGTTTCTCGTGATTAGTAAAGCTGTTTTCCGTAATGTTGCAATGCCATTCGATTATTTTACTCGAAAATACGAGTTGAGTAGCATTGTTATTTGACACGTAGTTGGTGTTCTTTTTGAATGAATTATCGGAACAAGTTCTCAATTGGAATATGTCACAAAAGTTACCTTCATTTATAATTTTCATATCCATGGGGAAGTTAGCAGCAATTCTGTAACTATCGTCAGTTAGGTGTTCGAGATTGAATTTCAAATTATTCGGATTAACTTTCTGTATATCTTTCTGTATATCTTTCTGTATATCTTTCTGTATATCTTTTTGTGTATCTTTTTGTGTATCTTTTTGTGTATCTTTTTGTGTATCTTTTTGTGTATCTTTTTGTTTATCTTTTTGTTTATCTTTTTGTTTATCTTTTTGTTTATCTTTTGGTATTTCTACCGTCTGGTTTTCGAGCTTTTTCAAAGTATCTATTTTCGCTAACAAAATACTTTGAAAACTAGTCAAATGACTAATCAACTCGGATTTGAACGAACTCATTGTGTATTCACCATTAAGTTCATGCACATCATCGTAAGTTTCATCGGGGAAAGGAAATGTGAATGAAAACTTGAAGTTTTTTATCTCAAACGTTTTCCTAGTTGTAAACATCAATGCTGACATGCCCAACTGATACTCTTTATTCGGATCGAGTGGAATCGGTTCCTCAAACCATATTGTATCTCCTGAAATTTTTATAAACATTATTTATTTATTATATATTATATAATAAATAAAATGAGTCATGAATACAATATCGATCCTCATCCATTTGAATCAAACAAAGTTCATAATGGATTACTACCGCTTCCTCTTTGATGTTTAATAGTTGGAACAAGCGGATGTGGAAAAACCACTCTATTGTACAACCTGATTACTAAACCATGGGGAATTCCCCATGAAAATCTCTACATATGTTCCACAACTTTAGAACAAGAATTTTATAAAGGCTTGAGAAAAAATAGTGAAAAAATAGAGGCTAAAGTTGAAATGAAAATAGTGCATTTTTACGATAGTTGCGACGAACTAATTGTACTAGATGAATGCCTACCAAACAGTCTTGTAGTTTTCGATGATTGTGTTAATGTTGAACATCAACGAGTTATAAAAGATTATTACGCGAAAGGGCGTCACAGGAATATTTCTTGCATTTATCTAACTCAATCATTCACTAAAGTTGATAGACAGTTGATTAGAGGCAATCTGAATTTCCTGTGTATTTTCAAGCAAGATCCAGATTACATGAAAGTGATTTACGATAAGTATGCTGGAACAGATTTTACTTTCAAACGATTCAAAGAAATATACAACGAATGTTGGGACGATGATTTTGGATTTCTAACGATAAACCTAACAAAACAATTAAAAGACGGTCGATACATGAAAAAGTTTGAGAAAACGTTTCTCGAGTCGGTGAATAAACGGTCAAAAACACCGTTAAACGATCAAAATAACCGTTAAAATAACCGTTAAAATAACCGTTAAAATAACCGTTAAATTTGGATTTAAATATTCGACAAAAAAAAAAATTTTTTTTTACTATAATAAATTAATGTCTACTGAAAAACATTTACAAAAACTTTTGTTGAAAAAATGTAAGGAAATTAAAAAAAAGATTGAAACTCGTGATGATTCAGAAACTAGTAATCAATCTGATGATTCAGAACCAGAAAATATAATTTTCCTGAAAAAACCTAAAAAAGAAATGACTGTCAAGGAAGCTAACGAAATTCAAAAAAAAGAACAAGAGTTGAGACGTGCTTTCCGAGAAGCTAGAGTAGATAAGTTTAACGAAAGAGAAACTCGTAATCAACCTGATGATTCAGAACCAGAAAATAGAATTTTCCTGAAAAAACCTAAAAAAGAAATGACTGTCAAGGAAGCTAACGAAATTCAAAAAAAAGAACAAGAGTTGAGACGTGCTTTCCGAGAAGCTAGAGTAGATAAGTTTAACGAAAGAGAAACTCAAGAAAAGATGTTTGCACCCATTACTGAAAAAGTAGTTGAAGTAATAAATGCTGTGAAACAAGTTGATGAAGACATCATAAAGAAACAAGAAATTGTTCCCTACAAGCCAACTAGTTCTCCTAGAAAGAAAGTTGTAACTTTTGGACCAACTAATACTTTTGACATTAATCCAAACGAAGGAGCTTCTGCACTAGTTGATACTGCGTCAGATGATACCGTAGTAAACACGAGAAGTAGCTTATCAAGCATCATGGATATGGTAGATCGGAATGAAACCCCATCGAATAGCGTTGGTCCGAAAGGAATTGGTCCTATTGCGAGACTTTACATCAGACAGGATGATAAACAATTTGGTATATGGGGAAAAGAGGACAAAATTTACATCGGAGACCAACAAATTCAAGTAAATGGAGATGCAATCATCATTCAAAATGAAACTTACAAAGGAACTCACGGATTATGGCGTTTGTTAACTGATCCTCTAGGACCTGATCCTGATAAATACACTCAAGAGGATTTGAAAGTTTACAAGAAAATTCTCATTCAAACGAACTCTCTATACCAAAAGAACGATCCAACTACCAATAAAGTAAAGTCTAGTACGGGGAAAAAATGGAAAGAGTTGATCGCACCTATTTGGAAAGAAATCAAAGCAAGTAAAGTTGGTTCGGGTTTGATAGAATATTCCGAAAATCCAGTGGAATTTAAATACATTGACAACCTCCAACAGCTGCTACAGCGTTTGTTCTATTTGCACGCACAAGAACGAGCTGGTAATAACAATTTTCACAATGAAAAATTAGGAATTGTAAAGTTTATAAGCGATCAGTTGGAAAAAAACATAGATAATCCCAAAGGAATAGAATATCTGATGAAAGTTGTTAACAGTTTACCGAAAGGAATTATTAAAAGTGGATCCGGAGTTTTAAATACTTTGCTGAATAAACTAGATGGTTTCGTACCTGAAATGCATTTACCCGGATACAACTATTGTGGCCCATTTACAAAACTAGATGAACGATTGAAAAGAGGAGATCCTGGAATTAATAAATTGGACGAAGGCTGTAAGCTACATGATATATTTTACAGAGATCACACAGACGTGAAAGAAAGACACATAGCGGATAAAGCACTGGAGGAAGTAGCAAAAGAAAGAATGTTCGCGAGTGATTCAAGTTGGAAAGAAAAAGCTGCTGCAGCTGTAGTGATGGGTGGAATGAAAGGTAAACAGGTTTTAGGTATGGGAGTTGAAGGTATGGGAGTTGAAGGTATGGGAGTTGAAGGTATGGGAGTTGAAATGAGTAAACGGTCCTTTGGTATGAGAGTTCGTTATTAAAAAAATTTACTATAATAAATAACTATGATTACGAAAAAAATAGATTTAACCGAAAATCAACTAACCAAAATGCGAGCCGCTTACAAGAAGCGCAGAAGTGTTACAGTTCGTTTGGCAGCGAAACAAATTTCAGGAAATGGAAAACATAAAATCAGTCTGTGGGAAACTCAATCAAAAGCATTTGAAAAAGCAAGAGGAGAAAAGAAAGGAATTACGTTAACTTTGAATTATGAACAACTACAATTGAATCACACGGGTGGATTCTTACCATTGGTGTTTGCAGGAATGGGAGCACTTGGAGCGTTATTAGGTGGAGGTGCTGCAGTAGCATCTTCAGTAATAGATTCGAAACATAAAGCTGCTGAAGAAGCGGAAATAAAACGTCATAATCTCGAGATGGAAAAACTAGCTCAAAAAGCAAAAAGTTTAAGTATTGGATCCGGTTTAAAAAAACGAAAAAAACGGAAAACTACCAACCTTTGAGTAATTTAGATTTAAATCGTTTCGCGAAAAATTTTAAAATAAAACATTTCCGAGGTATTTTCATGAAAGATGAACTTCCTGATCGATCTAAACCCGTTGAATGTGGAATTATTAATTTGGAAAATTCTTATCAAAATGGTAGTCACTGGACTTGTTATTTTAAAAAATCCGAAAAAGAAAAATATTATTTCGATTCCTATGGAAACGCACCACCTCCTAAAGAGTTGGTAAAATACTTGGAAAATAAACATATTTTTTACAATTCCGAACAAATTCAAAAGTATAATGATCCTCCAATTTGTGGACATCTGTCTTTGATAGTGTTAAAAGAACTTTCAAACGGAAAAGATTATGAAACTGTTTTAAAAACATGCAGAGGGAAATTGAATTCTGAAAAAATCTTAGTATAATATTGTTGTTTTAATGGAAAATTTCCATTAAAACGTTTTTATTAAACAAACTTGATGTTATACATGTCTCTCCCATTTATTGATTTGGTGATTCCATGGTACACTAAGCAAACACCGTACTCAACTAGAGCTTGGAGTTCATTTTTATCAAATTTTTGAATACATCTTTCTGGTATGAACACTCTAAATTCTCCTAGATTGGCTATAACAGCCTCCCACGAGTATTTCGTTGACACAAATTCAAAGTTTATAATTTTGTAAGGTTTTCCGATTTCTAGTTCGGAAAGTTTGTTTGTGTTGTTTTCAAAATTAAGTTTTTTCAATAGCTGCTCCCTATTCATTTCCATTTTATTATAGAATATATTCTTTTAAAACACAATTCCTTAAAGAGGGGAGGCGATTCGCCTCCCTCTTTAACTTTAAAGACGAATACAAGTCGAGAACATTTAAAGAATATTTTTAAAACTCTTAAAGTGGGGGGGGGGGGGGGGGGGGGGGGCCAATTTGGCTCCCCTCTTTAACTTTAAAGTCGAATACAAGTCAATTAGATTTTTAACAGTAAATAAGTAGCCCCCGTCGATTCGACGGGGGGTCCTATGTAAAGACGAATACAAGTCAATTGACTAAAAAAGCCGCGGTCGGAAACCCGACCGCGGCTTTTTCATTTCATACGAAATTTTGCGGCTGGAATTCAAGCCGCAAATTTTGATCTCGGTTAACAATAACGAAACTACCACAAACTTGATGTTATGCATGTATTTTTTCATTTTTTGATTTGGTGATTCCATGGTAAACTAAACAACCACCGTGCTAGTTAAAAGGATCTCTACTATAATAGACAAAAGAAAAAGGTGAGGGCAATTCGCCCTCCCCTTTAAAAATTCAAAAAAAAAAAAAAAAATGAGGGGCTAGTTAAAAGAATATATTCTATAATAAAATGTATGATGCGAGAAGACATTGTGAAAAGTGCGATGTTAGCACTACTTATAAAAATTGGGCTAGACACCTAAAGTCTAAGCGCCATGAAAAAAACGACCCGGACCGGACAATGACTATCAGAAAACCTAGGAAAGCGAAACCTGTATTTGTAAATCCGAGGAAATTACACAAAGTATTTAATTTTAGTGAAAAAATATTTGAAAAAGTATTTGAAAAAAGCAAAGAATCTAGGAAAGCGAAACCTGTATTTGTAAATCCGAGGAAATTGCACAAAGTATTTAATTTTAGTGAAAAAATATTTGAAAAAAGCAAAGAACCGAGAACTGAAGTTGGAGAAAAGGAAACTGCATTTAAATCTAGATTAGTGACTTACGATATTAAAAATACGAAAGGATTTAAAGATGCTTACAAATTTCTTGACAGTATTAAAAAAATCGTAACTGGTTTAATCAACATGAAACTTAGAGAAATGAAACTAAAAGTTAATGTAGTTTTAATCGCAGAATTTAAAAAAGGGACTAACGAAAATAATATGGAGTATCATGAACTCAATTTCAAAACTAAAAACGTAATAATATTGCAGTCAGCAGAAGTACCAAATTGTTACGAGGAAATGAAACAGAAAATTCTAAATGAAATGGAAACGTTCGAAATAAAAGGATCTCAATGGCAACTTCACAATTTAGAACTGAACGTTAACAAGTACACTCCTTTGAGAGGATCGTCTTACATCCCACTCCCTAATTTTCTACAATATAGGAAAGCAATTATAAATGTGAAAAATGACGATAATAAATGTTTCCTTTGGTCTGTTCTGTCTGCACTTCATCCAGCTGACCACCATTCTGATAGAATAGGAAATTACATAACATGGGAACATGAGTTTGATGAAGCGTTGAAAGATATCAGTTTTCCTATGAAACTTACGAGTATAAAATTGTTTGAGAAAAGAACTGGGATTTCCATAAATGTTTACTGTCTGGATGAAAAAAATATTATAATACCCTTGGAAATAACGAAAGAGGAAAAGGAAAGGCACATTGACTTGTTTTACTTAAAAAACGAGGAAACTGAACATTATTGTTGGATCAAGGACTTATGGAAACTTGTTGGTCATAGTCAGCTAACAAAAGATCACAAACGAAGGTACTTGTGTAAAATGTGCTTGAATAGCTTTGGAACTCAGTTCAAATTAAACGAACATAAAGAATATTGTGGAGCTCATAAAGCTGTTAAAGTAGAACTACCAGAACCTTACGATAATGTTTTACAATTTGAAAATTATAAACGCTCCATGAAAGTACCATTCGTTATCTACTCGGACTTTGAAAGTTTTCTAAGCAAACTTCAAACTTGTCAACCTGATGAAACTAATGCGTTCACTAATAAAATTCAAAAACACGAAGCTAGCAGTTTTTCATATTACATAAAGTATTCCAACGGATATTATAAACCTCCAGTCGAATATTCTGGTCCAGATTGTCCAAAAGTATTTTATCAGAAACTGAAAGAGGAAGTTTTACACATTGCTAAGGAATATTACGATAAAATTGTACCCATGAAACCATTGACAAACGAACAGGAACAGGAATTCAAAAATGCTAAATCTTGTCACATTTGTGAGAGAGGTTTTAACGAATTGCCTCCAATGTTAGAAAAGAAACTTGATGTAATGAGAAAAACAATTCAACACTTTATTGATAAAAAGAATGACAATCAAGCAGATATATATATTGAAGAATTAGAAGTTTTTAAGTCAAATATACCTGATAATTGTATAAAAGTAAAAGATCATGACCATTTGTCAGGAGAATTTAGAGGTACCGCCCATTCTCTGTGTAATTTGGAGTATCAATGTCCGAGATTCGTACCTGTATTTTTCCACAACCTGGCTGGGTACGATGCCCACTTATTTATAAAACAACTCGGAGAGGATGAAGGGGAAATACGATTGATTCCAAATACTGAGGAAAAGTACATTTCGTTTTCAAAGATTCTTAGGTACGACTCTGGAAAATTGAATGAGAAAGGAAACAAAGTAATGAATAAAATTGAAATAAGGTTCGTGGATTCGTACAAATTTCTAGCAAGCTCTTTGGAAAAACTAGTGGGAAATTTAACGAAAGATCAATTTAAGGAACTGGTAAAACATTTTGGAACAGAGAACTTGGAGTTGATGACAAGGAAACTAGCTTACCCATATGAGTACATGGATAGTTCGGAAAGGTACGATGAAACCTGTTTGCCACCTATAGAGAAATTTTACAGCCATCTAAATAAACAAAATGTAAAAGAAAACGAATATAAAAATGCACAAGAAGTTTGGGAAAAATTCGGTATTAAAAACATGTGGGAATTCACCGCGCTTTACAACAAAAGTGACATCTTACTGCTTGCAGATGTGATGGAAAATTTCAGAGATATTTCCCTGAAAACGTACAAACTAGATCCTGCATGGTACTACACAACACCTGGATTCTCATGGGATTGTATGTTGAAAATGACAAAAGTTAAATTGGAACTGTTGACCGATTATAATAAAATTTTAATGATAGAAAAAGGAATTCGCGGTGGAATATCTCAATGTAGTAACAGGTACGCGAAAGCAAACAATAAGTACATGGGTGAACAATATGACCCATCTAAACCTTCGAGTTACATAGCGTACGTAGACGCTAACAACCTTTATGGATGGGCAATGTCCAAATACTTACCATCTGGTGGTTTTAAATGGGTAGAGAACTTGTACAATTTAGATATGGATAATTTAGATGTTGAAAATATAAGTGATGAGTCTCCCAAAGGTTATTTTCTGGAAGTTGACTTGGAATATCCTAAAGAACTACACGATTTACACTCGGATCTACCACTTGCACCGGAAAACAGGATGGGAAATACAAAATTACCTAAACTGATGACAACTTTGTACAACAAAGATAGATACGTTTTGCACTACAGGAATTTGAAACAGTGTCTGAGCATGGGGATGAAACTAAAGAAAATACACAAAGTTCTGGAGTTTGATCAATCGGATTGGTTGAAAGTGTACATTGACTTCAACACGGAACTGAGAACGAAAGCGAAAAATGATTTTGAAAAGGAATTTTTCAAATTGATGAACAACAGTGTATTCGGAAAAACGATGGAAAATATCAGGCAAAGAATCGATATCAAATTATGCTCAAACGGAAAGAAACTGGAATTATTGATAGCAAAACCTACTTTTGATCGTAGAACGATATTCACTGAAAACTTAGCAGCAGTTCACATGAAAAAGACCAAAATTCTTTTCAATAAACCAATCTACATTGGAATGAGTATTTTGGACATTTCAAAAACTCTAATGTACGATTTTTATTACAACACGATAAAGAAACAATACGGAGAAAATGTCAAATTGATGTACTGTGACACGGACAGTCTGATCATGGATATAAAGACTGAAGACTTTTACTCGAATATTAAAAACAACATGATTGATCAGTTTGATACATCCGATTATCCGAAAGAAAATGTCTACGGTATACCTCAAGTGAACAAGAAAGTACTTGGAAAATTCAAAGATGAAATGAGCGGAAAAGTAATGGAGGAATTTGTCGGACTAAGATCGAAACTTTACGCACACAAAACGTTCGAGAATCAAAAAGAAACAAAGAAAGCGAAAGGGATCAAGAAAAACGTTATTGAACAGGACATTAAATTCAATGATTTCAAAGAATGTCTGTTGACCAAGAAACCGATCTACAAAACGCAAATGATGTTCAGAACAAACAAGCACGATATTTATACCATTAAACAGAACAAGAAAGCGCTCAGTGCCTACGATGATAAAAGGCATATTCTGGAAAATGGTATGGATACTCTTGCTTGGGGACATCATAAAATTGGAATAGGAAAAGAAAATTTCGTAGATCATCTGAAGGAGCTTATGAAAACACAAAACGAGAAAGAAAATGGAATTATAGGTAGGATTAAAGTAAATACTAAATTATAATTTTTATAAGGGATTCTTATAAAAACCTAATATTTTTCCATCTCCTTTTCCATCTCCTTTTCCATCTCTGCTCTTACTACAGATTCTCTTACAAATGTAAATATACTGTGCACACTTTTTAGCATATTTTGATTATCCTCTTCGATGCATTCAAAACAAATATCACCATTTAGTACTCTAACACCACAATTTTTGCAAACGTTAATATTTTTGAAAGGAGTAAAATTTAGAATGTTTTCAGTTAGTTTATTTTTTCCATTGAGAAAGTTACGTTTCACAGTTGCTAAATCCAAAAACTTATGATACTTCCTCACGAAATAATCAGTCAGTTCTCCAGATTTAGATACTGCCTGCCACTCGCTCTTGGAAAGACAATTTCCATCTTCGAGTTCTCTTAACGCTTTAAAGTATTCCATTTTATTTTATAGTAGAGATCCTTTTAACATACCCCCCAAAAGTCACTGGTTCTGATGTTTTGTGATAAAAAATGTGTTCTGATGTTTTGTGATGAAAAATTTTATCAAGGGTCTAACAGAAAAGCATTTTTAACAGGATTTAACAGAAAAGCATTTTTAACAGGGTTTAGCACAAAATCAGTTTTAACAGAGATTGAAGTCGGAATCATTTTTATCAGAGATTTAACAGAAAAGCATTTTCAACAGAGATTGAAGTCGGTGGTCCAGGATGAATATTCGGATACTACTGGTATATGTTGTATACTGACTTATTTTCAAAAAAAAAAAAAAAAAAAAATAGCTTATAAGTACAAAGTGTTCAAATAACTATGCACCCCCCCCCTCCTTTGTCTACAATTAACAATGAAGAAAATTGGGCCTAACGCTATTATTCATAATTTATTTCATAAATTTCAAAAATAAAAATATTACGCATTCCAATCCACTGAAATTTCGTTTTTTCTTTCTCCAGATTTGGATTCTTTATGAAAAATTAGAAATTCTTGAGACTCATAGACTTTTATTCATCAGGCGGGTTGTGTGTGGCCAACATATCTACATTTCGAATTTTGGTGAAACTTTTCTAGTGATATCACGGGGGCTCTGGATAATCCTAGATTCATTTATACAACTTCTTATGAAGAACTCTTTGAAACGTATCATAGAAATTTGAACATAGAAATCTCGTTCCCCAATGTTCTAGGTACAGAATTTTCAGATTACAAATTTATTACAAGCGGTCTATGTTTCAGTCCTAATTTAGTGCCGCTAACCAAAACATAACAGAACCACCAATAACACAAGAATAAACCATAAACAGATATCGCGGATCCCAGATTTGTATGTACCTAAAATTATTCATTTTAGGCTGATTACGTTTTTGACATTCTATGTCTGCGCTATGGCACATAAACTAAAAAAACGTCACGGAAATTGAATGACGAAAATTGCTCACGAAAATATTCTGATGATTTCCGCTTACAACCGAGTCGTTCCTAGGGGAATGGTCGTTTTTCATCCCACAAAATTCGTTGTCCATTCGTTCGAAAGCTCTCGATTTATCCAACCATATTATGTTAACTACTGCGAAGTCCGTGGCCAACAAGCTGAGTTATGAGCATGGTTATATGAATAATTGTTTACACACAGGTGATCATTCTCAATAATTGATATTGTGAACATGATTGCAACCGCTTGTTAATTTCTGATGACTGGTTAATTTCACTGAGCTGGTGTTTCGATGATTTGATTCATAGCAGGTGATCCGAATATAGGCGATGCGAGAACGGTTTGATTTGTGAAGTGGTGGTTAAATAATTTTAATAGGTAATTTTTATAATTTACGCTCTAGGATGCTGTAATTTCGTATGTAGCCTCTTTAGGACATTTACTTGACGATGCTCACGGTTCGGATCAGATGAGTGGCTCTTAAAGCTAATTTTTATGCTTTACACTCTAGGAAGCTGTAATTTCGTACGTAGCCTCTTTAGGGCATTTTTATTTTTAATGATTTTTTCTTACGATCAAATTGTTGCTATAGAACTGTGACTGTCATTTTTCATCGTACAAAATCGTTTTTTGCCAGTCGTTCGAAAGATCTCAATTTATGCTAAAATTTTACGTTGTCTAAACCGCTACGAAAATAAAACCAGCTGAGCTACACGCAAAGTTTTTAAAGCAGATGAAAAATATTTTGAATTAAATTGTCGAATTGTTGAAGGTAAATGATTAAACATCATTATCCCATGACATCAAAAACAATTTTTAGTTCGCTAAACTACAAGATCCAGTCTTTGCCTAGTATAATGCTCGTGAATTTCACCTCGCCTAAAGTGATGAGCTGCATTTTTATGGGTATAGACTAAAACCACATAAACAAACAAATAAAAAACAGAAAGGATCCTAAGGTGAATGAAAAGGGGCCTCGCATGGTCACGATATCCGGCTCCAGCTAATCATAACGAAGTACCTTCTTTTGCCGAAGTACAACACGTTTAGCTCCGGAAGTATGACCCCACAAAATGGTATCATAAAACAAAATTTATAAAAAAACCAAAAAAAAAAAAAAAAAAAAAAAAAAAAAAAAAACCATAGTATAAATGTTTAAGATAATACTATTACAATTTCATCAAACCATCGAAATAGGGACTAAATTTTTGCTAGCCTACTTCATAAAAAATCCACATGTGTGTTCCGTCACACCATAGAGTTCAGATAGAAACCGAGTAGCTTGACAAATGTCAGATCATCCTCATCCTGAACGATGATTACCAAGATACGCTGCATTTTACTGGGTTTGATCTTCAGTTTATTTGCATGAAACCATAATTCTGCGCATTGAATTTTGGCAGCTGATGCCATTTGTACTATAGAGACGTCCTTCCAGGTTGTAGTAAAACTACAATCACTGCGTGCAAAAAACATCACTCTTCCACAAATCTACCCAAGTCGTTTATAAAGATCACAAACAGCACAGGTCCATGAATCGGCCCTTGTGGTGCGCCGCAGGACACATTCAGGACATTCGACACCAATCCTCGTTGCCGAACCAGTTGCAGCTCCAGCGGAAACCTCTTACTCCTTAATAATCGAGCTTCTGAAGGTCAAAGGTCATGCAAACCTCAGTCTTGCATCCTCTCCGAAGCTTTAGTCACTTCCCGTACCAGCTCCATCATGAGGATCACATCAGCGGATGCCCCAATTATTTTGTCTAAAAATGGAATCGGTCGGAACTCTTCAGGAAGGTTTGTTTTCTTCACTTTAGGTACTGGGGTAACTTTGCTCAATTCCAACAATTCCAGAAAATAACCATTGTCCATCTAACCATAACCGGAACACAATTCTGGAATAATGTGCTCATAATCCTCAACAGACTTATAAAAGAAATTAACACATTTTTCTTAGGTCAGAAGTACCTATTTTATCGACCGTTTTACCATTATTAAACAAGCTCCAGGCTGTTCTGATAGAGTTTGATGAGGATGCTAACTGAATACTGCTGACACTTTTTCAGCAACTTTGATGCTCAATTTGAATGCTTAGATTTGGATCAAAACTAAACCATCAGAAGAAAACAGAAGAAAATATATGAACTCATTTATTTATCTTTCATTAAACCATCGATGGTTCCCCACGATAATTTCTCTCTCACGACCTCGGTTCAACTGAATACCATTCAGTTTGAATTGAGTAATTGATGAATGAATATTTTGTTGAAAGGTTTTATGAAAGAATCTCATCTCTGCAAGCTTAAAAAAAAAAAAAAAAAAAAGACCGCTGCAAATTATAAGAAAAAGTTTCTTTATTTCTGTATTGGATAGCCATTCTATGCACCCGTCTATAATTATTAACGAAGTCTAATATACACTATTTATCTAAATATATCGGCATAGGTATAGACACCTACCGAAAGCGAAATTTATTAAATAAAATAACACTACTAGTGTTAAAAACGAACTGACCCTCAAACTGAAAATTAATTATATAAAATAAAACACCTACCTACGCTTCAGAAGTCCTTTTACAGGCGACAAAAGTTATAATAAACCCGGTTTCGTGAAGTGAAAATTCCATTGGAATTATATCAGCTGATACGAGCGTCGTAGTTACAAGGCGATTTTTGCTATGTCCCACTGGTTAAGATTTGCTCCCGTTGTTGATTTTTGACATGGATATGTCTTTGCTCTGGGGGGTCAACCAAAAATTTTCGTGACGCAAAAAATATGTCACAATTTCTTATGATGTTCACGTACAACCAATCCGTTGCTAGGGGAATGGAACTTCCGTAGTTTTCATCGCACAGAAATCGTTCGCCACTCGTTGGAAAGCGCTTGATTTATGTGATAAATGTTCACATCTCAAGCTACCAATTTCCCCCTTCTTACGTACCTGGCTACATTCCTAAACTAAGTTGATTGGACTATAAACAATTTTAATAAGCCGGTTACAATATTCTTAACGTAAAGCAATAGCATCATTTACTCCACTCCATATGAAACATTATCATCCTCTTGACAACAGTCGACAGTTAACAACAACTCATTGTAGTGGTTTCTCTCCACAGTTATTTTCAACATTTCTATAAGTAAACCGTTGTTTTGTTGAAATTAGTCGGGAAGCGGCCCAGGGAAAATAAATGAAATTATTTCATTTATTGTTTATTTATTGAGGACATCTTCAGATCTTGGTGTGTCCAGGAAAAAATTTATAAACATCCGAATATAACGGATTTGTCAAATAAAACAGTGGCTCTCCAAGTCAACTCAATGTCAAGAAATCAAGATCTGAAGATGACCTCAGTAAGAGAACGAAACGTTATCAAATAAAACAATAAATGACAATTTCATTTATTAATGAAAAATCAGGCTATTATGAACATAAAAATGATAGCGCCTGTATTGGAGAAATAAATTTAATAGTATGTATAGTATGCTTATTGTATCTCCAAGAATAATAGAATAAATTCTTTATCCTACATTTCGTCGCCTGCAGTCCAAAGTTAAAGGATTTGTTTACAACTCTCGAGGACAACCGTTAGAAATCCCCAATCAAAGACATATCCATGTAACATGGTATCTGCTTGTAAAGCAGATAGTGGAACTCGTTTACGAGTTTTTATCTTCAATTTTTTCCTGCCTAAGTTCTAGCGCTTAGTGTGATCAAACGGATGCATGTACAGGGACCCGGATGGTTTCATCCGATTCTTTGGGATGATGTCAGTACATGAGACCCAAAATAACATTATGTTACCTTGAAAGTTTTCCTCGAAAGTATTTCAGCCCTTAATTAGGTACTATCTTTAGATTCGATCAGAATTGATGCCGATGTTGCTGGCACATCCGCGGCCGATTTATAATTTTTGGGCCAAATTTCATTAAGTGTGCTCCAGTAGTTTCGGAGACAAGCTTCGGACGGTGGACGGACGGATTCAGGGTGGCCCCCAACTGGAAAAGTCTGGGAAAACCGTGAAATATCAGGGAATTCTTTGCGTCGGGAAAAGTCAGGGAAATGTAAGGGAATTTTTCAAAAACCACCAAATGTCATAGGTAGGTATACGCATGACAAATTATATCAAGAGTGATGTTTAAGTTGTTCAAAGAATATCACCACTTCACGCTGATTAATTGCGACATGGATATGTCTTCAGCTCTCCAGTTACTATACCACCTAGTAGTGAGCCGTATGTGAAAAATATCAACAGAGTATTGAAGTTGGGAGCGAGCCCAGTAGATTAGAGGTCTGATCTAGTGAGAGACACAACTTGGCGTGGGTATGGTGGTTTCCCTTTCTTACTGTTAAAATTGGTGAGGTTAACTTTTTTCGAGTTTAATAGAATTTTTAGCATATTTTAATGAAAAATAAGTAAATTTAATTTTTAGAATAATTTTGCACATAACTTTTTTAATGTTCTATTTTATAGTTAATAAACTTTATTTGAGCAATACTCTGCTAAAAAATATAAATTTAACGATTTTTAGCCGTCTTTTGCTATTTTTTTCAGCACTTTTTTGAAATGTCACCAATTTAATGTGCTCAAAAAATGCTAGCTAACGAACTCGTCCTTTTTTGGAAAGCTTGTTTTTTTTATTGCGCAAAAACGGAATATTTATCTCAATCCTAAGGAGAGTTATCGTCTGGAAGGATATGTATATATATATATATATATATATATGTGTAAATTTCATGTTTAACCATGAGTTAACTACCCAAAACAGTTTCGTTTTCTGTTGCGAAAATGTGAACCCAAAGTAGCGGTAATATGATTTTATACTAGCTACGAACCATCATTCGTAGAGAAACAGTCAGTGGGTTGTAGTTACATAATATATTGTACTGTGGTTACAAAGATGTGTCATGAAAAAGGATGATTTTTTATTCGGTTTTAGGATTTCACGTATTTTGAAATGTAAACCCACCAATTTTGAGTGTGGGTGGTTTTTTCTTGGTCAATCAAAATGGTTCATTATTGTTAAAATAAACCAAAAGTATTGCTTCCGTTTAAATAGTAGCTTTTGCGAATTCGTGAACTAAAATTCTCAAAACATGGTACTACTACATTCAATAACACCAAGAACCCTTTTTTTATAACTTAAAATGAACTGTCGACCAAATTTTGACATTTTAAAGTCTTATTTAATGTGGCTCTAAACTGGAAAAATCCACAGTTTTCAGAGCATTACTAAAATTTCTTTCCGATAATTTTCAGTTACGGAGCCGTTCCAAGTTAAATGTAATTTCGTCAGTTTTTAATACTACGGAAATAGTTCCTCTCTCTTTGGTAAGATCCACATTTGTGGCAAAATCTTACGCTGTTAAAGCCGAAACGAGCAGGAGAGCTACACGCAAAGTTATTAATGAACCATAAACAATCCTCGAGGAATAATACCCTGATTCCGTTGTAACCAGCCTGGAGTACAACTCGTTTCATTAACAAGGAGAAAATGAAGGCGAATGTGGTACAAGAAAATGTTTCCGTGGCTGCGGATTCGTATGCAAGCTGTTCTCATTTGTTGCGTTTCTCTTCATAGGATCCTTAGTGAATCCGCCATCTGTGAAGGTTTTAAAACCCGTTGAACTGAGTTTAAACCGCCCATCGTGACCATTTCAACGTTAAACTGAGCTTAACTGCCATCACGAACTTGCAGATCTAAACCACATTCTCCTCCGAACAACTGTTCAACCGTCGAGTGAGATTTAGACAGGTCTTGCCTCTGAATTTGTGTAGGTATTTGGTATCTTTTCACGTTTTCCTCATGACCCGCTCCAGTGTAAATATTTACAAATCAATATGTGGCAACATTCCCATCAATTCCTCTCACTCAATGATCTTTTCCAACGGTTCTCAGTCTTTTCCCTTTTTACATCTCTTTATTCGTGTTGAACTAAAATGTAACCCGTTACATAATGTTGGTTCATACAACTTATCAGTATGTATGCGAATAGGCACATCTATATTCTATATAATTTGTTTAGTAAATGAGCGCGTAAGATGTAGTTGCATATATTTACATCTATACTACAAAGAAAGAGAAAGACAATGAAGAAGTTAACCAAAAGATAGATCCTTTGAATTGCATTGATGGAAATTGGATGGACTACTAATCTAGGCAGGATCGACTTAAGTAAGTACCACTTAAACCAAGATTTTATATTTCAGAATAGTGTGTTCATAATAATATGGTTTGAGTAAATGAAATTATAATTTGAGATCGCCTGCGGACGGCATCATTGAAACGCCTGCAAAGCTGAGGGATGCGTTTTTCGCTTTGCTCATGTGTATTGCGGCGTCAAAGTTATGAGTATGTGAGGTTTTGTATTATAAATTATTTTATTATTGAGCATCAGGTATATAGGTAAAGATTCAAGTGTGTGAATCTTTCGTGCCTAGCGCTTGGATCCTATATTACTTTTCTAAATCAAATACCTGTTATATACAGGGTGTACACAAAGCAGGTCCACCAAACTACAGGAGTTGATTCTAGAGCTCATTTCTGATCGAAAGTTCCTCCTATTGATTATTTTTAAATGCTTAGTTTTCGAGTAATTCAATTTTTAAGATTTTTTCGTGTTTTTGATTATGTCACTAAAACGATAATTTCTCCCCTTATCAGCAAATTAAAAGTAAAATTGATTACACCGTTGGAAATGAGACATCTCGGCGCAGTTTTACCGTTCTTGTATCTTGGAAAGATATTGGTTCTCATAGTTTAATTTCCATTTCCATTCAATTTCTCATAGTTTAAATAATGTCGTCGCTTCAAATGAATAACCCATACAATACAATGTAATAATTATATAATGATCTTATGCAGAGCATACTATTCGTCCTTAAGGTATGATACTATATACTGTAACGGACTGTAACAATTTGGTTTATTCTGATAAATAAAGTGTTGATACGGGAAAAAAAGTTTAATTTCCAATTGAAAAAACTCGAGGTTTCCCAAATTAGGTAGAAGTTGCTTTTCAGTGTCCAATGGGCTTTCCAAACCTTAATTCTTGAAAAAGGTCAGGCATCTATCCGATAGGAAATTTAATCCTCTTTCCAAGGGTACCTATCCTCAAATTTGAATTTACACAGAAAATTAAGGGAGTTATGATCGTTTTAGTGACAAAAGGTCGAAAACACGAAAATAATCTTAAACATTAAATTACTCGAAAACTAAGCGATTAAAAAATCTTCAAGAGGTACTTTCGATCTGAAATTAGCTATAGAATCAACAACTGCAGCTTGGTGGACCTGTTTTGTGTACACCCTGTATACCATAATAGTTGGTATAAAGGTAAAGTTATAAATAGGTAAAGCCGTTATGCTAGAATCCCAAAAATGACTAATTTCTATTGAGATGTGTCTCTACCACAAATTTTCTTAATCCGGCATTGTTTTTAAACTTGCGGCTGAGGACTCATCTCAGTGGAGGGATTTTGAGAGCGCTCTAGCGGCCTACCAGAAACCAGATTGGTTTCAAGTAAAATTGGTTGGACAAATAGATCAGAATGATGTGTATATAGTTTGGTAGTCTAGATGCTCGCAAGCTCGCATAAAAAAAATCCTGAATCAATCCTTTTAGTAAAATAAATATTAGTTGGACAAATAAATCGAACTGACGTTTCAGATCATGTTTCGGATGTTGAAATACGAAGCAAAACACATCTCTTCTATTCTTCAATCAATATATTATACTGTGAAAAACACAGTGACAAAGTCGGTTTAGTACCCACTCAGCCTAAGCCTCTACTTTTATTCCAACTTGCATATTGGTGAATAGTGTAAAGCTATGCAGAAAAGTCAACCGCGTTATTAACTTTTACTCACGCAGACACTTGAGGAAGATTTTCTTGTCAGCCAGCCTAGTAGCACATTTTCGCCCACGAGATTTGTATTGATAGATTTAGTTATTTTCAACACGGTTTAAAGGTTTTGGTGGAATGACAACTGTTATTAGTTGGTTGCATGTTAGAAACCCTTTCACCATAACGGGCTCTATGCAAGTATTTTGTGGATCTTGTTTCAATAGGGAAGTAGGTAAACAATCTGGAATTTATTTATTAACAGAAATTACGGGCAGTTGCTTATCCATGAACAGAGAGAAAAGAATGAGAAAAAAATTGAAAATTATCAACGCACATGGCGAGAAATGACAAGAAATTTATGGTAGGTGCTTATAGAGGAAACATGAAAATAACACTGAAATAACACACACACACAGGAACACTGATGATAATACTGAAATACTTGGGCGGACATTGGAACTAACAGGAAAGCGATAGAGAGAAAAAAACTATTATAATTAATAGTTTGGGAAAAAGTAGATTATTGTGTATTATTGAGTGGGAAAATTCTAATCATAATAGTGTAGTGGAGGAACATTGAATGTAGTAGGCACATTAAGGCGAATGTTTCCTTCTACAAACACAATTTGAGAAACTGCAGTTGTGAAACTGGTGGTGTGGGACATAGGGATAAGATCAAAAATTTGCCCCGGCGATTACATAAACTCCAAGCGTACATGTAAATTCTAATCTCTGTAGAGCGTTCTTTTATAGCTATCGCTCAGATTGATTTGTTTTTCACGTTTACTTTCTGAAGAGACTGGTCTTACCGGATGTTTTGCTACGAAACATTCTTGTTCCCGCCTACATATCTCAATCGGCAGATTTCAAAAAGGAATATCTTTGATTTGTGCGGATCGAAAAATAACGCCTGGCGGCATTGTTGATGTATCACGCGCGATACAAGAGGGCGGGCGACCTTGGCAAGGTCGTTGAACAACTTTGGGATCGCTCGGTTAATAAGATGGGAACGCCCTACCTCGACCAAAAAGTAAAATAAGACAGAAATAAATGAAAATAAAAGGAGAGGAGGTCTTAATAATAATGCTGCGGAGTCGACGAACGAACATTCTGCGTCTAGAATTCGTGCAAAATAAAGAACACGAAGCCGGCGCCGATATGAGAGCGGAAACTGCGCATAATTGCTGATTAGGGACGTGTTCCGGGGCTTGCTGGCGACTGAGATACAGACTGGTGGCACCAGGCTCCTTAATTATAAGCGAGCGTTTTCTTGAGTGATTCGTGAAACGGGAGTTCATTGAATCTACATTTCATCATCTATTAAATAATAGATTGCAATTACAGAATGATGTAGAGCTACAACGTACAGCCATTTTGAAATGGATATTGACTGTAGGCGTCATTCCAAAATTTCGTCGCGACATCAAAAGTGTCAAGGTTTGACATGGGCTTTGCGTATTTTAACCGTGCCATAGCCTATGGATATGTATGTGGTACTAGGGTGGTTCAAAAAAAAAAAAAGTTCTGGGATTTTTGGTCCCCATTGCGTTTTTGCTTCCTCGGTATGTCAGGATGACCCTCCTAAAGTTTTAGCAAAAAATATTAATCCTAACCACTTTACCTGGGTCGATTTTTAATAGTTATCGACTGCTATCGTAAACCAACCTCTAAATTGGGGCCGACGTGATGATTTTAAGGACGGATTTCAATTTTTTTAGGTCTATTTATGGGTTTTCGCATGCGCTGAACACGATGAACCTATTTATTTTACGCTCCGTCCACTAGTTATCCGGTAAACTGGCGGAGGGCACTGCTTGAAGATAGTAAAAATCGAAAATTTCACCGAAAATGCTGTCGCCTGGTTAAGAATTGTACTAAAAACATGCTATTATGGTCGGATAATACTTTGGCATGTTCTGAACATGATTCCGTTTTTTACTATACTTTTTTACTTCGTTTATTGGCCATAAACCTCAAATTACTTGTAGGGTAATAGACAAATTCACCCTAATTTCACCAGAAATTATGTCGCGTTGATAATTTAAGGTCCCAAAATACCTTGTGCCGATAAAATTTGGTATTTTCCAGGATACTCGATACAAAGCCGTAGGTAATTTGGCAAGGACCTGAACCGGCATTGTACTTATTCGCCAAATATAGCGGCGAAATGGAGAAAATAGCTAAAATTTTCCCATTTTTCTGTAAAATTCCTTAGTTTCCATCGGTTTTCCGGGGTCAAATTCATAGTTCTGAATTGTCTGAACTGTGATTGGATTGTTAAATAAAAAATGATGCAGTATAATTGAAAATATTATGTAATATAATTTTAGTTTCACAAAACATAACATTTTAACGAGAATAACATAACAAAAATATACAAAAAAAAAAAAAAAAATTAAACACGATGAAATATCGAAACATAAAAAAATACCAAATTTTATCGGCACAAGGTATTTTGGGACCTTAAATTATCAACGCGACATAATTTCTGGTGAAATTAGGGTGAATTTGTCTATTACCCTACAAGTAATTTGAAGTTTATGGCCGATAAACGAAGTAAAAAAGTATAGTAAAAAACGGAATCATGTTCAGAACATGCCAAAGCATATTATCCGACCATAATAGCATGTTTCTAGTACGATTCTTAACCAGGCGACAGCATTTTCGGTGAAATTTTCGATTTTTACTTATCTTCAAGCAGTGCCCTCCGCCAGTTTACCGGATAACTAGTGGACGGAGCGTAAAATAAATAGGTTCATCGTGTTCAGCGCATGCGATAACCCATAAATAGACCTAAAAAAATTGAAATCCGTCCTTAAAATCATCACGTCGGTCCCAATTTTGAGGTTGGTTTACGATAGCAGTCGATAACTGGCAAAAATCGACCCAGGTAAAGTGGTTAGGATTAATATTTTTTGCTAAAAATTTAGGAGAGTCATTCTGACATACCGAGGAAGCAAAAACGCAATGGGGACCAAAAATCCCAGAACTTTTTTTTTTTTTTGAACCACCCTAATGTGGTACCTATATATCTATGGCCATAGTAACATGACCGTAACTCCGCCAGTTTAATTGTGCAGAAAGAACTAATAAGCGGTCGAAGCGTCAGTGTTGACAGATCGTCGATTGTGTGGCATGAATGTCGAGTACTATCGTGTGTGCTGAGTGTGTATAGCATTCAAGTTAACTAACGGAATTAAATTTCCCTAAATTAACGGCTTCGATATAAGTCTAGATCACCGGTAAAAGTTGGCCTTCACTTGGAACAGTTCCCTACTAAATTTTAGCATACGGATGAGTCTGCAACCACGAGAGATATTTTTATGTAAGGGATATCATATTCGCCTTTGTAGTAAGTCGGGCTGGTTACTATCAAATCACGTTATTATACCTCGAGGTTTGGTTATTGTTCATTAATATCATCGGAAGTACATCACCTACTTTTATTCTCGGAGCGCCTTAGGAAGCATAAGATATAGCATAGATTTAGATCTTTCCAATGACTGGCTAAAGTTATCATAGGATGAAAAATGGCAAAGATTCTGCATGTAGTAACGATTTCGTTGTAAGCGAAAACCATTAGAAAATTTCTCGACCCAAGCGTCGCTCCTTAAAAGTACCGCTTTTCGCGGTTGTGTGCCAAAGTAAAGACATGAAAATCTCAAAACGTGTTAATATTTAAGATACATACCATTGATTTTAAATCGTAAAAAGAAGTTTTCTCAAGTTATTGGATTTCCTCACTGGTTGGCAGCTCCCTCACATATTGTAACATGAATATATTTCAAAAATAAATTTACATTCATTGATATGATTATTATATTATGTTAAATTGTGGCAAAATAATATAAAATATTGAACTATAAAAAAGTGTTGGCATTGTACCTCTGCATGAGGACAATGGAATTCATGGAAAATTACGTGGATACCGCCCTCTCACAACTCTAAGAAAACGCAAAAGAATTTCGAAAAGTTTTCAATTTCAGAGGAGTAAAAAAGGAGGGATTAGGGTTGAAAGTGTATATACGTAGTTTGCAAAAGTAAATAGGTTATTTCATTTTATTTTTTTGTATTCACGTAGGTACATCTTGAAGGATTAACGTATGCCAAAAAGCTTTGCGGCATTCATGCGCCAGTTTCCAACTCCCGATTACATATACGTGCGTATTAGGCAGATTTTTATCCTTGTGGGAGGTGATGATTGCCATTGTATTCCTACGTGAATACAAACATAAGCTAAGGGAGACAGTAAAATAAGAATATTCGCTCATCGGATCATGTATTGGGGTGAGTTTTTGGTATTGTGCCAATTCGGTGGAGACTAGTTGATATATACTAAGATGTTGATATTTACATTGCAAAGCGATGAAAGGATTCCTCTGAATTATCATGTGACAAATCAGGAAAATTTTATGCTTTACATAAGAAGGCGAAAGGATCTAAATAAAACTGTGAATATAATTTTATTATAAATCGATGGCCATCAAGTTCATGATGTCGGGCTGCTACCAATGTGGTTCGAATAGTAAACAATACGAAAATGCGCCAATACATATTTTAGAAAGTATATGTATAGAATAATTTAGGCACCGTTTCCAAAACATATAAAAATTTCCCGAGGGTTTCCGGTTGTGTATTTACCAGAAGACGCCAGGTAACAGCATTTATTTTCTAGGCTAGAGATTGGCTGAAGTGCCAGACAATGCCGCCACTCGATTATGGAGTCCGGAGTAGCGTGCGTAGGACCCTGTGCCACATAATTCGATCCATTCAATTGTGCAGATTGTATCGAGTATTATGAATTAATGTTGTGCCGTCCTCCGCCTTCTTCAACTGGAGCAGAGTTAGCGCCAGCCTGTAGTATAGTTCCGCCTGCGTAGGATCTCCAACGAGTGAGTCAACTCACCACGCCCGCCCGGAGATAGGACCTTCTTAAGCCCATTGTGAGATTTCAAGGTCGTTAACCGTATTTCGAAAATTTATGCCCGCCCCACTGGAAGAGACTCTTTTTTGTTGTAAGAGTGGGCAACAGTTTCCCCTAATTCTTTCTAATGTATCTACTCACTGCCCGACATTTTCGTGGGAAGCAAGACAAATCTCACAAAAAATGTATTTGTGAATTCAAACTTCAACTTGTAAAACGTCTGAGAGGCCCATCAGAATGCAATTTTTTTATAGTTATGTTAATGATGAAGTCAATCTTAATATGACCAATTTTTAATTAAATCAAAATTTTCTATTTAGATCAACCGAACGAATAGAAGAAGATTTGTAAGCAACAATTTCAGGTTGGGACTTTTCATCCGACAGCTACAGCGTCTCGGACTCCACCAGCTGTTCTTAAAGAATTCGTTCTAATGATTCCACTGCCTGTAAGCTGCCTAACCCTCTCGAGTAAACAGAGAACCGTACAGCAGCTTGAAAACTACTATAATTATTTGTGCGAGCACCCATCAAGTATGTACTTGTATTTGTTGGTGTAACTTTGCTGATCCCATGAGAAGCAGTTTACTGTAACCGCAATGATCAACGGTCTCATTCAATCTATTCATATATTTAAAAAAAGGGAACAAACATTTTCGGAGTTCTGGGCTGGCTGCCTAGTTTATACATATTCCTGCCTCTTTCACATTCTTACCAACTTTGTGCAAATAAAGTGAGAAGTTGGGCAATAACAACTCGTACCATCCAGACAAATAGACAAACACAGAGATATAAATATATGAACACATTACTACAACCATGTTCGTTCCCCACATCTCTTAATTATTTAAAACGTAATTAAACTGAAGCGTTGTAAATCCTGTTGTAATGATGAAGACAACGAACGCTGGAAACGGATTTTCCCTCTTGCCAATGTTTTTCTAATAGAATAGGTATCTTTGAAAGTGGAGGTTGACGATGACAGAATGAGTGAGGTTATTGAAAACTTACATAATGCAAAAATACTTTTTACAAGCTTTTATTTAACTTGCCTTCTTCTTTTGTTAGGGCCAAATTATGCAACTGCATTCTTAATCAATATCCTTCCATCAAATGGAGTGAAAGTTGGTATGCGAGTGTGAGTCTGATGACAAGACAATCTAATGCATTAAAAATTGTTGAATTTTCGAAATGTTGTCCAAAAGTAGGGAGTCTGCAGTCTGCACGATCCTCCTTAGTATGAATATCAAATGAAAGTTGTTGGTGTGTGAAAAACGAAGCGAGTGTTTTTATTCTAAATAAAAAATTTAAGATACCTGGATCGTTGAATATTTATTCTTCTGATGAAAACGCAGAAAATGGCTATTATTACACTACTGTTCATTATTTCAGTATTTAAAACCCCTTCTGTTCTGATCACTAGTCTGTATAGACCTCTCTGAATTGCCCAAGGGGACTTAGCGAGATGACTAGGAAAATGTAGGGAGGTTTGAACAGAAGAACTTTCGATTACACAAGTTTGCTAGCTTTGGAAATTGTTATATTTTCTGAAAAAGATAAGTCCGATCAATTTTTAAACGCGTGAGAAAATCTAAAAATATCTTAGTTGTGCTGCCTTTATGACCACTATTTAAAAATTATTTCTCAATAATAATTTTTTTAAACTTAATTTACGTATAGAATTTCAGCCCTCGGTATGCACAAAACTGAATTTACAATTCATGGCTAACAAACGTTTTATAAACGGTAATGAGCAACAAAACAAAAGTTGGGAATTTAGCTTATTCCCTTCAGTTATACCTATTTTGCTTCTTCACTACCGAAGTTAGAGAACCTTTGTGTCCGTGAAAGAAGTTTAAAAAAAGTTTGTCCTTCAAAATCAAAATTTCCACTTGCTTTTTGCGATTCAGATCTTGCTGATCAATTTTGGTCCCGAGCCAGTCTGTCTGTCTGTCTGATTTGTCTGCCTATCTGTGGTAAATCCTTGTCACGCCCAAAACTGTACCAAGTTCCAATCCGATTTCGGTGAAATTTTCAGTCCTTTCGGACGTCAACTTCCACTTAGACGGAACTTTCATTGACGTCGCTTAGATAGTAGTCTGTGCGCATGGGCGAACGTAAATTTCTCATAACGTCGATTTGTTATCATCTGATGGTCCGATTTCATTCAAACTCGGTAGGTAGTTGGCTATATGTTCTAAAAAGGTGCTCTTTAAATTAAATCGCGATTTGTGAAGTAATAACCATTCCGTTGCGCGAAACTAATATTGATTGACGCTGGTAAACGGTAAACTTCATTGACGTCGAATAAAGGCATGCGATTTAATGACATTTTCAGAGTAGATTTGTGAATCCTATCGGGTTGGCTATAGCGCATGCGCAAAACTAAAAAGGTGACAAAGCTCCCTAAAAGACTTCATTCCTAGATGGTCAAGTATCTAGTAATAGTAGTCTGTGCGCATGCGCAAACGTTAATTTCTTATAATGTCTATTTGCTATTATCTATTGGTCCGATTCTGTCCAAACTCGAGAGGTTGATGGGACCAGGATGATACCCTTTGTGTTTTATCGCATTTGCTTGAATAGTAGGTAGGTACTTTAAGCGTTGTAATTGATGAAATTTTCAATTATTGTGTGGTTTAACCAATTTTGGTGTCTCATACTTTATTATTTACAAGTTCCTCGCAACAAATCGACATCAAAAATGAGAATGATAAAAGAATGATAAAAACAAGTTCAAAAGCACGGTTCATCAGGACAGAGCATGTTACTGCTAAGTCCAGTCCTCCGTGGAGAAAGTCGCAACAGAAGTGACTCTTTGAAAAGGCTGGGTGCTAACGTCTGATTTAGGGAAATCCACCAAGATCTCATGATTGCTCTGGCTTAAGGTGTAGAACGTCTCGGGTTCAATTAATTTGAAATAATGGTAATTACCTTTAGGCGTATCCAGTTTATAATATCAACAACTGCATACCTACTTAAATTGTTTGTTATATTTTTGCAATTTATTTTTCAGTCAATATCCTTCTAAATGCACTGAGATATTCGTACTCTACTTTAAGCGTTGTAATTGATGAAATTTTCCAATGATTCTTGCTTACAACCAAATCGTTGCTGAGGAACTGTATCTACGCCAATTTCACCGTAAAAATGAGAATGATAAAAACAATTTAAGGACAGAATGTTACTGCTAAGGTCCTCCGTGGCCGAGTGACTCTCTGAAAAGGTGCTTACGGAGTGCTCTGGCTTGTGGTGTAGAACGTCTCGGATTCTTATCCAACAACTAGATACCTACCAATTTATTTTTCTTCGTAATGCAACCTCCGAAACATATATTTTTAAACATAATGATCTATTTGCACAACTACCTAATCTGTATTTTATTAAACGGGTTAATTTAAGATATTTTTCTGTTCGTGAGTTGCGAATTTCAGAGCATCCAGACGACTTAACTATACAAATTGTTCTCATCTATTACGGAGACCCATTTATTATACGGAGAGCCGTTTACTATACTCGTAGATAATCTTGAACGGTTTATGAAATTTAAAAACGTTCGTTTTCTACAAGTAACCCTATATATCTGTGGATTTTTTTTTGTTTTTAGGCAAAAATATTTGTTTCTCAAAACGTTCTCAAAATGCTTTCAGAGCCAATAATATGTTGAACGAATTTGCAGTGTTTTTTAAAAGGCTGTACGTGATAGTTCGTTGACACCCACTGCGTACTTAATTTACCAAATAAAACAGAGGTGGATGATGCGTGGTTCAAACCAACAATAACTCCTACCTTCTTGAATACTCGATCTGCCAACGGCCCCCTGAATTACTCATTAATTGGGCTGCTCTTACATTATTAGCAGCCTGGGAACGGGCAGAAAAATGGAGACTGAAATAATTATGCTATCATGTGGCGCCACCAACGCGGCTCCTCAAAGATTGAACGCGATTCAAAAAAGAAACGAAACTTGCAAGTCCCACGCGTTCTCGGCCTTCCGACAGACACAAAAATACGAAAGACCTTGATTGGCTCGGAGAGAATCAGCTAAATGAAGAGTCTCTCTTTCTTTGAAGGCTAATAGTTACATATACCTACATATAGATAGTTATAATAATCAATGTTTTCTCAAGAAATGAGGATAAATGAAAATCTAGTGACATCGCAAATCTCCATCTTACCTAAAATTAAAAGCGGATTAGGGGTAAGAACTCGAATGCAGTGAGCATTACTCAACAGGTAATTTTACCCTCTTCTCTGTCTTGCTCAGGCTTCCACCGTTGCCTACCTCTCAACTAATATGTGTGTGTTCAGTGTGTGTTTAGCGTTCGTGACAAACTTATAAAATTGTTGTATAAAAATTATGTTATAATAAATCCAGTATATACCTTTGCAGAACTATGCGTATATAGTTTCTACACTTCATAGGTTGAATAGTAAAGAAGTTAGCTCCAGATCACTCTCTGCTAACCTGAGGGGCTCTTGACTTCATGATTCGTTTCTAGAGGTTCCAAGAGGACATTCGAAATATCAGCTTCATAGGTTGAACAGCAAAGATCTGTTATTGTTTGTTACTGATGATGGCCTAACCGTCGAAATCGATTTAACATTGTAACTCTTTATTTTCGTGGAAATAGACAAAGTTTTTTCAATTATTTCCGTTTTGAAATGGGTTCCCACAACTTCGTCGCGAGTGATTTAGTTCGTAACGACAAGAAACGTGACACCCGTCATACTTCAAAAGCAGTGGTGTCATTGTGAAAACAACGATTTCCCGAGTTCCAATGAACTTCTCATTTTCCAGAGTTTGGGCATTGGAAAACTGGCCAAGGTATAAGCTGCTCAAGGTACACGTCTATCCCCTACCGCTGTTATAGCTACATGAGGCCATTTTTATAATGTACTCCTATTTATTGATTTAATTTACTGATTTATTATGTTATTTTTGTTCATTCATTTACTCAATTTTAAGACTCGATATCTTTTTTTTCTTTCAATTATGTAGGTACACTCTGTACTTCTGGATTTTAACTGGGATAATAAAATCTCAAGATATCACTTTCTTTGTTGGCGTTTTAAACCTCTAGAATAACCAAAGGAGATTGATAAAGAACTAAAGGTATTGTTCCTTTCTCATAAACTACAAATCACATAAACCATTTAAGAATTTGTATATCTAGAGGCCACGGCATTGCGAGGGTTCACTATACATAATTGCTTTCTAAGGATTTCAATTAACATTTATGATATTATGAGCCTACGTGATTTTTAAACCAGTCGTCGATTTTTGAATGAAGGTCGTAGAAACGTAACATGGAGTGAATAATGTACTTGAGTTGAGACCTTGTCTCGGCTATGAAACGTATCATTAGTTAGAAATATGGGTTTTACTAGTTCTTTTAAGGCAACAAGCTGTCAATCTATTTTTCTTGATACTGTAACATTTGGCCCCGACAACTAAAAGATCTGAAGTATCTCTAACGAAATGTCAGTTTTGGAAGATTTAAAACATCATATTAATTATTCTATTTTTGATAACGTTTCATCACTTTCCATCCGATGTTATTTGCAACGCTTTCGTTTTTTGAATACTCTTCGATTGTTGACATCCAGTAATTTAACCACCTATAGTGTTTTCTATTTTCCGAATGAATATTCATCGATGTTGGGCTTGCTACTGGATTAAAAATTCAAATAACAGGTTTCATCAACTATCCGTTAATGCCTTCTGAAGGTTTTTGCTTGGAATTCGAGGGTTGTAGAATCTCTTTATGTAGTTGGCTAACAAATAGACGGACTTACATTTTATTAACTTAAGAATTAAGAACTTCAATTCTTCCTTTTGTTTCTGTAGTACCCAAGGAGATCATCATCGTTACTTGAAGGATGGACGTTAGGTCATGGAATTGGAATAAGTTACTCAGTTTCAATGCATCACACTACCAGTACTTTTATCTAACAGTTATCCAAAAACGAATTTTCCAGGAGTTAAAATAAGTCAATAGCCAATTAACAGTTTGTGGGAGACAATGTCCATGGGAATAAGAGTATCGACTCGTAAAATACCATCCTTAGTCACAATTTACTCTAGATAATTTACAAATATGTACAAGGCAACAAGGCGCAGCTTGCTGGGAATTGTATAAAAAAGATCGAGTAAAGCTAAGAAACACTTATCTATGACTACTTAACTTAGACTCTTGAATCGAGGCAGATAAGGATGGCTGAAGAAGCAAGTCCGTGATAGTTTGGAACAGAGATTAACATCAATCTGCAAAAATCCAGAGTCGCATCTCCAGCCACAAGGAACTCAGTGGGCCATCAAATTACCGTTTTGAAAAGTTGCTGAAATATAGCTCAAGCTTTTTTTCTCGTTCACTATTTTCACTACGTTCGTTATAATTATTATCTTCACCCAGATTATAAAAATTCAAATGATACTTCAGGGTCTTGAAAAAGCAATCAGTAAACTTAGAAGAATGAACAGTAATACAATTATGAAATTATCACAGTTACATTAAAAATTCTATAATGTTTCAAATAACTATACGAGTGTTTGCAGTGCTGTGATTGTGTTTCGCCTGTTGCTGCAATGAAACTTTTACGAGAAACAGAAAATATTTTGGGTTCGGAACAAAAATCTCTTCTATTAATTCGGGTTTCAATTTGAAAGTTACGCAATCTAGTAGGCCCACCGTAATAATCTACAAGATAAATTAAATAGAAAGTTTTCGGACGTTCATTTGCAACACTGACTAGAGATGGGGTTATAACCAGTAATCCCATTCACAGTCAAAAAAGTTGCTCGACTAGAGTCTTGGGGCTTGAAGCAAACTTTTGGATTGACAAATCTTGACCCGGCTTCTAGAACTCGACTGATTGGCGATTTAAAATAATTACAAATTGGGCCATTCGATCTTTTGAATCAGTGATTTCGAATGAGGGGAAAATAGTTTTTACTTGTCTTTCCGTAAGGCTTTGTCACAGAAAATTTCCAGTTCTGGAACTATCTTCCTTCTACTCGTATTTGGTAAATAAGTTGACAACAAGCCAACGTACCAATGCAAGTAATGTTACTGACAGACATAAACAAACGAAACCCACACTCATGCTATTGGTGAATAATGGAGGAACCAACTGAGACAAAAGCTGATGCCACTTTTTGGCCTATTGCAACTCGTATAGAATATTTTGAATATTTCCATTTCTCCAGACGCTATTTTTATCCGAAAAATTGTAGAAAAGATTTATGAAAAATGCAAGTTGAATAGAAAAGTGTAAAAATGAGTCATGTTTGTTCTAAAGAAACTATTAAAAATATGGTTATCATGAATTATTATCAATAAATAATTCAGCAAGTTAATGTACCCTTGATGAGCATGTATCGGATATACTGGTAAGTATAAATCCTCCACCCAGTGTTTTGTTCATTTCCTGCATAGAAGGGGGTTGAAAACGTAATTTGATATTGTAGCTGAATGAATGTATTTAACACCTCAACTGCCCAAATCACAGAACCAATAAATATAGGTGGGTTTCGTTGGTTTATTATATAAATAAAGTTTTCATTACATGCAATCGATGGGAATTTGCCCGCCCCTAAGCTCTCAACTTCATTGTAAACATCCGATATTTCAATGAGAGTCGCTAAATCCGTTTGAGCGCGTTCATTTGAGGGATAGGAATTTGACGAGAGCGTCGTAGATGAGACGAGGGTTGATGTTGGAGTCAGCAGTGTAGCGAACGCCTCTGAGAGAGCCGTCATCGTGGGAGACCACACCGTATTCGCCGACGATGAACCCGTCAGGGGTTTTCTCTTCGACGCGGTACTTTCGGAAGTTCTGACCCTCGACTACGTATCCGGACTTGACCGGAGGCGGTCCTCCGGGTTCGGAACTTGGAGGATGCGAGGTCTGAACGCCGTGAGCCCGCCCATTCGTTTGGACGCTGACTGATTCATCGACTTCGTAGTTCTTCTCCGGCTCTCCAAACACTCGTTCTTGGTAGTGCCAAGGCCTCCGGTCCACCTAAAAATGACGATTCCTCAAATTAAAACACTCGATTAATTATTCTATTCCACGTGACAACAGTAACTTGAACAAATTGTGTAAGTTGAACAAAAAGTGTAAGAGAAGCCGGAATCCCACAAAAGCAAGCTGGCGGTTAAGAAGTCAAATAAATGAATGGTTAATGTGTTATCTATAATATGTGTTTCCATTTTTGAAGAGTTGTAGAAGAAGTACAAACCTGAGCATCAACGGAAAAGCTCGTCCGTTCCTCCTGCCGCCCGCCCTCTTGAACCTCGACTCTCTTCAAGTACGGATGGAAGCTCTTCTCTTCGCGTGCCCTGGCAACGCTGAAGCTAGTCCGTTCCTCACGTCGGTCCTCTTCAACCGAGCCTTCTTCGGTTTTGTCCAGCTTCCTTCCATCATCTGCGAATAATATAACAAATTAGAGAAATATTAGGAATTTGGTTTTCATACTAGACAAAATTATCTATTGTTCACAGACATTAACTAGAAAGTTTCTTTTGTCAGTATAAAGTTAAAGCATTTTATGTCAATGTATGCTTAGTTTCAACTAATATTTAACAGTATTAATGGCTTACGTACTTCTTTCACCTTGATGGGTAAATTGACTGGTAGTTGTATCGGGTGTCTGGTTCTCAGTACGACTCAATGATAGGTCTTGAGAGGGCGTAGACGTTTCTGTTTGTGTTTCTACAACTTGGTGTTGTTGGATTTCCGCTTCTTGTTGCCTTTGCACCACTTGTTGGTGGTGCTGTACAGTTTGTTCATGTTGTTGCTGCAGCTGCTGCCTATGCTGCTCTACTTGTTGTCTATGTTGGTCGATAAGCTGTTGATGCTGATTGAGTTGCCGCTGGTGCTGCAGCGATTGTTGTGCCACTTCCGGTGCGTGGCTTTGTCGTATGCTGAAGTGACTGCTAGCATCGCCATTGCTCTGCCTCACCACCAAGCTTGTCTTCTCCCCATCCTGGCTCCTTTCAACGGTGAAGCGACTTCCCACGATTGTGCTAGGTTCCCCTTTGTGAATGGTCAGAGTTCCTTCGTCCACAGAAAAATGCGATCGCTGGATTGCTGCATTTAGTGATGGTTCTTCTTGCGACGCCAATGCATACACTGCAATGTAAAACAAAAATGAACGGACAGTTCTATTGATGAGAGTAATGATAGATATTTGAAATCTACTTTGAGCACAATTTTACCTGGTTTTCGTCTGACTACTGAAGATGAGACTGAAACAGCGACCACCTGGCTCGTTTCTGGTGGAATGGTTGACTGGTCTTCAGGAGTGATCGTAGTTGTGAGACCATCACTGTTCAACGTGGTAGTAGGGAGACCTTCGCTGTTTTCACTTGACGTGGTATAGTCCTCCTGTAATAACAAAAATTTGCAACAATATAAGAAATGTAAATCCTCTATCAAAGATTCAATAATTGTATTGTAACGCTCTTGTATTGTAGTCACTCTTCAGTTTAAATTTTCATACCACTCAGATATTTTGAAATCATACAGTACTGATAAATATTCTTGGTCAATCAATTATTTAAATTGTTTCGGGCATTACATTCTGTGTGGTCTCAGGCTATCGGATACGCGGGGATAATGGGTCCTTTCCGGGGCTGGAAGAAAACTTTATCGGAACGAGAGTCTTAATACTTGAGATGAGTTGGTGCAAAAATAAAAAATAGAGACCTTGTATGATTGACTCAAAGAATAAAATATTAAAAATCAAGTTCGTTACATGTTTGATTTATGTGGCTACTCCATAAATCTTTCTATTGCGTTCATCTAATGGAATTTCAAGACTTGTTTTTAGCGGAGAGAAAGAATAATATGAATTGTGTTTTTTGTAGGAAACGGGAACTTCGTCCAATTTGCCACGGTTACGTACCGAGGTACAAAGTCAATAATTTACTGTTGGGATACCAATCACTTCGTCTGTGAGTGAATGTGATCTCCGAGCGAAAAGTTTACCTAATATTTTCCTACCACTAATGATTAAACCTCCCCAAGGATTAGGGAGGTACATGCCACTAGAAAAATCATGGAATCTAGCTAACCTGGAAATCTCAGTAGAACGAACAAAAATCACGGAATTTTGTCAAACGACAAGAATTTGGTAATTTTTCATGCCTAGGTATGTAGTAATTTCCGGCTGAACACTAACTTGAGTGTTGCATGAATTCAGAACCCGAGAAAACGAATATGAAGCGGGAACTATTACTATTGGAAATTTCGTATAACATAATTTTGCCAGTATACTTGGCATCACGCTATGGTAACGATGAGCTGGCGCTGCTCTATTTCAATGAGGCCAAGGTGATAATCGAGGAAACAAACTTGAGGAACCATTCCAAATCCTTTACTCAGTGGTTGGAATGCAATAAGTCTGAAAAGTACAGCAAACACGACCTTTCCAACCACAACAGATTCTCTGATACTCAAGGGTTTTCAAAACAATCTCTCTGGTACTTGTTGGGGGAAGTTTTTTGTTCAAAATGTCGGAAAATAGTTATATGATGAAACTCTAAAAGTCAGCATTGGTCTTTGGCTTGGAAAAAGCATTGCAGCTTCCACTTTTGTCTTTATTCCTCATGAATTGGGGGCTGTGGCATATGCTGTAAGCGTTGGAAGGTTTTCCCTTCACACATCGGCTGCTTAACCTTGTGCGTAAAATACTATGAAAGGTATGCTGCATACAAACATGTTAGGCATATCAATTTTATTTGCTTTATATCTTGGTGACTAAAAATGAATATCTTGAAGATGCAGAATACGGTTGGTGCTAATTATTGAAATACAGTCGACACAAACCTGTGCTAGGAAAGTAGAAGGTACTGGGAGTAGCGAAGGTGGGCGGGTGACTGCTGAGGCTGAGTGCTGCACGAGGTCGTTTTCCACTAAATAAGATGGCACTTGTGATCGGCTCTGACGCATGTACACTGCTAGGAACTCTCTCCCTGCCAGTAGGTCCCCTGCAGGACGTCCTACCACTCCCGTCAACTGCAAAATAGAACAATGGAGTTATTACATTATCGTTTTGTTTGAAAAATATATAATACTAGCCACTCCGGACCTCCCCGGATGTTGCTCGCTTGGCTCGCAAACGTTAGATCACTAATGGTAGGTATAACGTGTGTAGGGGATGTTGCTCGCTTCGCTCGCTCGGTATGGATATATATGTGTAGGAAAAACCTTGTTGACAGTAATCCGACGTGTGTAGGGAATGTTGCTCGCTTCGCTCGTTCGCTGTGGCTGTAATAGATGCGATGGTCTTTTACTGTCGAGTGGAACTTGTAGGAGGATTGGAAACGGTAGATTTATGAGGGTAGGTTTAACGTCTGTAGGGGATGTTGCTCGCTTCGCTCGCTCGGTATGAGATGTATAGATGCTATGGGATATAGTGGGTAACCATCGAGACCCATGTTACAATACGTCAGGAAGTTATACTGCCCACCCAACTTGGCAGACGTTTTTTCTGTTGGAAATTACTTACTAACAAATCAAGTCTTATAAAACTGCGTGGAACCATGAAAAGTTTATTAGATTTAATAAAGATAGGCCATTATTTCATCTGCGTTGGATTTATAGTAGTATTTGGGCATGCTGAATCATTAAGTTCTTATAAAGTCGACTAATCAATCATGTCGCCTCGTGCTTTGTTGTTCTAACAATTCTATATGTCCATGTTATAATATGTAAGGAATTTATACCTCCCAACTTGGCAGACGTTTTTTTCTGTTGGAAATTACTTTCAAACAAATTAAATCTTATAAAAATACCTATGTGGGACCACGAAAAGTTCATTAGGTTTGATAAAGATACGTCTATGTTTCAATGTGTGAGGAAGTTATACTGCTCACCCAACTTGGTAGACTTTTTTCTGTTAAACATGACTATCAAACGCGGCACTTCATGCGGAACCACGGTCACGATAAAAAAAACTCCGTTTGGATCCCTTCGACCGTTTGGCTGTGAAAGCGACACAGACAGACTCACAGACAGACATACAGAGTTTTATTCTCATAATAGAGATAGAGATAGTATAGGTATCGTACATTGGTACCAGTAAGAACGTAACTAAGTAGGAGTCAGTATCAACATATAGTTAGTGAGTTGTAACACGATTATGAATCACTCCCTGACATTTTCTTAATATCACATAATGAAGCCACATATTTATTCACCTTCCACAGACAGTTCCGTTACATACTCTTAATTTTCAATCGATTTGCTTCATTAGTACAGACTCGGTCGAAGTCGAGATTTCAAGAATATTGTGAAGTTCAACGACCTTGGAGGTGGTCACCGCTCATCTCCCCCGAAAAAAGGAAGACAGCCCTATAAGTAGAGATTGAGTTGACTAAGGTCGGCGGAGAAGAAGCCTTGAAGAAGAGCTAGTTTACGAGGAGGAGCCTGAGGAAAGAAGAAACTGGACGGACGGGACCCGCCCAACCCTGGATCGCATGTAGATGGCCCCGGCCTTGCACCAGCTGATGTGGGGAATCCCCTCAACCACCTATTTTTAGACTTTGCCGTGTCCCTTCTCTATATTTAGATTTATTAAAATACGGTTTTATGGCTAGAATGTACGCATGGTCATGATTTACGTTTTATCGAGTGGCTTTTCTATCTTAACTCATAGGAACTATGGGTACGTAGGTATGTACGTAGTTTATATTTTTACAAATACAACAATAGTATTCACTAGTTTGGTTTCATCATAAATCTTTATGAGGTGAAAATGTCGCTTGCCTATCTGAATGTTACTTTCAGTTTGTGAAACTGTAGATGCGTTTCGACATTAAAAAGAAAACAAAAGTTTGGATTTAGGTTTTCATATCTAAAAGTAAATAATTTTAGAATTCAGCTTTTTCTTTCCGTCCTTTCCCTTTACAGACTAACTTTTGATGCAACCAACAAATTCACTTCTCGTATGAAGATGTAATATCCACCACCTTTGTCGTGACAAAATGCTTTCCAGATGCGTCTGTTGTTTGAAGGCTCAAACCCAGACTTATTATCTTAATTTTAGTCCTGTTATAACGTGCAAGATGGGGGAGCTCGGAGAAATTTGCCTACATGGAAAAGTGCGAATGTGTGGATCTATGGTGAAAATAATCGCCTTAAACTGTTGGGACGTATGTGCGGCTTGTTTTATTATTTTATTTTATACATCTAAACTAATGTTGGTATTTGTTGTATTAACAAAGAATTTGTGAATGAGAAGAGGTTTCCATCATGGGTGCAGATTTAAATTGAATTTCTAGACCAGTAGTATGAGTTTTTCAAAGAGCAACCATAAAATGAGTGACATTCAATTCATTATTATTCATTTCCACTTCTGTGCACACAATTAACTTATCAACGATTTGATTCACAGCCTCCCTCAGGATTCATTACCCATGGTTCCAATGAGTTGTGGTGCAATACTCTTTATGACAATCGGATCTGCGCTTGATGCCGTTTCACCCTCGTTGGATCCGCGCCTCAGCTACACCACGTCTAATGTGATACTAATGTTTTCCCACACGTACGGAGAGATCGGCGTCACTGAAATCCTGACATTGACTTTATAACTACCTACCTATGCTTGCCCTCTCTGGAGGACCTTGGGTCCGTTGAAAGGAAAGGCTGGGGTAGCCGGGTTATGTGATCAGCTTGATCTGGTATCTTGCTCCGCCCGTTTTTTCGTCCACCTTCCAGTTCTTCTGTCATTTTCGAACAAGACCTGATGTAGAACATTTGAAAGGTTTGAACATTAATTAAATTTGGTGATTCAAAAAGATTTTGGATTTTTGGATTCTTTCGCAGTGTTTCAGCAAATATTAATGACATTTAAGTAAGTTTTTCTGCCCAATTCTATGCAAATTTTTTTTATTGTCCTGGTTAATTGCTGAAATTTTTTTTTTAACTAAAATTTTGCTTAAATTTAACGATTTTTGGCCGTTTTTAATCATTTTTAGTGATTTTTTTTCAGTACATTTTTGAAATGTGACCATTTTAATGTACTCAAAAAGTTTTGGCCTACTGTATTATTATTGGAGGAATATCATAGGTGCTGCTGGTCTGGCAGCGGTCTGATCTTGAGTTCGAAAATTCAACCACGCCGACACGGAGATCGGAACAGAGTGGAAGACAGAGTGTACAAGTTATGATTTGTAAAAATTATTTCAGTACGGGTTCTTATATTGGGGGGTATCCGAGTCAATAACAGAACATTTTTAATAGCCACTCAGTCAGAAATGGACTCATTTGATAAACTATGTGACCAATGGAGGTACTAGATCAGCTTAGTGAAGACTAGAGCTTCCTGATACTTTGAACGAGTAACAGCTCATTTAACTGCAGGCTCAAAAATGGATCCAGATCAGCTGTAAAATGTTGCCGATATGTTATGTTAGACTCTTGAATGAACTAAATGTAAATTGTAGTTATCGGACTTGCTGAACCATCCATTGAAATCAGCGAACTAGAATGCAAATAGATATATAAAGAAATTTATCGTAATTAAATAAAGCGATTTGCCAACCACGTGAGTTGTCATTGCCATCTTCTGGACATGATTGTTGTTGATGCAGAAAGGCAACGGATGAAGATTTGACACGAAAATACTGATTAATGTCTAACCTATCTTAGCAGGTAGTTGGAAAAAGAGCCTTCTCAAATCATCTGAATGAAACATTAATCCTCGAATTTGCTGACGTGATCAGATTAGACGTACGCAGTCTGCGGCCACCATATGGAGAAACATTGGAATTCGACCAACTTCCTTAAAAAAATACACAAGGTACTCGAATTTTCCAAGCATTACTTTTACGAGTTGGCAAAGTGATGTTACTAATTGTTATAAGAACTCACCAGAAGTTTAATTTTTACCAACAGAGTGTGATACTAAAGGCCAATTCCCACTATTTAAAGTTACCAAGTTGCCAGTTGCTGTCCGTGATTAATAAAGCTGTTGGATACCAATATTTGGTTAAGGAATAACCACGATTAAGAACAGACGGCCGATTTTGAATTATTAACGTTATTGGCTGCCCTGTATTAGGACGTAAGTGCCTTACGTTTCTGCGGTATGTATTAGGAGCTCCCTAATATCAGTACTGAAAACAGGAGGGGGGTGTTCTTTAGCAGCTACTGCGGCCAGTGGGCGAGGCGTGCGGGATTTGATGATAGGACTTGGAAGCAGTTGGCTAGTTAGGGAGTTCCTCCCTGCAAACCGAGTGGGTTTTTGCTGAAAGGAAACCTCCATAGAAGGATAGGGCGGGGAACCTGTTCTTCAACCCCGGGCATCGCCTTTATACGTTTCGCTGAATACTGTACTCGTCCATCCTCAGAAGCCCAGGAACATATATTAATGGACATTTTAATGAACTTAACTAGGTGCTTTGTGGTTATTAGTTCACTATGGTTGTTCAAGTTTAGTTCAATTTTACAGAGTCCAACTTAGCATTTGTATACAGGGAAGAATTGGCAGGTACCCACCTAGCTAGTTTAATGAGACAATCAATTGTTACTGTCAACGAGTTATGGTCTTCAAATAAAGCAATTTAAAATAACTTTGCGTTGTCCACCTTCATGATAAATTATTTAATACTACCAGAACACCTGGCCGCTGCCCGGATTGAGATGTATAGATGTATTATAATTAGTTTAGCTATTATTTAGGTTAGCTTAATTTATTATGTAACAGAATAAACCAACTTCGTAATTTTAGTCGGTTGCCTAATCAAGGAGTTGTTTACTCCGACGACGTCGTTAGGCGTTTCCCGAATCCCGACAGGGTGTTATGGGAGGCTCACAGGATTTTAGTAGGTCTAAAGCATCTGAAGACTATATATGATCTCATTTTGTATAAAACCACATTCGAATAAAATAAAGTCAAATTCCAAATTCGTGCTTAAAATAATCACTAAAATAGCAAAAACGGATAAACAATTGTTGAATATATTTATACATTCATATATATATATTGTTGAGGAATATCGAATTAGAAAAAGCTTATCAAATATGAAGAAGGTAAAAAATGATCAACAAAATTGTGATGAAAATGAACTTTAATGAAAATGAACTTTTAAACGTAATTAACATTTTATTAAAACTGCAAAAAATAAAAATCCAAAATTTTTTTTCTCCAAAAGTAACGTCTGTTTTAGAACAAAATTTCATTTAGAAAAGTTTGTTGCTAAAAAATTGATAATTCTTGCGAGCTAAATATGCTCAAATTACAAAACAATTCAACATGAGTGAATTATATTTAAAAAATCACATTTGGCCATTTTGCATGCCTGGAACTTTTTAATTTTCGATAATAAACCTTTGTAATCGACAATGGACCCCCCCCCCCCCCTCGATATTTGTTGGTTTATGTTTCAAGATGCGTAGAATCCAAAGTCGAAAGAAAAAACCGCTAAAAATTATTACACAAAGGATTATTATTTCTATATTAGGTAGCTCCTCTACGCAGAAAAGATGTATAAACTTATTAAACGTAGTTTATAATACATTATCTTACATATAACTGCATGGACGAAGACGATTGTGAAATGAATCAAATGAAATAAAATACACTTTACTAGGTCCAAGTGTATCAACATTGAAATTGGTACTCACCTAGTGTACATTTTCACACTCCCTAAGTTTATAAGGCGATTTCTACTAAGCTCAAACCAGTTCCGATTCCAAGCTCAAACCAAGTTGATGATCTTTTTGTTATCAAAGTAATTCTAGCTCAAAGGCCGTAAGCGGATGAAGATACACCGATCCGGATGGCTTCATTCGACTCTTTGAAATCGTATCTACCATTGATTAAAGGGGGGAAAAAAACCTTGAAAGTTTACGAGATTTTGATTTTTTTAACTTTCCATTTCTTTTGATCTAAGTAAAATCCAGAATAACTTCGTTGAAGATTTCATTAAAATATTTACCCACTAGTGATAATTAGACAATGTTACGTCCTTGCTAAACTGAAAGAGTGTAGTTTTTTTCGGAGATATAGGATTATATAAGAAGGAACTCTTCATCTATTATACTGTAAATGTCAACTCAATTTAATTAATTCTATATATATATATATATATATATATTAATATCAAAAATTAATTTCTGCCATCAACGATGAATTATTCAGGCATCCTGCTAGTATATTGTAAAACCTATATAAATAAGTAATCCCAGAAATGAGTGAAGTCATAATATCAATTTCGAAGAGCTCAGAATGACTGGTTCCTTCAGCTTAAGGGAATTGTGTGGCTCATTGGGTAGCAGCCTAAATTAAGTCACGATCGCAACTGATTGCCTGCATCCAGACGGGACTGTAAGAAACAAAATGCTTCAGGACAAAGGTGGGTAAGGAAAGGGTAGCCCGAGATGTGAATAAAAAAGAAGAAAGAACAAGTAAAGGTAGGGGAACAACGTTGCTGGAACAGGATAAGTTCGTCCTTGAGAAGGTAAAACCACTATCATGTGATCTGAAGCAATTATATCCGGAGTGGCCGTTTAGATTTGGCCAGCCGTTCCACGATCTCAATACACAACATAATATAAAGGTGGGGTTTCGTCCGGAAAAAAGAGGGTTAAAAAAGGGTCATTGCCTCTCGCAAATGCGCCGAGGCCGTACGAAATGATGGACTCTGGTAGGATGGGTATAAAAGAGTTGTTACGCATTAGATTCTAATAGCTGCTACCTACGTGTAGCGGTTCAATTATCTAGTATCAGTGGTTTGGCCCTGGCAACTCAAACCCATTAGCATGCAAAACCACACGAATGTCTAGCCATTCCAAAGATGATTCGAAGGAAAGGAATGCGTAGGTAGACCGATTAAAGACAATGGTTCCTATATTCAATTTTTTATGGTTTCTTGCTCTGAAAAGTTGTTTGTTTTAAATATAGAGCGATCTATACCTACCACTCTGACATATAATTTTTTTCCTTCTGATAATGAATAGGTATTTAATAAAAGAAAGATAGCTCATGATGCACTTCTAGAGATCTGAAACAATTACAACTTCTGATTTTCTTTTAATTAGAGTATACAAAAGATATTTTTAACAAAACTTTTACAGAATTTCCGTAAAAAAGTTAACTGTTGTAGCTATTACAAGAGCTCCGAAAATCGTAAAATTGTAATATATATATATATATATATATATATATATATATATATACATATATGTGTGTGTGTGTGTGTGTGTTTCAAATTCATCAAAACTGGACTAAAACTAGGTATAGTTTTGGGCGTGACAAGGAATTGCTACAGACCAGAGACAGACACGGAACCGAAATGGATCAGCAAGCTCTGAATCGCAAAAAGCTATTGGAAATTTTGATATTGGAGGACGAACATATTTTCTGCTTCTTGCACGAACTCAGGAAGTGAGGAAGTATAAGTATTTTTAAGATTGTCTTAGTTGGTATCTATATTAATAAAATTGTAACATGTCTGTCTGTACATTGATTAGAATCGTATCATGCTATTTGTAGATGATTGGTATCATTTTCTCAATTTTTCTCTGACTGTCTGTCCGTATGTTTGTCCGCTTTTCACGGTTACAGGAGTCATAGGACAACTGATATGAGTATAGGGAAAAGTCTGTATTAGTCCAACTTATATTAAAGGCTATTTGTAGTTTTTCAAATTTGAGTTAGAGGGGGTGTTTTCGGGGAGAGGGAGTGGGTGAAATGGGGTATTTCGGACACCATTGAACAGACTGGGGATCTGATTGGTTGAATATGTTAGAATTAATCTAATTTAAATCACAGGCTACTAGCAATTTTTCAAATCTGCCCCATAAGGGGTGTTTTGGGGGAGGAGAGGAGGAATGGGGTATCTTTGTCATCACTGAACAAACTGGATACCTATTTGATGGTCGAATATATTTGGATTACTCTAACTTGAACCAGAGGCTACTTGAAATTTTCAAATCTGAACCAAAAGGTATTTTGGTGGATGAGTGGGGGTGGAATGGGGGGTACCTTGAACATCACTGAATAAACTGAAGACCAGATTGATAAAATATGTTTTGATAACACTAAAAAATCACATCCTACTTAGAAATTGTCAATATCGACCCATAGGAGTGTTTTTGGTGAAGAGGTTTGGAAAGGGGTATCTTTGACATCACAGAACAAACCGGGGATCTGATTGGGCGAATATGTTTAGATTACGTGAACCTCAGTCAAAGGCTATTAAAATTTTTTCTAGCATCAACCATAGGGAAGTGTTTGTGAAGTAAGGGAAAATGGGAGTTAGGGAGGGATGAGGGGGAGGGGAAGGGGATGGTTGAAACAATTAACTGGAATAATTTGGTCATCACCGAACGAACTGGTAATCTGATGTTCGGACGAATGAATTGATTAATTGGATTAGGTTCCCTATCAAGAACTCTGAAATAAGGGGGGTGTTTGTGGAGAGGGAGTTGGGCTTGATCTCAAGGCTGGTCCGAATAGGTAATTTATAAGTTCTTTTAGGTTACCTATCAAGAAATTTGGAGTTTATTTTTAATCTGAAATATCGGTGGGGGAGTCTGTGGATACAGTGGGGCTTTGGATTCGGATTCAGCACCCTCGAAAACCCCCAGAACCAGTACCAGTTTTGTGAGGGCACGACTAGGATTTTTTTGTTGTTGGGCAGTGTTTTTAATAGCTCTGTTACATAGCAAAACCGTACAGACAGTTTAAATGAAATCTGCTTTTCTTAATTTGTAGACTCTAATCGAGTAAGTTTTCGTGAAGAAATATGGTTACGGATGAAACAAGTTGTTGTCATAAATATACTTGTTTCCAACAAAACTGAATATATCTTTCCATTCCCAAGGATAGCGCGCACTGTAGGAATGATATACTTATTTCATTGTTGTGAATGAAAACAAAAATGGGATGAAAATGAAAATGAATGAGATTGATGAGACATGAGAAAATCAAATGACAATATTAGTGAGCAATAAATTTAGTGGCAGCAATTACATTAACTATAAAAAAATTTGCAGGTGGAGTCTAATTTACTAGAGAATCATTACGAAGTGAAATTTACCATTTTGAACTCCCTTCGATTCGAGTTATATACGAGGAGCGTACGTCGAAGCAAATTGATGACAAATTATTAATTAATTTTGAGTAATAGGTTGGACGAGAAATGATGCGTATTGACAATCCATTAGACAGTCATTCGTTGCCTTTGGCTACTTCTCATATCTACCTACCACCGTCTTCTAATTGAAAGGGTGTTCAATAGTCATCAATCAAAAAAACATTATAGAAGTTGGCTCTGAGTAGATTAGGTCATAACCCCACTCACTGAGCCTCGGACAGAGGAACTATTAGAAATAGATGGCATGGCAGCCGACAGTGTGACTCGTCGAGCCCGAGTCAAGGTGAATGCCATCCGGTAGTACACCTCCAACCCCTGGATCGCGAATGAAAGAGAACTAATGCAAGTAAGGCGATTTGTCCTTGGAAATAACTTCTTTTTTAGAGCTTATTAATCAACGATCCATTCCTGAACTATGTACGACGGTTGTTACTAGTTGTTTTCAAAACAGCCACATTCATTGTCAAGGTTGCAGTATTCATTTCTTCTTAGGTCTTCTTTAGCCGATGATTCGTCTCCCGACGAGGAAAATTGCTTCCTGAGTGGTTTGAAAATGATTGGGGAATCCTTCAGACCTGTTAAAATCCACTTCAACTCAACTCAAACTTTTTGTATTGAGAACTTACTTCGTTACCAACAGAAAACTGGAAATCGGACAATAATGAACTGAGAAAATTGAACAGAAAATCTACGTTACTACTCCGTCGACGTTACTTTGTTACTACGTCTTATACGTCACATGCCTTTTTTTTTCTTTATCTGAACCAACAAAATTACAAGATGAATTAAGCAGCTATTCGGCTTGAACTCTTCCGCGCAAATCATTGTACTATCTCATCAATCTTAGTGCGAATGCGAGAAATCGGTACAAATATACCCAAGTCACACAATAGCAACAATTTGTACAAATCGTTGGGAACTTGTGATTTTTGATGAAAGAGTAACTCTGCGATTGCAGCCAGCTTGACATAAACCTGATTAGTAAATCGCTCACACTGCAATAACAATATTAGGAGCGAAACAAACGAAAACGCAATGGGGGATGGTGTGGGGCAATATTTCTCGCACCACTAACCTTTAAGGGATCATAGAAACGTGACTCCGCCCGCCCATCATGCAGCCCATCACAATTTCATTTTATCCATTAATAGCCGCAATATCAGCGTGGTTGTGGGTGTAGCACTATAATTACGCGTACGAAATGTCTTTTAATTGCGGAGTTCTCGATCGTTTCCCTACAGCTAAACGGTAACACTCCCGTGAGGAATTACGCCAGGCCTTTTCAAGGTCGTCTCCGGCAAGGATTTGAATTACCTACTAGTTATTCCATTCCTTTTAATCGTTTCCAGTTCTACTGAAATTGTCGTATTTTCCCCTAGTGATTAATACCATTTTCCTTTAGATGTCTTTGTAGCAAAATATTGTAAAATACGTTCAGGATTAAAAAACTCCACCAAAGAAACCTCAATTTACAGGAGAAAATACGTTTCGAACCTCTATTTGCAGAATAGGGATATTGTAGCCGACAGAATACGACAAGTGAGGTCTAAAGTATGAAAAGAAACACAAAAAATTGGGTTACGAAAATCCGTCACAAATAGATCGTTACGTAAATCTGTCACAAATGTTATCTATCATCAAACCAAAGTTCGAATGACTATCAGCCCTGAAATCTGGTGCACATGATCTTGGTGACATATGCAAACTTCTTTCCTGTACATCCTTGAGCCACTAAATTACCAGGGTAAATATAACTTCTCACCTGTACAGACTAGAGTGCTGAAATTCGGTACTCAGCCTCTTGGGGACCACTGGAAGTGATTGGGAGGAAGTCAGATCAGATGTGTAATCAATGAAGCTAATTTATCTCATATAAATCCTAAGGCTGGAAATTCGGTACTCAGCCTCTTGGGGACCACTGGAAGTGATTGGGAGGAAGTTGATCAGCTGGGTCTTCTTTTCGAGAGGTACCTATATTATTACTCTTAAGAATGAAAGTACAAAACATCTACATGGTGTTTTTTTCCCTCACATAATTTAATAGTTTCTTGTTGTAGATTGAATCTGTCAACGAGCGTGTTGGCTTAAAATATGACGTTTGAGTGGAGCAGGAAGTCATTGAATTTTTATTTCTAACATGGAATGTGTTTAGCCTTGGCATCTCCAACCGACAACGAAACGTTTTGTGTAAACGACATTGTGTTGCATTTATGTGTTTCGTTTTTTTATGCATTTATGTGTTGCAACAAGTTACTGATGATTTCCGCATACAACCTAGTCGTTGCTGTAGAAATGGAAGTTTCTCGAGGTTCTCGTAATTTCCCATCCCACAAAATTCGTTGACCATTCGTTCGAAAGCTCTCGATTTATCTTACCATATTATGTCAACTACTGCGAAGTGCGTGGCCAACAAGCTGAGTTATGAGCATGGTTATATGAATAATTGTTCATACCCAGCTGATAATTCTCAATAATTGATATTGTGTACATGATTGCAACCGCTTGTTAATTTCTGATAATTCATGTTATATGAATAAATGAATAAATGAAAGCTTATGACGTGGAGGGGGGGGGGGGGGTGTAAAATATACATTTTTCGTGTGAGGGCTAAAATAAAAGCTTATGACAAGGAGGTTTCAAATACGGTGCTGGTGATAAATAAATGAAACAACTTGACATCTAGTGATAAGATACACCGCAAAATCTGAGTCATTCTTATATTCGGGTTTCGCAGGTTTATGCGTGTTTCTAGTTTGCAAGATTCTGTTCCCAAGTGACTTTGTTTCTTTATCTGTTGTAGTTTCAATAAAAAGATTATTGTGTCGAAAACGACTGTGCAGTAATACCAAAGTAGAAAAGAATGTTCTAACAAGAGTTATGGAACCAGATTGCTGACCACTGTGCTGAAAATAACGAAATGTCGGACGGGCAAGACGAACGTGAAGACACAGAAAGTACTGTGAGAACTAATATTGGTGCGTTAGTGGAACTTGACAAAAATAGCTATAAAACTTGGTCATTCAACATAAGACATGAACTTGAGTACCAGAAGTTGTGGGAGGTAGTGTCAACTGACTACGACGCGCAGTATGCTGCAATTTCAGAAGACAAAAAGAGAAGAGCATTCAGACTAATTACAAGATGTATTTTGAAGACATTCAACACGATATCGTAGATATTCAGTGTCTTCGGTCGCTATGGCGAAAGGTGGCCTCACGGTTTCAGCCAATGACAAAGCCCAGGAGACTTCAAGCATCTAAGAGTCTATATACAGCGAGAATGGACCAAGGAGAAGAAACGGAAGTTTATATAAACAGAGTCTTGAATTATGCTTCTGAAGTAGTAAGTAAGGGCGATAATGCCAATTGTAGAATCTACGCGTTGCATCATCGACCTGTCCACCAGTTTTTAATTATTTATTTTATTAATTGTAGCGGGTGCTACAGTTATTTTTTGGTTTCAAAATTATCAGCTGTTTTGGTTTCGAGGTTTTGTTGAGCATTGTTTACAATTGAGTCTTTCGAAAATCTCGTTGCTCTTGAGTTCGGCCAATTTCTAAAATTCACGATTTTGTTTCACAATATTGATCGTTTGTATTCGTTAATTCAAAAATATATTTTGCCTATTCTTTTACCTAATTGGAGTCGGATCTATTCTATTACTTATTTATTGTTGTGGTCCCTATTAACATCACCACCAAACTGGTGACCCCGACGTGATTTAGGCAAAATTGACTATGGCCGAACCGGATCCAAATTTGCTTCTCGGTAATGTACCAGCACAAGTCGAGCAGGCCCCGCAGATCGGGAGAGTGTCCATCAAGATTCCACCTTTTTGGAAGGCCAATCCGCGACTCTGGTTTCGGCAGATCGAATCACAGTTCCACAATGCGGGCATCACGAGCGATTCCACGAAGTACCATACCCTCGTTGGCGCAATATCCAGTGATGTTTTGGCTCAGGTGAGCGATATCATACTCAACCCTCCCACTCAGGACATGTACGGTTCCTTACATCGACGTCTCGAGGAGCAGTTCACAGACTCCGAGGAGATGCAACTCCGTAAGCTGCTAAGTGAGATTGAACTTGGTGACAAGCGTCCTACTCAACTGCTGAGGGAAATGCGTGACCTTTCTGCTGGCCGGGTAAGTGACTCAATTTTAAAATCTTTGTGGCTACAGCGGTTACCGACACAAGCTCAAGCAATTTTAGCCTGTAGTTCTGATGATTTAGCTAAATTGGCAACTATGGCTGATAAAATTTATGAAATCACCTCTGCTCCAAGTGCTAATGTTGTTAGCTCAAATAATGATCCGCAAGTACATACCAGCACCAGTCACCATTTACATGTTGCTCACGACGGTGCAATCGAGCAATTACCAGACAAAGTTGCCGCAATAAATTAATGAAGGTACTGTTTGGATTTGCATCGAATCTCGATACATAATATATGGAGAACGTCTGTGATTTTTTTTTTCAGTTCGATTCGAACGCCTTTTTCTTTTTTCAAAAGTCAAACTCGAAACTGCCCTTTTCTGGGAGAATCACCCTCTTAGTAAACTAAACGCTTTTTTTTGTTACTTAGCTGTAAGTGAAACTCTTTGAAAATTTCGAATAGATTTGTTTAAATTGGATCAGGTTTTAACGGTTGTTGTTTGTTCGATACGTCATTGCAATAACATTCCCCATACTATTATAACGATCTCACAGGGAAATTGTGTAGCGAGGGCATGTAAATAGATATTCTTGTTGAAAAATAAGAGAGTCATAAATATTGTACTTTATAGTAGTATTAGGTAATAAGACAACAATTTTTCTCTCAACCCAATATATATCGATATATTACCTACATGATTTTACGAGCAACCTTCATGAACTCGGGGATATAATCCTCTTGTGTCGAGGTTATAAAACCAACCTCAGCTTGACCACTCAAGAAGAATTTTAATCTTCTCACAGTTTTCAAACATAAAAACAAGTTCCATTACTCTTTTAGCGAGCCTCATTGAAGAACCCTTTATCCTTTCTTACGATAAACATTCGGATATTGATCACCAGAGGTAATAAAGTATAAACGATGTGCACCTACTTGATTCTTGGTTCTAGTCAAGGTTAGAAAATAGGGAGGGACCCAACGGTAAGTTGAACGAGAGAGGTGAACGAGACAAGTGACCTACTACGAGTACAAGACAAGAAAGTGGTGTCCAACCTTCCTGTCCTCAAGATGAATTATCAACTAAACCTTTAAGGCCCAACGAGACAAATCTAACAGAATTATTAAAGTCGCTCTTGGAAACTGTTATAACTAACAATAAAGGGGAAGTAAAATAATAACCAAATCTAATGATAGCGCAATATAAGTTATTATAATATCAATTTAATTTCCAACTCAACGACATTGTATACTATCGACCTTGCGCATCCCCAGTAAAAAACGCTGCAAATTATTACACAAAGGTTTATTATTTCTGTATTAGATAGCCCTTCTACGCATATCATTGGTCTATAATTATTATTAAGCCCCATATATATCTAGCAAATGATCAAAACTTTTGCACTAGCTTTTGCAATGACTAAAACGTTCCGAAAATAAGCTAAATTTCTTAACGTATGGTCCAATACTTTTTTAGAAAACCTTCGGACGACGTACGGGCAAAAAATCTTGAGGAGGGGGAGGGGGGGGGGGGTAAAATATTTTTTCTCTTGGTCGATTGCAAAGGTTCATTATTGAAAATAATAAACCAAAAACCCATATCACTATCTTTTCAAATTTTTAATCAGAATTAAGGGCAGATTTTAAATTTAAAAAACTGATGAAGACAAATAATAATAATAATAATAAAATAAATAAATAAAAAACATGAAGGGTACCTTACAAAACGATTTACTATTTCTCACAGGTAGATCTGCAGAGGATTGGAAAGCAGACTTCTGACTGGAGTCGATTTGTCTAATTGCTCCTCAACCGTGAACTGGATGTAGCTATTCAGCAGCGGAAATCACTCATAAAATTTCGGTAAACCAAAAGCTTCAAAGTCAGAAACAAAAAAGTTCCAGTCTTGTAGCATAAGATATATATATATATATATATATATATATATATATATATATATATATATATATATAGATTGGTAGGTTTTTTTCGACTGTATTCTATAAAATATTTGAAGTTGGGGGATCTCGAGGTTCAGTCAGTACTGACATCTGACTGAACCTCGAGATCCCCCAACTTCAAATATTATATATATATATATATATATATATATATATATATATATATATATATATATATATATGAATGATTAGTAATTTAGGAAAGAAATTTCACAGATAAAAGACGAAAGAATGGAAAATCTGATATTTCGATGAAAATCTTGGTCACAGATATAGAATATAGTAGGAGAAATGATTGTTTTCTTGCGTCCTGATTGCTTGGGAAAAACTCGTATCCAAGGCTAAGATGCTGGCTGAAATCCAAGCAATCAGGACGCAAGAAAACAATCATTTCTCCTACTATATTCTATATCTGTGACCAAGATTTTCATCGAAATATTAGATTTTCCATTCTTTCGTCTTTTATCTGTGAAATTTCTTTCCTAAATTACTAATCATTCATATATAGTTCAGTAGAACCATCAACCATCAACTTGTATAAATAAATATATATATATATATATATATATATATATATATATATATATATATATATATATATATATATATAATTCAATTCAATGAAGTGGCTCTACAAGAGCATGTATAATTAACACAAATTTTAGAAAAAACAAAAAGTTACACCACAAACTATTTTTTATATTTCGGCTTAATTAGCCTTTTTCAAAAAATGAAGAACTACAATAATTTTTTGTGGGAATTTCGACGTTGATGTTATGCAAAGAGACGTTTGCCATGGAGAAGATGGTTGCCCGGTTAACGTCTGATGTTTAACAATGGAGGATCGTATGGGCCCAAAACATTTGAATGTGCCTTTTCCGATTGATGAAGCATTCTTTTATTTTCAACGTCGAAATTCCCACGCACAAAATTATTGTAGTTCTTCATTTTTTGAAAAAGGCTAATTAAGCCGAAATATAAAAAATAGTTTGTGGTGTAACTTTTTGTTTTTTCTAAAATTTGTGTTAATTATATATATATATATATATATATATATATAAATATATATATATATACATATATATATATACGAGTATATAATGAGGACATTACATACGTACACAGAAATTGTTAACTATTCATTTTATGGTTAAAAAATTGTTCTTAATAATATTCTACAGCACAAATCTATTTTAGGATTTGTAGCAATTATTGTTAACAGTCAATGTTTATCAATTTTGTAGTAAATATATTTTAATTGAGTAAATTCAGAATAAATTTTCAGCAAAATTTCATGCACCAATTCTCTAATGTTCTAGTTTATATTTGTTAAACTTCTTCTATGTATTATGTGTATTCAAACTTAATGATTTTCAGCTGTTTCTCACCATTCTTACTGATTTCTTTTAGTACTTCAAAAGTTGCTTTTTAATTTCTTATACCAAAAAGTACTATCCAACCAACTTATACTTTCTTGTAGAATGTTTAATTTTTTACCAAAAGAACTTGGTTTATCTTGAAGAGGAAGGTGATTGTTGGAAAATTTCGAATAGCGCATAAAATATTAGTTAAAAAATAGATCAATAAGTTAAATAAATAAGTACCAGCATATATATATATATATATATATATATATATATATATCATCATATATATATATATTATCATGTTTTACAAAAAATATTCAGGATTCAGCAAAAAAAAAAGCTTCAAAAATTTTTCGACAAAAACACCAATTGATCCTCATTCCTTAACGCTTTAAGAATGTTTTGAATATTTATTTATAGTTCAGATCAGCTGCAATTTGATTTGTGTACTACGTAAAGAACCTTCAAATCCTTACAAAAAGGAATTGTTTTTGTATCAGATTATACTTTATGCAGATCGCTGTAGATAACTGGAAAAATTAATTGGTACATACATTATCCAAATAATTATCATTGAGATGGGGCGGCGTTAAAATTGGCTCTCGCACGACATGATGATTAATGCCCGCTTACAAGGATCGGTAGGTATTCGTTTTCTCACGCAGCTGAGGCCGCTCGTTATGATACCCTCCGGTTTCCACGTCCTAAGCGGTTAGTTCTTTATAATAAAAGGCTTTCAGACAGATATCGCTTCTCAAGGTGTGAATATGAATGTTACATGGAACGATCTAAGTTGCTGGGTTATTAACGAATTGGATCGGATTTGATTGATGTGAATACGGTGAACAGTTTACCTTAGTGTTTTTTTTGAAACTTTGGAGCGTTGTCTCGATGGATATACTACTAGCGTACAGGTACGCGAACTAACGATGAAAAATAAGAAAGCGTTTCTACTTTGTGGTAAGCAGTCGTATCCTTCTTTATTTTGCGTTGATTTCATCACCAATGATATGGCTTTTATCCATGTATTCAAGTGCAAGTTATATCATCGGCCACCAAAACGTGAAGATGCAAAACTTCTGCTCTTTATAACATGTGAAAATCGTAATAGACTTTGTGGACTTTTCTGTGGAGCAACTAGTCGGCAAAGGGTAAGGTTAGGCATATAGGTACTACATGGCGTAGTTCCACTAGCAGTTGATAGACTGTACTTGATATCAACCCAGTTTAAAGACGCACTGGTCCTGCGTTACGGAAAGGCGCCTGCAGGGCTCCCAGCAAGGTGTGATGAGTGTGAACTGTCTCAATCAATCCCTAAATTGTAAGCTAGAAGGGTCAAGATAAATAAAAGGCACGGTGGCGGTGTTTCCAAAAGATAGCGAAGAGAAGAGTAGAGTATGAGCCAATTATGCGTGAAGGAGAGGGAGGAACGGCTGGGTTTATTGCAGTAATAAAAATACATTAAGTTTGCGAAAGAGGGCGGTTTTCTTCGACAATCGCATTGACCTCAGGAGCTCATTCACGCATAGGGGCATTTATGTGAAGAGGTTACTAGGTCTCTACCCTAGCAGACAGATGGCAGAACACCAAATATATATTTATTTTAGTTGGTCGATCAAATAGGTTCATTACAGAAATTATTTAACCCGAAAAGGATCGTTTTGACAAGGTTTTTTGTTCATAATGATTTACAAATGTACCAATCATAAGAAAATATCTTCTCAGACACGCAATTTGTTAATTGGTTATCATCTATCGTTTGAATACGATTTTATAGTACATTACTCTTTTTAGGAATTGACCGGTATGTAACCGGACTCATCGAGTAAAACGTTTTGTTTATTTATTTACACACTACAGTACCAATTATAATATGGTTTAGTTTGTTACTGACCGTCTCTCAAGAACCCAAAAAACTGTGCTAATTAGTACCAATTATTATAATTGTATTATAATAAATTCAATACAATAATCAATAAATCGAGTTTTCAACGCAGAGCCTTTATATGCATAATAATTATCACGTTATACCTACATATAAATTTAAACTGATCATGTTCATTAAATCTATTTAATGAAGAGCAAAATTCTACAAATCATCTTCATTGTGCTTAATTATATTGTTTAACTTAAATGAAATATCACTCTGTGAATAATAATGAAACTAGCCCAAATCCAAAGCAATGGGTACAATCCTCAAAATCACTTCACTTTCCAAACACGACGAATCCTTTGCTTTCGTCATGCAAAATCAAAGGACTCTACTTCTAGAAGGCTGGTTTTTACATAAAAATGGGACGATAATCTAGCGCCAATCCGTCTGGCGCCCAGCATCATATGGATCCCGGCCTCATTCCTTTATTCAGTTTGCTGATTAAAAAGAGCTGAGATTCGATCCAGTCATGCTTGTTCAACATTCAAGACTTTATGGAAGTGAAACATTTATAGTTTATTTCGAATATCCAATAGGGCTCGACACGGTACACATAACAGGTTTCGGACTTCTTTTGACCATCATCTACAGTTGATTAGCATGAACGGGGTCGCTACAAGGACCTTAATGGTTCTAAAGAAAATTATTGAAGAACTGTAAGGTGAACCATATAAATAGATTATACTAACAGTAATAAAAAAAGTAAATGCAGGAGAAGACAATGAGATCAGTGTCACTTGGGTGCCAACTAGAAGCAATCTATTTCAGTGCATATCGTAAATATGAATGAATCACTGGCTACAGCCAAATCAAATCTAACGCCCGACTTTGCTTTTACTCTGTTCTTCTGTACTAATTGTATGTACTATTTGGAGCGCGTTTATTCGTTAATAAAGAAGCAAGATAAAACTTTCTGAATTTTCAACGAAAGAGAATAAGAATTTTTTCAAGAAACATAAATTGTATTCCAGCCAAAATTCAAATTGATTCAACACTTACCAAGCAATAGTCACCAACCCTAAGTAGTGCACGGTATGGAAGAATACTCGTATATTTATGATGAATCTTGTTTATTCCAGATAATGATACTACGAATTGATGTTGCCAATTAATATGATAGTGACCGGAAATAATGAATATCACGTAAATATTTTGTAACGCACTCGTGATGTTGTCAATCGCACATTCGTAAGTAGTGGCTACTCACAGTGACAAATGGATTGTATACACCGTGTATGTTAGCATTATTGCAGCATAGTCGTTTGTGGACAACATTATTGCTTCACAAACAACGATGCTTACATCGTGGCGTAGGAGTTTACTGGATCCCGATTAGAAATAGTTATGAGGTTATGACGGCCAACTTGTTGTCACATGGTTTTCAGTTGGAGGAGGAGGCTTGAAAAGACAATTGGTGGAGATCGTGAAATGTCGGAAGGTTTCGAATTAAAATTTATCCCGCTCACCTTCGACCTCCGACCGGCGAGCATATCATTATGCTCGCGCAGGCGCATTCTTCTTCACCCTTGTAGACCTCTGTAGCCTTGGCTCTACTAACTAGGATCCCCTTTCAATCTGTGTTGCATTGTCATTCAAATACTCAAGTGATATGGAATAGTAACCGATTGTAAATCAAATTTCGGGTAGGTATGATATCGCAGAAAGATACACCAATTGACATTCTTGGAAAAACATGTCATCAACAATAATACCGATGAAGTGTATCCGGCTTTCTAAAAAGTAAGATGACATACAGCTTTGGAAAAAGTTATCAGTCAGCTCCTATAAAATAGTAGGGTAAAATAGTAGTGGCTACTAAAATACTAGTGTGTGTTCTAGTCCTTAGCGAGAGCAGACCGATGTATGGACAGCGACCCGGGTGGTTTTTCAATATATTTCAGTACTTAATTACAACCTTTTAGAGTTGATCAAAATTGATACCGTTGTTACTGGCGCATCCCCGGCCGATGTATGATTTTCGAAAAAGAAAAAAAAGCCTTCAATTTTGGTCCAGTAGTTTCCGGTACGGCGGATACGAACGGATTTTTGTATCCTACGCATCTTGAAACGAAAATCAACCAGGACGGGGAGGGGAGGGGTTAAAATTTTTTTTTGATCGATTACAAAGGTTAATTATTCAATATAGTAAACAAAACCATTGCGTTTCGATAGACTCGATAAATTACGTCTGCGAATAGGTCCTAATCATATCTAGTGAAGTTAATTTTTTGATAATTTGCTGTAATAATAAATTTTGTATTTGAGAATTAGACCTCGTAATGAGGATGTAAAACATACCCTATGCTCGAACATTTTTATACAACTTAGTTTTGCTCGGTATTGTGGGGACCAGGAGGGATCGACAATTCGTTGACAATAGAAATTACGGAAACGTAAAACATTTGAGTTGTATGTGATGTCAAAAATGGCAGTGACCCGTTTATAATTCAACGATTATTGAATATAGAACCCGCTGAGAAATCCATGCACTATGTAAACTGGTGATGTAAAAAGGAGTGTTGTTGGCAAGCAATCGAAAGTCTAGATTGGGAAGTCAAGTTTCATTTCAGTCGATTTACAGAAAGCACACACAGCACAACGATTTTATTCATCACTATCCCCCCATTAAAGGCTTAAGGCCATACGATCTAATCTCTGTATTTCCACAAATAGCGCTGGAACATTTGGATATATATATATAGTATATATATATATATATATGTATATATAAACAAGTTGACAATAACGTCAGGTTATCCTGCAGTCATAACCGTTTTGTAACTTTGGTTTTCACACAATTTCTAAATATCTGGAATGACACGCAGAACGATTCGGGATTCTTCGGATGTGGCTATGACATTGAATAGTGGCGTGAGTTGATAGAACGTTGACAAAAGGGGCGAAGAACCGGGTGGGGCCAAGGATGAATTCCGAACGTGGTCTTTCTTCGGTGTCCCGCACCATTAGGACGACCCCCCCCCCCCCTCCTCCTCCCCGTGGATCACTAATAAATTGCACTGCCCCGGGCAGGATAATGTATCACTTTTTGAAGAAGTTCTCGTGGATGGATTGAAGTTATTTGCATAGGCGCCATTCTAAAGCCGGTCCCCCCAGCAATGCCATTTGTCCTTAATTGAGCACTTAATTTTTTTTTTTTAAACTCATGAGGAAGTATTTTTGTTCCAATCAGTAATGATAGATATTGAAAAAAATCCTCTAATCAACTTTTCTGCATTATAGCTATCAACAATTCGATGCGGCTCAACCAGCTTTCTACAATTTTCACACGTTTTATCTTTCGCACTCACGATGACGTAATTTATTCATATCAATAATTTTCGCTCTTAAGGAGAGCAAACGGATGAAAGTATGGCGGTTTGGGAGGTATCCTCGATTCTTAATCACAAAATCTATAAATTAATTTAAAAAAAAACTGCACCAAGGTTTATTTGTCCTGTATTAGTCTGGCCTAGTAGATGGATCATAATTATTAAACGAAGAGCCCATTAGTTGAATATGACTTGAGATATTCGAGGCTAGTCACAATTTTACACCTTTTCTCATTTCATCCATTCACCTTCTTCAGTATGAAATTATAATGTGTTTTTTAAGAAGCATGCACAAAAATATGAGGTTTTAGTACTTAAGCTATTAGACACACATACTGTTAAGTAGGCAACTCATGCCTGACCTGCTATGCGAGGCTCAGAAAAATACAATTTTTTTCCTTTTATCAGTGTTACTTTGCTCAAGAGCCAAACAGCTTATATATTTGCAACAACACCAACTTGGGAAAACACAGAAAATAAATTACATTTTAGTATGCTTTGTATTGTGTGGAAATTTGTAAAAAAAAAGAAGCAATTTTGGTCGAGTTTTTAGTGTTTTCTCAAGTTGGTATTACAAATATCAATAAATAGACATCATTATGAGGTTCAGCGCGAAAAAATACCCCATAATCATGTATTTCATGTGGCAATCAAATATCTTCAAAAACTCAGTGTTTTACAATTTTCGCACTTTGGGAGCGGAGTTGCGCACTTTTGGAGCGAAATTGCGTCCGTTTGCGCGTACTAAAAAAATCGAGTCATTGGTTATTTCTTCATAAAATTTCACGTCGAATTCGAGTATGCAAAAAAAAAAGGGGTTGAAAGCTTAAAAGAAAAAGTTTAAGTAAATTGCGCCTAAGAAAATATATAAAATTAACAAAAAAGTTTAAACAATTAAAATAAAATAAATGATTTTAGCGCGGGGGGAGAGATTTATGGGGGATTGAAATAGAAATTCCGTTCTTGCGCCCCACCCCCCAAATCAGGCTCTCCAAGTGAAAGGATGAGTTTGTTGGGCACACTTTATTGAGCGCAATAAATTGGTCAAATTTCAAAAAATATGCTGAAAAAATCATTACAAATGGCTGAATGAGAATATTATTTAGAAGGAATTTTTCTGCCTTAAAATTGGTAATTGACAACAACTTCAAACTCAAAGTGCTTTAATTTCAAAACGATTCAACCTTATTTACGATCATTTCCAAAAATTCGCTGAAATGATCAGGCTGCACGACTGAAACTTTATCAACTAATTAGATAAAGCGTCTACGTAGTGAGTCTAAAGCAGTCCAGCAGTTCAAGAGAAAATCTCCAGACGGAGAATGGAAGGGTTTTTATCCTACGCATCTTGAAACGTAAATAACGAGATGCTGAGAGGAAGGGGTGGGGGTTAATAGTTCATTTTCTTGGAAGATTAAGAAGGTTTATTATTGAAAATGATAAACCAAAGCAATATTATTATTTTGACATTTTTGAGATTCTATTCTAGTTGTTGTTGTTGAAATTTTTAAATTTTTAGGGTTGATCGGAAAGTGATGCTGAGGACTCAGTACCATTCTCGGCCCATTTACAATTTTTATTCCAAATTTGGTCCTGTTGTTTGAGAAAAAAGCTCCGTAGGTGCGAGAAAGAATGTATCTGTGTTTTAAAAAAAATAAAAAATAAAAAAATAAAAATAACGGTTTTTTTTCTTGGGCTATCACAATGGTTCGTTGTAACCAAAGTAATTGGCGTGCTGTTTTCGTTCTACTCCGATATTTGTTCAGATATTACGGCAGGGAAAATTAGTATTGAATCGTGCGCAGTTTAGTGTCCTTCACCTTGAAGTTCTTCAAAGTAACTAGGTATTAATAGTAGACTTCGTAAGGCCCTGAGGTGATGTTTATTTGCAGGCGTACATCTCAGCCTCATCTATCCTCAATCCGTATGCTAACAGTGGTGTATGCACGTAGATGCTGCTCTGTACTTACTATTTGTTCTGAGTCAAATATTACTAGAGATGAATTCTGTGATACAGTGTAATGATTGGCAATATCAAGTTAATTAGCAATCCCTTCTGTTAGGGATTGAACTGGTTCTTCCTAAAGCTCAGGGGTGGACTGCATTATAACGATTAATTAAATTTCAGGGGAAAGCAGGAAAAGCAAATGTTCTGTATCGAATGAAATATCTAAAGATATTACTTACAGCGGGAAGCGACGTCTTATTGCTTACCAGCCTTAGAACGGGAGGGAGTTATTATGAATTTACGGCAAATTAGTCAATCGAACTAATAAACATAATATATGTGATAATAAATAACGAAATCGTATTAACTTATTATTAGTGATGGCGCGGTCAAATAGAATAAGGGGGTAGGGGGTCGTGTGCGATGAGAACGAAATAAACGGTGTCGATGGCAAAAGGAAAGTGAACGCTAATTAGTCTTTATCAAGAAGTGTTTTCTGATTCTACGCGAGTGCAGCACCTCACGGACTCCAACATTCGTGCTACTTTTTAAAGGTGCGTACACCGCCTACCCGAAATTGCCAATTTTGCTAAGAATCTGCTAACTGCTCAGGGATAACTGCTGGCCGAAGATAGACGCTGGAAGCCATTTTCACACGAGCAGTCCTAGCAACACCATCAGGTCCAGGCAGGAGCTCAGTTACCCGTGGCTGGCAACGATTACTACATCTCCGATAGTCAAGGGTGCCCTCTTGGGTCCACTTCTGAAGGCTGACCAGGGTTTGCAGGTATTCTGCTTTCCAATTTGTCCAAAATTCTTGAGTGGAATCGTGTACAGCGGTATAGGTGTGAGACTGGGATATCCATTATGCAGAGCTGGGGGGTACTAAGCAATGGATCTCCAATTAAAAGTTAAAGTTACCGGTTGAAAGATAAGTTATGGTGGCTTCAGGATCTCCAGGAACAGCACAAAGAGGGCGGCTGTTAAGAACAGCCTCCACTTTGGATAGCAATGTGGTCATCTCCTCAAAGGTCATGGAACGGTGAGGAGTCACATGCCGCAGATACCGCTTTGCGGACTTTATTGCTGCTTTCCACAGTCACCCATCCATGGAGCCTCCGATGGGTTGAAGTGGTATGACACATCACATGTGGACATTAGATCAGCAAGGGTAGGTTCAGTGTCCCAAAGAAACTGCAAAACTACACGTCTTTCCTCAGCTGTCCCCACAAAATTTGTGCGATTATCACAGTAAATGTCTGTACATAGGTCAGTAACAAGCTCTATATGACAGGTTTTAGTTACTATACAAACTAACATGGCTTTACATAGACGTGCGTTACGGGGAGAACTAATTTTAATCATGAGAGGAACTGCTATGTCCACAGCACTTTTGGAAAAAGGACGAGGAGTAGTGCATACCTCTGGAAGATCAGCCATGATAGGGTGAGAGAATTTTGCCAAGAGGCGGGTACGAATAACACATATGTGAATGCAGTGACACAGAAGGGAACCTAGACCTGGAATCCAGTATTCACGCTGGATGGCCGACTGCACAGCCTGTGGAACCTCATGGAACTGCCACTCATGGTTGTGGGAACACAGGAGAATTGATAGAGGATCGTATTTGTGTAGCAACAATGGGCGTTTGCGGCCCAAAGGAGGTATTGACCCACCCAATCGGCCACCCACTCTCAGGAGCCCCTCCCTATCAATGAAGAGAGTCAGCAAATGTTGGTTGTCGTAGTCCCATTCCCGATTGAAAAAACTCAAGGTTTCTCAAATTAGGTAAAATTTGCTTTTCAGAGGGCTTTTTCGTGTCTCAAACCTTAATTCTCAAGAAAGCTCATACATCTATCCGATAGATAATGTAATGTTTTTCTCAAAGGTATCCTCAAATTTTAATTTACACATAAAATTAAGAGATTTACGATAGTTTTCGTGACAAAGGCCGGAAACACGAAAATCGTAAAAATTAAATCACTCGACAACTAAGCGTCTAAAAAATCTCTAACAGGAACTTTCGATCAGAAATGAGCTCTAGAATCGACCCTGAGGTACTGACCACTTTATGCGGGACACGCTGTATATATGTTTAATATCGAAATCAAATAGTTTTTTTCATGCTTATCTATGCCCGAAATTGAGACTTTTTCAAGTTTTCCAGAACAAAACCTAGAGTTATGACACTTTTGAAATAGGCGGTTATTGCTGAAGTACCTTTTCGAAGAATCATCATTTTGAAATTTATTTTCTATTTCAAATGGACCACCTCATATAAAATTTCCAAAAAATATTGGTATTACAATATCCTGAACAGTAGGTGGGTAGACAGTGCCATTTTAAATTCTTCCCCCACTCCTGGAATGTGATACTTAAATTTATAAGTGAAAACGAAATTATTTCGAAAGTTTGAGATTCGATGAACGCAAATCTGATGATTATTTCTTTCCGAATTTCGATTGAATACCAAGTTTGATCGTTAATAAGCAAAAGTAGTATGTACTTTCCATTGTTGAAAAACTTTGAAATCCAATGAATTTCGTGCTTTACGATGTATTTTGGTTTGCTAAAGAAAAATCGGCGCAGGATTTAGCTCTGTACGTAGGTTTTGCATGTCACAAAAGAAAAACGCTGCAAATTATTATACAGAGGTTTATTATTTCTAAATAGATAGTCCTTCTACACATATCACTGGCATACTTTGATCACTTTGTGAGTACTTAATTGGAAAAAAAAAAAAAAAAAACACATCTGACGATCAACATTACATTTGACGTTTAACATCTATCTATTGATGTTTTACGGCTGCCTTGGTGTCAGATTATGTTACTCCGCGCCATTGGGCACCGAATAGTCTCGCTCCAAACGCCCTGTTAGGCGGGCGACATAATGTATGCGCATACCTAATCTTCCTAACAGCCGAGGTGCGAAAATTACGCGGTTCCTAAAATAATCGTAACACGGCTATGAAGATATCAGGCAAAAAAATTAATTACCCTAAAACAAAACGCTTTATTCGGATATCTCGGAAGAAATCTGTCGTAAATGATTGCGTTGCTCGATTAAAGCTCCCCATCTGAAATTCATGATTAAAAGCAATCTCAAAGAAAATTACTTTCAGCACCTTTAAAGGCAATAGACCTACGTTGATGTCTGGTGGAAGATATTAGTTTCTTTTGGATTCAGCATTAAACAGCATTTGATGATGACAATTAACAAGGCAATTCTTGAAGATGATAGGTATCAAATGATCTAAAACATTGTCGGGACTGTTGGGCTATTTCAAAAAACATTGAATTTTTCCTTTAAAATAAAACTCGTGCTGGTGTTTTTATCAAGCAATTTTGGACGTGTTCATAATACGATAGAGACTTGATACTTCTTCCCAACACCCCGAAGAGCAAAAGGGATGGTTTATAATCGGTGTGAACATTTTATTATGAAACTCCCCCAAAACATGAGCATGGGTTCAGACTGAAAAGCATTATCATCAGAAATATTTAAGAATGAATAAGAAGACCATCCCAATCGTAATGAACGACCTGGAAAAAAAAATCCTCTGTAAGGGTTGGGATTGTATGTACCTACGTACTTACTCAAAAAGAGAAGCACTACCCGAAAACCTTCATCTAATAAAACTAATCATGCTGAACATTAAAGGATGACTTGAATCAGAATAGATAAAAAAGTTCCAGTTATCAAGTATTAGGTATCGTATGTGCGAATTTTCGTAAATTATCGTAGTATGTTATGCTAAATTGTTTTTAAAATTCTGGAATTTGAAAAGAAAGAAATAGTTAACTACCAGTTCTTTGGCAAAATACTCGTTCTAAACCATATTCTGCGATTCAAAAAAAATTTGGATTTTTCGCAGTTTTTATCCATTTTTCGGTATATTTTAATAACATTCAACTACAGCATAATATATTTGTGCATAAATTCTGCAATGCTCTTGTTCATTGTTGATAAACTTCTTCTGACTAAAACTCTGCTAAAAAATATAAATTGTACAATTTTCAGCCGTCTTTAGCCATTTTTAATTATTTTTTTAGTACATTTTATGAATTTTGACCAATTTAATGTACTTAAAAAATACTGGCCAACGAGTTGATCCTTTCGTTTGGAAAGCTAGATATTTTAGCGCATGAACATAATTTTTTTCTCAATAATAAAGAGAGTAATCATCTGGAAGGATTATATATGTATATATACCTACATTCGTTTCAGAATGTCTCAATACGAATTTCAATCAGGAAAAGTTTCAAAAATTCACATCGAGTATTAGGTCACTTTTTTTTGTAAATTTTTTCTTCTCTATATGGGAACTAATATTAATACTAATAGTAGTAGGGTAATATTGATAATAGTAGTAATATTGATAGTAAGACTAATAGTCCTAATATTGATATCAGATGCTTCTATAGTCCCCAATATACTCGTACTTCGATGTCGTTTGGGAACTGACACAGTAAGCCGCAGTATTCATGGCGTGATTTAGAAAAACACCAATACCATGAAAGTTTTATGCATATTGGAATATTGTAGTGGGGAATGTACGATACGAATTAACAGATTACTCATTAGTTCACAAATTGGTTTTTATAAACGTGAAAACATGTTGAAATCCAGGAACTGTTTCACGATGTTTCAAAACTGGTTTATACGAAATAATGTCCCATAACTTGTATTCCAAAAATGTTGGAGCCATTGCTATATGATATAGTAGGTATGCATATATATATAGCTTGTTGCTTCCTAATGCGAGCTATCATAACAATTCATAACGTTGTTCGTTTGAATTCGTAATTCATGAGTCCATCTAAATAAGGACCGAATGATGATTATAGGCCAGAGAATCAATTTCCTCAATTAGATCAAGTTTGTTCAAACGTTTATTACTTATATACGATATCGTTCTTTAATCTTACATTTCTGCAGACATGACACAATTGGTAAATCTCGTCGTTACACACCATGAATAAGTACCTACGTCATCCCGAACGGTGGACGAATACCTACACTTCTTTGATCTTCATCTTTGTCAATTATATTACATGGTTGTCTCAATTTCAGATCATTAAATGTCCATTTCATAATTTGACAGATTACTTCGTAGTAAACGTATACGCTATTCATATATTACTATATGATTTTGAGTGAATGGAAAAAAAAAAAAAAAAAAAAAAAAATAATAATAATAATAAAAAAAAAAAATAAAAAAATAAAAATAAATAAATAAATAAAATAAAAAATCGGCGCTATGCGCTCGCCAGGGGGCAAGCCTCCGAGATCCCCGGTTACCTCTATTTATATCATGTCGAATGAAATTATTGAAAAAAGAATATGTTTTAGCTCACGCGTTTCACATAAACCCGTGAAACCCACATACAAGAATGACTCAGATTTTGCGGTGTATCTTATCACTACTATGTCAAGTTGTTTTATTCATTTATCACCAGCACAACGACTCAACAACAGCTCAGTGAAATCATCAGAAAATAACAAGCGGTTGCAATCATGTTCACAATATCAATTATTGAGGACCTGTGTGCAAACAATTATTCACACAACCCCGCTCACAACTCAGATTGTTGGCCCCGCACTTCGCAATATGGTTGGATAAATTGAGAACTTTCGAACAAATGGTCAGTGAATATCGTGGGATGAAGAATGACGAAGTACCGTTTCCCTAGCAACGACTCGGTTGTAAGAGGAAATCATCAGAAATTGTTGCAACACATTTTTGTTAAACATAAACGTTTTGTTTTCGGTTGGAGATGCTAAGGCTAAAACGCATTCTGCGTTAAAAAAAAAAGAAAAAAGCTAAAAACCTACCACTTAACGTTCTTTAAAAAAAATTTTACACAATTCGTAAGGTTTCAGACCATTCTGAAAAAATTTTGGTCCACATCAATTTGTGTGCGCCTAAATCACATATTTGCAATGTTTTTTTGTTTGGACAGTTCAGAAAAGGACAGAAAAACCTTTATTTTTATAAAGCCTTTCAAGTCACATATTTCCCATACGTAACATCGCGCACTGCGAAGTTATCCCAACAGTACAGTTACTATGAATTGTCAATAAATATAAAAGGGAAAGGTGGAAGCATGCCTCATGTATGAGTACGTGAAATGAGACCAACCTGTTCTTTTTACCCCCGCTTTTGTCCTTGGTTGATGCGGTTGGAAGGACGGTAATATGAAAGGTTCGGCAATTATAGTTTTCTTGGAGTTTCATTAAGCTATAAAATGTGCAATTTCCAACTGTCTGAAGTTGTTGAAGGTGGAAAATGATAGAAACACATTCGGGAATCCCTTAATTGGGGTTTTCTACGAGAACTGTGAGTTGGAAGACAGTAAAAATAATGTACTTTGCCCTATGCAGTTGTTTTGATATTTTATTCGAGTTTCATTGTCGTGAATAAAGCATAGTTATGATGCATACTAAATAATTTGAAAGTCGAATCCGTTAGCATCTGAAACAAATAGATGCGGAAGAACATTTTCAAACAACATAACAAAAAAGATTCCACGTGTCGAAGGCTGAAGGGGAGGAATTAATGCATAGTTAATAACTAACCTTTTGGCTTATTTTCTAATATGAATAACACGCAGTTGTCTAAACGTTGTTTTGAATTTCATTCCTGGTCACTCGCCGGGTGACTTAACTCACTGCTGCAACGTCAGCGTTATTTTACCCTGACCTTACAAGGCGAGAACATATATTGGATTATATATATATTTTTTTACTATTTATAACACTGAATGCAAACGTAGAATGCCACGACCTTCATTGTGAAGAATGGGTATTAACAGCTCAAACTCTACATACTTTACTGGGGAGTTCGCTAAACAACTTTTCAATTTTGCATACTGTAGACTCTGCAGAATAGTGAATTTGACGGTAGGTTCTTCAATATATCTGAGAGATATATTGAAGAACCTACGGTCAAATTCACTTTTTTTAAATTGATAAAAATATCGATTGATGATTCGAACGACGCAACGCACAATCTACGATGACATTATCTTCGTACTAATACCTAGAAAACTCCAACCAAAAAGCTCCGTGTTGAAAAGCAGTAAACAATTAGTAAATATTTCCCTCGATAATCGTCCAATCTTTTTTATTGAATATTGAAGGTTCAGATTAATCGGAATTCCAAGGCTTTTCAATAGAAGGAGTCTATAGCAGGAGTCCTAACACGTAATCGAAAACCTTAATATCAACGTTTTAGTTAAAGTTAGCTCTACTCGCCATGACGTTGGTACCTCCCGGATCAATGGTTTTTGTTACTTCGGAAGACGTACCTAAATACGTTGGTGAAACGTGGAATATGTGTTCATTATCTTTCATTTCTCCTTCGTTATATTAAGCCTTGTATATAACATCACACGCTAACTGAAAACTCAACCAACTTAGTTTCTATCGTGGTCAACGAGTTTTCTGATTCATTGGGTGACAATTTTGGCCCTAAAAGTGAATACAATTTTTGTAAATATTACGTAGGTACCTGAACATCATATATAGGAAGAAATATACCAATCGTGAGGAAGCGAATATATTAGTAACTAGCCGCTCCGGCTCGCTACGCTCGCCTCCACGTCCACCCCCCATTGAATTGCTCGCTTCGCTCGCAAAATTTGGCATGTAGGGAATTTTGCTCGCTTCGCTCGCAAAGTGTGGCATGTAGGGAATGTTGCTCGCTTTGCTCGCAAACGGTAGATCTCTAAGGGTAGGTTTAACTTCTGTAGGGGATGCTGCTCGCTTCGCTCGCTTGAGGAAGTTATACTGCCCACCCAACTTGGCAGACGTTTTTTTCTGTTGGAAATTCTTACAAACAAATTAAATCTTATAAAACTACGTGGAACCACGAAAAGTTTATTAGGAACAGCTGTATATGTATAGGAAAAAACCCGTATTTATTCTTTTGAAATGTCTCTAACGGAAAAGTTCCCCCCATCGCTTCGCCTCGCATACCTATGTGGTATACCTGTGTGTACCTGCTAACATTGTGAAACACCTGAGTCATCGAACCCCAAACACGTCTTCCGAGAGCCTTCTCGCGTCCATGGCACATATAATTTTTCATTTTAATAGCTTCGTCTCGCTTCCGCTCGCAATTTGACCGAGTTCTCGTCACTTTTTTCGATATCCTATTTCGGATTCAGATTCGGCGGGATCAAAGCTGTATTTCGCCCGCGAAAACCGTTCCAAAAAACGTACCTTTATGGGGTATATTTTAATGGGAAAAAACGTAGTTTTTCGTCGGACTTTTCGAGAAAACGGGTCCGTACTCTTGCATTTTTTTTTTTCCCGATACTTTTTTTGCGATCCGATTGCGTCGTCGTCTTCCTCGTTCAAAAACCTACGAAACCGGTATTTTTCCGGAATTTTCGACGGCCGTTTAGAGGGGTAGAGGAAGCGGGGAAGTCCAAAAAGCGCACATTAATTCTTACTTCGACCCCCCTCCCGCCCTACGGCCCATGGTTCGGGTGGGATTAGACAATTTTAAATTCGCTCGTTCCCCCTATCGGAAAATCCCAAGAAGATCCCCCCACTCGTAGACTCCCACCACTCAGCCGTTTGGCCGTGCATAGACACGACAGACAGACAGACGGAGTTTCATTCTTATTAAATCTATATCTATACTATTAATAAGAATGAAACTCCGTTTGTCTGTCTGTTTATTTGTTTGTTTGTCGTGTCTATGCACGGCCAAACGGCTGAGTGGGGGGAGTCTACGAGTGGGGGGATCTTCTTGGGATTTTCCGAAAGGGGGAGCGAGCGAATTTAAAATTTTCTAATCCCACCCGAACCATGGGCCGTAGGGCGGGAGGGGGGTCGAAGTAAGAATTAATGTGCGCTTTTTGGACTTCCCCGCTTCCCCTACCCCTCTAAACGGGCGTTGAAAATTCTGGAAAAATACCGGTTTTGTAGGTTTTTGAACGAGAAAGACGACGGCGCAATCGGATCGCGAAAAAAGTATCGGGAAATGCGTCAAAAAATGCGAGAGTACGGACCCGTTTTCTCGAAAAGTCGGCCGAAAAACTTGGTTTTTTCCGATTAAAATATACCCCATAAAGGTACGTTTTTCGGAACGGTTTTCGCGGGCGAAATACAGCTTTGGGTCCGCCGAATCTGAATCCGAAATCGGATATCGAAAAAAGTGACGGAAAGTAGGTCAAATTGGGAGGGGAATTGCGAGGGAAGCGTTATGCGAGGCGAGCAGGTATACATAGGTACCTACCTTGCGAGCGAAGCGAGAGCCATTTCAACAGAATAAATACGGACTTTGTCCTACACATATACAGGTATACCTTGCGAGCGAAGCGAGCAACATCCACTAATAAACTTTTCGTTTTAGTTTTATAAGATTTAATTTGTTTGTAAGAATTTCCAACAGAAAAAAACGTCTGCCAAGTTGGGTGGGCAGTATAACTTCCTCAAGCGAGCGAAGCGAGCAGCATCCCCTACAGAAGTTAAACCTACCTTTAGAGACCTACCGTTTGCGAGCGATGCGAGCAACATCCCCTACATGTTGGGTGGGCAGTATAACTTCCTCAAGCGAGCGAAGCGAGCAGCATCCCCTACAGAAGTTGAACCTACCCTTAGAGATCTACCGTTTGCGAGCGAAGCAAGCAACATCCCCTACATGTTTCAATTGCGAGCGAAGCGAGCAACATGCCCTACAAACCACACTTTGCGAGCGAAGCGAGCAATTTAATGGGGGGTCCGGGGGGCTTGCCCCCCGGCTGGACGTGGAGGCGAGCGTAGCGAGCCGGAGCGGCTAGTAGTATAGATATCGGATCAATATCCAGATCATAAAACCACTTTTAATCCTGATTACATGATACTCGAGAGATTGGCCGTTTATTGAAACTGTCTTGTTCCACAACTTCCTTGGTTTTTAAAACTAAACTTCCTGATTTCTATTTCAGGATCGAAAATTTATTGGATCAAAACAACTAATTTAAATGTTCACTAAAACATCAATGTAATAATTATTGAATTCATTGTGATTATTACAAACTAACAAAACATAGTTCTTAGTTTATTTGTTCTAGTATTAGTTTTACTTGTCACTCTTTCATTCATATTTATTTCATTAATCTTATTTCCATTTGGAGAGCCAAAAAATTACTATAGCAAACACAACGTAATCCTACAGTCTAATTCGTTTGATTACAGTTGATTCGAATTCTTTGAAAACGTTCACGAACATTTAGCGAATTCAAACATTAGAAGGCAACGGAATCTGAATAGAACGCACAACTGTTGACGCCTGTTGGGTCATTTGAATAATTGCCATGTGAATTATAATACATGGGGAAGATAACAAGCACATAAAGTTTCTTAGCGAAAACGAGTAGCACCTAGATGCGTCTTGGAGTGTGCCTTAATTACTATTTATAATATTCTAAGAGGCAATTAATATTAATGTACACCACCTATGCGCTCTCTGATTCCTGTTTTAAATGTATATAAGCTAATCAATTCAAGGTCAGCATGCTATTACAAATAACGCTTTCAGCTACGAATGTCGGTAATGGAAACACCGAATTTATTCGTGATTTCAAACTTATTATAATGCATGTACTCCAAACTAAATGTCCACAGAGTTGTTTTAAACATATTTTTCGGGAAACACTACATACTTTCAGGTTTTTGACTTCACGTTTCAAAAAACGGTCATACTTAACTCTCATCTTCCAAATGTACAAATAAACCCCGTGGTAAATAGCATTACATTTAATTTCAGATACACCCTCTCAAATGACCCAACATTGGTTAGAAGATCAAGATTACGGTTACTTAAGTAGTCATGGTCATGATTATAGTAGCTAGTACCTGGTCTTATTGATCAAAAACATGGCATTCAAACATTCAAATTGCTGGTTTTGAAAGGGTTCTAAATTATACAAAAATTCATGTTTCGGTTCTAGAGGAACGTTGTATTCAGCGTTCTGGTATTCGCTCCATTTCATTCAACAGGTATTCAAATATTTACACTGGTTCTACTCGTGTTTATACGCTCTACAAGCGAAGAAGAATTTATCAACAGGAGAGTAATGAGAAAATTTTATTAAGTAGATTTATTATCGAGTATATATATAATGGTAAAATACCTATGTGAGAAAAACCCCTCTAAATTCTGAAATTTAGTCATGAAAATTTGAAAATTCAGTAAATGGAGAAAGTTTTTGGGGGAAAACCAGATTTACAACGAGTTTGACAAAATGAGTGGGTTTCTCAGTTTTTTATCTATGTCATACTTTATGCTAAAATGTCGAACATTAAGATAATTTTTATTGTATGGGGGGGGGGGGGGGGGGGGGGGGGGGGTTTGGTCGCTGAGTCTATACGACGTAAACTTTATCAAATACTTCGTATAATTCTAATCTTTTCTGGTTCTGAATTGATTGTACAGGGTGCGGCAGCATAACTTCCTTTTTTAAAAACTTAATAAAACGCATTGTATGAATCAGAAAATTTTTATTCGTTTTTTATAATATAGGCACATACATAAAGTTTTGTTTTACCCAGTTTTGAAGATCAAATCAGGTAGGTGACGTCCCCCATTCTCCATACACTGATTAAACCGGTTTCTGGCGTATGTCATGACTCCAGCCAGTATAGCAGGCGTTATGTTGGCAATTTCTTCCTGGATGTTGTTCTTCAAATCTTGTAGGGTCCTTGGACGGTTCACATAAACACGAGATTTCAAAAAACCCCATAGAAAAAAGTCACAAGGGGTCAAATAAGGAGAGCGGGCCGGCCACTCCAAATCGCCCCTAATTGAGATGCTCTTGAAGTGTGTGCCGTTGCGCCGTCTTGTTGGAACCAAATGTCCCCTAAGTCCAACTTTTTCTATGGGGTTTTTTGAAATCTCGTGTTTATGTGAACCGTCCAAGGACCCTACAAGATTTGAAGAACAACATCCAGGAAGAAATTACCAACATAACGCCTGCTATACTGGCTGGGGTCATGACAAACGGCAGAAATCGGTTTACTCAGTGTATGGAGAATGGGGGACGTCACCTACCTGATTTGATCTTCAAAACTGGGTAAAACAAAACTTTATGTATGTGCTTATATTATAAAAAACGAATAAAAATTTTCTGATTCATACAATACGTTTTATTAAGTTTTAAAAAAAGGAAGTTGTGCTGCCGCACCCTGTATATCTGAATCAACGGTAATCTTAGCACATGCGCCGAGAAGGAATTCTTGTGCCAGGCATATTTCTCTTAATAGTAGTTGAATACTTCGACAATATTTTGATGCAATGAGAATAGGGGAGACGAATGAAAGCCAAAGACTCAAGGCAACCCACGGATCTGCACAGAAGAGCAACTCAACATTGAAATAATAAACCATAAGGTAATAATTTCCATCTTTTTAGATCGTTGTTTGAAATCTCTATCTCTATTATTTATAAGAATGAAACTCCGTCTGTCTGTTTGTCTGTCTGTTTGTCTGTCTGTCGTGTCTATGCACGGCCAAACGGCTGAGTGGGGGGAGTGTACGAGTGGGGGGATCTTCTTGAGATTTTCCAAAAGTGGGAGCGAGCGAATTTAAAATTGTTTAATCCCACCCGAACCATGGGCCGTAGGGCGGGAGGGGGGTCGAAGTAAGAATTAATGTGCGCTTTTTCCACTTCCCCGCTTCCCCTACCCCTCTAAACGGCCGTTGACAATTCCGGAAAAATACGGGTTTCGTAGGTTTTCCTACGAGGAAGACGACGGCGCGATCGGATCGCGAAAAAAGTATCGGGAAATGCGTTAAAAAAATCCGAGAGTACGGACCCGTTTTCTCGAAAAGTCCGCCGAAAAACTTGGTTTTTTCCGATTAAAATATACCCCATAAAGGTACGTTTTTCGGAACGGTTTTCGCGGGCGAAATACAGCTTTGGGTCCGCCGAATCTGAATCCGAAATCGGATATCGAAAAAAGTGACGTTAAGTCGGTCAAATCGCGAGCGGAAGCGAGAAGAAGCGTTTAACATCAGAAATTAATTTTGCCGTGTTCGCGAGAAGGCTCTACGAAGTCAGGGGTTCGATGAGGCGGGGCTTGCACCTGACGAAAACGGGTTGCGAGCAGGTACACGCACTTACGTCTTGAAGGGTATACAGGTATACCTTGCGAGCGAAGCGAGAGCCATGTCAACAGAATAAATTCGGATTTTTTCCTACAAATATACAGCAATACCTTGCGAGCGAAGCGAGCAACATCCCCGAATAAACTTTTTATGGTTCCACGTAGTTTCATAAGATTTAATTTGTTTGTAAGAATTTCCAACAGAAAAAAACGTCTGCCAAGTTGGGTGGGCAGTATAACTTCCTCAAGCGAGCGAAGCGAGCAGCATCCCTTACAGAAGTTAAACCTACCCTTAGGGATCTATCGTTTGCGAGCGAAGCGAGCAACATTCCCTACATGCCACACTTTGCGAGCGAAGCGAGCAATATTCCCTACATGCCCCCCGGCTGGACGTGGAGGCGAGCGTAGCGAGCCGGAGCGGCTAGTTATTAATAAGAATGAAACTCCGTCTGTCGCTCTGTCTGTCTGTCGTGTCTATGCACGGCCAAACGGCTGAGTGGGCCGGATCTACGAGTGGGGGGATCTTTTTGGGATTTTCCGATAGGGTGTATAAGCGAATTTAAAATTTTCTAATCCCACCCGAACCATGGGCCGTAGGGCGGGAGGGGGGTCGAAGTAATAATTAATGTGCGCTTTTTGGACTTCCCCGCTTCCCCTAAACGGCCGTTGACAATTCCGGAAAAATACGGGTTTCGTAGGTTTTCCTACGAGGAAGACGACGGCGCGATCGGATCGCGAAAAAAGTATCGGGAAATGCGTCAAAAAAATGCGAGAGTACGGACCCGTTTTCTCGAAAAGTCCGCCGAAAAACTTGGTTTTTTCCGATTAAAATATACCCCATAAAGGTACGTTTTTCGGAACGGTTTTCGCGGGCGAAATACAGCTTTGATCCCGCCGAATCTGAATCCGAAGTCGGATATCGAAAAAAGTGACGGAAAGTAGGTCAAATTGGGAGGGGAATTGCGAGGGAAGCGTTTAACATCAGAAATTAATCGACCACGGGCCGCCGTTACACAACGTTGCTTACCTGAAGGGACCCTCACAGGGGGGTTCCCATTTGCACTTCTACGCAATACCTTGCGAGCGAAGCGAGAGCCATTTCAAATAATAAATACGGACTTTGTCCTACACATATACAGGTATACCTTGCGAGCGAAGCGAGCAACATCCCCGAATAAACTTTTCGTGGTTCCACGTAGTTTCTAAGATTTAATTTTTTTGTAAGAATTCCCAACTGAAAAAAACGTCTGCCAAGTTGGGTGGGCAGTGCAACATTCCCTAATAAACTTTTCGTGGTTCCACGTAGTTTTATAAGAATTAATTTGTTTTTAAGAATTTCCAACAGAAAAAAACGTCTGCCAAGTTGGGTGGGCAGTATAACTTCTTCAAGCGAGCGAAGCGAGCAGCATCCCCTACAGAATAAATACGGACTTGCGAGCGAAGCGAGCAACATCCCCTAATAAACTTTTCGTGGTTCCACGTAGTTTTATAAGATTTAATTTGTAAGTAAGAATTCCCCAACAGAAAAAAACGTCTGCCAAGTTGGGTGGGCAGTATAACTTCCTCAAGCGAGCGTAGCGAGCAGCATCCCCTACAGAAGTTAAACCTACCCTTAGGGATCTACCGTTTGCGAGCAAAGCGAGTAAAATTCCCTAAATGCCATACTTTGCGAGCGAAGCGAGCAACATTTTCTACATGCCAGACTTTGCGAGCGAAGCGAGCAACATATCCTACATGCCAGACTTTGCGAGCGAAGCGAGCAATATTCCCTACACGCCACACGTTGCGAGCGAAGCGAGCAACTTAATGGGGGGTCCGGGGGGCTTGCCCCCCGGCTGGACGTGGAGGCGAGCGTAGCGAGCCGGAGCGGCTAGTAAATAATATGATTGACATTCAAAAACCACATTGAAAGTTTGAAACCACTGAACACCACTCAAAGTTTCATGCCAGAACTTTGTGCGATTTCTACTAGATAGATCATGGGAGCCTAATTGTAGCTTCTTCCCTTAACACGCTGCAAAAATATTTCAAAATGATCCCCTTCTTGTGAATAACTTGCTTTTGAATTTTCAGATCAAAGAAGTCCAAATGGCCGCTGCCATTATTCGGATGACACAAAAACTACATTTTTCTTTCTACCAGAAAATAATTTGAAGCACGTGAACGGCACAGACCTTTGAAAATGCACGGCTCGCCCAGTGTTCGAGTTAGGTAAGGAGATATTTTAAGATCGTGCTACCTCGACGGTGATCCGCCGGATGCTTTTAGTGCCATAGGTCAAGATCCTTGCAATTGTCGGATACCTTCTGCACCCAGTTGATCCTTTACCGCACGCTCGAGAAAATCAGCTCGACTCTTTAGAATCCGATGCTCTTCTGCTTTTATAAGCTAATACAACTCCAAGAAATCAGCCTTATCATGCTACTGTTATCAAAATTTTAAAAGAAGGGGAAAGTATGCTACGTCTGATTTTTTTAAAAGTTGGAATGAAATGAAATGAAATGGAATTGCATAAGGTACACAACCTGTACAATACGGAGTTCTCAAAACTGTACAAAATGAAAATAAAATACAAGACCAAACTCTGCATGGTTATGATGTAATTATAAAACAGTGAAAAGTATAGTAAGTGCCACCAAAAAAAAAAAAAAAAAAAAAAAAAAAAAAAACCATAAAAAGAACAATCATAACAATACTTCTACGCATGTTATAATACAAGTAAGTACCAATAAAAATCTAAACGGAGAAAAAAATTCACATGGAAATAATAAATTTCTATAATACAAAAAATTTAATAGTTCTCCCCTACAAGACCCGTGTCCTCAATTATATTACCTAAAAAGGATCTAATTTTCATGTATGATGTAAGAAAAGCACCAAAAATCGTAGCTCCCCATTCATTTTACATTTTAATAAATGTACTGTAGTTCGTTGGTTTAGATAAGGAGTTCCTAGGTAACTCAATCTCTTGCTACATGATTGCGGAGATCAGATGATTATATGGAATACAGTTTCCAGCATTCTAGAGTTACAGAGAAGACAGGCTTTTGATTGGTCAACTAAATAAAACTTTTTTTCCCAACTGTATTGGATACATTTGTCGCTGGTGAGCCTGAATTGAGCTATGGCTCTTTTCAGATGTATTGATACGCCTGTTTCCAAATAGCCATCCATACCAGGATCTGGGTAGTATCTCAAATTCTCAATACTATATGAATAATACATTGTCCTTTCCAGATCCTGGTATCTATTCCGAATATCTAAAGCGTGCAAAACTATAAACCTCGAATTTGCAAGCTCTTCCGGGTTTTGATTGTCCAGCAGTCTCAGGAAACCTAAATCCATTAAAATAAATTTAAACAGCGCTCTAACGCACCGATAAACTAGTCATATTGTTTAGCAACCGAGGCAGCCTCCTGAAGAGATTGCAGAAGACTACACATAATTTACCCAATTTTTTCTTTATTTTCATTGACTTATTTAACAACGATACTATTAGAACTAGTTTGCTCATAATGCCTACTAGTATAGCAAAAAGTAGTATCGTATTCGAGAACACACGATAGTTACCATGAACCCACACAACTCCATTTGCTCAACCAACCTGCGTCCCACACAATCAATGACCCTATCCGAATTAATTCTATTGTGGTTCAACGCTAAACCGTCAAATTGAGACACTTCTCTCTGATTTAGGTCACCTATAATACGTACATTCCAATCCCCAATTATGATGACTTGCCAATCGTCATTAAGTTTGGAGTATTGTTTTTTAAAAGTACTTTTTCTAAACGTTCTAACTCTATCAAATCGTGTTGCTGATTAGGTAAATGAAAACTCAAGAAACGAGTTGTTAAATTTAGGAATAAGTAATTAACGTTCCTTGAACCTATCTCGAATTTTCTCACGCTACTCAAACAATCCTGCCACCTTATTCCTCGTGGAAACGTAAGTGGAGAGTGAAATACTGCTTTAATCCTGAACAATGGGTTGTTCCTGTTCTTAACCACTTACAACATGAGGAAGTGATGGGGGGATATGAGGAACAGATACCGTTGATGAAAGTGGCTGTCTGACTCTGGTCTCGATGACGGTTAGACAACGCTTCCGCTTTTTGAGGTTTTCCAGTCCACTTCCTTCAAAAGTGATTTGCTTCGTATTTACATCACTTAGGGGGAGTAAATAAAATTGTAAACATACAATAAAACGCTGCAAATTATTAAACAAAGTTTTATTATTTCTGTATTTGGTAGCCCTTCTACAGAGATCACTGGTCTGCAATTATTGAACCCCGTTTGAAGTAGGTAGGTATAGGTATTTATTATCGAAAATCGGAGCTTCGCGCCTCGCAAATGGGTTTACTGCATTACAGCACCAGAAACCCATTATTTCACGCTTTTTAGTAAAGTTGAAGAACAAAACGATCTATGACTAATTCATGTTATCATGTAAAAGGGTTGCAAGGGATTGCAACTGTATATTGTTTTGAACCACGTTTGTTTACGTGCACATTAATAGGAATTGATTAGAGTTGATTAGAGAAAAAATCAGTCTCAGAGGACCCTCAACTGTCTTCCGTATTTAATATAATTGTTTTTAACCTGTCATATAGGCGCTCTATCCCAAATTTCAGCTTCGTCTGTCGACCAGGACAGAATTTAGCCTGTGAGGTCCCTCAGCTAAACACTCCACCTCCATAAATTGTGAATGTATTCTACGTGTTCCAAAAGCGCTCCATTTCAAATTTCATGATTGTGAGTCGATTGGGAATGAAATTAGCATCTCAGGACCCTCAGCTGATCAGTGCGCCTCGTAATTGTTTTCAAGGTGTCCCAAAAGGGGCGCCCCGTTAAATTTCAGTACCTTCAGAGGATTAGAAAAGGAATTAGCTTTAGGGGTCCCACAGCTGATCAGAGTCCCTCTCTATATAGTCCTACCTAATTGTATTGTAGAAGTAAATTGTTGTAGGTAGATGGTTTACGAGTCAGGATGCGTAGGATCCTAAACGCAAAACTCTATCTACCTAGTCTATAATCATTAAACGGAATCTATTACACCTACAATATCTAAAAAAATTTAACTACATAGTCGTAGATGCTTTCCGGACATTAATATTAAATAACTACACTTTACTAGTCCTTCTGTATTTAGTGCTGACCAAATGAAGATCAATGAGGTGATCAGCTACCTACTCTTCACAAGTCCATCTTTTGGATTCAGAAGTTATAAATAAACTCGATTTCGGGAAGCCAGAATCCCCTTGGAATTATATCAGCTGATACGAACTTTTAATTTATAAATATAGTAGCAAGGTCGCAGTTGTGTACATCACTAATTAAATGTAAATAGTTTTGTCACAAAAGCCATCAGCAAAAAATCTAGCCGATAATAGTACGGTAATGATAATAGTCTTGTTAATTTGAAAATGTTCTACATAGGTAGGTTTTATATATATTTAAATAATTCGTGACTTAGTCAATCTATGGAGCCAACACCGCTGACTCGATCCGGTTGGAAGTTGAGGGTTGGTTCCTTCGTTTATCGAAGGATTCCGTAGACTGCTAAACTTCCCAGAAAGTCCCACATGGCCATGACCTCTCAAGGGGCGGGGGAGGGGGTGCAACATGATCTCTGAAGCTGCCTGATTACTAACTAAATTACGTATCACGTAAGAGAATTGTTGAGGGGAATCAATATTATTCTACGTTGGATAGATAATTACATAACAAAACAATTCTGTAATCAATTCGGGTTGTGGTAAAATGTTTTTACAGAGCTTTAAGAAGGGAGAGATCTTGCTGCGTACGCGTTTAAACGATTCTAATAATAATACGCACGCAAAAAGTTATGTTGTTTGCATTAATTTTTGTGGGAGAATACTGAGTACCTAATTTAGGTAGGCTTTACGTACTGCCAACAGTGGCAAGCGTGCTTTTTAAATATTCATTTTCGGTCTGCATCCTACACTTCTGACGTTCTGCGTGTTCGCTTGGAATAGTGATACGCAAAATAAGTCTTGGGCCGCCATCTGCTAACGGCAAACTATGATACAGCAAGATTGACAAGGCGCGTTGTAGACTAGAACGCCATGAATTAAAGATGGTTGCAGATGTCACTCTCCGATATGAAATGATTGCAGATTATGTGGAAAATGGTTGAAGGAGGAGCTTCCTCATGAAATTGAGATCGTGATCTCTAACGCCGGAATGCGGCTTGTTATAGGAATGTTGCGGTAAGCAGGCTGCTATACATCCTATGGCCGTCAGAATAGAGCTATGTAGGTCGATCGTGCTGTCAGACAATGGTAGGAAATAAATAATGATTTCCATAAAAAATGAGATGGGAACAGTGTAATGTGCGCCGTTTATCCTATTAAGTCATTCGATCTCCATAGTTTATAATACGCAGCTAGCAATAACATGAATATTGCTTTTGCGAATTATGGTTCCACTGTAATTATTCGTTTGGCTACTATTTTCAATATTAATCGAATCAGCTCAATAATAATAAGTAATATTTTCATCAAAGGATTTTTATTGAATTCTTCTGATTACAATAAAGTAGCATTATTCTTTACACAATTTAAACACCCACCTTTTAATTTCATGCTGACAAAGATTTCCACATCGTTTTATAAATACCTAGGCTTTGCACGTTAAAATACCTAGTTTATCGCAACAAACTTACCTATATGAATGCATTGGTATTATGCATATACATATATATAGTTTTAGTTATGATTTAGCTATGGTTTTAGTATGCTCTTGCTTAACAAATATATTTAAAAAAATATTCTTTGATAAGCGGAGTTGGTGAATCAGAAAATAGTGATCCTCAGGATTACCTATCGTATGTAGGCAATTACGTCTAGTAGGGGTCTCTCTGCAGGCACCAGGAAATCATAACCTTAACAACCGAATCGCGCATTCTATACCCTTGAGTCGCCAAATAGTTAAGCCGATTTTGAGCGTTCTGTGAAACGACAAATCACACCTTAAGTGCAGCTTCTAAAGACCTCCGCGAAGGTTCGAGGCTAACACGAAGCCAAATTACCAATCCGAAGCAAAAACTATCGATTTGTCTTCCCAAGGAAGGAGTCAAAACGTCGTGAAGGTCAAGGGGCACAAAACTTGCCTTTACCGTACGCCGCCGACGTTGACCGGTTGTGCAACAGACAAAAGCGAGCTGAGAATCCGCTCGTCCGTAACAATTTTGTTGAAACGATCAACCGCAGTGTTTCAAGCTCTCGCACATTTCCAATACACCGGAAAACAAGAGCGCAGGTAAGGTGGTAAAGATGTTGGACCCCTTACGAACTTGAGTCATTAATCTAAGTTGAATCATTTGCTTTTGAATTCTACTCATAGGACCAGTTTTATAAAACGACAACATATAATATACAATAAATAACAGTTTACAAGTGGAAAAAAACGAGGGAAAAAATCTGTCAAGTTGGTGTAGCACATTGCTTCAGCGTATCCATAATATGACTGTATATATGATCGAAATGTTTTAAATAATCTTAGAAGATTCTTCAGAGATTTTTGGGTGGGCGGGGGGGGGGGGGGGGGGGGGATTATAGTCGTTTATTAGTTCTGATTGTACAGTCTTGAAGATATATGTGTGATGAGAATGGTGAAACGTCTGAGTTCAGGGCACGACTGAAAGCCTCTAGACAGTTCTGCAATCTCAAACATTCCGACGGAGATTCGATTTTGGAATATATTTTGAGATCATCTGCGAATAGTAGGAACTAGACTCCATCAAGGACTTAATAGAAGTTATTTGAATCTAGTAAGAAGATGAGGAGCCCGGGATGTAATCCCTTAGGACGAACCATAGTCGTACTAACCGCCGAATAGCTAGCTATCAAGTCAAGTGGCCACCCAATGAATTCGACATTGACAGAATGATCCGATGAGAGAGACTATCAAATGCCTTCGAAAGTCAGTTGAGTAAGTGATTTTGATGCCTCTCTCCAAAAGCCCGAAGAGTGAAGACCTGGAACACCAGTAAGTTGGGAATAGTCGACCTCTCTCGCACAAAACCATGTTCGGGTAAAATATAAGACAAAAGCAATAGAGCCGATTGCTCAACAACTAATTTTTCAAAAATGTTAGGGTTAGAAATCGAGCTTATAGGCCCGTGTTGTTCAATGTTTGATTTCTTTCCACTTGTATGGACTGGGGTTACATAAGACACCTTCCTGGGGATTGGAAAGACCCCAGTAGACAAGGATCTATTGTACAAGGAAGCCAATGGGCGTAATAGACGCAGTGGCTTCAGCAAAACCTTAACATCATCCGAACTCACCCCCTCACACGCACACAGAGAAATACACAGACAGACCGAAACCTAAGTTGATGATAAAGGTCTCAAATGTAAAATTAAAGCGGAAATTTTGATTTTTGGGAAAAAAATATCATCACCCAAAGGTTAATCAATGCTTCTTTTAACTATAGGTAGATTAGTAAGCTATAAGTATAGGCGTTTCATGGAGTTACAACCCCAATGAATTTTACAGATTAACCGACTCCAACCAATACCAATACCAATTTGATGTCTGTCAACGGTCTTTTATAAATTACAGGTGGAGGACTGTCAAACCTGACGAAATTGTTAACCAACCTCGGCTCTCATCAAAATGATAACCTAATAAATAAATAATAATAATAATAAGTTTCCTGAGAGGTTTTAGGGCGATTTTTAAATTGCTTTTTGAGGTTTCGATGGTTAGGTGTTTATCAAAAGTCTTTTGTTACCACGGAGTAATATTGGCGGCCATTCTTTGCTGAATTGTGCTAGGTATATACAAGCAGGGTGATTCACCTATTGCGTGTTATGAGGCTGCAGCTGCTCATTGAGCTATTTGTGTTTGGTTCATTACATAACCTCATGTTGAAAAATTACTCATAGTTCCCTTTATAGTTTAGGTTGCTTTCACTCCCGGTTAGCATGAGGAGAACATAATATTCCTACTTACCACCATGTTTCGCTAGAATCTCTCTCACACATAAACTTAGTTGGCCGGTACCAATCCTACAGTAGGAGCTACAATACAAATTTCCTTCAACGCAGCTATTTTTTTTCGAATTACGTAACTGTTGATGAGATCTCCCTCATCTACATGTCTTCCCTTTTTGTGCGGAAAAATATATTTTGGCGATATATAGAGATATTAACTATAGTAATATCAATACAACACCTGAATAATCGCATAGCCTTAAAGACTTGACATCGATGTAACCTCTCACGTAAAATCTTTCTGTAAATGACCGTTATTGTTACAAATTTGTTCATTTATAGTTTAACGGGTCACATGTAGTTCATTGTCATGTACACTGTATTGTAAACTTGTACAGTTGTAATGGTAGTTTTATGAAACCGGGCCCTGAAGGTGAATCGCTAACAAATAATAAATATCAACATTTGTGGAGTCCTTCACAATTGGTATTACCTACATTTACATTTATGTGGGCTGAACGAGGGATTAATTTAGATGTTTTCCAAAAACCACCTTGTCCGTGAAATTCCGTGTTCTGAGTAGGGGTATAAAAAATCCATACTTATTATATTCTTCAGTTTGGTTTCAGTGCCCCTCCTTAGTCTGAGCGGGATCATCGGTATGCAGGACTCGGGGCTTGTTCGATGGAAGGCTCCGATTTACATCCTAATTAGGTTTCCGCAAGACTTCTCAGATTAGCACATCGTCTTCTCGAATCGCACCTCTAACAAACATACGATGGTAAGTGTTGATGCTTACATGCTTACTAAATATGCTTAGGTTTTGATACATAGAAATAGTTGCCTTAAGTATAAAATTCGGTTATAACGGAGCTGGGGAGATTCGCAAGTGTTACCGTTCGATAAAGCGTGAAAAAAAATACGTAGAAATCGGCCCCAAACTCGAATTTTCGAAGAGGGTCATTTTTCAAGAAAACCCTCGATTTCATGGAAACCATGTTTTTCAAAATTAAATCATAGTTTTCTCCCACAATTAGCAACGTAAAAGTAAAATTTACTACACCGTTGGAAAGGTGAGATTTTGGTGCAGTTTTTAACGTCCCTGCATTTCGAAAACATATTAGTTTTTATTGTTCAATTCTCAATTAAAAAAACTCAAGATTTCCCAAATAAGGTAAAACTTTCTTTTCACGGGGCTCATTCATGTCTCCAACCTTGATTCTTAAAAAAGATCAGACATCTATCTGATAGGAAATTTATTGTTCTTTCCTACCTTGAATTTACACTCAACTTATCCTCAAACTTGAATTTACACTGAAAATTAAGGGAGTTATGATCGTTTTAGTGACAAAAGGTCAAAAACACGAAAAAACTCTAAAAATTGAATTACTCGGAAATTAAGCGTTAAAAAAAATTTCTAGGAGAAACTTCGATATCAGAAATAATAAGCTCTAAAGTTGATTCCTGGCCGATGATCTACCCTTAACGTTTACACCCTGTGTATATATACCTATAAACTACTTTTCCTTCACTATTCCTTATACAGTGTAGCCTCACATACCTACCTACAATACAGTACGTCCGCATTCTTCTACCGATCCATGCTATCTTTCCATTAATGAAAGAGAGAATAATTAACAATAATAATAGAATAATATATTAAATATAATACAAATGGAAAACATAAAATAGAGAAGTACAAATTCCTTGGGATCAAATACAGGTTAGTAAAATTCAATCAGTCAGCAATTCCATTATCTTCAAGAACATTACTATCAAGAACCGATGAAGTTCTGCTCGAGTTGCTGGAAACAGCTCATTAAAGTCACTTTCGTCGGTGACCGAAACGCCGCGCCGGTCGCTACGCCGAGCTGTTCAAGTTTATGGCCTCTCTAAAACAACGTTAATGATAGTCACGCGTTCCAATTTACACAGTAGAAGATCATGTCAGTCGTGAAATGAAACAAAGAAAAACATGCCAGTTTCGCAGTAAATCAATGTTTGCAATCATTATATTCAGCCAAGATACCTATTGTTTATTCCATTAGACATTTTGATTCAAGAGGAATTTTTTATTTGAAAATTCGACTTGGTGTTAGGTATTAAGAGCTCAATATTTCGAATTTAAGGTATTTCGTATGTTAAGTGATATTAAGCTAAGTGATGTTATATGATTATTAACCTGATATTAGGTAAATCAACCATATATCTTCTATATCTTACAGTTTAAATCTTAAAATAAATAAATAAACCAAAATATTAGTAATAAATAAAAATAAAATAAACAAATAAACAAATTAATCAAATCTCTAAGGTCATCAATTTACGAATTCCCTTCACGAACACAAATGAAATGCAGGCATTCTCATTATTTTTATGATACAAAGGAATAAAGCAGAATTTCCGAAAATTCTCGTTGATTTGTGTATTTATTACGAGTATAACAAATTTAGGAAGCAACCTGACGCTGCAATGGAGGTAACGTTAGGGATGGATTTGTAACATGAAGTGGTGAACACGTTTAGTTTCTTGGTGCAAGGAGGTAATCAAATTGATCAGAGTCTCGAACTAGGATTTGTGGGTAAGGGCTATGATGTTTGAATAAATATCTATCTATACCTGCTGAAATAACAAACCTTTGTGTAATAATTTTCCAGCATTTTTTCAATGGTATACACAATTAAGGTGCGAATATATTCGGATGAATTCATCTAGGTAGTTGCAGTAGCTGAATCACTGTTGAACTGTTCTTCCACTGTGGCAACTTGAATATTAGCTCTTTCCATTATTCCGATTAAAAGGACCTGACGCTGCAATGGAGCTAAAGTTAGGGATGGATTTGTAACATGAAGTAATGAACACGTTCAGTTTCTTGGTGCAAGGAGGTAACCAAATTGATCAGAGTCTCGAACTAGGATTTGTGGGTAAGGGCTATGATGTTTGAATAAGTATCTATCTATACCTGCTGAAACAATAAACCGCTGTTTCCAAAATTTTTTCAATGGCATACACAATTATTAAGGTGCCAATATATTCGGACGAATTCATCTTGGCAGTTGCAGTAGCTGAATCACTGTTGAACTGTTCTTCTACTGTGACAACTTGAATATTAGCTCTTTCTATTATTCCGATTAAAAGGTTCTGATTTGTACGAAACTACTTGTCACTTGAAGCGGGAAGCAGGTACAACAGCCGCATATTTGCGGGTGAATAATAATGGTTACATTAAACATGCAAAGATTCGAATCGGCGGACAACTAATTACGGGCCAGAAAACCGCGGAGACGGGCGCACCAAGCCTCGCATTCCGTCCTTGGGCGTCGCAACGTCTGATATGAGGCAACGAGGACACGCGCGTTTTCTTGTGTTCCTTACATGGGACACCCCCAACTTGTGCCGATTCAGTTTCACCTGCGATTGGTAAATTGCGGACCGGAACGAATAAATAATTATTATTGAGAAGTTATTTCATGAAATCAAACGAGGAGGTTTCGTTCTGGAATGTAATTGAAGGTTATGAAAAATCTCAAACTTCGGTTGCTCATGAGCTTTGATTACAGCTGCATATACATGCATTCAGCATCTGTCTCTCCTTCTATAGTACATCATCATTCGATGAAACCTTACATATCATCCCTTCTTCCAAGTTGAGTTGGTGCTCTATTTATTTATTGGTCTTCAATAACCGCTACTATATAATGATGACTAATTGTGACTAATTATGTCAGATAGTAAAAACCTAATCAGGAGTAGAGAACCGTCCAACAGGGGTTTCAAGCGAAACTCTTGTGCCGTTGAGCCGCCTTCTTAAGTCTCGAGAAATTTTACGATGAGGTGACTGTTGATCCAAACAAAAAATTCATTCTAGGAATGTTTGTTAACGTACCTGTATTGTTCTTACAGAACAAGGTTTCACCGTGCACTGTAATAATTTTGTAAAGCTACTCTTTTTATTATGATTCATTTAGGTAGGTACTCACTATCCTGATCATGAGTTCTAAAAGGTTAACCACTAAAAATCAACATTTCTTCCATCTGGGACACGGATCATACCAATTAAAATCATATTTGGGACGTAGCGAGAAGCATGAAACCTCTTGTTCTTGCGAGTTTTTGAAGAAAATGAAGCTATTAAAATGGAAATCCGTTTTGAGACATTCTGAGACGATTTCTTGATATCTATCATTCCAGTAAAAATATCGCTAAAAATCAGCAGATCTATCTCCCCCAAACATCCATTTGAGTGGGTTGGCATTGTTTCATCACTCACTTCCATGCCAGAAATCTGACCTGTTAAAGTTAAGGAGTCACAAATATTATTGTTTGGGACACAGAACAGCTGATCTAACTTCCTATACAATACCCACTACGTACAACTACAATAAAGCTCAAAACCTATTGACCTCAAGAAATTTAATTAAAAAAATTTAAAAAATCAGCTAGAGTCTCAGCACACGTCTGTATATATATATATATATATATATATATATATATATATATATATATATATATATATATACATATGTTTGGTATATTTATATATATGTTTGGTGACAGTTTATACAGTTATGGTACTTGTATCTTAATTTTCTCCACCAATTCAGCTTACCATACTAACTGAGTTCATATGGTCTTCATATTCGAATTAAGAAATTTCCAAATACCCTTTAAATTATAGCTCTTTGGATCAAGTCATTGTCAGTCCTCATAAGGGGCATAAAGGAGGAACCTTTCGATATTGCCAATGCCGTTCATCGATTTGCGAAACAACCAATATTCAAGACCAATCAGCTCGAACCTTCCTCTTTGCCTTCAAATAAGTAGATAAACAGCAGAGAAACAGGCTTAACTCCAATTACTGTTAGAGCCAATTGCACCCTCGCTCGATCTAAACAGAGAGTTTACTTATAGACCGACCGACTGACCCCCTTATGTTCCCTACCCGTTCGGCACAGTTTTATGTAATGTGTGGGCGGCGCTGAGGGTTTTTCTACCTTCCATGACCCTCACACCTCGCTGCGCATTCCAAATAAAATAATCTAACTCGTATAGGTGCGCACAACATGTGCCAACAATTTTTACTATCAAGGTCCAGGTTGCACAATTTCAATCGTAATTGAACTACGATGCAATTCAATGCTTCTAAACCGTCGTTTAGAAAATGCTGGGACATGATTAGAGACGCAGCAAATTATTACTCAAAGGTGTATTATTCCTGCATTAAATAGCCCTTCTACGCAGTTCACTGGTCTATAATTATTAAACGTATAGTCTACAGTACGTTATACTAGTTGTTCTTTACGTAACAAGAGCTGACATCTAAGTACAGCTGTTAATCAGAATCTAAGTATTTCGACACAAACGTGGAAATCCCACCAACTTAAAGTTAATGAGAGAGAAAAAAATAATAATAATAAAATAAAATAAAATAAAGAAAAAACACCTTGGTCTGATGGACACGCTAATTCAATTTATTGAAGGGATTTCTATTTATAAAAAATTTAAATTTATCTCTTTTTTTTAATATTTCAGTCCTTTAACGCTACCCTATAGGGTTGATCAAAGTTAACGCCGAGGTTATTGGATGAACTGGACGCCACGTGTGATTTTTTTTACCCACTTTTCATAAACTTTAGAAGGTGGACGGACGGATTTAAGAAAATATATTTATATTTGTTATTTTGCAATTCTACGCGTCTTGAAACGTAAACGGACGGATTTAGAGGGGGTAAACATTTTTATCTTGGTCGAGTATAAAGTTTCAATATTGAAAATAAGAAACCAAAGCCGTTAAATGGTTCAAAGATGACGTTTAATATTTATACCTTTGGTTATTTACGATCCCAATTCGTATATAGGTAAGTAATATTTTTTGGACAGGACATCGTGAGACGGAATTTCAGTAGGCACCAAAATAGCTACATCTCTATCTCTATTATACTATAAGAATGAAACTTTGTCTGTGAGTGAGTCTGTGTTCGTAGGTTTTTGTACGAGGAAGACGACAGCTCGGTCGGATTGCGAAAAAAGTATCGGAAAATGCGTTAAAAAATGAAAGAGTACGGACCCCTTTTCTCAAAAATTCCGACGAAAAACTTCGTTTTTTCTCATTAAAATATACCCCATAAAGAGACGTTTTTCGGGACAGTGTTTGTGGGCGAAATACAGTTTTGATTCCACCGAATCTGAATCTGAAATCGGATATAGAAAAAAGTGGAAGTTGGATAAAACGCGATGGGAAGGGAGGCGAAGCGATTAAAATGAGAAGTTAAATGAGCCTGCCGTATCAGGAATGTTGCGACGCAGGCCCTATTTACCTGAATGGGAACCTCTTGAAGGAAGGAACCTTTCCGTTTGAAAGACATTTCAACAGAATAATAGACGGGGTTTTTCCTACACATATACAGCTCTACCGAGCGAGCGAAGCGAGCAACATTCCCTATATACATCGGATTTCAACGAGGGGTTTCCTACACATCTACAGCCATACCGTGCGAGCGCAGCGATCAACATTCCCTATATACATCGGATTTCAACGAGGGTTTTTTTACACATATACAGCCATACCGAGCGAGAGAAGCTTGCAACGTCCCCTACACACGTTAAACCTACCCTTAGGGATCTACCGTTTGCGAGCGAACCGAGCAACATCCCCTACATGTTTCAATTTTAATACATCTGAATGGGGGGGGACTGTATACAGCCACACCTTGCGGCTAGTTTTGTATTATAACCCCTTAAAACGTAATTATACTTTCTTTGGCATTCAGTACTTTTCCCATTTATTCAAATCAAAAACGTTTTTCCCCATTCAGCTCTGCTTGCGGATTGTTCAATATATTCTTTGGAATTAAGTGATAACGCTCACTAAAATGTCGAACAACATTAGACAACTTGTTTGTATGCCTGGATGTTTTCAACATCTACACTACATTCAAAATCATTGAGCGTGCTGTTTCCCTAAATGGGGTCAAGATTCGTTGAATTATTGAAAGATAATTATTATTGTTTGGCTCAATTGATTTTCAAGGGTAAAATCGAAGTGTTTAACTTTTAGTCCGTTCATATATTTTTGCAGCGCCTATCATTGCACGAATAATAATTTATTAATGCTTATGTTGTTACACATGATGTGTATTGTGTACCCTAGTAAGCATGTTAAAATCCCTTGAAACACTTTTAAAATTAATAGCAGATGTGATGGCATTTGAGCATTTGGAAATAATGTTCGCATTGTATTTAATTTCGCAATATTTTGACGTCATTATATGTTCTTTTGACGTTGTTGTAAGTTTTCATAGAAATATATTTGAAGAAACACATCAAAATGCCTACAAGAAACATAAAGAGGAAAAAAAAACTTGGACTATAACAACATCATATCAGTTTATCTGACTTAACTCAGGAGTGGGATCCGTCTTTATACTTTCCTTTTTAAGTCGAAGAAAAACAATAGAAAATAGATAGTACTAGTTCATAGTCATTTCGAAAGGACGATTCAGCTATTTCGGTATGCATTAGATAAGTGGAATAAGTGGTAGCTCGTATGTTTTTCTTCGATGCATTTATAATATTTCCCATAGGTACCTTGAAAAATGCAGATGAAACTCATCAAAGAAACAAACTTTCAAAATCCCAAACAAACTTAAGCGTGAGGAGTATTTTAGGGGGGTTTTTTTTACTTTCGTATCCACAGACCCCCCCCCCCCCCCCACCCATCAATTACTTAAGAATATGTCTATATTCTTCCTTTTGATTCTCGGCGCATAATATACGTGTTACGTGTTTCCATGACTTCACTTGGAAATATTTCTATTTTCGGTAATCGAAGACAGCTGTTCAAGCGCCCAGGGTTGTTGTGAGGGCGGATCTGGAGAAAGGAATGTGACGTCACATGATCCGCGGCATTGCAAGGACGTCTCCCCGCTCCTTATCACCTCTGACCAAACGTGCTCATTACCATCAGAAGCGTCTGGCGGTCAGCGACTCGTCTAAATAGCATATACTCGTATCATTAGATATCGATAGAAAAATTGTAACTTACAAATTCGTTGTGATCTTAGTAGTGATTTAATGGGAATAGAATAGACTTTCTTGCACGTAATTGACATTCCCTCGAATTTGCCCATACACATAATTGAGTTTTTATTATATTTTAATTGGAAGCACTAATACATCCATTTATGAGTTTTGTGAGCCATCTTGTTGCCCTATTCTCTGTTCTTACTTGATAACTGTATTAAAGGTCCATAAACTCTACGATTAGAAGAGTCCAATATATGTTCCTCTTATTGATGATACGGAAGGATATCCCTGGGACGTCTGTTTTCTGTTGACCGGAATTTCTTACCGATGGATGCCTATCAGACTGAACGTTTTGGAACCTCCACCGAGGTGATTTAGTGAAAATTTAGTTTAAAAAAGTTGGATAAAAAAGAAAATAGGAAACTCACCATACAGCATACATGCATTTAGGTACCCACTTAAGTCGCGTTGACTACATTAATTTAGAATCGGTTTCCTAATTTGACCCTGAATGATGTCCTACCATTGATTCAATAGATCATAATTAAGAACATCTGATAGAGAACTGTTAGTTTTATTCTCCAATGCTGAGTTAGAGATCTTAAAGATAAAGAAAAATCTAAAAGGGCTATTTACTCTGCTAGTGGTATATCCGCTTATAGGATCTATTGAGTCGACATGACTGAGCTAATTGTGTTGCCGCTGCTTCTGGTTCCAAACGAGAAGTCGTTAGTGTGCGCATTAGGAACTTCCTCTTCAGAAAATTGCGAGGACCCAAAGGTCAAAAACATCTATATCTTCTCCCAGTAATGTGCATTGTAATATTGGAATTTGGGGAATTTCGGGGCTCTTCCGGCTGAGCAGGTCCTGGCGAAAAACCTTTATGGGTTTTTAGGTAGGTTGATAAGATATAAAACCGGTTCTTTGAAAATTGCGAAAGAAATAATTCGTGTTTTTATTTATTAGTAAGTAGTTCTATTTTTCATTTATCATTAGATATCGATAAAACAAAAATGAAGAACGTAATGGTCTATGGAGTATTCACTTTGAACAGCTTGTACCTCAAGTAGTGAAATGATAATGTTGTTGTCATACCTCGTTTCATAATGCGATGAAGACGGATTTCCAGTTCACGGTTAAACGACACCACGTTACGTGCACAAAGCATTCATTACCTACTGTCGTCATTGAGGATTCACCAACGAATAAAGAGTGTTCGTGGACTGATTCGAAAAAATTATTGAAACTATCGTCATGGGTCTAATATTTTAGAGAATGAAATGACCGAAAACTTTCTCAACAGAGATCCGTTTTGAAAATCTAAATCAATACCTAACATATTTATACATATTTTATTGAAATGTAGTCACCCTTTGGTCAGTGGGAGAAAATGGCAGAACAAACTTTCATTCCCGTTACATATGGTGTGGTGCTTCACCCGCTTCCTAAAGAATGGCATTCTTCTTAATTCTACTCAGCAGCAAGAGATACCAACGAAAAATGGGCTCAAACAGTACCTAATAAAACATACTGCGAAAAGCCTGAAATTACTTTTTGTAGCTGAACACTACAAGTCAAGTAAAAAGGGGTTATGAAGAGGATGGCATAAGTGTAACTTTGTAATACTTTTGTAATAAATTATGATTATTAAAAAAGGGTGGAACTAACTACGCTCAAATGTGTTGTGTTAGCTCAACATAGTACCTACCAAAACAAATACCGGCGCACGAAGAGTGGTAACTAGAAATTAAGGGCATTTACTATTAGACACCTCGTGACTATAAGAAAGTATTTTACTTAAGATTTTCCTTTTAGTGAAAAATAAAATAATAAAAAAAAATCTAAATTAATAAGTGAAATGAAAATATAATACTACTTAATATAAAATATAAAATAAATAAATATAAATAGCAGGCAAACGCTCCGTCAATTAAATGTGGTAAAATAAAATCACTTTACTACGTTCAGAAAATTTGGATATTGTTGTGAGAAAAGGAGCTAATGTGATCCATTTATTGTAGAACCCATTAGTCTAATGGAGTCCAATAATTTACACTTACCACTATCCTCGATCTCAAAATCACTACCTATAAGAGTTAAATGAATATGGATTGCAATGACTCTACGAGTTACGAAATAAATATTCTTGGCTTTGCGCAGTGGTATGAAGTTACTGGATCAAGGCCACTTCTTGACCATTCATTACCGCTTTTCTATTAAAAAGGTAAGCATAACAAAGAATTATTTCGATAGAAAAGGATATCATTGCTGGCCAGATAATTGACGTGCAATCAAGCACACCTGGGAAAGGTCTAGAACTCAGAACTCGGACCGGCCAGTGACCATAAATAACTTTGCGATACGCTTCAAAGAGAAATTGCATGGTCCAAGGAAGCCCAGGGATTCCATGCGGACAGAAATCTCAACAATGTCGTCCGATTCCGACAGGACTGGTTATTGTCACAAACTTGATAGGGTCATTCTCACTGTACTTTCATACGCTACCGAGATACCGGGAAGCGGCAGTGACTGAACAAAGCAGGAGGCCGATCACTTGAGATCATCAGATGGGAATGTAGGGTAATTGTGGGCAAGAATCAAGGGCGAACCTAGGTGTGACTTCATGCGAGTGCTCAAGAAGAATCACAGTATCGATTGCTCTTGATATTAGGTGTTGTTAGTTCATTGTCTTATTAGAAGCACATCAAATCACACAATTTATTCCTCTTTAAAAATCATACACCAGAATCCATTTACCCGAATTATTTAGTATACGTACCTATTCCTCTCGTATAATTTGTGAACAAATAAATATTAATTTACTCGATGACTCTTTAACTAGCATTTAGTATGGATGGCAAAAGTTGAGAACGTTTATATCAATCCACTAGCAATTGACACGAACCATGTTTTGACTACTACATTCTAGGGTTACAGAGTTGGATACAAAGGGGAGGTTTGAGTTAAGACAAACTAGTTATTAAAAAAAAAAAAAAAAAAAAAAAAGGTGAATTTTATTTGAAATATAAAAAATACCAATCAATCTTTACCACATTAGATGGCAGTTCAAAATAAGGCTGGATTTGTGGCATATCCTTTTTATAATTTTTGCCTAAAAAATATTATAACTTATAATTTTTGTCTTAGATTTATCAAAATGCAAAACTCTAATAAGCTCTACTTAGCTATGAGGGGTTTTTTTTTTCAAGTTGATTTATAATCATTTAACGGAAGATTATGTAATAATTTCTAAAGTTTACAAAAATTGATATTGCATTCTAAACGATTTACTGTTAGTTTTGCGAAATCGCTGATGACTGAAGGGGAGATGTATTAAGCACTATCACAGAATATTCTAACGAAGAAATTGCCGAATTCAATGCTTGAAATCGTGATTAAAATTTTAAGCTGTTATTAAAAGTGGATTGTTTCAGGTTCGGTCTAAAAAGTATTGACTGATAATCTAAAATGTACGTGTGGGACGTGAGGATGGAAGTAATTTGTCTAGTATTTTCCGTTTTCCGGTTTCGCTTTTGAAGCCTCGTCAGGGTTCATCGGTATGGATAATAGATGAATGGTGAATAGGATAAGACAAACATGTCTAGATGTTATCAAGGGGTATCATCTAGACAGGTACTAACTTGATGTAAGTTAGAGCAAATGTCGTTCTTCAAAAGTTCAGAAACCTCAGTGTGGTTCTAAAGGTTACGACAATGGGCGATGTTTGCATTTTCCTCATTCGTCATAAAATAAATGAATACCGAATAATCAGAAATTGGATTGAAATCAGTATCAAAGAAACACCCATCCATTCAGTAAGTCTTGCGTTCCTCAGCACGATCTGAATTTCAACAGGATGTAGGCGCTGTCATTGCCAAACACCCCCACGGAAGTCGAGCGGATTGGGATTAATTCGGGTGTTTAGCATTTCAAGAATGCCCGCTCCCAAAATGCTCTGCCTTGACGAAGGAAACGCCGGATAAGAACCTCACGATACCAATATTGCTATTTCACCATAAATCCATGGGCCAGCCATAAAAGTTTAGCTTTTTTATATTGTTCGGAATGTTGCTAAGAGTGTGTGTACTCCCAAATTTCCAGTTTCGAAATTCGAATTCGAACAACCGTCGCTCACCTCAAAGTGACGGGAGAAACCGTGATTTTTTCCACTTTTTCAGTTTCTGGCTTATAGATCCTAAACTATACGTCCTAGCGGTCAACTCTTACCGTTATAAACTTCATTCAATTCTTGACTCAAGTACAGTTCTGCAAGTCAATTAAAAACGGAGATTCAGCTGGTTTATTAAAAAAAAAAAAAAAAAAAAAAAAAAAAAAAAAAAAAAAAAACCCCAATTTTATGAAGAAAAAAAATCTGTTTAAAGACCGTCATTTTAATTAAGACGTGCTCAGAAGATGGCACAGGTTTTTTAGGAAATTTAATTAGTTATCTTTTGAGCGGCATTACATTGTAGTACGATCAACTCGCGATAAAATGTCTCAAAATCGAGACATCCATATTTTCGCGTTAACAATTGCTTTGCCCTCAAAGTACTCAAATTCCAAAACAATGTGAATAAATGTAATACGATAAATTATTAAAATTCGTTCATATGTTAATGTTGCATGTCTGTTCTGTTTAATTGTACATTATAACTATCCTATCTATTTTAAGAGAAGAAAACAGTTCATTGTATCACATTAATATTTTAACTCACTATAGAACCGGCAGCTTCGATTGTGATGCAATGAAAATACATAATGTGCTCAGAAAAAACACGAGTTGGAGTGCAAGGGAAACAAGAGAAACGCCGACTTTTAGCAACGAACTCAATTATAATTTAAAAGCTTATACCGCTTTTGATCATGGTTCAATAAGAGTTTAACACCGGATTTTAGACCGAAATAAAGAATTTGATAATTGTTTAGCAATATTGACCCTGCGCATTTTCTAGAACCAACAAAAATGGCCATGGATTTGGCATTTCTACTCAATGATAATTTGAAAAAACTTCGAGTCGATGTAAATACTTGTAAGTTACAATCAAATTCAGTTTAAATTCCTGTAAGTAACCAATGAAATGGGGCCAAAATCTCTATTTCGAAGAAAGTTCGATAACCTGAAGTTTTTTAGCTTCTGAAAAAATTAACTTTCTTTCTCACTTTCCTCCCAGATTGTCGATGTATTGTTTCGGCTTTCAGGGAATAAAAGTTCACATGAAAATACACGAGTTTATCCCCTCTGCGGGCGCACTCCCCTTCCCTTGAAAGCAAATTAGTAGGTACAGTTTCGCCTTCCCAAGTCGACACCTCGATCTATTTTGTGAACCCACTTTTTGTTGCAAAGCAAACTAACGTCAAACTTTCTGTTGAATGTTCTTACAAAAAATCTATCTCAAATATTAGCGAAATATTATAAGGATAAATCGTAAGAATTAAATCTCCCTCAGCTTGACTGTGCGATCCCATTCCATCACCGCCATTCCGGCATCGCCTTTTGTTGGTATTTTTCGATACAAAACTCCCCAAGCAGGTTAATTACTACCAACTATGAGACAATTTCATAGTACCATTCCAAAATACATATTATTCGCCAAAAAGTCAAGCATGTCAAAAGAAAAGATGATTTCGTGGGACACCACTTTTTGAGCCTAAATATTAACTAGTACCTATATAAATATAGTATTAGTATAAAATTGGTCAAATTTCAAAAAAGTGTTTGAAAAATGATTAAAAATGGCAAAAGGGACATAATTGTTACATTCATATTTTTTAGCAGAGCATTATTTGAAAAACTATCAACTGTGAACTAGTACAATTAAAAATTTATGTACAAACTTATGCTGAAAAACTGTTTTGAATTTCTTTAATATGTACTAACTAATTGATAAAAACAGTAAAAAAATTGCTGAAAATCCAGAATCTCTTTTTGAATAGCGGAATATTAAGTATGCAAAACAGGTTTGCTGCCATGTAGTTTCTTTGCATTCAGTGCGCTCAAATTCAAACGCCGTTGGCTTTTGAAAACACTGAAATTTCTTTCCAAATGGTTCCTTCGCCCCCTCTTCCAACCCTTGGAAAATGTGAATTTAGTTACCAGTAGTTTGCGCTAGTTACCTACTCAATTTCTTGATTTTCTAATGCCACCTTATCTCTAGAAACTACTCCGGGAGTCTCCGGGTAGTCTCTTATGTTGTTATAATTTATATATTTTTCAAACTTTTAGTAAGAGTACCCAAATAGAAGCGAAGTAGATTAAGTATGTTTTGTAAGTACGAGTGTGGAGCCTCAAACCAGATGTTTGAATATATTTTTCTTGGAATGGATAAAAGAAATGAAACATACAAATCATCCTTTCCAATATTGTACATCTAAGAAAGAAAACAACATAATTGTACGGAACTGATATCTAAATATGTTATCATGCTTTACCGAACTTGAACAGGAGACAAAATAACTCACGGTTGGTGAGGTTTCATTAAAAAAAAAAAAAAAAAAAAAAAAAAAAAAAAAAAACTCAAAAGAAAGAAACTTGTAGAATTGGGAGTTGCAGTGAGATCAGACAAATCCAAAGACAACTCTCCCGAAGTGGTTTCCACTATTGATGGACGAAAAAGAAAGTGTGGATGTATGCGCTAAAGAACGAAAAATATCATGACAGCCAATCAAAGGCATGCAGGGATCGCTACTATGTGCTCTCATGTACGCTTGTATCAGATTTTTTTTTTTTTTTTTCTCGTCATTTTCCATTTGGGGTTATGATCTTTTGTTCTGATGTAACTTGTTAAATAAGCGCCTGACGATGGAGACCAACACATCCCATTTCCAGTGACCTTGAGGCAACGCAAAAAAGAATGAAAAACAGAAAAAAATGACGTGGGATGATAAGGCACACATTATCCTGGGGTGAGCTTTCCGCTGGGCGCGGTCTGTTGGACTTGACATTTGCATCGGGCAAGTAAGCAAGGCCAGCGGGCTGACCAACCCCCCACCCCCGCTTGTGCTACACCGTCGCCACAATAGAGCACCAAACAATTATACCGCCTTATTACGCCAAATTACCAGCTCCGTTTATCTTTGAGAAGCCTTCCTAATAATAATTGCTTCTCTTTTCAGTGAGGTGGGTCCAAATTCATCCGGGGTATTGAGAACCGATACACGATCTAAAGGAATCGTGCGTTTTTTGCTGCTGTCGGTAAAATAAACAATATTATTTATTGAAACAAGTTTTTCAATCGGCCTTCTACCGTATCCTGGTTGAACACACTGATAGATTAGATAGTGTGCGTATCTTGGTTTAGATTCTAGGTTTTTAATTCATAGTGAACCTTTGTAATCGACCAAGAAGAAATATTTATTAACCCTCAAAATTTGTTGGTTTACATTTGAAGATGCGTAGGGGAGGAAAAAAAGTCATAGTTTGTAATTGTTTTTGGGGTGTCCCAAAGGAGCTCCATCTTAAATTTCAGCACCACCAGTGCATTGAAAAAGGAATAAGCTTCAGAGTCTCACAGCTAATCAGAGCCCCTCCACTACATACTTTGTAATTATACTGTAAATGTAGACTGTAGGAGATGGTAGACGTTTAAAGATGCGTAGAATCCAGAACTCAGATCACTACCTTGCCTATGATCATCTTATACAGTGGTTTCCACTGTCAATCAAAATGTAATTTATTGTACCTATCGCCTAAACGCCAACCGATGAGGCATTAATTAAATATTACAGTCCTTAATTACTACTTTTAGGTTTGATCTAAATTGATGCTAATGTTAGTAGCACATCCCCGGCCAATTTAAGATTTTTGAACCACATTTCGTAAAGTTTGGTCCTGTAGTTTCGAAGAAATGTTTCGAACGGCGGACGGCGTACAACGTGGAACGGCGGATGGACGGATTTTGGTTTATTTTTTCAATAATGAACGTTTAAGTTTCACGATACGTAGAATCCAAAAATCGATTAATAAAAAATCCGTTAGTCCGCCGTACGCTGTCCGCCATCCGAAGCTTTTCTCAAAAAGTATTGGACCAAACTTCAAGAAATTCGGCTTAAAAATCATTTATGGCCGGGGACGTGCCAGTAACATCGGCATCACGTTCGATCAACACTAAAGTGTATAATCTAGGAGCTGAAATATTCAAAAATCGAGATCTTGAAATCTTTCTACCTAATAATAATGATTTTTTGAGTTTAATTTATAGGTAACCACCCAAAAAATCGAAAAAAACCACCCCGGTCGCTATGCGCTTATTCGTTTGCTTTCCCTAAGGGCTTATGCATCAATAAGAAAAAATACATCAACACGAGAGTGAATCGTATGCAACCTTGTCATTGGCGCCTAATATCATAAGCAATTATTAAAATTTATAAAATACACACAATGTTTTCAAAGTTTCAAATATATTTTGTAGATGCGTGAATGGATTCCCCAATAATTGTAGGAAGTCTCTTGGAGGTTCGGGCGCTAGTGTGCAGAAACTCGGGTATTCAATGAGCAGGTGACGAACTGAAAGTGAGGTTACATACACATGTAGCGCAAACAGGAGGTGAGGTCCGTTCCTTCGACATCAGGTATCCACGAGTCAAACGAGTATGTCCGATTCTTAGTCGTGTCAAGATCAATTCTTCTTTCCTGGAGTGTACTATAGTACCATTAGCCGTTTTCTTAGTTAGGCTTGACGATCGCCATTGGGTGACATCTTTCTTAATCTCCCACAGCTTTTGGTGTTCCATTAGTAGCCAATCATCATGCCATGAATTCCAAATTGTTTTCTTAACTACACTGACGTAATGTACTCTGATGTACAACAACGTCTCGGAAGGTCCTCAGCAGTGGCTAATCTTGCATTGGCATCAGTTATCTCATTTCCAGTGATCCCTAGGTGTCCAGGAACCCAAAAAATGATCACAGATATACTGATGGCCATACGTCGTTGTACACTGTTGAGAATATATTTGATCAAAGGATGTGCGTCGACGCCTTTCCTGACCGCTAGAATTGCACTCTGTGAGTCAGACCAAATTACTACTCGGCTCTCTGTTGTTGACACGAGTGTCAACGGCTTATGAATGGCATACAGCTCAGCTGTTAATATGGAGCAAATTGGAGGCAATGGAAATTTGTGAATACCTGAATCGATGTAGACTGAGCATCCAACTCCAAACCGAGCCTTTTATTAAATAGTGATAGCATCACCACCTCATAAGTCTCATCTATTTAGGATATCTCTGAAGAAAAGTACAATTTAAAAACAAATGTTGGTAAATATTATGAATATAATATTTTTTCACCTTTCAAGACAGTATCACCTGATCTTCAGGATTACTAACACCAGCCACTACAGAAAGTTTTGAAGGTGAAACTAGAGATTTGTTTTGTATAGATCTCATGAAACTTGGTATTTTTTCGCTTTACCATATTGATAATTTCATGTGAAACAATTCAGTTAAATAAGATTTGAAATTATTGTCCAGATACCATACTGTTTAAAACATTCCATAGAACCCAGTGAAAATTCATAATCTTTCAATTTTTTCACCTACTTTTCATCTCAGCGTGCTTACAAAAATAAATCAATAATAAAATGGAATTCAAAAATAATAATAATCCAGTGCAATCATTAGGATACTGATCGCTATCATAAATTTGAAATGATTGCAATAGTTAATTTGTCAACACTATGTTCCTATGCTTGGTTATGCTGTGTTAGGTAAGAATAATACATCAAAATCTGAAATTATGTTCATAACTAATCCTTTAAAATCTTATTCTGCATGTTCTGTAACATGATTAGTATGATTAGAATCAATTGAAATAACTGAATAATCCAGAATACAATCCTAAATAATAAAATATAAAAAACTAGAATCTAAATGAATTCAAAATTAATGTTTAGTACAAGGAAACGGCAACCGGTGAGCTATTTATATGAACTACGTAATGTAGTGGTTAAATTTATTAGATTGAAGAATCGAATCTCTTATCCTCCTACCACTTCTGCAGAAGATTTATGCGAGGACCAAAAGTTTCGTGTAAATCAAACAAGGCACAAAGACGTTTCCGTATCATTACGAGCGAGTTTAACAGAAAAATGTTGCGTGTAAGCTACCTTCATGAATCAACTAAACGCCCCAGGGTGCTATTTTAAATTTAGATATTACTTAGAAGCTTTTAATTATTTGACACGATCTACCCGGTTGTTAATTTGTCTTTAAAGATGTTAACACCATCTTCACGTTCCAGACTTTACACCACAGAACATCAGAAAAAGTGAAAATAAAAGGTTTAAAAAAGTTAAAGAAGCAGAAGGGTAAAATGAATAAATGAGGATCAAGTTAACAACTTCCATTTCGACTAATTTCGTTTCCTTTGACAGCCTAACCCGTGGTCCTTTGATCTCAATCCTGAATGGAAACCAGTGTCGGTTTTTTTATCAATTCGATTTGATTGCTTTACTCCTTAATCACAGTAGCTCACAGGTAGAATATGCTACAACTATGATGTGAACAACTTGGGCGAACTTGTCTGGGCAGGTTCTAAATAAATCTATTTATCAATTTGTAATAAAAAGCACGCGTACCGGATTAAATTTTAACACAATTTTCCCAAAGAAGGTTATAAAGAATGTCCATCATTTAAACCTAAATGTTACTTTAAATGGACAGTCACTTTCACAGAGACCTTGCTGAATAGATAAAGCTGATTCTCACGCCCTGGTTTTGACTCAACATAGAGTATTCTTGATTATTTTCGGTTATGTTTCTAGGAACTTACAAATAATGGATAATTTATTCCAAAAGGGTCACATAATGGCGAAATGTTGAGACACGGAAAAGGATAAGTTGCTTCCTCCCATTCCAGTCGAGGGGTATTAAGACATATCATGATAGCCTTACATACCTGGTGTTCGCTCCAGCAGAATTCCTTGCTGATGACACTGGAGCACCGCGATTCACCTTCGGCGAGATGAGAGGATGCTAACGAAGAGAACGGCGCCTAATGAGTATTCATCCGCCTATTTAACTAATGGGGATAAAACGCGTTAGGTCTATCCTATTTATGAAGATTAATAACTGACAAGGTTTCCCCATTTGTCCACATTGTACGAAGGTATAAACTTTAACGTCAGTATACGGGTAGTCATTGCTTCAGTAGTAACCTGAAAAAGTTCGACAAAGTTGAACACCTATGTTTACATAAGGCATTGTTGCCTTTGGATCCGGCACTAGCTATTTGTCTGGTTGCTCGATATTGAATAGGATGCTTTGGTCTGTCGCTACGGTCATGACGTGACTTTGGCAAACATATAACAGGAAGTGCTTATTACCATGAAGTTCTCGGCTCAGTTATACACAACACTACTTGTTATCAGATACTAATGAGTATGTCGTTCTATTCCCGTCGCCCATCCCAAAATCCTATTTCAAAAGTGTGTCACGAAAACCCATGACGAAATTGTGCCTCAAAAGCCTCAAAGAAAGGTTCTGTGTTGATCCTAATGAAAATTTGCTCTCCTACTTGCTCATCTGTCTAGTGGGTGAACTAGTTTGGTGACCTACGTTGTTGGGACGTTCAAATTCACCAAGGAAGGGAGGGAATCCAGAAATTAGTGCTGAAAACAAATATGACCCGATACAATTTTCTACTCGTCACCCAGACTGAATTGTCAACTGATATTCGTATGGTTCTTGGTTAACATTAGGTTGAAGGGTGATGAGGAGGGGGTGGGAGGGGAGGAGGGACAAACTATACATGAGAGTTAACTGCAAACTTTTGAAGAGATACCCTATTCATTTCCGGCTATTATAAACTAATTAATTATTAAACATTAATTCAAACTAAATTAAATACCTACTTATCTATGAAAATCTGAATATTGACCAGTCCATGCCAATCCAGGGGCTTATAGTGAGTGCGTTCCATATAGGTATATGCCGAACCCTTTCAAGTATTGATTGCACGAAGAATACAAAAGCCCATTTACCAATCGCCCATTTTGCCCGACCCGTAAGTTTCTCAACAAGTTTTCTGCTTTCTTCCATCCCACATTGCCATGAATCAACCAATAGAACCAAAAATGAAGACCGAATCCTGAATCCGTGACCCACAGCATTTAGAATTAAATGGATTTCTGTTTTAAAGACGGAATAGGTCACTGGTTGCATTTTGACCTCTTAATGGGTTATGAGAATACTGCATCAATCTCATACTGATAAAATCACCGCTTATGAGACATTTTACGAACCATTCTTTAAGTAAATCCATTGCGATATCTTCCCACCGATAAATAGGCTGTTGGGCAGGTTTATGATAATCAATTCAAAACTGTAAAACGAAGTAGAACATACTATTGACCTTTTGTATATGAGCGATACGGACGAGGTTATAATAGCTTACTTTGCCAATGCAGCAGCGCTGATTTCAGTGCAGGTTTCAGGAGGCCATAAACATAATCTGACTTCTTGGGCTAGCGTTCTTAGCTCAATGGGTTCCTACTTGTCCGGAGGTCACGGACACCTCGACTTGGTATTTGAAAATGAGTTAGGATCGACTGGGATTACAGTAATTCCTATGGAATGGATTTAACAGTTGCTATTAGATTTTTATTTTACTGGCTTCAATGAGAAAAATTGCCATCATGTTCCCAATAGTTCTCTGAATGCTCATCGTACAAATGGCTGTTGAGGAAATACATTTTATACTATTAACCTTTGCCTTTTTGAAACAAGTATAAAATCTGATATAATAGTATTAGAATTGAGGTACCTTATCCTTTTGGGAGAGGGTAAATAAATACTTATGTACGCTTCCACTGTTGTAATGAAACTTGTGTAATAGTGGTTCAGACTTGACATCTGGCGGAAACTTTTTATTTTATAATCTATTTCTTTAGGAAATTTCTACTGATTCCAAATCTATCCTTTGTTCATACGCCTAAAATTGATTTTTCAATTTTTCTCAACAAAAAAATCTTCCAAAATACAATTCAAAAAACAAAAAAGGAAAATTCGCATTTGTATAAAATGTTTTTCAACAACAAAGTCATAATTAGTCACATTTTGCGTTTATTGAGCCCAAAATTAGCAAATCGTAATGACAATAATAATTTTTTAGTTTTTAGACATTTGAATTTTGATGAAAGTACCTTTAATCGTACATTAAGTACTTTATATATTCATTATATAGAATTTAATCATAAGGATAAAGTTGTTGAACATAAATTCTGTGTCGATTTAACACAGACAAAAATTTCAAAAGATCACAAAAGCGTTTTTGTAAACTATATTTTTGGATATAGGAGAGGTATGTTGGAAATAGAGCTAAAGTTTCTGCAAAAATAGATTATTAAATAAAATGTTTCAGGTGGAGTTACGAATGTATCGCTACTTTCAAACCAATGAACACTGTCACTGTCAAAATGTATTTGACGAGGGGGGGGGGGGGGGGGGGGGAGTGTACACAGCAATGTAGAAACTTATGAATCGATCAGTCAATGATAATTAACAGCTATTTGAATTGGCCTGTATGCCGTCGAAAAAGGGCATTGAGAATGTAAAGTGTAACAATGTTGTACATATTTTGAGGCATTATATATAATGTACAGTCATTCTGTACATTAATCGGCTATTTAAGTCAATGTGTATGATTTTTTATTTTTCAACAACACATTGACTAGGCATCGTAGGCATTGGATATAACGCCTAGGCATTTTGTGTAATGGATAGAATAAATTGGGCAATGTATGAAATGGTATTTTCTTGTTTTTCCAATTCCATTCCTATGGAGCTCAGTGTAAGCGCGTCTAACGAATCTTATAGAGATTTTACAGAGATCAGTTTTTTGGTTAGATCAGAGGTCTGGATGCTCGATAAGCTTGCATCTCGAAAACGCATAACATCAACTTGTCAATCCCTTAGTAGAAATTCAGATTAGTTGGACATAGTCTCTTATTAAGACTAGTTAAAACTAGTTTTAAAGAACTCATGATGAAAGTGGAATGTCTTTTCACATATTGACCAAAACGCTCATCCAATATAAATAATGACTAGCAAATGTACCTCCGATTTGATATATTCACTGGCCGTTTTAGGTATTGAATACAATGCCTAGTCATTCGATATAATGCCTAAATTCACACATTGACTATATTATACACATTCTTGAAATAATGTTATTTACATTATGATCTATTTGTCTGATCTATAATTTAATAAGAGGATCGATTAAGGATATTTTTTAAAATTTTGAAATGCTAGCTTGTGAGCATCCTGTCCACCTAACTATATACATACACACTTCCAATTATTCGTCCAGCTAGTTATATTTTACAAAATGAACTTGGACGTAGATCTATCGTAATCTATGAGCGCTTTTAGAAGCTGAAATTTGATTCAAAAGCACCTGGCTCGGATTTATGACCTGTAGATAGTGGATGGCAACCCCATCAGTAATACCTATGTTTAGATAGAGCTATGCTCAAATTTCAATATAGCGTAGGAACGCTTTAAATAACGAAATCCTCATTTTTTGTCATAGAAGACAAACATTCATCATGAAACCATAAAAAAGAGGATATTCTGAGGTTTCCGAAATGTCAAATTTGTTTTTTGATATGATAATGTTTGATTTTATATTGGTTTGAAAGTGGCAACACTTACGGAAGTAAAATCTCAATGTTTTTGCCAGATTCATTGGATTTCATTTGCAATTTTCTTCATTGTAACGTATTTTTATTTTCGGTTTTGTTTCAAGTTAATGTAGTCAAACCTTGTAATTTTGAACAGGGAATTCATTGCTGAAAACTTCGAAACAACGAGGGTTAGACTCAGCCGCCCAATTGATAATAAATACATTAAAAACTGTCCAGTCGTGGGATGCAAATGTTTTTGTTTTATTTATTTTTATTACTGTAGCAACTCTCAGGCTGTGTACGCCGTTTAGTTAATTTTTTCGAAAAATGAAGTAACTCAATTCTAACATGCTACGATGGGATGAAAGGCATCCACTTTTGAAATTACAATACATAACCAATCACCCATTTTCGTCCGACACGGTAATATTTTGGGCAATTACATTTTCTCACGCTCCATTTTCCTAACTCGATTCACATAGCTGGTGGACCCTAATTGCAAGGATGGATCGTTTAATGAAATCGAAAAGCAAGAAGTGATCAAGCTGTGTGAAGCAGAACAATATTGTTCACATGCGACTTTGGAGATGCATGCTCACGGACAAAGTTCCCTCGACGAAATATCACAAGGCAGTATTTTGAATTCACAGTATTTTGAAGGAACGACATAATATTTAACTTTTTGGCATGACATACTCTCAACAGCAAAAATGCGTTAAATGCCAAACTAATTGCTTCAGCTTATATAGTTTTACCAATACTCACGACGATAAGAACTTGAGTTTTGGACAATGCTATTTGAACTTTGAAACGATTGTTTCAACAGCAAATGTGTCTCTTTTGTGGAGAGGTGTGATTGGCCGAGTATCAAAAGTGCAATAACAAGCATATATATCAGAGTCCATAGAGGAGTTCCGACGATTTGATTAGCGGCGAATATCAGTATTTAAATTTGGGAAGCACAGCTATGTGTCTTTGTGAAGACTCGAAATTAGAATCACCTTCCACCAGTTCACGACCACTATAGTTCTCTACCTCTCAGATAACAAATATATGGGTAACGACGAAAACATTGTTTATGTAATAATGAGTTTATAATATAATAATAAAATATATAATATAATAATAGTATTGTGACAGCAGGATGCAGGAGATATAGAGAACTCTCAGTTGATGGTCCCTGGCCTTTTATAATGGGTGGCCCGGATGAGGGGGGGTAACTCCGCCGGGCCGGAGTACACATAGATAAGGGTCCATGGGTCTGGTGTATACACCACAAATATATTAATATAATGATATATTATATAAATAAATAAGTTTATAATAAACATATTATATATATAAACACCCGAAGACACCCGAATTGTGTTGGAGGCAGAAGCAGTTCAAGAAATAAAAGAAGTCTGGGTACCGGCAGCCTCTCAAGCAGCTTAGAGAATAGGCAGATGTGAGATTAAATTGCTCATATTCTTGCATACGACTATGTCAAGAACATCCGGGATGTGCTCTTGAGCTAGATGGTGGGTGGGGCTTATGGGGTGTATGAATTCCAAATTATGTTGGAATCTGATGTTAGCTAAAATACGAACTCTGTTACATTTTAACCTGTTACATTTGAACCCCAAATAGGGAGGGTGTTTAGCGCTGAAGTCTTCGCCAAGCATAAACGAATTTGTGAGTTCATGGAGAACTCCCCAAATGTGCACAGAGAGTCGGTAGGCGGGAGCGGAGTAAAAAGATCCAATTTGACAGTTCCTTGCTTTCAGTTTGATAATCACTCGAGCCACTTGAAATTCCTCTTCTTGAATTGATGGAAGAGCATTGTGATTTATTAATGATCGAATAAATATTAATGATCCTCCTTTTCTTCTTCCACTAGGATGATCAGCTCTGTACGTTGTGTAGCCATTCATATGAAAATTTATGTGAGGGGCCAATTTAGTTTCGGTAACTAGAAGAATATCAACATTATAAGTTTCTAAGAAATGGTCAAGTTCGTGATATTTATTGTTGATGCCTTGGCAATTTCATGTGACGATTTTCAACGACATTGTTCCTGGTGGGTTGTTCATGGTATAACTATTACTGAAGGAAGTAATTGGGCCAGCATTTGAAATACAGGATAATAATGAATCGATTATTGTTATGAGCTCATCTAGTTTAGTGTTTGATTGTGACGGACGATAAAAAATTGCCTGAGAATATGTTTGGGTCTGAGATGTTTCAATTCCCTTGGGAAATAAGGGTGGGAACGATGAGGGATTGATTTGTGTAGGAGCTGCTATGGGTTTGTTGATAGGGGCTGAAATGCGATAAACATTATTGTTTTTTTGGAGATTACCTATTTCTTGTTGAGTATCTTACGTTTATTATCTTGATTTTTCTCATTCATGAATTCGCCGTTGTTTCATGGGTTGAGTTGTTATTCTGAAAATCATAGGCTCTGAAAAATATGATAATTTCAGCCAAAGCTAGAAAAAATACGAGGAATAATTTGTTGGCTCCCATCCCAGATGATTCCCTGGCATATTGTGGTTTTGTTTGTTGCAGGTTTTACACATACATACATGTGGTTCTTGCGACTCTTCCTACAATCGCTTAAATTAAGGCTGATTATACAGGCCTCCGCTTTAGAACTCTCATAATTCATGTTCTCATCGAAAAGATATGTGTAATAGAAATTCTGTGGTTGAGTAATACTATAGGACAAAGGTTACTTACGACCAAGCGATTGGTAGCTAGGCACTGCCACCGAGACTTTTAGGGCGCTAAAGCTGCCTCCCTCGGTTCCCTCGTAAATCAACCACATAATTACAAGGTTTCAATAATTACAATGTGACACTGAAGGCTCTATGATTAAGTCGATAAGCTTTGCCGAAGGTGTGAGTTTATTTTTTAGCCAACTTGATTTTTCCCTTCACTCTCTACAAATAGTTTAACTACTTCTTATTAATTTAATAGCATGGTCGACATTAATTTGCAACAACTTATAAACCTACGAGTGTCTACCTATTGATCGCTTCAGATCAGTTACATAACAATAGATAGGGGGGCAGACAACTTCCTAAGAATCAGGAAGATGAACCGGGATCTCAAACTATTTTAAATAGGAACTTTTATCGATGTGCATTTTGAATATACTTGTGAACGCCGTTAAAAAAAAGAAAGTATTCACGGACATAATTTATTATTTGAAGAGAAACACGGTTTTAGAATTGGGAACCTCCTCTATCTAACGAGTTGCAAAAAACAGCAAGATAATTTTATTTTCTTCTCTTTTCATTCATGAAAAATTTGCATTGTTATCATGAGAGTGGGCCTTGGCCCCTACCCCAGCTTGAGTACCTACTCAGCCGCATAATTTAGAGTATTATGACCTGAGATCTGATGGCTATTTTCAAACATTGCAACTCGCTCTTTCACTAATAAACTTTATTCTTCAGTTTACCTCAAACAAGATTGGTTTACTATTTTCAATAATAAACTTTTATAATAAAAACCTCCTCACCTCAAAATTTGTTGGTTTACGTTTCAAGATGCGTAAAATTCAAAAACAGATACCAGTAAATAAATGAATAAATAAATAGATAAAATGGGGGAAAAAAAAAAAAGAAGAAATCTGTCCGTTTTATGAAACATGGGGAAATATCACAACAAGGTTTATTGGTTCTAGAAGCTTATAGCTTATACCGTTATGACTGTTATGAGTCAATGAAGATATACGTAAATTGGTGTGGTCATTATATTATCATCCATAAATTCTTTCAGTCCCTATATTTTAATGTACAGAACTACAATTTTTTGGAATGTTTTGGTTTGAAGAAATCTTTGGTTACATCAAAAATTACTACAATTTAACTAACTCAAAATGTAAAAAATAATGATTCATAATTTTTCTTTTAATAAACCTTTTTGGTTTATGGTTAATGAACCTTTGTAATCGAAAAAAAAGTTCAACACCCCTGATTTCGATAAGTTTTGAATCTGCGTAATGTACTAGTTGCATGTAACAACGTAATGCATAATATAAAAATTCAGGTATGAAATGGAAATATACAAAAGGGCCCTCGAGTACCTAATTTTGATTCAAGACCACGCTGGGAGTGAATTAAACAAATATACAGGTATTGTGGGCCGTAAAGAATTTATGAATGGTTACCTATCTAAAACTCGCTTAAAACGCCACAACTCATCTTTCATAATAAAAAATTTATTCAACAAATTTCTCTCGTATAGAATTAATGAGCGGCGTAAATATTAATTTAAGTCTAATAAATAATTGTATAATTTTATAAATAAATAATAAATTGTACATTCATTGAATTTTGAGGAACAATAATTAAAGAATGTTTCTTGGCGATTTGCAAAGGGCGGTTAAAAACGTATCGTTAACTTACATAGCCTTCACTAAAGACGGAATAAATAATTGATTGAGTATGGAGTATTGTTGGGAGCGTTCCAAACGATTTGCTCGTTTGAAAGAATCGTGGAGCTCTGTCGAGAGTCAGGTCAGACGAGTCTGGACGTTCACGGATGGTTGTCGTGGGCCTTGGGCATCGCCGTTGTTGCAGAATCGGGTACCTAACGCTGACTCCAGCCAATTTTCTAATTATGGCCTCCTTCATCACAGATCTTCATCAAAAGGTGCACAATCAGTTATGATATCCTTACCTAAGTGTTAATGGAGGGGGTCATCATTGGGCACCCTATGAGCTGGGGGTATACATATATACGAAGGTAGCCTTCGATGCCAAAAAGTATTACGTTGTTTATAGTAATCATCCATTAGGGAAAACAACAAAATATTTGAGATTTAGAAGGTCCAACTGAGTAGCCCTTAACCGAACGGGATGCTTCCCACTGGTTCGTTTTCCATTCATTTGGAAAGGGTAGTATTCGTTAGGTAATTTCTTCAATATTCTTTAAAGTGGCTACATCTTCCAGCTACTTAAATCTCTGCGGAACACTTGTGACTTTTTTTCTTTGAAATTATGGTCACAGGAGCAGTGTTGCTGTTCGTGCTGTCTCATATTAAATTCAAGTAAATTATTTTGATATTTAGAGGTGAGTTGACGCACATCGCACTTCATCCATATTGATTGCTTGTAACATTTTTTTGTTTCAGCTGGTACGTGAATAATAATTTTATCAAGACTATTCGATAGGTAAACAGCACAGAAAACTCCGTTAAATTCTTGCGAAATAGGCTATTTCCTATTGGAAACCCATTTGTGGCCGTGAAAGGGGAAAGGAAGCTTAACTTGACAAACCCATTTGTGCCCGTAAAAGGGAAAAAAACTTTAATTTGACAAGGCAATTTTTTCACTTCATCCATAAAAAAACGAAGATTGGGTCAAAAAATTACTTTTTTATTAATATTTTTTGGGTCCCAAAACTGTCTATCTTTCCCCAATAATCATCAAAACTTGAATTTTCTACATTTTTCATTGTATTTATAATCGCGAACAACTGCAGTTTTGCAAGTCTGCTGAAACCTGCTGAAAATTTGCAATTTTCGGGCCCGCTTTTTTCAAACTTTGAAAAAGTTTTCATAAATATTGATTTTCGAAGTGATTTTATTTGTTGCACAACGCTTATTTTCAAACATTGAAAATTATAGAAAAAAAAAGATTTTGTTCAGCACAATGTGGAATATATATACACTCAGATTTGACCTCTGGCAACGTAAGCTCCCTTTTCCCTTGCACGGTCACATTTGTAGCTTTAGATCCAATTTTTACCCATAAATAACGTAGGTATTCTATGCGACGTTGTTTCCTCATCCAAACCAATTAGCAACAGAGATAAATCATGGTAAAGCTTCAACTGATAGAGGTTGTGAATCTTCCCTCTATTCACTTTTTCAGAGTTGGAATGTAGATTGGTTACGTTCGGATTCGTTCGGGCGGGCGGGGAAGAGCAAAACAAACGACGAGAAGAAAAGGAGGGAAAAATAAGAAAAGGCCGGGAGAAGAGACGTCGAATGCACAAAGCGAGACGATGGAAACTCTCGCGGGAGTTACGTGGAGGAATTCAACGGATCAAGGTTGTTTGGGCTTGAACTTGAAACGTAGGTATAGGCTCTAGTGGCCACCGTATAAGCAAGCGACAGGTCCATTTGGATATCGTCAAGACACCCGACTCTTTTTACCACTATCGGCACTTTTGCACATCTGGTTGGTAATTGCTAGAATATTTCAACATAGAACACCTTATGTTTCCAAATTTCGGCTAAAAGGTCACGACATTTTGTCACGAAAGTAGCTCGGCGGATTTCAAATCCTTTTCTTCTGCAACTAGTTAATAGTTGGGTAAATGAAACTTTTTCATTTTTCCTCCCGTAATAATCATTCTCTAGACTTCGGATTGTTATTCATTTATTCGTTAGCACACCGTATCGATAGACTGAAAATTGGGCTTATTACTCTTCTAAAAGGGACTTGTTGCACGGCTCAGTAGCTCATCAAAACAGAAATCGTTGACCCGATCTTGTGATCTTTGTTAAATAAAGGAATGAATAGATGTACATAAGTAAATAAGTATATTACAGATCTGAGTATCACAGTTCGTTTTAAAGCTCAGTGGTTCTCAGATATACTACTGATAAATAAAGACTGATGAATTCCATCTTTGTTAAATAAAGGAATGACTAGATGTACATGAATAAATAAGTATATCACAGATCAGAGTATCACAGTTCGTTGTAAAGCTCAGTGGTTCTCAGATACACCAACAGGTACTGGACCTTGGCTTGTCCGAACAGAACATCCACCCACCGAGAGAGTACAAGCTAGATCTGGAGATCCATGAGGGCTGGGCGGACCTCCAAAAAGTGGCTAATGGGCTAATCAATCCCACATCTCCCACACACATCACGAGCCAGTGGATCTATTTGGTGTCTCTGGGTAAGACGGGTTTGGCCAGTGGCTACCCGATTTACCACTATTCGGTACCTCCATGCAAGCTGGATCACGAAAGGGACAACCGGGCAAAGGCCGTGAAGGACTCCAAGCAGACCAGTGACCTCGCCCTGCCATTGCTCGAGCCAGATGGAATTAGCTTTATTCTGCATTTAGGAGACCTGATCCTCAATGCGCATAGGCAACATTTCGATCGAGTCATCACCAATGGCTTGGCAGCCTAATATATTTACAGTATTCTCTGTCATTATAATTATAGACCAGTGATATCTGCGTAATAGAGCTATCTAATACACAAATAATAAACCTTTGTACAATAATTTGCTTTACATTGGTACTTACTTCACCAGTAGGGTCAAAGTGAAGTATTGCGGTCATCCACGCAAAAGTCTGGAACTCCAAAGGCCAGACATAATCTGAACTCATAACTGTAGATTTCGTGAAAATGTATGTGATTCTGTAGGAATGGATGTATGAAGTAGTGAACAATATTGCAACTATGTAATTCGACCTAAAACATTTGGTCTGTACCAATGAGTTGGACATGTTGTCAAATTAATATTGTAAAGGAATGAACTTTGCATCAAAGGAGACCATCGCCAGCTTTCAAACTTTTTTCTTAGGTTTTTCAAAGTTTTCGTGACGTCTCCACTTCCATGGGAATGTTCGACAAGTGAGTGGTAGGCCACAAAAACTTTGAAAAATTGCCTAAAATCGAGGAAAAGTGTTAGGGAGCTGGAGATGGTCTCGTTTGATGCAGAATTCCTTCTTCTACATCATTACTTCTGCACAAAAAAAATTTGTACAAGCAAACCCACTCGCTGAGTGATAAGAAATTCGCGCCTTCTGGTGATGTTTAAAACGACACTGTCACCACAGCCGGTGATGAAATTTACAGGTCAATAATATGGTAACTTTCGAGATGAAAAAGTCTCTGGCCGGCGTTCATCACCTCTCTTATTCATCCTTGCGATGTAGTGAATGTGGGAGACGGTTATTTTTTATTCATCTATTTTTTTTATCGTATAGTGTAAACAGCTTAGTTATTTTCAAAGTTCTAGCTTCGTAATCAAAGGCATACAGAGCAAATTTATTTTCAGAAGCTTTTCTATACTTTCAGAAGCACCCATACTACAGAAAAAACATTTTGTCTAAAAGCAGCTCTTCCTTTTTTTTATAAACTAATAAAACGTAGAAAAACAAAGGAAAAAAACTTCAAAATCGGGACTTTTATTGGAGGGTTTATTCCAGCCCTGCACCACATTGCGGCAAAAGATGGACGGACGGATTTCTTTTTTTAATTTGATTTTTGGATTTTACTTCAAACGTAGACCAAACAATTTTGATGAGGGGTTGAAAATTTTTTTTCCTGGTCGATAATATAATGATAAATAATAAACCAAAAGAACTGGCGAGGGAGAAAGAGAGAGAGAGAAAAAAAAAATATTTTAACATTCACAAGTTGGGTGTTTATGCAGTCCTCCAGGCGTGTTGAACTGCAATTAACACTGAGTTCATTACAATATGGATAAATATTTGCACTTTTGCATTTACATCGTAACCCAGGGCAGTTTATCGTCTGATAAGCGCATCTTCCCGCGGATGGCAAGCCAGAAATCGCTCGCGCAGAATAAGCAGCATCATCCGACACCGTGCCGGACCGTGGGATCTCTGGGTGGACCGCTGGCGAGGGCTTGAACGCTACGTTCCGCGAAGTCTGACAATCCCGACGGCGAGAGTGTTATGCGAGCCTTGAACTGACTATGGAAAACAGGTGGACCTATATCACTCTATCACCACACACAAAGGTTGATAGAGTGTACCAGACCGTTCATTTCGCCTACCGTGAGAACCATCCATCTCCTGCGTTCCTTATCGCAGTGGGAATGAGCAGGTATGCTCACTAAGTTTATATAATACAAAAAGTATCGCACTAGCTAATTTTATTATTGTTCTCTTTTGTTAATGCCGGCTCCAGGATTCATTGCATTTAGCAAACTACCAGCAAACTACTACGTTAATACCGAACCATTGGAAAACTCTGCGTTGTCCTTGTATAATAAATAGAACGATTCGAGTGCGGTTAATAATAATAAAATAAATGGATCAACAAAAAACATTTTTTCACTCATCTACACTACACCCTTACCATCCCAAATTCTGCTGTAGTACCTATGGGTACTATCCTCTCCAATAAAAGTAACCGACTACGATGCGATGGGGGTATATACTAGATAGAGGATTTTATTTTTATTAATTTATGTTTCAGTTAATACATGTCCTATCGACTCCTTAGTCAAAAAATCCTATTATGTAGGTGGGATTAGGAGTGAGCATAACATTATTTATCACGCGGTAGAAAGACGAAGAACATTCATGGATCTGTCAACATTGTCTTCCTCTATTACAAATTGGATTAATTTTTATTTATTGCACAATAAAGATTATTCCACTGTAGAGGTGTATTTACATCTATTAGTATTCAGATAAAGATGCAATTGAAATTAAAATGTATACACAAAAAATAAATAAATTAAATTAAAAAAATATCATATGGACTTCACCTTTTATTTAAACAGCAATTGAGAATAAAGGTGTGCATACCAGATACGTATAAATTAAAATTAAGTGGAAAAAATAATAATAACAATATAAATAAAAGAAGTCACTGCTTTTAAGAATTAGGAATCTTAGAATAATGTATAATATTGTATTAATCAATATAATATCCTAGGGATTCTTAGAATTGTAGATAAAGTAAATCTTAATCTTAGAGTAAATCATTGCGTTAAATTACATTTATATATTATTGTATTGATGTAATAAAGTATTAATGTATTATTGTATTACTATTACATTCATATATTACTACTACATTGAATTTCTTTACAATATTAGTACTTATTATTATTAATATTAGGCAACTCTTGAATTAGGTAAATCCGTGCAAAATTCATGAATCCCTTAGTCAATCACATTTTAAAGTATCTAGTGGGCGTTGGGACCGTTCAAATTAATTAACAATAACTTCTTTATTTTTCTTTTATTATTATATCTTCTTTATTTTATTTTAATCTTTTCTTTATTATTTACTTGTATTCGTTTCATATGGATCAAAGTCTTTCTTAATTGTTATCTGCTTCATAAATATCTAATTTCTTGGGAATAAACTGATTGGGTTGTAGATATTCCTACAAATTTTCGCGTTAAAAGAGTAAAAGATGAAACCGTGAAATTTGTTGAACAGCTGTACACACATAAATATCATTAATATATTTCTTGATAGTTGCAGGAATAACTTGGATTAGGTACCTTTTGGTATTTGGTGTTCCACTAAGAGTTCAGTTTCCGTTGGATTGGTAGCCACAGCTCATGCAAAACAAGCAACATTATACTAGTAGGTACTCCCTTGTGTCTCATTTTTAGGGTCTGTGCGGAGGACGGTTCCATCCACTAAAACGCCTGAACCTCTAAACGGCATAAAATATTTTAAATTAGGTTAATTCAGAGAATCAATTTTCATCTGATTCTGTCTAAACACGAACACTAGTAGGGAAATAGAGCTCTATGTGGTCCTTTATAAATTGAATTACCTTTAAACTGCATCTTGTACGTACCAACCACGTAGAACCATATCCTTCCTAAACTTCCGTGATCTAGTGAGAAATCTTACGTTCTACTGTTAATGCTTCATTTTCAATGGATTGTGTTGTAATGCATTTCAAAGATGCATTTGATTATGCGGAAATTCGAATAAGCTGACGTTTCACACTCAATTGGTTTTATCCTTGTTTACTGTGATTTTAGTAAGTGGTGTGATAACTAAACTCTACAACTCCTCCGCGTCCCCGTTGCTTTGTACGGTTGACAATGGTGCAACAGCGCCCTAGCATTCATGCCGCTTTAAGGAAGGAAGGTCGCCTTTCTAAACATCTGACCACCAGCCAGGCTATCACTTCTCCTCATGTATTATCACAGGCATCCATTCAGCGAGGCTAAAACCCCATTCAAACAAAAACACTACGCTTCATTATTCGCTTCTAATCGATAGCCGGAGGTGCTAGCACGTTCTCTGATTCTGATGAGGTTATTTCACGCACATCATTCACTGTTTATGAACAGTGCTTAGATCGCGGTAAGTAATGTAGTCTTAAACACTGTAACCCAAGGGGACGAAATGGGTTTGAACCTGCATCCGCATGGGTTATGTACCTGCAGATCAAATATACCTATTCTACTGAACACAGATTTCACAATTCAATTTCAAAATTATCATTCACATTGGACGAACCATTCCAAATCTCCAATGTACATGCATCTAGTTTCAAAAAAATAATAATTTTTTTACGATCTTATGGGATGAGAGAGGCGGGTGTTTATTAATTGCTATGCAATTCTTAGGCCGACCCCCAATAATTTTTTATGTAACGTCCGGGACGAAATTAAAGATGATTTTCACGTACAACCGAGTAGTTGAGTAGTTGCTATAGATTGTGTCACAATTTCAGTGTTTTTCACGTACAACCCAGCCGTTGTTAGGGGAATGAAACTTCCGCAGTTTTCATCGCACAAAAATCGTTCGCCACTCGTTGGAAAGCGCTTGATTTATGTGATAAATGTTCACATTTCAAGCTACCAATTTCCCTCTCCTTACGTACCTGGCTACATTCCAAAACTAAGTTGATTCAGGCTAAGAATTGCATAGCGAATTATCCTCGTTTTCTACGCAGTAGAAAAGAGAAAAGATCCGGCGAGGCGCGAAGCGCCGAGTATAGATTAGGGGGGTCCAGGGGAGCGAAGCCCCCCGGCGAGGCGCGAAGCGCCGAGTTACATTATATACTTCTTTATTTATCATTTATTTAGTAGGTAATACGAATTATAGGTACGTATCTACCAATTTCAGTCCTACAATACAATACAGTACAAAAAGAGCGGTGCATTGACATAGTAGTCCTTCAAACGTTGAATTACCAAACAAAGAATGTGACGAAGCAATCTTAGAGGAATGTGACTGTATTTTCTACGAATGGGTCCAGATGGGCGTAAAACGTCTAATATTAAATATATGATGACAGAATAGTGAAACTTATCCTCATTCAAGTCCAATCTAACTTCTAATAGAACTCCTATTAATCGTAAGCATACCCATAATTTAGATTCTTGATGTGTATCATCGAATTATAACACGAGGTTAAAATTTATGTTGTAAATCTCTCCTACATGATGCTCCGAATTAAATTGCGCTTGCATATTCATGTACTCGGCCATCTTGTATTTCGGGCAGGCAATAGTAGAATCGGCATTACAAACAATCATCCTATTACTTCACCTTCGTTCACGCTTTTAAAGCGATGATGGGATAAGTTGCGCCCCCGCAGGAAACTTGCAACAAAATGCCGAAGAGCATACTTGACATTTTAACGTCTGCAGCCCGCCCCCTTCGTGACTACAACTTCCTATCCGTCTAGCTATCTTCAGACAGTGAATATTTTCTCAGTGAGTCTGTTGTCCCCGAGGTTTATTTTTATGCAACGATTTTGATAAAGGGTTGTCCAAAGAGAAACAATGATTCCTTGAGCTAAATGAGGGCTAATTCGTTGAACGGTTTTCACATTATTGTCGAAATTCGTGCTCTAACTACACGTTTACTTGACATTTCTCAGAATATTTTATCAGAAAGCCGGTAAAAATGTTCAGTAACGTACACCCAGCGGTGTTGAGTCACAATGTTCTCTCAATTATTTCAAGGTCCAGTGACAGAGTAGGTACGAAGCGAATAACACCCCCCCCCCCCTCCCCTGCAAAAAGTCAATAATAGGAATTTCAGGGCTTAGGTCCCTTCTCTTAGGTTGAACAATAATTCAAATGTACAGGAAATACATTTGGCGGCATCCACAATCCAGTGACCGATTTTAGAGCTAATTTCTGATTAAAAGTTTCTGCTAGAAATTTCTTTAAACCCTTTATTTTCGACTTATTCAATTTTTAAGATTTGTTTCGTATTTTACATCTGAACTCACAAATTTGAGATCATTTGATATGAAGAATAGTATGTGTTTTTAGGGGTGAGTAAGCTAAAGCGTAAATCTCGGTTATAACGGGGTTGGAGAGTTCTCCAAGTGTAACTATTCGGTTCAGCGTAAAATAAAAAAATCAAAATAGGTAGAAACCGACCCTAAGCTTGTACTTATTTTCATAGATCATTTTTCATAAAAACTGTCAATTTCATTGATAACCCCTCAGTTGGACAGCTGAGCTTTTGGTGAAACATTTAGGCTAATAGTTGAAAATTCACGTGTCAAATTACAGGAACCAGATTTTTAAGATTTCACTCTCTTTTCAAGTTCATTATATTGTTGTATTATACATAATTTCGGGCGTGACAAGACACAGATGGGAAGACAAACCGAGTCGATAGAATTTTCCTTAAAGTTAATTAATTATAATTTAATTTCACTATTACTGCTCGCATAACAAATCCAATAGATTTAATGAGACTTAATATTTCCTTCTGAGACAACCGAGTGGCGAAATTGCAGTGGATCAAAATTAAAATGTTCACTTGCAGATGGCGTCCTTGAACCTCCTGGTATCGTGTCTTTCGATCAGCCAATCAGTCCGTCCTTGTACAACGCTTCTTCCATCAAGCATAATTTTTATTTCTATTCATAATTTCTATCTATGATCTATGGAATTTTCAAAATCGATTGTACTATGTTGATGGATTGTTTTGCAACGGTATCAATTTCAGCTATTGAAGCATTTTCAGGTACGTTTAGAGGTCCGTTTATCTTATTATTTTTTCAGTAACTTTTGACATTTCCAAGGTGTGAGGGGAATATTAAAATCCAGTTGAATTTAGTATTTGATGCTGTCGATGTCTCTTAGCGTATTTTCTTAGATCGCGAAGTTATTACAATGGCTACACAAATTTTAAAATAAAAATCTTCGAATGCTTCTTCATTAAAATCCGTTTTGAGGCAACAGTGTGTGTGTGGGTGTGTATGAACGTGTGGGTCATTCCAGACGACTCTACCGCCATTTTGCCCAAAAATCAGGCAATCACTAAAATGGCTACAAACAAAAGCTAAAAGGGGAAAAAAACAGTTAAATTTACGTTTTTAGCTTAAATTAGGTGTAATCTATCAACGATGTACTAGAACATTCAGAAATGTAAGTACGACAGAAATAGCTGAAAAATTAACTATACTTCCATTAATATTTGCTAAAAAAAAAAGTGAATAAATAAATCAATAAATTAAAAATAATAATAAACAAATAAAAAATAAATAACTAAATAAAATCTGTAGAAAAAAAACCTCTTTTGAATCGTTGGATACTATTTGAAACGCATTGTTCTGCTATAAAATTGGTAGTTAACAATTTCTTTGAACTGGATGTGCTCAAATTTCAAAACAATGTAACACACTTTAATTTAATAATTTACAAAAATTTCCACTTGCTTTTTGCGTTTCAGGGCGCGCAAACGTGAATTTTTCATAACGTCGATTTCGTATGATCTGTTGGTCCGATTTCGTTCAAACTCGGTAGGTGATTTGGTATATGTTCCAGAAAAATGTTCTACAAATTTTATCGCGATCGGTTGGGCAATAAGCATCGCGCATGCGCGAAACTAATATCAATTGACACAGACAAAACTCCAGGTCTAATGGACGATTTCGATGAAATTTTCAGGGATTGTGAGGGAGAGCTTCTAGACGTTCATTTATTATAACGTCGATTTCTTATCATCTATTAGTCCGATTTCGTTTAAACTCGGGGATCTATGTTCTTAGATAATGCCCTATGAATTACATCGCGATTGTGGAGTAATAAGATTAGCGCTCGTGCAAAACTAAAATTGATCGACACAGAAAAAACTCCGAGACTAATGGACTGATTTTCATGAAATTTTCAAGGATTGTGCGGTTTAGCTCCTACACGTTCCTCTATAAACTTTATTGCCTTTGGAGTAATAGTAGTCTGCGCGCATGCGCAATCGTTAATTTCTTATAACGTTGACTTATGAATCATTTCGTCACTTTGTTCTTCAATTGTACTTTGTACTAATTCTGTACGTCCATGTTACATTGTGTGAGGAAGCTATACTGCCCACCCAACTTGGCAGACGTTTTTTATCTTAATACGATCGAAGATCTATACGTTCACACAAAAAATATATGGAAGGTGATGTACCCCACACCCACACCCACACCTACGAGGTAGGCGAAACGCATTTTTGATTTTAAAGGGAAAACGCTATATTATCACGTAAATGATCAACATTCCGCTAATATAATGTTTATGGCACTACCAATCTTGATTGATTCCTTGTGCAACTCCAATAGTAGAAGAGGTCATGATCTCGTATCTGCACTTGAACTTTTTCGAAAGGTCACTACTGCTTTTGCTGTTGATTTGATTAATAAAATCACAATCTAGATAAGACCACCTACCTACCAATAAAATTGAATGATGGAAAATTGGCACTTGAATATTATTGCGTGGGTATCCTAAAAAGGCTGATCTTCAACAAAGATAGTATGTAGTAATTTTTTGCATAGATTGCACTAGAAATCTTCCGATCATTCCATATCCATGAATTCTTGATACATTTGATGTCTGCCTTGAATTTTTAGCCACACATATCCTTTATATAAATTTAATTTCAACGACATTTTCAGAAATCATTTGGATCAGGTAAATTATTCCAGATAAATGCTAAAAAATTCAGATCATTGAGATCCACTATTCATAGTAAATCTTTAAATGAAGTCAGATTTGTATGTGGGAGAATAAACTGTTGCCATTTCGTACGCGCTGTTGTCAATAATAGAAAACCTTCAGCTCGTGTTAACCGTCAAAATTTCAGTGGGTTTTGGTTCATTCCAAGCTTCTTTCTCAACTCATGCGGATAAGCGGAACTCTACTTGCAACTCAATGATGCCACTCCATATTGTCTCCACGATGAAGTGCAATCTAATTTGTTAAACATACCTAGTGCGAACTTGTACATTGATTAATAACTTTTCAAAAAATATGAGGAACCTAACGAAACGCATTGGTATTTAAAATCACTGTCACACAACAAATGATAATGATCATGTGCCTTAAGAAATATGTCCCATTCTTTTCAAAGTTTCTGTTCGTCTTTTCGAGCCAGTTGCAGTTGCACCTAATAAATATTTCATTTAGTAATAATGAAATTTTACGGAATGAAAAATGAACCGCAAACCATTGGCATATTGTGGCTTGGTATGGGGAGTCAAAATGTCGGATGAGGGTACCTACTCACAAAGATGTACTGTAATTCGTCTATTGTACGGTTTAGTTATTAGTCTTAATTTGCAAGAAACCATGACTATGTCAAACAAGCTGTCAGGAAGGGGTATGGGGGGGTAATTACCGATCCTTTTAATCGCTTCCAAAGCTTCGATTCTCAACCGATACTTTTGTTCACCTAATCATTTGATCTAGTTTTGGAACACATTTCAGGAGTTTCACATTTCATTGTCGAAGGGGCTGAATGGAGGGGGAATGCTGATAAATCTTTAGTTTTTTAGCTGTCAGTATTTTCATCTGATTTCCGCGATTTTTTTGTTTTTTGTTCGAACCGAAATTCAAACTAATCAAGTAACAAACCAAACAACGGGGGTTACAGATTTATGATCAGTGAGAGTAAATGGAAGAGGCGTTATTCTGATTAAGCATGATACGCTCATTTTACCCATTAAATGTTACCCAAAGGTAACAAAAAAAAAAAAAAAAAAAAAAAAAAAAAAACTTGATAACCTTTTCTGATGTGATAATATATGGCTATTTGTCCTTTTTTTAGAATTTCGTTACATTCAAAAATTGTGTGAGATTCACACAACATGAATGTTAATTGAAAATGCAATCAAGTCGTGATTCAACACACTTTTTTGTTGTTAGAATATTAGGTTTGTACGGAGAAACTACAAATTCTTTATGGATTACCAGACCAAACAAAAATAATCTTATCTCAGACAAAGAGCAGGGGGAGGGGGGTGTTTTGGTTTTATGACGAGACATCATTCGCCACCCACCTGTTGAAAACCTATCTTCTTCTAGACATTAAACGAGTAGAACATAAGTAATTAAAATATATATCATTCCGTATATTTCTGGTAACTGAATTTGGTTTAGTTGATAATGTGGTATATTTATCTAGTGGACACAGAAAAAGAACTATATAGGAAGTGCAATTGCGAGTGTGTAACATTCAATTCACGAGATTATTCAATCGAGTAAAATAGACTACAGACTACGATTCGGTACGATCAAACGTGACGTTTGGACCCACGAACGACCATGTGTATAAAATATGAATTTTCAATTATGTAGGAGTGTGTCCCATTTGTTGCTTTGTTCAGCGATGAATGCCAACCGTTAAATGAAGGAAGTCGTGAAGACAAACTATCTCATTAGTGATCAGTGATTTTCTTTTGTTGCATAGCCAATTTTTTGCAATAAATAAACAATGCAACAATATATTGACGGCTAGGTCAACTAAAGATCCGTGACATTGATAAAAAATTGCAAAGGATATGTATTTCATTTAAAAATCAATTCCAATTACCACGCAAGATTTGAAATAAAGTGATTTTTTCAACCCCAAACGAAGAAAAACCATGGGAAACGAGATTAAATTAGGTTTGGTCATATTACATGAGGTTGGACATTCATTTCTTAAAAATGCCAATTGGAGTGAATTTTGAATGTTCATATCGCAAAGTTATATATAATAGGAATAGTTTGTTAGGACAAATCTTATTGTATTACATTTTGCCAACAAAACATAATATATTTAAATTCTATCTTGTTTCTATTGAAAGATGTGTTTCATGATGGAGTTTTCAAGTTGTCGTGCTGATGATCAATGGACAGTGGTGGTTGTGATGACGTTGTTGAAACATTTTTGTTCTAAATACTTTTCATCTTTGCTATACCGTTAACGTTGGTTTTTAACGGTATAAAATCAATTTTTCTGAACCGTCATTTTTCACCAGATCAAAACTACTTGCAGCTATCAGTCAAAGGTAGCTGAATAGGTTGATCAGTGAATGAGCAATCTTAAAAATGCTGTCATCATTCGAATACTCATATTTTTAGTTGATTCAAAATTCTCTATGCATTTTAATTTGAGTAAGTTTATTCAAGATTATATTATGGTTAAAACGTATGTGGGTACTTACAAGGAGGAGGAGTAGTGGTGAGAGGGCGATCATCAGTGTTAGCGAGGTAGGGCCATAGCGATCAAGACAACTCGGACGGCACTCGCGCGGCGCCTAGCACTTCTTGGCACAAACTGAACGGAGAGAACAGCTGACTCCTGCGGAATCCTCGGAGAGTCAGGATCCCCTCCCGGCTCCTTCAGATGTCCATCGGGAACTCCTCTGCCAGAAAGGTCTTTTTGCTATGCATTGATCTTGGAAGTACGATCCTGTTTCCGTTCCTGTACTTTGATAGCTGACTAGGTTTCCTAGGCTTGGTCATAGAATGTGATTCACAAAAAAATTAATTGAAGTACTACGAGTAAAAGCACAGGAGCAACGGTTGGGTGAAAAGAGATCGTTACTTACTCATAGATGGGCGTTGTGAGTGTTCCACGAAACTATGATGAAAAATGTGGTACTGCGTTTTTTCATCCTGCCTAATTGAAATTTATAATTGCTATAGTATTACATACTTTCTATAATATCAATATTACTCCTCCTACAAAAGACATAAATAGTTTCACAGGTGATCCAACTTCAATCCTCCTATAAAGAAATACCTATACAGTATTCACATTTTGCTCCCAAACAGCTGTAATTTTAGAAGCTTTGTTTTAACTTTCAAAAATCCGTAGAACGAACCCTAGAGTTTAACGCTTTTTCACATATATATATGTGTGTGTGTGTGTGTGTGTGTCCTTGCAGACGATAACTCTCTTTAGGATTGAGATAAAAATTCCGTTTTTGCGCCCAAAAATCAAGCTTACCAAACGAAAAATTTACTTTTTTTGAAAATTTCCTTAATTAAAATCCGTTTTGAGTGATTCAGAAACGATTACCGAAATTTGCCCTTTTTCGAAACATGTATACCTGTGTCATCCCAGACTCTCCTTAGGATTGAGATTAATTCCATTCTTGCGCGAAAAAGTCTAGCTTCCTAAATGAAAGGATGAGTTTGTTGGCCAATACTTTTTGAGAACATTATTTGCCGAATTTCAAAAAATGTACTAGCAAAAATCATTAAAAACGGATAAATTTATATTTTCTAGTAGAACTTTATTCAAAAGAAGTTCATCAAGAATGAACTAGAACATTAAAAAAATTATGCTAAAAAATTTACTTAAATTTCCAAAATATTTGTTGAAAAATACAAAAAAATCTGCTAAACAAGCTAAATTCATCACCTTTTTAAACCACGGAATATTATTTAGAACGGTTTTTTTTCTCCAAAAATTGGTAGTTATCAATTTCTAATTACTCAAAGTGCTCAAATTTCAAAATAATGTAACATACTACAATACGATAATTGATGAACAATAGCCCATTCAATCATGCTGCATGACTGAAACTTTTCTCTTCACGTCCTTTGTGTTAATATTTAATGTTCTTCCCGACTGATGGGAGCATATTTTCTGACGACCTCTTCAAACTTCTTCTGGCCTGGCCCTGAACCCTGCAAAATGCTCCGTGATGACGTTACACCGCTCCAAGATAATAAAACGTTACATCGCTAATTATTTAATTAATTTAATTTAAATTAATAATTTAATAAATAATTTAATTATTAATTAATCAAAGACTAATTACTCCATACCTCCAAGACTAATCTGACGGAGCTGATCGCCTTAGGCGAATGTCTGCATTGCAAGATTTGGGAGTGCTGCTTGATACACAGCTGTCATTCATTGTACACATTTCAGCCATCTATCTACAGCAATGAGAGTTTTGGGTTTTGTGAAGAGAAATACGAGAGTGTTCAACCATATGCCAGATATATCCGACTCTGTATAGATCACTTGTGCTTCCTATCTTGGAGTATGCTTCGATTGTTTCGAGTCTATATTACAAGTGCCTCAATAACCCTATATTGAGAGAGTACATCGTAGGTTCTTGCGCTTTATTTTTATATAAACTAGGAATCCTGCATGATTGGTCGACTTTAATACTTTGAACAACGAATGTAGTATGCGAAATCCTTTAACTCGTCGACGTTTGGCTGATGTGGCATTACTACGGTTGGTCTTGGGAATAATCAACTCGCCTCCACTGTTCGCATTTGTCAACTTTGCAGTCCCTCATCCAGGATCACGTTCAAGGCACCTCTTTTGGATATCCTTTTTTCCGACGAACTACCTCTACTACCACAAACCGTTGTGGAGAATACCTCGTTGGGCGAACCTCGCTTATGATTTGTGCCTAGGCTTTAATATTTTGCAACAGTCAGCTGCGCTAACTCTTAATATGGTGTTAGGCATTGTTGAAGAGTGACTTCTTTTATAATTATTTATTCCTATCATACCTGTATAACTTAATTTTCTTTCTTGCCTCCGTGTGTATCCCTCAATATTTCTAATTTCATTATACTTGTATTATTATAATACTCTTCTATTGGGCTTGCCCGTATTTTAAATAATTGAACTGGGAGGGAAAAAGGCCTGTTTCAGCAGTGCCGAAGTGAACGACTCGCAACCTGGCAGGCGACCTTCCGAGGAAGGCGAAGACGTTCCCTGCATCAGTATAGAATGAACATGGATCTATTCTTTCTGGTTGGCTCACGTTGGACAGATCGGATCTAGGATTGCGCACACAGGCATGGATTCCGAATGCTGCGGATGGCCGACTTAGGTTCTAGGATGGCCATCCGCATCGTTCAGAATCCGTGCTCTCCTCGGAACCCCCTTTGGCATTGCCAGTCTCCAATGCGTGCCGATGCAAATCGGTGTGCTTAATCACATTTATCGAATCCGAAATCCCGAACCGTCCGATGCGAGAGGACAAGTGTGTCCCCAAATTAAGGACGCGGTGGTGCCACACTTGTCGGCCAGTTCAGCCTTACTGAAGCACCTCGAATTCTTGCGCTGGAGATCACTATGAGAAGAGAAGACAAGGGCTGACCTACTTCAGCTACAAACAAAATGCAACAGTCGTGCACAAGAATCGCAAGGAACAACGAGTATTTGGGCGTTTAATAATGCATGATATAGAGAAGATACATCAATAAAACCGACCACGCGAAAAAAATATCCATAGCTGAATACTACAATTAACTAGTTTTTGGCTGATATGAGACGTTTACCGGTATAACTAGACGAGCAGCTTGTACGGGTACAGTCCAGTGACTTCGCAATAAATCTTCAAACCTTTTGAAGAAATCGAGTTCATTACAATATTCGTTAGGTACATATTGACGAATTACTGGAACAAAAAATGAAGAAAGAAATGAAATGAAAATACATTCACAGTAAATACATCGTATAAAATGCAGTTTACAGCATAATACTCGTAGAATTCAACTAAAATAAAATTAAAAAAAAAAAAAAAAAACCATAAAGGAGATAAAAGGAGAAATTTCTTATCCCCCTGCAAAATTTGTTGGTTTCGTTTCAAGATGCGTAGAATCCAGAACCGCTGCAAATTAGTTCATAATGGTTCATCATTTTTGTATCAGACACTCCTAGGGTAGAACGCTTTTTTTATAATTAAAACAGCTCACGGTAGATACCTACATTACACCCAGACTGAAACATACCCCTACCGAGTTAAAATAAAATAAAAGAAAACACCAGCACTTTACTAGTCCCTCTGGTTTAAAAAGAGCATTTAAAAGGAGTAAAAATTGGATTTAAAAGAAGTAAAAAGTAAATAAAAACTCAATCTCAACAGTTTTCAGTTGGTGAGTGCCTACGTCACTGTCAATATGTTTAGAGTCTGATGTATTATTGTACCCTGATATCGGCTCTTGTTAAATACAGGGGGACTAGAAAATGTTCGGTGTTTTATATATTATAATGTAATTAGTTTCTCCACTGCATGCGTCTGTATTTATGCAGTAACAGGATGTCTCACGAGTGATGCACCAGTGACTCATCTCCGTGAATACACGAGTTAAAAAATCAAAAGAATAGTATCCCCCATTCATCGAGGAATTCAACCACGACATTTTCGCGCTCAAGTGATTGTGCAACCATGCGCAATGAACACCAACTTTGTTTTTTCAAATAGGAACCCCCAGTTTCAATGCATTTTTGGGTTCTACACAAAATTAAAAAAAAAAAAAAGACCTTGCACTTGAAATTGTTAGTGCTCACAAAAGAGCACAATAACGCACAAATAGAGCACAAAGTAAAAATATAAAGTTTAAAAGTAAAATATAGTTTTTGAAGATATTAAATTGCAACATGTAATACATGGTTTTAGGCTATTTTTCAGGCTGAATCTCGTAAGGATGTTCATTTATTGACATTCGAATCACCTGTAACTGGAGAATACCTGCGTCCTCTAATAGCACCTGAAATATTATATTTATGTAAGTACTACTCTGATATCGGGAATCAAGAGGAATAAAAGATACATAGATTTAAGGCTATATTCTACTGGTTTATTCAATGAGGTAATTGTATTGCTCCAGAGAATACTACGGGAATTCTAACTAACCTTGAGAGGAAGATATCAATTGTAACTTTACGGTTCGAATAGAAGACACCGCAAGGATATAGGTAAGGGATCAGTCAGGTAAAAAGTCAAGATAATATAAAGGTATCTAGAATCACTATATAAGAAACGATATGCATAAATCAGTCGAATGATGATAACCCTTGTTTGGTGGGGGGGGGGGGGGGGGGGGGGGAACTCGCGCATGTAACGCGCCTAGCGGCATCGCGAGCAAATCGCTGGTTGCTTGGTGACACCGTCGACAGAACGAGTGAGCTGTCACGTTGTGACATACCTACTTGGAAAAACTCTGAAAAAGGAAATTTTAGTACGCTTTGCGCTGTGTGGAAATAGTGGGGAAATGTTTGATTCTGACCGTTTTTGTTTCTCGGAGATTTATCAAGTTGGTGTTACAAATATCAATAAAAAAGTCACTACGTGAGTCAGCTTGAAAAATAACCTAATTCCATGTCCAATAACCAAATAACCAAATTCCAAATGACCAATTTAATATCTTTAAAAAAAAAACTCGATATATCACAATTTTCGCTTTATTTGCGCGTGCTTGTGCTCGTTTATGCTCACTAAAATTGAAGCGAAGGGTAATTTTTCCGTGAAATTTTGTGTAGAACCCAAATCTGCAATAAAAACGGGGGATTCCTATCTGAAATAACAAAGTTGGTGTTCATTGCGCATGGCTGTGCAATTGCGCGGTGCGAGAAGATGTCATGGTTGAATTCGCCGCAAAACATCAAGGGAGATACACAATTTTTTCTTCTTTTTTTTTGTAACTTTTACATTGACGGCAATAAGCCGATGGTGCATAACTCGTAAGGTCCCCTGTACTGTGAAAATGTATGCAACAAAGAACGCATTTAACAATTTCCTATAGTCAACTGATTTTCGTAGAAGGTTTATTTAATACAGAACTAATAAAGCTTTGTAATAAATTGCAGTTTTATTTTATATCATTAATTTTCTTTTGGGTGCCGACGCTTATGTAGTTATACGTATATAATCATTACCGTTGCAATAGTAGTGTTTTTAGTTAGCAACCAAATCGTGTTTTTGATTTGTGAGCAACCAAATCGATTGTGAGTTTTACTTGACTATTAGAGCCCTCATTGCTGTACAGATGCCAAATGCTACATGTCGGGTACTACTTATAATAATAAATGGTGCCAAGTTTAATGAATTTTAATCATGATTTGCTGGTACGTAAAACATATTTGGTAATGTGACCATCATTGGGGCCCCTGAGAGTTGTCAAAATCAAGCCTTGTCAAAATTTAAAATAAAAAGTTTTCAAGCCGATTGTGTATCTACGGTTTCACGCCTTCGGTAAAGATCAACAATTTATTTAATTTAAGAGATGTTCGCAAGTTTATGGTCATGTTCAACCGCTCAATGGTTTTGTTACTATTTACCACCATAAATTTAGTTGACGACAAGAGTGTCGATTCATACACCAAGCCATGTTTCCTCTCCGGGATTTCAAGCTGCGATACATGGGGTCGTCGTTCTGATAACATGTCGTGTAGGGGGGTAGTAAAACAAAACTGGGAAAAATCATAGCTTTCCTCTCAACCGCATAACGGGCTTCCTTCCTATGGCGACTGTCACCCTTGTACGCCTGTTTTTATAGCGTGGATCGTAGGAGGAATCGCCCATTGTGCGGTCATTTTGGTCTCGGATTATCTTGAATAACCCCTTAGCCGAAGGGAGGCACCGCTGACGAGGAGGAAAATTATTGTCTTGTCCACTGGACGTAGTTTTACGTCGTTTTTGTCCTCTCGTTCGAGAGACTGTTATAGGAGAGTCCCTACGGGTTTTTCAAAGCCCCGGAACATTAATCCTTGGCTGCCTGGTCTCCGGGACGTAGGAATGGGGTGTGGTCAACCTCGCCTTGCAAAGTACCACAATATATTTGTGAGACCCTAAGGTCAAAAGACGATCGACTTCTTCTGGCCCTTGCGCCCATCCTCTTATACTGAAATTACCGCAACGACCGACCACTTTTTCTGACCGAGATGAGGTTTTCAAGTAAAACAAAAATATGAGAGGTACTTCTTTGCTGTTACATCGATGTGATTCCAAAAAAGGAGAAGTGCAGGGCGTGCTGACAGCTCGAGTGTAAAGTAATGGAACAAGTTGGTCCCCTAAGAACATAGGTAGGTACTGGACCACTCTTTGGGTGGCCTTTCTTTCGACCGTTTCTCGTGCATACTTAGACCAACCGAAGGAATAAACCATTATTATATTCCAAAGTACGTTCTACATACTTACATAATTGCAATAGGCATCATATTCAAACGGCTCTTTCATAGTAGGGAGTTAGAATATGAAGCTAATGATCATTATTTGTTTTATTTAGTGGCTACTAAATGTAATCTTGGCATTTCGAATATATTTATGTAGTTCTACAATAGTTCATGAACTATTTCAGGCAGAATTTTCAAAGAAGAATTCCCTGCAACGCTTACGTTTCAAGCGTTCCATCTTTGATAATTACCCATTTCATTCTCTTGAATTTGAATATGAAGTGTTTTTGTTTATTACATGGAAAATAACTAGTCCTTTGTCAATCGATATAAATTAAGAATATATATGAATATTAATAAAACTGTCTATCTCGTAAGTCGTACATCAAGTACTGTACACACTTCCAAAGCTCTAAATCTTTAGGTTATAAATATGAGCCTGCCGATGATGCCTGAGGCAAAACGTTCAGACGGATTGTACTTTTGCTTTCTTACTTTTTTTTATTGAAGGAAGCTTTGTGTTCGTAATAAAAGCCGAAAAAAATGTTTATCCTCAAAAATCAAAATTTCCTCATGCTTTTTGCGTTTCAGAGCTTGCTGATCAATTTTGGTTCCGTATCTGTCTAAAGTCTGTCTGTGGTAAATCCTTCTCTTTCCCAAAAGTGTACCAAGTTCCAGTCCGATTTCAATGAAATTTTGAGGGTAACTAATTATTATTATTTTCTTCAAAGAGGTCAGTTCTGTGAAAGAATGAATGAATGAATGAGTTTTTATTTCTTCATGATAAACAGCATAATATTAAAGATAAAATATCAAATTAATTAGTACTTCCATACATAAAGAAAATGAACTTCATAGTTGAATGATAAATATACGTAATAGAATTATATTATAAACTAACAATTATGAGGTTGAAGGGTATGCATGCCTGTAAGCATAGCTTGTGGCGGCATGCATGAGCCAATTTCGTCATGTGAGACAATATCAATATATAAATTATAGGAATTACTTAACTATTGGCAGTGAACAACCATATTTTATGGTATGTTTTTATATTATTATTGTATAATTTATTAAACGAGAAATTCGGATAATTCAAGAGAAAATATATATTTGAATTTAAGAGTTAGGTTTTCAATAAATTAGGGAGCATAAGAAAGGTGTCTTAATTTGGAACTGGACTTGATTAATATGTCTTCTGTGCTGAAGCCAATTTTTAGGATTTTTTTCTGTAAAATAAATAACGGTTCTATAACACTATTATAGGTACCACCCCATAAAGAAATCGCAAACTGCAACAAAGGTTGTACCATAGCGTTATATATACATTTTTTAAGTTTAACTGACAGAAATTTAACATTGTTCATCACGTATGCCATCTTTCTCAATTTATTCATAACTAGCCGCTCCGGCTCGCTACGCTCGCCTCCACGTCCAGCCGGGGGGCAAGCCCCCCGGACCCCCATTCAATTGCTCGCTTCGCTCGCAAAGTGTGGCATGTAGGGAATATTGCTCGCTTCGCTCGCAAAGTGTGGCATGTAGGGAATGTTGCTCGCTTCGCTCGCAAACGATAGATCCCTAAGGGTAGGTTTAACTTCTGTAAGAGATGCTGCTCGCTTCGCTCGCTTGAGGAAGTTATACTGCCCACCCAACTTGGCAGACGTTTTTTTCTGTTGGAAATTCTTACAAACAAATTAAATCTTATGAAACTACGTGGAACCACAAAAAGTATATTCGGGGATGTTGCTCGCTTCGCTCGCAAGGTATTGCCGTATATTTGTAGGAAAAAATCCGAATTTATTCTGTTGACATGGCTCTCGCTTCGCTCGCAAAGTGTGGCATGTAGGGCATGTTGCTCGCTTTGCTCGCAAACGGTAGATCCCTAAGGGTAGGTTTAACGTGTGTAGGGGATGTTGCTCGCTTCGCTCGCAAACGGTAGATCTCTAAGGGTAGGTTTAACTTCTGTAGGGGATGCTGCTCGCTTCGCTCGCAAGGTATACCTGTATATAGGTAGGAAAAAACCCGTATTTATTCTTTTGAAATAGGCCTGCAGGTAACATTGTGAAATACCTGACAAACCCCTTGACGTCTTCGTAGAGCCTTCTCGCGAACACGGCAAAATTAATTTCTGATGTTAAACGCTTCTTCTCGCTTCCGCTCGCGATTTGACCGACTTAACGTCACTTTTTTCCATATCCGATTTCGGATTCAGATTCGGCGGACCCAAAGCTGTATTTCGCCCGCGAAAACCGTTCCGAAAAACGTACCTTTATGGGGTATATTTTAATCGGAAAAAACCAAGTTTTTCGGCGGACTTTTCGAAAAAACGGGTCCGTATTCTCGCATTTTTTTAACGCATTTCCCGATACTTTTTTCGCGATCCGATCGCGCCGTCGTCTTCCTCGTTCAAAAACCTACGAAACCCGTATTTTTCCGGAATTGTCAACGGCCGTTTAGAGGGGTAGGGGAAGCGGGGAAGTCCAAAAAGCGCACATTAATTCTTACTTCGACCCCCCTCCCGCCCTACGGCCCATGGTTCGGGTGGGATTAAACAATTTTAAATTCGCTCGCTCCCACTTTTGGAACATCTCAAGAAGATCCCCCCACTCGTACACTCCGGCCCACTCAGCCGTTTGGCCGTGCATAGACACGACAGACAGACAGACGGAGTTTCATTCTTATTAATAACTAGCCGCTCCGGCTCGCTACGCTCGCCTCCATGTCCAGCCGGGGGGCAAGCCCCCCGGACCCCCCATTAAGTTGCTCGCTTCGCTCGCAACGTGTGGCATGTAGGGAATATTGCTCGCTTCGCTCGCAAAGTCTGGCATGTAGGATATGTTGCTCGCTTCGCTCGCAAAGTCTGGCATGTAGAAAATGTTGCTCGCTTCGCTCGCAAAGTATGGCATTTAGGGGATGTTGCTCGGTTCGCTCGCAAACGGTAGATCTCTAAGGGTAGGTTTAACTTCTGTAGGGGATGCTGCTCGCTTCGCTCGCAAACGGTAGATCTCTAAGGGTAGGCTTAACTTCTGTAGGGGATGCTGCTCGCTTCGCTCGCTTGAGGAAGTTATACTGCCCACCCAACTTGGCAGACGTTTTTTTCAGTTGGGAATTATTACAAACAAATTAAATCTTATAAAACTACGTGGAACCACGAAAAGTTTATTCGGGGATGTTGCTCGCTTCGCTCGCAAGGTATACCTGTATATGTGTAGGACAAAGTCCGTATTTATTATTTGAAATGGCTCTCGTTTCGCTCGCAAGGTAGGTACCTATGTAGGCATACCTGCTCGCCTCGCAATGTTGTGACATCGAACCCTTCACGTCAATTCTTGAGCCTTCTCTCGTCCACGGCAGAATCATTTTAATCGCTTTGCTCGCTTCTGCTCGCAATTTGACCGAGTTCTCGTCACTTTTTTCGATATCCGATTTCGGATTCAGATTCGGCGGACCCAAAGCTGTATTTCGCCCGCGAAAACCGTTCCGAAAAACGTACCTTTATGGGGTATATTTTAATCGGAAAAAACCAAGTTTTTCGGCGGACGTTTCGAGAAAACGGGTCCGTACTCTCGCATTTTTTTGACGCATTTCCCGATACTTTTTTCGCGATCCGATCGCGCCGTCGTCTTCCTCGTTCAAAAACCTACGAAACCGGTATTTTTCCGGAATTGTCGACGGCCGTTTAGAGGGGTAGAGGATGCGGGGAAGTCCAAAAAGCGCACATTAACCGGAACTTCGACCCCCCTCCCGCCCTACGGCCCATGGTTCGGCTGGGATTAGAAAATTTTAAATTTGCTCGCTCCCCCTATCGGAAAATCCCAAGAAGATCCCCCCACTCGTAGACTCCCCCCACTCAGCCGTTTGGCCGTGCATAGACACGACAGACAGACAGACAGACGGAGTTTCATTCTTATTAATAGTATAGATAGAGATATATTGCACATGACCGTCCCATTTCAGCTTATAGCCAATTGTAACCCCTAAATATTTCACAGATTTTACCGTATTTAATACATTACAATTACATACATTATCAATGGTGTCACATTGCTGGAGGTGTATACGCACACTCGGCCATTCATTTTTTGATCCAGCAATTGGTAAAATATTGCACTTTTCTACATTTAAATGTAATTTATTTAGATTCATCCACAGTTTGATGTGTTTGAGATCTTCCTCCTGTCTAATCTTTGCTTCCTCCCAAGATTGGCCTTTGACAATCTTTGCAATATCATCCATCAGATGGATACGTGATCCTGCCATCCTGCTTGACACCGTGCCAGTCAGAAAAAAACATTAACCTAAAAACTACTTCAGTGTGTCCGCACGTTTTTCCGCAAAGGGAGCAAATGAGAAATGTATGTCTCCAAAATCAAAATTCTCTCTCGCAATTTAAGTTTTATATCATCCTGATCAATTTTAGTTCCGAGCCTGTTTTTTGTTTGCCTGTCCATGCACCCGCAAATCCTTGTAACAAGCGAATCCTTGTAATTTCCACAATTTCTATCCAATTTTGATAGAATTTTCAGGGAATGTCCGAGTAAGGGTGCAAATAGTCTCCTATCAGTTATATTGTTCCCAAATTAATAATTCCTTCTGCACATGCGCAAACGTGAATTCCATCAAGCATCTTCATCTTGCGCCCTAGTAGATAACTAGGTACCACTCAAATTTAGAAAATAGTTGGGAGAAAACGACTTGACCACTTGATCAATTTAAACGTGATTGTATCATTAGTAGTTGCTGCGCGCATGCGCTCATTTGAAATCCTTGAAACAAGCCTAATTTCCAAAGTTTCTATCGGATTTTAACGAAATTTTCTAGGCATGTGCCGGTTGGGCTGTTGATGCTCCCTTTTCAGTTTAATTGTTTTCAAATCACTCTTCACATTCACAATCATAAATTCCATCTAGAATTATTCTCTCGTTTCCTAGTTGACCGATCTCGCAATACTTTGGTGGATGTTTGGGAGAAAACCATGGGAACCTGCTATGAAATATCTAAAAGTTATTTAAATCTATAAATGAATATCACGGATTCGAGGGAGCTATGTGCCACACCCAACTTGGCAAACGTTTTTAACATAAGATATGTATTTAAACAATGTTATTCTAAAATTTTCTAACCATACAACTATTTGAATTCAAAAAATCCTTTTCCATATGTTTTATCGTGCTCTACTTGATTTATATCAAATTTCATTGAAATTCAGAAGGTGGTTGGAGAAAAACCCCGAAGAATACCCCCTACGAATTGCATTCTCTTCGAATTAACATTCTCTTCGAATTAACGGGAGCAACTGAGTAGGTGCATACTTGCAAGCATTTCCTCTAGAAGGATTGCATAGCTGTGTCCTTCCGATCTAGTCCAAATGAGCAACCAATCGACGGGCAAACTTATTAAGAGTTTATGGAAACATTGTAATTCATCGTAGCTGCACCTAATTAGCACCTCATGCAACTCGATTGTTTGTGAACTTGATTCATCTAATGAGTAACACGCATACAAAACAATATTAATTTCTGGTATCAATTTCATCGCCATGATATTTACGACCTCTCTTTTTTACAGACCCAACGTATTAATAAAAACAGTTTACTTAAGACCCTCTGAAATGACTTTGGCCTAGACATTTAACGTAACTAGGCTTTGTCATGAGGGGAATAATGAACGGGTATCATTCCCCGTCAATTTGGCCTGCTCCGCCCTCGCCGTCCAAGCGAGTTTCAAATTACTGGAATGTAAACTTAGGGCGCCAGAAAGTACCGAACGACTTCCTACTTCCCTACACAAAAATCACAAAGACGAAGGCATTTTTTTTTTCTTTTTTTTTCCGCTCGAAAGCGCCGAAACGTCGCGACCGGCTGGCTCTATTTCAAGGTAACCTCCTCTTTAAGGTGACCGCACCACTAATTGAGTATAGTGATCAGGCCTGTTGATAACACACTTAAGCGTGAAAAAGTTGGTAGGCATTGATTAGTCGCCATTTTGGTGCTACTTTGGTGTAGAACAATTCAATCTATTACAAAAAAATAGGATGTTTTTTCTTCAATTTTAAATTTGAGTCATTCAAAGATCTTGTCCTCCCTTAAACTTAAACACACAAAACTCTTTGAAATGGTTAATGTGGTGGTGAGTTGAGAATTGATGGTGGTAAGAACCGTGACGCAGACGAATGATTTTTTTTTTGCTTCCGAGTCAATTAGGTAGCGGAAACATTGGTTTTCAATATCGGGGGTACAGTTTTTTGCCTCCCAAATCAAAATTTCCACTCTCAGTCTCTCTCTCTTTCTCTCTCTCTCTTTCTCTCTCTGTGTGTCTGTCGTGCGTGTGTCTGTCGCGTGTCCGCTAATCCTTGTAACAAGCTTAATTTCCACATTTTTCATCTAGTTTAGATAAAATTTTCAGGGAATGTGCGGGCTAGGGTGTAGACGGTCGCTTATCAGTTTCATTGTTCCTAAATTTATACTTCACTCTGCGCATCGAAAACTTAAAATCTACCTCGCATAAATTTTTCACGCCCTGGTCGTCCGATCTCGCTCAAATTCAGGAGATAGTTAGGAGATGACAATTTGAGCATTTCTTATCAGTTTCAAGATGATCGTAACATCAGTAGCTCCTGAGCATGCATAAATGTTAAACCCTTGTAACAACCTTAATGTTAACAGTATTATACGATTTTATTGAACATTTTTGGGGTTTCGCGGGTTAGGCAGTAGATGGTTCCCTATCAATTTCATTTTTACAAATCAATACTTCACTCTGTGCATGCGGAAACGTAAATTCCTTTATGCTCCATTTGTTCATGCCCTAGTCGCTCGATCTCACTCAAATTTTGATGATAGTTGGGGGAAAAGGATTTGATTATCCCATATCAATTTCAACTTGATTGTATTATTAATAGCTACTGTGCATGCGCAAATGCGAAATCCTTGTAACAAGCCTAATTTCCACATTTTTGTCCGATTTTGATGAAATTATCAGGGAATTCGCGGGTCAGGCTGTAGATGGTGCCGCACTAATTTCATTGTTCTCAAATCACCACTTCATCCCGTGCATGCGCAATCTAAAGTTACACCGAGTATCATTTTTTGGTTTCTTGACTGACCAATTAGGTCGTTTCACGCTGCATTTTGATTTACTCTTTTCCGCTATGGAGTTTTTCAAGATCATTTAAAAGTTTTCAATCTCAAATTCATGTTACGGAAAAGTGTGTTATGTGCCACACCCAACTTGGCAGACTTTCTTTTCCGGCGATATTGAAAGTATTTTATCCGCTCTAACCTTAATGTCTGCAGCGTCCCATTTCACAGCTTCAGCTAAATGTTATCTAATCCTGGTTTTCTTTCGCTCCTTTAGTCGTATTCTCCTCCTTTTGCTGGTATTACTGGACGGACATTTGTTTCATCGACGTACCCAATTTCGTAGTAAGATGAAAAATATGGTTTGCTTTAGTATGATCAATGAGTAGTAGTACCTAGTAATTAGATGGAAAACCCCTGCTTCCTCCTTCCTTCTTACCGAGCGAATCATCTTCCTCGTCCCTCTCATTTGAAGGGAAACAGCCCTGATACTGGATATTTGAGTTCGCACCCTAACACATCCAAAGGCTTGAGGGTATGGTGTGCCCCATTTGTACGATAGAGTGTCCGCCAGTCGCTTGAGAAACACAATGCATTTCCTGCAGAGCGCTCCACCACAGGAACATAGAAGAGCTGGTAAATGCTGGTAAACTTCTGACTACTGAGAAATTCCATACAGCTCAACACCGAATTCATTTTGGAAAACGCATAGGTACCATTTAGTGGTTACTCAAGTTGAAATGTGTAATGAATTTGAAATTAATAATAATATGTGACGTCAAGTTGAAAAAGGTTGTACGAGAAATCCAATTATTGTTTCGAGTTTAGTGACTGAGTTGGCAATATATGCGGGTGATTTAAGGCACTTTTTTCAACATCGTTAGCGCTTAAGGTTTCTTTCCGTGACTCCTTATCACTTTTGACAGTTTAATAACATTGGTAGTACGGAAATGAGATTTAAAAGCTTTAATTACCCGTCGTTTGTTAGTAATATTACGAACTTCTCTGGCTCCACCTTGTCCTGAGTTCTTTATAGTGAATAATGAATGAGAACAATGTTATACTCATGCGAACCAAACAAAACAAACAAAAAAGTTTCACTCATGCAATAGATGTCTTTAGGAGCAAGTTTTGAATTGGTGTTTTTTGTCCCTTCTTTTTATTCTTCAGTTTTTTATGTTATTTTATTTTTTTGGTATTTTAAATACACAATTTTTACCAAAAAAGCCCCCTGGACCCCCGGATGCTTACTGTTTGGAGCCTGCGGCTGAAATTCGAGAATGCAGGCTCCAGGCCGCAGGCTCCATTTTTTTGGTAAAAATTGTGTATTCAAAATACCAAAAATAAAATAACATAAAAAACTGAAGAATAAAAAGAAGGGACAAAAAACACCAATTCAAAACTTGCTCCTAAAGACATCTATTGCATGAGTGAAACTTTTTTGTTTGTTTTGTTTGGTTCGCATGAGTATAACATTGTTCTCATTCATTATTCACTATAAAGAACTCAGGACAAGGTGGAGCCAGAGAAGTTCGTAATAAATATTACTAACAAACGACGGGTAATTAAAGCTTTTAAATCTCATTTCCGTACTACCAATGTTATTAAACTGTCAAAAGTGATAAGGAGTCACGGAAAGAAACCTTAAGCGCTAACGATGTTGAAAAAAGTGCCTTAAATCACCCGCATATATTGCCAACTCAGTCACTAAACTCGAAACAATAATTGGATTTCTCGTACAACCTTTTTCAACTTGACGTCACATATTATTATTAATTTCAAATTCATTACACATTTCAACTTGAGTAACCACTAAATGGTACCTATGCGTTTTCCAAAATGAATTCGGTGTTCAACTGTAAGGAATTTCTCAGTAGTCAGAAGTTTAGTAATCGCAGGCATTTTAGTACTTACCGTAGATATTTGCAGGGTTTTATAATTGAATTAAATTCAGAACTTTTATTTTAAATTCCTCCCCTCCCGCCCGTACTCTTTTGACCCCCCTCTCTCCACCCTCCAACCATTCAGCAACGTGCATTACACATCACTTACCTGTTTTAGCTGCCCTTGATCCCGTCCTAGGCTTCTTTTGTTATAATTTGAGTTAATAGTGAAGTAGTTATAAAATAGAAAAGAACACGATTCACATAAATTGATATGAATTATGAATAGGTAATTTTTTAGCTTTGAAAAAAAATTACTTGATGACCGTGATTACTCGAGCCTGGCTGAGGCATACATTTTTTTCCTGACCTTACAAGTCGAAACAAACGTTTTTTGCTACCATGCATAATTTGTGAAACTACACTATTTTTTCATGTATTTGAAAAAACCTTCCCTCGCCTACAAATCCGCAACATCAGGATACATTTCCATAATCTAGTTTGTGTGAGTTGTCGTCGTTATGTTTGCTCGCGTCCTTTCGTTACCTAGGAAGATTATTACAAATAACAAGCCCCCACTCTCGCCCAAAAGCCAAAACGACGTTTATTTTTGATATTATTGAAGTATTTATAGTTATGTGATGTATTTTCAGATATCACCTGTCTATGGGTCTAAAGTAAACATTATTTTTAGCTTTTCCTTTTCTCCTTTACGCATTGTGCGACGCAAATTGTTATAATTTCCCACCGAGGGAAGCCATAGTAAAAAACATGGAAATGTCAAAAAAAGAAAGAAAAATATTATTACGTCACTCCTTGCGTGTGTTATACCTAGTGAATCACCAGTGATGATGACTGTTAGAATATATAGAATTCACAGTCAAAGACTAATAGTCTAGTCTAGTTAAATGAATATTCAATTAATGTTGAATTACCATCACTAATGAACAATGAAGGTACAGTGTTCGTCAATCTCATTCGGAAGAGATATCCTTTGGCCAGCACAATTTTTCGGCCTTTCAGCTTATGATTACGAAGGTATGTACTATTTACGCGGATGTCTTAAGCCTAAACTGTTTATTATAAAAACACGTTATTAAGAGAAACTGAAGACTCCAAATGTCCTTGAAGTAAGAGACAGATACCAAAGAACGCGCTATGCAAGGCGAACATCAAAGACCGACAACACCCCAGCACGAAAATGAAGTATATTCACACATTAGATAGTGGTATTTCAGTGTTTTTAAATCAAACCAGCAAATCTCGCATTAAAAAAAAAAAAAAAAAAAGTGTTGACTTTCATTGTATGTTCTTCTTTTTTAAATAATAACGATTCAAAATCACTTTTAAACGGGTATTTCAGTTGCACTCAGTACCTATAAAACAAGCTTTACTAATAATATGTGGGGGAGCGAGGAATTAGGCGCTGTTATTAGGGGAACGGGAGGGGGGGTTAATCTAAATTTTGTACTATGAGATGTGGTAGTAAAATCCCCCTCCCACCATTCCATACGGTGAAGTAATTATGTTTTATATATGCTTAAACCAAACGACTCACTGGTTGGCTCTATTTATCTGTGAGGATGGCATTCAATGAATAAGAGACAGCCGGCAACCAAGGAACCAGCAATTGAACTTGGATTAGGAGGCAAAACATTACCCACGAAGAAAGATCAGAAAGATTGTGGAACATGTCCATTTTGGAACATATATATGGATTACGTTATCTGTTCATCAGGTATTAGCAAATTTTCGTAAAAAAGAAAGCTGTTTCGTAAAAAAAATTTAAAATAAAAGTTTTCGAAAAATTTCTTCATTGAAATCCGTTTGGAGGCATTATGAAACGAATCCTAGAGTTTAAAGCATATATATATATGGTGTGTGTGTGTGTGTGAGCATAGTCAACATAGCGCAGCTAGCCAGGTGTGGTCTGGTGGTCAACCCTTCTAAGTGTGGGTCATTCTCCTTGGTCCCGTCAGGCCGCCAGCATAAGGTGAAGGTGGTGGATCAGGAGTGCTTGGTCTTAGGACAGACTCTGATCCCTGTCCGAGCCGTGTTGGCTTGGTGTTGACTTCATGGGTGTGGCCACTATAGCCGCAAGCCGTGTGGACCTTGGTGGAGCATTAGCTTGTGTTAACAAGGCTCTATTGAAGCCACAGCAGAAGCTGCCCCTCCTTCGCACGTACTTACTGCTGAAGTTAACCTATGGGTTACTCTTTGGCAGGCTTACTGCGGGGAGGCTGCTTGAGTTAGATCGTGAAGTTCGCTCTGCTGTGCGCTCTTGGCTAGGCTTCCCACCTGGTGTCCCAAGTGCTTACATCCACGCACCGGTCAAGGCCGGTGGGCTCGGTATTGTCTCTCTTTCGGCCAGCATCCCATCATTACGCCGCCAGCGCCTGCATGCCCTTAGGGGCTCGAGCTGGGAGGTCGCCTGCACTGCTGCTGACCTCAACTTCTCTTCTGCTCTGAATGAATCTGTAGATGGAAAATAACTCCGACAATGCTCTGAATCCCCATTTTCTTCTCACTGGGTGGAATGGGCTTCAGAGGGCATTGGGGCCCGCGACTACCGCCACTTTCAGGCTGTCCGGGTGGCCACATTGGCCACCTCGGTGAGGTGTTTGAGGAGTAGTCGCTGGACAGTAGACACGCTTTGCCGTGCCTGTCGGGGTAAAAATGAGAATCTGTATCATGTGGTGCAGCAGTGTCCTCGTACTCATGGTGGCCGCATTTTACGTCACGATGAGGTCACCAAGCAGATAGCAGGCGCTTTGTCACCCACCGGTTGGGATGTAGAAAGGGAGAGACTACCACATGCTGAGTGACCGGGGCAAGAAGCCGGATATCGTTGCCGTCAAGACCGATGGGTCTGCAATAGTCCTGGATGTACAGGTTGTCAGTGGCAGCGTGGACATGGAGCAGACTTGGCGGGCAAAAATGAATAAATAAGTCGGGCAAAAATGAATAAACGATCTGCGAGCTAAAAGGAGTGGCACCTAATAACATCAAGGTCATTGCCGCGACCGTGTCATGGCGCAAGGTGTGGTGCGGGAAAAGCGCCACGGAGTTACTCGAGTTGGGCATCTCGGCAGGAGTGCTCCGTGGTATCACCACCCGCGTCCTGAGGGGTTCTTACTTGAACTGGTGGTCATTCTATAGGGGCACTTCCTTTCATTCCATTCTTCCTCTTCATCCTTCTGCAACTTCCCTCATCCCTAGAGCCGGCGTCGGGTAAACCTGGGCGTCCTCCCCACTTTTTTATTTATTTGTTTATTTTTTCAATTTAATGGTGTGCCTCCTCCGCCTTTGAGGGGAGTTTTGAAAAAAAAAAAAAAAAAAAAAAAAAGTGTGTGTGTCTGATTGTCATTTTAGGCGATAACTCTTCTTAGGATTGAAATAAAAATGCCGTTCTTGCAACAAGAAAAAAAAATGTAATTAAAAATGGCTAAAATCGTCAAATGTACATTGTTTTTAGCGGACTCTTTGTCAAAAGAAGTTGTTCAACAACCAACAAGAACTTTACAAATTTTGCACTAAATGATAATGAAATACTCAAATGATGCCAAATTTATTTGAATTTCAATAATACTCGCTAAAAATAGATAAAATCCACAAAAAAGCTACAACTACATAACCTTTTATAATCGCAGAATATTATTTATTTGCCATAAAATTGATAAGTAGTTAACAATTTCTCTGCAATCAAAGTATTCTACTATCAAAACAATATAACATAACTTAATATGATAGTTTTCGAAAATTCGCTCATACGATTATGCAGAATGACCGGAACGTTTTTGTTCTCATTACTCCTTCATTTTTGAATTGGGAAGTGCGATCATGATCACGTTTATAACGAAATATGTTGGATAGACATCCACTAAAGGAACGGAAAGTTGGTGGAAAGAGAGTTTTCTTTTGCTTACATAACGCTGTTTGATATATGTAACTTGGAATAAATCTATAACTCAATAGGTCCTTGCTAGAGACCATCAAAATTCTTGTTCCAGTCATTGAACACCCTGATTATAAATTAAGTTAAAAACGTTTAAAAAAAGTTAAAAGAGTTAGAAATTATAAAACTACTGTATCAGCTTATCATGTGCTAGGTAAATTACTTAGCTATGAAACTCGAACTAATAAACCGAAATGAAATTGTAGCAACATCCTAAATCATATAAAATTACACTAGCTCATTTTAGGTATGTTTCTGGAATTGACAGAAATAACGGAGCTGAGAAACTCTCCTTCAAAACCTTGTAAATTCAAGAAATAAGGTTATATGTAATGTTAAACAGCTGATGCTCGCCCATTTGTGTTGATTCACCCTACCTCCATAATAGAGGCAGCTCAAACCTGTGATAAAGATTTTTTTTTTAAACCACTGCAACTCACAATTACGATGTAAGGATCATTGGTAAGGGTACCTACAAAACTTTACCTCGTTTTAATCCGAAATGTTTGCCATCACAGAGGAACGCCGCATCCGCGTGAAGGAACTTTATGCAGGGATATGAATAGCGCACGAGCAGAGGGCGTGAAAAATATTATAACGAGAGAAATTAACATTATTAACAAGTAGTATGGGCGTCGTTCAGCTGTGAACGCGACCTTTAGAAGGCGGCATGTGCACGGGGGAGTTGCGAATCGAACGTTACGTTTGACGGGAGGCAAGGACGGCATTCCAACAAGGTCAGACACCACCCCCACTCGATTATCGATCTGTCGGCAGAAAAATATCCTTTAGAACTGGCGTCCGGCTACCGAACCAATTTTCCATAATGGCTTTATTCTTTCATTTTTATAATACCTACTTATTTTAATAGGAGCAATGGGTTTTTTAAACCTTGGAAATTCGTTGAGTGGCTCCAGCTAAAGTTTGTTGTGAAGCAACTAATAAGTGGTAATGAGGCGTCTCCAATACATTATCATCAAATTATCTCGGTGCCGATATGTCGACTAACTAAAATAACTTTTTTTTTTTTTAAATATAAAGCTATGTATTTTATGTCTATTTAGGCAGATAATTGTTATTATTTATAGGCTTACGCATGTTCTTGATAAAATGATTCATTCATTAGTCAAAGGACATCACTTCTTCTTCTTCTTTTTTTTAACAAGTAAATTTAGAAGGTCTATTTTTTGGTCCCTCTTATTCTGTTTGTGGAGAGACGGTGTGACGCAAAAAAGTGGAATATCAAACTGATGAATAGGCATGCATTAATCTTCATATCCTCCCCCCCCCCCCCCCCCCCACACACACACACAAATTCTCTAATAATCTAGCGGGTGATGTGCTCTTGTAAGGATTGCACTTTTATCGCGCGTGGACAACTGTTATGGTTCACTTAAATGTAGTGAAATTCACATAGGAACGCAAGAAAATGTCATCTTAGCCGGAATCCCAAGTTAGTTCCTGCGGAGATGCTTCAATTGGTCTGTAAGCAATGAGATTCGTAAGAAATTATTCATAACCTAACTAATCCGCTGGGTCATAAAACATTTCATCGGAATTGTCTTAACAACGAATATTTTCTAATTTCGGCACCGTGGGTCGATCAGAAATGAAATAAGCCTCTGAGGTCGTTCAGCTGATTTTGAATCGATTGGAAACTCAATGAGCAGTTGAGAGGCTGTTTCTACCTCCTCTTAGTACCATCTGCACACTGTATCACCTGTGTAGGCTCAAATCCTGTTCAGGTGTTTCCTAAAGAACCCAGTCACCCTAAGAACCCTGAAGAGCCCAGTCACCATTCTCTCCAAGATTCTGTGTTCCTGCATTACCAACTTTCCATATTTCTATTCCGGAGTGTTTTTCCAGGGCCGTTTGTGTTCCTTCCTTATCCAGTCACACAAGCGGTTTTTACCGAGCACCTTGTTATGCCTAAGGCCGGTTCCGGCCCATTGAAATGCGTTGTTAGGCTGAGGATGGTTCCTAATAAGCTTTATTATTCGAAAATTAATTATTTTCACAGCGCATGTGAAAAGGTTAAACCCATCAAGCGCCTCCATCAATTTCTCATGTCCTATTTCTTCGATCTCGCTCAAATTCGGAGGTAGTTGAGAACCTGTGCATCCATGAACCTCAAATCCTCTTAGCTTACTTATAACATTTTCAATCGATTTTGAAGGATCTTTCTGGGCTTGTAAGATTTAGTTTTTGGATGGTCTCCAATAAATTTCATCGCTCTCAATTCACTGATACAAATGCACAAACGTAACAACTACCGAGCATCCTTTTTTCATCGCCTAGTCGTCAAATTTCGATAATTACCGTTCCATCCGTATTTAATATTTCCCCCGACCATAGGAACCTGCTATGGAAACTTTCAAGGTTGTTTACAACTTTTCAATGACAGGTGTATACCATATTTGCCACAGTAAGCTTGGCCTATTTTTTAGGGTTAATAGAAACTATAGCCCAGAATAAATAAATTAAAAAAATAAAACAAATAAATAAATTTAAAAAAATAATAAATAAATAAGAATAAAAATAAACAAAAACATGAATAAGAATAAAAATAAATGAAAAATAAATAAATAAATGGATCGAAGCATATGAACTAATTCGTTGCACAGTGCGTCGATCATACGGTCGGAAAGGACAAAATTCGGATTTTTTTCGATTTTTATAGGAAATTCAACATTGATCACGAATATACCTCATGTTTCTATACCTAAAATATGTGTTTCAGGTCTTTTTTTTAATGAAAAGCATGAAAAAATCACGTTATTTAACAAACTTCCCTCTAGAAAGCACTTAGCAACCGTAAAAAAAAAAAAAAAAAAAAAAAAAAAAAAAAAAATGTTACACAGAAAAGTGTTAGACAATTACATTTTGTGTCGAATGAACCCCTCATAAATTTCAGAAAAGAGTTGTTTAAATAAGGAAGTTACACAATTTCCAAGTTATTGACCATCTAAAAATACGGACGTTTCTAGTTAGTAATTCATTTAATAATACACCAAGCGTGCCGTTCAAGAGACATTTTTTCGCACCCCCTTAAACCCCATTCTTTCATGTTTCAACTAGCCTGGATACAATTTTGTACAATCCTGTTCCAACCAATTTTGTTTCTTCCGCAAGAAATTGCTCTTGGTCCTATTGCACTCCTTCCACTTATCGGCAATTTTCATGCAGAATAGATGGACTGCTTCCTTAACCTTGATTTTTCCCAACTCTAGGGGATTCATTTTTTCGTAAAGATTGAAGAGAGCAGTCTCCTTCACTTGTGGTTGAGCAGAAACCCAAACTCCAAAAACTAAGCGATTTTTAATTTTAGTACCTAAAAAATGGAGAACACGCTTATAGATCCCGAACGGAAAGCTTAGGGCAGCTAATCGAGTATTTTCTACCTTCTACATTACCACGTTGAATGATCTCTAAACGTTTGGAAGAGGACATTTTTGGACTTTTTTCTCCGGGTCCACCAGTTTTTTTTTTTTTTGAAAAAACGCATTTATTTAGATAGGTATTGCAATACAAAAAAGTTACACAAATCAATAAATGCTACTCCCCACTATAAGTCGTAGACTTGTGCTGTGGGGAGGAGTAATACATAATCAGCACACTCATTCAATACCTTATTCAATAATCATCTTGTAAGTAAATATAGGTAAATTAGAATCAATAGGTGCATATACATCGGGTAAATCAGAATACATAGGAATTATTCAGTTACCATCTTAAAGTTTTAATATTATCTAATGGGTCTCAGATTGCCTCATTATTATATGTTTTTTCAGTTCTTTTTTGAACTTTTCAATTTTAGAAATAGAGCGGAGCTCATGGGGTAGGGCATTGAACAGTTTTACTCCCCGGTAATCATACGCCCGTTGGCCATGGTGAGTCCTACGGAAAGGCAGTTTCGAAAGAAATTGCCCACAAGTTCTTGTTTTTCCCTCATCTAAAAATTTCAGGTGGTTGCTATGTAAATCTTTATATATTTTAATTATAGTTATCTTGTCAATTAGCTCTCAGAATTTTAGTACCGCGAACTCTTTAAAGAGAGCTTCTGTCGAATATCTTGTCCTTTTTTTAAGTAAGACTTTGATTAAGAGCTTCTGTGTCAGGAATAACGAATCAAGAAGGGACGCGCTACATCCTCCCCAACCAGATGCACCATAGATCACGAGCGACTGGATGAGCGCTTAGTATACCATTCTACGTCTATCAATATCTAAAAAGTTCCTCAACTCCCTACACATATGGATCATCTTTTTCATCGAGGATGTCACTTTTTTCAGGTGTTTGTCCCATCTTAGGTTCTGATTAACTTCCACTCCTAGGTATCGAACAGAAGCAACTTGTTGTATTACTTCACAGCAGCACTGAAGGTTATCTGTACATTCCGGTACATGGCATTTTAGGTTCTTTATCTGCGGGATATCACTTTCTCTAAACACGAAAGTTAAGAAATTAGTTTTAGAAAAATTGATCTTCATTCCCATACTTTCAAGACAATGAAGGATTTTGGTCAGACATGATTCAGCTTTTATGATGACTTGTTCCCAGGAGTTACCCGTTACTATAAAGGCTGTGTCATCAGCAAAAGACACTGACTCTCCTTTAGACTCCATGTTAAGAAGTCTGTTCATGAATACTATAAAGTAAATCGGCCCAAAGACAGTTCCTTGAGGGATTCCACAGTTGCAAAATTCATGGTCACTAATAACATCATCAACTTTAGTAAAATGTGATCTATCCTCCAGATAACTTGCAGTCCACTTGATAAAACCTCGGTTGACACCAGTTTGTTCTACTGCGGAGATTAGTTTTTGAATGTGCAACAGTATCGAAGGCCTTGGCTAAATCGTGATATATACACATTACCTTCTCTCCTGCATCTAATGCACACAATATAGTCTTCGTCATAAAACAAATTGCATCATCAGTGCTCCTACCTTTTCGAAACCCAAACTGCCTATCACTGATCTTTCCCTGACTCTCCAAATACTGCACAAAATACACTTTAGCCAAACGCACAATGATTTTAGCAAAGACAGATAAGAGAGAAATCGGTCGATAATTTGTCATATCTTCTGGATCCCCCTTTTTGAAAAGGGGTATGAGCAAGGCTTTTTTATAGATAGCAGGGAAACGGTTTTCGCTGAAGCTACGGTTCGCGATTATCGTTATAGGAGTAGCCAAAATATCTTTGAATTTCTTAACTAATTCAGTGCTAATATTGTCTATACCCGGACTCGTTCCACCTTTTAAGTCTCCTATTGTTTTTTTGACATCCTCCACCGAAACCTCGAGGAACTTTTCAGTGAAGTTATACTGCGTAGAATTGGCTGGTTTTATTTCTTCATTAGAGACCCTTTTAGCTATGTTTTCTCCAACAGTGGAGAAATATTTATTAAGTACCCTGGCTATGTCTAATGGGCTGTCCCCTATTTTGATGACTCTCCCTTCAGAATTTATGGAGGTGATTTCTTGCTTTTTTCTGTTCCTTCCTACACTCTGATTAATAATTTCCCAACACCTTCACTATCTCGGCCCGCTTTTTCAATTTTTTTTTGCGTAGAAATTATTTTTGGCAGTTAACTAGTAAAAGTAGAATAAATCAATGCGAATTTGAAAAATTTGATTGTATTCGTAAGAGTACTAAATCTCTTCAGCATGAATTTTTCCAATAATTTCAATGACTGAATCATATACTTAAACTCAGAGGAATCACCGCAAGTGAAGTCATCCGGGTTTCGGGACGTGACTGACAATTTCAATGTTAGGTACCTACAGGCAGGTGAGTAACATGTTATGATTGGTCTTTGTGAGAAAAAGTCAACTTGGCCGTTGTGCCCCGATAGTAAACAAAGCTGATGAGTTTTTAAACTCTTTTCTATCGATGTCAACAACTACCTGAGAGTTAACAGGTACAACTTACTAGGCAAAAAAAAAAAAAAAATTGTTTTTTTTTACTTTTGTCCAATTCTTGACGCACTGTGCGTCGTCTTGATACTGTTTTGTACTTGATACGTCTTCATACAACGATGTCCCTTTTATTCAACCCAAAAAAATTGTCTAAATCTTCTCTCAAAACTTCATTTTTCAAGTTGAGTATTGGTACTTTATTATCCAAAAATTAAGTGGCTCTTGCCTCATTACCCCTTCTATTTGCTATCCCACTTCAACAACTGAAAGAAATTTCCAAAAAAATGTTGGAAGTGCACACACAAACTCCATGGCTATACTCAAGACTTCAACATTCAAACATCATTATCCAATAAATTAGAACACATTCTGGAACTTTTTTATTTTTTGGACTCAAAACGGTTCACTGACCGGCGCTTTCATCGATCCTGCTGTGCACGAAGCACCTACTGAGCCAATGCAAATCGTCTACTTAAAAGCAGATATCCGTCCAACGCGTTTCAAGAACAAGGGACAAAATCGATTCCGAAAATGATCTTGTGTGGTCGTTGTCGTCAATTGCCGCCATTTCGCCGGAAAAAACTCCCCGTGGAACGAAATAAGGTTCGGGGACTCCCACAAAGCCCTCTGGAGGAAGTGGGAGGACGGCAGAACCAGGAGGCTGAACGCTGATCCGTTTCAAACGTTCGGGCAGTGACAGCTCAGTTAGAGTACGTTGACTCATCCCACTCAAATGACCCGAGCTCATTGTGAAGGCCCATTACCACAACTCACGTGCCATCATCACTACAGAAGCTGTCCACCTCAACTCCCCATTACCGTATGTGGTCACTGCTGCCCACTCCCTTCTTTTCTTTTTTCTTTTATTGCCTTTTTCCTTACGAGTTTTAATGTTATTCTGCATGAGTAATTCGTCTCAGAGAATATGTACGTACATGTTTAAGAGCCTTTTTCTCGAGATCGCTATGCGACTTTTATACCAAAATCTGTTTTTGAATCGCAGAATATTATTTAGAACAATTTTTTTGCCATAAAACTAGTAGTTGAAATTTTCTTTTCTCTCAAAGACCTTAATTTTTAAAACGATGTAACGTAATATAGTAGGTACGATAATTTATGAAAATTCGCTCGTATGATCATGCTGCATGACTGGAACTTTTAGTGATTTTTTTAGCACATTTTTTGAAATTCGACCAATTTAATTTGCTCAAAAAATTCTAGCCAACGAACTTGTCCTTTTGTTTGATAAGGTTGATTAATGGCGCAAGAACGGAATTTTTATCTCACTCCTAAGAATAGTTACCGTCCGGAAGGTCACATATGGATAGGTATGCATAAATATATATAAGTATTGTGACAGTTCCCGCGAGATCCAAGGGAATGCGCTGCCGTCGCTCCGTTGTTTCCCAACGGGCGTCGGACGCTTCTTCCCGTGTTTTCGAAAGCCTGCGTTTGGCGATGGATGGGTGATCCTAGAACTGGAAAACCAATCTTCTCCGAACGTAGCTTGTATGCTATTAGTACGAGTTGTATGTCTTATGGTACTGTCACTATCTCCTCTCTCTCTATGAGTGTGGATTTAGGCCCCCATTGCACAACAGGGCGTCTAAGTCTGTAATAAGGTAGCAGAGCGTGGTTAGGATCATGCACGGCTGACGCCTAGTAATCCGATCCACTATTTTTGGGGCGTTAATGTTTCGGAAGAAACATGGCCCGGGTTTCCAGAAGGAATACCCATTATACTCCCTTGGATACATAAATACTTTGATTGGTTCTTGTTTATTAATTTCTCTATTTATCACCTCATATTATTTCTATTTAACATACTTAATTTTCAAGAGCATTGTTCCCAAACCCAGGGCATAGTTCCCATTTTCGTAAGTCCCCAAATGGGCAACTCCCTGCTGTAAGTCTCCTGGCTGAGCAAGTTATATTATTCCCGATTGTTTCCATCTTTGATTGGGGGTTAACTACCTAATGAATACTTCATATGAAATTCATTGACAATCCATCCTGTTTTAATTTCACCTTTTTATCCTCAATCGCCAATGCAGCTATTTATTAGAGAGCATCAGTTCTCAACCAGTAAACTATTCCACCTAGTTTACATACTTGCTCTTCAATCAAGTATGTTTTTTAAGGGGGGGGGGGGGGAGTGTGACAGTTCCCGCGAGATCCAAGGGAATGCGCTGCCGTCGCTCCGTTGTTTCCCAACGGGTGTCGGACGCTTCTTCCCGTGTTTTCGAAAGCCTGCGTTTGGCGATGGATGGGTGATCCTAGAACTGGAAAACCTATCTTCTCCGAAAGTAGCTTATATGCTATTAGTACGAGTCGCATCTCTAATGGAACTGTCACTTTCCTCTCTCTCTCTGTGGGAGTGTGGATTTAGGCCCCCATTGCACCATGCGCCTAAGTTCATTACAGTATATATACATATGAAAAAGTATTAAACTCTAGGACTCGTTTCAGAATGTCTCAAAATTTTCAGGGGATTTTGATTTTAAATTTTTTGGAGCCATTGCAATTGCTTCATTTTCTACAAAAATTCGCTAATCATGGTTGGTTAAATATACGTTCGCGCATGAGCAGAGTGAAGCATTGGTTTCCAAACAATGAAAAATTTTATTAGGGACCATAATATGTAACAGAACCCGCAAATTCCCTGTAAATTGCATCAACATCGGATGGATACTGTAGAAATAACGAAATATTAACTAACAAGAAATAATTATTATGGTAGATTTATTAAAAAGAAAGATTTAATTTAATTTATTAGAAACAAAATATCAGGTAGATTTATCACAAGGATATGTGGACATACGACACATACGCAGTACGAGGATCAGCCAATGGGCGGGAACAGATGACGAGGGGGTTGTTGGAGGCCAGTTTTTCTGGGAAGTTGTTTTCATAGCCAAACAAGTACTACGTAGTTTGTCCGTCAACCGCCAGGGAGCGGCTGTTGCTGGACCCTGTTTTCCGCGCCTGTTATTAAAATCGCTGACAATTTTTTTCACGTTCTTTTCGTTAATTACGTGTTATAAGTGCGTAGATTGGTCTTTTATAGTCATTTTGACATGGATATGTCTTTTGGCTGGGGGTCAAGGAATTTTTCGCGACATTTTTTTTCCCGACCGACACTTTTTTTCCCAACCGGCACATTTTGTATTGATTTTCACGTACAACCAAGGCGTTACTAGGGAAGAGTAACTCCCATAGTTTTCATAGTAGGAATATCGTTCGCCACTTTTTGGAATGCTCTCATTTTACCACGACATTTCATGACCTCTAAGCCATTGTAGTGTCAAGGAATACTGATTTATTACTCTAAGTTAAAAACGAATATTGTTTTGTAAACATAGTGGAATAATCTTGTGAAAAGAAGGCACTAATATGGTTGGTATACAATTGAGTAGTAGGTACCAACTGGTAAGCAGTTAAGTATGGAGGCCAATTTGAAAAATGAATTTAGGAATTTTTTCTATGAATGTAACATTAACACACTCGAAAAGAACGAGAAAAAACGGAAAAACACCAGGTCCCGCCATCCAGTTTTCACATGCTCAAACGTAAATTCAGGGATGTGAGACAATTCCATCAAGATAATTTTCTCACGCCCTCGTCGTCCGATATCGCTCAAATTTAGAGAATAGTCGTAATTGTAAAAGAAGAAGGTAATTTGAGCATTTCATATGAATTTAAACATGATCGTTTCTTTATTACGTTCTCCACATAATTTGCAAGGGATATATGTGCCATAAATGGTCCCCTACCAGTTTCATAGTTTCAAAATTAATACTTTACTCTGCACATGCGCAAACACAAATTCCATCAAGCATAATTTGCTCACGCTCTAGTTGTCCTACCTCGCTCAAATCTAGAGTATAGTTTGGAAAAGTAGATTTTTCATCAACACAGATCATTCATTTCAATAGGTTATGCACCTTTGTAATCGACCAAGAATAAAAATGGTTATTGCTTGAAAAAGAAAGTTAGACTTGAGAGGAAGGAATGAAGATTATGAGCTGGTTGCAAACAAAATAAGATGAATGTTTTTTTTACTTGACGATTCTGAAATTAAAACGTTGCTAATCAAGTTAAGAGGTATTCTATGTAAATGGTAGTGAGCTTGGTCTCTGGAGGACTTGATATGTCCAATTATTCCCTATTATATAACAAAGATTGGTTTTTAGATAACTGCTGTAAAAAGATTTAGAGTGCTAAGTAATGTGGTTCTCTGTGGTGTGCTTACTATGTAGTTGGAGCTGGCACTCGGGATATTGTGAAATATAAATATTTTGTAAAAGCAATGTGTTTCTCCAAATGAGGCGACGCAAGTTTGAGACTCTTACTGGTCTTATTTTGTATTGGATTCGTACTATACTCACCATTATTCTGGTATATCCATATAATGTATATCACCATTTACTGTACTATAATGTAGTGGTCATCAAGGATCACGTTAATAAGTTATTATTCATATGTATTTTCAAACCTAACCCTATTTTTGATCAAATGTTGATGTCATATCAACTGAAAACATTGTTTGGATTCGCCCGGCTTTGATAATAATGATAATGCTTAGTGTATGATTATGCCAACCTAATAATGGTGTTTGTCATTGTTATTGTGATTGGTATATGTGTCATTGTTGGTTTTCTGTAATTACTAATATATTTTCTGTGCTTGTCTGTTGATGCACTAAAAATATAATAATGCCATAATTACCTAGTTAGATTATAATAATATTATCAGCTCTACGTAAGTTGTGGAGTTGGTGTCATGTTAGATGATTGATTCAGTGTCTACACCTTGCTACAGGCAATATATATTTTCGTCATTCTTCCATGGATAAATCATACGACCCAACAAACAGCTGTTTGTATGGATTCGGGAAGCATTGGATTTCGGTAAGCGATTGTGTATGCGAGTTCAGGGCGCCATTACTACCTTCTTGTTTAACCGTTATTGTAACACTAAGAATACTAAAATCTAATAACAAACTGTAAAAAAATAAATAAAAATATGAACCAGTCGAAAGGTGGGAGTGCGGTGGCGTGTGAGTTATATCCGGCTATCTCCTTGTTGGGCCGTACTTTTGGCTTAGACACCCACAACCGTTTTGAAAAAGTAGCTTTTGCTTAAAGGCATAAATCCTAATGGGTATTGCCATAAAGAAGTTCTCACAAAGATTGTGTTATGATAATGTTAACCCACACGAATCATCTCATATTTTCAAAAACGGATATTGCCCACCTATAGTTGTGAAGCTGGTAACTATTTTTGAGATTTGTGATAGGTTCAGCTGTGGAACGCGATCTGGAAGTTGAACGATTTAAAACGATTACGATTTATTATCAATTCGGGTGCATATCTGTTCCACCCAAGGCGGCCAGGTGATATAGGGAAAAAAGAAGAAGAAAAAAAAAAAACACCGAACACTGAATCGGGAAGGCAGATTTAAAAAACTATATAAAAAAGTAAATTTTCTGTTGCAACCAATAAATAAAAATCATGTATCATGTTTCTCTCATTGTAATGTTGCTAAACACCAAATTTCAATTTCCTCCATCTTTTAGGTGAGAAATGTGCTCTCAAGCCCATTTAGCTGATCAGTGTGGGTCATCGCTTAGTCAATCGTACACAGCAGGATTATGGAGGCTCCACACCAAATTTCAGTCTCTTAAATCAATTAGGAGAGGAATGACCTCTCAAGCTCACTCAGCTGATTTGGGTGGCTCATCAATTTATTTATCAATCGTACACAGGATATCTACAGAGGCTCCATACAAAATTTCAGCCTCCTAGGTCTATTGAGAGAGAAATGAGCTACCGCGCTCACTCAACTTATCTAGGTGGTTCCTCGCTTAGTCAATCGTACACAGCAGGATTATGGAGGCTCCACACCAAATTTCAGCCAACTAGATATATTGAGTGAGAAATGAGGTAGCGCGCTCACTCAGCTGATCTGGTTGGTTCCTCACTATGTCAACATACCACAGCCACAGCAGGCCTATGGAGGCTCCGTACCATATTTCAGACTCATAGGTCTATTAGCAGAGGAATGAGCTCCCGAACTCACTCAGCTAATTTGTGTGGTACCTCACTTTGTCAATCTAACAGAGCAAGCCTAAGAGGCTCGACACCAAATTTCAGTCTCCTTGGTCTATTTCAGGCTCCTGAGCTCACTCAGCTGATCTGTGTGGTTCCGTACTTTGTCCATCGTACACATCAGACCTATAGAGGCTCCGCAAAAAATTTCAGGTTCCTGGGCCTATTAAGAGAGAAATGATCTCACTCAGCTGTTCTGGGTGCTCCATCACTAATTCTATTCTACCAATCTTATACAGGCTCTGTTTACAATTTCAGCTTCAGAGATTAAATACCATAGAAATCAGCTTTATCAGCCAATCAGCTGACGAGCCATGCGTCGTCTGGCACCTAATGCTTACAAGTACCTAGTACTCAATAGTACCTACCATGGAGAGCCTTCTTTTCGCATTATTCGTTCATTATGGTTACTTAGCAATATTAGTTTATAACGTATCATAATAAACTAATAATAACTAATAACTTTCCTTCACACCAAAACGGTTTAGGGTAAACGAGACGTTGAGAAAACATAAGAGCATTCCAAAAAGTGGCGAACAATTCTCCTGATATGAAAACTAAGGAAGTTACACTTCCCTAGCAACGCATTGGTTGTACTTGAAAATCAATATAAAACATGTCGACTAGCGCTGAATTTCGCTTAATTTTAAAGCAAAAAATCCAGCGGTAAAACGTGATACATTTTAAAATTATTCGTTAATATTCGATAATATTTATTCGTTAATATTAATATCGATGCATGCAGCACTATAATTGATATGAGTACGATTGATAATTGATATGAATTATCTTTCTGATGTGCATTTTCTATTATGTACCACTAAGTAATATTTTCTTATACTTAGCCAAGTTATTTTTGCTCAAATTTTATTTGATATTTTAGATACTTTTTCCTGCACCCATAATTTCAACCAGCAAATACCCATTTATTCATTCTTATGATAATAGTAGTATCAAACGTATCACACACAGTAAGAAGATTAAAGAATAACTAAAAATTTAATAATTGCTACCCTCCATTTGGAAACCTCTAAAAGGCGCACAAATTTAATGGTTTTACCCGCGTCGCTAAACTGAGTAAGCATTTGTTGAAACGTATGCTCGGTTCTGTGAGTGTGTGTGTGTGCGTGTGCGTACTGATTAAATTACTAACAGCTAGAAATAACTAATTTTGGGTTTTAGTGGTTCAGACACACATTCATGAAGAGTTAAGTGAGAGTAAATACGGCGATAAAACGTAAAGTGGGACAAACAATACTAATTGGTGTATATTTCAACAACTTTCATAAAATACTATTCGTATAGATAACATATTAAATAGTCAGGCAAAATTCGAATCAATGAATAGCCGATAACGTTGAAGTACTAATACCAGGAAATATAAAATCCATAATGTAAAGTTTGTGATGTACGAAATTGGTATTAGTGACATTTTTTATGCAGTGGTGAAAACGAAAAAGATGAAGCAATCTCATTTTGACCACATTTTCATGGAAAAAGAAAAAAATAAAAGAAAAGAAGAAACAAAATAATGATAAGAATATTAACTAATACTAAAGGGCAATACACCCAGGCATATCCTCAGATGTCGTTACTCAGAGGCAATCCAGCGATTTGCTGGACACACTCTCTTATTCACTGATGGCTCAAAAACGCCTGATGGTGTTGGCCTTGCTCTATGGAGCTCCAACTTCCAAGTCACTAGACGCCTACCACCTGTTGCGTCTGTGTTCACAGCAGAGCTGTGGGAAGTGACGCTGGCTGTTCGACACTGCCATCTATTGGGAGGTGGAAATTATGTGATCTGTAGTGACTCACTGAGTACCATCGAGGCGATTAGGGACACATATTCATATGATCCCCTAAGACAAAGCCTGCGTGTATCACTACACCGAGCCACAACATTAGGCACAAACATAACTTTTATGTATACCAAGCCATGTAGGTATTCACAGCATTGAGTGTGATGATGCCCTAGCAAGGAGAGCCATTGGTGATGACATTGGTGATGACTGAGGATAAAATCTCCTACATGCTGCATAAAGCCAATTCCATCTGCCTCGAGCTATGGCAGGGCGAGGTCACTGGTCTACGTGGAGTCCTTCAGGACCTTTGCCTGGTTGATCCTTTCGTGGCGAACCTTCCAAGGAAGGACCGAATAGTGGTCAATCGTGTAGCCACTGGCCATACCCGTCTTACAGACAGACACCCGCTAGACTCAGTAGCTCGTGATGTTGTGTGTGGGAGATGTGAGGGTGATTTGTCTATCCGCCACTTTTTGGAGGATTGTCCAGCCCTCATTGACCTCAGGTCCAGCATTCACCCCCTCACTGGGTGGATGTTCTGTCAGGACCAGACAAGGTCCAGTCCCTGTTGGTGCACCTGAAAGCCACTGAGCTTTACTACAAACTGTGATATTGTGATCTGTGATATATTTATTTATTAATGTACATCTAGACATACCTTTATTCAGCTAAGATGTATAATATTTATCATTATATATTTATCGATAATATTTATTTATTTGTATGGATCATCTAGTCATAGTTTGGTTTTTATTACAGGGTATTTTTTATCCGCTGTAGAGGTTACAAAGCGGTCATCGCTGTATTGAGGCAGAGTGCGGCGATGCCTCGTTTTGCGGGTTATTATTATTATTATTTCTCTCCCTCCGATCTGCCAGTGGAGTCCGTGATGACAATCCGTTTAGTGACGGAAAGTCAGCATGAGAGAGGTTGTAATGAGACAAGAAGACATAACTTTTAGCTCACTCAGCTGATCAGGATGGCGCTCCTCACTTCGCTCGTCTCTCGTTGTCCCTCAGAGGCTCCCTATCAAATTTCGACGTCCTACGGTAAATAGGGAAGATTTAAGCACGATTTTGCTATCATTATGATTGATATTACGGCTCGTGGTCAGCCAATCCTCACCCAAGTCAGCGAGGCACATGTTCTGACATGGTCATGATCATATCAAAATTTGGTCCGAATCGGACCAGCGGTTTTTGGAGGAGTAGTGAACACAAAATGTTGACCATAAATTTTATATGGTATATGAATTTCTATAGTTTCATGTGGATTAATGGCATGTTTTTTCTACATATCCCCAAGAGAGGTCCCCACCATATGCCAGTGATGGATAAATTGTTCTAGAACGAGATCCGGCAAAACACCCTTGATCGCGGTTGTTAGAACCTCCTTTACTTTTTGAGGGATTTTGCCAATGTAAAATTACCTAATATAGCTAAATAATTTTGAGCTGAGAGGAATGATAAAAGATATGCCAAAATATGCGTTGGATTAAGTCAGTCATTGGATTCCCGTATTGGATACTCTGTTATCATCGAAGGAAAAACTGGTGGTATAACCAGGATTCTATGGTAGTAAGGAAAACCAAAAGCCTGCTGGCGTTCTGGTTAATAGCTTGCCAGCAAATCACAGTGGGAGAAATACTGTAACGAAGACCCCTTAATATTCACAATCAAGGCTTTCAAGTATGCTCAAGTGACTTCCAGGCCTGCTTAGACTACCTACTATAAAGGAATGGTCGTTGGCTAAGTTGACTGTCCTTTTCAGGTCCACGACATGGTAAAGTACTGGGCATCAAGTTTGAATGAAATCTTCTAGCGCAAGGTGTTACGATATCTGAATACAAAGAGGCTTTTGCCATGGAATTCAAATAAATTTACCAAGCTTACCATGATGTACGAACTATGATGTTTTCAGAAGCATCGAATTTATCTTTAAAATAATAATTTTGGGCTAACGTTTTGATTCAATTTATGACTGATATCTGGATATAAAGCCAACTCCCTTTATTTATTGGATTGGGAATTGGATTTTTGGTACTGGGTATTGGATTGGCCTTATTGGTTTTTTTTTTTTTTTTTTTGGGTATTGGGTATTGGATTTACAGGGAGATTGGATTGGTATTCGATTGGGTAAGGGTATTAGGTATTGGAAGGGGTTTGGTACAAAAGATAATGATATCCATTTAGTCCTTTGAGTCAGCGATAAAAAATAATAAAAATATTGGAAACTTATCGGAGTGCTCTTGCGCTGCAATTATCATGTGAGTAGCCGTGACCTTTCGATATGAAAGCCTCACCACCCGCTTATCGGTGGCGCTGTAATTCATTCTTTGGTTTGTAATTTACACGTATCTCAAGACTAAAACACATTTTCGCGATATTGGATAAACTGTAATGCGCAAATGCAGTCCCTTTCAATTTACAATTGTAGGGGTAACATAGTAAGTTAGGAATGACATGTGAACGAGATTAAGTTGCAAGGCAATTTCTGTACTTGAGCGGAGTGAGAATGATAAAGAGCGAAACTGGCTTATTAATTTCAATAATAAACCTTTGTAATCGACCAAAAAAACATGATTATGCCCACCTTACGTTTTCAAGATATGCTAAATAAAATAAATAAATAAACAAAAAAATAAAATGAAAAATAAATAAATCCATGAATAAAATAAAATAAAAATGAAATAAATAAATTAAAAAAAAAAAAAAATGAAAAATGAAAAAATAAATATATTAAAATAAATAAATGACTAAAAAATTAATAAATACAAAAAATACAAAATATAAATAAATAAAAATAATATGAATAAAATCTGTCTGTCGCCGCCCCGTGTTTCAAAATGCCAATCTTGCTGTTCAAAATTATTTCAAAAACCTATATTATCGGAAACGTTCCGAATATACACCATGTTCCTACACCTTAAATTACTTCTCAACCCGTTTTTTTTTTTTTTTAAATTTTTTTCAGAAAGACCCTTTAATAGACACATTAGTGGTAACTTTGACCCGCTAGAACCCTTCAAAAATTCTTCTATAAGATCAAAGTTGTAGAAAATAAGATTTTGCGAAACATTGGTAACTAGAAAAAGCTACTCTTAATAAGAAAGCTGATGATTTGTAAAGTTTCACAGAAACGGTTTACTTTAGCGAAATTTTGTAAAAAGTGAAGCTATTGCAATGGTTCCAAAAATTTTAAAATACAAAATTTCAAAAATGTTCATATCATAAAAATCCGTTTTGAGTTATTGTGAAAAGAATCCTAGAGTTTAAAACTTTTTCATATATATATAAATATACTTTTTTTTGTGATGGAGATGACTAGTCCAATATATAAACTTTGGTTGATGGGTTTGGTGAATGACCAAAACTAGTCTGGGTGGATATTTTTTTATATTTGCTGCGATGTTTCGGTCAGGATCTGACCCTAATCATGCAGATATCTAAGACAACAATGAATGAAAATGTGTTAGTGATATGCTTAAAAGTAGGTGACAGTGGTGAATCAAGATAGGGTAACTAAGTACTTACAGTTATTGCTTCAGTTTGAAAACAAACAGTGAACCGTAGGATGGTAAATTTAAATTATATTATTGCTAGGTACTAGAAGTAGTTATAACAACAAAAACTTTTGCACAATCACAAGAAATGCGTTACAAATGTGTAAGGTTTGCAATGGGAGGGTTTACATATGGGTGGTGGGTTATTGGTACTGTTACATGGAAGGTGCTGTATGGATGAATGAACTTATTATGAAATTATTGCTGAAATTATGAAATTATTGTTATTATGATGTGAATATTATTTGCTATAAATGCTATGAATAATAATTGGGAGGGGTTATTAATACAATTAGTCTTGTGTTCCGATTGTGTGACCGAAACGTCGCAGCAAATATAAAAAAATATCCACCCAGACTAGTTTTGGTCATTCACCAAACCCATCAACCAAAGTTTATATATATATATATATATATATATATATATATAAATATATATGTATACTCGTATTAGTCATTCCAGACAGTAACTCATATATATATATATATAAGTAGTAAGTGGGCACGTTGAGAACAACTGAGAGAAAACTAACAGTAAAATATTTAAAGTGAAAACTAACAGTAAAACATTTAAAGTGACACCAAACAGTAAAATATTTAAAGTGAAAACTAACAGTAAAAACTTTTCAACACAAAACATCAGAACCAGTGACTTTTTCTTTTTGGGCGGTAAGTTAAAAGAATATTTTTTCCCCATTAGAAACTTTAGTGAAACTCTAAAAAATTACAGTAGGTTTTAATTTTTAATGACGGGTATCATTAAAAATTATTAATTATAGGCTCATTTTGTAAACTCGATACTATGCATTTTGTTACCACTTTTAAGTGCCACTTTACCTTTATAAATCAATTTATATTTGCCTTTCACTAGAGTTTCCAAATCACCCTCTTGGTTAAACCTATTTTTTAAAAAATGACTCGGTAGCAATATGTTCTTGAAGCCACCCTCCAAGTCTACTGCTATAGTTTCACCAAAATTAGTGTCCACCTTTTCCGCTTTAAGGATCACATAAGGTTTGTTACGTTTCAAATCATTAAACGTACTAAATTTAGCTTGACTCCTAGCGTTGATTCTATCCAAAAAGTTATCGGCCATCTTTTATTATAAAACCCCATTCCTTTAACTCATCGTTTCAATTTTAAAAGTTGCCACCAAAACATCAGAACCAGTGACTTTTTTCATTTAACGACTTGAATCCCTGTTAATGTTCTCAACGTGCCCACTTACTACTGATTTTTATATAAAGAGTTTCTTAAATGTTTACGTTTAATATCCCCAAGGTAAAGTATCAATAATATCGGTTTCTTTGTTTTTAATTATATTTCGTTTATCATACAGAAATTTAAACTCTTTTTCCACTTCTTTGTTTACTAATGTTTTATCTTTTACATTTCGCGTAATCATGTTATATTTAAGCTTAACGTTGTTTATTTCTTTCGTTAAAACTTTATTCATAGCTTCTCTATTTAATGATTTACCGTTTTGATAATTCAAAGTAAATCCTTTAACTTTCATAGTTTCTTTTCCTTGATTGGTTATATAAGCGTAACTCTTGGGGCCCGTACTAATCCATTCTACAATGTGATTATTTTTTCCCAATTCATCAGTCCACTCACCCAACATACAACCTGTTTTTACAAGAGTTTTCCCATCATCAATATAAACAATACTATCTGTATCATAATAAACAACATTCTTTCCTATTTTATCAAGCATATCATATAATCTTAATCTTGCATTGGAAGTGGTAAAAGCAGCTACAAAAACGTTAGTTGAAAAACTATCTTCGATGTATTGATTCAAAAATGTATAAGATATTTGCACGATATTGTCATTCAGAAATTGGCATGAACCAATTTCTAGTCTGTCATCTAAAAGTATATCGTACCATCTTGTTATATCAACAACATATTCAGATTGTGACATGTTCAATCTTTGCCCAAACTTTCCCCACAAAGAATTCAAACAAATCTTTGCTACTGCTCTTCGTCCAGGATTTGGTTTAATACTTTCTTTTTCTAAATCTATATCGAGACTTTCTTTAACGCTTTTTATATATTCTTCAATAGTTCCAAAGTCGCTTTCCCACGGGCTAGTCTCTAGTTTTATTTTCATAAATGTTTTTACATATTCTTTGAACAATTCATTACTTTTTTCTTTGAAATGCCATACTTCGTAAATTTCTTGAATCTTATAACCTTTTTCAATAGCTTTATTTACTTCATCTGTAGTCCAAGTATCAACCAGAGCTCTTTCATTTTCATCGTGTGAACAAGTATTACATTTATCTACAAAACATTTTTCGCATAAAATAAATAAAAGTTTATCTCTTTTGATCGGTAGAACTGGGTGATATAATTTTTTAGGAGGTAATATCTTACATTTGATTAATCCGTACCAATTTTCATCATATTTCTCAGGTTTATGAATTTTTGTTGGATGACCTAAGGGATAATAATCGAAATATTGAACTGTTGGATACAAACTACAAACATCGATATATCTTAATTTTTTATTTACGACTTTCAATTTACTAGCATTGGTTCTGCCACCAAAAAATGCGTCTCTAGGATTTAATGGTTCCACTATTACGTTTCCACTACTTTTTACTGCTGCTTTACCCTCTTTCGATTTAATCCAGTTACATTCCCACATTTCTACTAATTGGTATCCAGCGTCAATGATTTGTTTACTCCTTTCCTTCGTTTTTTCATACAAGTCTCCCATAGATAGATGATTTACATTATTGGGAGTATTTTCATGAAAACATGTAGGACAGCCGTGCCAAAAACACCCGTGATACTGATAAACCGTGTTAGTAATTTGATCAAAACCATCAACTTTGGCACCACAAACAGTTACTTCCCCTCCATTCAATGCGTGCTGTACATTTTTAAAAGTATTCAGCCAAGTGATAGATCCTTTGCTAAACATTTCCTTTCTGTCCTCTTTGATACTTGCTATCGTATTTTCCTGTAAATATAAGGACCGAAAAATGGCCATGCAAACACTCGCTATAGTTAAATATTGGAAAGGATCGATATTAGCTATGTCTAAAAATTGCTTCCTAAATTCAATACAACCCCTTCGCAAAATATCGACATCTGATTCACAATATTCTAATATTTCTTTCTGAAAGTCGAATATATAATTTTCCTTTACTTTTTCAGCGTGCCATTTCAAAAATGCTTTTCTTACTTCGGGTTTCATTGAATCAGCCCCATAAAATTTAGTATCAGGAATTGGTCCAACGTAATTTTGATTATCTCGAGTATTGAAATAATGGGGGAAATATCCTTTTTTTAGTTCTGTTAATCCGAACGTTTTTGGAAAAGCAGATAACGGAGATGCAACGAAGTTAGAACTATCGATTATTCTTATTATTCCTTTAATTTCTAATAACATTAGTTTAGTTCCATTATAAATAGTGTAAGGTTTCAGAGTATTTTCGACGCAGTATTTCAGAATGAATTGAGAATCATATCCTTTTGCATAATGTGCTATGGCAGTGTACCCTTTGTGTTTACTTGAAATCAACCACTCGCAAAATTCCTCATTAGTTTTGAATACGAATTTAGTACCATCGTGGTAGTGAGCTATAACAAGATTTGCTTCATGGGTTCCTGTTTCCTGCATTGCTTCGTAATCAAATGTTATGTATTTTTCGGTGTAAGTACATTTTTCTGCTGTGATATCAGAACGATTATTACAAGTACAAGGTACTGTACAATACCCACCGTTTGATCGCCTTGATAACATAAAACATTCATGACCACCTATATCGTCGAATATTTCTTGACAGTTTCGACATTTTCCAGAACCACATCTATGTTCGTCGGTTCTTTTGCAAATTTTCCCGCAGTTTAAACATTTATAGATTATTTTACAAACTTCTTTATGATTTTTAAAACAATTATCATTATAACAATAACGGTTACAATCGTTACAGAATATTTTATTTTTATCTTTTTCATCGTGTTGTATTTGTTTACAGAGTGTACAGACATCTTTATTTCTAGTCTTTTTGCATTCATGTTTCTCTTTATTATTATAGGGAGTATCACAATTTTTACAGTAATATGAGGAGGCGTAAAAGGCTGCTACACTATTAATAACATCAAAATGATTCCCATCTTTATAAAGATAAATTATAGTATCTTTCTTTTCTCCTTCGTAAATAACGGTATTGAAATTTTCGGCGCAGATAACTTTAACTTGAATGTCTAATAATTCTTCAACAACTTTGATATCTTGCAATGTGAAACCTTCCTCGGTGTATGAACCCATTTTTTCGCAAAGTTCTTTAGCTAAATCTAGTTGAATTGGGCGGCCCATTCTGATTTGTTTTACATCAATTTCTGAGAGTTTCCGATTGAAAATATCCTTAGTATGATAAGTTAACGCGGTAATTATGGCTCTTGGACAGCATAAGTTATCGACATTTTTAATTTGAGTGATACATTGTTTTGTGTGTTTACTCTCAGCCAAATTTAATATTTTGACACCTCTTGCTCCTCTCGGTAAATTGATGATTTTAATGTGAAACGTAGTATTTGTTATGTCAACGTTTTCGTTTGAACTAATAATGTTGCTTACGTGTTGGGTAAATTCTTTAGCTTGTATACGAGAAAAAACGTTTGATTTACTACTTAAATCTTTCGATATATCATGGTGAAAATGAGGGTTTTGGGCAACGATCATAATTTTATCCCCGGTTTGGAAATTAGATTTTTCTTTAGCCAAATTTAACATAGCAAATACAGCTTTTTCGACTTGTATGATATTAGATAATTTTATACAATAATCGATTTCTGTAGTTTTAAATTTTTTAATGTATCGAGATTTAGTTTCTATAATAGTAAAAGGAGATTTTCGTTTTTCTTTGTTTTCATTAACCAAGTCATCGTCGAAATTGAACATTTTTCCTGTTTTTACTTTAAATGCATGCCCTTGTGGGTGCATTAGATGTTCGATGATATTGATTTTTTTATTCGGTTTTTTAATTTTAATATGTTTTTCTTTAGCTATTTCGCGTAGTTCTTTAACAGTTAGTTTTTCTAGATCACTTTTCTTAAAGTATACATTTTTAATATCATTTAAAGCTGTAATAAGATTATTTTTCTTCATTTTATAACCACCTTTTAAATTGTAATCTTTCGCTTCATTTCTCAAATCTTTAACTCTGAATCCTTTCTCAACGGCTCTTTGTTGAGGTTTAAGAGTTTGGTTAGGGTCATTTTTTAGATGGAATGGTGTTTTTAAATGACGAGCCCAGTTTTTATATGTGATTTTTCGATCACATTTTTCACAGATTTTATCTGCATATCGTTTTTTAATAGTATCTTGCATTTTTATTATAGTAGGGGTTCTTTTAACTAACCCTTCATTTTTTTTCGTATCGTTCATTTTTATTAGAAAAGAGATTCTTTTAACTAATCCCTCAATTTTTATAGTATCCACCCGCTTTTTCTTGTATGGATACTATTTAGTATAATATTGTTGTTTTAATGGAAATTTTCCATTAAAACGTTTTTATTAATATTTAAAGGTGGGGGCGATTCGACGCCACCTTTAATAGATTGGTTTTAAACAAACTTGATGTTATACATGTCTCTCCCATTTATTGATTTGGTGATTCCATGGTACACTAAGCAAACACCGTACTCAACTAGAGCTTGGAGTTCATTTTTATCAAATTTTTGAATACATCTTTCTGGTATGAACACTCTAAATTCTCCTAGATTGGCTATAACAGCCTCCCACGAGTATTTCGTTGACACAAATTCAAAGTTTATGATTTTGTAAGGTTTTCCGATTTCTAGTTCGGAAAGTTTGTTTGTGTTGTTTTCAAAATTAATTTTTTTCAATAGCTGCTCCCTATTCATTTCCATTTTATTATAGAATATATTCTTTTAAAACACAATTCCTTAAAGTGGGGGGGTCCGATTTGGACCCACCCCCTTTAACGTTAAAGTCGAATACAAGTCGAGAATACTTAGAAATTTCTTTTAAAACTCTTAAAGTGGGTGACCAAATTGGTCACCCTCTTTAACGTTAAAGTCGAATACAAGTCAATTGACTAAAAAAGCCGCGGCTTGAATTCCAGCCGCGGCTTTTTCATTTCATACGAAATTTTATGGCTCACATTTGAGCCGCAAAATTTGATCTCGGTTAACAATTGTTTGGTTCTTTCGAGCCTGAACCAATAAGTTTTTTCTAGAATTCTGTTTTTTGTAGTTCTTGAGCATAGAAAGATCCTTCAATCTCTTCGTCGTTTAAATCTTTTATTTTGTAAGTGATTGGATTTGTTGGTAGAATTCCAGAAACCACAAAAATTTCTCTAGTCCATTTAGCATCATATTTATTCCCAAATGTTTTCTTAAATCTTGTTATTCGAACTCGATCTCCAAGAGAAAACTTTACTTTTTGTGAGGCTTTTTGGTTCCTAAACAATCTAACTAACACTTCATCTTCGTTATTTTTATTAACTTGTACAGGTATCATACCAATCGATCTATGGAAATCTTTAAAATTGTATTCATGAATCAAATCCTCTAGAATATCGATCCATTTCTTATTATTTCGTACTTCAAAATGGATTTTCATTTTTTCGTTTAAAGTTCTATTAAATCTTTCTATGATTGCCGATTTTTCTTCATTCTGTGTATGATACATTTTTATTTGGTGACTTTTCAGAAATTCTTTAAACATTTTATTTTCAAACTCTAAACCTTTGTCAGTGTGCAGTAAATTAGGAGCTTTATGATTTTGTGATTTGGCCTTTTCTATGATTTTCTCAAAAGCTTTTGTTACGCTTTTTCCATCCTTTTTCTTCAAGGGTAAGGTCCATGCAAATTTTGAAAATGTATCGATAACATTAAGCATATAACCGTATCCATCATTCTCTTTTTCATAATTTTTCATGATTATCAAATCAGCAGCCCACAAATCATCAATACCTTTAGTAAATATTGTCCTTTTTTGAAATTTATTTCTTATTGACTTATGTAATTCTTTAGCGAGAGATAATTTTTCATCAACATTCAGATCTTCTACTACAGTTGGTTCTTCAAAATTTTCTCTCTCGGGGGAAGTGATAAACTTACTCTTATGAGTTCTGCATTTAACACATTTTGCAGCCACTCTCCATCTCCCGTTTATCGTTTGTATTTTTTCTGCATCAATATTATTGGTTCTCTTCTTACACTTGTGACAGTAAATAGGATCAGTTAAATCATTATCCATTTTTATTATAGGAAAACAGGTTTTTTTAATGTGTCCGGTACCTTGCCTTCTATAGCCCAATCAAAAATGGCACGAATTGGTGCTTTTTCTCCGTTAGGATCTTGAATGAATTTGCTCTTATGAGTTCTGCATTTAACACATTTAGCTGAAATTCTCCACCTTCCGTTCACAGTTTGTACAATTTTCACGTTTATATTTTTCGTTTTTTTCTTACACTTACAGCAATAAATTTCGTTGTACATTATTTATTTTATTATAGGAAAAAAGTTTTTTTATGAGATATTTCTCATAAAAAAGAAACTCCTCACTCACTCTTCAATCAAATGCAAATAAACTGTAACATTTTCAAATTTCAGCTCATCTCCATTTTCATTTCTACATGATAGTTTAATTTCTTTAATTTCTCTAATTCCTTTTTGTAGAGAACTGTAGAGAATTTTCTTATTCGTTTCCATATAAGTAGTATTTGGGAGAATCGTTTTCTCTATCAAAGATACATGGAGTAATTTATGTTCACTATGAAGATCGGAATGCTCATCATGATTAGCAAAACTATAATCAATAATATTACAATACCATTCAATTAACGAAATAGGCTTGATTAACTTTGGATTGTCTTCAGAATAGTAGTCCTTATTAACATCAAAATAATCCCCAGGTATTTTACATTGTTCAAAATCAAATAGGTAACAGAAATTTCCGAGACGTAAAAATTCAATTACAACGGGAGATTTAAGAAAAAATCTATTACGATTTGTAGCGTAGTCTACTTTAAAAACCAAATTTTCAGGTTTTATTTTTTTTAATGCGTCAATTTGTGATTTATAAAGTGTTTTATTCACCTCAAATTTCTTCATGAGATCAGTTGTATAATCTTTTATTTTTAAATATAATTCTTTTTTAAACGTTTCAACATTAAATGTGCCATCTAACACATACTCGTGATGATACCATCCATCTATAAGATATAATTTTAATGATATCATTATATCTTTTACTTGAAATGAAAGAGAAGGTGAAGTAAATAATAACTTTACTAATCCGAGTTTATATTTTTTATCGGGATTTAGATCAATATTTTGAGTAAAAGTTATTTTTAGATCTTTGTGCTTATCAGAAATTTTTATTAGAGTCATGCTTTTATTATAGGAAAAAAAGTTTTTTTCGTATAATAAAGATGAGTAAATACGAATACGAGATTGACCCAATACCGTTTGATAAAAAAGAGGTTAGGAAAGGAATTTTACCATTACCTTTAAGATTATTAATAGTAGGAACTTCTGGATGTGGAAAAACGACTCTACTTTACAATTTAATCACAAAACCTTGGGGTATTCCTTTCCATAATCTTTACATTTTTTCAAAGTCCCTAGATCAAAATGTGTATAGAGTTTTGAGAGAAACTTATGATAAAATTGCTATAAAAGATGGAGTAGAAATAGCACAGTTCTTTAGTAATTGTGGTGAGCTTATACCCTTAGATGATTGTAAAGAAAATAGTTTAATAATTTTTGATGATTGTGTAAACATTCAACAGCAAAGAGAAATCAAAGATTATTTTGTGAGAGGTCGCCATAAGAAAATTTCCTGTGTTTATTTAACACAATCTTGGTCAAAAGTTGATCGGCAACTTATTAGAAACAATATTAATTTCTTGTGTGTATTTCGTCAAAGTCCGAGATATATGAATGATATTTTTAATGAGTATGTTGGAACTGATTTAACTTATGAACAATTCAAAGAATTATGCAATTCTTGTTGGGATGAGGACTTTGGTTTTCTAACGATTGACATAACAAAGAAACGTAATGACGGACGCTACCTAAAGAAATTTAAAGAAAACGCATGTGGAAACGCTTAAAGAAAACGCATGTGGAAACGCTCAAAAACGTAAAAATAGTGTTCCTAAGCGTTTGAGCGTTTGAGCGTTTGAGCGTTTGAGCGTTTGATTTTTTAGAAACTTTTTTTCCTATAATAAAAACATGACAACAAAAAATACTTTATTACAAGCGCTTAGACAGAAATTCAAAGACGCGCAACTTGAAGTTATGAAGGAAAAACAAGCCAAACTTAGAGAAATCAAAAAGATTGATCAACCCCCTGAAGATGAACAAATATTTTTCACAAAACCAAACCGTAAACCCATGACTGTAGCTGAAGCTGATGAAGGAATCAAACTTAAAAAATATTTACAAAAATTAGCGAGACAAGAAAGGATTAACCAAGCGACTGATAAAGAAACAAAAGAAAAGGCTTATGAACCTATAACTTCACGATTAGATAAGGTAGAAAAAGCAGTGAAACAAACTGATGAAGATCTTGGTAAAAAATTAGATCTCCTTCCTGCAATAAAAACATCTAACCCCTTGGCTATCAGTTCACCTAAAAAAGTTTCTTTTCAAGATGTTGATGACGAGGTTCAAGGTATTGATAATGATACTGAAGATACATTAAATCAAAGCTTTTCAAGTGACAATGCAGATAGGGATGATGAAATGGAATTAATATTACAAAAAAGTTTTAAATTACCAAACTCTTCTGTAGGCCCTTTAGGTATTGGGCCAATTGCAGAATTATATATTCTTCATCCTGATAGGCAATTTGGAATATATCCTTTAAAAAATCATATATTTATTGGAAATAAACAGATACGGGTAAATGGCAATGATATTGAAATAGAAAAAATGAAATATTCCGGTACTGAAGGCTTATGGAAGCTCTTAACAAAACCCATAGCTTCTGATATTCCATCCAAAGATGAATACACTAATGAAGACTTTAAAGCTTATACAAGAATCCTCATTCAAACAAATAGCATGTTTCAAAATAATAATCCTGAATCTAAACAACCAAAATCAAGTGTTAGTAAAAAATGGAAAGAAATCATAAAACCAATCTGGGAGTATAGTAAAAAGAAAAAGATCGGTACCGGGTTGATTAAATATAATGAAAATCCCGTAGAATTTAAATATATAGATAATTTGAATCAAATTCAACAAAGACTATACTATTTGCATGCGCAAGAGCAGGCAGGAAATAATAATTTTCACAATGAAAAATTGGGGGTTATAAATTTAATCAAAGATCAACTGGAGAAATACATTGATAATCCCAAGGGAACTGAATACTTGATTAAAATTATTAATAATTTACCTAAAAATATGATAAAAAACGGTTCTGGTATTTTCAATACTTTGTTGGACAAACTAGATGGTTTCGTACCTGAAATGCATCTCCCAGGCGGTTATCAATATTGTGGACCGTTTACTAAATTGGATAAGAGATTAAATAGAGGGGATGAAGGTATAAATAGTCTCGATAAAGCTTGTAAACAACACGACATTTTTTACAAGGATCATGAAAAAACAAGTGATAGACATATTGCTGATAAACAACTAGAAACAGAAGCTTATAAAATTATGAAAAGTTCAACAAATATCGGTGAAAAATTGGGAGCTGCTACTGTGGTAGGTGGTATGAAAATCAAAAGACACTTTGGGATGGGTGTATACTAGGTATTATGATTAATTTTTTTATAGAATTTCGATTCTATAAAAAAACTTTTTTTCCTATAATAAAATGATTACGCAACAAATAAATTTGTCTGAACTACAAATGAAAAAAATAAGAGCCGCTTATAAAAAACGTGCTCCAGTAAAAGTACGACTAGCTTTTGAAGATATTAGTGGAAAAGAAAATCATAAAATCCTGTTAAATGAAACTCAGAAAAAAAAGCTAGATAAAAGTATCAAAAACAAAAAAGGGGTTGATTTGGAAATGAATTACGATCAGTTGCAAATAAATCATTCAGGGGGATTTTTACCCTTACTTTTTGCAGGAATTGGCGCTCTTGGGGCATTATTGGGTGGTGGAGCTGCAGTAGCTTCTAGCGTTATTGATTCTAAGCATAAATCTGCTGAAGAAGCAGAAATCAAACGCCATAACTTGGAAATGGAGAGATTAGCACAAAACGCAAAAAGTTTAAGTATCGGTTCTGGATTGAAGAAGAAAAAAACTATTTCAAAACCTAAAAAGAAACCTACCAAATCAAAACCTAAAAAGAAACCTACCAAATCAAAAAACTAAATAGCTTCCAACCTCTTACCAATTTTGATATTGAAAGATTATCGAAAGAAATGAAAATTAAAAATTTCAAAGGAGTTTTCATGAAGGATGATTTACCAGAGAAAGTGAATCACACGGAATGTGGAATTATAAATCTAGAAAATTCTGATGAGGCTGGAAGCCACTGGACTGCATTTTATAAAAATAACAATTTAAAATATTATTTTGATTCGTATGGTAATGCACCACCACCAAGAGAACTTGTTCAATATTTAGGTTCGGAAAATTTATTTTATAATGAGGAGCAAATCCAAAACCAATATGATCCTCCTATCTGTGGACATTTATGTTTATTAATTTTGAAAAAGCTATCAGAAGGACACGATTTTAAAAATAGTATGAGAACTTTGAGGAAAAATCTTAATTTATTTTATTAAGTCTCGATTCTATAAAAAACTTTTTTTCCTATTATAAAATGATGTACACAAATAATGAAACACCTTCAGCCCCTGAAGAATTTACCCTGAAAAAAATAATTTTTCCCGAGTTTAATGAGAACAATTATAGAATCAATCGAATTATCACTCAATACAAATTTTTAGAAGATGAAGAGAAAATGAGAAATGGTTTGAGAAAAAAATATGGGAAACTATCCAGTACTCTTTACGGTACTGAATTTTTATTCGCCCTCTCAGAACTCGGACTGGCCGGAGCCTCTATATCATTACCAATAATAATTCCATGCAGTGTTCCAATTTCTGTAGGATTGACAACCTTATCATTAATATTGAGGACTTCGAGCGGATTTTTCAATAAAAAAATTACTAAACACTCTGAAATTGCGCTTTTGGCAAAAGCTAAATTAAATTCGATTGAAGAAAAGTTTACAAAAGCAATTAAAGACGGTAAAATATCCGATGAAGAGTTCAATGATATTGAACAAGAAATAAAAAATTATGTAATTATGAAAAATAATATTTTAAATGAATATAATAAGAATAAAAAAGAAGTTAAAAGTGTGGATCCTTTCAAACTATCACTTTTGAAACATGGGGAAGTTTTCAGAACTAGATTTTAAATAGGTTTTAAGTCAGTTTTTATAGGGATTCCCTATAAAAATTATTCCACTCGATATTTTTATAGAATTTCGATTCTATAAAAAAACTTTTTTTCCTATTATAAATAAGTATGAATAAAATTAAATCAATATACTCTAAATACGATTCTGAAATCACAAGGATTCAGTATAGTAAATTTGATCCTGAATCTAAAGTTAACTTGAACTCTGAGACTAATAGAACGGTTTTCAAATTACAACTGGAAGATGATTTTATAGGTAGTAATATTCAATATTACATTTCTGGGAAATACGTTCCTAAAGATGCCACAAAAAACTATGGAGTTAATGATGGAATAATGATGGTTGATAATTTTGTTGCCCACTTATTTTCCAAAATTGAAGTAAAAAAGCATGATACGCTTATTGATGAAATTGATAATCCTGGAATTGCAAGTACAGTTCTAGGACTAGCTTCTTTCTCTGGACCTCAAAATTACAATGCAAAAGTTGTCAGAAGTGGTTTTAATTCGAGAGTTTCGGGAGGGGGAAAATTTAGTGCAACTGGGGATTTAGGTGATTTAGGTCTTGGTTTTTTCAAAGAGAGCTACCCAATTTACAAGGGAGGATTTGAAATTGTGTTCTACAGAAATTATAACGATGATGTACTCTTTCGTTATAAGAAAGATTCAACTTCAACAGAAGGTGTGGAAGGAAAAGTAGTAATCGAAAATTTTTACCTTAGGGTTCCCATAATTAAGTTTGAAAGTACATCAAAAAATAAATTAATAGCCGAACTTAGTACCACTCCTTACTTATTCCGTTTTAAAAAGCTACAATGTATTGAAGAGAAAGTTCTTGCTGGAAAAAACTGGACTTACAACATTACAAATATTTATAGAAATGTACAGAATCCGATCTGGGGGTTTGTTGTTTTTCAGACAGGTAGAAAACAGAACCAAAAGAAAAATAACTCACAGTTTGATCATTTGAATGTTAAAAATATTAGTTTTGAAGTAGGAGGGAAAATTTATCCTCAAGAAAATTTGAATTTAGATTTTGAATCAAACGATTTTTATATAGCTCACACCATGTACGAAGATTTCAAAAGAATAATATGTCAAGACTCATCTATTCCATACTTTGATCTTCAGTTTTTCAAAGAGAGCTACCCAATTTATAGTGTAAACTTGACCAGACAACCGCAAACTATTTCTGGTCAAAAAAGTAATATCATTTTACGTGTAGAGTTTGATAAAAATGTACCAGAAGATACTACGGTTTATATAATTTTAATGTCGGAAGCAACTCTGAACTATTCTCCTCTAAAATCTATGATAAAAGAGGAATTCTAAAACTTATTTAGGGAATAGGGTGAATACGTTTTTATTGAGAATTCTCAATAAAAACTACTCCGAATAACGAGACACTAAAGAATTAGAACTGCAAACACAATCTATCGGCTGTTCGGTGAATCTAAATTATCATGAACTGGTTACATAACCGATATGAGTCAATGAAGAGGCGATACGCAGTTCTCATTCAGAAGTGACGCTGTGTACAATGTCTCAACCTAAAGATTACATGAGATTTGCATTTGGTGATGAAGAGGATTTTTTTTTTGAACTTCAGAGTCATAAAAAGTATCACAGTGAGTGTATAGACTTTATCAAGAAAGTGGAAAATTGTGAAAGTTTGGAAGCAGCAAGAACATTGATAACAGTTGGAAACATTCAAGTGCCAGTGGTAAAGCGTATTAATTATAAAGAATTATTAAAACTTCCAAGAACATTTAAGACTATTCCTCCTGAAAAAACGCATAGTTTTTTACTTAATCATCTCGTACCAGATCGAAATACTGAAGACTTACGACCTCCTGATAAGACGAACATTGGTGAAGTTGAAGATTATTTACTTAAACTTCATGTTGTCATAAAAAAGCAAAAGACGAAGCTCTTTTATTTGTATTCAGCATATGGCTACTTTCTCAATGAATATTTCGAGAACTTCAAGAAAAATACTTCTGCAACCACCTGGAAAGAACACTTGCAAGCAAAATTTAATATTTCTGAAGGATATGCAAGAAAACTCAGGGCAGTTGGCAAAATGGTTTATAAAAACCCAAAGCTGAAGAAACTCTCCATTTACTTCTCATCATTTTATAAAATTATTTTACGAGTGGAAACCATGTTAAAGATTCCTGAGTATAAAACATTTTGGGAGATGGAATGAAATGCGTCTGAACCAGAAGGTCGTGTTCTCCCACCCAATCCGCTCTTCGAAGAACGCCTTATCTACAGGAGCGCGGGGCGGTGTGACGTAATTCTCTGACGTGATAATAGCGCCTCGGTCTCCAGTTTGAATCACAGATAAAATGTGCCTGATTAAAAATATGAGTTCCCCCACCTAAAGCGCTCTTCGAAGAGCGCTTTATCTACAGGAGCGGTCCTCAACGTTCGCATTCGTTTCTAGCTATTCTTTTTTATGAAACTACTCGCTGTGACGTGATTTCCCCCTCCAAAAGCGCTCTTCGAAGAGCGCCTTATCTACAGAAACACTCTGAAGAGGATGAACCAGCTGTCTCAAGATTCGAGTGTAAACCTTGAAAAGACTCTGCGTTTCTAGTTATTCTTTTATGATGTAAAATAAAATGTTTATTATTGTTTATTTTTCTTTCTTTTAACTTACCCCTCATTGTCAATGAATTCTTAAAGGTGGGTCCGAAAAAAATATTTTCTATAATAAATAAAGAGCTATGGGTTTAGACGACGAAGCATTAAATTTATGTGAAAAACATGGAGGTTTCTGGAAGTTTGTAAAGACACCTAAATTTCAATTTTATGAAAAAAACCTTGACGCACTAGAGAATATTTTACATGAATTGAAGGAGTATAGATTTAGTAAATTGATACTTAAAGAAGGTTTATTTGGTGTCGATGGTAAACCACCAATACGTACAAAGGAGCAAGTTTTGGCATTCCTTAATAAAAAAAATATTAAGGTTCGTAAAAATGTCACTGAACATCAACTCAGATTAGTGGCTTACACTGTGTATAAAGCTATACTGAAGAAGCAGTTTGAGGATAATTTTTACGCTTGCTAAAGCTCAGAATGCTGGGGGGAAGGAGATTTTATTTTTTAATGAGCAGTGTTCATTAAAAAAATTACTTAGTTTTGTATTCCCACCCTAAAGAGTCGAATATAGCTTTACAAATTCTGTCTGTTTCATTTTTACGATCAAGAGATTTTACTGTAAGAAAATCTCCTTCGTCTAATTTATGGTTGTGTCTCAATAACAGTCTGTATAAAATAAACTTTGTATTTATAAAAATTTTTCTTTCAGAGTTTGTAAATATAGACGAATATTTTTCAGAAAATTTTTCAAAATCTTTGACTAGAATGTTTTCCAGATGACTTATGTCGTTTAATTTTTGACCAGTTAAATTTGCGTGTATAAGTACATAATCTTCATAATGTTTAGTATATCCGAGTTCTTTTAAGAAATGTATAATATGAGATTTTTTTACGTTTGCAAATTTTTTAGACCTAGATTCTCGCTCGTCTTTAATTATTCCATGAAATATCAATAAGCGCTCGAGGTCTGAATAAATAGTGGGGTTTATAAAAGTATTTTGTTTACCTTGATACTTTTGAATACATTTTTTAAAGTAACTAACACGATCATATTTGTATTTTGGTACTACGCCGTTATAAGATCTATTATTAAAATAAGTCGTTTGTATAACTTCTGAAAAACATACTTTGCAAATTAAAATGTCGTTTTCTTTTATAAATTTCTCGTCGTTTTCACAATTTTGACAGAAATTTCCACTGTAATTTAAATTTAGTTTGTTACACGTTTTATCAGTAATGTTTAACTTTACAAAAATATTATACGGAATACAAGTTTTTACGACGTTTAAATAGTTATTTAATATTTTACATTTGTCTTTTTCCTTTTTGCGTATAGGCGTTTGTAAAATGGATAAAAAAATTTTTATCAAAGTAGCAGTTCTTTTTTTATACAACAAGAATATATGTTCACTAAATTGTAATTCGTCGATGATTGCCAAATCTTTTTTTACGTCGTTGTATATCCTACCGCCTAGTTTAGTGTAATCTATGGAGCTTAATATATTTTTTCTGTTTTTTGAATAGTTGTACATATCGATGTTCTTACGTAAAAACATTGATATAAAATTATCTACGTCAATTAAATTCATTTATCTTTAATTTTATATCGATGTTCTTTTAACTAACCCCTCAGAATACTACGAACTGACGGAGTTGCAAAAGGTGAATACGAAATCAAGGTAATATTATATCGATAATATTACCATCGTCCACAATTATATTTTTATCTGGGATCATCTTTAAAAAAATCTTTACGTTCAACTCTTGTAGAAATTTCTTATCTCGATTATTACGAATAACGTAATTCTCCAACATATTTTCTTTGATATTTTTCCTTTTATATTTCACGCCTTTTTTCGGAGATACTGGTATTGTTTTCTTAACGGTATTTACGAATTTTTCAACCCCTACATTTTTAAACTGTGTTTTAAAATTTGCAATTTTATCAGCTGAGATTTCTCCGTATACTAGTTGCTCAATAAACCTGTATACTTTCATATCTCTATCGATATACGCGAAACATTCAATGAATTCGATATGCTTAAGTGAAAATTGTAAAAATGGCTGAGACATTTTTTATTTTTATTGGAGAGATTCTTTTAACTTACCGCCCAAAAAGAAAAAGTCACTGGTTCTGGTGTTTTGTGTTGAAAAGTTTTTACTGTTAGTTTTCACTTTAAATATTTTACTGTTAGTTTTCACTTTAAATATTTTACTGTTAGTTTTCTCTCAGTTGTTCTCAACGTGCCCACTTACTACTTATATATATGTGAGTGTGTGTGTGCGAATGTGTGTGTGTGTGTGTGCGTATGTGTGTCTGTGTTTTTGTTTGTGTGTGTGTGTGTGTGTGTGTGTGTGTGTGTGTGTGTGTGTGTGTGTGTGTGTGTGTGTGTGTGTGTGTGTGTGTGTGTGTGTGTGTGTGTGTGTGTGTGTGTGTGTGTGTGTGTGTGTGTGTGTGTGTGTGTGTGTGTGTGTGTGTGTGTGTGTGTGTGTGTGTGTGTGTGTGTGTGTGTGTGTGTGTGTGTGTGTGTGTGTGTGTGTGTGTGTGTGTGTGTGTGTGTGTGTGTGTGTGTGTGTGTGTGTGTGTGTGTGTGTGTGTGTGTGTGTGTGTGTGTGTGTGTGTGTGTGTGTGTGTGTGTGTGTGTGTGTGTGTGTGTGTGTGTGTGTGTGTGTGTGTGTGTGTGTGTGTGTGTGTGTGTGTGTGTGTGTGTGTGTGTGTGTGTGTGTGTGTGTGTGTGTGTGTGTGTGTGTGTGTGTGTGTGTGTGTGTGTGTGTGTGTGTGTGTGTGTGTGTGTGTGTGTGTGTGTGTGTGTGTGTGTGTGTGTGTGTGTGTGTGTGTGTGTGTGTGTGTGTGTGTGTGTGTGTGTGTGTGTGTGTGTGTGTGTGTGTGTGTGTGTGTGTGTGTGTGTGTGTGTGTGTGTGTGTGTGTGTGTGTGTGTGTGTGTGTGTGTGTGTGTGTGTGTGTGTGTGTGTGTGTGTGTGTGTGTGTGTGTGTGTGTGTGTGTGTGTGTGTGTGTGTGTGTGTGTGTGTGTGTGTGTGTGTGTGTGTGTGTGTGTGTGTGTGTGTGTGTGTGTGTGTGTGTGTGTGTGTGTGTGTGTGTGTGTGTGTGTGTGTGTGTGTGTGTGTGTGTGTGTGTGTGTGTGTGTGTGTGTGTGTGTGTGTGTGTGTGTGTGTGTGTGTGTGTGTGTGTGTGTGTGTGTGTGTGTGTGTGTGTGTGTGTGTGTGTGTGTGTGTGTGTGTGTGTGTGTGTGTGTGTGTGTATGTGTGTGTGTGTGTGTGTGTGTGTGTGTGTGTGTGTGTGTGTGTGCGTGTGTTTGTGCTTGTGTGTGTGTGTATTCATATGAACAAGCCATAAAATAGGTAGGTACCTACTAAGGTAACATTTGCTAGGTAATTTCTTTACACTCGAAGTGCTCCAATTTCAGAACAATATAACGTTTTAATAATACCTACGATAATTTATGAAAATTCGCTCATATGATAATGATGCATGACTGGAACTTGTGTTATAACTTCACTTGTAGGTGTGAATTGTCATAACAAAACATAGCAACCTGAATTCCCTCTGTGAGTCATAGGTTAGACGCCCTGCCGGCAATTCGTTTTTTCGTCATCAATCATGTTTTTTTTTCCCACGTGATCCGGTATCAACACGATTAGCGATCGTAAAGTTTTTGAATCTATTTTCAAATTGAATGACTGTCTCTTTTTTTTGGACCGACTATCATTGACTAGACACTTCGTTAGCGGCTCCACCCAAGGTTCTTTAGAAACCAGTAGCTTTACGCGCAGCATTTCAGATAACCATCTTTTTCTTTGCTCAAGCAAAAACTGGCTGCTACGCCCTCACTCTGTTGTTGTAGGTGGCCAAACGAGGCGGACGGACCCTGTCACACTGCGTTTATTTTCCAACAGACCTCCTGAGCTACCTTTTTCTTCTTCTTATAATATACATTCGTGCATCGTCCCTAGGGGAAGCAATTTAAAACCTTCAATAAAAGAGGCGAAACTTTACAAAAAGAAAAGTTCGGATATGAAAAGAAACAAGTCAACTATAAAATATTGGCTTCTTCTTGTCACTTTCAAGTGCTAAGCTTACAATATTTCATGAGCTGTCCGATTTCATGTATTTTTTACTTTATTAACCCTACATAAATACATAAATCTTACAGCGGAACCCAGGTAAATGTGACAATACAAACGCGATGTAGATTTAAAAATAGATTAGTATCAAAAAATTTCTGTGATGGGCTATTACCATACCTTGATCTTGTTTGAATAATGTATTTAAGGATTTGAACAGTCGGGTTGTTTGAGTTCCGGCCAATCACTGAAAAATATGGGTTTGGGTCACGTTCTATGAAAAGAAGTAATGAGTTTGAGCCACCAAAGAAATCAGCCAATAGCTGACAAATTTAATAAATTATGATACAATAAGTTCATACTGATACTGGTCCTCAGAGTTACGCCACGTCGAAATAACGTTGTCACAGTTATCGTCGACGTCGTCGCTGTACCTACTGTCAAACTCGAAATTGTATCGATTGCTGGCCCTATTTTATGATGTCTTGGTCTTACTGAAATTGATCCCAATGATGGCAATTTATCATATGCCAAATTAATTGTAGTGATCGTTGATTTAGTTACCGCAATTGTTTCCAAATGAAATAATTTATACAAAACACAAAAAACCCCAAAATGATCACAGTTGTGGCAGATCCGTAACGGGGTGGAAGGTGGGAGGGGGTTGGAACATTCCAAAACAATTTTCAACCACAAACCTTCTTCAGCTATTTTGAGGTAATGATAATATTCAGTTCTCTTTGGCATTTCTTTCATCGAAACCAGGCTTGGCACAGATAAAATGTTCTCCCTTCCCTAGCACCAGGGAAACATTGCGAAATCGCTGAGCCGGCAGCCTTCTTGGAATCCACGAGAAACAATGTGAATTGGAAGTGTGATTTGACCAGAGCCAACGTCCACTCCTTGACGACTGAACGGTTCTCATTAGATTGAATGACCGATCTAATCGTTCACGATTATTTTATGAACCCTTCTCGAAGGAACGTTACGAATGAACTTCACATAACTATACTTAAATTAAGTTGTTGTAAAACTAGGGATACTCACGTTTGAAGCACATTTTGTTCTGTCCAGCTCTTATTGACCGATCATATCGAGATAGGAGAGTTGGTGCTGTCTCCAACCATCGGGAGTTGGGATTTTCTGAAAACACGCACTCAGTCTCTGTCAACCCGTGAGTCTTCCAATTCTTCCTCTCGAAGCAGCTTTCTATAAAAAGCTCATTTTAGAGTTTCTGATTATACAAGACATTTATCATTGTCGTGCACTACTACTTACTATGTAAAATATCGTTTCGCTCAATAAACAGATTGAAAACCGAACTGCTTGCAATCAGAAGCCTGGAAATTAAAGCATAGAGGGAATGTTGACAAGCCTAAGAGCGGAGAGCCCTACACTATAAAACTGCTTGCAATGCCCGGCCGGACCATCACCATCACTCTTGCGTTCCAATTGGCCCAAGTTCGCTCCAACGTTATTTGCTCAAGTAAACTCACCTCAACCTTTTCTTGTTTTAGGATACTTTCGATAAACAGTCAGTAGCTTTCTTTTTCCTTTCCTAATCGTTCGACTGTTTGCTTGGTGAATTTTCTCACCTGACGCCACAGAGTTAAACACAGCTTAAGAAGATGTGGTGCATAGCTTCCCCGAATCCTCGGGGAAGTAGGTACATGGAATTACAAAAATCGCAAGATCAAACGCTAGCGAAAAATCCTCCGCTTTCGGCTAATAATTCTTAAGGATTGGAATTACACCAATTCTATCCTTTACATTTATCCATCCCTTTATCCTGTTCTTATTTTCCTAGATGAAAAGCTCATCTATTTTCAAGAGATTCTAGTTTTTAGCCTCGCATAACATTAGTTCATTCAATATTTACCAAACCTTTCTTCCCATTTGTGGAAGAACAAGACCATGTAAGGTGCTTATGGGAATTATTATATTATTTGTAGATAAAGCTAATGTTTTTACGAACAAATTTAGTTTTTTACAAATAAAAGTATAGTTCAATTTTTACAAAAAAAAAAAAAAAAAAAAATTCTCGCAAATAAAATTAACTTATTTGCTGATGTAATTACGCTTTTTGTAAATAAAATTAATTTTGTACAAATAAATTTGAACTTTTTACAAATGAATTTTTTTGTAAAATGATTAACTTTATTTGCAAAAGATTTATTTCATCTGAAAATACTATGTAAGGGAATGTAAGATCATTAGTAGAGATAGGAATCGTGCATATTTGCATAGGTATTTTTTATTTAGAATATCTTGTTGTTTATCGTTCTACAGTAGGTATTTCCGACTTATTTCAACCGAAAATTTCATATTTAAATTTGAATGTGTTCGCATATATTTGCATTTTCGGGAAAATTTGAATACATTGCGAAAACGTGCAGATTCCAAGCATGTTTTCCCGATTTATCAAAAAATATCAAAAATAGGAAGAGAAAAATCTGAAATTGTCCGTTTGTTGTTTTTGAACAGTCAGTTTCCCCGAATTAGGGCATTGACAGAATAATATCGTTGAATTCGAGTAAGCCAGGTTGATGCCTACTTGAAAGGGTAGGGGGTATTACGAAAGAAATACCCAAGTCCAGCGCTAATCGGATTACTCGCAGGTGTGTTGTCCATCGCTCCGATTTCTATTGGAATGTCTTCCTCCTTGCCAAGCGAGAATATTATCGATTCAACCCGGATAGCGAGCATTTCTATTATTTTTCTCCCCACCATGTCCTTTTCTGGTATAAGTACAAGTGGCCCGTGGCCAAAATCGATCAGATATGGTGATAGGAGTAGGTATAGTATTTTTTATTGCTCCCCTCTACTTTTACCTACGTTTTCCATATATTTGTTTATTATATTATTTTTTAAGCTTTCAATGGTGTTTTGCATATATTGCCATATTTCGTTGCATACATGAACAGTTTTATTCTAGTCTCTTGTCATTAGGGAGTTAGCCATCTACTTATGTCAAATTCCATAGTATCTAACGTTCATCAGGACTCAATGAAGTATTCATGGCGTGGAGGAAATGCTGACATCAAGGAAAAAATTATGGATTCATAAAAATTAGAAACGTAACTTGGAGTTATATTTATAGTATAGGTACCTAGTTTTCATACTTTGGTAGGTAAGTACCTAACCATTGATTTTTGACTCCTTTGTTCTGCATTTTGTTAATCCTTATTGTAGCAATCAGAAGTAGATTAAATTGATGGATTTCCATTTTCAAAATTTCAAGTTAATAAATTAATATGTAAGATACGATCAATGTAGGTACCTAGGTACGTATTCGATCAAAATACTGCTAAATGACAAGCCTGTTTAGAATTTTCTACGATTTAAAAAATATATATATTTCAGAATGATTGAAGCTGACGATTGTTAGACTAATTAGGAAGGTATTAAGGATTAAAAGGATAAAAATATGAATGTCATGAAACGAGAAAAGTATTCAGGTAGGTAGCAATGTGGTTGTCAAAGCGAGATCCTGTTACATGGGATGGCAGCACATTCTAGCGTGATTTTAAGGAACAACTCAAACGTAGCCTGCCAACTCCCGACACCTGACGGGGAGCAGCTGAACTATCCTTCATACCAGCTTGAACGCAGAGAGCACGGAGAGTAGGTAAATAAGGTATACAGGGTGTCTCAAGTACCAGTAATAACTTCAAAGATCGATTCTACAGCTCAACGGCAATTAAAAGTGAGTCCTAGAAAATCTGTTTTAGAGGGTTCGTTTCGAGAAATATCACTTTTAATATTTTTAGTTTTTTCAACCTTCAGACACTAAAATAACCACAATTCCCTCAAATGACAGTGAAAATTGAAAAATAACTGCCCCTTTAGAAAGAACGTTAAATTACCTACCACACTGGAACCAATTCAAAGTTTTTAAGTAGGTTTAATGAGAGAGACTAGGGAATTTATTTGGCTAATTAGGGCTGTGTTTTAAAGTTCAAAAACATTGTTTTAGCGAATTTTCGTAAAAAATGAAGCTATTGCGATGGCTCCAAAAACTTTAAAATCAAAATTTTCTAACATTCTCTTCATTGAAATCCGTTTTGAGACATTCTGAAACGAATTCTAGAGTTTAATGATTTTTAATATGTATATAATATGAGTTAAAAAATTCCGTTCTTGCGACGAAAAATCAAACTTTCCAGACGAAAGGACTAATTAGTTGGCCAGCATTTTTGAGCTCATTAAATTGGTAAAATTTCAAAAAAAAAAGTGCCGAAAAAATCACTGAAAATAGCAAAAAACGGCTAAAAATCGTTAATTTTTTTTTTTTTTTTTAATGAGAATATTGCTCAACTAAAGTTTATCAACTATAATATAGAACATTCGAAAGTTTATACATTAAATTATGGTGGAAAATGTACATAAAATTCATCACAATCTTCTTAAAAATCGGTAAAAACGGCAGAAAAGTTAAAACTCCAAAATCTGTTTTTGAGTAGCAGATTTTTATGTAGAGAACGAGTTTTGTGCCTTAAAATTGGTAAGTAACATTTTATTTCCCTCAAAGTGCTCAATTTTCAGAACAATGCAACGTAATAATAGTACGATATTTTACGAAAATTCGTTCATACTATCATGCTGCATGACAGGAACTTTTTCAATGAATCTTTGCGATCTCGTCACATGGCTGTTACCTACCTCATGTTTATTCAGGAAATGGTTGCCCTCAATGATTAGAATTTATGTGCCTAATTTAATGTTATCCACAACTTTTCTTCTAAAATTCGCTCTATTCGTCATGGTGCATGACTGAGAACTGTTTTTGTAAAGTAATGATTACTGCCCTGCAATCCGTCCTGAAGGATGTATATTTTTGATCCAATGACGAAAAATTGTTTGAAAAAGACATTAATTCATAGCGTTAAGAACAAATAGAGATAGTTTACAATAAATTTTGAAAAACGGAACGACGAGAAAAATGCGGGATTATCTGGGTTAAGTCCGGCATTTGCACAAAAAAGGGTGGCTATTGAAAAATCTCAAGTTTTTCTGAACTTGATGTTGGATTGCTTTTGTTGCAGTCAAGTTAAGATATTTTGTAGTGAAGAATCAAGACGGAGGCGAAGTATGGTGACTGTTGCATGGCCATTGGTCAGGCACCAACCTTCTTCTCTTCAAGTATAACGCGAACGCATTTAGCTCATCCCCTTGCTTTAAACTTTCAAAGAATAAAACAAATAAATAAAATTTAAAAAAATAAAAAATAGAAAAAAATTAATAAAAAAAAAGAGAATAATAATAATAATAATAATAAAATGATAAAAATACAATGTACGAATAAATTTCACCCTTCTAATTAGAGCTTTTAACATAAATAACAATTGGGAATTGATCAGCTACTGACCATCAGCTAAAATATTCTCACATTCCTATTTTAATGTAGGTACCTAAAATTTCTGGTTGAACTGTGTAATCCCCGAAAAAGAATCCGCGTACAAGATGCCATGCCACAATATGCATGATACCTGATATCACCCAATTTGGCCCAAGCCAAAAAGCTATTATTATATTAACTTTGTACATTGGGCTTTTTGAGCCCGTTCTAAAAATAAATAAATAAATAATAAATAAGCCAATAGTCGGATCGCTCACCGTCTCCTAGTTCAGTGTGTTCATTCTCTCACTCCTTTTTACTGCGTTTGGGAGTAAGACGTTTTTTCAACGGCTTGGCCAATTTTTGCCTATCGCACAACTGTACAGGTAAGTGTAATGGTGGATTTACACATCTCACCGAGACTGAAAATGTATGTTGAATAATAATAATATATATCATTTATGTATATATATATAGCATGAGGATATGAACCCTTAATGATGAATATTAGTGCAGGGCTCTTCCACTTTAGCAGTGCATAAGTAAGAAATATACGTAAGGCAAATGTCATTGTATGATATATTTTCAACAAAATGACACTCACAATTGAATAGAAGTATTTTTATAAAATTGGATTAGAATGGAATGTAAGAGTGTGATGTAACAGTGTGGAATGTAACAGTGAATGAACCAACTTCCTACTGGTCTCGTGTTGAAGTTGTAGAGCTCTGCAATATCAGGTAACTCTGAGGTTTTAAGACAACACCTTATGTAGAAATGAAATGAAAATTAGGGAAGTCCGTTTGAAGCAGGTATCCCCCCCACCACATTTGGAGAACAGTTATGATATTTATTGTGTAATTGACGAAAATCGGCTATGCCCTTGTAGAAGCGACTCACTCCCAAACACAGTCGAAGAATGAGAGAATGAATGCACTGTACTAGGAGAAGGCGATCCGACTATTGGCTTGGCCGAAATCGGATGATATGTATTTTGTGGCTTGGCATCTTTTGTTCTCGTAGCGTCTTTTTGAGGAATATATCAAACATTTTTTGGTGGCCTCAGACAAAAAGGTTAGAATGTACTGGCTGCACAGGATTTCATTCGTCTCTTGTTGTCCGAGAGACTCTTACTGCCAAATTTAAATTTCCTATGGTAAACCGGAGAGAATTTTATTCACTCAGCTAATCAGAGAACAGTAGTCCTTCAGTTTGCTCGCCTCTTGATGTCCCAGAGAGGTTTCCTACAAAAGTTCAACTTCCTAGAGTGAACAGGAGACAATTAAGCTAACTCAGTTAATCAGGAAATAGGCCCAGAGTTCATCCGTATCTTGATGTCTCAAAGTCTCCGCTATCAAATTTCAACTTCCTAGGGTAAATGAGAGAGAATTTAAAATTTACCCCTTCCCTTAAAACCTCCACCATTTGGTCGTAGTGGCTCCAAAATCCCAAAAGGCACTTCGTCAGGTTAAATATAGCCTACGTATCAAATTTCATCAAAATTGGCTGATAAGAACTGGTAGAAGCGGGTGGGCGAAAAATCAGGCAAGAAAAAAATTTCGAAAACATAAATTTTGACGCCTTGTTTTAGCCTATGTAGAATCGATCTTCAGTTTCATATTTAGTATCAGCGGACTCGAGGTGCATGCTCCTCCCAGGATATGAAAAGAAAATTAAGTTTGAGCCGACAGGGTGATGTCGGTTGGGGCCATTGTTGGGCCGAAGTTCTACTTTGTTACTTATCTCGGGGCGTTTTGTTCGTTGCAGAGGTAACTGTCGGTTTTTTTAAGGCTTGGCAATGCCAGACTAGCGTCTCACTAGATTGCGATGTGGAACAATTAGTCCAAATTATTGGTGACTTAGATGCGCGCAAGAACGTGAACAATTGAAACTACCTACCTGTTCTCACGGGCGAAATCCCAAAGGCTTCCCATCCCATAGGCTCTATTGTATAAGAGCTGAATTGGCTCAGAGTCTATTCGGTCTTCTGAAGGGGAAAGAAGAAAAACAATGCTGTAAAGCGAGTCCTTACTATCCTACTTCAATCGACTTCACTTTTCATCCGGTTTATCAGGAAGTCAATTAAGTAAAGCACTGGATGGAAGTAAGCTTAGCTAATACTCGGGGAGCTAAGTCAAATCGGTAATGTCTTATTTTAATTTAGTTATGCCGTCGTTTTGATAAGACAGATTTTCAAGTTATGTATCCTTACCTACTGTTTTGTCATATTAACTACTCATTGGAAAACAGTGAAAAATAATATTAGTTAGCTCTTCTAATAAATGTGCTTCAGTAATGTGCCACGCCACGGTTCACCAAATTTACGAGTATGTACAGTACGTTTGTTTAATTGCGAAATGAAAGAATTGGTGTATTATCAATCATCATTGTTGTATTATTATCATCATTAAACCTTCTGTTTCCGTGTCACAAGCCCAATTAACAGCAAATAACATTGTCGCTGGAAAAAAGGATTCCATGAGTTATTGGAGGGTGGAAAGGGAGTTGGGGGAAGAGAGATTCAATTTAAAATTTGATCTGAAAGGAAAAATATTCACATCGAAAATGTAGGCCAAGGATATGTATTCAAGCTTAAAAACGCTGAATTAATTTATTCAGTTAGGCTGGCTCTTCTGTTGAAAAGACGATAAGGAAATTACCTTTACTGTAGTTACTTTAAATATCGTAAAAAAAGAGCAAAAAAAGGTTCTAATATTCATTGCGACTCAAAAATCTTTCTGACTTAAATGATGAAGTTGTTACTAGTTCATAATTCATCAACTTCAGGGGACAATTTTTTTAAATAAACAATAAATTGATATTACTAATTGGATTTATTTTTGAAATAGTTACCTATCACTTAGAATTTGTTCTCACAAGAAAGTTACACATTTACTATTTTTTTATGATAGGGGCCTATTAGAAAACGGGATCGACAAAGCTTCTCATCAGTAGCTCTCGGCTCCATTCCCGTTTCTATAGTCTACAGTCTACACCAATGTCGGGGCTGCCTTGAAATCCAAATAATCCTCAAAGTACGCATTTTCATTTCGACCAGAAGCCTTGGATGTATATATTGGAATCTTAGGTTATTGGAAATGTCAGTCCGGCCCTCACCAACCTTGTATCAACCTTCCTGATAACACTCTCACAAAACAATGGGGTGAAAAAATCTCATCCACCGAACACACAAGCGGCCTAAACGAAGTGAGTAGGTATTCTCACTCACACAGGCTGTCGCGATTGCGAAATTATTAATCAAGATTTTACAACATTTTACATCAAGATTTTTTTTTGTTAGGTTTTAAATATTTATCAAAACTTTGTAGGTAACAAAGTATTTTCGTAAAAATAGTTGACCAAGAAAGTATTTTGAAAGTATCTTATACTTATATATGTATAAAAAGGTACTTATATAATGCCCAGAAATAATTGGGAAGACTCTAATTTTATCATATCAACAATTTAGAGGAGTTCAAAAGAGGTATAAAGACACACAACTAACTGTACGAAACTTCTTCATGCAACAGTATTTTTTAGTCTTATAAACGTAGATGGAACTATGTATGCAATTTATAAAATTCGTGGGGCTATAAACCGCACTGTAGTTTCTGGGAGTCAACCAAGTAAGCCAGGGTCTATGATGGAGTATTAAACTTTACTTTGAGTTAAGTAGAAGTCATATTGAAATACTGCTAAGTTAGATCACTTGATTCGATGATCTCATTGTATTTCACCTTTTCTGCAAAACTTGAGACAATAGAAGAGGAGAATGGTTTATTTCAACCAAAAGTTACTGATAAAATCGTTCTCGTTGCAACTACAGGTCTTTTAAACTATTTCGACTGCATAATGAATGTGAAAGTGAAAGTCACCATACGGAAGATGTAGAGGTATTTTTCAATGTTTAGCTGTAAAAAGGATGTGGGGAGGTTACCACGATCACTTTTGTCACTGTGCGAACCCAGATATTTCACTACTTTATCTACCTTGAATGATACTTCGCCCAACCGGATTTGCTTTTCAATAGACAATTTACGCTTCAGTGAGTACCCACTAACTGATGAGTTGGAGTTCAAGATAGTAAGACCTCTATTGAAACTAGAAAATCCGCCAGAAGACACGTCCCCTCTACCAAATTCGACGAGAGGTGGGTGACTGCGCTCAAAACACCCCAACCGGCGTCGTCATTTATAACACGACGTCTTGGGGGGGCGCCTGTGGTGAAAACCACCCCCTCTTGTCAACAGCCCTTTTCAGGGCTACCAAAAAGAGGTAGACACGACACACAAATATTTATAAAGACGTCGAGTTATAACTCCGTCAAACAAAATATTTCACCAGAGAGAAAATACGAAATTCTCTCTCAAAAGTGAAATATTAACAAATAACAGACAAGGCGACCTCCCTAAAACACTTACTGGGCGAGAGAGACGCGACAAGTATCTCGAACCAAGTCGCCTTGAATGAGAAAACTCAAACAGACAAGCAAACGTCCTCTAAAACTAACAAGGACAATAGCAAGCCTACTCGCCAATCAGAAACACTGATTACACGAGAGACAATAGGCGAACCAACCAGGAGGCGGCAAGCAACCACTCTTCCAGCAGCCACCCCGGGGATCCCGTCTGAACAACGGACGCAGGGAAACCACCCGAGGACCCCGTCTAAACGACGGACGCAGGGAAGACACCTCAAGGCCACTGTCTCCGCAACGGACGTGCGTAAGCCACCTCTGGGACCCCGTCGCAGCGACGGACATGATTACCAACTCAGCTATCATACTCGCAGATACTGAGAAAACAATGTGCGAGCCAATGAGATTACACAGTTGAATTAACGAAATTAAGCGACCAATCAGGAGGCGGCAGGAGGCGGACCTCCCTATAACTACCCCGCTTGAAATTCATTCCACTCACCGCTCTCGACGACTACACTCTGAAGTACGAAGATTCTACACGCTCTTGACGATCCTTCTGCTCCCAATCAGAACGGCTTCCTACTGCTTTCTACAAGGCATACCTTCTCTCCACACAGATCTCGCATTGGCATCTACGAGTCCAGTGATTATTCATCCTGCTCATTGCCCAACGTAGTTCTTCTGTCAGGACGCCACCCGGTACATCTATTGATATTCTCATTAGATCGTACGCCCGCTGGGACGTTCCGAGACGTGTCGCCCGGGTTTCGTAGCACTAGGCTCGTCACCGACCACTGTGGGCACGCCGATAAATTACACAGCTCATCCGCTCTAATTTATCGTCCAAGGAAGTCTTTTTCAAGACTACAAGGTAGGACCCTGACATCCGAGCAAAGGAAAGAAGCGAGTCCACCTTCCAAACCCTCTATTTCTATACGTAGAGGTATCGAATTCGTCCGCTGTTCCTAGCGACGGCCCAAGGCTCGATCCTCGCGAAGAGATCGCCTTCTCACCTAACGTGAAGGAAACGTTAGATCAAGCCTCACACACGCAAAAGTTCGAGGATACCTTTCAGATCCGCTCTGAAGTCAATCATCATGATTAGATTTCCGAATATCCACGATATTCTACGCAAGGCTACCCGGCCGATGTGTCAAATACACTCCAAATGGGCTAAAAACAAAGGATACTTTTCAGTACCTCAACCAAGCCCAACATATTCCTCCTACTTGCAACTACAGGTCTTTTAAACTATTTCGACTGCATAATGAATGTGAAAGTGAAAGTCACCATACGGAAAATGTAGACGATGTTTAGCTGTAAAAAGGATGTGGGGAGGTTACCACGATCACTTTTGTCACTGTGCGAACCCAGATATTTCACTACTTTATCTACCTTGAATGATACTTCGCCCAACCGGATTTGCTTTTCAATAGACAATTTACGCTTCAGTGAGTACCCACTAACTGATGAGTTGGAGTTCAAGATAGTAAGACCTCTATTGAAACACATTCGCTTGCCACAGTAGTTCATGAAGTCCTCACCAGTTGTGTACAAGCAAACACCATAATCATACAGGAGAATGCGGACGCTGTTAGGGATCTCTAATATGCAACGCGAATAATATTGCTGACAAAATGCCACACTGCGTGAGATCAACCCGAACTATGCGGGGGCCTTCCAATTCACGCTCCAATCTTAAGTATATGTTTTACTCAGATAAGAGCCCGCTGATATTGTCCTGTGGGATTCCCATTGATTTCATCTTCCCTACCGAAATGTCTAAGACCACGTATTTGTGAGCTCCTTTGATTTCCAGCATCAATGCAATAGTGGTACCCTTTTGAAGATCGGTGATGGGTGTAACGAACCTGTGAAGCTAATCTGTAGATTTACCTTTTCTGAGGTCAAATTGGTAGTCTGGAAGAAATCCATGATGTTCAATGAATCACACCAGAAGGTTCTTCATAACTCTCTCATAAATCTTCAGAACAAATGACGTCATTCATATTAGTCTCATGGACTTAGTTTTTCCAATCTGCTGGGAAAGGGATGGAAATCGCTTTGATAATATGCTGTTGAATGAAATATGCTCTTGAATAAATCCAGCAAATGCTATAATAACAATGGAGGTAAATGCCACGAATTAGGAAGTTAATGAGATATCTAATCTACCAGGTGCAGTGTTCGCCAACGGCTTGACTGCAATTTATAATTCACCCATTTTGACGCTGCTTATGATTGACTCGTCTAAATGAATTGGAAAAAATAAGTTTAGAAGTCAGTGTTTAAACCTATGGTGGTAATGCAATATGGGATGATGTTTCTTAATAGATCTTCAGACCAGGCATCTGCTACCAAGAATGGGCGTTTTCTACCTTTCTGTTTGTAAAACGCCTAATATGCTGCCATAAATCTCTTATTCGCGTGGAACGGTGCAATTACGAGAAGTAAGAGGAGGCCCACGCCCACGCTATGCTATTTTGATCACGCTTTTCAATATTGCATCATAGGTACCAACAAAATTTCGTGTAGTAGGACTCAATTTGTACACAAAAGGTATACAAAGGTACACAGAGGTTGCCGTTCATGAGCAACCAAACGTTCAGCGTTTCACCAAACATTACAGTAAGTACTTAGGTTGTAAATACCAACGATTGTAGGAATTGTTTCTTCACAGCGGATTATTTTTAGGTAGGTAGCTCAATCATTAGTTTCCAAACTTCAAAATTTCAAGCTTTACTAGTTTTGAACAAAACAATCAAATATTCCATTGCGAAATATTTAATGATTCTTTATTAACCATTTCATGTATTTTTTAATATTGATTCTCCATATCTTAATGTGGGCAGTTATAGTTTTATTTGTGTTGTTAGTGAAAGTGACTATAGATCATCGTCATTATTTAGGAGCTAAGTTTTCCAAGTTTTTTTTAAAAGTAGTTTTAAGTAACATAACTTCTTTGAGGCAGACCCTTATATACCTCGATTAATGTGTCATATGAGTCCTCATTGTGAACTCTTATTATTCTTCATCTTGACTTACTTCAATACCCTTGTCAAAACTGAGGCAACCACTCTGGACTTAATTCTCCTGATACATTTGCACACAAATCATCAGACCACATGCGTGGAAAAGGCTGAAGAAACAGGGAAGGCAACACGGATGACGTAATCGATTCGTAGTCCGTACAAACGAGCTTATAAAAGCCAATGGAGTTTTCTTAACTTGTCCCATAGATTTATTTAGTAAAGGAAATTGATCCAGATTAGATAGCAGTGTCGGCGAATTTCCCGCTGCAGCTGAAAAGGAAGTTCGTACCTGTGACCTCGCTTCGAAATACGATATGTATGCCCGTTGCTTTTTTAATGGAAGTCTCCATGTCAAAGTGAGGGCAGAAGGGGTATGTGGATCTTTACAGTTCACACAACACAGTTTTGGTGAATCTGTGCGGTCCTTACTTACATGCATGTTGTCTTCCGCATAGCTCACAAGATGTTGCAATGCCTCTGTTTATGATCATATCGCAATTGCGTCTGCACTCTATAACATTGTAAACAAACGGAGCAACCTCGCATCGAACATAATCAAATAAAACAAATGGTGGTAGATAATAAGTGACCTCTCATTTTAAAGAATACTGTGTAGGAACAGTCAAGAATTTGCCCTCTGAATTTTTGTCTTTTGTTCTCTTCCTACGACGGCGCGATTCAGGATTTACTTTGGTATTAGTTTTGAAAGGCTGATCTTCACTGAAGTGGAACCGACGTGTAATGTATTGCTATCACTTCATACAATAATGTATTGCTAGGAGATTCATTATAATTTCCTAAATCTGAGCATTTTTCTGAGCTTGGGGTTTTTTTTCACATAGAACAGGCAAACATTTTAGTTTGTTTTGCTTATTATTTTCAATAATAAAGTTTGCAACCGACCATGGAAAAAACCCCTCAAAATTAGTTGGTTTACGTTTAAAGATGCGTAGAGTTCAAAAATTCAAAGGGGGGGGGGGGGGGGGGGGGGGGGGATCTGCCCGTCCGCTGTCTAGAGCTGTTTTCCGAAATTACTGGGCGAAAGTTAGTGAAACCTGGATAATAAATCACATCTGAGGTCTAGTTGATTTTCAAAGCTCGGCATCAATTTTTATCAACATTAAAGGGTTGCATACATCAACTCATTTATGCAAAAATTGAGATTTTGAAAACTTTCAAGATAATAATAATGATTTATTGGTTGTTATTGATAAATATTAGCCCAAATAATCAAATAAAAGTTCCGGTCATACAGCATGGTCGTATGAGCGAATTTTTGTAAATTATCTTATGGTATACTGTTGAACTGTTTTGAAATTTGACTTTTCTGAGTGCAAGAATTGTTAACTACTAATTGTATGGCAAAAAACGTATTCTAAATAATAATCTGCTAATCAGGAAAAGGTATTGGATTTTGGCTTTTTTGCAGTTTTTATCAATATCTTAGCCTATCTTAATGAAATTAAAGTTCATTTTTCAGTAAAAAAAATTTTTTTACATACATTTTTAATGTTCTATTTTATAGTTAATGAACTTTATTTTAGCAAAATTCTGCTAAGAAATATTAATTTAAAAATTTTTAGCCAAATTCAGCCATTTTTAGTGATTTTTTTTGTAAGTACATTTTTCAGTTTAATGTGCTAAAAAAGTGTAGGCCAACGAACTCATCCTTTCTTTAGAAAGCTTGATTTTTTGGCGCAAGAACGGCATTTTTTCTATACTAAGGAGGGTTATCGTCTGGAATGATGTATGATATAATATAATAATATAATTTGGAGTCTGTTGAAAACGCGTCAAGCGAAATATTCAGAAGTGAGTGTTAATCTTTGGTTGTTTTCTTTTCTAATCTATTAGTATATATATATCACAACAAAAAAACAACAGACCACCACCACTGGTCTCTAGGATTCGTTTTAGGATGCGTTTCGCTCTCCCTAATGGGCTAGAATTAAAAAAAAAAAAAACGGATTTTTTGGCGTGAGCACATAAGAAATCACGCGCTGCAAGCGAATCTTTGATTAGCCAATCAATCTCTCATTCCAATAATTATCACTAGAGAGTGGGACCGGAAGACATGAAAATTGCATTGTACATATCAGTTGATATAATTCTAATGAAATAATCAGCTGATATAGTTTCGATCGAACTCTAACTTTGCGAAATCGAGTTTATCAACTGTTGCCCGTGCGGATTGATTAGTGAAGCATCAATCATCAAGTGTAGATGTTTTAATTAATTGCATTAATTTCCCTCACCGTGAGCCTTTATCTTCGCTGCAATATTGAGTACAATCTACTGATCTAAAATTTCAAATGGAGCTCCTATGTGATATCTAGAATTCAATATCAGTGCACACTGATCAGCTGAGGGGCTTCTGAGCCTTAATCAGCTTGATCAGCCTGAGCCTGATTTGTTTCTTAATCGGCCTATGATGCTTACACCTGAAATTTAGCTCCTTTTGGACATTTAGAATACAATCACACAATATGGAGGGACTCTGGCAAATTCAGAACCTCTGAGACTAATTTATTTCCTAATTTATTCACGGTGCTGAAATTTAAATGGAGCTCCTTTTGGGACATCTCGAAAACAATCACACAATTAGAATTACGGAGGCTCACTGGTCAGCTGAGAGGCCTCTGTGGCTTATTTCTTTCCTTTTCGACTTGTTTTTTTTTTTTTTTTTTTTTCTTTTTTCTAATTTGTTGACATTTGCTATAGAGCGTGAAATTGTGGGGTCCGGGAACTATAAAGATGTGAACTCTTTTGGGAGGCCAAATGGCCAAATGGCTTTTGGTGCGCCAAATGTTCGGGGCTTAATAATTACAGACCAATGATCTGCTTAGATGGGCAATCAAATGCATAAATAATAAACCTTTGTTTAATAATTTGCTACGTTTTTGTAATTCTTCACCGTAACAATTTGTTATATTAAGTAATTTGAAAATAGAGATTTTAAGTTTAAGAATACGAGTTTTGACAATTATGATAGATGATTTCACTTTTGTGCTTCACACTGAAGGAAAATCTTTTGCCTTAAAACATTTGCCTAATTTTACTGCTTCCACGTTGATGTGACGGCTTAGGCGATGGAGGTGTCCCAAAGCGTGTCGCTTTATATCCTTTCGTACTATTCTGACCTGGAGTTCGTAATCGGAACGTTAATTTCAAAAGTACTATGGTGTGAAAACGGTATTTCTTAGTACAACATTATTAAATGTTTCGATGGTGTCTAGATTGGAGCCATAAAGGCCCACTGCCGAGCTCCATAATATGGACATATTGTGTCCTGACTGGTTTAAGGACTTGGTAGTACAGTATAAGCATCTTTTGGATTGACAGATTTGAACGTCTCAGAATCAATTTCCTAGTGAAATTCTAATGATACCTTCTTCAAGGAAGGAGTAAGAATAGCACGAAAGAGGCAAATGTGATGATTTAAAACGAACACCTGAGTGTGTCAAGAACATCAATTTAGGGATCAGAGATTCCTTCATTTTTTTTTTTTTTTCGCTCTGTTTCTTCCTCGTTTCGAAAAATACGATTGCAACGTAGGAAAATGTTCCGGGCGGAAGACTCTGAAGGGAGGACGTCTAGAGAAGAGGTCCTGGAGAGGAGCGGGCGTGGCGAGCACCCCTTCCCGCCAGTCAGCGGTAGAAAAGAGGGTGCCATATATAAGGCTAGTATAGGAGGGTTCACGGTTCTCAGTCGTGCCAATATCCCTCGCCAACCATGATTAGGACTGTAAGTACAAACCCTTTTATAAATAATCCTTGGAGACGTTGACGGTCGAGAGTAATTATAAAATGTTAATAATAAGCTGGTACTAAATATCTTATCCAATTAGCACGCTATTTAGACGCCGCTTGGACTACCAATCTCACGCACGCAGAGAATTCGCTGTATCACTTTTTTGCTTTCAAAAATGTCTCACTGTTTATAACAATGTTTTAAAATCATTATGTTTGTATGTTGTCTCCTAGTAGATAAACCTTACCTTACTACTAGGGGAAATGGATGCTCCTTGGTTAGAAATTCCATTCAAAGCAAAACATAAACACCTTCCTAATCATACCTATCAAAACTAATCATACCTATTAAAAAATAAAATAAAGTAAATAAATAAATAATTAAAAAAGTGAGAAAAGGTTGTTAGTTCATAATCCAAATGCGACTTGGGTACTGATTGGAGACACATACTTGAGTGATCATTTGAATTACTGATTGCAGAGTTAATTGCTATAAACCGTTTCTGACTAAGCCTCCTAACTTGAATGGGTAAATAGGTGTATTTTTTGAAAAGTACCTGACAATATTTTAGCTATTAAGTTTATGTACCAACTCATGTTTTACCAAAAGTTTTCCAATAGGTACCATATAAAAAGTAATTAAGATGAATTATTATCAGCCAAATATCATTTATGTAAAATGTGCTGTTATCATTTTTTTTTTTTTGACATTTCCATGCCTCACTATGCCCCCCCTCTGGGAAATTATTATAATTTGCGACACACAAGGCGTAACGGAAAAGCTGAAAATAATGTTTGATAATTATGATGACTTCAGACTGCTGGGTGATATCTGAAAAAATGCATCACTTGACTTCACGGAACGGCGAAATATTTTAATAGTACCAAAAACGACAACGTACATAAACTAAATTATTTATAACGTTAAAAAAATTAATAAATAAATGGATATAAAAATAAATCCTACCTACGTCAGCTTGTTGATAAATCGAGAAGATGATGATGGGTGTTGCGCAAAATATGGAAATATCTCTTGTTGTTGCGGCGAGCTATCTATTTTTTTTCTATTTTCGGTAGTACTTATATGGTAAAGAAATGTTCAACTCCCAAAATCCAAATTTTACCCTGGATTTTTGCTTTTTAGAGAACTTTGTTTTATATCGGTTGTGCTAGTTTACCGTGGCGTCTAAGGTAAATTATTCATTGTCCAATTTTGATGGCATTTTCAGGGGTTGAGGGAATCATTTTTCATTCTGGCAGCAATGAAATTTCCCTATGTAAAAATTGTCTTGATATACAAATATTGCTATATGCATAGTAAGTAGAAGGGGAGGGGGGAGGGGATTGTGTAAGCTTGGAACCTATTTCGGTTTTGTAACTCCAGTCCCATTTTCTATTCAACAGAACATTAGTACCGATCTATTTTGATGTGAATAATAATAATATCTAATTGATTTAATTTTTTCTGTAAATACAAGGATGTAGATTACCCCCCCCCCCCCCCCCCCCCCCCCCCCCGCCCCAGTTAACAAGACAACGCTTTAGATTCTGAATTTATCATCGGGCTTATCAGGTGCCGTGCCGTGCTCTATAATCATAACATGCCATGTATTTCTCCATTAGTTATTATTGTTATGTGTTGCTCCACTTTCCTAATTATGCAACTTATTTTAATATCTCCGTAACTTGAGTTTTCTCTATTACACTAACATATATTTTTAGGCATAACATGTTTCCTTCATACCCAACAAAATCATTTTCTGGTGAGTAAGCACCTGGTTCACTGTTTATTATCATCACGTCTCTAGATACTATTCATTTTCCATATAACGGATATAAATTTCAAAAGAGCTACGGAATGTGGATGCAGAGAGCGAAAGTCCTTGGATATCAACTCTCCGGTACAAAGAGGTGACGCAAGTTTCCAATGTCTTCCTGCTCCCTCGCCACTTAACCAATACCCACATAGTAATGACTATTCCCCGTCACGTTATGCCGATATCTACATCATTCAAACCTCAATCAAAGGCAGGTGCCAATATCAACCGCGAAGCTAACTTCTTTCCCGTCTTAGATTCACGTAACAATATATTTAACATCCTCTCTTTCAAGATAGTATACTAAAGAAAACACCCTCAATAACACCCTTCCATTTAATATTATGTTTATAATATGGAATAGAAGGAGTGATTTGGGAGTTTTAACACTAATACCAATTAAATCTACACACTGGTAAATGTATTTATCACTCATGGCGTTTAGCACATCGGAGAGCGGCCAGAGTTAATCCAGAATATGGAGTTATACCACTTCTGTTTTAGCGAATTTTCGTAGAAAAAAAAACTAAATGGCTTAAAAAATTTTAAAATAAAAATGTTCGCAAAATGTCTTTATTGAAATTTGTTTTGAAACATTCTGAAACAAACCCTAAAGTTTAATGCTTCTTCACATGTGTTTGGGTGTGTGTGTGTGTGTCTGTTTGTCTGTGTGTGTGACTTTCCAGACGATGGACACACCCTCCCACCTCTCCGTAGGGCTGCGATGCGCCGAAAAATCAAACTTTCCAAACGAAAGGATGAGTTGGCTACCACTTTTTGATCTCATTAAATTGGTCATTTATCGGAAAATGTGCTCCCGAAATCATTAAAGATGGCTAAAATCGGCTATAAATTGTTAAGAATATATTTTTAGCTGAATAGTCAACAACAGTCTATCAACATCGAACTTGAACATTTGAAAAAATTCACAAAAGTATACTGAAAAAGTTCCAGTCATGCAGCATGGTCGTATGAGCGGATTTTCTTAAATTATCGTACTATGTAATGTTACATTGTTTTGAAAATTAAGGATTTTGAGGGAAAAGAAAATGATAACTACAAATTTTATGGCAAAAAACTCGTTCTATATAATATTCTGCAATTCAAAAAGATATTGAATTTTAAACTTTTTTGCAGTTTCTATCGATTTTTCAGCATAATTTGCACATAAATCTTTTTATGTACTACTTTATAGTTAATTAAGTTTATTTGTGTAATAATCTGCTAAAAAATATAAATTTAACAATTTTTAGCCGTTTTTGCTATTTCTAGTGATTTTATCAGCACTTTTCTGAAATTTGACCAATTTAGTGTGCTCAAAAAATGGTAGCCAACAAACTCGTCCTTTCGTTTGGAAAGCTTGAAGTTTTGGCGCAAGAACGGAATTCGTATCTAAATCCTAAAGAGAGTTATCGTCTGGAAGGACACATAATAAATAAATATATATATATAAAATATACATATATATATATATATATATATATATATATATATATATATAATATTTGATGGTTCTACTCTACTATATATGAATGATTAATTTAGGAAAGAAATTTCACTTTTCAATTACAAAAGGATATCGTGAATTCTGTGCCACGATGGTCTGAAGACGCCCACTGACACATTTCTAGTACTATTGATGCCTAATTGTATGAGAAGATGGGCACACAGAGTCAATGGCTTAAACTAGCCAAACCTTCATTTCTGAAATGTGTTTTATAGCACAATATAGCGATTAGTCTGGTTGTATGGTTCTGTACAGTTTTATAATTGAATACATTAATAGAGTTGATTGGTTTGTCCGACAGGTTTGCCTCTTGGCGCTAGCAGCCTACGTCACCGGACAGTCGTTCCATGGAGACCCAAGGAATGCTGCTATTCTGACGGACTCTAGGTACCTCAACGGAGACGGTAAATTTGGAGCTTCGTATTCACAGGTACTTATACTTAAAATACATATTCTGTTCTTTAGCTTTGGTCATATTTAGGTTTCCCAATTACTGGAGCACTTTCGGCTGAAAATCAGACAAACGAAAGACTATTTTTAAGAAGAAATAAACAAAACGTTCCTAACAAGAAAATCGACTTATACTATTCTGGAAAATACATATTTGAGCATAATCTAAAATTCAAGCACAAAAACACGAGATTATGGCGAAAATCGTGCAAGGACTTCTCGGACCTTCATGACCCGTCCTACGACTTGTACAATTCGAGGAAGTGAACCTTAGGATTTCGAATACTTATTATTACACACATAACTGAAAAGAATAAAATAATAGTACTTTGGAAGCTGCAATAACAATGTTCTTCAGACAAAAGTACTTGCACATCATCACAGTTAGTATGTATGAAGTACCGCACATCATACACAGGGATTATGTAGTATAACGGGATCAGGTAATCCTACCGTCATCGTTATATTATTTTTAATGTACCTAAGGATGGTTAGATCAAATACCTCAGTTTTATATACTTCATAAAAGAAATCATTTAGTCGTAAAGCATTTTCTTTAGAACTGAATATCACTGTGGTTGTTTTTCTTTATACAGGAAGATGGAGTAGAATTTAAAGAAGAGACTGATGCTGATGGAACCAGAAGAGGATCCTACAGCTACATTGACCCTTCTGGTCAAAAGAAGACTGTTTCATACACAGGTGAGTACCTAACTCTCAGATTTATCCGAATAGAACAGATAATCTAAATCGTTGTACTAATTGTCGTGACAGGTGTCAAATAATTTTGCGTGTATTCGATCGAAACATTTCGACAAGATTAATTTAATGGTTCAAGAAAAAAAGGGGAAAACAAACAATAATGAATACCAATAACAAGTCTCTATCTCCATCTTATAAATAAGAATAACAAATTATCTTGACCTAATAATTTTGACCTATCATTTTGATTGTTTAATACATTAGTACCAAATCAAAGCTCTCTCGGTAGGTAATTCTCCAACAAACTTAATTTGCGATTCAAAATTGTGTATTAAACTGTTTATTTATTCACATTTTTTATTTATTTCATTTTATTTTGTTTTTTTTTATCAAACGGTTAGACGTATAAAACCCGGTCTGTATCACGCGATTAATTGAAATCAATTGTATAAAAATCTAACCGAAGAAAACTGTCTGACATAGCATCCAAGTTTTTTGTGTTAGTGGTTTTTGAAAATTTCAACCCTTACATGAGGGGTGCATCCATTGGGGTGAATCGATAGCAATGCAAGGTTTCAAGCCTATCGTAGGGGAGTAATGAGTGGGTAATTCAAGTGTGATGAAACTAATGTATTAATGTGTGTAGGAATGTATAGAGGTATGTAAATTTTTATTATGTATAAATAAATCTATTTTCACCATAAATGACTGGTGCCTAATTACTTGCAAGGGTGAATTTGTAAAGTTGTGTAATGCTTCGCACCAGATATCCCCAATTAGGCTCCAATTAGCCCAATTTTGTTTATATCGGTATTGAGGGAGTGTTGAAAGTATTTAAAAAAAATGATATACCAACAATAAGAAATAAAAGAATGAATAAATTGATAATAAATTGATAAAATATAAGAACAAATGCATAAACCTTTCTAGGTCACAGTTTTTCGTAGAGTAGGTGCATCGCTCATCCCCTAAGTAGTTTTAAAATCAGATTACGTCACATGATCTATTCTAAAAATGCAAGGACATGAAGGAATATATGTATACAAATTTCTCACTTAAATGGACCGTGTTTTATTAAAAATATTGTGTAGTGTATTGAAGAAGAAACATGCAGGATAAATTTAGAAATCGAAGAGGTTCAAATATAGGTAACACTCGTAGAAACTATCAAATAATAGGAGAAACTAGGAACGTTCGTCCCAACCTACGGTTTTTCCCGTCTAGCTGGTTATGAATGATTTCTTTATTCTCCAAAATACCCCAACTAGGCTAACGTTGCTAACACACATTTTAGAACTGATTTTTTTTTTTTTTTCGTTTTTCGTCTCAAAACTCATTATAAACTGAAAATTTGCCAAATAGGGAAAATAAGTTTCCAAATACGTACAAAATCAGACTTTATTACTTGATAGAAATAAATAAAACCTCATAACCTAAGAAAAGCCTCAAAACTGATTTCCAAGAAGAAAATGTTGGGATATATGTTCTTTAAAATTTTTAGAAGTCATTGCTATAGTTTCATTTTCCACAAAAATTTGTTAAAATAAAATGAAAAAAAATCAGGAAATATAATAAAGGTATGTAACTCTGTCGTTTTTGTACACCATTGTAGGTTCATTAAGGACATGTGTTATTTTCTGGAAAAATGTCTTTTTTTTTTTTGGCAACTCCTTTGATTTATATAGGTACTTTGGTGCCATTTTTAAGAACCTACAAAAACCAGAATATTTTAATCAGTGGGGGGAAAATGAGCCCACCAACTTTAATATCAATAAATTTCTATAAGTTAAACCGAAAATTAGAGGCAACTCAGACCTCTCTAACTTGGCTCGGTCAAACGTCCCGATTCGAGGTAGTATCGGTTAGTCTATGGGAAAACTAATTAGAATCCAAAGATTGAATACACGAAATGAAAGCTTGAAAACTAACAAACACAATTGTATAAAAAATAAATAATAATAATAATAAAAAAATAACTGAAGTGTAATCAAAATCAATATGGGGAGCTGGAAAATAGGGTATGCACCTCCAAATCATATGCTTGTTAATAACTGATTACCAAAAAAAAATTTTCCCACCAAAAGTTCAAGTTTAAGGGTTAGAGCTGCTTCCAATTTTGCACCAGTACATGCAAATTTTCCTGAGCGCGATATTGAAGTTGGGTCGAACCTCCGAATGGGGCCGACGTCCCCAGTTTCCCTACTCTCAAGTAGAGAGATGTTACACATTCGTACTGTGGGTAACCGTAATTTACTTTAGTTGTTGAGATGGTTTTTTCCCTTTTTTCGTCTCAGACTGATTAATATCGCGGCCACCTCTGAACGTACGAAACAGTGTTGAAATGACAAGTGCTCTTGGCAGAGTTCATCCTTTAGCGCGAAGGAACTTTCGCTAGACGCAATTCGAGATGATGCAACCACGCCCAACCGCCCATGTGAGGCGCTGGCGTGCAGCGTTTACGAAGTGTTTTGACGCTCAGTTGTCACCGTAAGCGGAATAGCGCCTCCTGCACTCGTGGGATTCCCCAAATCGGCCTCGCTGTACTCAAAACTACTTACTCGTATTTCACAATTAATCATTTTTCTTGATCATTCCTACGACTAGACCTGATTAAGATGAATTGACCTGGAAATCTATGATGCTGCAATTTAGAGGATAGTGCATTTAATGATGTTTCAGCAGCAAATCGTTATTGACATTTTCTTTCTTGTATTTGCTTTTGTCACGCGAGAAAATTTCGCTTTAAATTTCCGCTTGATGGAAACCTCATGAAGCGGAAACGGTGTAGATTAACTAATGTTAACAATTTCGCCCTTCCTAACCTCCCTAAGAGTATTGGTAGTGCACTTGAGAATGTCTAGAAAAATCATCAGATTTTTCATCTTAAAAGAGATAACTCTCTTCAGAAGAGATAATCTTCAAATGAGATAACTCTTCTTTAAGAGCTCTCTCATACTGAAAGTATTTACGCTTCTTGCAGATACAACTGGGTACATATACAGTACTGGGTGCTGTAATAACTAATAAGGTATTTGCGTGATATAGGTTTAACAAAGATAGGCCATTATTTTATATGAGTAGAAGGGCAAACGGGAGACCTTCCCCAATCAAGAGGTTTCGAATACAAAGTTCAAAGTAATTACGTTTCGACGGAATAAGGAAGAGCGGAAGCTCAAAAACAAACATTTTCATCTACATTTTCGTTCACTACAATCGGAAAAAAGAATTTCATGTCTCCAAACCCGCATAGGATCAAATTGGAACAGCAGTTCCGTTGGCAGCGGATAGAAGATCGAGCGCTCGGGAGAAAAACGGGCTTTAAAAGGGGATCCCCACTCCCCCTGCCCTCCAACCAATGGTTCGGGTAGGAATAGAAAATTTTAAAGTCGCTTATGCTCGCTTTCGGAAAAATCCAAGAGGATCCTCCCACTCGTAGACTCCCCCCTCCCCCCCTTCCACACTCAGCCGTTTGGCTGTGCATGGAGACGACAGACAAACAGACAGACAAACGGAGTTTCATTCTTATAAAATAGTATAGATCAAGATGTGGAATTAACTATCGAAGTATTCTTTACCTAGGAAAGTTCATATTACTGAAACTCAGTTGTAATTTAATTATGATTTGTATGCACTGTGGAAGAGAAGGCCACTGGGTTTTAACAATTCTACAGATCTTTCTTATTTAAAATGTATTATGAATAATAGAGATAAATAAGATAATTATTATGGAACTATCAATTACCCATCCAATCTTTTTCCCTCCCCCCTCTCTCTATCTCCTTCCTTCTCTACGTCTCACTCTCCCCCCTCTACCTCCCTCTCCCTTTCTCCCCCCCCCCTCTCTCTCTCTCTCTCAATTTTTTTGCTTTCCTTATATGAATGTATGTTATTCCAAAACAACTAGGTAATATTGATTAATCCCAACTGATGAATGAGTTATCTGATTGTTCCCAAAGTTAACTTTATGGCGCATTACTAATGGCTCGTGTTGTATTGTTATACTGGGATAACTAGCTTGTCGGTATTGACGCAATACGTTCGTGGATTAGAAACTCGCGGTGCAGGTCCATGATATTTAAGTGACGTATCATAAGTATTTTGGAAATTACAATCATTATTAGGTTTTTATGGTGATTGTTTTGGCTTGTTTCAGCGGGTAAGAACGGATTCCAGGCTTCCGGATCTCACCTTCCCGTTGGACCCAATCAGCTAGGTGTGGCCCCTACACCCGGATACACACCTCTGCCTCAGTACAACCCCCCTCCTCAGCAAGCTTCAAGGGCCATCCCTCAGCAAACTTACAACCCTCAGCCAGCTTACAACCCTCAACCTTCTTACAATCCTCAGCCCGCCTACAGGCCTCAGCCTCAACCCTCGTACAACCCTCAGCCTGCCTATAACCCTCAGCCTGCCTACAACCCACAGCCCGCTTACAACCCTCAGCCCTCGTACTCGCCAGCACCTCAGACTTACAGATCCACAACACCCCCGCCCCACAGGTTCTTCCCTCCCGGCAAACTCAGTCTCAACAGATCTCCAGATGGCTTCAGTTACACTTTCAACAAGGCTTGAATTATGCTCCAACTTCCTGTAAATACCTCAATAAATTAATTTGTTAAGTTTTTTACTTCTCCAAAATTACCTGTTATCTACCTATTTTATCGAATTTCCTTTAACTTCATTCGTATTGCTTATTTTATAGAGAAAATTCGATAGAGAATATAAGTAGGCACATTTTTTCTTCATAATAATGTACTATTGGTACTGACATAGACCTAATGTCATATCAAGAAGCTGTCAAGAAGCTATCGAAAACCTACAATAGATTTTTATGTGTGCCATAATCGACTGAGGAATTGAAATGATGCTAGGTTGTTAAGCAAAAAAGCGAAATCTAGAGCCAATTTACGTTTAGGGACTTGAGTTATCTCTACAGTAAATCAAGAATTTCACCTTTGGATGCAATACCTGATAATAGTCGGCTGTTTATCATGCTGTAAGAAGCGAATATCTAAAGAATCTACACACTTACGGGTTGAAAAAATACGAATCAGGATTAAATGTGCTGGTAAAGATTTCATTGCTAAAAGTTTACATGAAAGTTTCCTATTTTTTGAAATTTTTATTTTATTGTCTTTTGGAAAATCTATTTTTTGACCATGGATTATGTCTATGAAACAAGTTCGTACATCTTGAGACATAATTAATGAACCTTGAAATTTATCCTTGACAAGTGCAATCTTTTAGAAAGCTCTTATTTAAGCTGTTTGAATTAAATTATAAATTGGAAAGATAACTAAAAAGGGTTCATTTCACTACTCAATTAATTATTAGGTACAGATTAATTTGCTGAACAATTAATATCAATGACCAACGTGTAACATATCTACATGTCAACGAAAAACGGAAGGTAAAGAAGGAGGTTGTCTGATTTCACGAAAATAAAGAGTTACACTGTTAGATCGATTTCGATGGTTAGATCATCATCAGTAACAAGCAATAACGAGTTATTAGACGACATTCTTTTTTAACATTCGTTTTCCATTGAAATGGGTTTCCACAACATCGCCGCGAGTGATTTAGTTCCCTACAAGTGATCAATATCGATTACGGACTGACAGTCGGATTAGAAAGAGAATTGAAAAGAAATGAAGTGTTGACCATCGACATGTTTTAGTATTCAAGCCATCAGGTAACGAAATATTCAGTCATGGTTAGTTATGCAATTGATTGGTGTCCATTACTAATATGATGGCGTAATTGTGGGATAAATTATATAATTTTAATTTATAGTTATTTATAACTTCGTAGCGAGGTATTTAGTCCGTATCCCTACATGAGATTAATGTCGACTGAGTAATTGAGATCTAACAATCTGATTAAAAAGAAGTACCACTTACTCGTTTTCCTATTTCAATTATCAGTAAGTGATCGTTAATCCAGGTACATGTTTTACAATATCTAGGTACTAAAAATCAGAGTACAAAAACAGTGAAGATGTCTGATTCCAAAGAAATGGAGTGATAACGATCGACTTGTTACAATTTTGAGGCCATCAAGTGACTAAAAACTTAGTGACACTCGGTACTGCTGTTGGAGTTCGTTGCTACGTAATATTATGATGGCCCCATTTGCCCAATCAATTCTATAATATTCATACGTACTGATTTTGGTGGAATCCTATTTAAGTTTTGTCGTATTTCAATTATCGACAGTTAATCGATTGTGCATGCGTTTTGTAGAACGATAGTTCACTTTTCATTCCGCAATCAACAATGAAGATACATTACTTTCATATAAATTCTAATTTGCCACCACAGTTATGGATAATTTAATTGGAGTGGAATTTAGTCTTTATCGAATCAACGGTACATTTGGAACGAAGCCGGGGGAGCAGTAACAGCGGTGCAGCGGGGACAGTTGGCTCGAGACCTGCGGCGGAGCACGCGGGACTCTTCCTGCTTCCTTCGGCCTTGGCTGCCCGGGAGCGGCCAACCTTGGTTCAGGACCCGTTACCGCCCCGCCTTTTCCTTAACCTTGGTCTACCACTGCGATGAACCCTCTGTATCGTCTTATTATCTTCATCTGGAGAAAAACAGTAATTTATTTCTATAAACCGAGTGCAAAACGATCGCGGCGCTCGCAGTGACAGTTGGCGTAAATAGGTACCGGTACTATAGGTGGGTCAGTCTTTGGCTAGGGTCGCGGTACTGAAATCTTCCTATATTCACTGAACAAACTTCTTCCAAAAATTATAAAATAAATGCATTCATCCATGCTACGAAACCTTGCGTGGATAGTATTTAATACACAGGAAGTTAGTATCCAGCAAGAAATTGGGATAGGCAGGTACAGCATATTCAAGAAGAATCTGATAAAATACCTATTTGTGTTCAGCTTATTCTCGTTTCGGCCCGTCGATTTGCAGAAAGTTTATAAGTAGATCAAACTGCATTTCATTCAAAAATCCCTTTATTGAAAAAAAAAAAAAATATATATTTATATATATATATATATATATATATATATATATAAAATATATATATATATATATATATATATATATGTGTGTGTATAATAAAAAATAACACTGGAAAATGAGCGCTTATTGTAGTGCGGTGTTGTGGGTCGTTACGGTTGATCCGACGACCCACTGAAAATAATCATACCTTTTCTCCACGGATTTACACAAAACAACATTCGTCTAAACACATTTTTCCATCATTTTTACCCCAAATAATTCGTAAGTAGTAAGAATAAATAGGAAAGTACCTAAAATTTATGGTAATTAGGTAGGCCCTCTACATACCTACCTACATAACTGTAAATTTCTAAATAGACTCGAGACGCGTTTGATCTCGAGGATCTTTTTGCAGAGCATTGCTTCACAAAGCGTTGAACAATGTACTAGAAATGCAGGTTAGTTTTGTACATGTTAATAAATTGTATGACCAAAGCATAGGAAGATACCTTGGCTAGACACATTCTATCGGAAATTATGACATCATTCTCTGGAAACCTTAAAAATCGACTCAGTAATTTGTCCACGTTCTAACCCTTTAGGGAGAGCGAACGGATTATCACTATTACAATAAAAAAACATTACTCTGTGCTTGAACGTTTTCGAGATGTCGATTTTTTAATATTTCAGGCCTTCAATGCTACCCTATAGGGTTAAGCAAAATTAATGCTGATGTTGCTGACATATTTCCAGCCGATGTATGATTTTTGGTCCACTACTTAGTTACCTACTAGTCTAAAAAAAAAAAAAAAAAAAAAAAAAAAAAAAAAAAACCTTCGAATGGCGTAAGGCCGACTTTTATTTTTCTTCGATTGTTGGAATCTACGTATCTTGAAACGTAAACGAAGAATTTTTGAGGAAGTGTAAAAAAAAAAATTGCTCGATTGCACAGGTTTCTTATTGAAAATAATAAACCAAAATACTCTATCAATTTTCAAACAATCGGAAAAGTAAAAAAAGAGCTTTGTTCTAGGCCTGACATTTTCTTTTTCAGGAACTTCATCAATATAGTAGACGCAGTCTGAACTCACTTCACGGACAAAGAAAATGATTGCAAATTATATTACCTATATTATGATTATGTTTGTCTGTAACTTTGAAGAACCTTCGGAAAACAAAGTTGTACCAAGACATGTTGGTAATAATGCATGCTTTATAGGGACGTCCCTATGTACGCGTTGTATATGGTTTTGGTGAGAATATCTAATAGATCATAGTTTTACTGGATATTCACTTAACATTATAACCTATATCATGAATATATTAGAAGTAGAACGGCTCTTACGAAATCTTTACTACTTACAAGAATGAAATTCTGTTTGTTGAAGGAACAACACATCCTTCCTTTCAAGAGCCCAGCCTTGCTCTTGGTTTCTTGGCCAATGACATCCATTGGGGAGCTTCCATGGATAAAGCAGTTCTTTGTCGTCTTCCTAGCCGAATTCGACAACTCTTCTCTATTTTGGTGTCATTTTGTGGTCTTTCTAATCCTATCAAGATATTTGACACCTTCAAAGATGCCATGTCAGAGGATATTCTCTGCAGACATCAATTACAAAACCCAAGCCGAGGTTTTGATGATCGTATTTATACAATGAAGCTTTAATTAACATTGAAGATCGTGCTATGGCTATGTCTGGGAAAAACTACCACAATTAAATCTTTGTTCCTCCAGTCGCTCAGATGTGACTAACATTCTTTTAGCTAGAGAGCAAGATTATAATCAATCAGATCTAATAGCCTAGGTCTCGTCCCAGTATGAGAGCAAAAGCATCATTGATGCAGTTATTGAAAAAGTGGATTCCAGTGCCCCATCTTTCATTTTTGTTCATGCTCCTGGAGGCACTGGAAAATCGTTTCTGCTCAACCTTCTACTAGCTAGGATTCGAAGTCAGGATGATACTGCTCTGGCTGTTGCTTCCTCAGGAATTGCTGGTACCCTTCTCGCCGGAGGGCGAACTGCACATTCTGGTTTTCATTTGCACATATATTTAGAGAAATAGGCTACACCTATTTGCAATATCACCTAGCAGAGATATTGATATCACTATTAATAATAATAATATCAATATTAATATCTATTAAATATGGAATTGCTCCCTCCTTCCCAACACTATGCAACTGGGAATGGTTCCTTAGAGAAATCCAATTTTTGATTCACTTAAAACTCTACTCACAAATATCCGTTGTGAATATATAATCCTCGATTTTCAACAGATATAAACCAAAAAACCCCAATTCAAAATTTGAAACTAACAGATGGAAAAATAACAGATATCAAGAATAATAGTGGAAACAACGATTTATCACTACTACCCCTTCATTCTCCCCTTTCCATAACGAAATTTGAAACTTCTGGCACAGGTCAGTCCTCAATATATTACTAATCCTGAATCAAAAATACAACTAGACTAAAAGTGAAATCGAGCTAAATAAAAATTTCGAAAATCGGTTGAGAATTGTTGTAGCCTGGGTAGCGTCGACAAAATTTGTAAGGGGAGAAAAAATTGTTTTTTTTTTTTTCGGTTTTATCTCTTCTATTTTCATCCTTTCGTCATGAGAATTAAAATTTCCGAGGTTTGACTGAAATGGCAAATAGACTGAAATTAGGATCGAACAAAGAAAACATATCGAAAATCGGTTGAGAATTGTGGGCTAAGCAGTGTCGGCAAAATCTTTCACACAAACACGCGCGCGCGCACACACACACACACACACTCACGCCTTGGTTTTTTTCACAGATTTAGTCTTAGAATGGTCTGAAATGGAACTGTATTTTGGTTTCTCCAAAAGCACGAGTTGCCCCACACCCCTCTATCAATTCTAATTGGTTTTGACCTTCTTACATACATACCAAGTGTTACCTGTAATAACCAAGCTTCAAAGAGACGTCCTAAATAGGTATTATGTCAAAATGAATGGGTGATGGAACCGTACCCAAGACCAATAATCATATCCCATAGCAATAGACTTATGCTTCCACCTCCATGCTTACAGAGATTTACGGAGCCATACTGTCCTTTGAAGAACGGAGTTGCAGAGCTTTGTAGAGGAGTCCTTCTTTTGTTGATGAATTCGTTGTGGCTCGCCCTCATTTCGGTCAAATATTCTGTCCATAACGCAATAGATCTCCTCATTCATCTGAAGTCCCTTTTCCTTAGAAGTAGAGGTCAAATATTCTGTCCATAACGCAATAGATCTCCTCATTCATCTGAAGTCCCTTTTCCTTAGAAGTAAAATTTGGTAGAGTGTTATTGTTTGAACTTGATCATTAGGAAATTCGAGATTTACGAAAGGAACTTAATACCTAATTTAAGGTTTCGTTTAATCCAACCTTCATCCTACCATACTAAAAAACATTTGGTAGAACAATCAACAATAGAATAACAATTCGAATAATAAAAATTAAATGATACTTAAAATAAAATATTACCTACTTTATACAGATGCCGAGAAAATATGTCTAACTCACTTTGAAGTTTCATCTCCAAATAGTTTGATCGTTATCATAAACACTGCTTAACGACTGGGGTTTATGCAATCACTCAGTAAACACAAAAAATTCTACACCAACATTTTTTTATCAAAGATTTTACTGATATGCAGAGTAATATTTATATTTCAACAAGATTTTACAAATTAATATCATGGAAATAAGAAGTTTATCGGTGGTTCGCTGTGCCTGTGATTTTTTAAAGGCGCTCTTCCGTTGGATTTCCGAAAAGCTATGTTTTGTGGATCTTGGTTTCATCTTCAGTTGGGGTTTTCTGAAGTTCGCCCTTATCGCGTTCTCATTATTTTTTATATTGGACTGGACGGTGTCCAGCTACGAGAAGAAAAGCTGCAACTGTGCATGTTCGTGCAACCGAAGGTAATGACTAAGATCATCTGCAATTCTTAAGCCTGCTGTAATTTAATATTAACCCCTGAAATGAGCTGAACCAATTTGCGTAGTTTGTTCAATTGAAAACAGTATAAGTAAGCAATTCCTTATGAAAACAGGATAAGTAAGTAAACAGTAATCTTAGAAGTAATTACCCTACGTTCCAATAAATTAATTGTTCACTTGATTGAAAACAGTCTAATGTACAGCGTTCTTTGTTTCGAGCTTGGAAAATATTGACGAGGCATTAGAGATAGGAATGGTGACAAGTTCATGCGACTTAGCTCCCGTTCAAGAATATGAATTCATTCTTGAATTTTGCAGAAGATAGTAGGCATTATGGGAATATGTGCGTGATTCTTTATTTCGTTTGAGAACGACCTACTGCGACTTGAGCATAAGCTAGTAGGTATTTAAAATTTAATGAATTAATTGAATTCAATGAAGTTAGGGTAACTAGTCGATTAAAAAGAGATAGCTGTTAAGGGAAAGCTATTTACGCATCTGAGCTCTGCTGCTCCTGGAACCATATCCGTGAATAGGAAATAGGTGTTCAAAGGTACTGAACGTTTGCGATTACATTTTGAGAATTGAGTAGGTACATTCAGAATGAAAATACGGCAAATTATTACCCAACGTTTGATTTTTTCTGTATTCGATAGCCCTTCTACATAGATCAATTGTTTATCATCATTAAACCCAGTCTATATTACATCGTCCAAACTCGAAGCAATATTATGCAATAAAATATCATAGTTTAGTAGGTCCATTAGAAAAGAAATGAGCCTCAGATGACCCTCAGCTGATAAATGGTACTCCATAACTTGTAACAATTTTTTCATTGTACCAGTTCCAAATGCGCTCTGTTCCAAATTTCAGTACCGTAGGTCAATTAGGTCAGTAAATATCTGAGGTCCCTCAGCTAGTCAGTTCACCTCCATTCCTCGTAATTGTATTCTACGTGTCCCAAAAGCGCTATATTTCAAATGCCGTCACGATAGGTCGAAAGAAAAAAAAAAGAAAGGAAGAGATTAGCCTCATTGGCCCCTCTGATGATCAGTGCGCCTACGTACCCCGTAATTGTTTTGTAGCACATAGGAGCTCGATGTTCGACCCCGTTGATCAATTAGAGGAAAAAAACCTACGAGCTCCCTCAGTTGATCAGAACCCTTTGGAAAAGCGAACCGATCAACGCACAGCGTTGCGGGTGGTTTTAACCGATTCTTTGGGATTACATTTATCACTGACAAGTCAAATATCATTACTGTTACCTAGAAAGTTTTCTAGATCTCAATTTGTTAATGTTTAGCCCTTTAATGCTACCCTTTGGGGTTGACAAAAATTGATGCCGAGCATCTAGGACCATCTACACCCCAAATGCGATTTTTGACGCAAGTTTGATGAAGTTTGGTATATTAATTTTGGAGAAAAGCCGCGGACGGCCGACGGCGGACGGACGGATTTTTTTTTCCGATTTTCGGATTGTACACACCTTGAAACGTTAACCAAAAAATTTTCAGGGGGGGGGGGGGGGGGGGTTAAATTTTTTCTTTTCTTGGTCAATCACAAATGTTCGTTATTGAAAATAATAAACCAAAATTAGCGCCTCAATATATTTTGATTCAACCTTTTAGGGTTGGTAAAAATTGATGCCGAGGTTCTAGGATCTTAGACCCAAAATGTGATTTTTAACACGTTTCATAAAGTTTGGTCTAGCAATTTCGGAGAAAATTCGCGGACGGACGGATTTTTAAATTTATTTTTAATCCGATTTTTGGATTCTACGAATCTTGAAACGAAAACAAAAAAATTTCAGGGAGGGGGGGGGGGGGGGGGGGGTATATAAATTTTCTTGGTCGATTACAAAGATTCATTATTGAAAATAATAAACCAAAAAGTGTAACCTTGAAAGTGTTTGAGATCTCGATTTTTGAATATTTCAGCCATCAAATAATCTACCCTTTTAATACTGATCGAAACTGATGCCGAGCTTCAAGGATCAACCAGACCCCAAAATGTGACTTATAACCAGCAACACGTAAAAATAAAAACTGCATGATGACCTTTCTCAACCAAACGGCACAAATCAATCAAATTTTGAGTCCATGTGCCTGAGTAAAGACATAAATCAGTAAACTGATGTTGAGTATCTACACTACATGTAGATACATCGGTACATGGATATGTCTTATTTTTCCCAATGTCTCAAGTTAAAAATGTCTCAATTAAATTAGCTCAGTCAGCTGATCAGAAAATACCCAACCAATTCAATCGTCTCTTAGTGTCCCAGAGAGTCTCCATATCTAATTTCAACTTCCTAGGATGAATAGGAGTGATTTTAGCTCACTCAGATGATTAGGAAAGAACCAATAACTTCAATTGTCTCCTAATATCCCAGAGAGTCTCCCTATAAAATCTCAACTTCCTAGGATGAACAGGAGACATTTTAGCTCACTCAGCTGATTGGGAAGAGCCTTAAATATCAAACGTCTCTTTGTGTCCTGGAGAGTCTTCCTATAAAATCTCAACTTCCTAGGATGAACAAGAGAGATTTTAGCTCACTTAGCTGATTAGGGAAGAGCCAATAATTGCAATCGTCCCTTTGTGACAGAGGGAGTTCCAAGGGAATGCGCTGCCGTCGCTCCGTTGTTTCCCAACAGGCGTCGGGCGCTTCTTCCCGTGTTTTTGAAAGCCCGCGTTTGGCGATGGATGGGTGATCCTAGAACTGGAAAACCTATCTTCTCCGAACGTAGCATATATGCTATTAGTACGAGTTGTATCTCTAATGGTACTGTCACACCCCTCTCTCTCTATGAATGTGGATTTAGGCCCCCATTCCACCTCTGGGGTGGCCTAAGTCTATTACACCTTAGTGTCCCAGAGAGTATCCCTATCAAATTTCAACTTCGTGAAAATCAATAGACATTGAAACGTACACCAAAGATGGGTAAGGTATGTCGTGTGAGTGTCATACACAAAAGGTGGGAATAGTACGTCGTGTGTGCCTCAAACACCAAAGATGGGTATGGTAAGACGTGTGAAAGTCATACACCAAAGATGGGTAGTAGGTTTTCTTAAAACGAAATTTTTCATGGGTCCATTATAACGCAACCGAAGAGTGCTGCTTCATTATTGTTGCTGCATAGTTACCGAATTCGTTTATCAGTTGTAGCGTTGCATTTTTTTGGTCGCAAATTTTAGAATGACCCCCAGCCCAAAAACATATCTATGTTAAAAAAATATTATGCCTACCCCAAGAATGGCAAATCATCTAAACTAAAATAAGGGAGTTTTATTCTTTTCCTGCTAGGCAGTCATCTTCAAAAATCACGTAACGACCTTCCTTAACATTGATCTGATTCAAGTCCGTCTAAAGGCATTATAAAATACATTTCAAGGTTTGCATCGAACGAATTTTTACTCAGACCATTTCCCATTGACTTACAGTAAAACTGATAATATTGCATCGCCATGTATAATTAAATTCAAGGTAACAGCTTTTTCATCAATTATTTTAAAATATGCAGTAATAAAGTTATAAAGTAGAACGATATTGAAAGATTGACCGCTTGGTATGAAAATATTGCAAGATCGAGAAGACGTAGTGGGCGGCACTGCCTGCAAAGTCCACCGACGTTGAATGATCCTCAGCCTCCGTACGTTTGTAATCTCAGACCCACGATGTATCCTCACGACACCAATTCACTTCTACACCCTCAAAATGGGAACTACCTTAATGGAAATTATCAACACGGACTTTATCCACCCGGTGAGTAAAAGTTATTACATAAATAAAAAGTACATATATGACAAAGCATGTTGGAGGTATTTGTATTTCATTAATATTGTTCTTTGTTCGGTAAGAACAAATGAGTACCTACATTATTTCTGTAAAACTTTACTGATGAAGGAGCCATCAATGCTTCTGAAAACTTGGAATACATTGAGGAAGACCAAAAATAACTATAAATGTCGATAAATATTTCAGGTTCAATGCAATACCTAATGGACCAAAATGCAGTTCAAGCAGCGTACTTGCCGAGCGCACAACAGCCACAGTCACCTCCCTATCCAAGTGCCCAAACAAGTAGCCCGAGAAGTAGCCCACCTCCTCCAGTTAGACGAAGGTAAGAAGAACGCAGTGACGTAATATGTGTAAGACAAACCAAAAGTGTGAAAGGAAAGTTTAAAAATCGGCCTTGAGATTGCTTTGAGATTGCTTCGGTATCCTCTCAATACATGAGTCTGCGCTGAGTAGTTAAATTTTCGGAAATTATAGCGTGTCTGTCGATATCGGCAAACAAAAATTTTCCCTTTTGGGATGGGGTTTTTAACGCAAGATCCAATTAATACCGAAAATTCATTGACTGAGATGAATAATGACGTATGATAACGTGTTAGTATTGCTCCCGAGTCTATCTGGGAAGCGAAATCGTTGTGACCACTTTCGACAAGTGGAGAAATTCTCCAAAATCAGAAATGTTTAATTTTTTACATTGTACAAAACGGTAAAAATAACAGTTCGAAATGATGTAATCAAACTGAATAATTACAGTCCGATTATGATAAAAATTTCAGGAAACAAATGGGTCGTGTTCTAGGTTGTTCCTTAAATGAAACGATTGCTATGTACTAAACTACGGAATGAGTTATGAAAACCCATTTTAAAACGGAATTGTGTGAAAAAATGTCTATTTCCACGAAAAAATAAAGAGTTGAAATACTAAATCGAGTTCGACGGTTAGATCATCATCAATAACAAACAATAACTGATCGCTGCTGTTAGTTAATAAATGCCCACGCTCAAGTACACATCCTTGTAACAAAAATTCTATAGTTTCACTCGACTGCAATGATATACGGTCCGGTAATGTGCCAATTACATTTTACATAGTAGTAGTTTTTCTGATGTTCATATTTAGGCAACTATAAGTCAGAAATAGCTAGAAACATTTTTGGCTTGATCATACAGTATTCTTTTCTCCACGAAATGTTTGTGTGAGTTTGAGACATCCTTCATATATCCTCGAAGACAAAACAAAAACTTTAAAAAAATCAAAAAAAAACTTTTTCGATGAAATTTTGTTTTGCTTTCAAGGTTGTATCAAGGACATCTCTGGCTAAAATTTCTCACGGAGAACAAAAGGGTACATGAATTTCACATTTGAAAAAGTTTAAATGCCTAATTGTTTTAAATGTTGCTTTTTACATGTTCTAAATGCGGCATTACTTGACGAATCTGGAAAGTCATATAAGTACTATAAATTAGATGTTGTAAGGATATGCGGCTAAAATCAGAAGAAGAAATAACATTCCATATGAAAATAGCAAACGCCAATGGGGTGGGCCTCATCACATATGTTGTTGAAATTCACATTAGATGCTGTTGAGTCGAATATAAATTGTAATCAATAGTTCTAAGAGAGGAAAACACCGGTAACCGTATAAGTCATTTGATGTCAAAACACCCTCAGTCGTTCAATCATAGATATTTTGTAGGTCAGTAATACGGTACAGCAATTTTATCAATAGTCAGATCAAAATTTCTTGACAGGTATATCTCGAAAACCTGGTACAGAACATTAGATTACAAAATGAGATAATAGCTCACAAATAATATGGACTAGAGGTGCTTCTCACTTTTCTTAATTATAGGAAGATTGCTCATAAGCATTAAAAATAATTAATCTACATATATGACCGTGCAAAAGAAAAGGTAGGGAGCAAGGCTTCTTTTTTCTTTTTTAGGAGAAAGAAAAACATCTCTCCAAAAATATCTCTTTTTCTCCAATAACTATCAAAATTTGAATTGTCTACATTTTTCATTGTATTTCTAATTGCAAAAACTGCAGTTTTGCAAGTCTGCTGAAAATCTGCTGAAACCTGCTTGCTGAAAATTTGTAATTTTTGGGCCCGCTTTTTTCAAACTTTGAAAAATTATAAATTTTGATTGGAAAACGATAGAAAAAAAAAACGATTTTTTCCCAGCATAATGTGGAGAAAAATAAAAAATATAAACTCAGGTTTGACCTCTGGCTAGTTAAGCTCTCTTTTCCCCTGCACGGTCACACATATTGAGAAATTTTACGATGTAGAGAAACTTAAATGAAAAGAGAATTCGATGCTCAAATCGTACAAGCATCAGGTTGTGGGCTGGATTTAACGTTGAAAACTATGTACCTATGCACTACTAGTTTATTTAAACTAAGTACCTGATACACATTGTACCTAATAGACCTAATACCTGGTACACAAGGCACCGAATACACCAAATATCCCTTTTATGTGACATTACGTTTTATGTGAGAACTCCCTTCAGTATCTACCTTAAATTTTCTAGATCACAAAGGCTGCTTGGGAGGACACAAAGTTCCTCAAGCTACTGAGAACTGAGAATCCACCGATCGGATAAATGAACCACATAATGGGTAAGAATGCTGAAGTAATATTTATTCAAAAATTACTTTCTTTAAATCATATTTGTAAATTCACTAGAGTAACCGTATGGTTAAAATAATATCGTTACCCATCCCACGCCAATCGACACTGAAAAGGAACTTATTTGTTTTTTAAGACTTGGGTGAAAATTAAGAACATTTACCAACTATAAAATCTTGCCGGTTCTAAGAAACGACCAAAATAGGTGTGAAAAGTATTAAGACACAAAATGTGGAGTTACAAAGTATACAACACAAAGAAAATAGTGTAATTACACTAGTTTTGGAGGTTAGGTAATCATAGTAGATGCGCATCCTGGCTGCCCTGAAGATATCCGTGATCTAACTCAGGGAAAATCTATATGAATTTATGCGTCTGGTGTGCCCAGCTTTCCAACAAAGAGGTTTGAGCACTTGTCTCAAATGTCAAGGGCGTGACAGTCCCGTGAGCTGTGTAGCCTAATCAACTTTTGCTTTTTGTACCTGGAGGTTGGCGTTTATGGTTCTGCAAGTTTTGCTGTTGGTTTTAAAACGCCTAATTCACTGTTTACTCTCTTACGAAGTCAGTAGAGATGATTTCTTTCTCATAAGGGTAGGTAGGTAGCTCATTTGTCTCAATTATAGATTTGGTCGGAGAACTCTTTGTTTTGAAGTTTATCAGGACAAATAATGCAAATCCTAACTGTATTTATTGTGTAATCGCGTAAAATGTTGAACGATTTGTTGATAAAATCCAATCTGACCAGATCAATCTGCAGTATAAAGTCTATGGTTTGATCAATTCGAGACAGTGGTTCTACAATCATTAATTCCCACTGCATACTTTGCTTCTTAGTCTCATTGTGATCCATCTGTATAGGTTTTGTATGATTTTCTGAATACATTATGGAGAACAGATGGAGCCACAGTACGTATACGTGTATACAGGATGGAGAACAGTATGTTTGGTTTCTATTAAATTTGTCATTACCTGGAATTGGGGATGCCCATTGCCCATCTTTGTAACAAAATTATCGATGCCAAGGGACTGTATTGCCAGACTATAATATTAAGGCACGAAGTGAGTCGAAATCTACTTTGATTCGGCTAGGATTTGTGCGTGTGAGCGTGCGTGTTTGCGTGTGATTGTGTTCCATGCTGCAGACCGCAATCTTGATGCTATCATCATGAAATTAGTAGACTCTGTAGACATCCGGAATTAGCTGTTTAATTTTCAGTGTCACCACGACATCAAATTGAGGCGCCATGGAGTCACCACCAATGAAAAATGCTGCAAATTAATACACAAAGGTATACTCTTTGTGTATTCGATAGTTCTTCTACGCAGAGGACCTGCCCATAATAAATTATCATACTAAGTATATCACATTAGGTACCTACTATTTAAATATATTTGCACAGGTGTAGACGCCTGCCGAAGAGAAATTAATTAAAGCTACACAACTATTCTTTCTAGTATGTAAAGCGAGTTGACCCTCCAACTTAAAATTAATTATGTAATATACCTCACCTACGTAAGCTTTAGAAGTCCACCTAAGGGTGAAAAACGTTATAGTAAGCCCGGTAACTAGAAGAGAAAATTCCATTGAAATTACATCAGCTGATACGAGCGTCGTAGTTAGAAGGCGATTTTTGCTATATTTCACCAGTTTTTATTTGCTCTCATGTTGATTTTTTTCCCTGCCAAAGTTCTTCTAGCACACAGGGGGAGCAAACGGATGAACGTACAGCGACCCTGGTGGTTTCATCTGATTCCTTGTGATCATGTCTATGATTGAGACCCAGAAAAACTTTACCTACTGTTACCTTGAAAGTTTCCGAGCTCGATTTTTCAATAGTTCAGCCCTCAATTACTACCCTTTGGGATTGATTGAAATTGAAGCCGGTGTTACTAGCACATCCCCGGCCAATGAATGATTTTTAATCTTTGGGCCAGTAGTTTTGGAAAAATGCTTTGAACGGCGGACGGTGTACAGCGGACGGACGGATTTTTATTCTTTTTTCTTTATTCTACGCATCTTGAAACGGAATCCAAAAAATTTTGAAGGGGGTTAAAACTTTTTTTCTTGACGACATTGATTTGAAATTTTTTAGGTGGATACCTTAGACACCTAGAATTGGGTGTATACATAAATAAATGAATGAATAAATAAATTAATAAATACATATATGTAAAAGAAGCAAAGTCGAGTTCATTACACTAGACAACCAATTTTCTCAAACTTCATGAGGAACCTGGTCTGCGGACCAACTAGTTTTTAATGGTACGAATTCTTGGAGGATCGAAATACAATAATTATTTACTTTGTACGAGCGACATTTGGTGAAATATTGGTGATGTAAAACGCTGCTAATTATTACACAAAACTTTATTATTTCTCTTGGATAGCCTTTCTAAGTCTTTTCATGTCGTTGTTTAAATATATATCTGCTTAAACATCGACAGCTACCGAGGATAAATTGTTTTAAATAAATTACACACCTACAAATTACAAGTCCTCTTATATTTCACACGAGCTGACTAACCAACTGAAAATTAATTACGTAAAATGAATCATCTATTTACTCTTTACATGTCTACCTGTAGGTGAAAACAACCAACCATTGATTTCTACTTACTTTCGAACAGCCCAGTACCAAATCTTTATTTCTATTAATTTTTTAAAATTTCAATTAAGCCGCACCTCAACCAGAAGTGTTTTACATTTTTACCTCGATAATGAAGCTAATAGCGTAAAAATTGCATGTTTTTCATATTAAATTGAGTGTTATTCAAAACCTCCGGTCCGGAACTAATTTCCATTTATATCCAACCCATGAAGGAGCCACTGTATACGTTTTGTTTTCTCCGTTACCCTCTGAGATGTGATTCAAAACGTTTAGATATATATAAGAATAGGATGTTCCCCTATTTTTTTCCCACAATTTTTGGGACATCAGAATGAAACTTGGAGAGCGTTTTTGGGATGCCTGATATTAAGTTTTGATCAAATAAAAATTATTAAAAGATTTTTAAGTTTATGGACTCCTCAAAGGGGTATATGGGAACTAGGAAAATTTTCCTTATCCATTTTTTGCCGAATGACTGATCATTTAAAGTCTTTATTAGTGCTGAACACAATGGTGCATTGAATGATGGAAAAAAATAAATAAAAAAATATATAAAAAAGTACTTTCAGAAGGACTGAAAAATTACTTAAAATTTAATTGAATTGTGCCAATTTTGGTAGATTTTAATTATGAATTTAGTTAAAAACTCTTCTTTCCTTTTTATATTCTAAAAATGAAAGCCACCATCCAACCCAGTGCGAAAAATACGAAACTAAACACTGTGCGGCGTATAGCGGACGGACAGATTTTTTTGTAAACCAACAATTTTTGACGGGGGGTAAAATGTTTTTTGTTCATGATCGGTTAACAATTTATTTATTCACTATTGAAGACAGAAAACCAAAATGGTTACTGACATATTGCAAACCTACCCATGGCTGTCAGCCAAACAACATGAAGTAGTAGAGGTTGCATCAGAGGGACATCTACAATATCTTGACCTGTAAACAGGGGTGCTTACCATTTCTAACGACAGTTGAGATCATCTCACTGTTCATCAAATGGCTTGTCGTTCATCGCATTCCGCAGCGGTAACTGGAGCTAAGGACAATAGAACTACCTACTTCATGGCTTGAGATCTCTAGCCTCTCTAACCTTGGCCAGCGAATCACCCGTACTAACATCCTGGAGGGATATTGTATCCTGTTTCAGCGTTCACGCAGTGATAGCGCGCGTGTCATTAACTTATGATGCATGATATAGCTTATGCGATTTTTTTAAAAGTATTAAATAATACTTGCGTAAGATGATTAGAACTTCAATCTATCAATCAGTCAATCAATTTCGTTTTAATGGTGTGAGAAGCATGCGTCTTCTTCCGTAAATTTGGTACCTACCGAGTTTATGATTATACCGTTTAGACCCGCGCCATAAAACTGAACAGCAGTAAATGAACATCTCCTCAAATCGAGAAAATATAGGAAATTCCACAATTTCTTCGGAAAAAGTCAACGTATTCAACTAGGATTTCAACGGTTTCCTACTGTGCCATTATTTTAATTTATTAAAACTAATTTTCTCACGGTGAATGTGGATATTTTAAGGTAAGTTCTTTGGACAATAGATCTACTTTCTTTAAAAACCCACATGTATTTTCCATGTATATATATGGAAAATAATTAAACTCTCGGATTCGTTCCAGAATGCCTAAAAACGGATTTCAATGAGATCAAATTTTCAAAAATGTTGAAAAATTTTGAAGTTATAGCAATAGCTTCTTTTTCTCCGAAACCTTACTAAAATCCTCAGCAAGCACTCTAAATTGAGAGTGACTGCAAAATACGAATTGATAATATTGAAGAGGCCCTAACAAGATATGTGCTAACTATCTATTGCCAAGAAAATTGCCGGGGAAATATTACAATTCGAGAAAAAACATTCTCGTGACACAATGTCCATGGGGAAAAGTTCCCATGCGGTGCATAAAGGGTACCTAACAATACAAATATACTTAAGACTAACAAATATTACATCTGAATATTATAGCCGAAAATTATAAGGAAAAAAAATATGCACATAAATTGTTCACGGATTTAACCCTAAAATTTTGAAAATTATATTGAACAGTTGATTACAATACCAATATTAATTTAATAAAAGATTATTGTTGATTTGGTTTTTTTGCTTTTGAAACGCCTCAATTTCTGCCGTTTATATAACTTTCATCAAGAATTTGATTGAAATTGTTGCGTGACGGTTGATTTTTACTATTGAACCTAATTCTCAACTACTGCAACAAAAATGTTATTAACTATACAAGGTAGTCCGCTTGTAGTTACCATTGACCTCGAATATCTTGCAATGTCACAAAGGAAGAGGTTCCATCCTTTTTCGTGAGGTTTCGCTAGTGAACCACTTACAGCTAGTTAGGAATCCTTTACCGGTGTTCAATGCCAAATATGTTTCAACGACCGTCAATGTTCCCTAATCGGACCCCGAGGCAATGTAACGCCAAAAGTAGTTGAGTACTGACTTGGCTCCTTCTATCGATGTTATGTGTCATTATCATTAGGTAGGTACGAACGATTTCAAAATGGATCAAGGCCATTTCAGACATGAAGTATGTTTTGGTGGCTCTGAAAGAGAAGAAAATTCCGACTGAAAAACAGAAAATCTCTAATTCACCTTATGTGTACCTACAACTTGATGTGATTTTAAACTAACTAACTCTAAGCATTGACTGGCTGAAGAATCAAATCATTTAGTTTTGTGACTAACAATGTCATTCCACACAAGCAAAATTTTTGTGTGGTTACATGGGAAAGTTTAATTTAAAAATGTATCTACAATATAAACAAGCATGTAAAAAGAACTTTTAAAGGAAGAAACTAAGATACTTTTACGCTCATTTATATTTTATGTTACTTTTATTATAATTACAAACTTTATAAAAAAGGCCTCCTGTCCTTAAAATGGGTTTTTTATTTATAAAAAAACGATTTAAATAAATAAATACAAGAAACCAATTTAAGGACAAGGCATTGTTTATAAAGCTTGTTACAATCTAAACTGTCCGAATAAAGAAACGTTATTTATCATTATTGTCAATGAAACGATTGACGGGCACAAATTTCATTCGTTCTGTATTTTTCAGGTAATCGTCAACGTATGGAAATATTTTGAATTATTTACACCCATGTTAAGTGGGTTGCATTCCAACGACGCTTATGAATTAACACATAACACAAAAATAACTCCATTCCCTTTCTTTTCTAATAGTTTAAAGTGTAATGACGAAGAACCTACGGGACGCCATAGCTGTGTCAAATAGTTAGGCACTAACTTTTAAATTGAAAATTAATCTCAGAATCGTATTTCATATTTTTGATCATACTAAGTAGGTACTACCGTACCTACTCAACTAAAGGTAATTTACTTACTTTTGTTACTGGTTTAATAATTTTTGTTACTCGTAAAAATTTTGTTACTGGTAATCATTTACATTTTAAAGAAGTGACGGTGTATAATTATATTATTATTATGGTGTCATCAACGAAACACCCTGTCACTCCGCGATAAAGCCTTCAAAGGGAAGTGTCACTACAAAAAAGTGAATACGTTTTAATAATCCCTTCTTTTTCCTTTGAAAATTCCACAAGTTTTCAGTCGATTTTCGTATGGTCATATGATTTAAGAACATTAGACACCTCGAGTAGATTTTGACAAAACAATTTTGATATAGTCAAATTAGTTAATTAGACAAACAGAGGGGTAGTATTGAGACATCTACTAAGTATTTAGTTCGAACATGAGATGTAGTTCGACACAAGAACTAAGAATTTAGTTCGAATGATTGCTGAACAAGGGCTCTGGTCTGTTCTATGGACAGAAACATTGCACACCCATCTCCTATAATCTTTTTAATTTTTGGTAATTTCATATTGGTTATTAGTGGTTTGTACACGGATATCGTTTACAATTTTATAAGTGCTTAAAGCACTGTAGTAATGCTGTACCGCGTGCGTTATTAGATGAACATTGGGATGGAAAACTTTCATGTGTTGGAATTTCACTCTTATGATCTCGGTTTCGAATTCAGTGCACTTTAAAGCCCTCTTGTACTAATTCTCAGCTCAAAATACCGTTTGATTTAGCCACTAAATCGGTAGTAAGTTCATGCGTGACGTTGAATAGCAAGGAGCTGAAGGTTCCTCCCAGGCAGGTGGGGGCCGTGACGTCATTGTGCAAATGAATTTCAAGCTCCGTATTGCTGGTCAGATACCCGTCATACAGCACCTTTTTGGAAAGCTCTTATACAGATCTTTCTATTGAGCAAATAAGAAATAACCATGAAAATTCCCCAGTATTCCCAGAAGCCTACTACTTAATGGAAGAAAACTGTGGAGAGTTATTGTATGGAATTTAAATTTGATGGGGTATTATACTGTGCAAGATGATTTTTTATTACATAATGAATAGTTGAGAATGATGCACATTTGACCTGTTAAAAATGAGATCTTGGAGGGGTGCATAGTAATAAATTTGAGTCAGGAATAAGGTTTTGTCGATTTTTTATTTACGATTTAACGTACAAAAAGACCACTTCAACGAGGGGGGGGGGGGGGGGGGGGGGGGGCAGGGACAGGGAGGTAGAATATATCACAACGATGGGGCATTTGAATATAGTGGGAAAGTGGGGGGGGGGGGGGGTCCGAAAATAAGTTAACCTTAAACCTAGGAATTGTTCAGGAAGAAGGAACTAGAAATGAGAGTTGTACTGGTAGCCTCCATTATCGACCGTCAGACCGATTTGAGGTCCTGGGTTTCTGGCTTGGGGCTGCTGCTGATAGGCTTGGGGCTGTGGTTGGTAGACCTGGGGCTGTGGCTGGTAAGATCTGGCGGCGGGAGCGGGTTGGTAGGCCTGTGGGGCGGGAGCAGCAGGGGCGGGAGCTGGTCCTACAGGCAAGTGGTCACCGGAGGCAACAAAACCTTGTTTACCAGCTGGAAATCAACAAATAGATAAATGAGGAGATTGGGAGGGATACATTTTGACAATACTAGAAAAATATACTAAAATAATTTGAAAAATATGTGCGGGTGATAATTAAATTGGAAACCAAAATGGAGCGTACAAACCAATAATATAGTCGACCCAACCTGCGAGGTTCCTAGAGTCTCAATGACTGTGATTTTTTAAAACTTGGTGGAAAATTATCTGAGAGGAAGAATTGAATGCAAATCAATCTTGCACATCTTTGGTAGCCCATATTACGTAATACTTTCGCAGACGCGGTTAAATACATTATAGCTGCTCAAAAAACCTGAAAGTCCAATTGAGCTTCCTGGTTTACATACCTACTTGGCTGACTTGAATTTTCCACTCCGTGAGTTATCCCTATTAGCCCTTAATATTGGTAACAAACCCAGCAGTCAAACAATAGAAAAAAAGAAACCCAGCAGTCAAACAATAGAAAAAAAAGAAACTTTTTTTAACGTTGCTAGAATGGTATTTTAGTAGATATGTATAGAATAAGAAAATATTGGAAAAAACTCAAAATTATATTCACGTAATGTTCAAAAACGAAACGGAAACGACCGATTGACCCGGAACTGACCGATAACCAACACAAAGGACAATAAAAACAAACCTGATTTCTTCTTCTTCGTTCCTAAAATATAAAACTCCATTGATGATAGAAACTTCTAGCTCCGTGAAAACAAACTCAAATTAGACGTAGATAGAACCGACGATGCAAAATGAAATCCGCGCGGCGCGGCAAGCGACAGAAAAAAGAAACGCCTTGTTTTTTGCTTGACCAGTAAAACACGGTTTCCAATAAACTCGTACATTTTCATCAGCAACCGCTGATCCTATTTATATTATTTTAATTTTGCTTTGCTCAGAAGATTTGAGAAGAGAGGTAGACGTATCTTTTAGAGGAATTTTTCTACTTAAAAAAAAAAAAGTGACAAATCTTTCACAGCAACTGAAAACTTTTTCTATAGTTGAGAATATTATGCTGAATTATGCTGAATTGAATTTAAAAAAAAAGATAGAAAATCGGTTGAATTCGAGCTGTTGAACAGGTTGAAAAGTAACTGAAATTTAACATACATTTAAGCTCATCTATCAGATGTACTTGGGCGGCAGATATATGTATCAGCATGATTTTAGTGGTGTCGAATCAACGACATCAATTATGCTTTTCTTATTAATTGAATAGCTCCATACAGAATTATTGGAGAATGGATGCTGAACGAATCAAAGCATTTCACGGTTTTAGGTTTCGATTTTCCAGGAGTTATGAATTACCATCATTCGAAGCTGAGTACCTACCAGATAATGATTCAATTATACAGCAAAATTAAAGTTTGAATTTTGTTCATTCAATAGTCAAACGTTTTGACATGATCATAGTACGAGTAGCATTTGATGTACTAACCGGTATAAGAGACAGTTCGCCTCTGGCCACTGGGGTCAACGTAGCTGTAAGTTCCCCTCCTGGTGCCATCAGGGTCAGATTCTTCTTTGAATTCGACACCATCCTCCTGGAAAATATGATGTCATTTGATGTCAACCGATGATTAGTATGCACCTAACCAAAAGTGGCAATTAAGCGAAACTATGATTGAAAGAAGTTATTTGATTCGAGGTTATATTTTTACTCCCATATTGTTACATTGAAATCTTAAATCCTAAATAAGTTGTATTCGATTTTTCCAGAGTAACAGATAAAGTTAAACGAAGTATAAGTTAAATAATACAACATAATTGTGTGGTCATCATCATCCTTTGTACTTTAGTTATTTAGTTGTGATTAACCATCGCGAAATGCAGCATTTATGCTGTTGAAAGTGAACTATATTTTATACAAAATGACTTTAGAAATAAATTTAAATCGTCATGCCATTAGAACAATGCCAATAGAACATTTGGCATTTGGCTGGAATCTAGAAACGTAAACCATCAAATATTGAGGGGGGTAAAGATATGGTTTTCTTGGATGATTACTGAGGTTCATAATTGAAGTTCATAAATAATAAAGATCGAAAAAAGCGTTTTAGTATGACCCAGCACGCTTTGTGAGAGTTATGTCAATGAGGTCAGGTGGTAGGAGAATTTCTCAATTAGAATAGCGATTGATGAAGAGCTCTTCAGTCCGGCTTCCATGGACGTGATTAGGGTGGGTATTATGTTGAACCGACTTTGCAACCGTCACGCGCCCTTGCGAGCTCCCAACCGTAATCGGGGTCATTATGTCCGTGGCGGCCTGTACCTATAGATTGCTGGAGTTACTCGTACTTTCCGTTCATACATTTGCTCATGAAGCGGGTGCTTTTATGTAATACGTTACTAATGACTGGAGAACTATAGGAAAATATGATGAAAAATAATTCTCTGGGAGGAAGCCGTGGGAAGAACGCGATCTTGCACGCCGAACGATCCAAAAAGTGAAAGGACAACGTTCTCGTAAACGTCGAAACTTGTAATTCAATCTACACAAACTCATTCATATAATGTATCATGCTAGATATCTCATCCCCTTAGAATTCACGTGGAAAGAGTTGCTAATGAAGAATTACCTGGATTCTGCGAAAGTCTTATTTATTGTGCAACACATGGGTGGGACCGAGTCATATATTTCCTCCTACAGGAGCCATAAGCAACTAGAAAAGAGCCTACCATTTTAGGTATCATCAGTAAAAAAACTAACAAATCAGCCAATTGAAAGTAATATCTAAACATAAAAATTGAAAGTTGTAACTCTAACTATCTCAATTACTTTTCATGTTTTATTATTATATCTGTAATAATTATAATACAGGGTGGAAGGGAATTAGTGTAGAAACAACTTTTCAGACAATGTACATCAGAAATGTAGTAAAATCCAGCAAGAAAATGTGTCCTATCTCAATCTGTCCGAATTTTATAATCTTTTACGTGTTTTTACGATGAATACAAACTTAATCTCATAAAATCACTATTTCCCCACTCATGGGTATCTTGTTTCTGTTTTGCACACCACATTTCGGATTCAGCAAAAGTTTCTGTAAAAAGAGATGATTTTCGTATTGATTTATTGCCCTTCCAGTCCATTTATTTAAAAACAAACGTCCCTTTTTTTAAGGAATTAATTGTTAAAAAATGCCATTCTCTCAAAACTAGCAAGACAAGGCTGTCAACTCTCACAATACTGGTATAGTCAATTTTACTTCTAATTTGCTAATTAGGGAAGAAAATTATGTTTTAATTTTGAAAAACGTGTTTTTTTCCATGGAATCGAGGGTTTTTCCTGAAATGCGACCTTCCATGAATATACGAGTTTGGGGTCAGTTTTCACGTAATGTTTCACGCTTAATCGAATAGTAACACTCGAAGGTCTCTCCCGTTCCGTTATAACCGAGTTTTGTACTTTTATTAACTTGTTTAACCCCCCCCCCCCCCCTAAATACATACGATTGAACTTAACAAATAAACTCAAAATTGATGAGCTAAAACTCAGTTATAACGGATCATGAGGTATCTACAAGTGTAACTACTATTCCATTGATCGTGAAAAAACTCGAAGGTTCTCCAAAATTTCATAGAAAAAGAAGAAAAAAACACGTTTTTCTCCATTATGCAAAATTTTTTCGTTCCATAATTTCGTCCACTTGTAAGCAAAGTGAAACTAAAATTAACCATAGCGTCGGAAAGAGTGTCAACCAAAGCAATTTTTGTGAAAGTTGACGATCTTTAGAACTGATTTTGAGAGTGCAAAGCTATTTTTTAAATGTTTAAAAATTCCCAATCCCTAAAACAATCCAACGTTTGTTTTTTAATCAATGAGTCAGAATGGTGGTATATAGATATGAAAATCATCTTTTACAATGAGAAAGAAAATGGAAATTAAATTCCCATAAGTTGAGAAAGGCATCGTAACATTGGAGCAGGTTGAGGTTCGAAATATTCTCCCACGGGGTTTATCATATTTTTGATGTAATTTATTCGAAAAAATTTCCGACACTTCTTCCCTTCCAATCGGTATATTGTATAAGTGATGCCACTTGAATATTCCCCCGAATTTTTGGCCAAAGGGGTTTTTCCACCTCAAGGGGTAGAACAATTATATTAATTCTCATTATAACAATCTGAAAATAATTCTCATTTCCTACCGAAATGACAAAAAAGATATTTTTATATTGAAATAACTATACAGATTTTTTAATTTATATTTTTGATGTAAGTTGAATGACTTGTTTTTCTCTACACAGGGTGTTAACCTTTGGTACGTGCCACAGGCAAGGGATCGATTGTGCAACAAATTTGCCACAAAAAGTGCCTCATATACCTTTTTTCAGAGGCTTCGTTTCCGAGTTATTTAACTTTAAAATTTTTTTCGTGATTTCGATCTTAACTCACTAAAACTACCATACCTAACTCCCTATATTCCATAAGAAAATTCAAATTTTATTATACCGTTGGTAAAAGTGTTAAATTTTCCATCTCCCTAATTACCACACAAGTTTTTTAAGATTGGTCAATTTGTGAAAAATCAATCTGAAAAGTGAATTTTGTCAAATCTTCATAATCTCCTCTTTTTTCATACTCTGTAATAATAGTTTTGCGTTCAAAGTCACTTGATCAAAAAAATAAACTTGAATTGTTTATTGGAATCGAAGAATACGTACGGCGATATCACGATAGAAATTGAATCCATGCTTTCATTGAGTTGAGATGTAATAGGCAATTCGAACATGGGCAACAATGTCTCGTAAAGAGCATTTTGCATTCACACAGTATTGATCGTTATTCTGTTTTTACCGAAATAAAATTAGAATTATGATGCGGCAATGTTGTTTACGTACACAATATCGTAGTTGAGAATGTGGAAGAACCACATAGGAGTTTTCTCAAAGAGATTTATATTGTTATCAAATGGAGTTTTGAATATTTCATTCCAAATATGGCCAAAAAGTTAATCCTATTGGTATAATGAGTCGTAAGTTGAATAGTAAGTTCAAGAGATTTGATAAACATCTGCCTATTTCTTTCGCAGTTTCATTGTGAAAATTGGGCGGCTTCTACAATTAGGAATTCTTGTTGGTTGCAGATTACAGTCGAAGTGTCTTCTCTCATAGGGTGGTTATTGTTATTATATTGTTTACTGTTTGTTACTGATGATGACCTAACCGTCGAAACCGATCTAACACTGTAGCTATTTATTTTCATGGAATTAGACAACGTTCTACTTTAGCTTCCGTTTTTTGTTGAAATGGGTTTTCACAACTTTGTTGAGAGTAATTTAGTTCGTCTCTGTTGGGTTTATGATTAAATTATATATTTATTTTTTATTTTCAATGAAATGATTGGGGATTGTGAGAATGATATCCTCCCATTGACTGAAACATTGTTGTTGAATTTGTTAAGAAGCATCAAGTAAGATCAGATATTCAATGCCCAATATTCATGTTCGATTACTTTTAATAGTGAACCAATGTGGAATGAATAAATGAACTCAATAATATTTAAACCAGTTAAAAGTCACATTTTATGTGATCCATAGTTACTTGGCATTTACCTGGGTGTAGCTGGCTCCGAATTTTCCGTCGTTTTGGAGGTAACGGGCCTCGGACAAGATGGCGGCGTTTTTGGAGTCAGTCACTGGCCTGGCGTAAGTTTGGGGAGCTGGCCTGTAGACAGGGGCTTGAGGTTGGTACTGGGGTTGTGGTTGGTAGGCTTGGGGCTGTGGCTGATAGGCCTGTTGTTGGGGCTGGTAGGCTTGGGGCTGAGGCTGATAAGCCTGGGGTTGGGGCTGATACTGCTGCGGCTGTTGCTCTTGCTCGTAAATTGCGTTGTATTCGTAAGGTTTTTCGTATTTGTCTGCGTTGTACGAGCCGTCGTCCCCATCGTTTCGGATCTGGGCAGAGGCCGAAGCCAGCAGTGCCATACATAGTACTAACTGCCAACAAACGAAAGTTTCGAATGAACAAACCATATTTACATATAAACTTTAACCAAGTAGGTACCTGACAAGTACATAAGCACTAATTCAAATGAAAAATTGATCTGATTTCCAACTATGAGTTATCAAAATATCAAACAGAAAATTTACCTGGAATCATATCCCTTCAAATTCCTTTACATATTTCTACAAACTATTCTATTGGCATCACGGTTACTTAGCCGTAGGGGGATATATTGTGGTATAAACGTTACCCAGGTTGGGAAAAGGATGGTAATTGGATAAATTTTATTATAAAAACTACCTAATCAAGTTTCGGTCCGGTGAAATCGTGATTATTATACGTTTTAGGTTGCGATTCCATTTGTGTTCCGAATTTTCATGTATGCCTTTGTTGCAGTCATGAAAATAGAAAATTTCTATTCAGCCTTGATGGCGTCTCCAATCGGTACTTTGAAAAATCAAATCAAAATCGTACTCAATGTTCTTCCCTTTCTTATATAAAGACATCAAACTAAAGAGTTGGCGGTTTATAATTTTTTTTTTGTTTTGTTTGAACTGTTTGAGAATTTAAAGATCTAATTTGTTTTAGTGAAAATCAAGACATCTGCTTTTGCTGCGAAGCACCTATAAGATCCCTGAACTTAAAATCTAGAGCATTGACGGTTTTTCCCTAAAACTCGAAAACTACCAATATTAACCCTGAGGTTTCGGGTTGAGGTCATTGAATTACTTACGGCGTGGGACATGTTGAGCTTTCACTTGATCGTGGAACTCTCAAACTGTGAAGTGGTGCCTACTGAAGGCCCCACCCGCCGTTTTATAGTAAGTCACCTCAATGTCAACCACTCCTCGAGATTTTCGCCCCCTCTCGTCCCCCAATCGCCGGGTTTAGGGGGTTGGCTCTGTGCAGGTCTGCTATCCGTCTCCTCCCAGGGAATTACGGGAGCGAGGGTTGCGGTCGAGCTTGGATGAGCAGGAGGTATTCTCCTGTGGGAACTAAGCTGGTGATATTTTATGCAATGCAATGAGAACGGCGCCTAAAAATCTCATCCTATTTTGCATTTTGTAGTTACAATCAGAATCCCAGTTCACAGATTACTTGTTGGAGAAACGATTTTTGTTGTTGTATATTTTACCTTACTCAACAACTCGAAACTTTGAAGGAAAACCAAGCAGTTGAACTGAAAAATAATTTCTGGCATGAGGTTGCCGACGACCTCACAGCCGAAGCTCCAATATTACTATGAAGCCGCCGGTGCCCTCACAGATATTCAGGCAATACCTGTATGATATTTGACTTTTGAATCATCTATGTGTAATTATTATATTTATGCATTTCAAAAGCAATCAAGAAGTCACAGTGGCCTAATTTATCTGTATGATAAATATATAGTTCCTTCGCGACAATCTACAGCTTTCATTTTCCTTACAAGGCTAAATTCACGAGTGTTTCCATCTGTGACCTCATGGTAGTCAACGATACAGTATATTCCTATAGTAGCTACGACTATTGATAAACACTTTTTTTCAAACGTAGGATACGTTTTTAAGGAGACCTTGACGAATTTACGGAGACCTTGTTTCATTTAACAACGACACAAATCAAAGACACTCAACAACGACATACACACGAAGAGTAGTGTTACCGTGCATTGTGATATCCGGCGCTAATTTTAGTTATTATTTTCAATAATGAACCTTTGTGATTGACCAATAAGAGGAAAATTTTAAACCCCCCCTGAAAATTTTTTGGTTTTCTTTTCAAGATGAGTAAAATCCAAAATCGTAAAACAAATCCGTCAGATCGCCGTAATAGACCAAACTTTATCAAACTTGCGTAAAAAATCGCATTATGGTCTAGATGGTCCTAGAAGCTCGGCATCAATTTCGGTCAACCCTAAAGAGTAGCATTAAAGGGCTACAAATTCAAAGATCGAGATCTCAAAAACTTTCAATGTAACATTGATGATTTTTTGCTTGCTTGTTAATAATCGATTAAAACCACCCGCAACGCTGTACGTTGAACGGTTCGTTTTTCTCGAGGGCTCGTACATCGAAAAGTACCTTCCATTTTCTAAGCGCCATTTTTAATGCGCTGTTAGCTGATCTATTGATTAGACGATCAAACTCTATATTCCATCAATAATCGCTAGATAGTTGAACTGGGATACTTACTGGGATACTTAAAAATTGCCTTGTAAATATCAGCTGATATAATGTCAATAATAAATTATAAGGTGATATGGTTCCAATGGAATTTATTATGACGTAGCGAAATCGAGTTTATTAACTATTGTCCGTGCGGATGTACCTACCTACTTGTGAAGTATTGTTACCTAAATGCTAAATTTCATCTCCTAAATTGCTCCCAAGTCTACCTATAGGTAGCGGAAGCATCACTTTCAGAGGTCGAGAAGTTGTTGTCTCCACTAAAATCAAACGGTTTTTGTTTTTTTACAGTGGTAAAATTTCCACTCGCATTTTACGTATTTGACCATTCTGAACAACTTTCGTTCGCGTCTTTCTGTGTGTGAGTCTGAGTGTGTATATGAGTGTGCGTCTGACGTGTATCCGCAAATCTTTGTAACACGCTTAAATTCCACAATATTCTACGGATTTTTATGAAATGTTCATGGACTGTGCGGGTTACGGTGAAGATGGTTCCCTATGAGTTCCGTTGTTCCCAAATCAATAATTCACTCAGCGCAATGGCAAACGTAAAATCCATCAAGCATCATTTTGTCACGCCCCCGTCGTCCATGCTCGCTCAAATTTGGCGGAGGTCGCTGAGGTTAATTTGAGCATTCACTAGCGATTTCAACAGAATCCTATCATTAGTAGCTACTGCGCATGCGCAGTTAATTAATTATCAAATTAATATTTCAATGATCTATTCATCTTGAAAAACATTTCAATGATCTATACATTTATGATATTTTCAATTGGTAGGTACCTACTTACTTAAATGTCGTTATACTGAGATCAGAGCGACCAGTAAAATTTAGATGTTTGAGTTAATTGCATAAATTTTTCCTCTGAAGGTGCCTATATCTACGCTGGCATATTGATGACAACCTTCGAATCTGCGAATGGAAATGGACCTCATTTGTAATATAAAGAATATAACTATTCAATATCAGTGCACACTGATCATACGTGGCGCTTCTGAGCCTAATTTGTTTTTTAATTGACTCATGATGCTGAAACCTGAAATGTAGCTCCTTTTTGGAGATCTGGAATACAATAACAAAGTTTGGATGGACTCAGATCAGCTTCGGAGCCTTCGAGGCTTAATTTCCTATTCGACGAACCGTGTTGTTATTTAGATGGAGCTCCTGTAAGACACGTCGCTAACAATTACGAGGTACTGAGGCCTGTTACGATCGGCTGAGGGACCTCTGAACCTATATTCTTTCGGGGTCTCGGAACTGTAAAAATGTTAACTCTTTTCGGAGTCACGATACGCCTTGTTCTGATTTTCATATTACATACGGGGTTTAATAATAAATTATAGGCCATTGGTCTGCGTAGAAGGGCTATCTAACATAGAAATAATAAATCATTCTGTAATAATTTGCAGCATTTTTTGCTATTCAACTTATGAAGCTGAAATTTAAATGGAGGTGAAAAACGTATTCTCCGATCAATACCCTCTAGCCTGAGCCCAAGGTGTTTTTATTTCTTATTTTTCTGTTGACGTTGGGTCTAATGATGGACTAGATTTAGTAAGAGAGATGTTGTTTCCCATCTGAAATGAATGATCAAGAAACTGAACTAAATTGAGATATGGATTCCTGACTGGTTCGCAGTAATAGCGGCGTTTGTATGAAACGTGATGGAGATAAATCTTCATTTCCTATTTACGAAAAATGTACTTTCACTGCCTTGAATGAGAATATGGAAATAACGAGAAGTGAGTTATTGGGTTTCCCATTAGTAGGTAGGTAACACCTTTCGTCGACGCTGACGTTCATGTGATTTCTGGACCGTGCTGTAACGACAAAACATTGCACAGTTTTCTAGTAGTATGTGGAAAACCAATTCACAGCTCTGATAGTTACCGTTCACTTATTTACAATGAGAATACGATACGGATTTACTGTTATGATATTACGTGAAATCTTACAGTTCCATTATAGCTCAGTAGCTATTTAAACAAGATGGATTTAGAACCATAGACTCTTCCATTGTTGGATAATATTTGCACAGAAATGCTAAAGCCGTATTTTGTTCCCTGACTCAAATGCTCCAATCATGTATTGAAGTAGTTTCATTAAATTGATTGGATTCATTAGCAGTTTCATGATGTTCTATTGTTATTTATTTGATACCGTTCCATCAAATAAATTTTCGATAAGACCGGTTTTATTTACATCCGGTAAATATATATGTAAAAAATATTGTAATAAAAATAAATTCTAGAAAAAAAAAAATTATTTCGGAAGATTGGAATTAGTGTTAATTTTTCAGAATGGATTCTAGTTTTCTCTTAAAATAATGATCAACAGGTTTTTTTTTCTAATTCATACGAGATTCTTATTGCTGTCTTCTTCATAAAAAGTACCTATGTAATCATATACCTGTGCCGTGAACCATTCCTTAAAATACCAAAAATGATGAATTCATGTATTAAGATCTATTCTGCCGTTATATATATATATATATATAATGAAACGCCTCACTCCAAGGAATTGCGATAGAGTTATCACACATCCCTAATTCGACATGGCCTAACCCAACATTCTCATTACATATCATATTTCTGGAACTGGAACGAAAACTAAGATTTACAACGCAAAAAGGATGGAATATATATATATATACAGAGGGTGTCTCCTCGAAACATGTGTCACAAAGAAGTTATCAATTGAACAACTAATTTACAACAAAAAGTTCCTCTTAGACATTTCAGACAATTTACGAAAACTCCTTCTTTCTTGGAGTGATTTTACTTTAAAGATTTTTTTCGTGTTTTCAACCTTATATCACTAAGATAAACATAACTCCCCCGAATGAAAGTGATAATTAAAAAATGAGTACACCGTTGGGAAGAGCGTTAAATTTTCTACCACCTGGATATCAATTTAAAATTTTGTAAACAAAAAGGACGTAAGTATAAACTTTTTGTTGGAAATTAGTTATAGAATCGATCCCTAGGAAGTTAAAAATCTTAAGTGTGAACACCCTGTATATGTATATGTATGTCTAACTTTGTCTCCTTCCTCTCCCCCTTCCCCAATCCCCTGTCTGATCGTGCTTTCCTCAAGGCTTCGTGAAGAATTTAATAAAATTTATGAAATTTGAAATTAATTTATGTTATGATTCGACATGAGATCGAACGAATTTTATTGGAACCAAAAATTTTGAAGTAAAATAAAAAGAGCACGTGAAACTTTCTGACTCGTCGCACCAACTCACCAGCTGGCCGGGAAACCAAACAACTTAGTGGGGTGAGTTGATATATTATTTTATTGTTCTATACAAGCATGGCGTGATGAACACACACCCAACGAACGAACGGAACGAACGATCCGTCACACCAATCTCGGCAGACTGTTTACTTTACTTAGGGACACTTTTATCAACATTCGTTAACACTAATGCACGGTACACACCGTACACCTCTGTAGGAAGTTATCTACAAGTGTGCCGTACTTCCCGCCCTTGCACATCCATCGACAGTCGGAGGGGATGCGTTAGAGGTGCGGCAAAACATGACGAAGGGAAGATCAATGTAACGGCAAAAGTTATTGAGAATATAGGAAAAGGATACCATCTTTTGAGGCTGTCTATGTTGTCCAAGAAAATGGGAAAGCGGACCAGTGAGCGAAGGAGATCACTGCAAGCGGAGATGCTCCAGTCAGCTTTGAGAACGCTCCGAAAACTCATTTGAAGTTCCTCGTTAATCAATTGTCAATGCAGTAGTGGGGAAGGATGTTGGCTGCGACAGAGAAGGGTGATCACACTCGACTGTTTTCCCCAGCATTTAGTCGAGGCTCGATTAGACAATTCTGACTTCTGCGATTTTCAGATTGTTGAGGAACAGCAATGGGAGCGCATCATTGAGACTTGCCCCCATTTTGAGCCTCAACGTTCTAGAATCGTGCTACGAATATATTGAGTGAGATAATTCCGGTCTCCCATGAGAGACTTCCAACGGAAATTTCAGGTGTTCGTCAGATCGAATGAGTTTGACATGCTGAACTCAGGAGGATACTGATTGCTGTGTGATTTTGCCTTGACTAGTGTTGGTATTCTGATGTACAATATTTGTATGTTAGCGAGAAAGTTACGTTTCTGGACCCGTAGAACACGGTGGTGCCGTCTAAATTACCAAAAAGATCCTAAAATATGCGAGAAATCACGACAAAAATGCATTACCCGCTATGTTTTTTCCCTTTTTCCCGCCATAGACCCAGTAAATGTCCACGGTTTTGGCTCAGATTGGTCTTAAATGTTTGCTAAGGTTTCAATTTGACCCCATGCGAGTTTTTTTTTTTTTTTCAACTGTTATTTTACACTTTGGAATGTGAGGAATACGTTTCTGAATTCAAAAATCTAATCTGAGGTCGGTAAGACTGGTTTTGAAGCTATTTGCGTACAGCGGTACGCCAGAAAGCCCGAGAAGGATTAGTGGAAATTGTCAATTAATAATCATGTTTTTAATATAATTTCAATTTGTATTATCATGTGAATATATTATAATGATGCACAATATTAAATAGTTATACCTAGCTTGAAAAAAGAAAACAATAACTTTTTCTAGCCAACCATTTCGAGTTGGAGTGAAAGTAGGATGTAATTCTTTCTTTCCTCGATTCCTGCTAATTGCTTTTTTGCACTTTTGCCATCATCAAACCGATATAATTCGAGAACCGGTGGACGTAAATGGCTGAAATTTTTACCGATGATTCTTGGATATATGCACTAAAAATGTAGGCGCTAGAATCCTGGTATCATTGGTAGAAAGCAAAATATGGAATTTCAAAATTTTTCGTTTTTATTTTTTACTGGAACAGCAACTTCTTTTTTTTGTGAATTAGCTAAATTTGATTTTTAAACATTCTACCGCCTAAATTTTTAGTTTCCTTGGCAAAATGAGACCAAAACCAAGTAGCATGTTACTACATGCTTCTACATGGTTCTACATGCTTCTACATAGGCTACTGCCTATGTAGAAGCCTATATGTGGATGGAAAAAAATTAATTTTTATTTGGCCTACTTTATGATTAGGTAATCGGGAGAATTTAGTTGAATATTCTGAGAGACACAATAACGAAGTTAGTAATTTCAGTGGTGCATCGCCTTAACTGGATTGTCTTTCTACGCAGATAAATGGCCTATCTTTATTAGACCTAATGAACTTTTCGTGGCCCACATAGAAAACGCAGAAAATTATTATACAACAATTTATTATTTTCGTTTTGCCCCTTTTATAAGATTTATTATTATTATTTTTTGTTTTTTGCCATTTCCTTGGGGTTGTCTATAGAAAGGATTGTATGCAATTTTCAAATAAATTTTCCACCCCCTCCCGAACTATGAGCTGTAGGTCTCGATGGTATGGGGACATTATCGCATCTTTGCACCCCACACCGAGCGAGCGAGAAAACTCACCTACGTTTTTACTACGAACTCGGGATGGACTAGATAAATATCCCATTGCATCTATACATCCCACAGAGAGCGAGCGAAGCGAGCAACAGCCACTACACATTAATTTCAAATCACCCTTAGTGATCCACCGTTGTCCGTTTCTAACCATTCTACATGCCCCACACAATAGCGAACGAGAAAACTAGGCTAGTTATTAAGAAGCGTAACTTTATGGGGTTCACAACTGTCCAGAGTTGTTCTAATAATTTTACCGAGTCACACACGTAAATTATATATATATATATACTCGGCGCTTCGCGCCTCGCCGGGGGGCTTCGTCTCCTGGACCCCCCGGATCTTTTCTCTTTTGTACTGCGTAGAAAAGGAGGATAATTTCCTATGCAAGTCTTAGCCTGAAAACGCTCAAAAAATAAAGTCGTTTTTTTCTCTTTTGTACATTTTTATTCGTTCATTTTACATTAAAAAATGGATATAAAAAAATTTGGATATAAAAAATGTTCAAGCCTGGCTGGGATTCGAACCCACGAACTCGCGCTTCGCGTCACGGACGTTATAAAAAAAATTGTTGGGGGTCGGCCTAAGAATTGCATAGCAATTAGGTAGTTGTAGCTTTATGTTTAAATAGATGTATCCTTTTTTATTTGCAGGTTAACTGAAATTCAACATTCGTTCCGAGCCGTCCTCAAGGTTGAGCCAGTTGAAGAGCTGCCAGTTTCTCCGCAAACTCGTTAACTTGGACTGCAAACACTCCAGCCCGTCTTATTGCATCTCGCCAATATGTCTGTTGGCTACCGTTCAATGAACAACGAAAGTGTGCACCTTAATGCCCCCATCCTTCTTACGAGCCCAACCACAGAGCCAAAAAAAAATCACATTCCGATTATGTTTTGTCTATCCAGTTAACAAGTACATATTTGTAAATAATCGTACTTATTTCATCTCGATCTGCCTATGCTCTGTAAGTGAACTGCAGTGATTTGGGAAAACAATAAACAGTGTTAAGGGCTTTTTCTGTGCTGTATATAGAATACTTTTTATACAAATTTCGTCCCGTCCCCAGTTTGACCTGAGTATTTTAAATTCTTTGTCCAGAAGTTCTGCCGAATGAGAAAACCTAAATTTCTTCTTCAACATAGTTCCTCTAAGATGGGCCAGAATTATGCACTTTTGACCTTCTAGAACTTGTAGTTGAAGATCACCAATCTCACTTTCAACCAAATCAGCTGAAAATGCCAAAAATCCTTGCCAATTTTATTTATATGTCTATGCTTTGTTGTTCCCTGAGTGCTAAAAGGATTTAAATTAAAAATCGATCCGATAGCTGGATTGAGCCTCTCTGATCTGTCTGAACCAAACCGTTTCCCAGAAGGATCCGCTCACAGGGGATCGAATTACAAGCTAGACACCAAGAAATCGGTCGCCATGGTCTTTAGGGAATAGCTGGAGAACTGTTCTGAATGTATTCACGAGTCTGAAATCATGTTTTCAGTACTATCAAACATTGTAAGAGTGAAGTATTGGCATTATTCAAGTGATGATAACATGACTAGGCGCGCGAACACACTCGGATCAATTCTCCAACTATTCCCTCAGGAGAATGGTGGCCGAGTACTTGGTGTCCAGCTTACAAACCGATCCGATGGGTGCCTATATATATCTCAGTACCTTTTGGTAAGGGGTCTACCCAATCACAGCGGCTCGATCCAGCCAAAGGTACAATTTTCAGTTTGAATGATTTTCACATTCAGGCGTCGGCAAAGCATCGACATATATATTTGAACTTTGATGGATAATCCCCTCAAGACATGAAATACATAATTTATTTTGTTTTTCTTAGTAAGTTACAAATCATGAATGAATAATAGAGTATAAATCATTAAAATGTAATAGAGAAGACTTGGCAAATTTCGTTGAATTGTTACCTAAATAGAAACTGTGAAAACATTATTGTCTGTAAATTATAGGAATGATCTTGAAAATAGAATCATACAAGTAATTTGTTATTTACTACCAGATGGACATTGTAAATGCATCGCTTATGTATGAGCAGAGATTGACATTGATTAGGACACCATGAAATTAATATAGGAACACCTCTATCTCCCCTTACCCCACACAATACTTGAGAATCGCTTCGGGAATTGATGAAATCGGCAGTTATGGTTGATCCACAGACTCTATTTGCGTTTGCGAAGTGTACTATTGATCCAGCAGTGAATAAATTATCAGCCGATTGTCCACGGTCGCATCCGTACAGTTTCTGTGTATCTCATAGAAATTCGATGCAAACTGTTGATATTACGAATGCTTGCACAAATTTACGTTTGAGATTGCGCAGAGAGCAGCAATGGAACTCGTAAAGACCCCCAACTCACAAAATTTCATCATAAATATGACTGTAACTTTATAAGTACGAATCAGTTTGTTTTTGCCCGTTAGCAGAATAAGTTATCTGTAAATATGTAAATAATGCAGCAGTAATTTGGAAAGTAGTTTAAAATCAGAAGATAAGTTGTTTCATATAAAACTCCAGACATAATGTATTGTGTGCACAATCAACTTGGCAAAGCAGTAAAAAGTTGAAATAATTAGACAGACACAAAACCGAAATTGTCCAGGAAGATTTTCGATTTTTTCCCCCCGAATTCTCAAAGTAATCACAATACTTCCGGTACCTGTAAATGTGAAAATAATGCAGCAGTAATTTGGAAAGTAGTTCAAGATCAGAAGAAAAGTTGTTTCATATAAAACACCAGACATAATGTATTGTGTGCACAATCAACTTGGCAAAGCAGTAAGAAGTTATAATAATTATTTTATCTCTTGCAAAAATAATTATCCTTCTGCGGCGTGTAAATCCTACTTACCTTTGGGTATCAGATTGCTCAAAAACGACCAAAATAATTTTCGATGAACTTTTTTCTTCGAAGACAGTGGTAGAGTAAAGTTACGGACAGTGGGACCGGCCTGGAAAACGGCCTTGGCATTGGTAGGATCGCGGCGGCGCCTTGAACTTCGCAGTTGAACCCTCCTTGTCAAACCAGCAGCCGGGGCGTGGCCATTTCAGAGCATTTGCGAAGGCAGGAAAGAGCATCGCGATGGAAATGAGCGTCCGATGCTCAACCACTTCGTCTCTAAACTGCCCTTTCCCCAGTACCATAAGGTAATAGAAAAGTTGTGCGATGAGCCTGAATGCTATGGCTAAACGTGGGAAGGTTTAAATACATGTCTTCTCCACCCCCATCTGAAAAGCATGTTTTTACTAATCAAACAATGGGAATATCTACAGATAGTATCTTGATTCTATGCGTTTTTATTCTTTCTGTGTGTTTCTATCCATAAACTGCATTGATGGATTCGGGTGGCAACTATAATTTATTACTGCTATACACCGTACCTATATATCGTTAAAGCCAGTTTGTACCTTTTTGTCTATTATGCACCCCCTACATTCCGCTCCACTAACTCACTGTTCTATATTCACCGTACTCCAACACACATTTTTTGGGGCCGGATCCAGAAACATTAATATTAACTACTGTCAACAGGGTCTACTTACTTATACCTATTGCCGTTGATTTATTATCACTCAAAATTGGCATTCGCTTTCATGACTGAAGTTTGTTGACTGAACGAAACCTGTTAAGATTACAGGGATAATGTATTATTGTAGCGCCCAGTTGGAAAACGCTAAAGGAACATTTCGAAAATTACTCTCAAACTGCAGAACAATAAATAAGATCCTCAAGCCACCTAAATTAATTTCTAAGAACCTTATTCTTTTGTTCCTTGCAAATATTTCTGGGTAGATAAAACTCAAATAATTTCGTCATATAAAAGAATATTGCTCAATTCTGGAAGAACGAAGATAGGTTGATAAGAAAATATTATTGATTGACCATATTAAGGCTGGTAGTTGTCTTTACATCACGTGTAACTACAGTAGGTACCCTGTAGAGTGGAAGATGTTTTACCAGACATTACTTTTAAAATATATGACGTTGATGATAACATTGGCTCACACACAAAAAACCCATATGCCGTGATGGAGATCTCATTAACAAATGTTGTGCCAAACACGAAACGGATCTCCATTTACCTATCGCACATTTTAAGACGTTATTCAGTTTGATAACTTTTTGGCCAGATTCGGTAAACTTTCCCAGTTGCTGAATTTGAAGAGAAAGAAGCGTTATTAGTTTCCTACAGTTTTGACTTCCCGAATCGAATGACGCCAACTGTAGTTTGCTACTTTATTTAATTACAGAGGTACATACGTTTAAATGGATTTTTTGACACGGATATGTCTTTGCTCTGGGGGGTCAACCAAAAATTTCCGTGACGCAAAATTTGTGTCACAATTTCAGTGTTTTTCACGTACAACCCAGCCGTTGCTAGGGGAATGGAACTTCCGCAGTTTTCATCGCACGTAAATCGTTCGCCACTCGTTGGAAAGCGCTTGATTTATGTGATAAATGTTCACATCTCAAGCTACCAATTTCCCCTCCTTACGTACCTGGCTACATTCCTAAACTAAGTTGATTGGACTATAAACAATTTCAATAAGCCGGTTACAATATTCTTAACGTAAAGCAATAGCATCATTCACTCCACTCCATAGGAAACATTTTCATAATCTTGACAACAGTCGACTGTTAACAACAACTCATTGTAGTGGCTTCTCTCCACAGTCTCCACCTCTCCACAGTTATTTTCAACATTTCTATAAGTAAACCGTTGTTTTGTTGGAATTAGTCGTTATGCGGCCATGCGGCCCAGGGATTTGTTAAAAGATGAAAGATTTGTTTACAACTCTCGAGGACAAATGTTATGAAATCTCCAATCAAAGACATATCCATGTAACATGGTATCTGCTTGTAAAGTAGATAGTGGAACTCGTTTACGAGTTTTTTTGGTTTGTATATTTATGTATTTAATCTTTTTTTTTTTTTTTTTTTTTTTCAAACTCTAAATGAAGGTAAGTAGAGTCAAATGGCAGTAAAAGCTAACCCACTGAAATTCGCATTTCTTTAGTACTGATGATGACGGATGATGGTTTTCTGAAAACTGGATTGGTTTGGGTGTTAGGCAAAAATGAAAATGGGTTTCAAAATTTTTTCAATGAATATCAAATTAGGCGGATGCTCAAAGGTGCCATACGGTCATCCTATGAATGCGTGAAAGTTCGGAAACGATTGAAGGATGTCTTCAGGTGCCGCTATGCCCTAAAAAACCTAGAAATTTAAAGAAGATTCATTCTTGATAAAGATGAAAATAGATTAAAAAAAAAGTTAATTGAAATTTCAACTTTGGGCACTCCTCAAAATGTTCTCCGAATATCAATTATCGATGCGTAATAATTTGGACATTATTTATAATGTTCTTCAAATGCCGCAATGAACATTAAGACTTGCTATGTTTTGTTAAGAAAAGTTACATAATCTTCAGTAGTGTTCAGTAGTGTTGAGGATAAATGATTAAATAAAGATTTTGATTTGATACCTATTATTCCATGAATCATAATTTATTGATCAGTAACATTTTGTATCTAGTAAAATCCATGAGAAAATAAGCGCTGGACTTAAATAGGCACACTTAAATTCTTCTTCACCTTAGAGGAAGGTATCATGATGAAAATCAATTGTACTTTTTATTAAACCCTTCCCCCTGTAGATAATGCTTCTGTAACGTGCTTAAACATTCTTACAATCAGTGGGTCCCTTTTGAAAGGATACTTATCAACGTTAACATGCTGCTACTGTAATAATTCAAATTAACCTTCTACTCTAAAAAGTAGTGGAGTAATTTTGAATTCCCTAACTCATTAGACCCGGTTTTGAGATACTATGTCGAAGACCCTAGCTTTTTGATTTTGTGCGCTCATCCATTGGGCATGCCAGGAGGAAGTTTTAATGATGAGCAGAATACACGTTTCAGAATGACTGGGCTTACCACGAATTGAAGATTTTGAGTGAGATAGTGAGACGGCTGTCACATTGGAGGAGACTTCAAAAATATGGTGTCTCCTGAACACTAAATGGCTTCAGCTCAATATGAAACCACCAATGATCCCCTAAAAAAATCCACCAAAGTTCCCTTACCCTATATAACAAACTAGGATGACATGGCGGCACTTGAAGGCGTACTCAAAATGGGCAATTTTTTTTTTTTTTTGCATTGTCTTTAGGACACAAGGAATTTTTCGCAGACCAGTCAGTGCCAAAAATTGGAAGTTCGTTTTTTGTTCCGCCCTATATGGGTGTGCCGGGTATTTGAAAATATTTGAAAAATTAGTTTCGGAAAATTATTTGAGATGAAGAATGGTGGCGTCAATCAATTATTCAAAAAACCATAGCTCCGCCGCTCATAGTGCAGTAGAACTGCGGCTGGGTGATTCTAAACGATCCTTGTGTATCTACTTGCTCACCATTTTTCAGCATCTGAAAGAACACTTAAAAAAAAGTCTAAGTCGAGCAGCATGATCGTATGAGCGATCGTAAATTATCATATTTATGTCATTGTAATGAAATATGTGCACTTTGAGTGCAAAGAAATAGTTGACTACCAATTTTATGGAAACAAAACTCGTTCAAAATAACATCCTGCAATTCAAAAGAGATTTGGTTTCGCTAAAAAAAAGATTTTGGTTCTTCTAGTTTGTTTTTTAATCGACTTGTGATGCTGAAACCTGAAATATAGCTTTTTTGGTCATTCGCAGTACACTTAAAAGTAAGGAGAGACTCTAATCAGTTTCTGAACTTTTGAGGCGAATTTCTTATCTAATTGATTCACGGTGCTGAAATTTAGATGAAGCTCCTTTGGGGAACCTCAGAGGTACGGAGGCGCAGTGATCAGCTGAGGGGCCTCTGAGGCAAAGTTCTTTCTTTTTCGACCTGCCTCTATTATTATCATGTTTTTGCATTTTTAATTGTTTTTCTATATTCACTATAACCCGTCAAATCGTAGGGTCTTAGAACTGTTAAGGTGTGAACTCTTTTGGAAAGCACGATGGGTCAAGTTTTGATCATTTACTATTTACGGGGTTTCAAAATAAGAAACCAACCTGTGTGTTTGTTCGATTTTCTGAGCAGCAATAATAAACCGTTGTGTAATAATTTGCAGCGTTTTTGTTTTCTTCCAAGTAATTTTCAATTGGCGAAGGACATAAATGAATTCGTAAAAATTTTTAATGAATTTGTAAAAGTTTTTAATGAATTTGTAAAAGTTTTTAATGTATTGTCTGTAACCAGTAAATTTTGTAAACAATGGACCTCTTACTCATCCCAGAAATAATAAGATAAAGAAATGGAATGAAAATGAAACAAGAGATGAACCATCAACCTTGGAAAGATATTAGAATTACATTTTTCAAATGTTGAATTCAATTTGGAGAAAGCTTAATTGAATTTGTGAGAGGTTTAAATGAATTTGTGACAGGTTTAAGTATATCTGTAAATGTGTTTAATAATTATGTTACACATTTTCAATAATGTACCTTTCTACTTGACTAAACAATAATGAGATCAGTGAATAAAATAACCCCACAATATTCGTAATGGGCTACACCTTTGGGAAAGACTGTCGTCAACATCAGTTTGAGTAAAGAAACGTATTATAAGTAATAAGCGTTTATTCAAAATGTCTTTTTGCAAACTCAGATTACGGAACTATCTTATGTATAAAATGGAATACCATTGTCAAGAAATCGAGTTTACTATAAATTATGTTAGCTGAAGACGGACGGCGGAGAGTTGGTAGATGTTTCATTTATTTCCCTCAAATTTCTTTCAGTAGGATACCTAACTTACCTAAAAGTAAGATATGGTGTACCATAATATACTCCGTTTGACATTTGGTTACCAATAGACCTGAGAATTGCTTAGGAGGGCTATAAAATATTGAAATCATGAATCATTGTTTAATCATTAGCCGTGTTTTTATTTTATTAAAGACCGGTGCCCGTGTAAACTTTCACACTTTCGGAATTCACATCACGCGATTGGTTGTACACATAAATATAAACTTACATAATTATTCATATCGATTGTTCGAAGGTTCTGGGAGTTGAGTGGTGAGAACCTCTCAAAACATTCACAATTCACGTTTTTTCATTTGTTATAGGTAAGTAGGTACCTTCGGATCCTGATTATGAAGTGAGTCATTGGATAAGTGTTGTGGAAAAAACATGTTTTTTTTTAATAACAAAAACTGTTAGAAATTACTACAAAATTTTTACGTATACACATATATGTAATTATATACTAGAAACACATTTGCTGTAGAAATAGATTAATTATGACAAAAATATGTTATCAGGTAAATGAGCAATGATACAAACTTACAAGAGCTGATAATTTACAAAGTTAGGAAAAACAAAAAGACGATGCAAATGATTACATAAGCAGTTTTTATTTTTGCATTATTTCTCTTCCACGGAGATCATAGGTCTATAATACATAACTATTAAAACCCCTTAAATATATTATATCGTCAAAACGAGGCGCTTCGCAACAACATCTTCCCAAAAACATCTCCAACAGCTACTTTTACAGCTCAAAGACCCAACAATTTCACGCTTTTAGATGTCGAAAAATGTTTAAAAAAATGTCGAAAACCCCATTAGGTCGAACATAAAAGAAATTAGTCTCAAGGCCTGATGGTAAGTGCGCCTCCGTACCTCGCGATTGCTTTCGAGGTGTTCCAAAGGAGCTCCATCTAAATTTCAGTACTGTAAATCTATTAGGAAAGATATTAGCCTCAGAGCTTTCAGTTCTTCAGTGCCGCTCTATACTGTAATTATATTCTAGGTGTAAGAAAGGAGCTCCGTTGCAGGTTTCAGCACCAAAACTTGATTAAGAAACCAATTAGGCTCAGAGGTCCCTCAGCTGATCAGTGCGCCTATGTGCACTGAAAATATATCCCAGGATGGTATCCCAAAAGAGCTTCATTTCAAATTTTAACTCTGAAGGCTGATAATGAAAGAAATTAGCTTCACGCCCCTTTAGCGTAACACAACCGCCAAAACGATTTGCGTAATAAAGTTTTGTGGTGGTCGGGCGAAATGCCGACTTTGTCATAAATATGACTACGAAGATATAGGTATCTACAGAGAGAAAATTAATGCAATTATTTGTTATATCTACACTTTACTAGTCCCCTGATCTGAGCCTAACGAAATTTTGCGTAGGTGCCCTCCAACTGGAAATTTATGACATTAAAAAAAAAAAATTAAATAAATGGATAAAATTCGTACCAACGCTCCACCAGTCAATCTGTATAGGCAAGAGTTATAATTAAATTCGATTTTGCGAAGTCAGAGCTCCATTGGTATATCAGCTGCAACGATCTTCAGAAATTATTAGAAATATTATTATCATTTATCATTATATTTAGTTTTGGGGTTCCAGGCACTCTCACTTCTAGCATTCATTAATGAAAATGAGCGATTCACTCAGTATTTTGAAGATTTTGCTACTCGCGCTTGCTCTTAGGGAGAGCCAACGGATTACATACAGCTCTCCGGGTGGTTTCATTCGATTCTTTGTAATAATACCTATCTATGACAACTAAAAAAAACATTACTGTTTTTTTAGCTTGAAAGTTTCCAAATCTCGATTTTTAATAGATTACCCCTTCAATGCTACTTTTTAGTGTTGAGCGAATTTAAAGCCGATGTTACTGGCGCACCCCCGGCCGATGTAGGTATGATTTAAGCCGGATTTCATAAAGTTCGGTCCAGTAGTTTTGAAGAAAACCTTCAAACGGCGGTCTTCGCACGTACAGAGTTTTTATTCGATTTTCAGAACCCACATATATCTTGTAACGTGAACCTACAAAATTGAGGGGGGGGGGGGGGTAAAATGTTTTCAATTTCTTGGTCGTTCACAAAAGGTTCATTATTGAAAAAAAAAAAAAAAATTATTCTTTTTTTTTTTAAATAAATACCACCGTATTTTATCGTTTTGCCGCCATTTTCACCATGTTTTTAATTGCTAGGACCTAATTATGATATTTTATTACATCTTTTTTTAGGCATATACTCGACAATTTTATCCTTCTCCTGGATTTCAATATTACTCCAGTAGAATTATCCATAAATGACTGACTCTCCTACAAAATATGGGGTAGTACTTTTTAGCAAATTCTCGTAAAAGATGAAGCTATTGCAATGACTCCAAAAATTTTTGAATACAAATTTTCGAAAATTTTCTTCATTGAAACCCCTTTTGAGACTTTCTGAGACGAATCCTAGAGTATAGCATTTTGTATAAATGTATATGTGTCTTTCCGGACGATAACTATCCTTAAGATTGAGATAAATTCAGTTCTTGATCCAAAAAATCAAGCTTTCCTAACGAAAGGATGAGTTCATTGGCCAGCATTTTTTGAGCACATTAAATTGGTCAAATTTCAAGAAGTGATCAAAAAATCACTAAAAATTGCTAAAAGCGGCTAAAATTGTTAAATTTATATTTTTAGCAGAATTTTTATGAAAATTATGCAAATATTTATGCTGAAAATGTTACTTAAATTTCCGCGGAAACGGAAATTGCGTTAATTTCAATACAGATGTGTACAGTACAGATGTGTTTTAGCTTAGCATCTCCAACCAAAAATGAATCGTTTATGTGTAACGAAAATGTGTCGCAATAATTTCTGATGATTTCCGCTTACAACCGAGTCGTTGCTAGGGAAATGGTACTTCGTAGTTTTTCATCCCTCAAAATTCGTTGACCATTCTTTCGAAAACTCTCGATTTATCGAACCATATTATGTTAACTGCTGCGAAGTGCGTGGCCAACAAGCTGAGTTATGAGCATTGTTATTAAATAATACAACTTGTTTACTCACAGGTGATAATTCTCAATAATTGATATTGTGAACATGATTCCAACCTTGTTGATTTCTGATGATTTCATTGAGCTGGTGATGAGTCATTGGGCTGGTGATAAATAAATTAAAAAACTTGACATAGTAGTGATAAGATACACCGCAAAATCGGAGTCATTCTTATATGCGGGTTTAACTGGTTTATGTGAAACGCGTGAGCTATAACACATGCTGTGATTCAATAATTTCATTCGAAGTATGTCAATAGAGGTAACCGGGGGTCCAGGAGGCTTGCCCCCTGGCGAGGCGCGGAGCGCCGAGTTTTTTGGCAGTTTGAACCAAGTAAAAGAATGTTCAGCGCATGAAAAAACTAGTACAATATTTACGAAACTATCAAATCTGATTCGTACGGGTATCGATATTTTCTTGGTGCCGGAATAATCCTATCACTCATATGGGAACATGACTAACCGGTGGGAGGATGGAAGGGGGGAGGGGTTGTGTGGAAAATAAATTATGTGAAAGGACCGTTTTTAAAGCCCAGGGATGGAGCTTACTAAACATGTTTCGGTCTGAAATTGGGATGTTTCGTATTTTCCTCGGAGTACGTGAAATGTAGTCTGTTTTTAAAAGGATGGTGGGGGGTACTATTTGGTCGTAGATTCAATTTACGAAAATGATTTTTATAGAGAATTTAACGCTCTACATAATGGTGACTTGAGTTAGTTGACTGTTAAAGATATTCTGAGGAAAAAATAAAACTGAAAAAAGTTTTTTTTTTTTTTTTTTCTTTTTTTTTCTTTTACAGCGTCTTTATATTCTAGGGAACAGAGTAAAAAATGAAAATCACTACTTCAAATTTTGTAAAGCGTACTTCTAATTCTTCATTCATATACGTGCTAGCGTTGTTTTGGTTTGCATTAATTTGTACGTTGTTTTTTGGTGACGAACATTCAAGCATATTATAATATTCAACGTCTCACGGATGCAGGCATTCTTACCCTCGTAAGCACCAACGAATTCTTGGTTGAAGTCATAGTGTTGGAGAAAGAAGTTTCCTAGTTTAGCCTTCACCTTTCAGATCGGTCAGGGCAGCTGCCCGAGTGTCGACCACTGCGCTCTGGCCGCGCCGCGCCGCGCCGTCCCTTGGCACCAGATAGTCGAGACAATGGAATTACAATCATTAAGCCATGATTATAATGATTTTGATTACAACTAAACGATATAAGTACAGGGTATTAACACTTTTGGTTGGAACCTTCAAGGGATCGATTTTACAAATGATTTCCAACAAAAAGTTTTGTTTTTATTTCTTATTTATTGGCGTTGTACAAATCAATACTTTTTGCCAGCGAAATCGTGTAAAAATTACACTTCCATTATGTTAACATTCAGATGATTATTGTCAATATGGTTATGTTAAAATGAATCATTTGAAAAGTGCAATTGGTGATCTCGGTAAGTTACAGCTTGGAGGTTGATATGGCGGAATTTGAGGAGGAACGGCGCACATCTTCCAACATTATTGTATACGATTTAAAGGAGTCGTCCTTCTTGATTGATGCCTTGCAGACTACTGATGATAACCTACCCCAAATCAAAGATGCCTTGAATGTCCTGAAGCCGGAGTTATCTGGTCTAGTTAAGCGTATTTCACTGCTTGGTAGGGTGGTTGAGGGTAAGAATCTTTGTGACAGTTACCGTCAGATCCAAGAGAATGCGCGTCTATCCGTCGCTCTCGCGCAGGGTTGAACGCGTCATGTTCGAGTTCTTGGAATGCTGTGGTTGGCGATAGATGAAGATCCGAGAACCGGAAAATCATCTTCTCCGAACATAGGTAGCACATAACACTATTAAGCCTAGTACGCACTGGGATTCTTTGTTCGGACTCTTTGTCGCGAAGCTGCGTCTCGGACTCATTTTCTTGCATCCGGGAGGCTCCGCGACATTGAGTCTTGCATCTCGTGTGTTGCGTTTTAGTATTTTTTGAGTCCCATACGGAATGGGATTCTTTGAACAATGTCGCGCAACATTGAGTCAGTGCGTACGTGAATATCGAACAAAGGGGGCCTCTCACCGGTGTGTCTTCGTTGTTATCGCTTTGTAGTTATCGTTGTTATGCTTGTAGCTAAAAACGGGTAAAAAGCTGAAAAAAGTAGGAACTTAAATTTCATTAACATTTGTCAAAAATGGATAAAAACGGCTAGGAAAAAAAAAAAACTATTTTTTTCGAAAAATTCGCTAAAACATTTTTTGAATTTCCGAAAATTATTTAGGTCAAGTTTATTTGCCACAAAATCGGTGGTGAACATTTCTTCCTAGTTAAAATCCTAAATTTTCAAAACAATTTAACAATACCTATATACTAAGATAATTTACGAAAATCCGCTCATACGATTATGCTGCATGACTGGAACTTTTTACTAACTTATTAAGTCGTCTTATAAAATCGATTTGACATCAAATAGCTGGATTATCCAATTAACGCTGTTTCCAACGGTGGTCATATTTTTGATTTCGCAGTGATCTCAAGTGGAGTTATGGTCGTTTGAAGGTGGAAAACATATCTTAAAAATGAAATTACTCAGAAAACAAAGCATTAAAATAAATCTCTAACAAGTACTTTCGATCAGAAATGAGCTCTAGAATTTACCCATGAAGCATCATTACACTCTTCTTAGTGGTTGGCGCAGATGGGCTATCTAATGCAGATATAATAAAACATCATGTAGCATTTTTTTTACTCCGTAGAGCTATGTAAAGTGCTACTGCAATCCCCGAAAGCGCGACCTCGTTCGACATGGCTCAGGTTCAAACTAGATGCGTACACGATTTGCAGAGCGACAATGTCGCGGGGCAAAGAATCTGAGACATGAATCCGAGCGTCTGCAACAAAGAGTCCGAACAATGAATCCCAGTGCGTACTAGGCTTTAGTACGATTCGTATCTTTTATGGTACTGTCACACTCCCCTCTCTCTATGTAGCGCGGATTTAGGCCCCATCGCACCTCTGGGGTGACCTAAGTTCGTGACAACTTTGACTTCTTTTTCGATTCTTGCCTCGTCTAAAGCGTAATCTGAAAATATATCTTCAATTTTAACTTCCGCGTGTGAAGCGAGTATGGACCCAATTACATTTTTTTTTTTTTTTTTTTACATTTGATAGCATTCTTTAATTTTAGCTTTTTTCAAAAATTTCCATCACGCAAAATTGATGTCATAATTTCAGTGTTTTTCACGTACAACCCAGCCGTTGCTAGGGGAGTGGAACTTCCGCAGTTTTCATCGCACAAAAATCGTTCGCCACTCGTTGGAAAGCGCTTGATTTATGTGATAAATGTTCACATCTCAAGCTACCAATTTCCCCCTCCTTATGTACCTGGCTACATTCATAAACTAAGTTGATTGGACTATAAACAATTTTAATAAGCCGGTTACAATATTCTTAACGTAAAGCAATAGCATCATTTACTCCACTCCGTAGGAAACATTTTCATCCCCTTGACAACAGTCGACTATTTACAACAACTCATTGCGTCTGTATTGGAGAAATAACTTAAATTTATAGTATGCTTTTTGTGCCTCCAAGAATGATAAAATAAATTCTTTATCCTAAATTTCGTCGCCTACAGTCCAAAGTTAAAGGATTTGTTTACAACTCTCGAGGACGACCGTTATGAAATCCCCAATCGAAGACATATCCATGTAACATGATATTTGCTTGTAAAACAGATAGTGGAATTTTCTATTTACAAACATTAATTTTTCTTATGTATTTTTATCATTGTATATTGTTGAACAACATCTCTTGTGATTGGCGTAAGCCCTAAAAAACAATAATTAAATAAATAAATACCAGTTTTTAAAAGGGATCAAAAAGAATATTGTAGATTGACATCTCAATCTGCTTTTTTTTTTTAGTTTTGATCAAAAACTAAAATCCATTTTGAATTGCTTCATATTTCGATCCATATTGAAAGTTATGCAAGTGTATCCTGAATGTTAAACCGAAAACCTAGAACCGTTAATTTTTCAATATTTACCTCATACACTTAAAATTTAAAGCGTCATAATTTTTATTTATTTCTTCTGATCATCGTTGAGTTAAGAAATCTCATTTCAATCAAATTTAAAATTTTCTAATTTCAAGTGACAAATATCAAAAACCGATTTCTCAGAAAACTTTTGACCGTCTAATTAAATAATTTTACGTTCAAACTACTCAGAAATTCATGAACAGCTGATCTTAAAAATTGGAATACGCATTGAGAAATTTTGGTAAGTTGATACTGCAAGAATTGACGTAAGCGTCATGCGTAATTATCCTTGTTCAGGCAATCTGCTTCATTAATAAATGTTATCGTCACTATCAATTTGGAGTACGTACCATGCACACAGGTGATTACAGCTAAGATTTATAAAATGCTTGAAAGATAATATCAATTGCCCTACGATGTTTGGAAGGTAACAACTCGCTGTAAATTGGCCAAATACAATCGCCCTACTTTCCGAAAGCACAAGGAGACCAAACGTTTCAAACTCCGGAGCATTCTGGGTCAATCGCTTGAGTGAATGGATTGACGAATCACTCAACGTGACGTGTAGTGAATGGCATCATTATTATTTTCCAGGATAATTCTGTGGTATTTGTTGGCATGACGGTACTCGTGATAGAAATCTGCGTGGGCCATTCTTACTAAATAGGTCCAGGAACGGATTAAAGGGGGGGGGGGGAGGTGCCCCCCCGCCCACCGAGAGGCTGAAGAAAAAATAACTAAGCTATCACGGCCAATTTACTAACCTGTGCTTTTGAATTTGATAGCCCTACAAAATGTGTAGATGTCCACAGCGGATCAATCGAGGATAGACGCGGGTATCAGAATGTTCGTGGGTAAAATCGGAGATTTCAAAAGCACTTGAGGGAAGAATCATCAGCGCTGGTGTTTTGTCTGCGTCGTTCGTCGTCCGTCATCGCCATTTCGTGAGTAGAAGAGCAGTAAAAACAAATTTCGGGTGAAATGCGAGCTTAAGTTCTGTTGTTTTTAGTGTTTGAGTTTTGCTTCGTCATGAAAGAGCATCGAAGATAGCATCTTTCTTCTTTAAAACATATAAAGCAGCAGGTAAGGAATAGTTTTTAATAATATTATCGGTCTGTTACCTTTCATTACTATGATAGGGATGGAAGAGTTCGTGGAAGAGAGGCGTGAGGAGGTAGGAATTATGCTTGCTTTACATACCTACACACACACACACCCATATATATATATATATATATATATATATATATATATATATATATATATATATATATATATATATATATATATATATATATATATATATATATATGTAAGGACGGGCTTTTAAATTGCGCATGTGATTTTTTATTCGATAGAAAGCGATGAAGCTCATATGAGGTGATTAAATCGTAATTTCACATCTACCTTCCTAACTTGAGCAAGATCCTACGAATCGGTCTTGAGAAAATGATGCATTATGAATTTAACCTTTGAGCATGCTTAGTGAAAACTACGGGTTTTTGAGTATTGAAATTGATAGGAGACTACCCTCAGTCTTACCGGCACATTCCTAGAGAAGGATTAGGCAGTGAAAAAGTTATGATTGATGAATTTTACTTTTGTGAATGCGCAGAATATAAGTATATCCAATAATAAGTATTGATTTTTGAGTAATGAGACTGATTGATATAAAGTAATTTACAGCCTAACTCGAACCTTTTCTGAAAATGCAATCGAATAAAAACTGTGAAAGTGAAGCGTGTTGTAAGGATTTGGGTTTACACAAGCAGACAGGAAGCAAGGCTAGGAAGCAACACAGGCTCAAATCTGTTCTCACAGTATTTGAAAGAGAGAAAAAACTGGAATCCGAACCCACTTTGCATCTGTAGGTATGATTTCAACCATTTCAAACTCTCACACCAGCACTTTCCAATTTTTTCAAAAAAATGCATCGTGTGATGACGAATTCGCTATAAGTCACTCTAGTTCCATGAAATTCGCTGTGCAGACCCGCATGTCACGTTGAACTGGAATTAAGTTGATACTTCAGCTATTGCATTATTTAAATTAATATCGCTCATATAAGTTTGATCCCCGTCGATTCAAACAGCGCAATGATAATCATTGACTCCACTAGAAATGTTTTATTGCAATAGCGGGTTACATACATAGCGACATCATCTCCGAGTTTTCTTCGGTGAACCGCTAGGAAGTTCATTCTCGGCCCGTCAGTATTAGTTCCCGGCGTCCTTGTCGGCCGCCACTTCCCCACACGCCCAAATCGCTGTTCCTTCCCTCCCTGGATCTCCAAGGGTCCTTGTAGAGACCGAAACAGAAATTGCTCTGGATCGTCTGTTCGTCTCATCTACAATTCTAAGACGTTATGGTTTTATTGAAGTAGGTATGAGGGGATTGTATTAGCATAAGTATCGGTGGAATCCAATTTATCGGATCATTTAGGTACAGCAAACTCAGGCTTGCCTCCATAATTACGATTTTTTCTTCTCAAAAATAAATTTTATATACTTCTCAAATTGACCAAAGAGTTAACAAATACCCACTCTTTATTTAAATCATTTTGTTCTTAGTTTCATAACAGGAAAGATAACGTAGTTAAGTAATAATAATAATAAAAACGTTAAATAGAAAATAAAATCCCCGGTCAGGTGCTATGAGACATAATTAACCTATTTTATAATAAAATTCGTCTTGATTCCGACTCTATATTTTTTACGTAACATAGCTTACTGAAGGAGAATAATCGCGACCTCCTTTCGAGAGAACAATCATTAGAGGAGACCCCCGGATACCTAAAACATACCTAATGGCTGAAATTAGATAACATAAAGCATCCCTCAGCCTACTAGAACCTAGAAGTTAGGGTGTAGATGGTTCTCTATCAGTTTCGTTGTTCCCATATAAATACTTCACTCTGCTCATGCGCAAACGTAAAGGCCATCAAGCATCAATTTCTCACGCCCCCGTCGTCCGATCTCGCTCAAATTCGGAGGATAAGTGGGAGAGATTAATTTGTGAATCCCCTAGCAATTTCATCCTAATTCAATCATTAGAAGCTACAACGCATGCACGGATGTGTATTCCTTTTCACGAGCCTAATTCCAATTGTTCTCATCCAATTTTGATGACATTTTCAGGAAATCCGCGGATTAGGTTGGAAATGGTCTTCTTTCAACTTCATATATCTCAAATCGTTATTTAATTATGCGCATGCGCAAACGAAAATTACTACAAGCATAATTTTTTCACGCCCCTGACGTCAAATCTCGCCCAAATCTGGAGTATAGTTGGAGGACGATGGTTTAATTATTCCATAATAATTTCAGCATAATTGCGTCATAGTAGATAATGCGCATGCGTGAAAGTGTTATCTCAGAAACAAGGTTATTTTATAGTTTTCATCAGGTTTTGATGAAATTTTCTAGCAACATGCGGGTTAGGCTGTACATTGTTCCCTACCAATTTCATTTTTCTCAACTCATTTCTCCATTCTGCGCATGCACTAAAGTAAATTACTTCAAGCATAATTTTCCTACATGACCGATTTCGACGTTTTACGTCACCTACATCTTGATTGACTATATTCCGATATGGTTTTTAATGTTTGTTAAAACCATTAGAATGATCTATACATTTATGTTATTTTCAGTTGGTAGGTACCTACTTACTTAAATATCATCGGCCTTTGATCGGGCGAACTAGTAAACTGTAGATGTTTTAATTAATTGCATTGATTTTCCCTCTGCAGGTGCCTACATCATCGCAGGCATATTGATGTCAACCTACTGATCTGCAATTTGATATGGACTTCCTTTGTAATATCAAGAATTCACTATCAGTGCACACTGATCGGCTGTGGTGTCTCTGAGCCCAATTTGTTTCTTAATCGACTTATGATGCTGAATCCTGAAATGTAGCTCCTTTTTGGAGATCTGGAATAAATTGCAAAGTATGGTGGGACTCAGATCAGCTTCGGAACCTCTGTGTCTAATTTCTTGCATAATCGACTGACCGTCCTGTTATGTAGATGGTTATCCTTTGGGGCACCTCGGAAACAATTTCAAGGTACGGAGGCGTACTGATCAGCTGATTGGCCTCTGAAGCTATCTTCTTTCCTTACCTATCGACCTATTTTTTTCTTATTTATTTATGTTTTTTTTTTTTTTTTTTTTTCACTTATACTATAAACCGAAAAATTGCGGGGTCCTGGAACTGGGAACCCTTTTGAGAGGCAAGATGCTCCATGATCTGATCATATGTGTTATATGCTAGCTTCAATTATTATTATTAGCCTTACTTTTCACATAAATATGCTCCTGTTAGATACTTGAAAATGACTTCTTCTTAACGGAGCTGTAATTAATATACCATCGTTTCTTGAAGTATTTTCTATAGAATTATTATTATTGATAGCTAATAGTGATATCAATAGTGAGACTAATGAGGACTACCCAAGTAATTCAAAAGAGCAAGATATTATATTACCTGTATTTTGGTTTATTATTTTTAATAATGAACCTTTGTAATTGACCAAGAAAAAAAATTTAACACTCCTTGAAAATTTTTTTCTGTTTCAAGATGCGTGGAATTTAAAAATCGAATTGAAAAAATCTGTCCGTTCGCGGTCCGCCGTCCGCGACTTTTCTCCGAAAATACTAGACCAAACTATATTCATGAAACTTGTGTTAAAAACCACATTTGGGGTCGAGATGGTCATGAAAGCTCGGTATCAATTGTATCAACCCTAAAGGGTTGTATTAAAGGACTAAACATTGAAAATATCAAGGAAATCGAGATCTCGAAAACCTTTTAAGTAACAGTAATAATTTTTTGCTTGTCGATGATAAATTTAATTCCAAAGAATCGATTAAAACCACCCGCAACGCTGTACGTTGAATAGTTTCCATAAGGGCTTGAGCATCAAAAGAAACCTTCGATTTTCTAAGCACGAGAAGGTGGAGAAATCACGCGCTGCAGCAGATCTATTGATCAGATAAATTTCAACATAATCCTATCATTAGTAGCTGTTACGCATGAGCGAATGTGTATTTTTTTAATCGAGCCTAATTTCAACAGTTTTCATCTGATTTTGATGAAATTTTCAGCAAATGTGTGGGTTAGGCTTTAAAGTGCAAAATATTAATTCCATATAGTCCAGTCAATAAATGACCCAAAATGAGGTGTAGAGTGCGTGAGCAGGTAACTAAACGATTCCTTCAGAAACTTGTTCAGGGGGCTTAGGTTGTTAACGTACCAAAAGTCCTGACTCCTAGGTGATGAGCGGGGGGGAGGAGGTGGGGGTAAAGGTACGAATTTTGGGTTTTTCGCTTATATCTCGAAAACGGTGCATCGGAGAGAAATATTTTCAGATAATAAAATGGAGTTCTTAAAATTATCTAAAACTTTTATATCATATGTTTTTTTCTAATTCCTAACCGTTTTCGAGCTGTACCCTCGGAAAAAGTTGAAATTTACAAAAAAAATCAATTTACGTCAAAATATTCATAAACATTGCATCATATTGTCTAAACCTATTCATAAACGAAAAGTATGAATAGGAAAGAAGTTGTAGATTTTTAAATTCCCTTTTAGAATATATATACATATGCTGACTAATGTCCAACCCGCCTAAAGTTACAGCTATTTTAAAACTTGTATAGCATTTTGCAATTATCAGAAAATTAGTTTGTATATCATATTCTTAACCCACAACCTTTGTTCGTGTATTTTGTTTAAATTACAGATAACAATATCAGCAATTTGTTAGTCAATTAAATTTAATACTTGAAAACAACAATAAAAGAGCCGTATGCAATAGAACGCCGATTAACCGAATCGCCAATTATCCGTATCGGTCCTAAGCGTTATATAAAAACGCTGCAAATTATTTCACAAAGGTTTATTATTTTTTCAATTGAGTTTGATCGTAGTTTTAGTTGGCTTGCGTACGTCATAAGGCCCGTCCAGACTCCTTGGACGTGTCCTATTTCGAGTTGCCACAACCTATACTTCTATAATTATATACGCATTATATTTCTCGATTTGAGCTCCTATCTATTCAAATAGTTATTGCCTTAATAATATCATTATCTAAGTACGTACGAAAAGTCGAGAGGATATGTTATTAAATATGCGTAGGAAAAGCATTGATATTAACACATAAATATGACCTAGAAAAAAACATATATTCATGCCTCGAAGGAACGCTGTATCCACCTCAAGGTGCCGCGGTGTATTATATGGGTAGAACACGTAAAAGTAATACATTTAATATCCATTCTCCTACACCCCTTTGCTACGCCCCTGATCACTCCAGCCCCCACAAGGAGGACGCCGCGGCGCCTCCTCTCACTCCACCCCCCGCTCACCCCCCTCACCACCCACCGTGACCCCCTGCCAGGCGTGCTTCTAACACGTCTAACACTCAAAAACGTCGAAAAATACACTTTTTTCGCCCGTTTTTGGCCCATAGCATTTATGCGAGTAAAGCGATCGGGATGGTCAAACGTTAGGACCAACTAGACCCCAAATGGAGTCTATGTGCGAAAGAACGGGTTTTTTAAGTAAATTCTTAGGCCTTTTATGGCCCGGACGGCGAACGGCGGACGGCGAACGGCGGACGGCGAACGGCGGACGGCGAACGGCGGACGGCGGACGGACATTTCAAATTTGGATTCTACGCACCTTGAAACGTAAAGTGACAAAGTTTGAGGGGGGGTTATAAAAATTTTTTGCTACACGATCACATAGGCTTATTATTGGAAATAATAAACCAAAATTAGAACTAAGTAATTTTTCAATAAAAACAAGTTCAATAATAATTCTTTTTTTCAATGGCCCAAAATATTCTTTGTTAAACACAAATACCTGTTAAACAGGAAGACTTTTTATAAAATCCTAAAAACAAAACTGCAGGAGCAAGGGATACATACTCTTCAGGCTACCATTGACGCTGACATCCTAATCGTGAAGACTACTGTTGAACAATCCATTCACAACTTTGTGGCTGTCGTTGGTGAGGATGTAGACCTTGCTGTCCTGTTGATTGCTTCCACTCCTGCGACCCGAGATATCTTTATGCTGAAACCCGGACGAGGGAAAACCAAAACAATAGTACTGTCCACCCAAGAGATGCAGCACCGTAGATTTGAACACATCCTGTTCCTTCATTCATTTACCGGATGCGACACAACTTCTGCTACTTTCAGGAGAAGCAAGGTGGGCTTCTTTAAATTGTACTTGGAGTCAGAAATCATCCAGCAAGCAGCAATGACATTTTCTAACCCCTCCTCTACTTACGACCATGTTGAAAAGGCTGGGGAGATGTGCTTTCTGAAGTGGTATAAGGTGCCAAAAAAACAAACCTCCCTTAACCAGTACCGCTTCCAATCGTTTACGAGGTCAGTGGCAAATATGAAGCCTGAAATCAGCTCCCTACTTCCAACAGAGAATGCAGCTAAACAGCACTCTCGGCGAACCTACCACCAAGTGCAGCAGTGGGTCGGTAATGAGCTGCCCCCTCAAGATTGGGGGTGGAAACGTGTAGGAGACACCCTGGTGGCAATTACAATGGAAAATCTACCAGCACCAGAGGTTCTTCTGAAAACTATATTTTGCCGCTGCACCAAGGATTGTGTAATTGGAAAATGTGGCTGCCGAAAAGCGATGCTCACCTGTTCTGCAGCGTGCCTCCACTGTCAAGGGAAGTGCCGCCTGAACAGTGTGCCTGTTGACAATGAGGACGATGAAGACGATGTAGAGCCCATTCAGCAAGAGCCACCCGCTACTGAGGAAGAAGATGCCATGGAAGAACAATCATTGCCTGGGCCCTCAAGTTCAAAGAGGATGAAAATTTGATTACTTTTAAAGTTGAGAGTAAAACATTAGGAATATATTGAGAACAATGGGGTTTACAATTATTATTGTATTGGTGTAACGAAACTGTCAGTAGAATAAAGTGTGAAATTTGTCATCATCATTATTTTTTCTACTTTATTTAATAACTTGCTTATAAGTGGCCATATATGTTATTACATGAACGAACAAAGGTTGATATACAAACTAATTTTCTGAAAATTGCAAAATGCTATACAAGTTTTAAAATAGCTGTAACTTTAGGCGGGTTGGACATTAATCAGCATATGTATATATATTCTAAAAGGGAATTTAAAAATCTACAACTTCTTTCCTATTCATACTTTTCGTTTATGAATAGGTTTAGACAATATGATGCAATGTTTATGAATATTTTGACGTAAATTGATTTTTTTTTGTAAATTTCAACTTTTTCCGAGGGCATAGCTCGAAAACGGTTAGGAATTAGAAAAAAACATATGATATAAAAGTTTTAGATAATTTTAAGAACTCCATTTTATTATCTAAAAATATTTCTCTCCGATGCACCGTTTTCGAGATATAAGCGAAAAACCCAAAATTCGTACCTTTACCCCCACCTCCTCCCCCCCGCTCATCACCTAGGAGTCAGGACTTTTGGTATGTTAACAACCTAAGCCCCCTGAACAAGTTTCTGAAGGAATCGTTTAGTTACCTGCTCACGCACTCTACACCTCATTCCTTGGCTGGACTAATTCTTCTCAAATCATTCAAGCATCATTTTTTATGCCTTTGTCGTCCAATCCCGCTCAAATTTGGTGTATAGTTGGGGACAATGGTTTAATTATTCCATGTTAATTTCAACATGATTGCATTATTATTAGCTCCTGCACATGCGCGAAAGTGTACTCCGAGAAACAAGGTCTAGTTTTCATCAGATTATGATTACATTGATCACAGGTGCAGATAACAGCATGACGGCAAATGTCATTTATCCGTGAGAGGCTACAAAATCGGATCTCCTTTCCTTCCTGCCACGCCAAGAAACTTGATAGGAACGTTTGAGAGAAACACAAAGGATGGTTCCACGATTCCAGATATTGACGGTTGGAGGTAAACAAAATATGAGTCGATTTCCCTTTATTAAAAAACGTCTTCAAGCTTATAGTTTTCAACTTTATTAGGGAAAGATTTAAAATTTTAGGCAAGAAATACTCCTAGGTGACATCCCCTACAAGACTGTTTCAACTATAAGTAGGCACTTACTGCAGTCTTCAAGAAGGAGAACGAAGCGATTGTTTAGCCCAGTTTCCGATTGGTAATGGGATAACAGATTTGGTTCGATCGCCATATTTGCCATGCTTAGTCGTCCTAGGCGTTTCCTAGTTGTTGGGAGATTAATGTACCGAAATAGTGTCAACCGTTAGTAACAGTTAGGTACATATTCAGTAATTTTCGTTAGTTTACTTGAAATCAAATTTTCAGAGTGTATTATTAAAAAGTTCACAAAATCAATAGCTTGAAGTAAGGGAGAAAAATATCGGCTTGTTCTTGTACAGAAAAATATTGATTGTTGGTCACACAGGAGAATAAATATGTTCTGATAAATACAATAATTTCAGGAGAGAGAGAGAGAGAGAGAGAGAGAGAGAGAGAGAGAGAGAGAGAGAGAGAGAGAGAGAGAGAGAGAGAGAGAGAGAGAGAGAGAGAGAGAGAGAGAGAGAGAGAGAGAGAGAGAGAGAGAGAGAGAGAGAGAGAGAGAGAGCGAGAGAGAGCGCTTAGTTTTTATAACGCGCGTTAGCTATACAACTGGAAGCTCTGATTTATTTTCTGTCCCATTTGCCGCTACAAAATGGAGAGACTTCATAATTTATTTTCCAGTCCCAGTGCAGATGCAGATATATATTTATTTTTTTTGTAGTTTTCCCGTATTTAAGAAGAATTTTATTTATTTTTGTCAGTTTAAGTATACTTATATGTTGTTATTTTGTCTAAATTGTAGTTATCTTGTATTGCCATTGCCGTCCACTATGATTTTTCTCTTCAGTCAGTTAGTTATATTTTTATACTTTATAGTTATTGTAATTTTTATACTTTATAGTCAACTGCTTATGCCATGTATTTCTTTTGTCTATAGGGCTATTAGCTCGTATCAATAAATATATAAATAAGATTTTGTTCTGGCTTCCTCGCTACCGAAGAAAGTTCCGTTCACCGATTCCTTGTTTCCCTTTTTCTACCTGTTTGTCAATCGGCTTTATCAATTTTCCAACCTAACCTATACGAAAACTTTCAAAGGGAGAATTATTAGGGGAATTTCCAACTCCCTTATTTGTTTCGTTGAAAGTTTTAGTACGATTTTTCAACTAGCTACATCTCAAATTGCCATTGTATCATCTCCTAATTTTCCACTTACGACTCTCAACACATATAATTTTGAATCCTATGATTTCACAATCGGTTCTGCCAGATTCCCAACTTGGCTAATTTCTCACTCTACAATTTTCACGTTTCCATTTTCCTACGTGAAAGTTTCGACGGCTCACATTGATCTTGTATGATCATCTGACGATTTTTCTTTATGGTTTCTTCTTAGATATATTTTGCATTTCTACCGTCTACAACTCACACCATTCGTGACTTTTGGAAAATATTAAAGTACAACGAACTAACTAAACTAACTGCATAGCACTTCAAGCTGAGGTGGCCCTTGGCTTCCCTTGCTCCTTTCCGCCAACGGACACCGAATGTCTTCTCAATCACCATCCTAAACATTCGTAAAATCCTCCGTGAATACTCCAGATTACTTTTCTCTCAAAAATTTTAAGCTTCTCTTCATCCTTCTTTTGCATGGTCCAAGCCTCTGATCCATAACAAACCACGGACCGCACTAAGGATTTATACATGAAAAACCAAGCTCTTAGCAAACCCAGCTTGTTCCAAGCTTACTGTAGCGGCCGATAGGTGCAATGTTGTCTTTCCTCCCATGCTCGACCCTCCCGCGGGGTTTCGGGGTTCGCGATTTTAACAGTTTTTGGATAGTGGATAGTGGGAACCAAGTTGATGACCCATATTGTAAAATGCGGGACGAGGAGACAGATACGTAAATCGTTTTGATACAATCGTTTAGTTTTATAGCAAAATGTAAAAGATTACACAGTAAGTTCTGAACTGTATAGTTGCTCACAAGAAACTGGCTCGACGTCCGATGTAGCGGACCTGGGTTTTTCTAGGCATAAGCGAAGGTAAAGAGGTGGGAGCTCAATAATGGTAGGTTACGGTGATTGAGAGGTTTGAATGAGGAAGGAGGTATGCATGCAGCCCTTGCTATTCCTATGGTCAGGTAGAACAAGTAGAATGTTTGGATGGATTCTAACATGCTCCCCGGCGTTGAGCAGAAGCGAAAACTACGAAAATCGAACTGCCATTTTGGTGATGAGTTATTGGATAGGATTAGGACATCATTGGGAAGACAGTGGACAGATGTTTGTACGATGCGATTTTGAATCCGAACACTTTCTTCGCAAAGGACATATTACGTAAATAATTATGAATAGAACAGGGAAGGTAGATAACCGAGCAGTTGTACTTGAATTCGTCTCAAACAGCTGTTACCAACACATACACATCAACAGTAAAAACTACCAAATAATATTTGAGGGATGAAATGGAATTTGGGTTTCAGAGAACTCTTATGAAACTATGCTCACTAGATATGCTCCATGGGTTGAACCAAACGAATTGGCAGGATTTTAAGTTATAACTATCAGGTTTAAGATCTGGAAATCGAATTGAAAAGTAAACACCCCCCCCCCCAATCTTAACTTTCTTGCACAATTTTCGAGATATTGAAGTGAAACTTGAAAGATGTATTTGGAAAGCCTAGGTAATACAAAGGTTTAAAAAAAATCCAAAAATGTTGGGTCTATTTTTTATTTTTTAAGCACTGAACAAGATGGTGAATTGCGATATCTTATTCTGTTCTCAGAGTGTATGAAGCTGTAGAACCATAAAGATGCGCGATTCTTGTCTTAAAGAATTCGCTTCACCATCTTGTTCGACGCTAAAACAATCTTTAAAGTGCAATATCCGAGTACCTACCCAATACCCCTCCCTGGGTAGTAGTCGAAAATTTATCGGATTTTTGGTGAACTGTTTTTGCTTAAAATTTAGTATTAGTAACCCAAAGACGAACCGGAAGCGATCTTGTGAGGATGGTTTCATTAGAATTTAATGAAACCCAAAATTCTCAAGAAATTGGCGGAGTCCCTTACTGAATACGTAAAATTGGTATGTGTTACAAGGATTTCACTTTCGCGAATTTCATGATACACACACAGGTAAACAGACTCTATAGGTACCAAAGTTGTTCAGAAAGGTCTAAAATGTAAAATGTGAGTAGGGTAGTAGCGAGAAAAGAAACAAAGACATCTTCCTTAAGTAACGTAGTGCTTCAGCTACCTTGGTAAACACGGAAGCAAAATGCAAAAAGGTATTTAGAAAAAACAGAAAGAAATAATACGTAATATATATAATGATTCCGACAACTTGGTGCAATCGACAGCCATATCGAAGTGGAAAACATTCAAAAACCATTTCTTTTGATTTTTATTGATAGTTATCATGAAGTGTTTGTGGATTTTTTAAAATACACGTGCTAATGACAAAAGCTAAAAGTTTCTTTCTAAATGTATAAATTGTTGTATCACCTACTTTAACTATTTGAAGTTGCTATTCGGTTTATATACAGGGTGTCTCAACTTAAGTAGGCAAGACTTTAGGGATCAATTCTACAAGTAATTTGCAACAAAAAGTGTCTCTTAAAGTGTCATTTTTTAGAGGCTTCGGTTTCGAGTTATTGACGATCTAAGATTTTTTTCGTGTTTTCTACCTTATCTCCTAAAAATGGCTGTGACCCCAGCATTCTTTGAGTATTCTCAAACCTGAGGATACCGTTGGAAAGAACGTTAAATTTCCTATCTTTATGATGTCAAAATCATAATTATTCAAGAGAGTTAAGATACCGAAAAAAGAGGTCAAAGTACAAACTTTGTAAAATTCTAAAAATTTGGGTTGTTTCAATCTGATTCCTCCCTCCATTAAAAAAATGAAAAATCTTTGCAAGTACAGTAAAAACTTCAAAATCTTATCAGCTTTCTAACGGTATAGCCAAAAAATTGATAAAAGTAACAACAAGGAGAAAAAACGGCTTTTGAATGCGAAAAAACGTGGTATTTTAAACTAAAATCGATGGATTTCAGGAAAAAACGATCTCCCACAACTTTATGATTTAAATGTCGAATTCTACGTAATTTTTCACGCTGAATCGAATGGTGACACTTGCAGACCTCTACGACTAACGAATAAGGGCGAAAGTGCCCTTCTCTGAGTCAAAGGGCACTTTCGCCCTTATTCGTTAGTCGTAGAGGTCTGCAAATGTCATCATTCGATTCATCGTGAAAAATTACGTAGAATTCGACATTTAAATCATAAAGTTGTGGGAGATCGTTTTTTCCTGAAATCCATCGATTTTCGTTAAAAATACCACGTTTTTTCGCATTCAAAAGCTGTTTTGTCTCCTTGTTGTTACTTTCATCAATTTTTTAGCTATACCGTTAGAAAGCTGATAAGATTTTGAAGTTTTTACTGTACTTGCAAACGACTGTTCATTTGTTTTATGGAGGGAGGAATCAGAATGAAAAAACCCAAATTTTTAGAATTTTACAAAGTTTGTACTTTGACCTCTTTTTTCGGTATCTTATCTCTCTTGAATAATTATGATTTGGCATTAAAAAAAATAGGAAACTTAACGTTCTTTCCAACGGTATCCTCAGGTTAGAGAATACTCAAAGAATGATGGGGTCACAGCCATTTTTAGGCGATAAGGTCGAAAACACGAAAAAAATCTTAGATCGTCAATAACTCGAAAACGATGCCTCTAAAAAAAAAAAAAAAAAAACACACTTTATGAGACACTTTTTGTTGCAAATTACTTGTAGAATTGATCCCTGAAGTCTTGCCTACTTAAGTTGAGACACCCTGTATAATATATAAATACATTTATTGTGCATAGGACATAAGTCCCACCTCGCGCACAACCAATCAAATACAGTGAAACTTGGATAATTCTAAACTCAAGGGACCAGTCAAAAACTTCGAATTAACCAAAAATTCGAATTAAAGAAGTTTTTAATAAATTATATTTTAACAAACTACAGTACGAAGTAAAGTACATACAGTAACATTGAATACTGTATTGACCAACAGAATATTGAACAATAAATATAGACACCTGGAATGGTACTGTATTTAACTGCAACCATAAAAAATCTATTGGCCTGTTTCCTTGAATTAAGTCTCTCGGCCATTATAAAAGATCCCAACGCATTCAATGAGTAGAAGTATGAATCACTTAATTATTTCGGCTTTCAAAAAAACGTCTTAAGTTCTTGTACGTGATTCATGGCTTCAGCTGCACTCGGCACCGGTACTTCTGCTGATGATCCAGCGATCTCGTCTCGCGGCCGGAGGGGAAGGGGAGTTATCAGACTGTACGATGACACTGACTTGCATGCATTTGGTCTAACGCAAACCTTTTGCCGAATATCGTTACTAAAACGTATTTTCCGATAAATTTACAATTATTTGGAGTCGCAGCTTAAAATGTATACCTTAATTAGCACGCCGAAAATTCGAATTATCCAAAATAGAATTCGAATTATCCACGATTTTTTAGCATTCTTTTAATACAACCAAGAGAAATATTCGAATTAAAGAAGTTCGAATTATCCAGATTCCACTGTAATGAGAACAATATACTTTCAAAAAGACAAATACAAAATAGTAAAAAAGACAAGACTTATCATCAAAATGCAAATGAGAAAAATTACTTAGTAAATTTAAACAAAGAAAAATAGAAAGAAAAAAAAAACGTAGTAAGTAGAGACCATCTGTGAGGGAAGATGGGGAAAGTGGTGGAGATACTAAAATTAGAGATGAAAATGAAAGAGAAGATTGTGGAAGGAGAGGAAAAAAGTTAAAGAAGTTTGATTGCAAACTGTTATATTCATCCGTAAACTGACTAATTAGTCAGTTAATATTAATCTCAGTCAGTTTATACTAATTTGAATATAGGGAAGGTAGATTATACAGCTGTCTGTTAGCAAGCTGAACAGAGACTGTTTCCCTTCAAGTATTAGAATCGACAAACCAAACACGCTCAACTGTAATGCAGGTCAACAGTTCTCTGTGTTCTGGGCGCTACTTTTAGGTGTGGTGTGTGTTTGCTCTGCGCTTTACTCTACTTATATGTGTATCCTACTTACGTTATTTTCAATGACTACTTTTGTTTGATATCAGTGTAGAACACTGAATGCACTTTCAGGAATGATGAATGCTAAGAATTTTGAGAAATGGGGAAATGCAATGGTTGATAGAGTTGTGAGTCTGGTCAGTCCAGAAGAGAGTGGAGGGGGGTTGTGTGAACTCAACTCACCAAGACTACACCCAAGGTACACACTATTTCCTAGAGAATGAAAGGTTGATGAGGGAAATATATGATGAAGTGGTTGATCAGTAGCAGGAAGTACCACCACAGGTGATACTTAAAGGGTAGGTAGGTACCTACTACTGGAAGCTTGCAGGGGCAAGCTGAATAGAGGGGGGTTGGTAATGTTGGAGTGTGAAATGCACATACAAATAACTCTAGTAAGTGAAATCAAGTGTGGTACCTTATTATTTGGTGTTCCAGTGGGATGGATCCTGGCCAGGAGTCCTTGTAGGTGGGTAGCTGGAAACAGGTGGTTGATGGCTGACTCCGTGAGTGGGAAATTCGCGGAAATACGCGTAATTTCGAGGGGAAAAGCACTTTACCGGCGCGAACAAAGCTATCACCGACGATATACAGGTGAATTTCGGTTGGATGCGCACAGATTGAACTGATATTCAAGGATTTTGAACGTCTTAACTGGAGCGTCAATGGCGGTTGAGAGGCACACACTTTTAAAACTTTCTTTGTGGAGGTTGGAAATAGAACTGATAAAGTCTGCTTCATTGGGGAGTAGAATGCAGACAATCCGCCAGAGTGCACTGGCAGTACCAGGAAATTCATGTATCCTTACGTTTCTGTGATTCTCTTGATCCATGAAGTGGTGTGTTTTGTTGATTCCAGCAGTTTAGAGACACTTGCATGACATTCATTAATTAGTGTGATCTTAGGACAATAAGTCGCGAACGTGTAGGAAGGTGTCGGTGTTATAGTGATTCTTGGTCCATCAACTTTCGCTATAGACACTGCAGGAGAGAAAGAGACAGACAGCAGTAAAGAAAAAAAGAGGGACCACGGCGTTGGGAGGTCAGACTCGGCGCTCGTGCCGCATCAGCGTTTCTCAATTCAGGTCGGAATCATTTTTTTAATATTTCTCTCGCTCCAGTTTAATTTCAGTTGTTTCTTTTCCTCAACTTTCAGACGGTACCATAAACGGTTTTTTTCTTCTGTTTTTTAAAATAAATACTATAGTAAATGCCAAATTTCCTATTGCCTGGACACAAATATCTAGGGCCCGGAAATCCACTCCCAAATGGGAAGCCAGTGGATTATGATGATCAGCTCGCATTAGAACATGATTGGGCATATGAACGGGCGATAAACGCGAAGCAGATAAGGAAGGCGGACAGAAAAGCATTAATAGGGTTTGGCAGTGACCTCTTAGTGAATGGAAACCTACATTCAGCTATAGGGGCAGCTGGTATTGCAACAAAGTACGCATTGGAATCTGTGACAGGGGTTTTATATCCACCAGAGCACAGTAAGTTGGGCAGACTAGTCACAAATGTGATGGGGGTGGACAGAAGGGAAAATAACCTCAACCTGAAGAAAGAGGAAAGGGCCTCAGAGATAAATGCAATTAGGCAATACCACCGGGAGTGTGAGGTAAAGGCAGCATACCCAGGAGAGGTGGGGCACTCTGGTCCAAACAGTGCAGGACAAGCTGCTAGCGGTGGGAAGGGAAGGAAAACTCAGGATTCCCCCTCTACCAACAGGCAAGGACTTACAAAAAATGGTAAGGAATGGCAACCAATGCCTCATCTTTCTACTAGGGCTCCTTTTCAAGGAAAAGAAAAAACTTACCGGGGATGGAATGCCCCAGCAGGGTATAAGGTGAAGCCAACATGGGGGGAAAACCCTGTTACAGGCAGTTGGTACACACCCGAAAGTACAGCAAAGGCAGAACAAACAGTCGCCCAGAGATGCCAGGGTAAATGCCAACAAAAGATGACAAGGGAAGAGTGGCTGGAGGTGATGAGACGAGAAGAAAAAGTAGAGAACACCACGGACGAGGAGGATCAAGCAGACCTAAGGCATAACGCATACCTAAGGCATAAAATGACAAATAAAAAAGATTATGAAGAGGAAGCAGTAGACCCCACCGGATCTAAAACTACCTCTCAACACGTACATGAACTGATGCAGCACCTCACAAGTGTTCATCGAGATGAAGCAGTGCAGAGGATGGCACGCCAACAGGCCACCCAATGGGTGAGAATGGCAGGCATAGGAAATGACGGAACAGAGGATGACTCTACATCGCAGGAACAGCAGCAGACAGAAGAGCAGCAGCAGCAACAGCAGCAGCAGCAAGAACAACATCAACAACAGCAACTGCTACACAAACAACAAAAACAGGGGCAACAAGGCAGAGATGATTATGGCGATACAGAGGAGATCACAAAACTAGGAAAACGAAGGAGAGCAGCAACTCACCGGGATAGGGAAAGAAAGAAACTCCTCAAACGGGACATTGAGCAATGCCAAGCAAATCTCTTAGACGTTGACATATTACAGATGGAATATGAACAGTGGAGAGCTGACTGGAATGCTTGGGGGTCAAACCCTAACAATATTGGTGACAAGCCCTTCAAGACAGCCACTGCTAAAGTAGATAGTCTGGTAAATGGGGTGTGGAGTAATCTGCTTAGGAGCTATGCTAATGTCAAGGAGGAACTGTGTGTTTTGCGACAGCGCAATATTGATATAGGAACACTCACACAATCCATAGAGCATCTGGAAAGCACAATGGCTGGGGCCAGAGCCAGATCCGATTCTATTGGCACAGCAAGCTCTGCTGAGAGCGAGTCAGGACTGCTAACATCATACATTGGAGCTCTTAAGGACACAATGCTGGAGGGCTTCCGGAGTGTTGAAGCACAGCTCAGCGCTGTTGACAGGAAGGCAGAGGCATGTGCCTCGAAAGTGGACAAGCTGGAAAGAGATGGATTAAAAGCCCTATCCAACAAGATGGAACTGATTAAGAGGCGGGTGCTCAGAAATGAGAGCAGTGATCAGGCACCAGTCAGTCTATTTGAAGGGAGGTCACAGGGGGGAACGGTAGAACCCCCAGTTCCTAAGGTGAGACTGCAGGCGAGGGACCAAAGGGAAACACCCAAGCCAGTTCCCCAATTCAAACACCCTTGGGCTCCATCAACCACTGAGGACGAGGAGCAACGGGAGGGAGAAAACACTGCAGGCGAATCGAGTGGAGGGTGGATGGAACCCACACGCAGGCGGAAGAGGAAAACCACCAAGAGAGAGAGGAACCTCCTCAAGGAAAATTCCACCAGAAATAAAGTGGACGTAGCCATAGAAAAAGCAAAGAGAAGGCTTGAAGCGCCTCAAACCACCCTGATTGTGCAGGCACATAAAGAAGCACCCTCGGTGGGCCAAGAAATGGAGGATTCGGCCCCAAATATTTCTTACAGGGATGCCCTATGCTCCCCCGATTCAGTGAGGCGCAGAATGAGGAAAGAGATTGACCTCCGCAGTATGGGCATGGCGGTAACACAAGTGTTTCCAGCAGGCAAACATGCTTTGAAGGTAGCAGCTGCCACGCCTGAGGAGAGGATCAAACTGGCAAATGCACTAACGGACAAGGGCTTCGAGGTGAGAAAGGAAAGGCAGCCAGATAGGCCTATTCTGATGAAGATCCATGGTATAGACAGGGATATAACTAAGGGGGACCTACCTGGATACGTATGGGACCAAAATAACTGGGTACGGGATAACTACAGCAAAGAGGATTGGGAGAAACAGTTCAAGCCATCCTTCCCAACTGGTCGAAGAACAAGGGCTGATGGCTCACCTATTGAGGACTGCATATGGGTCACCCAGGTCAGCGAAGCACTGCGCAAGGCATTATTGGAGCACCGAATTCTCTACATTGGCATGGACAGATGTCGAGTTGCGGACTTTGTGGAAGTAACTAGGTGTTACAAATGCCAGGGATTTGGGCACAACGCAAAGTCAAACAAATGTCATGAGCTTGAAGAGGCCTGTGCGAGGTGTGCAGGCAGTCATGGCACACAAGAGTGCCCCTTCAAAGGGATCCAGCCACCAGAGCCAAGGAAGTGCGTAAACTGCAAGAGAGCTAACCTCCAACATGACCATCCTGTGGATAGCGAGCGGTGCCCAGTATATAAACGAGCTTTGAAGAGATTTATTGATAGGGTGAACCCAAAACTGTAAGATATGGCTTCCGAATCTCAAAACTCAGAATTTGAAGTGGATCTCATCATGTCTTCACCAATATATGAGACTGTAAGTGACCAAATAGTGACATCAGTTTTCGACACGGACCTAAATCCATCTTCAACAACATATGACAGTCTTAGTGATTATGTAAGTAAATTTAATTTAGCGGAAAATATGTTCATATTTCATATGAACATACGTAGCCTAAGTAGAAATTTAGATGAAGTATTGTGCTGGCTTGAATCTACGGCAACAAAACCAGACATTCTGATCTTTACTGAAACTTTTAGTTCCTCTTGCTATAACTTAACTAATATTCCAGGTTACAATTCTTTTTATTCAGTGTCCACCCGCAACAGAAATGATGGAGTGGTCATATATGCTAATGAAAGATTAAGTTGTAAACAAGAAACAATTGTCATGACAGGAGCCACAGGCCTCAACATTAGTTTCCAAATTGGTCCAGAAACGTACAGCATCATAGGTATCTACAGAACCCCATCCCAAACCCAAAATGATATTTCTCTTTTCATCTCACAGCTAAAATCAAACCTTGAAACCCTATCGAGTAACCATTCTTTTATTTTCGGTGACATGAACCTTGACCTACTAAGTAGTAGTGACAATATCGACAATTATACCGACACCTTACTATCAATGGGATACATTGGACTGATAAATGAACCAACTCGAGTCCAAGGAATGTCCAAAACTGCTATAGACCATATATTTGTTAAAACTAAAATACTTGAACTTTCCCCAGCTGTCATTAAGAGTACGATAACTGACCACTTTTCCACGGCCCTAATTATGCCACTAAAAACCCATCTGAGCCGCAAGAAAATGTACAATTTGAAAAAAGTAGATGAAGATAAACTTAGGATACTACTTAGTGAAACTAACTGGTCAACAGTAACAAAGACCAACGATGTTAACCTTGCTGCAAATGAATTTATAAGATTGTTGAAGAAGATTATTGTCCACTATTGTTTTTGGTGTATATAAACGAAGTGGCATCTCTTGAACTACCCAATACCAAAATGTATTTATTTGCGGATGACACTGCCGTGTTAGTTGAAGGTGACACGTGGGAGAATGTATATAGCAAGGCAAACCTAGCAATCAATGTGATTGGACGATGGTTCTGTGAAAACTATCTTACATTGAACACTAAAAAGTCAAAATTAATTATTTATGGAGGAATGAAATCATATGTTTACGATAAAAATTTAAGCATCATACTGCATACATGTAGATCAAATAATAACTGTTCCTGTGGGAAAATAGAACGTGTAGCTGAGCATAAGTATCTTGGGTTAGTCTTGGACGAAGAGCTAAACTGGAAACCTCATATTGACTATACTCACAATAAAATTAATAAATACATGTATATATTCTATAATATTCGACACACACTCCCTAGAAATACGATAAAACTAATTTATTACAGTATGCTACAATCTGTACTTCAATATGGCATAATTGCTTGGGGTGGGACATTCTCAACCCATATTAATAAATTACATGTACGCCAAAAAATCATTGTAAAAATTATGCTGTCTTTACCGATTAGGACTCCATCTGACAATGTATTTAATATCGCTAAGCTATTTACTATAAGGCAATTATATATTAAAAATTTACTTCTGCAATTCCATAAGGATCCACAAATAATAGGTTCACAACGTAACCCAATGTATACAACAAGGTACGTAGCCGCAGGAAATGTAATTGCACCCAGACCAAGACTAACGTTGTCAACTCACAATCCGAAATTCATTATTTATATTATCCACAGAGCGCTAGAGGGCCATATGAAAAATGCTCAAAGTTTCACAAGACAAAACTACAAAAAACATATTTTAACCTGGCTTGTAGAAAAGGGGGAAGCGGGATGTGAAACTGTTTTAAGCAGTATTTATGTACAGTGATTATTTTAGAAAATTATTATAAGAACATTATATACATAACATTATATTTTTAAGTACCGTTTGTATCATAGAATAGATAGATTGTAAGACATGAGCGAATCACCAAGACCTTTCCCAACAACACGGGCCAAGCCTATCGTTGGGAAAGAAATCGAAGTGAGTAGCTTAAGTTGTTCAATTTGTACCATATCTATAAAATGAATTTGTATGATTAAAATAAATAAATAAATAAATAAAAAATAAAAAATAAAAACATCCACAACTCCAACTTAATTGATTAGGGAATTTATGAATTATTAGGATCAACCTGGCTTTAGATAATTGTGACAAATAAATATGAATAAAGCAGAGATGAGATGAATTTATGATGGTAACCCTGGGTGTTTTCCAAACGATGCGATCTGATTGGTTGATACACGATCGAGCTTCAAGACAAGACGACAATGGCTGTCTTTGAATTGAGCCGGGAGCTTTTCTGTTATCACAAGTTCAGAAGATTAATTTGCCGGTTGATTTTCATGCATTTAGTGGAAAGTGAGTTGATTTCATCAAAATACGTACAATTAGTGGGTGAAACAAGTGATGGTAACAAGAAAAACAAGCAACAACGAAGTTAATATGATCATCAAACATGTATAACAACAACAGGTTAGTTGAATGTGAACAAATGCTTAAACTAAATAATTAGGTAGGAAAAGTGGCGTAAAATTCTAAAACCCAAACATACTCCCCCAAATTTTACGCCAAGTTAAATGAAAAGCGGCACAAGTTTGACGGTGGGACGTTTGAAGACTCCTTTGGACGTCTTCAGAGTGACCACTCTCACCACATCGTCGGTTCCAGGATGGGTCTGCAGGACGCGTGCCATTGCCCATCTGGAAGGTGGGGTTTGCAGATCACTGACCAAAACCAAATTGCCAACCTTCAGGTTTGGCGGGTTATTCACCCATTTGTCCCTGGATTGAAGACTGCGGACGTATTCTTCTTGCCAGCGAGTCCAGAAAAACTGCACTCTTTCTCTTACAAGTTCCCAGGCATTGAGGCGTGACTTGGGAACATCTGAAAAATCAACTTCAGGGAGCGCGTTCAATGGCTGACCAATGATGAAGTGCTCTGGTGTTAGTGCATCAAGGTCATCTGGGCAGTCAGAGACAGGTTGCAAGGGTCGCGAATTGAGAATTCCTTCAACCTTCGTGAACATAGTCGCAAGTTCCCATGTGGTGTAGGAACGATCGCCAAATGATTTGTGTATCAAGGCTTTGGCGGATTTGATGCCTGCTTCCCAGGCTCCCCCCATGTGGGGACTATGTGGAGGATTGAACTTCCATGTGATGGACAGATGGGCTGTGTGGTTAACCAACGATTCTTGCGTGTGTGTTCTGTTAAACCACTCAAACACATCGCGTAAATAGCCAGATGCACCTACGAAATTGGTTCCGTTGTCGGAATACATCGCTGCAGGGATTCCTCGTCGAGCCACAAAGCGGTCGAAGGTGTCAAGGAAGTCCTCAACAGAAAGTCCAAGTGCAAGTTCAATATGGACAGCGCGTGTTGATAGACAGACATAGAGACACATATATGTCTTGATGGTGGGAGCTTTCCTCAAGTTTGATGTCCTACAAAGGAAGGGTCCTCCGAAATCTACCCCAGTGTGCAAGAAGGGGCGCACGGCGTGGAAGCGGCTAGCTGGGAGGTTACCCATCAACGGTGATAAGATCCGTTTAGAAAAGCGAATGCAGATAACGCATTGGCGTTTAATTAGTTTCAACAGATTCCTGGCAGAAGGTATCCAGTACTCTTGACGTATGCTTGCGCTGAGAGCATTGGGACCAATATGGTGGTTGAGACGGTGATAAAAGTCGACCACAAGCGAGGTGAAGTGGGAACGACTTGGGAGCAATATGGGATGCTTCTGTGATGTTGGTAAGGGCGCATTATGGAGTCGTCCACCAACTCTGAGGATTCCCTCTTGATCAACGAAGACTGCAAGGCGCTTGAGCTCCAATGGTAACTGGTCAGGGTTGATTGTGGTAAAGGCTTGTGGATAATAAGTGTGTTGGATAATGCTAACACAATGGAGCTTTGCTCTGGTGAACTCTGATGCTGACAATGGGCCTATACGTCGACAAAGTTTGTTCTGCTTTGGGATCTTGCAGTTGAACAGGAAGCGCTTCACATAAGCAATTACTCTGACTAGCCGCAGGAATGATGAGTGGCGTTCTGTGTATGCAATGAAGAACGAACTAGTTTGCACAGCGACAAGAGATAATATTGTGGGCTTCAATTCAGGTATGTCCACTGCCGAAGTATCAGTTGATGTTGGCCACTGGTCAATAGAGTTGGAACACCAGTCTGGTCCAGACCACCAAAGGTGGCAGTTGAAAAGATCTGCAGGCAAGACACCACGTGATCCGATGTCTGCCGGATTTTCAGCACCCCTCACATGATGCCAAGACTCAAGTTTCGTGACATCAAGAATCTGTTGAACCCGGTTACCTACAAAGGTTTGCAACAGGTAAGTTGGGGTTTTCAACCACGCCAGAACTACCATGGAATCGGTGAAGCAATAGACAGTTGTGATGTTGAGAGTTTGTTTCAAGCGGTTGAGTGATGAGAGAAGCTGTGTCAGCAAGAGCGCACCACAAAGCTCAAGTCTGGTAGTCTGGGAGCCCGGCTGAAAAAGGGCAACTGATCGATAGAAAAGTACCAATTATTGTATTTTATTGTACTCATTGGGGGGGGGGGGGGGGGGGGGGGGGGGTGTTTTCGTCTGCCATTCTAAAGCCGTCGGATTAAAAGATGGCAGACAGTGAAACAGAACTCAAAACTATGAAAATCCGACTTACAGGTAGACGAATACCATTTCGGCCTATGATACTTTTATCCACGAGCAACTCATACATGTTCGTCTGCCACTTTACATTGGCTGGGTTTTACGCGCAGACGAAGTCAAAAAACACGAATTTGAGGGTCTAGAAACGACTGATTTGTAGATGGGTGAAATTTTGGTCATTCATACTTGGGTTGATAGGTAACGTATAAATTCAAGTCTGCCACTTCAGTATCGCTGGGTCTTCGCTGCAGACGCTGTCCAAAAACGCATATTTTTGGGCCTAAAATCAACTTATTGGTAAATAAATGAAATTTTAGCCGATGATACTTGAATGTACGTGTAATGCAAAAATGCACGTCTGCCGTTGAAAAGTCGCTGGATTTGTAGGGCAGATGAAGTCCAAAAACACACATCCGGGGGGTCCAAAATTGACTCATTTGTAGATGACTGAAATTTTTAACCAAGATACTAGGAGAAAATTGTAACATAAAAATGCACGTCTGCCGTTGAAGAGTCGCTGGGTTGCTAGAGCAGACGAAGTCCAAAAACACACATCCGGGGGGTCCAAAATTGACTCATTTGTAGATGACTGAAATTTTAAACCCAGATACTAGGCGAAAATTGTAACATATAAATGCACGTCTGCCACTGAAGAGTCGCTGGGTTGCTAGGGCAGTCAATTTTGGACCCCCCGGATGTGTGTTTTTGGACTTCGTCTGCCCTAGCAACCCAGCGACTCTTCAGTGGCAGACGTGCATTTATATGTTACAATTTTCGCCTAGTATCTGGGTTTAAAATTTCAGTCATCTACAAATGAGTCAATTTTGGACCCCCCGGATGTGTGTTTTTGGACTTCGTCTGCTCTAGCAACCCAGCGACTCTTCAACGGCAGACGTGCATTTTTATGTTACAATTTTCTCCTAGTATCTTGGTTAAAAATTTCAGTCATCTACAAATGAGTCAATTTTGGACCCCCCGGATGTGTGTTTTTGGACTTCATCTGCCCTACAAATCCAGCGACTTTTCAACGGCAGACGTGCATTTTTGCATTACACGTACATTCAAGTATCATCGGCTAAAATTTCATTTATTTACCAATAAGTTGATTTTAGGCCCAAAAATATGCGTTTTTGGACAGCGTCTGCAGCGAAGACCCAGCGATACTGAAGTGGCAGACTTGAATTTATACGTTACCTATCAACCCAAGTATGAATGACCAAAATTTCACCCATCTACAAATCAGTCGTTTCTAGACCCTCAAATTCGTGTTTTTTGACTTCGTCTGCGCGTAAAACCCAGCCAATGTAAAGTGGCAGACGAACATGTATGAGTTGCTCGTGGATAAAAGTATCATAGGCCGAAATGGTATTCGTCTACCTGTAAGTCGGATTTTCATAGTTTTGAGTTCTGTTTCACTGTCCGCCATCTTTTAATCCGACGGCTTTAGAATGGCAGACGTGCGTTTTATATTTAACCACAATGAGTACAATAAAATACAATAATTGGTACTTTTCTATCGATCAGTTGCCCTTTTTCAGCCGGGCTCCCAGACTATGGGAATGGTGACAGACTTGAGGGGTGAAAGTTTAGTCTTGGACTTCAACAACTTCATTTGCACAGCATTGCCTTGAGTTGCACGTAGATAAATAGCTGCACAATAACCTTTCTCTGAAGCATCAGAGAAGCAGACAAGCTGGTAGGTGCTATCAGTCTTTGGGAATGGGCGTGGGATGTTGATGGACATGAGCTGTGGTAATTGATGCGTGAACTCACTCCAAGCAGAGGCTACTGTGGCCGGAACTTGGTCATCCCAATCTATCTTGGCCTTCCAAGTCTCCTGAAGAAGACACTTCGCATAGAAGATGACAGGTGAAAGATATCCCAATGGGTCGAACAATCGAGCAATGACAGAGAGAATGTTCCTCTTGGTACAGTCAGGCTCAGGTGGGGTTACCAAGTATGAGAACACGTCGGTTGATGGGTTCCACTGCATTCCCAAAATTTTGGTGACTGATGGTTCATGCGATTGAATCTGCACTGGTTGTTGCGGCTTGGATGCGTTGTTGTCCAAAAGGGGTGGATAATTGGAATTCCATTTATCCAAGGTGAAACCTCCTTTGGCTAAAAGTGAAATTAGTTGGGTTTTCAAGTTGATCAGGCCTTCCACAGTATCACTACCGTAAGCTATGTCATCGACATATGTATGGTACATGATTGCATTTGCTGCGTCAGGAAACTCGGCACCATCATCATGCACGAGCTGGTGCAAAACACGTTGTGCGAGATATGGTGAGGAACTCAGACCATATGTCACTGTGTTCAGCTCAAAATGTTGAATTGGTTGATCAGGGCTTGGTCGCCAAATGATTTGTTGGTATTGCCGATCCTCAGGTGCGATCAGGATCTGGCGAAACATTTTCACCAAGTCACAGGTGAGGACATATGTGAAGCGTTGGAAATGGAGAACGATGTCGCAGATGTCAGCTTGAAGCTTTGGCCCTGTCAGCAGGTGGTCGTTCAATGAGCCAGATGGAGTGCAATAGCTGGCGTCAAATACCACCCGTAGCTTTCCATTATCCTTGCGCAGGATAGGATGATGCGGGATGAGATACGCAGGAGGACTTGTTGCAGGAGACATGTGTCCCAACTCCAAATATTCCTTCATGAAGGCTTGATATTTGTCTCCAAGCTCCGGGTCACGATTGATCCTGGACTCCAGAGAGCGGAACTGTCCAGATACCTTTTGCGTGTTGAGCTGGAACGATGGTGGAGATGATTTGAAGGGGTAACGGAGAATGAAGCGACCAGTCTCATCGCGTGTATGTGTTTTGACAAAGTGCTCCTCACACTGCTGTTCTTCAGGAGATAGTTTGTTGGGTGTGACGACAGGCTCTTCAAGTTCCCAGAAGCGCTCAACGAGGGAGCTGACATCAGTGTGCGTCAGAAGTGCATGACCACCTCGATTTGCTGAGTTGCAAACAAATCGACCCAGAACTGTAAAGCCAAAGACTGTGTTGATCAGCTTTGGACCTTGATCATGAACTGTGATCGGTGCACCAATGATGACATCTGGGTACAAATCTGCTCCAATTAGGAATGATATGGGACCCGGTGTTGTAAATTCAGGGTCACTCAAGTTATAGATAGTGTAGTCATACCACATATCCGATTCAAGATGCTCTTGCGGAAGAGGTGGAGTGATGGCGGGTACTACCACGGCATCAGTTGATAAGATGGATGATGTTGATGGGTTATGGAAGGTGATGTTCACTTGGCCAACAACGCTGGTAAGTGTTGAGTTATTGACCCCAGAGATCCTGGTTTTGAAAGGTCTCGAACTCTGACCCAGCTGGCGTGCACACTTCTCGGTGATGAACGAATACTGGCTACCTTGATCCAGTAGTCCACGAAATTTATGTAGCTTGCCTTTGGGGTCGACGATATGGGCAACCACCGTGCCAAGAAGCACTCCACTGCGTTGGGGAGCAGTGTTGGTCCCAGAGAAGCCAGGGCTATTGCTTGGAACAACAAGCGATGGTGTGGATGGAGTGTTGGGAACACTTGATGCATTGATGTTACGATCTTCAGGCAGGGGCAATCCAAGATGAAGATCTGTATGGTGTTTCAGACCACATTCACGACATGTGAAGGTTGATGGACACGCTTTGGTCTTGTGAAAAGGGTGTAAGCAATTCCTACAGCCAGGGTATTGTCGCAAGAGATCCAAACGTTGTTGAGGAGTTGATGTTTGAAATTGTGGGCAGCTAGAAATAGTATGCCCTTTGTTACAAATGTAACACGATTTGTTGTTAGAGGTTGGTGAAGATGGTCGCTGTTTGCGATGACCACTAGTGTCATTGGTGTGGGCTACACAAGCTACGTGAGATTTTCGAGCAGCGTAATTGTTGGGTGATCTAACAGGCTTCGGTTGTGCCTGTTGCGGTGGTTTGGGTGCCTCAGATGTGGCTGCCAAATCTTGCGTGATGCGGAGCACCTGACATCGATTCTGCACAAAGGTTTGAAGCGTCGTGACCTTTGGATATTTGGTATCCACAATGGATAGCTCAAAATCTTCTCTAGTCTTTGGATCTAGAGATTGCAGGGCTAATTCACACAACAGGTAGTCTGAAAAGTCAGGAATGTTAAGGTTTTTAAGCGAGTTGATACTCTCCATGACACGTGAGATATACTGCTGAAGAGAATCAGCGGTGGGTTTACCCGATGCCGCCTTAAACTTCAGGAATGAGTTGAGGTAAGTCATAGCAAGCTTTCGCTCATTGTCATAGACTTTGCAGAGTGCGTTCCATGCCTGTGCGAAGTTTTCAGACACTTCTTTTATGTGCTTGATTGAATCTAAAGCAGGGCCACCAAGGTAGCTTCGAAGATAATGAAAGCGCTCAGCATTGTTCAATGTTGGTTCCTCGATGATGAGCGAGGTGAAGAGCTGCTTAAATCCCGACCAATCAGTCAGTTCACCATGAAACTGCTTTATATTGATGCGTGGAAGTATGGTGCGTGATGATAGTGGAGCAGTAGATGAGTTTAGAGAAGATCTATCAGCAGGAGCTGGTTGGGACGACGCCATGATTTTCTGGTGATACCCTAAAGCCTCATAATAGGCATTTTTGACCTCACCAACAAGTGCAGTATCCTGAAGGCTAGAAAATGATGGCTCTTCTTCAGTGGTTCCACTGATTTCAATAGCATTGTCATACTGCTCACGGAAATCTTTGAAAAGCTGCTCTATACTAGCAACCATACCCCGGAACATGATACGTTCAGCTACAGTGGTCATTGCAACCATGCCTTTGTTTCTGATGGCTTTGATGTCATCGCCAGCAGCTTTGAGAAGGCGTTTACACTTAGCCAATTCACGATTAGCGGGAGGTGCCATTTTGAATTTACTACCTAGATATGTATGAAGAATAGAATTTATAAATAAACAACAAGGTTGATGATCATATAACAATGACTAGATTCGTTGATAAAGTTATAGATACTTTTAGAAAAATATATTTTGTTGATTTATTTTGTTAAATAAATATATAATAAATAGATTTGTTGATAACAATGGACTGTATTTAAATATCTCCACAGGTACTAACTCAATCCGGTTCGACTGGACCACAGAAATGTTTGATATCAGTGTAGAACACTGAATGCACTTTCAGGAATGATGAATGCTAAGAATTTTGAGAAATGGGGAAATGCAATGGTTGATAGAGTTGTGAGTCTGGTCAGTCCAGAAGAGAGTGGAGGGGGGTTGTGTGAACTCAACTCACCAAGACTACACCCAAGGTACACACTATTTCCTAGAGAATGAAAGGTTGATGAGGGAAATATATGATGAAGTGGTTGATCAGTAGCAGGAAGTACCACCACAGGTGATACTTAAAGGGTAGGTAGGTACCTACTACTGGAAGCTTGCAGGGGCAAGCTGAATAGAGGGGGGTTGGTAATGTTGGAGTGTGAAATGCACATACAAATAACTCTAGTAAGTGAAATCAAGTGTGGTACCTTATTATTTGGTGTTCCAGTGGGATGGATCCTGGCCAGGAGTCCTTGTAGGTAGGTAGCTGGAAACAGGTGGTTGATGGCTGTCTCCCTGAGTGGGAAATTCGCGGAAATACGCGTAATTTCGAGGGGAAAAGCACTTTACCGGCGCGAACAAAGCTATCACCGACGATATACAGGTGAATTTCGGTTGGATGCGCACAGATTGAACTGATATTCAAGGATTTTGAACGTCTTAACTGGAGCGTCAATGGCGGTTGAGAGGCACACACTTTTAAAACTTTCTTTGTGGAGGTTGGAAATAGAACTGATAAAGTCTGCTTCATTGGGGAGTAGAATGCAGACAATCCGCCAGAGTGCACTGGCAGCACCAGGAAATTCATGTATCCTTACGTTTCTGTGATTCTCTTGATCCATGAAGTGGTGTGTTTTGTTGATTCCAGCAGTTTAGAGACACTTGCATGACATCCACAACTCCAACTTAATTGATTAGGGAATTTATGAATTATTAGGATCAACCTGGCTTTAGATAATTGTGACAAATAAATATGAATAAAGCAGAGATGAGATGAATTTATGATGGTAACCCTGGGTGTTTTCCAAACGATGCGATCTGATTGGTTGATACACGATCGAGCTTCAAGACAAGACGACAATGGCTGTCTTTGAATTGAGCCGGGAGCTTTTCTGTTATCACAAGTTCAGAAGATTAATTTTGCCGGTTGATTTTCATGCATTTAGTGGAAAGTGAGTTGATTTCATCAAAATACGTACAATTAGTGGGTGAAACAAGTGATGGTAACAAGAAAAACAAGCAACAACGAAGTTAATATGATCATCAAACATGTATAACAACAACAGGTTAGTTGAATGTAAACAAATGCTAAAACTAAATAATTAGGTAGGAAAAGTGGCGTAAAATTCTAAAACCCAAACAACTTTGGTAATAGAATAGATTCATGAGGCTGTAATGAAAACCAGAAATGGATTGAGAAAGAGGAATGAGGGTGTTAATAAATAATTCAACAGTTACCAATGACATTTATTAATTTTATCGTTCTCAATAAACATGATGTATATATTATTAATATACTTATTGTCAAATTAGAAGACATAGTTTCACTACTTCCTGTTAAACTAAAGTAGCTATTAATTATTGTTAACTAAAGTAGGTAGGTACAAGCCTGGGAATCGTTCGAGTTCGTAACATTTATTTAAATATATAATCTATCAGTTATCACATTGTATAAAGCTGAAGCATTTAAGAATAAAAATAATACCCTAAGACGAAGCATAGTTTGTCAAACAACTTTGTTTCTTAATAGTTGTTGAAGTTTAGTGGAGGATAAATATTAAATTATATAAAATTTAAACAAATTAAACATGTTCATGTAAGTAGCTTTCGAATCACTTTCTTGAGACTTAACAAATTTGATTAATTTGAAATACTTTTTTTTGTTGTGAATTACAAAGTTTTGTAGCAGTACCTGTGTATTATGTAATCAACAGCTTTCAAACAAAAAATATTCGTTCATAAATACTTAAACTACAATTCATTATACTGCTTCCCAATCTCAATTATCCAATCGCAAAAAACAGAGCTTCCTTCATGAACTGGTGAAGGGGAGTTGAATGGGTTTAACGTTGAATAAAAAACATTTTTTATTCTCTTGAAGCTCCATTTCTTAATAAACAAAAATAAGATCTAAGCCACTATAATAGTATGTATTTCAGTGGATTCCTTACATGACAATTTCACAGTTATTATCTTCGGAAAGAGTGAATTTCTAGCTATATTGTAAGCAGTTACGGTATCAATCTGATTTAATAGCAGATTCTTAATGGCAGAGAATTATTGTCCGTTCTAAAGTTATGTAATTTTTCCGAAGTTATTGTATAAGTATTGTTTTCAGGGTGAGCGCGAGAATATGAGTTGACTGGCTGCTCACTAAACTCAATCAATTCAATTAAATTCCAAAATCAAATCAATTTAGTGTGTCGAAGAACATGATGGGTATCTGATGACCAAACTAACATCAAACAACTAAATTCGTTAATGAACATTTACTAATGCCGATAGCTAGCTAACAATGCAATTCGGTGTTCTACTCACTAATATCGGTACTAACAAATGAACTCAGTTAAATCTATCGATAAATTGGATATATTCAAACATAAAACAACTAGGTTCATCTTAACTACATTTACCTATAAATTTATTCTGATCTACGTCATTACCTATCTCTGAGCCCGGGCAAAAAATCGAGACATTTCCAAGATGAAATGTCTAGAGGAGTAATGTTTAAAATTATAATACAATATTCACGCAGGTTTTCAATCAATGATAAAGAATATAATAATAAAATTAATACCACTACAAAATATATTTATGTGATTTCACATGAATTGAAACTCATAATGGATGTAGATCATTACATTATAATTTATTTAGCAGTATACATCTAATGTCATGGAATTCTTTTCATACCATGAATGAGGTTTGTCGATTTACAAAACTATGACTTAACTGTACCTTAGTTAATACATACGTCAAAGTATTTTTATTGTTACGGTCATTGATATAAAACTATAGTGATTAATATTTCTTGAAGTACCTCTTAACATTTTTGGAAACTAATCTCTTCAAAAACCCAACGAAATTCTGTAGGTATAACGTTTTCATCACATTTCAGTAGAATAATAGGTACACTTTCACAGCTTTATGATCCATTGGAACGAGAGCCGCGTAAAATCCGCTAATTAAATTCACCGATTAAAATCGTTCGTGAAATCCATCACATTCATTCTACACAATCAAAACCACTCCCGCTTTGCAGATTAGAATAGATAGAGTTGTACTTTTTGCATCGCTGCATCATTTCCTCAAGCATGTATCGTTATTAGTTGCCAATACATCTTCTATCACTTCGATTGGTCCACTGTGACGTTAACCTAAAGCACAACGTGCTAACATCTGACAAAGCTTTGCAATTACTTACCTACTCAATAATATCATCTTGGAAGCAGCATGGGGAAAACAGATGGCATAAGACACGTAGCTTATTGACGGAACTATGTCTCTTTCTGGTTGGATATCAAGATATCTAAAGAAACAACTGAACACCATATAAACAATTTCAGTTATTTTCACACCGTACTAGACCGTCGCAATTAGATAGTTACTCCGAACAATTTTAGTTACCTAATCACATTCGCGTATTACCAATCAAGCTGAAAAAGCTAAGATTATATTTATATACTTATTATCTATGAATGATAATAATGATCTCCATGTTGATTGATGTTAGATACCTACCATTGTATATGCACAACTGTGGCTAAAAATGAAAGTACATACCTGCATAACATATTATTTTGTATGATAAGGATTTCGATTTAGAAGTTTATACTAAAGCGTTTCTGGAGAACTAAGATACAAAAGAAATTTGGACAGTTTAAATTTTCGACAACTTCACGAAAACTGAATACGGGACTCGAAAAGTCGAATAGAATGGACAAAACCGTTAATTTATGAACGAATTTTGTTCGGAGTAAATTTAGTTTCATTATACTTTACGAAAACGCAACGTTCTCGGGTAAAATGTACCTCCGCTGCACAAAAGTACGTTGGAACATTTGGAATATGTCTTACTATGTTGCCCTTCGCCTTCTTTTACGTCTCCACTTTGATTTGCTAGAAATCACCGAAGCACGACCGACACATTACGACGAACGATATGAGACACCAGACGATGTTTCACGAGGTTGCTACTCAAATGCACGGAAATTATCTTTTCTGATGAATTATCTCAACCGTTTCTGTCTTCCATCAGTTTCCGAACACAAAAACTAACTCACCGAGCAATTATCTTTATTTATCATTTGTCTTGTCATATCTTCCGTGTCGTTTCAATTTTATTTTCTTGACTCCCTACCTCCAGCCAAACTTGTATAAAACCTGGACTTATAAAGATGTTGACTCATAGCATGAAGACAGCAAGAAATTAAATCCAGGCTTGTTATGAATTTGGTGAACTAAGAACCCGGTTTATCGTTCTAATTTCAAATGTTTACCAACATGAACAAGGACAACTATTCAAAATATATATCGGCGGGATACAATACTGTTAAGGTCCAGTTGTGATTAGTTTAACACACAAAGGGTTGAAGAGGAGTAGCAGAAGGGAAGTAATTGATTTAAGATTTTGCTTTGCTTTTCGATGATATATTCGGTCGTATAGATGAAAAGATGACGTGATGTTTTTCAATGTGAAGATATAAATTACTGTTGATTCCTATTCGAATTCGGGAATGAGGATATCTGTCTTACTATAACAGGGTTTCGAAAAAAATTATGAAAATAAATACAGCTATCATTACTAAACCTAAACTTATTGGTTGATGTAAGATCAACTTAAGTGGGTTCCTACATATCTAAACAAGCAGCAGGCCGTTGAAACATTTGAAACTGAAATCCAAGAAAACAGAAATAAAACAATAAAAAATTCAAGCTAATCACATTTTCCTTCACGCCAAGTAACATATAAAAGTACGTTGTCACGAGTAGGATTGAAGAGACTGATACGAAATTGAATTTTAGTGTCTTTCATACTTGGACAATGAATATATTTCTGTCATTAAAAAAAAATCGTATAAGAAAATAATTCTTCAAAGTTGATAATGCACGATCCCTCAAAACTAAGAAAATAATCCTTCAAAGTTGATAATGCACGATCCCTCAAAAACATTCTCTTAGCTCTCCATCTATTAAAAACCTGGTACTCAACTGTTTAATTTTTCTCAGGAAAACAAAGTTGTGAAAACATAGCACCTATTGAGTTTTTATTTTCGTAGCGTTGGTAGTTTTGGAATCTTTTGCACATTTATCACCAACAAGAAAGCTTTTTCTGATCGCTTAGTTACTACTTGATGTGTTTTTTGATCTTGATATTACAGATCATAATAAGTTAGGATATTATAAAGGTTCAGGGATGTGATTCCAACTAAACTAAAGGCATAAACCATCCTGAGGTATTTGCCAGTACACTAAATTTTTACGTTAATACAAGACTCGCTACTCGGTCTTAAACCTACTATATTCGTCATCCAATCGTTTAAATCTGTGTTCCTTATGACGAATTCAAACGAATATAACTGTCTTACTTATCCAGTATGTTAGGCTTCCATATTGATGGTAACGTACATTAGCGTAGGTACTGATCGTGCTGTGAATAGAATTTGACAATTCCTGAATGTTATTTCAAGAAATTATTTATTATTTTAGTAACAGACTACTAGCTATAAGTTGCCTCTGAATGGTTTCAACGATTGATTTAGTTTCCAACTTACTAATCCCTATACTTACGTTGAGTAACTATTTCTAGTACGAGGCAAGAGGCTTAAATGTAGGTACAATGACAATGTATCCGGAAATTATTATACCCATGAAACCAAATATTCAAGAGCGTGGAAAATCTATGTCTGGGAAGAATCCATCTGACATATCAAGGTAGGTACCTACATTAATTAATCGAAGTGCAGCAAACATTAAATCAACGTTTACATACTCGAGGTATTTGTGCGTTGTATTATTATTTTATAACGATTACACTATTAATTCTCCTCCGACATTTTCACTTACTTTGGACACAAAATAATTTTCTAAAAATAAATCTTATGTATAAATCCACTAAAAAGTTATGAATGTAGGATTAGCTCTAGGGATGGGGAAAATCTACAATATAACGTAATTAAAACTATAATTTCAACCAAGTTCATAGTAAGCTTAAATTGAACTTTTACAAGTGACAGTACGGAAATTCTTTGATGAAGGTACTAAAGAAAAATAAGGCTGTTGTAGCACTGCATGAATTAGATTTGGTTGTAAAAAAATAAGCAATCCATATAAACTCTATTTTCATTAGCTTATCATTATCAATTAAAATTTTCACGGCTTATGTATTTCTAGTTTTATAAATATAGGATATTGATACTTTGTGTTTGAGCACATCTTTACCTAGTAACTTTTTTAAATTCTTCATTATTCTATTCCCAACGTTATTTTTTAAGATTCTGGTATGTAGGTACTTCACTTTTCTACACCGACTACGTTAACAAAAAAATTGCATTCTTTTTTTTTTTTTTTTTTTTTTTTTTTGGGTGAATGGGTCCTTTATCAAAATCGAATGTACAAATAATGGGACTCATGGGGATTTTCCAACCGAACTTTCCAGACATAAAAATGTGAGATATGTTGAAAGATAGGTGAATATATATAAAGATTCAGTTGTGCGACGATTATCACAAAGCACTGTCATATAACTGAATTTTAAATAAATCTTACAATTGCTAAAGGACCGCCAGTTAAAGACTGGCTTTTTGAAAATTAGAGGAGAAATTGACAGGTTTCAACACTTGTTTAAAGACGACAACGATTGTAAACATTAAAAGCAAAGGTTTCATAGTGAGTGACTCTGATCGGTTTACTAAGTTTAATATTATTTATCTATGGTTATAGCTTTAATTTTTACTCTAACGTATTACACATTTAGACATTTAACTATCTCACATTCAAGACTAACTTAATTTTATGATTTGTGATATGGCATCTTGAAATGATATTCTTGATCATTGTAACACTTGACTCTGAGGAATAATACTGATAGCTCGAAAACCAATGTATTATTTATCTCGATTAGTTCTAGTGGATATGCCTTGAAATTTGTGAATCGTACTTTGATAGACAATAGAATTGTAATTTTGTATAAATTATATAAAGAGGGAGTGGGATTCGGATTCATTCCTTGAATTACCTTTTATATGAGCAAGTTTTGTTATGCGTTCATTTTTTTCAAGTTTTTTTTTTTTTAGTTTTTGTAAATAGGAATCTATATTTAGTAAAAAAGTTACGAAAATAGTTTACTCAATAAGAAAGAGACTTACTGTGGATTATACCCTTATTATAAGTAACAGCCAAAGTACACTAAAGTTGTGGCACCATAATATTCACCTAGTGGAGTTTCATCTCTATCTAGTCAATCGCTTTGAAGGAATGAGTGCCAGTAACTTAAATCCTAACCTATTTTGACAAGAAATGTATTTTATTATTATTATTATTTTTATTTTTTATTTTTTTGTGTAGTTAGGTAACCTTTTCTTATTTTTCCATGATGTATATCACGACTTGAGATCGGGTGGTGCAGAACCAAAAACTTTCAGGTATACTGGTGAAACCGCATCGCTAACTTATTGCGCTCCTAATCTCTGAATAAATACTTATGTAACCAATTATTTTTTGATCCTGAGTATGGTAACTAAGAGCGGATCTACAATACGTGATATCAAAAAATAAAAATACTAACACATTACGGCTAGTGGACAACTGGATGTGTTTACTGTAATAAATATTACGCGTATGCGAATGGATATTTTCTCCTATCAATTCTCTTATATTATAATTTTTTTCCAAATAACGAGATTCACACATCTATGTACGTTGAAGAAATCGTTAGTGTATCACCAAACTCTAACAAGTAATTTGCTTAGCGTGTTGTAACACCACCAAAGCAATTTCATTCATGATAATCATGACTATAAGAAAGTATGTTACCATTTCGTAAATATAAAAAAATTTACCTAGCCCCTTTTTCTCAACGGTTATAACAATTTTCATAAATAGCTTCTTGGTTTATAATCAAATTATCTCCAAACTGGTTCCTTAGGGCACTATTTCTTTCACTCATTTTTTATTGATCCACAACAACATTTCTAATTTAAATAATTAGGCATACAATAAAATCTTGATTCCCAAAATAAAATGACATGAAGCGGAAATTCAGGTCCATAAACAAACCATAACATACCTTAATTACTAAGCCTTATCAACGCATTCATCTGCTGATGTAGGGAAAATACTAAATAATAGCATTTTTATTTCTTCTTTATTTAAATGATTATGCTTTGAATGGCGCTAAGTGAGCCTTTAACTCCTAATTGACCCCATACTGAGTTTCATCTAAATACACAGGGAACTTATTCTAAGACGGTACGCAGCTGTGTACTCACAATCTAAGGTATTGTCGATGCTGGAAGCACACAGAGGATTATTATTGTCAGCTACAACACAATACATCAAATACATCGGTGTTCTTATTGGGCTGGAAGAGCGAGTTGATATAACCTAATATTTGAAATCAACATAATATATATTTTTTAAAGTAAATTCATATATATCCATGTTGTTTGTGAGAAGGAAAGAGTTGTGAAAGTTTCTAGTTACTTACAGTTAGAGTGATAACCATAAGAATGTACAGACGACTTAAATTGTGTCTTTTTGAAAAAGAAACATCGAATCTGCTCGAACAAACTAATTCTATATTCAAGATTCATAAAGAATGCTTACGTAGCAAATTTGTAATAATTCGACTCTTTCCTAGACTCACTGAATCAAATTTTGTCATAATTTATTGTTCCTACTATTAGTATAACATCTATACATAGTACAGTATACATCTATAGTTATACATTAGTATAACATATAAATGTTTATCTTGTAATAACAGTAGAAAATAAAGATTCCTCATCGAATTGGAGGACACCAATAAGAACACCGCTTCTGACACTTATGCCTTAAAAGTAATGCACGTATTATTATTGTCATTTGCAGTATTCAACTTTCAGGATTGGAACCCTATAAGCTTTTTGTAACAATACGACTAAGAACTAAAATACCAAAAGTATATTCCATTTTCTATATTAATTTTGATTTCCCATACCTAATGTACTGAAATCTTGGTTATGAATTGTCTTTTTGATTTTATCCATCGTTATTATTTTCTTAAAATATCTGATTTTCTTTATGTTTCGTTATTTACCTATTATTGTTCTCGCATTATATTGTCTTAAAACTGAATAGTTGGCTACGGTTGATTGATTAGCCTTCATTGCCGATTTGTGGCCACAAGATGAAACAATGTCTGATACTAAACTTTTTTCAATTAATCTATCCTAAATTTTAGTTTGCACTGAAATATTTGTATCAATAGTATTGAATATCAAAACAGTCAATAGGTTACCATGCGTGGCGATCACACAATATTGGATAATCATACTATAGGCTTCCCGAATTTCACCAACTCACGATATGATCAGGGATAAAGGTTTTCTCGAAATTGAACCACCTGTGGCGTCAAAAGACTTCAGCTGATAAAGTTTTCTTCAAACTCACAAAATAGTTCAATATAAGTACGTGAAAGCTGTGGTTTTTTAAATTTATTTATTTTTTTATTATTATTATTTTTTTTTATAGGTATTTGTTAGTAGCTGTGATACGACTTCTACCTGCGTGTTTTATTGGATCTTTTGCTGACCGGCTTAGATATCATTCTTGTGTTAGTATCACAATGTTCGACCAGGCAAAATGAATGCAGTTAAAATTCATTTGGAAATTGCCTAGTTGTTGGTTCGTGTTTTGCAATTCATGAATTTCTTAGTCGATCCATTTTTTTCATCATTTGCGAGTCTTATTCTCCAATCAATGTCGGGAGAGACTTTTTTAATTGCTTCGTGCCCATTGCAAAATTCAAGAGTCCCATTTTTTGAAATTGTGTACACAATCCTGAACTTGAACATTAATCAGAGTACATAGACATTTGTTTTTTGATCCATTTTACATATTTGGGAACGTATGCGTAGACACCTGGTAGTCTGGGATGGGCACATTTGATGCCCCAACTTACAATGCCGCCCACGAACCAGCGATTGGAGTTGGAAGAAGTTCTGCAGAGCAAAGGACCACCGGAATCGCCCTGGTTGAAATAATAGAATTAAAAAAAAAAATAAAAAATTATTCATAATAAAAACACAAAGTGATCTAAAAAATATAATAAAAACGTAACGAGTTTTATAGCTAGGTGAATGTGTAATTAAAGACGACTCGGAGTATCTATTGCTAAACAAATATTGTTATTCAGGAGCTCGACTTAGTAGAAAAAACTGTGAAAGGGTGATTATCTTGAAAATAGAAAAATTGTGTTTTTTGATAATTTTGCGTTTGCACACACGCCGAAGCTACTTAAATCCGGGAACAATAAAATTCTTAAAATACTCGTACAATAACACCGAACCCTCACCATACCTATGCCACCCACACTGAAGAGATAACTTTGACTGCTATTGAATATTTTAGCATCTATATTAATTATTATTGTTTCAATGATTTAATGTTTGCTCATCTGCAGAGCCTGCCATTGATTTCCACCGAAACCAGATTCATAGATTTGGAGACCATCTAGGCGTCACGTAAAATCCCTGATGATTACATTGAAATTGGATTTAAATCAAGTTGATTAAAGTTCGACCCAAGGATTGGCGGACGCAAATAAATACTAAACGGCTAAACTTAATGTGAAAGGAAATTTTTATTTGAACGATTTTTCATTTTTAATCTGCCAAACTGCTCACAATGCTTTTAAAGCATTCAAGTAAAGTCAAAAGCAAGACTAAATAAATATTATTGAATGAAAAATATATTCATTTAAGAAGGGAATAAAGACCGATGGTAAGCTCGGCCTGTTGGACCTTGCAATGATTGACTAGTGTTGTGTTCACATGTAAATGAGGTTAATACTAGCCCAAATAACACATCAGGCAAATAAAAACGGTTCTGGGTGTCTACCGTCACATCATACCTTGCAATGAGAGCTATTCATTTATGTATCTTTCATCGCGCTCAAGGCGAGCTCCACTGAAATCTGTCAGACAATTCATCTATCAGGTGAGAGGAATTTGTGAGAGGTTCCTTTAGAAATAAGCTTGTTTGAATTCTGATGTTTTAATATATTATGAATATAAGAAATAGATTCAAAATCAACGTAGGATCTCTCAATATATTTCTTATATATAAGGTAGATCTATAAAACCAGAAGAAATTGTAAGAATTCGGACGGAATTGAGTTGTTTCAAAGATTTTGCAGATGAAAATGCGTAGATCCTCTGTTTGCAATGAAATTCATATGTAATGATTTCATCGGCTAAGGTACAATTTATTGAGTGGATAGGTCACGTGAGATAAGTATCTGAAGTGTATATTCATACGTGTACATCAATTATTAAATAGACGATAAGTCAAATTTATATTAACGAACCTGGCATGCATCCATTCCTCCATGCTCGTAGCCAGCACATATCATACCGTCCGTGACATTCAGTTCTCGGGGCTCTAACCACTTGTTACATAGTGACCGATTCAGTACAGGAACTTGCACTTCATTCACTTCAGCTTCATATTCAGATACTGAAATAAGATGGACATTTGATTAGGCATTAACATCAATTTCATTCAAGTCGTGCTGTCTTACGCAGTTACTCCATACCTAGTAATTACCTACTAATGATGTAAATAACATATACTAATAATAAAACTGAATCATTATACCATAGGTATTGTGAGAATGATTGTCATCAAGTTTTGTGTAAATACGATAAACCTTATCAAAGCAATGCTCCACACGATACTAAATAATAATCTATATGAGTATGAAAAAAAAAAAAGAGAAACTAATTAACAGCTAATGAGCTTCCCGTGGTGGTAACTTCATACGCCTAGATTGTCCAATCACAAATAATTGTTAAGAGTTAAGCCCAGAAGTCAAGTGATTCTACAATAAGTGTGACTACGACTAGGAATATAGAGATACGTGAATACTACCTATTGCTTCGCAATTTAAAGGAGACTCTCTAGGAGCTAACCTGCCCAAGTCATGGAATTCTCAATATTGGTCATCAGTTTAGTCTGTGTCAATTGGATATTGCTGATTCAATCTTGATGAAACTCATAGAGAGTTGTCGCTTGCCTAATCTCCAACCACTCTCAAATTTTGAACGTTATCGGGCCGTTATAGAAAGTTCAAGGTCACGCATGCGCCGAACCTATGGCGTTTGAATTTATCAGAGACCCTTTAGAAGCTAACCCACACAAGCTCTGGATATTGCATCTATCCCCGAACGGAACTCCAGAACTCGTTCTTTCTTTCGTCCGGCCATTAGTACCTACAAAAATGCTCCTAAACGGGCAGTTTTTTCCTTTTCCTTTGATTATTTGTCCGATAGTGTCTTGGCATTTTCTTCCACATTTCACGCAGATTTTCGCTGATTTCTCCGGCAAGGCAGTATCATTCGGCAATTTCGACGGCATCATCGTGGCCTAAGGGTCCTGAAACGTAACTTTGTTACTGACATACAAGTGCTCTCGGTCAAATTTTTATTTGGCAGTGTATTGAAGATCGAGCGCTCGGGCAAAAAACGAATATTAAAAGAGGCTGCCAGACCCCTCCAGCCCATGGTTTGGGTGGGTTTAGAAAATTCTAAAATCACTTATGCCCCCTTTCGGAAAATTTCAAAAAAGATCCCCCCACTCGTAGACAGCCTCCCCCCCCCCCCCCCCCTTCAGCCATTTGGCCGTGCATAGCGTGGTCAAACAAACAGACAGCGTTTCATTCTTATAAATAGTATAGATTTCCTTATGTTTAGTAGGAGTTGTGGTGAAGCATATAGATATCTATAATTTTCCAATTTACAAGTTGAAATTTAGCTAACGCTAGTCATTAAGAGGTAACAAAACTCGTGATTGCAAAATAACTTACAATTACTATCTTCTTTCTTTCCCCAACCGATTACAGTACAGTTAGTTCCAGGCTCCAGAACATATTCTGATTCAGGTAAGCAGACAGGCCGTAAATGTTCATGAAATGTGACTTTGTTTTGCAGCTGCAATAAACCAAATTTTGATGATGCCACAGTTTGTCAACAGTATAGATATCGACAGAATAGATAGTACAGTATAGATAGTACAGTTGATATCGATGCAACCTGGAAATAATATCTGGCAACAAATTTAGAACCCACCTGAAATAGTGCAACGTCGTTATCATGGGCTATGCCGATGTTATATTGAGGGTGCGGTACGACTCGTTTAACTTTGGCTTTCTGTCCGAAAAAGGAGTGAGAATGTCTCCTAGTTATTCCAAGTTGGATAGTCCACCCTGATGTGTCTCCATGACTGAAACTGAAATGATCATAATTGAACAAACCTACTGATTTTTCCATAGTGACGGATGTAGATGCAGATTGTGGGAACCGGTTACACCCTGCACATGATTTTCATCGTCCAACAATCACCCCACAAGAGTAAACCACGAAAGTTACTGCGGAATGCCAATCCCGTAACTGTGGTTATTATGAATATGAATATTATATCGATTTGGTCTTTTTTCGCCAAATCAAAACTACTTCGGATAATGTAATTATACAATAATCAGAAAACGTTACACACAGTATTTTGATTAAAACTAAACCAGTGACCAAATCTAAAATATGTAAATCTTACTTTCCGACGCAATGAGAAGCTGTTAGAACCCATTGGTCGGATATTAGAACTCCTGCGCAATAGAAAATTTGCTCTGGTCCTCCAAGAAGCGCCGCTAAAAATGGCCAATCCCCGGGAGGTGAAGGTCTGCCACCGATGATTCTAGTTTGTGCTTGGCTCTTAACAACTCTCCGAACACCACATTCTGCAACAAATGACAAATATGACGGAAATATATATATATATATATATATATATATATATATATATATCAATGCCTGAATACCTATACCTATACTAAGCTGAAAAAACAATGCTTCTGCTACCTTTAGGTAGACTCGGAAGCAAAAAAAAGTCTGCCATGTTGAGTGGGGATTATTGGTAGTACCTTCATCTTTTGTAAAATGGATCGGTTGAAGAACAAAGTAGGTACGAACAAAGTGAATGATTGAATGAAAATAGAACAGTAAGGCATGTGTAGCCATGTTGTAATTCTAAATAGAGCTATAATTAATTTTTGCGCATTCGCATACTGTACTATAAATTCAATGTCATTCATTAAAGTATACAGGGTGTATCAGACACGATTCGCCAAAGTTCAGGGATCGGTTTTACAACTAATTTGCAACAAAAAGTGCCTTAGGTATTTTATTTCTAACTTGATAAAGGCAGTAGATGCCCAGTAAGTACAACCGAGCGTTACCTATCTATTGGCACAGCGGTAACGTTGAGTTGGATAGCCCTGATTTCCTGGTAGTCCACCTCATACACACCCAGTCTATGTCATAAACGTACTACGTAGGTCGAATAGTCTGTCTCAAATCTTGTGGTAGCATTGCTTTAGGTGTTGGGATTGCTTGGAGATTGACCCTTCTTGATTGTTTGAACCCTTTGTAACCCCCCCCCCCCCCCCACGCTCCGACCGATATAGCAACTAGAAAGCCTCATTTCCCCTTTCAACCCAACTTACATGCGTGGTGGTAGTGTTGGGGTCTTAATATCCATCGCCACCATCATATTGTGTATGGCAATTCATTTCTTGGCAGCTCTTTCACTCTTCCCATGGCAATTAGCTTTTCTAAACAATTGAGAGAACCAGGCCTCTTTCCCCTCTTGATGAGGGCGGTAGCGCTCACATGATATGCGATTTGGTTCAAAATCGGAGCATTCGTAACATTCCACGGCAGTGGCTTTGCTTTATTTAGCAAATCCTGTCGAAGTACATAATCTTATCTAGTACCAGCACCCTTACTAACAGTACTCACCAATGTTTTTACAAGATAGCTCAACGATGTGGTAGGTATCAGTCCTCTGACATGATCTTATTTCCTTGAAGAGATTCGTCTTCTTCCGCCGATAGTAACGTGTGTCTTTAGTTGTAGACACAGTCCCAGTGTTGCCTTTCACCGCTAAGAAGCTGTCATTCAACTCCCTGTTTCAACAAAACATAAATATTTAACAATTTAATACTTTGTTTCATACGGTAATTATAATAATGTTCCGAGTACTTCTCAAGAAGGACCAGCATATTGTATTTTATACTGATAATCAAGTTGGTGAGAAGTGTTTGATATTTTGACCAATGAAATTTAAGTGATCCTAAATGAAGACCAAGGGTAGAATGACTTTGGCTACTTGTTGCGAAAATTAATAAGCAAAGGACGGATTCCGTTATTTCGTCTCTCGGTATCCCAGAGAATCACCCTAAAAAATTTCCACTTTCTTGGGTGAACAAGATAGAATTTAGCTCAATTTGCTGATTAGGCTTAAGCCCGTTATTTCATTCCTCTCTGGATATTACAGAAAGATTCGATCCGATCGCGCCGTCGTCTTCCTCGTAGAAAAACCTACGAAACCGGTATTTTTCCGGAATTTTCAACGGCCGTTTAGAGGGGTACAGGAAGCGGGGAAGTCCAAAAAGCGCACATTAACCGTTACTTCGACCCCCCTCCCGCCCTACGGCCCATGGTTTGGGTGGGATTAGAAAATTTTAAATTCGCTTATGCCCCCTTTCGGAAAATCCCAAGAAGATCCCCCCACTCGTACACTCCCCCCACTCAGCCGTTTGGCCGTGCATAGACACGACAGAGGGGTGGGTTTGGGGGGATCTTACGGGACGGACACCTTAAAACCAAATAACCCTCCGTAAAAACACATTCTGTGTTTTAAAAAAACGTCTGCCGACCTGGGTGGGCAGTATCACATCATCACATATTGTAACATGGGCTGTAGGTCTCGATAGTGTCCCAATATATCACATCGCATCCATAAATCCCACCCCAAGCGAGCGAAGCGAGCAACATTCCCTACACACTTTGGATTTCAACGATGTTTTTCCTACGGACTTGGGATGGACTATACCTCATCGCATCTATACATTCCACAAAGAGCGTGCAAAGGTAGCGACAACTCGCCTCAAACGAGTAAAACGAGCAACATACCCTACACACGTTAAACCTACCCTTAATGTTCTACTGTTTCCAATCATTCTACAAGTCCCACTCGACATTAAAAGACCATCGCATCTATACAGCCACACCAAGCGAGCGAAGCGAGCAAAATCCTCTACATGCTTCCATTGTAATATAGGTACGGAGCGGCTAGTTATAAGAATGAAACTCCGTTTGTTTGTTTGTCGGTCGTCTCTATGCACGGTCAAACGGCTGAGTGGGGGGAGTTTACGAGTGGAGGTATCTTCTTGGATTTCCCGGGGATAGTGTATAAGCGATTTTAAAATTTTCTAATCCCACCCGATCCATGGACTGGTTGGCTGGAGGGGGGTGGGAGGCTCTTTTAATCCGCGATTTTTCCCTGAGCGTCCGATCTTCTATCCGCTACCACATCAAAATTTGATCGAAAATACTTCGTATGTCATCAACAAAGTTACGTTTCAGGACCCATAGAACACGTTGGTGCCGTCAAAATTGCTGAAAGATGCTCCTTTGATTGAGATAAAAATCCCTCTCTAGCGCCAAAAAATCAAGCTTCCCAAATGAAAGGATGAGATGGGAATGAAGATGTGATTTTCAGCACATTAAATTGTTAAAATTTCAAAAACATGCATCAAAAATCGCTAAAAATGGATAAAAACGGCGAAATTTTTACATTTATAATTTTTAGCAGGATTTCAGTCAAAGCAAAAGTATCAGTATTACACATTTTTACACATTTAACATTTTGATTGTTGGCCACGCACTTCGCAGTAGTTAACATAATATGAATGGATAAATCGAGAGCTTTCGAACGAATGGTGAACGAATTTTGTGGGATGAAAAACGACGAAGTACCATTTCCCTAGCAACGTCTCGGTTGTAAGCGGAAATCATCAGAAATGAGCATATTTCGTTACGTAACGTAACGTGACATAACGAAAATTTGGTTGTGTGCCATAGCAAAGACATGAAATGTCAAAAGACGAAACGCTTGCATACGAGTCTGCAACACATTGGAACATTTCATGTCTTCAGTTGCAGACGCGTAGGTATGTGTAGCAGACTCGTATGCAATCAGAAATTAACAAGCGGTTGCAATCATGTTCACAATATCAATTATTGATAATGATCACCTGTGTGTAAACAATAATTCAAATAACCATGCTCATAACTGTGATTGTTGGCCACGCACTTCGCAGTAGTTAACATAATATGATTGAATAAATCGAGAGCTTTCGAACGAATTTCTAAACAAATATTGCTGAAAAACTTTTTAAATTTTATCAATATTTGTTGAAAAATCTTTATAATCTGCAAAAAAAAAAAAAAAAAAAAATCTAAAATCCAAAATCGTTGAATTCTATTTAGTATGAGATGCCAGTTTCGTTTTGCCATAAAATTGGTTTTTACCAATTTCTTTGTACTCAAATTTCTCTAATTTCTATACAATTGACCATATTATTATATATACGAAAGGAAATCTAGGAAAATTCGTTCGTCGACGACCATGCTGAAGGACTGGTACTTTTTTACCCATACTGATTGCTTATTCCAGTATGACAAAAAAAAAAAAAGAAAAAAAAAAAGAGATTTGAGAGTCTCTTACCTGTAACCTAAAGATGTACAGATGGCTTTTGGACTTTCTGGTCCCCAGTTCTTCATGTCTTTCACACAAGCGGGTCTCCAGCTTTGAAGGTCTGGTTGAAATACTTCCAACTTTCCATATCCATCGTCACCCATTCTATCACTCAACCTCACTGTAAGAAAAACATTATAATCACGATCATCCATAGTTTAATGATGAGTTACTCTTCAAAGGTAATTCATTACTTACAGCAATTTCTTTCGTCCCTTCCCCATGGACAGTTGACTTCTCCATCGCACATATGGGATTTAGATATACATACACTGTTCCCACAATGTATTTGATCTAGAAAAGAAGTAAAAATTACATCCCCCTTCTATCTCCAACCACTGACACTCATATTCAAGCAGGTAATGTTATTTTGTTCATATATTAATTTAAGTTTATTAGATTATGATCTCACCAGGTGGACAATTTTTGCAGTTCTTCTCATCCGCGTGGTCTTCGCAGTCTGGGTGGCCATCGCATTGCCAATCTTTGGGAATACAGCGTTTCACGTCACATTGGAATCCGCCAACGCAGGCTACAATGCAGTAAAAACGTTGGCAATGAATTTGATTTCATCATTCCCCACACTAATTATTTTTCAATTTTATTGCAACAGTGTTACCTGCAAATGCACTGGCTTACCCTTTATAACAACTACTTAATAATTTTGATGAAATTTTCATTTTGGAACAAGTTGGGGAAGTAATGTGAAGTTTCGAACTAAACATATTTCTCTTTTTCCGAGTTAGCTAATAATTTATTATATTATTTCGAAACTGGAAAATTACTCCAAAACAGTTTTATTTATTGGTTTATTATTTTCAGTAATGAACCATTGTAATCGAACAAGAAATGTTAACCCCCCCCCCACGAACGCGTTTCACCGAAGCTCATTTCACCTGATATAATTCCTTATAACTCTTGTGACCTACAGATGGATTAGTGAAGCATAGGAATACGATTTATTTTATATAATTTATTTTCAGTTGGTGACATAACATCTATTAATATAGATGCATATTGATGGCAAAGTGATACCACAGAATTGCGTAACGCAAATCGGTGAAGGAGGTAAAACCCGTGGTTATGATTTTTTCTTAATCAACCTCCTTTAAGATGAACGATGAACTAAGGCGCACTGATCAGGTAAGGGGACCAATGAGGCTAATTTATTTCATAATCGACCTATGGTGGTGAACTTTGAAAATACCGCCTTTGAAATACCTTGAAAGCAATGTAACGGGGTATGGAGGACCTCTTACCAGCTGAACTACATAAATATGTCGTATCGGTAGATTTAATGAGCAATAAACAGACATAGTTTTAATTAAATAGGTACACAGTCCACGCAACTCTTCTACCAAGTGGAAAGATGACTTTGTCACTAAGGTTTTGTTTATCAACAATTAATAAAAAGCGAATAATTGGGGGGTCTTGGTGCTGTTTTATTTGTTTATTATTTCAATAATGATCCTTTATAATTGACCAAGCAAGTTTTTTTCTTAACCGCCCTCGAAATTTGTTGGCTTTATAAACTAGGACGGTCTTAGCATCATCTGAAATACGTAAATTATTATACTCTCCCCACGAAATCGAGTTTGTTATAACTGTTGTCAACCGGAGATGGAATAATGAAGCGTCGGTAGGAGATAAATATAATTAATTTTCAGTGGGTGGGTACCTAAATCAGAGAGGCTTGTTAAGTGGAGATGTTTTACCTAATTGTACTATAATTCTATCTCAATAGATGCCAACATTTACATAGGCATATTGATGACAAAGTCATCATTTCGCCCGACCACCATGGAATTGCGTTACGCCAATCGGTTACGAAGATGAGACCCGTGTGTCTAATTTTTTTCTTAATCAACCTTCGGTGCTGGAAATCGAAATGGAGCTCCTTTGAAAGATCTAGAACACAATTACAATCTATGAATGGGCTCTGATCTGCTGAGGGATCTCTTAGGCTGTTTTTTTTTTTTTTTTTTTTTCCTTAATTGACCAACATTGCTCCAATTTAATTTGAAGTTCCTTTATGACACCTAGAAAACAATTATGAGGTACTGAAAATCACTGATCTGCTGGGGAGTCAATGAAGCTAATTCCTTTCCTAAACAACCAAGGATCATGAAATTTGAAATAGAGCGACCTTGAAAATAATGTTGCGAGGGGGGGGACCACTTATTAGCAGAGCGTCTCCGGAAGGTGATTTATTTTCTGATTGACTTACCGAACAATACTAATAGATTGAGTTTAATAGATTTAATAGTATGCAGGAAACCAACAAGTTTCATATCAGTATGATTCATGTCCAAAATTTGGGGGTCCTGGAGTTGTGGAGTGGCGAAACCTTTTGCGAGATGCAAGACGTCGAGTTAGGATAATGTACTAAAGACTGGGTTTAGTAATGATAGACCATTGATCTGCTTAGAAGAGCTATCTACACAGAAACAATGAACAATTATGTAATAATATGCATCGTTTTAAAGATGCAATCGATAGGATTGGAACCTACTTAAATCAAGAAAGTATTACCTGGTTTCTCAGCTCGCCTCTCGGATTCTTCGAATTCTGAATGGCCAATACAAACATCAGGGTCAGGAGACTCAGGAAAAAGTTCACAGTCAAGGTAGTCGGGCAAAGACAATCCGAAGACGTCCAAGAAAAAACCACACCTTCTCTTAGTCTCTGTATAATAACAATGTTATTCATTATTATGACGAAAACTGACCAATTTAATTGATAGAGTAGTAAGATTAAGATTTTGATCTGTAGTCAGATACAGTTTAGAAATTATCATACCAGTACAAAGATTCTTGCACGGCCTCACTAACTGTCCTTCAGGTCCGCACTTTGGCACGAAAACCGAGCACAGGAATAATGCAGCCAATTCATAACATCTTACGTCTACCACAGCTTCGTAAACTTCCAGCTCCTGAGACAGAACAGCAATGAATGTAGAAAAAAGCAATAGGCATAATCAAGACAACAACTACCTAGTATGTTGCAAACAGAATAATAATAATAAATAATAATAAAAATAAAAACAGGAACTACATAACTGATTATACTCGTATATGTATCATAACCAACTATGAATAGTTTGTCTTGGCGGAACATATATTATTTTTTACTAAATATTATTTTCATTATTTTTTTAATCAGAAGCAGAACTTATTAGCGAATAGTGGAGCGTCAAGCATCTGCAAGAACTGATTCAACATGACTACTATAATGAAAATATTGGTGTGGTATTCTTCCAGCACAACATTGATTTTTTAAAATTTTTTTTTAAACCTATGAATTTTGGTGGAAGGCTAATTTATTCTCACTAGAATCCGTGAGAATTTCATCAAAATAGGAAGACAAGTGTTGAGGCTTTGCTCGTTATAAAAATCTCAACTAGGCTCATACACAGAGATTACATTTATTCCGGCAGCTAGGCAACTCTTATAGGACGTTCCTCCACGGAGGATCACGAATTAACGCAGAGCTAATCCAGTTATCGCCCTGCTGGTTTTGAAGGAAAAATTCCCCCAACTCTGGATTCCCTTTCAGCCCCCTGTGGTGAAACGGGTCTTTAGGACACCACCATCGATATACCGATATATCGATGGGTACCATCCAGAACCCTAACCGTGCGGCTCCTGGAAATTCCATTCAATGGGCAACTTTCGTGTGTTGGAATTTCTCATTTTTGATCCAAGAATTTTATTCTGCGCCAGACTGCAAATTATCAGCTCAAAAACTTCAAACGGTTTGGGCAGAAAATCGATAGAAAGTGGTCTGTGTTGACCACTTTCACACATGGTTGAGGTCCCCACTCCATTTCTTTACATCGCTGTTTTTGCCACTTCCTATCATCTGATATCCTTCATATTTCACCAAAACTGAAGTAGCTTCAATCGCTTACTCAAATAAAGACTATAGAAGTAATGCTTTTTTTAAAACAATTGCAGAATTAATTGTATGCACGTATCCAGCGGTTGATTCCTTGAGAATTTCATAGGGAGCCAGGGCCCAGCCTGTAAAATGTTTATGAGACCAGCTGGAGAACCCATTGCTGTAGATCTATTTTCTTCGAACCTTCTCTAAATTATTACAACTTTTCGAACTTAAAGCTCGAATCAAAAATAAAATAAACTCTTACGTTCGATGCATCGCGTTGGTTGAAATGCCCGATGTAGTTGGGAAACATGGTGTAGTTGTAAGGAACCCGGTGGTGTAGACAGAACGGAACAATGACCGGCAAGCACAGACCTAGAACAGAAACATGCATAATGAATAGGACGTGGGTAATAATTAGCTGTATGAGTTACTTGTTTAAACTTCAAGTAGAAACAGCAGTTCACCGTTCTCTGTTATTCAGTGCAATACACCAGTGTAATTAAAAACAGGCCGCTGGTACTTTCTCTCTTATGAGAGAAGAGGTATGAGCATTGAAAATGTCTCAGTAATTCATCATAACAACACCTAACTTGTTTATAGGTTGCTTAGTAATTTCATTGCTAGTATACACAATCATAACAACACCTAACTTGTTTATAGGTTGCGTGACGTTTTTTCTTTGCGTTACAAAATTTCCGGTTGACCCGTCGACTAAGACATTTTCAATGTCAAAAGGCCTTTCCACGAGAAGCGAAAAGTTTGTAAACATTAATTGATAGTTGTGGTGGAATATCCAAGTACATAGGTACATGGTTATACTTTTTTAGGAGGAAGATAGTTGTTTTCAGGTCAATTTCATAAAAATAATTACTAGGTATTACAAAGGGTCAAATGTAGTAATTTTGACTTATCATTTTCAATAATGAATCTGCAATTATTGACCGAGAAAATGTTTTATAATTGATTTGGGATTTGCCATCGAAAAGGAAGAGGGTGAAGGGGCATTTGCCGATCCTAACAAACGCTATCCAAGGTACCATTCTTGAAATAACACAAAACGGGAAATGAACGTACAATTTCATAATTCTGAGCTAATTATAATTCTATTAATGTAGGTTTACTTGATTGGTTGGAGTTTGTAAGAAGTGGGGAAGAGGGCATATTTCCTCCAGTCAACGATCAACTTCACTAGCGAGAAAAAAATAGTAGAACCGCTGATAGTTGTAAACGCACACAGAAGTAATTTATTGTGATCCTCGTTTCACCCTACTTTGCAGCATTAACCGTAAGTGTATTGGCATGAGGCTAATAAGTTTTGTAGCTGATACAAGAAGGAGACTTGATATGATGTTCTGAAAATTACTTGCTCTTATTGCTTAACTTATGTTTTATTGCTAGAGGAAGTCAGATGAGGTTGTCCCAATACTGTTCTTCCAACTCTAACTAATCAATCGAATTGAATACAACAAATAATAATGAAATTTAAGTACTTAAAATTTTCAGCACATTTTTGTGCATACATTTTTTAAGTTTCTAGTTCATTGTGGATAAACTTTTATTGACTAAAATCCTGCCAAAAAATAAATAAATTTAACGATTTTTAGCCACTTATAGTGACTTTTTGAAACTGAGCAATTTTTTGTGAAAAATGCTGACCAATAAACCCATCTTCCCATTTAGAAAGCTTGATGCTTTTATATCTAAATATGTAGGTATATACTACTAAAATAAAAAATATTTGTTATAATCTGCGATTTGTCTCAAATGTGTCAAAACGGATTTTATTGAGGACAATTTTCGAAAATATTGATTTCGAAATTAGTGGACTCATTTCAATAGCCATACTTTACGAAAATCTGCTAATAGCTCTCGAGTATATCCGTGCGTTAGATCTATAAATACAAAATAGGGGCCGAACTTGGCCTCAAATCTAGAAGACAGCTACCTACCATGCTGTCATTGCTACCACTTTTGTCATTTATGAAAAAAATAAAATAAATAAATGAGAAAGATACAAAGGAACCAAAATTCTAGTAATCTCATTTAATCGATAAAGGGACTTGAAAGGCCTTTTAATAACTTTCGTCTTTTCAATTTCCTTCCACTTTCAAACCTCTCAAAATAAAATTTCCGATTCAATTTCCGATAGTCTACCCTGCTGTTCCCAGCCGGCCGCCCCTTTTCCATTATATTCCTCCTATTTGAACGAGGTGACAACTTAATTGGCTGTTGAGGCTAGTATTCATTTGAGAATTTCACTTTAGAGTTTTCTCAAGTCATTCCATAGTTTTTTTGTTCGCACCTGCTATTCTATTCATGGATGCAGATGGTGAAAATCCCATTCACAGTCGTATTCAAAGGTAAATTAATATATTGGGGACTTGACTTAGGTTTGATTTCGTGGCGTGAGTTTACTTAACTGTTTTTCCCCTCATCTTTTATTTTTTCGAATTTTTTAGCATTCTGAAATGATGTATGAAGTTCGCAATTTTCTTTTTCTTTGAAATTTCCATATCTTTACCATGGCCCCCCTTGGTGTGGAATTATAGTAATTTGCGTCATACAAAGCGTAATGAAAAAACATAACGGAAAAGCTGAAAATTATGTTTGAAAATTAGGTATACATTAAACCTCTAAAAATGACAACAACAAAATCGTTCATAATGTCAAGCCTCGGTGTTTTTATCCGTTTCAAAATGCCCCTCCCCTTCTCTCTGTACTTTTCCAATTCACATTTCACAAATTAATATTGTAGGTTAAAAAACTAAAATTTAGTTTTATATTTAATATTTGCTGGATTTAAATGAATGACTTCTAATCTTAGTGTTTTGTCTCTCCTGACATGTTTCGTAGATTTTAATGGATCTTTTATAATCATAGGATTTTACCTCATTTGTTATAAATGACCATGCACATTGAGAAATGATTGAATAAAATATCTGCGGTACTCGGATTACTTCACGAGGCGCGTGCAGTTGAGATAATATATATACCAGTTATCGCCAAAGGTTATCTATTCTGCTCTTTATTTTAAACTAGGATTGCATTATTCTGAAAGTGTCGTTAGTTTATCGGGGAACGTCATGGGGCTTCTAACAAACATTACTATATTTATTGTCTTCCTCTCCTCAGAATGTGTTTTCTCAAAAGTCCTTACGGCATGTGAACTCGCTTTGGAACTTGGCAAACCAGAACATAATGTATCAATCTGGCAGATACCGACATGGGTATGTATTGCTCATCACGCCTCAGGCTACGATACAACGTATAATGACGGTGTGCATTATGGTATTTTTCGGATATGGGGTCATCATTGGTGTAAAGAGTGCGGGATTAGTTGTGACGAACTCACAGATGATGATTTGACGGACGACATCAAGTGTGTTGTCCACAAAGTTTACCGGTCCCACAGTAGACACGGTCACAGCAACGGTTTTGAGGCTTGGGGTCACTTCTACGAGTATTGTCACAGACCTTGGATGGATTTGAGCGACTCGGAGTGCAGTCCCGAATTCCAAATATCACCAATAAATTCTAAGACGAATCGCAAGAACAAACCATCTGACCATTGGAGTAACTATGAATATGATGATGAATCTACTCCAACCGACTTCACAGAAAACCCACCGGAAACTACGACGGAGTCCGAGCCAAAATACAAGACCAATCGACAGGGTCATAATATATTATTGACAGATGCCAGTCTTTTGATACTTGTGTTATTTTGTATACTAGTGAGTGCAACTGTGATCGAGATATTTCGAAGAAGCGGATTACCTATATCGCGCATATGTGCCAGGTAGAGAATGATTTTCACACCAGCTTATATGCCATCAATGTTCAGGTTCCTTAATGATCATCTCATGCGTTACAAATATAAAACTGCACCAATAAATGTATTCATATGGATGAGATAATAAATTATTTATCTACTACATGGACGTATAATCCCCCCCCACCGGAACTTCTTGATCGCCGAGAGCCTTGAAATTTTGCATGAATTTTATTGAAGGGTATAATCATGCGCTATAAAAAAATGTTGGTTTTTTAAAATTTTATTGCTTAGGTATATTTTTAAACATTACAATTGTGAGAATATAGTCTTATAGTAGGATGAAGCCTAATTAACATGAAGCTTGTTTTAGGAACAGTTCAACCTGGAAAAATGCGCTATGAGCAGTTCCTTTTTACATTCGAAATTTCAGGGAGTTACGGGTGCGTTGTAGTTCCGGAAAAAATTGCATTTGAGCGTCATTTCCGAGTGATAAACGTAATGAACGAGTCATTGCTACATAGCACAACAGTCACAGTACATTGTTCATAGAATGTAACCTTTTTATTACACATTATACATTAGGTACGTATACCTTCCAGCACTGTTGCCTATACGTGGTGTTTCCTGGGTATTTTGATAATGAAACATTAGGCTGAGGTGTAATTACCATGAACGTCCGTGACAAATGAAAGAGAGAGCACACATACACACACCGTGGACACATAATTACATTGACAAGAAAATGTCTGAATAAATACATGAACTACATTAGATATTCATAATGATAAATAATTTATAATTTCCTACGAAATATTTCTGTTACGGCACGAATAAATTTTCATTTTTATCCATTATAACTTTGATCTGTCAATAAAATCGTGGTGCAAGATTTGGAAATTGACGAATTGACATTGTCACCTACGCATAGGTTTGTGCTGAAATACTGCGATGATTATCACCTACGCATAGGTTTGTGCTGAAATACTGCGATGATCCTTATAATTCAATTTGGATCTAGTGGGGTCCGTAAGGTTATGAGCTACTAGGACACCGAATTACATTGTGGAGAAAACTCACTTGAAACGAATGAATTATACTTCATGATCTTAAGGGGTTTTGAAGCCTATAGTGGAATTTTAAATTGTAAATTCTCTTAGTTTATGAATAAATATAATTTACCAAGAAACAACGTTGCTTTTCTCAGGTAAACAGTTCGTTTTGTCAGTATTCAGTAGGTAAATTACGTTGAGCGGTAAGGATGTATCTGAGTGTCATTTTACTCGTAATTATTATGATTACATACTACCGGTGTTATGATTGAAAAATCACCAAAATCAGCAAAACTAGTCATCATAGAAAAAGTGTGGGTGGTGTAAAACCAGAACTAATTACCAAAGGATCCAACTTTTAATAATACTATTATTAGAAATTGGATTCTTTGATAATTAGGTAATAATATTATTATTAAAAATTGGATTCTTTGGTAATGAGGTCTGGTTTTACACCATCCACACTTTCCCAAGTTTTGCTGATTTTGGTGATTTTTCAATGTTTCGGTGAAAAGTTGCATTACACAGGGGGGTCCCGCCCAGGCGGGATCAACCCGCTGCCATAGTTTGTTGGCAAAATTTGGAAAACTCATAGAAAGTCATCAACATAGCTAAGGTTGGTGTTTGTATCATGAGAAATCAATGTACTTTCATTTAAAATATATAACAAACTTGTTAGTGTCCCACATTCTTTAAAAAAAACTATATTGTAAATGATTACTCACCTGGCGCAGGATTGAAATCAATGATGGGTTTAACGGTTGCAGTTACTGTCCTGTTCACGTAACGAATAGTAGTAGGGTAAGCTGAAAGCACCAAGATACTTGGATTACAAATCTTGCACATTCGCATGGTAGATGTCAGTAAAGTTAAGTAAGCTCAGGATTCTCTTGCGAGTTATTGACAATACTTCAATATGAGAAATTTATTGAGTATCACCTTTAAAGTACAGAGCTAAACCGCCAGCTATAGCAAAGATAGCCAGAGCATTGACGAGTACTTGGACGAATTGGAATTTCAATCTTCCACTGGTGATATAGTGGTTGGACGGTCGTCTCATATCACGAATTATCTGCTTCAATGGCACACAGAAGAAACGACATTCATTAAAATTTAACTGAGGGAATCACCCCTTTAATCTCCCATCAATAACTTCCATATTTTGTTACAGTAAAATAAAATCTTAAGTACTTATCATCACGTATAACCCTTCGATACAAACCAAAGAAAGTGGTGTACGAAGTTTTTAACACTAACTGCAAAAATTAGGTAATAGCACCAATCCAACCATTGGATTGTTCAATCGTTCTATACACGAACGAAATATTTTACTCGCGAATTGTTAATAAGTAGGAACGTTTGAAGTTAAGTCATAGAAAAATGAGACATCAATGAAAATCCATTATAATTGCCGGAGTAAGTACAATGTGATAGCTTGCAACTGCAAGAATTATCATGAGATATTATAAAAATGATTTAGAATAGAGTAAAATAAAGTATTATTGAGCAATTAAGTAAATGTAAGCTACGTTCATCATTCAAGAAACGCTGCTGACCGTAAAAATTGTGTCTTTGAGGGACAGGTGGGATGCGATTACAGAGTTTGAAACAACCAAGGTCAAATGAGTATGGCCCATATTCTCGTGACGTCACGCCTGGAGTAGGTTCGCGTTTCATCCAAAGTCGGCCATGATACCGCCCTACGTCAATGAATCGCTACTCAACCAACCTATTTCTCACAAGAAGTTTGCCGTCTCACGTCAACATAATTCGTGGTTATAAGTCCATTTTTCAACAGTTTTGTTTTGAAAAAGTATAATAATATTGTAGCAATACAAAGTTTCAATTCGACTAAATGTTATAATAATCATGCCTGCCAGCGCAATAATTGATTGTAGATTGCTGTCAACAATACCAATCTATCGTGAACGAGTTTTTATTTGGACTAGGAGCCTACTAACCATAGTAGTTAATCAGTGTCAGAAAACTAAAGAACTTCATTCGTTTAGGCTTTGAGAATAATTAACCTGAAAAATAGTAAAGAAAAGATGATTGAAAATTCCTCAGGTGTCTGTACTGCTGTGTAGGTACCTAGCCATTGCTCAGGTAGCTTCAGCAGCGTTTAATTATAAGTTTGTAGTACTATGCTTAACTGAGGAAGCTTTACTTGTTATATTGAATGAATAAAAGGAGAGATTTGATAGTTTGTCAAAATAAACAAGGCAGGTTGTTTCTACACCAAGAAACGAAACTACTTAGGTAGTTACGTACGTCCTACCAGATTTGCTGTTGGTTTAAAGTGCCTAAACAAAGTAGGTGGGTCGTTGCTTTGTCGACGAATACAACCGCTGATTAGCAAGTTTGTCAAATATCGAATCAGGAAATATGCAACATGAATTAAAAACCAGCTGCAAGGAAAAAACCTTCAAATGCATTCCTCTGAAGGTAAGATTTCATAAAGACGGCATTGGCAGTGCAGTGTTTTGCAGTTACGCAAATTTTATGGACAAAAAAGGTAATTAGGTACCTACTTTCGTTTTGATCAATGAAGTACCTACATGAACAAGTAATAATATACGGAAAGTATGTAGGTATACCTTACCTCTAGGTACTTACCTTTCCACATGTGATACAACTTACTATTCCCACCTAACAGAGCTCTCATAACACATCCTTTCACTAGACCACTTTCACAGTACCTACTCTAAAAATTTTTAGTTTCAATTGATTGAAAAACAGTTCTAAAACTAGTTAGGTAATCCATAACATCTTCGCGGCTGATGTCTGGATCATCTAGAACACTTGTATGTCAACTCCCCAAAACACATTTCATATGGATCTCTACCCCACAGATTAAATCTTGCATTCGTAGCGTTTGAGGTCAACACCTGATAATAACTTGATGTAATTTGTGTACAATTTATCACCTTGCATATTACAAATAATGAAAATATTGACTCGGAACTAGGTGAGTCTATGTTATGCTGTTGTCCAGCTGTGACTACAAATGGGGGCATTTTCGCATATGTTTACTCGTCACCATGACAACAAGGTGAAATAACTTCGATTTCGCTTGCCTCGATGTAAAGATGCGCTGGTGTCCAAGTCTCGAGAATATCATCCATATGATAGGATATGAATGATAGGATTATTCTATTGGCTTTATGCTAATTTCTTTGTTGATCAGACTATCATGCAGAAAATTGGAGTTGGATTCTCACTGACGTAGAAAACCCACTTTACCACTTTGATACCACTTCACCAGAATCAAGTTTAAGTACCGATTTTAATTATTAATAGACCGATGATGCTGACATTTGAATTGTAGACACTCTGGGATAAGTCATATTTTGCCTTTTTACTGACTCTTTTAGAGACGTTGTTATTATATTTGATTACACACACAAAGCCATGCTTCCGTCAGTGAAAAAGTTTTTTTTCGTAATAATAATGGAAGAAAATAATCTAGGGATGCTAAATGATATTCGGTTAACAATACCTCACTCAGATTTCAGTACGATTTTGATCCATTGAAATTTTCCACGATAATTCAATCACATCATTACTAGAGAACGCAGCTGAACTGTGTCAGGAGATAGTTACCTTTAACATTGTAATTATTTTTATTACCAAACAATCCATTGTTAGAAATATCACACTCCCGCATTCTCCATCCCCAAAATTGGATGCAATTTCACTCTTATTTGCTTAAAATGTTGAAGTTGGAATTGTACTTTGCATCCTTTTGACTGGTGGGAAAACACGCAAGGTATGGGAAACGATCAGCTGAGTTAATATTGACGCTGAAGCATGGTATTCATATTCATACGTAAATACTTCAACAGTTCCAAGTAGACAGCCTCAAGGGGTCCAGACTGCGTTGAGTTTTACATAAAACTGGAATTTGGCCTTGGCAATTGTATTGAGAGTTCGGAACTAAATGTGAATATGGTGGCGTAACACTATTTTTGTGCAACAAGGTTTTATGGCATTATTTTATCATTACGATTCTTCTAACTATACAGTAGGTGAGACGCCAAATCAAAAAAGGGTTGGGAAAGCAAATTTAGAAAGTTCTTAGACTAACTTCACCTTGCGATTTACCAATATACCTTTTACAATGAAGGATATTAGATGCCGAAATAGATAGGTATGAAATGTGATTACCCGGTGGTGAAGAGACATGTTGGATCCGTTATGGAACCTCACAATAGTTTGCAGGCTGGCAGGGGTAGAATGACTCTTGGTGATTGGCGATGTGTTCGGATCTGGCACAATGGCCACTTCATTGTCAATACTAATCGGGCAAATATCCCGACCCCTGTCGTTTCCGTATTTCTTCTTGCGGTTGCCAGCTACGGACATTCAGATAAAAGGGGTGTCAGAACCGATTAAGGCTTGTTGCCCGAAGATAGATTCAAGTGTAATGGAAAACACACAAATATAATTGGGATCAAGTCCTCAATAATTTTTAATGCATAACAAGTCTCATAGGTATGTTAAGTAAATATTTAAAAAATAAAATATAGTTTGCAAAAAATACCTAATTTTTTCGGGACAATATGATATGAAAAGCTTTAAAGTGGCTATGTAGTGGGTGCTTTCATGTCCGCACTAAGTTATACCAAAAATATGTTAAAATTTCAAGACGTGAAATAGTTATTTTGCCTTACCATTCTTACCTCCTTTACTGATGCTGGGTAGCAGAGGTGCTTCCATGCTTTTGGTAGTGTAGCTTGGGGAGCTTGTTTGTGAAAAGCTGTCGCTGGACACGTTGGAATCTTGTCGCTCTGATATCTTGTCGGGGTCAGGTTTTGGAGGCTCATAGTCAGTTTGGATCGGAGGCGGAAGAATGACTGTTGTGTTTCTTTTGTGGTTGAATTTGTAGTTCATGTCCGATGGTAAGTTCCCTTCTGAGAATTTCCGGTTTGGAGGATTTGGCCTGGGAGGGGGGAGTTTGTGCGTCTCGTCTCTGTTCTCTGGTACTTGGCCGTGAGAGTATCTGAGCATTCATTCATGAGATACAAAAAATTAATATTATGTTTGTATTGTGCGTGTTTGTATTAATGCAGTCCCCAATCAAATCCAATAAAAGATTTTAACTCTCGTCAACAAATACGTAGTATATCATTGAGGCATTTTGCATATCATAACTCCTTATTTCTTAAAAGCGCATTCCTAAAAATCATTCATATACCCACTGCCCACTGTTCATATAGCGTGGATAGTGTGTATACGAAACACAAATTGCGTCAACATTCAAAACAATAGGTATAAGGCTTATAATGGTAACAAAAAGTAGTTCCAAAACGTGTTCAGATCCAGGTGAAACTATAATCTTCTGATCAATACATTGAAAATCACAATAAAGATTGCACGATCAAACGTCTTGCTGTCAATACTGCAACCACCAAGAGAACGTGTATTTTCTTCAAGCTTGACACTGGATGCTTTGGAGTCCATAAATAAATTAAATAAATTGAAACAACCAAACTAACTAAAGCGTAATGGGGATCTTTCGTATGTTGGAATTTCACACTTTTGATTTTAAACACGGATTCAGCGAACGCGTAAGAGAACTGAGGGTTCCCCCAGGCGGGCGGGGTCCGTGACGTCATCGAGCAAATTAATTCCAAATGCCGTTTTAATGGTAAGATATCCATCATATAGCACCTTTTTGGAAAGCTCTTGCTCAGATATTTTTATTGAGAAAATTAAAAATTACCATAAAAATTCGGTTATAAGCGGAATTCATGTCAAATGATATAACGCAAATCTTCCTCTCTGCCAAAGTAAAGAGATGAAAATGTGAATACTTGTGGGTACGATAATGCAATCACATCATGCCGTCTGATGATGTGATATTTGTGAATACTGTGTAATGTAATTCATTTTTGTAAATCAGTTGCCGTTTATCATACTAATTAACTTTACTAGCGAACTAGTAACTCTTCTAAATCATATCGATTTTAGACTTCTCACGTATAAAATGGGTGAAAATAATTGCTGCAAACTGTATGATGTATGAAAAAAAATGTTCCAGTCATGCAGCATGATAGAATGAGCGAATTTTCGTAAATTATCGTACTATAGTATGTTACATTGTTTTGGAAATTAAGGACTTTGAGAGAAAAGAAATCGTCAACTATCAATTTTATGGCAAACAACTCGTTCTAAATAATATTCTGCGATTCGAAAATAGATTTTGGATTTTTAATTGTTTTGAAATTTTTATCGATTCCTTAGCACATTTTAATGAAATTTAAGTAAGTACGTTTTTCAGTATAATTCTGCACATAAATTTTTTAATGTTCTATTTTATAGTTAATAAACTTTATTTGTGCAGTATTCTGCTAAAATTTTCCAAATATAACAATTTTCAAATTTTTGAAATTTGACCAATTTAATGTGCTAAAAAAAAGCGGGCCAACAAACTCGTCTTTCCGTTTGGAAAGCTTGATTTTTTGGCGCAAGAACAGAATTTTTATCTTAATTCTAAGGAGAGTTATCGTCGGGAAGTACACACACACACAGACAGACTTTTTTTTACGAAACTCCCTTAAAGGCGGAGGGGGCACACCATTAAATCGAAAATAAAAAATAAAATAAAAAAGTGGGGAGGAGGTTTACCCGACGCCGCCTCTAGGGATAAGGGAAGTTGCAGGATGAGGAGGAAGAATGGGATGAAAGGAAGTGCCCCTATAAAACGACCACCAGTTCAAGTAAGAACCCCTCAGGACTCGAGTGGTGATACCGCGGAGCACTCCTGCTGAGATGCCCAACTCAAGTAACTCCGTGGCGCTTTTCCCGCACCTCACCCCGCGCCATGACACGGTTGCAGCCATGACCTTGATGTTATTGGTCGGCACTCCTTTTGGCTTGGAAATTGCTTGCCGCAGGTCATTTCTGTCATACATATTTATTTTAACCCGCCAGGTCTGCTCCATGTCCACGCTGCCACTGACAACCTGGACATCCAGGATTATGGCAGACCCATCGGGCTTGACGGCAACAATATTCGGCTTCTTGCCCCGGTCACTCGGCATGTGATATAGTCTCTCCCCACAGCCTCCCTACAGCCCAACCGCTGGATGACAAAGCGCCTGCTATCTGCTGGGCGACCGCATCGTGACGGAGAATGCGGCCACCGTGAGTACGAGGACACTGCTGCACCACATGATACAGATTCTCATTTTTACCCCGACTGGCACGGCAAAGGGTGTCCAGTGTCCCACAACTACTCCGTGAACACCTCACCGAGGTGGCTAGTGTAGCCACCCGGACGGCATGAAAATGACGATAATCGCTGGCCTAATGCCCTCAGAGGCCCATCCACCCACTGGGAAGAGAATGGGGATTCAGAGCGCTGTCGGAGTTCTTTACCATCTACCGACTCATGCAGCGCAGCAGCAAACTCAGCAGATGAGCTGGGTTTTGGAGCAGATGGTGTTGATCGGTCACACCACAACAGCTGCTGCCTGACAAAGTCCAGGTCAGCAGCAGTGCGAGCGACCTCCCAGCTCCAGCCCCTAAGGGCAAGCAGGCGCTGGTGGCTTAAAGATGGGATGCTGGCTGAGAGAGAGACAATACCGAGCCCACCGGCCTTGACCGGTGCGTGGATATAGGCACTTGCGACACCAGGTGGAAAGCCTAGCCAAGAGCGTACAGCAGAGCGAACTTCACGATCTAACTCTAGCAGCCTCCCCGCAGTAAGTCTACCAAAGACTAGCCCCTAGGTTAGCTTTGGCAGTAAATACGCGCGAAGGAGGCGCAGCTTCTGCTGTGGCTTCAATGGAGCCTTGGTGATACGAGCTAGTGCTCCATGAAGGTCCACACGGCTTGGGGCAATGGTGGCCACACCCATGAAGTGAACTCTAAGGTACCGCCAAACCTCCAGCACAGATCGGGTAGGGATGGGTGACTGTCCTACGACAAAACACTCCTCATCCACCACCTTCACCTGATGCTGGCGACCTGACGGGACCAAGGAGACTGACCCACACTTATCTGGGTCAACCACCAAACCACACCTGGCTAGCTGCTCAGCAAAGGCATTGAGGGCAATCTGCAAGCCCTCACGGGTTTTTGGGAGTAGGATTACATCATCGGCGAAATCCAGTGCACCTATTCGCACCCCAGGTTCGAGATCGAACCCTATTTCAGCTGGCAGCTTACCCAAGGCCGTGTCCACGACCAGGTTAAAGAGGATTGGCGACAGAGGATCCCCCTGGCGTACTGACAACATCCCCTGACAGCTCACCTCGTGCCTCGAGGACCCTCAGGCCTTTGAGGTAAAGGCAAGCTACATACTCAATTAAACGAGTAGGTGCCCTGACACCACTAAGACAATCTGTCAGGGCAAAAGGGCTTGCGATGTCAAAGGCCTTGGCGACGTCCAGAGCGGCAAGATGGAGTTGCCGTTTCTTAACACGGGCCAGCAAAATGACAGTTTGGAGAACTGTAAGGTTCTCCTCCGTGCCATCCGCTGGCCGAAATGCTCTCTGGACGTCACCTATGACACCAGCAGCTTGGAGGCGAGATGCCAGAATCTTTTGGAAGTGGCGGAAGACTACAGACGATATAGATATCGGGCGGTAGCCTCCAGGCCCACTTGACCCTTTTTTAGGGATGAAAATTGTCCGGGCACGGGTCAACGCTTTCGAGGGTCTTCCCGATAGAAAGAACAGGTTGAGGATGAGCAGCTTAACTGTTTTTGGTACCTTGTTCCAACGTCGGGCAGAAACACCATCAGGTCCAGCAGAAGTGGAGTTCTTGACACGGCACTTGTGTGCACATGATGCCGCGCAAGGAACCCCTGGTGGAAGCTGGGAGTACCACCGGCTCACCAGGGTTGTGGCTGGGAGCACTCAAGAGTGGTTCCCAATAGTCCACAAACTCCTAGAGAGGGGGCAAAACTTGCTAATCCCCAGCTCCCTCCAGTACCACCACAGCCACACGAGCCGGATGCTTCCTCCACAACTTCTGGACCCGCTGATATTCCCGCCTTCTTGCTTGTTTTGCAGCTTTGCGACCTCAACGAGGCACCGAAGTAGGAGGCACCGCTCCCTGACGCCCCGTCACGGTCGCTTCCTCAACCCGTGGGAAGATCCTCTGTATATAGGCTGTCCTCCAAGCCTTCAGGCCTCGCAACAGCCCGCCTCGCCAGTTCCTGCAGGTAGGCACTCTCATAACCATCAATACGGCCTTCCTGCTCCCCGAGCCTCAACACTTCAGTCTTCAAGTCTTCAAGAAAACCGGAGGTCCCGGGGAAGGATTGCTGAACGGCGGGCTGTTGTCCCACGCCTGTAGAAGATGCGGGAGAGGCCCCACGGCTATTTGCCAGGATCGCATCCTAGACAAGCTGCTTATAGTGGGACCTCAGGCGAAGAGATTGGATGGCAGAAAGCGTGCGCATGGGAAAACGTTGTTGCAAAAATACATTTATATGACGTACCCCATTGCGCACAGCCTCTGCCTCCTCTGCTGCCATTCACCCCAAATCCTCAGAAGCATACCTGGGCCGCTCTCGCTCTATATCAATTGCAGCGTTGGCCTGTATAGGATGCTTCTGCCAGACGGGCACTGAGGCCACGCATGGAACTGAAGGCTCTCTCACAGTGGGCACACTGGTGGGCAATATTCAGAGCAGAGGAAGAGGATGAAGGGTAGGACGAAGAGGATAACACAAACACACGCATACACACATATATATACAAATTTAAAAAAGTTAAACTCTAGGATTCGTTTCAGAATGTCTCAAAACGGATTTCTATTAAGAAAGCTTTCGAAAATTTTGACTTTAATATATTTGGAGCCATTGCAATAGCTTCATTTTCTACAAAAATTCGCTGATAACTATGTGAACATATTTGAAATAGGATTTAGTTTTGCCCAACGTGATTAGTGTTTCAAATATTTCTCTTCAGTACCTATTTGAGCTATCAAAAGAAACGAGTGGATCGATTGCAATGTAATGCAAAAACATTTTAATTGCGATACGCTAGTGGAAATTTCTGGGATGGAGTTTTGTCAAATCCCAGCATGAATACACATTTTTCTTTTGAACGGACGCAAAAATGTAAAACACATAGCGAATCAATTCCGTTTAGCTTTTATCTTCTTCCGCCCATTCCTACCTTGGGTTGACTTTACTCAAAAGTTTCGTTTCGTTTTCGTTGACGCTTTAGATTTGACAATATTTAACTTAGCGTGATGATTGATGAGTTACGCGACTTGTTCAGTAGTGATAACTCTCTTGTCGTTTCATTTGAATAATTTTTGTTGGGTCGGCTCGCCGTCTCATCGGTCAGCAATGCTGCGAACTCCATAGGAAGTTTCAGAGGAGATTTTACCAGTTAACTTGACTTGACAGGTGATCCACTTAGCACTCTTCTTGGTCATTGTATGTATTTGCCAGGTTTCAGGATTTCTTGGGTGAGGTTTAGTCGAGAACTACCCTTGTTGACCTTAACTGAACCTGAACCTCGGCCTCGGACCTGAAACCCCGACGAACTGGGCCCTTAACAATTTAACATTTGAAGCATTTCATTGAATTTAACCTAAAGATCTCTTGAATGATTTGATGTAGGTATATACATCACCTTGGTGACCTTATGAACACTGGAGGGTGTAATTTTAATAATAGTTTCTGCCGGTCAGCCCATTTCCCTTCAGTAGGAAGAAAAAAGACTTCGAGGTTGATTTAATAGGGGGATATTTGAGTGACGGGGATGATTTTCTCAAGTGCCTTCTTACAAAACAAATGGACACCCTATTTGATGAGGGTTCAAAATGGGGGCGAAATCTTTGGAAATCAACACATTAACACAAAATTAATTATAAATTAGTCAGCTTTGATGAGAGAAAAGACGTGAATCGAGAACGGAAAACTAAAAAAATATGGTCTTAAATTCGGTGAAATGATAAATAAACAACTGGGTGTGGCTGCAACAAATTAAAATGTAGGGCGGAATCAAAGCATCTGGAAACCAGATTCAATGAGCACCACTGCGCCGCTAAAGATTTCCAATACAAAACCTCCCTATGTAACTGACGGCAATAACCTGTAGGTAGCAAGACGAATAATTAAGCAGAATTTTTCGATTTAATTAATACATTGTTCAGATTATGGAATTTCCCTGCTATCAATCTATAGTTATTTCATCAAAGGAAGTGAACCTAATGTAAAAATTAACTTGATGAGGTATATTTTCGTTCACAAAAGAAATTCAGCCTAGTAACTTCAGATCATGTCAGCTAGTAGCAACTGATTTTTTATGTTGAAAATTATGGACAAAGACGTGCGAAAATCTTGATGATAAGAAAACATAATCCTAAACGACAAATGTTTATAAGACATCTTCAGGGCTGAGGAATGTTTCTATGTTACCTTAACACCTTGTTTTATATATATATATATATATATATATATATATATATAAATTACAGCTTCCTATAGTGTACATGTTCACAATATCAATTATTGAGAATGATCAACTGTGTGTAAACAATTATTCATATAACCAAGCTCATAACTCAGCTTGTTGGCCACGCACTTCGCAGTAGTTAACATAATATGGTTGGATAAATCAAGAGCTTTCGAACGAATGGTCAACGAATTTTGTGGGATGAAAAACGACGAAGTATCATATCCCTAGCAACGACTCGGTTGTAAGCGGAAATCATCACAATTATTGGCGCTACTTTCATCTCACTGTATAGTCTCACTTTTCGGCGCGCTAAAACATGATTCCATGTTAAAACTATAAAACTATGGTAACAAACAATATGCTGAGGGCAGGATTCTTAGTTTACTATAACTATTGTTATATTGTCATATTGTTTGTTTCCATAGTTTTACAGTTTTTTCACACATTTTTAATTAACTAAATCAATGCTACAACATGATCTACAGTACAGAATAAAATAGAACAATAACATCCCAACCTTGGATGTCTAATAAATTGGAGGAAAAAAACGTTGGCGTAAGGAAAAAACTGATTTATTAATCCTCGAGAACCTTAACACCTTGTTTTATATATATATATAATTCATTTATTTATTCTCTTTCACGTACGCATTGCATGACTGGAACTTTAACACTCAAGAGTCGGATCTAGAGTTCATTTCTGATCGAATGTTCTAAGGGCCAGTTTTACCAACGGAAGTTTTCCTTGGATTTACCCAGGACCCAGAGTTTTCTCGTCAACTCGGGATCTTCTTGTGAAAATGCACGGATTCCAGAATCTACCTGTTAGGCTGGGTTAAGCTATGGATCACCGCTGATCCGCAACGTTCTCACAGCCCACCATCTTGAAAACGTTAGGTACAACAACCGCCGTAAATGCCGTGTTTCCGTGATTATTTATTTCCTATTCCATCGTAACAATAAAGAAACAATGCATTTGTCTACGGAAGACGATATTTTCATGGAATAGTCAGTGACAATTCCTCGAATGAGAATATGTAGGGAAAGTGGACGACCACTTGCTTAAGTGGATGGGCTATGATATTGAAATTGTCATATCATTTACTTGGCACACAACGGGAAGATTCGACGGTTTTTACTGCGTTACTTACTAAAAGTTCTTTCCGATGATTTTCACTTACAACGTAGCTGTTCCTAGGGAAATGTAGCTCCATCAGTTCTTATCCGACGAATATCGGACCGACACCGACCGATCCCGGGCCTCGTTGCCTACACCGATTCGAAAATAAAGCAGCTGAACTACACTCATAGTTATTGATGAACTATAAAGTATAAACAATCCTCGAGGTACGAGTGTAATAAATTGATTTGGTAAGTTCTGGATTTGGTAAGATTTGGTAATTGATTTGGTAAGTTCAGGTACTTGGGTATTCCATCAACCAAAAGAAAAATGAAAGAGAATGAGAGAGAGGGCTATTCATTCTGTGCTAGACTTGAGAGTGGAAAAAGTTTCCTACAACACAAACAAAATCACCGAAAAAAAAAAGAAGACAGCAATCAACAACTTTTAAGTGGTCACTCTGAAATGATAACGATGACCTACCAAACAAACATTGCTGCCACAGAGCACAACTGTACCTACTCGGCATCTTTCATTTTGATGTCGGAATACTGGACTCCATTTTTAACACTTGTTTGGTCTGAGGTGAGTAACTCGGATACTATCTAATTGATCCGTGGATCGGCAAATCTAGGATTAAAAATTGATCATGGAGCAGTGAAAACACTGAATCGCGGTTGTTATCTAGATCTTGTGTAACTACCTACCTACACAGGATGAACACGTCTAGTCGATTCTAGAGCTAATTTCCGACAAGTGCCCTTGACTTTTTGTGGAGGCTTTGTTTCCAAATTATTCACGATTTAAGATTTTTTTCGTGTTCTTTATCTTACATCACTAAAATGGCCATATCTCCCTTAATTTACAATGTAATCTTAAAAATAGATACATCGTTGGAAAGAACGGTATATTTCCTTTCTCCCTAAGGTATTTAAAGTCTTTTTACTACAGGTCACTTAAGCGACAAAATGAACTGAACACCAGAATTCCTCACTTTTTGAAAATTTCTGTTTTTTTAAGGTGCGTTAAGTACCTATAAAATAAAAAAAAATTTAAAAAAACCGTACGCGTTGCAGAAAAAACTTGCCCCAAATCTCAGCTTTTCAACAGTATAATCGATTTTTATTTTACTTTTTTAATTAGGGGAGAAAAGTATGCTTGTATGTTTAAAAACGTGTTTTTTCTATGAAATCGACGGTTTTCGTGAAAAATGACCCTCAAAGAAAATACAAGTTTGGGGTCGGTTTCTAGGTATTTTTTCACGCTGAGTCGAATGGAAACACCTGCAGATCTCTCCAACTCCGTTACAACCAAGTTTTACACTTCAACTAACAAGTTTTTACCCTTAACAAACACAGAGAATTGAGCATTACAAATTAACTAAAAACTGGTTTGTTTAAGTGTAAAACTCGGATGTAATGGAGTTGGACAGATCTGTGAGTGTTATCATTCGATTTAGCGTGATAAAATACGTAGGAACCGACGTCAAACTTGTATTTTCTTCGAGGGCCATTTTTCACGAAACCTCTCGTTTTCATAGAAGAAAAAAAACACGTTTTTAAACATACAATCATACTTTTCTCCCCTAAATAACGAAGTAAAATAAAAATCTATTATACCGTTAGAAAGCTGAGATTCGGGGCAAGTTTTTCCTGCAAAGCGTTCAATTTTTTACAATTTTTAAAAATACTTAACGCACCATAAAAAACAGAAATTCTCAAAAAGTGAAAAATTCTCGTGTTCATTTCATTTATTCACTTACGTGACCTGTAGTAAAAAGACTTGAAAAAAAATATATATCGTGGGGTTGGTGGTAAAAGTGATCAAGTCCATTTGGCAAAAGTGTTCAGGAGAGCCTGTTAAAGTTCTCCAACACACGGACTGATGGAAAAATGCGGATTGTGAGCTTAAAATCAGGTCAAACCAAATAATTTCATGTTATGTGAGCTCAGTAATACCTTTGTTATGTGAAAGTTGTACCGAACCTTACACAAAATAAACTTACTTAATTGTCCCCGATTTTTAGTGAAAATTGTAAGTTGAATACTTTTACCTGAATAAAAACTGTTATGACTTGGACATGATCACTATAATAAAACTTCAAATTCACAGTAAATTTTACCAGTATTATCATTTTCAGGTATTCAACCCTTCAATATCAATCCCTCGGGATACCAACAATCAAGAAATAACAACTTTTCATTAGATTATCCCTTACAACTGTCATTTGACTGACTTTACTTGTGAGCTAAAGTATTTCTACAACCACATTATGTACGAGTAAAGACGATCAAATGACAGTTGACATTGTTTACTTGTAATGTGTTGGTACTTACAATCAGTTGATGTACATGTAAATCTAGTTAAATGCCATTTGATCATATGTGATCCACTGGTTCTTTCAGGTAAAAATAATTTTTTTTTCTGGTTTTTGACATTTGTCGTCATAAGTTCTTTTGTTTTTCAATTCACAGCTGTAGATATTGTTTTATAGTATCCGGAGCGACCAAAACCTCATTTTCTAAAAAAGAATGCACTTGATCACTTTTACCACCAACCCCACGATATATACATATATATATCTATAAGGGAAATAGGAAATTTACCATTGTTTCCAACGATGTATCCAATTAGAGGAAATATGGCCATTTCAGTGATGTAAGATCGGAAACAAGAAAAAATCTTAAATCGTGAACAACTCGGAGGCAAAGCCTCTTTAAAAAAGTCTTGGGGGCACTTTTTGTCTAGAATCAGCTCTAGAATCGACTCTACTCGTTTTTGCCGCCTTAAGAATGTTCACCCTGTATAGTTTCGGGAGTCAACTCTCGTAGGTGGAACTGGTCGGAAGAGATTTTTTCTGTCACTGACCTTCGTAAGATAGTTTGAGCGCTGATCGGATAGAGCTCGTGATATGACGGAGGAGGGATAGCAGGGAGTGAAGGCGTCACTGTGGTGGGTTCAGCCTCGTTGATGATAACGGGTGGTGGTGGAATCGGCGCTATTTCGCTTGCCCGTTGGGGTCGAGGAGGTGGCGGAGGCCGCTGGCGGTTGATGGCTGCGGGCGGCCGTGATCTCGCAGGAACAGGTGGAGGAACTTTCTGTAACATATATAGGAACATTGGAATGCATTTTTTGAATATCAACAGTAATTTTTACATTACTGATACCTTATGTTAGTTTTCTCGACCACTTGTATAGTAATGAAGTTGTGGTTAGCGTGGGTTGGTCAATAATTCAAAAACTCTTCTACGCTGACGTTTCGCTATATTTGTATAGCATCATCAGGGCTTAGTAGTGGAGCAGGAAAAATTTTAGGTCCTCATTGCACACAACCCTTGCTTGGCATATTGCACTTTTACACTATTTTCATACATGCTAACTGGAGACTGTTTATAGAGGAAAGTACCCTAAACCGGACACTGCACCCCTGGTCTTCTGACACTGCATTCTCCTGAACTCTATCCTATTCAACTGTAAACAGTAGTTTAGGCATCTGCCACTATGTAGTGGAGCGCACACATCGCCCACTTCACTTGTTGCTTATCTTCACATGTTTTTGTGAAGTTTTTGAGCAGTGCTACAGTTTTCTCTATTTTTCCCAGATATTTTGAGGTAACCCTTTACATCTATATATATTCTTAAATTGCAAGGTTTAAGTTTATTGTTTATCCTCAAAACGTTTCATTTAGATATTTGGTTCAAAATTAATCGGTTTAACAAACTGATGGCTTTAGTCGCTTAAACCGGACCCCCTCTTGTTGCCTAACCCGGACCCTGTTTAAAATAGATTCTGTATCATTTTCTGAGATTGAAATCTTCATCTTATTGTATTATATTGTATTGTGATTGTTAAATTATAATTATATTTGAAACTAGAATGAGTATTCTTTGATTTAATACAATTTTTAAACTTTTTTATCGTTATTTTGACAAGGGGTCCGGTTTTGGCAACTATATCACGAATTGAACAAGTGTAAGGTTTAATAAAATATATATATTTTTTGTATTAATTTTGAATTAATTTTTTTTAAATAAATGTTATATGATGCTCAACATTACAAAGTAAATATTAGATGATTTTAAAATATAATTTTTCACTATTTTCTTTTTTTTTCTTTTTTTTTTCAAAAACAAAACAGGGGTCAGGTTTTGGGCACTCTCCTCTAATGATAGAAACTTGATAATTATGATGAAAATTATTAAAGTGGATACATGTTGCAAAGAAAAATCAATATACCGGTCCAGAATTGTAGCTTGGGCAGCGCTTGAAAGAATCAGTTCCTAACTACTCCCCCCCCCCACCCCGTATCACGACAGCAAATACAAAACTCACAAGGTTTGTTGCACAGCCTCGAATCATGAAAATCGGTCGGGAATCAGCCTGGGAAGCGTTGGCAAAATTTTTCACACACACACTTACACACACAGATAGGCCTATGGTGTTTTCATGGATTAGATCCTGGAACGGTCTGAAACGAATTTGTTTCGATTATTTTTTTCCATATGCTTGGGTTGCCCCCCCTCCACCACCCTCTGGATCCTCCCTGCCGCCCCCTTCATGTACGAAGTCTTCCCAATACAACATACCTTCAGAGGGACGTCCTAAAAATAGAAACATATTTTCAATTTCCTATAATAAACATTTAGTGTCCCGAAGTATTATGAATATGGTTTGTTTGAAGTTGGTGTATGAAGTGTTTATGTACCTATTACGTTCAGTGTTTTTGAACATAAATTGTTATTTGAAAATTATTAAAGGGATATCAAGCTAGGACATCCTAGGTTATCAGGGATCTAGGTACCCCCCCCCCCCCTCCCCAGAGGTGCAATGGGGGCCTGAATCCTCGATAAAAAGGTAGAGGAGGTAAACAGCATCCCGTCAGAGAGATACCACTCCTACTAATAGCTTTTAATGAGCCATGTTCGGAGTAGATTGGTTTCCAGGGACCTGGAAAGCCCATACAACGCCAAACCCAGCTTCTCAAGAACACGAGAAAAGGCAGCGATGCCCGTTGTTTCACCAACGGGACGACGACAGCGCTATCCCTGAAGCCCTGACGGGACCTCGATGACGGTAACTCTGTTACAAGGTCCTAACATTTTTTCCACAGTGCCACCGTTTCGTCCGATGGAATCAATTGTTTAAAATCCGGAAAAATAAGAACTGAAATTGAAATGAAGATAAAATAAAAACAAGGCAGTCGCCCACCGAATCTATAATACTCCTTACTCTTCGTACCAGATGATTCTTGGATTAGAGCAACTTCTTCGTCTTTTATTTCGGCATTATAAGTATCGGCATAGTTTGACTCAACCAACGTTCTCAGGTTCATCGAGGGCAATAACTATACTTCTCACGGGGAAAGGGGGTGAAAAATAGCAGCCCAAGATGTGCTGTGATGTTCAATGGAAAAGCAATATATTCCCTTGGTTGTGCAAACGTTAAAATAAATAAAAAACTGAGTGCAATCAATTTTGTTTCATTTTGGTTTTTCAATTTTAACAATAAACCTTCATCGACCGAGAACCCCCCCTTCCTCTCAAAATGTGTTGGTTCAAGTTTCATGACACTTGGATTCCAGAAATCGAATAAAAATATCCGTCCGTCTGCTGTACGCCGTCCGCTGTATGCCGTACGCAATCAAAAGCTTTTCTCCGAAACTCCCGAACTGAACTTCATGAAATTTTGCTCAAAAATCGTTCTTTGAAACGAAAGTATTTTTCGTTCAAGTCATGGACAAAGATGTTCAATAAAAGGATGACACCCTCTGGGTCGCTGTACGTTCATCCGTTTCATCCGTTCGTTTTTCTATATTCAGTGCAGGCTTATACTCGAATATCTCAAAGTAGGCTAATTTCACAGTATTCAACCGTGGCCCAATGGTAACGAGTTGAAATTTTGCCTGGTGTTCGGATCCTGATTGAGTCGATTAATTTTTTATTGCTTCACAATAGTTTATATATATATATATATATATATATATATATATATATATATATATATAAACTATTTGAAGATGTACATGTTTATATATATACATATTTATGTTTTAGTTTATTTACTTATCTTCTTCCAGTTGGTGATATGATCCAGTTACCTATATTTCGATAATTCATAATAGACACAGTTTGATATGAATCTTATGTTCCAAAACTACCGTTATTTGTTTCGAGATTTTTTGATATTTATTAAAATAAATAATTGGTGCTGTAGCTGTTTTGGTGAAATGCTGTATACGAGGTTCATTAATCTATTGCAGGCCAATGATCTCCTTGGAAGAGCTATATTATATAAAAATCATAAACCTTTGTGTAAAAATTTGCAGAGTTTTTGTTCTATAATAAGTAACAAACTTGTAGTTGAATCGAAATGGATGGGATGTTCATTAATTGATTCAGCAGTTCGGTTGATTCATTAAAACCCTAATTTGTATCAAGTAATGAATATGTGTTTGATGCTGTGGCCTTCTTTTGAAATTATGAAAGATACCTTCGTCGTTATAAACTCGCCAGCTGGGAGATATCATTTGATGAGATTTTGAGAGTGTTTGACAGCAACAAGAAAGTTTGGATGATGAGATGTAGAGTGGTCCACGTCACTATTAACTTTGCGGGCACGGTAGAATGTTTTGATTGGAGAACTTCGTCCCTCGTAATCATGAAACCCTGGTCCCCTCGCTCAAAAGGCCAGCTTTGACAACGTAATTATTACATTTGTTCTAAAAACTCAACGTTTAATATATTATATTTATGATAATTTACTGTATTTACCTAACTCTTCCAGCTGCAACAACGATTGTTAAGTTTAAAGTACGAACGAAAATTCGTGATCTCTGAAGATGAATGGCCACGGACCAACATAAATAAATCCATGAAGAAGATTTGATCCTAATTCGTTAAAATCAATAATGCGTTGAAAGATAAAGAGAGGACGAGAGTTGAGATGAAATATTCTGCAACAGTAAGTTTATAATGACTTATATTTAAATATATCAAATATTGATATTTCTTATTGGAACTTGATTCTTTCATTTATAATGACTCTGCAGTAACTTGATTTGATTAGTTAAGAATCAAATGACAAAGAAAACCAAAAACTTCTGTGATAAGATGAATATATTATTTTGAATTCAGCAATATGACTTTATGAGATCTTTACGAAAATATGTATTTTTAATTATTCACGATTTGGGCAATCAATGTGCGATCAAAGGAGATTTTGGGAAGCTTCGTGAATCTTCACTGAGACAAGCATGTTCCTTTGTCATATCGATATCTCTTTCTTCTCCCTCATATCTTATTATTTAGGAGTTCGTTAGTAACTAACCTTTTCATGAATGCTGTTCGCAACAACAGTTGGCAATCGACCACTCCCAGACTTGAGGGGGATGATGGAATTAACTTCAGTTGTGATTCAATAACAATGAAACATTACAGTGAGTCTCATGCTGAGTGTTGTGGTTTGAATTAGTTCGTATATTTAAAAATAATATTTTTGACGTAAATAATTTCAATGCTCCAAAATATTCCACAATTGAAAAATATGAGCGTATCATGGTCACCTATGTATTAATTGAATAAATAATAAGGGTTTATAGGGATTATAGCGCTTTTATTGTGTATCAAGATCAAATACTTGGGTTTGAACGACCTGCTTTAGTTTTATTACGCGTCATATTGTACGCCCCTTAATGAGTGCTTGAATTTCTCAATTCAATTAGTAAAATACTTAAATTTTAAAAGTATTTCATTTAAATATAATACGATAATTTACGAAAATTCTCCCATACAATCTGCACCTGGATCCCCCCCCCCCCCCCCCCCTTTTTTTTAAATTTAAATATTTTGAAATTTTATTTTGATCCGTTGATCGAAATCGGTCCCGAGATTTCAAGAACAACTACTAAAGCCCATTCATTCTTGATTTCTTATTCAATTTCCACAAATTTCAATAGCTTGAGAAAACAACTCCGGACGGCTCTGCAGACGAAAGGATTTTTTTTTTTTTTTTAATTTTGAAGCTAAGCTCATTGAAATGTAAAATTTTGAGAAGAATGGGAGGCTATAATTGTTTTTCTTGGTCGATTATAAAGTTTAATTATTGAGAATGATAATCCAGACTGACCAATGAACGACTTGAGATATTAAGAGCGGCTTTCAGTTACTTTGCGACTCTCAGTTCATTTCAAGCTGTCATTCTGTTCTGATTGAAAAGTCAAGAAAATCACTTGTAAATAAGTAGGTACTCAAATACTACGCAATACACGAATAAGAACATAATAATTATTGCCAAGTGGAAAAAGATCGAATTATTATATATTGGCTGACCATCGTTTTTCATTAGCGATTTGCCATTGTTGCTCATTGTTTGAAATTTGAGATTTTTGTACAATTAACGCACAAAGTATAGCAAACAGCTAATGAATGGTTATATTAATCAGTTCGATATGAAGAAACACCATAGATACAGTCACTACTTACCGCCACAGGAGCATGCTGTCGTCTGGGAAATGGTGGGGCGAACTCGACGTTGACCATCAACGGAATATGGGACTGCCCAGGCTGATGGTGTGCATTTTGGGTCTGAACTGTTGGAGGCTGGTGGGAAGCCTGCACGTTTTGAGCGCTGGTAGTTGGTGGCGGTGGCAACATCCGCCAGTTCCCCTGCGCCCTGCAAAAAATCGTAAATTTCATGATTTATAAAGTTTTATAATTTTTCATCTCAGGCTCTCCTGCACAAATGATTTGTCCTATATCATCATAATTATTTTTTTACTAATATAACGGCCAAAGACCAAGTAGATTGAAAAAGACGAATGAAGAGTTACATACTGCAACACATTAGATTTGATAGAATTGGCACGTGATGACAGTTATAAATAAAAAATCAATTGAATCAAATAGGATTTTGAAAATTTAACAAACAGACTGTGAAAGTATCACATCTACTAGACGTTTTAATGAGCGCTACACATGAGTATGATAAAGATAAAAATTTTCACTATTTTTAAATGGAAGTAGATATCACCCTATAAAGTTTTACACTCAGCGTGTCGAATTTAACAAACCAACCTCCTCCCCGAGCGAAAACTCTCTAACCAGTGTGAAATAAATGTGTGAACCCTTTAAATTGACCAAGAAAAACTAAACTTTAATCCCCACTCTCCAACCTCCCTTCAAAATTTGACGGTTTACATTTCATGATTCGAAGATTCCAAAAATGAAAAATCAAAATCCGTCCGTCCGCCAAACGCCGTCCAGTGGCCAAAATACCCGATCTAGGTGGAAAATTTTCAAGGCTACCAACGATTTTTGTCCGTTTTTGCATTTTCCTTGTTTTTGCCACTTATGTGCATCTAAAGAAATCTTGTTTACTTGAGCACCAATAATATTCTCTAGTTTGCCAAATCCACCCTATCGTCATGTAATTTTCTCACCATATTTTTGACATCCGGTAATACGCACACTAATTCTGTGTGACATACGGTAATTGTTCAGTAAACATTTCAAGACGATTGAGTGGATTTGACAAACATAGGAACAGTTTCGGTCCTCTGGTATCCAGATTTCCGTAGGATACATAAAGCGACGAAAATGGGGTTTTCGATCGGGGTTCATTCTTAAAGACGAAATGGATTCCAAGAAGATGAAGGTCGCCGAACTAAAGGAAGTGCTCGTGAAGCGCAAGATTAAGACGTCTGGGAACAAGGTTGACTTGGTTTAGCGGCTGGCGGCTTGTTTGCTATTAAAAGAGACACGTATGTCTGACCCCCAAGAAGACGATCAAATTTGTGAAAAAGATTAGGATGAGGACGTTCAAGACGAAATCAATGAAGACGCCAGTGAGTGATAATCAAATGAATGGTGTGAAAGAAGTTCATCTGACGAAGGTATGCCAAGTAGTTATTCCAATAATAATGTGCATGTTTCGAAATAGAGTAAGTCAGTTCATATCAATTTTAAAGAAGAAAAGGGCTTGTGAGAGGTTTTAGTGGTGATGAAAATTACTCTGTGAAGAAATGGATCCAGGAATTTGAGGATGTAGCTGCTTTGTTACATTTGGATGATCTAAAAAAGTTTGTTTACGCCAAGAGGATGCTCACGGGAGCTGCGAAAATTTAGTGCAAGGAGAGACATTTAAATCGTGGAGTAAATTGGAGAAATTGATGAGTTTGAGGATTTATTTACAACTAAGGATTTTCATACCGAGCTATCACGTTGCTAGAAAAACTCCGTAGAAACCGTACAAGAGTATTTATCAATAATGAAAAAAATATCCAATAAGAGTTGAAGAGGTATGTCAATATGTTATTGATGGGATTCCTGATAATATTTCTACTAAGTCAATTTTGTATGGAGCTTCTTCTTTGACTAATTTTAAGAAAAAAGTTAAAATTTATGAAAAAATCAAGAAAGGTATTTGTGGAGTGATATAAGGGAAAATAATGTCCTAATGGAAAACCAGTTATGTATGTGGGTGTGGGCCATAAAAATTTGAAAGAAAACAGTATCGATCATGTTTGTTTTGATGCATTGATTTACACTGGTAGTGTTCCTAATCTTTTAAAATTCTCTTTGTATGTAGCATTGGGTCGATCTGCTCTAGAAAAGTCAGGAGAGACGTTTTTGGGTGTCAATGACTCTTGCATCGTACCTATTTGGCAAATTACTGTAGTTGTCGAGATAGATAACCAGGAATTTCCAATTGTTTTTCATGTTGTTCCTGACAAGACAATGAAGGCATCCGCAATAATTGAAAATGATTTATTGCAAGTTGCAGTTAACACAAACCTCACGAGTTTTGAGTATGTGAACTCCGACGATTTAACTCATTTAGAGTTTGGGAAGGAAGTCTGCTTGTAATCGTGCTGGATTGACTGAGATAACGAAATCATGCACTGCTACAAAAATACGAAGCCCTGAAGTTGAAATCGTCATTAGCAACCTGCCTATAAGACTTTCACCAAAGGAAGCCAATGTAATTGATCAGCAGATAAGAAGAGCGCGGTTGAAGAGTATTATTCCCTTAAGAGAAACACTCAACACTCTGATTTTCGAGGATTTCATTGTGAGAGATGGCATTCATTTCAAGTATATTGATGGGAATGAAGTTTTTACAGCACTCAGAAGCAGGGGGGAACGAGAAGATATGTGAAATGATGCAAAAACACAACTTCTAAGAGTCCACGATGAAAACCGACGAACCTACATACTACAGGAAACGATGATTGGCCATGAAGTACAATGTGGAAGACCTAGTGACCATCAGAAGGATTCAGCCAGGATCTCATGGACGACACTAATGATTTTTTTTTTTTTTTTTTTTTCAAAGCGTTTTATTTGTATATAACAACTAGTTACATGATATAGACATTATTATGTAAGTAACTATCTAGCTATTTAGTTCGCATAATTACACTTTCTTTCACTGTGGTTTTAGTCCAGTGACTACTACCACCACACTTGTTCAAGTTCAGCACCAAAGCTGGAGATCAGCATCCAAGATCGAAGGGTTTATTCCTCTTCAAACGCCGGACTTGCTGCGAGTTTTCCAGTAGCTGGAGAGCCTCTGGGTTCGTGTGATTGAGCAGCCTTTGCTCATACCTCATAGCGTATTTTTTAATGATGTCATTCACGGTCTCCATCTGCAGGTCTCTATGAAGATCGTCATTTCTTACGTACCAAGGTGCATTAACGATCGCCCGTAGTACTTTGTTCTGGAAAGTTTGGATTATCTTGATGTTCGTTTTTGCTGTGCACCCCCATAGTTGGATTCCATAGGTCCAAATGGGCATCAGCACGGTCTTGTACAGCAGCACTTTATTATAAATGTTAAGTTGCGAGTATCGGCCCATTAGCCAATACATGTTCCTAAATTTGATTGAGAGTTCTTCCTTTTTCTTCTTCACGTGCTCCTTCCACCTTAGCTTGGCGTCCAGAGTCATCCCTAGGTATTTAGCAGAATTTGAATACGGTACGTTGGTTCCATTTAATGTGAGTGGTGCAGTTGAAATTCTTTTGTTAGTGAAGTTAACATGAGTGGATTTAGTTTCATTGAGCTTCAGTCGCCAGTTTTTGACCCATTCATTAACTGCAGTTGTTGCTTCCTGTAACTTCTCTGTTGAGTCCTCTACCGAGTCAGCAACAGCTAAGATAGCCGTATCATCTGCAAATGTTGCGATTGTAGTTCCTTCTATGTGAGGTACGTCTTGTGTGAACAGCAAATACAAAAGGGGGCCCAAAACGCTACCCTGAGGTACCCCTGCGTTGATGTTTTCAAGGTTGGAGTACTCATCCTCCACTTTTACTCTAAAAAATCTGTTTGTTAGGTAGGAACGGAGTATTTCACAATATTGATGAGGTAACATCCCTTGCAACTTGTTGAGTAGACCTTCATGCCAAACCTTATCGAAGGCTTGGGATACGTCCAGAAATACTGCACTACAGACCTTTTTTCGCTCCAATGCATCTTCGATTACGTTAGTTAACCTGTGCACTTGTTCAATTGTAGAATGCTTTGCCCTAAAGCCAAATTGATGCTCAGGTAAGAGGTTCTTTTCTTCTATCATCCTAATCAGTCTTTTCTTGAGGAGCTTCTCAAATAACTTTGAAATCACTGGTAGCAATGAGATTGGTCTATAGGAATTCACATCAGTTGGCTCCTTCCCAGGTTTAGGGATCATTATGACCTCAGCTACCTTCCATTGAAGAGGAACATATTTTAGACGAAATGCTGCGTTAATTAGGTATAGGAGCTTCCGTTTACCTATTTCAGGAAGTTCCTTAATAGTTTGCCCAGTTATAAGGTCGTATCCTGGAGCTTTTTTTGTTTTTAACTCCTTTATGCAATCATTGAGTTCTGGAAACTTTACTGGTTTGATTGGAGTGCTGTCAGTAAATCTTGATTGGTTTAGAGCTTCTCCATGCGATTGCTGCGGAAGTGGAGAGAAAGTTTGTCCAAGGTGATGAGCAAAGAGATGAGCTTTATCAAGCGCACTTCTTGCCCACTCCCCCCCATCTTTCCTGATTGGTGGATTTTGCGGTACTGGTCTATTGGCCCCTTTGGCGGCTTTATACAGAGAGTAGTCAGTAGTTCGGTCAGCTGTTAGGGCTTGGATGTTCCTAGTGAGGGTTTCTTGTCTATTTATTTTGATCAGAGTGGTTAGTTTTTCCGTCAGCCGATTCAGCACCGCCTTGTCTTGGGGAAATCGAGTCATTTTCCACCTTCTTCTAGCTCTACGCTTCTTTCCTAGCAGTTCTCGAACAGCAACAGGATAGGAGACCTTATCCATTGGGGTTACAACATTAGGAGTAGACAACCATGCGGCTTCTTGTATTAGTTCCGTAATTTCTTCTACTTCTGTATCTAATTGGTCAGTGGTTCTGAGCGGTTTATTTAAGTCAATATTTGCTGTGATGTGTTCCCTGAAACTGTCCCAATTCGTCTGCTGGTTTACTAGTCTTGGAACTTGTTCCCGGTTCACGACGTTTTCACTTATGGTCAAAATGATGGCAGAGTGATCCCCTGTCAAATGGTCGCTATCACTCACATGAGCATAGTTTGTAGTAATCCCCTTGCAGATGAAAAAATCAATCAAGTCGGGCGTTTTCCTTGTATCAGTAGGCCAGTAAGTGGGCTTTCCTGACGTCATAAATTCACAGCGGGTTTTCTGTCCTGCTGAAAACAGTTCTCGTCCTTTTGTTGTTGTCAGCCTAGAACCCCAGAAGGTATGTTTTGCATTAAAGTCACCGCCAATGATAAAAATATTGCCAAACTGTGAGAACAAGTTGGTGTATTGTGCCTCTTTCAGGTTATACCTAGGGGGGCAGTAAATTGCAGATATTTTACAGTCTTTGCCTTTCAACGAGATATTGACTGTGGACACCTGCATACTTTCATCTTCAATTTTGGAATATTCATAGTGCTTGATGGCATTTTTTACCAGCACGGCTGAACCACCTCTGGCTTTATTTGAAGGATATAAGGCAGAATAGACTCTGTATCCTGTGATGCGCAGAAAGGTTTCTTTGGTGAAATGGGTTTCTGAAATTAGGCAAATATCAATTTTTTCAGTGGATAGGAATGCTTGAAGTTGCTGGGCATTTTTGGTTAGCCCATTAGCATTCCAGGCTGCTATACGGAGTGTGGGGTAATCCATCATATATTAATTATTTTTGTGTGTGGTTTTTTCGAGCTTTCTCACTCGCTCTAAGAGAGCGTTAGTAGTAGAGTTCTGTTTATCCATGAACTCCATCAGTTTCGAAAGAACATCCTCGAGCTTGGGGTGTTCATCTATTTTGATACTCTCACGCCTCTTGCCTGCCACTATACTGCCATAGGACACTGACGATCGTCTACCCTGAGGTTGCGAAGCACCTTGTCGTTTCGTCTGACTCTCAGGACCTGCATTCGATTTGTTAGGCTTATGTCGAAGTTTTTGGAGCTCTTTTGCAACTTCACACCCTCTATAATTGGCTGGATGTTGTTTTCCACAGTTGACACATTTTGGGGGTTCTTCTTTTGATAATTCGCAAAAAGACACGTCATGTTTGCCCGCACATCTGACACATCGTGGCTCTTTTTGGCAATAAGACTTTGTATGAAAAAATTGCTGACATTTTTTGCATTGTGGTATAAGCCGCCCAGTTTTCCTGAGTGGCTCAATGCGTACCACCAAGTTCAGAATAGTTTTGATGCCATATATTTTTTCGACATCTTCGTTGTTATCGAATGATAGCATGTATAAGGGTAAGTTCTGCATTTCAAACTTCCCTGGTTCATTTACTGACCTAACTCTCTTCATTAGGTTAGTTGCGTCAGTCGCTTTGAATCCTTGGCTTTGTAGATCATCAAGGATCTCCTCAGGCTTACAGGACGGATGCAAGCCTCTAGCCACCACCTTGATCGGCCGTGTATTCTTATTTTCGTAGCTGAACCACTGCATGTTCTTTGCCTTCAATTTGGCAGTCAGCAATCAGTATGTTTCCCCATCCGGGACATTCACTTTCCACTGATCACTGTTTAAAGAAGTTACTTTACACCTTTTTTCGGTGGTCTCCCTTAGTGTGGTTAGCAGAATTGAATAATCTTTAATCCCAGTTACTGTTACTGGGGGTGGAAGGAACTCTTTCTTTGTTACCTCTTTAACAACATTGTTTTCCGTTTTTTGGGGGGCCTTTTTCAGCTGATCTTCGGGAGAGCAACTGTCAATTTTCTTCCTCTTTCTTTTACTCACCCTTTGCCTAATCCACTGAGTTTCCCCAGCGAGGTCCGAATCAGTATCAAGTTCCGCTTGACTATCAACTTTCGATCCATGAGCTCTATTAATTTTTATTTTGTCCTGGAGACGTCGGAATTCCTCCTCGCTTTGTAGGATTCCTTTTGATTAAGCCTGGACATTTTTTAGGTCGGTGAATTTCTTCACCGCTCGCTCCAACAAGTCACACAAGTATGACACACAAGTCCTATAAGAAGAAACTTCAGCTTTCAACTGCTCATCAGCAGGAACTAGATAGTTATTTGAAAGCCCCTCACGGGCATTAAATATAGCTTCTTTAAATAATTCAATTTCATTCTCACCTTCGCCGTCTGTTTCCATATTTCAGCGATGGATGCCACCTCAACGTCCCGCGGAAGGAAAACTCGCGGTTTTGTTACGTAACTCTCCCGAGATCGGGGTCGTGTTTACACTTTGTCGATTGTCAGTCACTGAGATGTTTATTGCTCGGAGGTTCGCGGACACTAATGATGACAAAGAAGTTGACTCTGGAAGACCAACATTGACTACGACCTATACTGACGATCTGAAGCCACGGCAGGACCGTTCGGGCCAAATGATCCGTCAGGTTGGCCGAATTGTAGGAAGTGTGTGAGTTGCTAGACGCCAGGTGGCGTCCCACGTTTCTCTGCTTCTATGGAAATATATAAAACAGTTTTCAGCTCAGAGTTTGTAGGAGGACGTTTTTCAAGTTTTTTGATCATATTATCAAGTTTATTTTGGCTTTTTCCGTAAGTTCCGAATAAATGTTTCACCGCTGTTAGCTTTTATTTGTCTTTTCCCTTATAAATAGTAAACCTCTGTGTAATAATTGGCAGCGTTTTTACTATGTTCACATAACTGTTGTTCACATAAATGTTCTGACTCATCTCATTTTGTTGATATTTTATTGTGTCAAAGTCCTAATGGAGAGCATACAGATGAACGTAAAACGATCCGGGTGAGCTCATTCAATATATCGAAGTGATGTTTACCAAAAAAACAAACGGAGAAACTATACGTCCTGATTTCAAAGTTTTCGAGAACTCTTTTTTTAGCCCTTTGATTCTACCTGTTATGTCCTTAGTAATGCTGAAGATTCGGAATTAAGTGTGATAAACTTTCATAACTTTGGTCAAGTAGTTACGCCGCGCTTGAAAGTGTTTATAAGTAGTATGGAATTCCTCTGGTCCAAATACTTACCATACTATACACATGGTGTTCGAAATACTTGATTTCGTATTACGTACTTAGGGCAGTCAGCTTGAGCGAGAGAGGGGAACCGAGTTATTCAGATTCAGCCTAGTCGGATTTCCATGTAAGACACGCTGTCGCAGTTGAAGGAGGAAGAGGAAAACATAGTACTTGGAGCGTGGGGAGAGTATCTGAGAGAATAAAATCAAGGGTTGGTTTCCATGCGGGAACTCAAGGGATGCAGCATATTAAATGTCATTTGTATTCATGTAGGGCTACGGACCCACAAGTTCATCCAATGCGATTTTCAATGAAGAGAAGAAAGGTTAACTGGCAGCCGAATAGACGTGTGTATGATGAACATTACTCATTATTCCAGGAGGAACTTACGAAAATAGAGCAAACTTGCTTGTAATTAATTATAGATTTGTTCACATTTTATAGAGTGCACCATGCGTAATTTACATCGCACTCTTGCAAGGAGAGGCGTAACGAGTGTGATGTCGGTCTTTATATATAATTCCGTAACGAGTGTGATGTCGGTCGTTATATATAATTCCGAACTGTCTTTGAAATTTTGAAGAACTTCGCGGTCCGATTTTAGTGTTAGACCGCTCATTCGAATCAGCACGGCCCCAAGTTTGTTGCAAAAGTGTCGCCGTTCGTCTCTATACCCGCCTTGATCGTGTTCTAGGCGGTCCTTATCAACGAGAGTTGTTTATTAAGCTGTGGCGGTAACAACAGTTGCCATCAATTCACGGTAAGTAAGAAACGTAGTGTAGTTACTAAAGTTACTAACATCTAGGAGAGTTATTTCTGAACGAAGAAATTGAAACTGAAGAACTTAGCGGACTTCATATATAATTCCGAACGGTCTTTATATATAATTCCGAATCAGCACGGCCCCAAGTTTGTTACAAAAGGTCGGTAAGTAAGGAACGTAGTGATGAGGTCTTTTCTGATAAGCTTAGTGAGCTAAATTCTTTGCTGTTCACTGTAGGAAGTTGAAATTTGATAGGGAGACTCTCTGGGACATTAAGAGACGAGTGAAGTAATGGGGTCTTTTCTGATCAGCTGAATGAGCTAAATTCTTTCCTGTTCACTGTAGGAAGTTGAAATTTGATAGGTAGACTCTCTGTTTATTAGGCTGTGGTAAATAAGAAGTAAGGAACGGTAAGTAAGAAACGTAGTGTAGTTACTAACATCTAGGAGAGTTATTTCTGAACGATCTTTGAAATTGTGAAGAACTTCGCGGACCGACGAGAAGACGTCCCCAAGAGTCGCCGTTCGTCTCTGTGCTTATCTTGATCGTGTTCTAGGCGGTCCGATTTGTTTTTGGCTTGACGCCGAGAATAGTCGAGCAATGTCGATTATATCGTAACAGGTAGCTGTGCACTGTGCAGTGATCTCACTCTTTAGAAACACGAATTTACTGACGTCTTTCTGCTACGAAAGCACTGGATTGTTTTTTGTGGCTACTCGAATACTCCACTTTCGGTTTCCTAACAGCTCAACTGATTACGAGGTACTGTATTCATATTTCATCGTTCTACCATATGTTGATAGAATACAAAATGTTGTAAGAAATTCAATTTCAATTTGGTAGGATCGCTGTCTTTTTCTTAATTGTCACATCGGTGATAAACTAGGTACCTACACATAATTTTTGTGCGTGAGTCCTACGATTGGAAAATGTCCATATTTCCGCTCAAAGAAGGTCTACCCCAAAATCTTCACGGAAGAATGCAAACACGCAGTCCAATGAAGTCCTACAACAAAAACGGGGGCAGCGGAAAGTTCTTCAACTTCACCTTCCAGGACGCGTCCGGCAGGTACATACGAGGTGTTTCCTTTTCGGAAGAAACTTACAATCAAATAGAACCTCTTCAGAGCTGCCTGTTTAAGAACGTTGAGATAAAATACAGCTCCTATAGCAAAGAGCTGGAAATACAAATAACCTCATCTACGAGAATCACTCCATCCCAAAACGATCTCAACCAGGTAACATATATTTATCCCAGCATCGCCGATCTTCCAAACGTCAACAATGCCAACATTTTAGTAATTTGTGTTGGTCCCGCCGATGTGTGCACAGTGTCACGCAATGACGAAGAGTTGACACTCTACAAAATCCCGGTTAGGGGTAAAACCGGAACCGTCAATCTTATCCAATGGGGGAAACAATTCAATTTCAACTCACATGACATCGTGGTAGCACACCTCATTACAACCAAAAAATTCAAAAATATATTCGAAGCACGAATTGGACATGACACAACACTCGAAATTAATCCAGACACAGAACAAGCACGAGCTTTGCTGGAGTGGTACCAGACACATCAGGACGAAGACAGCTGTAGCATCTCCTATACACAACTGAAAACCAGTTCGACATCTACGAGTATTACCGATGAAGATACAATCAACGACATAAAGAAGGAGATAGAAGACACGGACGCGCAGATTCACACGCTTACAAAGAAATGAAGAAGACTCGAGATATAATTACACCATCATCTCACCATGCCCAAATTCTGAATTCCCCGATTCAACTTTTTGTTTAGTCTCATAGTGGCGAGGACCACCTCAACTTGTGATATTTATTTTATTACGTTACTTACATTTTGATCGGTTTTTCCTCTTTTTTAATAATTTAATAACATCGCCTTAGCTTTGCACCTGGTCACATAACGCCTCAAATAGGTAGGACTTATATCGTTACTATAATGTGCTGAGCTCCTGTTAGGTACTACTGTTATACGGACTAGATTAGGGCTTTCCAAGCCCTAACAGGCCTCTAGTTTAAAATAAAACTGATTAATTTGTCTGCCATCACTTTGTCACCATTTGAATCTTCGTTCCAGGAGCGAGGCGTTGAATGTCACAATTGATTTTTAATCCGATCAAAAAATCGCGCAGCATAAAAACGGTCAAAGTACCTATTACCTTATTGAATTTTAACAATTTTGAACACCAATAATGAGATGATCGTTTACGTCAGTATTGCACAGACAGTAGTACTGGAAATATTTTCCATTGTAAACCATCTTGGGCCTCCAAGAATGAAAACTGGAATATGAATAACTTTCGCATGAACAAATGTATAACCCCAGACATGACCTTGGAATCGAGATACGAAAATTCTTACTTTTATCCAAGTATCAAGAATCACATAAGAAGAAGAGACTTTCGGAAAGGAGATGAGGAGGAGAAATGTGTGAAGAGGGATGAGCTCAATACGACTGCTAAATTCAGCCAAAAAAACCAACAGCCTAGTTGGTTTTGTACAATTCATTAATGATTCCTACCATATATTGTTTGAAATAACTTTGTATTGAAATACCTTAATTAACTTGATTTGAAAAATCAAAATAATGAGCAGCCAACCTAATTACCGGAAATGTGAGGAGACATCTACGTCCTGTTATAGAACAAAAGCTAAATAATACATCAACATAATTTATAGATTGAAAAAAAAAAAAAAAACCTAATTATTTTCCCAAAGTACTTAATTGCTTCGTAACGACGCACAATGTTTCGATCCTAGGGGCTTTGATTTACAAAATTCCGAAACCACGAAAATTGATAGTAATGATTACTGCGGTTCTATTACCCTCTATTAGCGGCAACTGATAGAAATAAGATAAATAGAGAAGAAAACAATCATTTTGAGGCCAAATCGATTTATTGATGAAGTTAGATCGTAATTTTACATTAATTTTAGTAAAACCCACGGACTATTCAATTTCCTGTTTATATTCTGAAACTGCAATAAAAGTTGTTAAGAACGCTTCTAGTTTCAAGACTTGACAAACCAGTACTCATATACATATTTCTAAATTACAACTTCATACCACTGGTTTTGAATAGCTATTTCCTGATTAGCTGGGATAGAAATTAAAAATTAATATCCAAAAGTTGAGAATATCATTCGTTAAAACCTTCGGGAGAATCGTTTCAGTCCAAACCGAGGTGATCAAAAGAAGGGGAAAAATTGAATGTTAGATTTTACAGGAATAATGTCCTTAGGGGTTTTCAGCATAGTTGTTTTCTATTCGGTCCGTTTATGTGTGGGCATAGTTCCCCAGAGTGGGTTATTCAAAGTAAATATAATCGATTTGAGATCTTTACCTGCCACTCTGGATGCTGAATACATTTTTTTCGAAAACAATTTATTATTACCGTTCTTCACCTAAGGACATTACTCGAAACACTGCGCGACGCGACCCGTCCAAATTCAATTTAATTCGTCCTCCAACATGATGTCAATGTCAATCTAAGACACAAACTGAAGACAATGACCATGTCCGCCTTAATTGAACTTGGGGAGCAGTAATCATGGGGAAGAGCAATTAAGGGTCATCAAGCTTTTTGCTGGGAAGCGAGGGTTTTTAGAGGCCACGCAAAAAACTATCTTAAGAGCGCCACACGTTACTCTCATGGCTCTAGAATGAGTAAACATTAATTTCCGATAGGAAAATGTAATGTTAGTTAGACCCGCAATCGTTATCACCATGTACCTAATAGGTTCTTCTGTAGTGTGCAGTACTTCTCAGCACGCCCTTGTTTTCTGTAATATCAGATGACACCTACTTTATCGAAAGGGTAAACCACCAATCAACAAAATGTTCTGGTCATGCTCCATGATCGTATGAGCAAAGTTTCATAAATATTCGTACTTTATTTATGTTACATTGCTCTGAAATTAAAAATTTATAAATCAATATATTTGATATATTTTTATTAGATCTGCTGATTTGTCATGTTTTCGTGTTTATGATAAATACGAATACGAGAAGTACGGAAACTCTCTACTATATTATATTCTTTTACAATGAACTCCCCTGTATCACTAATCGTAGGAGGTATGTACTAGTTACCAGCCATTATCGAAAAACAAGTCTTCATTCTATTTGTGTAACAAAAGTATATAATGATCTGAATATCTATTTAGATAACCTACTTGAAAGAGTGAATCGAAAATATTGAGCAATACCGGATGGTAATCTATAGTACCTTCAGTTTCACTAAAGCGTAAATGAGACTTCTTTGAGGTCAGTTTATCAAAGTAAGGGCTTTGAGAAGGGCCACTTTGTCGGGATATAAAAGCCATTTCATCTATCAATAAGCTTTCACTACGTGTTTCTCGCCCCTTTTTTTCCCTTACAGCCGCTTCCACTCGCCACGCGTTCCGCAATCGTAAAACAACCTCTAGAACCCATCAAAATAAAACCCATTTTTTCTCTGTTCGCTCCTCCGAATAAGAGCCCATGTCAGGGTCGTTTGAAGCATCACTTTTGGATTCGTTAGATAATGCCAAAACCAGTCTTTTATCATCTTCATCCACTCTTATTTTCTACTCAATTACAACTATGCCAATGTATAATTATTTCATAGCCGACATTACCGTTGTAATATCGGGAGTGCATCAAGACAAGCCACCATTTAGCCACCACTTCTTTAGTTGCGACATTATCAGTAGTTTCTTTCCAATAACTCCCTCGAAACAACCTATAACATAACTTTATGTCCTGCTTAGCTTCCGTTGCCCGAAATCTGAAATTCTGTAAATATAGCGAGTTTAGATACTATTTTGATCGTGTCAATCGCTGATGGCATTTATGACGATCGTTTTGAATACATGTTCAATATGTGGAGAAAATTTTGCATGTACCTAATGCCAAGACATCAGCACCTATCGTGAGTGAAGTGACACACCCCACAAATATGAAATTGCAAGACTGCTGATTGAGTGGAGGAATTCGGTAATAAAGAACCCCCCCCCCCCCCCCATATGGTTCTGATTCTATATTAATTACTCTGGTGCTGCTTCCCCACCTTAGTGGTGCTCAAAAAATGATACTCCGCGTAGTGCTTGATTTCCTTAATAAAACCTTTGGTATGAAATCAGAAGTGGATATTAGTACCGTTACAAATCGGGGCAAGTGTACTTATAGAAACCCATAAGTCCAGCAAACTTATATAGGTTGACAAGTAAAAGTTACCTTGAAACTCCGCATCACTCCAAAAACTAGTAAAGCAACAAAACTATTATTCATTCAATCCGAAGTCTTGTGGGAAACTGCAAAGGAGTACAACGCAATAATTTCATCCGATGACCTACGACCACGATCGTTGTTGTTTGAACGGGGCGTTATATGTGCCATATTTCGTCGATTTTCGTAGGAAGGAAACCACTTTAAACTTAACCAAAGAAAGGCAGACATACAGATTGATGGTCATTATCAAAAAACGTCTGCCAAGTTGGGTGTGGCACTGGCACATAGCTTCCTCGTTTACATATCACGAATGTATAGATCATTGAAAAGTTTTAAATGTTGTAAAACAGTCTTCCTCCTTACTCAATAGTCTTGGAAACGGACTGAGACTTATTTGTATGAGAATACTTACAAGCCGTTTCCTTCAAATCAATAATCTCTCCTGACTTTCTCCCACGCTCCAATAGCTTTTAACCCGTTTATACATACCTATCAAAGTGGTATAAGTACTAAGTATTGCCAACTTTGATTCGTTAATATTCAAATAATCCGTCCGTTTTAAGTTATTACCTTTTTAAATGTTAAAATAATATGAAACGATGAGGTTTAATCTCTCACATGGAGTATAATGTAGAGGTTATTTTTCTATTGATGATCATACCACAGGTTATTGCCAGCTCCATTCTACATTTCACTGCTGAGCACACAACAATACAATGATAATGCTGTTCTGAAAACAGAATCTGGGACATGGATATTTGAGCAAGCGATTTGTTTCCTCTCGTTTTTTTTTTTTTTTTTTTTTTTTTTTTTTTTTTTTTCAACTCGCGGTTATGCTCGCTTTTAGGCTGATTGGAATTCTGCGGGTAGCCCTGGTAACCCGCGTAACACGAACTGAATGTTCGACATCATTCTTTACTCGTGGCTGAGTTTTAAATCGGTTCAAAAGGCATCCGATTACAGTTTATTTGGCCCGTGTGGATAGGGGGAAAGGATGAAAATATGCGGTGACCACAATATATATGTACAAATAAAAGACTAGTATCGAAAGTATTTCAAGCTATTTCAAATTTCGTGAATCTGGGGTACCTATTTAATAATTTCAAAAATTTTGTAGCACATCGACTAACAAAATATCCCAGGATGTATTTCATCGTTGGTGCAGATGTTTAAAATTCACAGTTGGATTCAGATCGTTTTCAAATAATATAATAGCAGAAAAGAAACATTCTTCAGACTGACGACGGTATAGGTGTATATTATTCATACTTTGAATTCCCAATTTCGAGCACTGATGATTGCCACTGGGGTCTGAAGAAAACTTGCGAATAATATTTTTAAATTCATGGAGATTTCGTTCAATAGTGATCATTGGCACTTTTCCACTATGGTCGCATTTTATGAGTTTCAGCTAGTTATGAAGTCACACGAGGCAGGGAGGCCTGCCCAAGCGGGAGAAGTATGATGACTTAATTTGTTGCGTAAACTTTGGTAAATGAGTGAAAGAAAACTACATATAGAAGAATAGTGCGGTTGGTGTCTGTATTCTTACAATTTCATACGACAGCATTTTGAACTATAATAGAAACCTTCATTGATCTGATCACATACGGTGATTTTCAGTGAAGAGCCAACTGAGAATGAAAATTGTTACAAGCACTTGACACCAAGAATATGACGGCCGACGAAAATATTTATTGGTTACGAATTTCATCAATCTTCCAACGTTCATTCACTTAAAAATGTCCCCGATTTTTCGGTATAAAAAATCAAGATTGCAGTGAACGTTTAGTGGCTTACAAGGTGGTCTGAACTCGTGTTTGAACTATTATTGTTTCTGATTTTTTGTGTGAAATCTGTTGCCGTCTGTTGCTGTTTAGATGAAAGTAATGCGCTTCAATAGAGATCATGGAAAGATACGTATACCATATTATTATATTCACATATTAGTATTTGATATTGATGAGGAACAAATACATTTAACCGGTATAGTCCAAGGACACGAAATGGTTTATACTGTATTTTCGTCAATTTTTAGGACAAAGCCTACCAATAATTAGAGGAAGCATTGTTTTCACTTTTGAGAGATAGAAAAGTTTTAGTCTACAAAATTCAAATGTTTATTTTATTTATTTTTTATTTTATTTTATTTCTGTTACCGTGGTAAAGTTCCCAATCGCATTTTACGTTTTAGACCATTCCGAACAACTTTCATTCCATGTGTTGCTGTTATGTGTGCGTTTGTGAGTTTGTGTTTGTCGTGAATCCGCAAATCCATATGAAAAGCTTGATTTCCACAATATTCTACAGATTTTAATGAATTGTTCATGGAATATGCGGGTCAGGGTTTAGATGGTCCCCTATCAGTTTTTTTTGTTCCCAAATCAATACTTTACTGCGCTAACGTAAATTCTATCAAGCATAACTATCTCACGCCCCCGTCTTTCGATCTCGCTCAAATTCGGTGGATAGGTGGAAAAGATTAATGTGAGCATTCCCTAGTAATTTCAACATATTCCTATGATTAGTAGCAACTACGAATGTACGAATGTACATTCATTTTTACGAGCCTAGTTTCAACAGTTTTCATCCTATTTTGATGGAATTTTCAAGGAAAGTGCGAGTTAGGCTGCAAATGAACCCTATTTGTTTCACTCCTAGCATCCGCAAACGTAAAATACATCAATCAAAATTTGTTCATGCCCTAGTAATACAATCTTGCACAAGTTTGATGCATGGTTGAAGGACGATGGTTTAATTATTCCATATTAATATCAACATGATGAGAACATTAGTAGCTCCTGCGCATGCGCGAAAGTTTAATCTTAGGAACAAGGTTAATTTCAAATTTTCATCAGATTTTGATGACATTTTCTGGGAATGTGCGTGTTAGGCTGTAGACAATCTACCAATTTCATTTCACTCAAATCATTACTCCATTCTGTGCATGTGTTATCGTAAACTACCTTCAAGCATAACTACTTCAAGCATAATTTTCCCGTTACCTAAATGACCAATTTCGGTGTTTAATCTCGATTGGCTATATTGAGCTATGGAGTTTTCAATGATTATTAAAACCATTTCATTGATCTATTCATTTATGTTATTTCCAGTTAGTAGGTACCTACTTACTTAAATATCGTTATACTGAGATCAGGCGGACTAGTGAAATGTAGATGTTTTAATTAATGGCCTTAATTTTCCCTTTGCAGGTGCCCATATGTACGCAGGTATATTGCTGTCAACCTGCGGATCTGCAATTTAAAATGGACCTCCTCTGTAATATCCAAAATTCAATGTCAGTCCACACAGTTGGCGTTAGCCTTTGGGGCCTCTGATTTTTTTGTTAATCGTATCATGATACTAAAACCTGAAATGTTGCTCCTTTTTGGAGATGTGGAATACAATTGCAAAGTATGGAGGGACTCAGATTAGCTTCGGAACCTCTGAGGCTAATATTTCTTTCCTTAACGACTCTCAGTTCTGCAATTTAGATACAGCTCCTTTAGGACTCCTTGGAAACAATTACGAGTTACTGAGGCACACTGATCAGTTGAGGGGCCTCTGAACCTATATTCTTTCCTTACCTATCAATCTTTTTTTTTTCTAACATTTACTGTGGAGAATTAAATTGGGAGGTCTTAGAACTGTAAAGGTGTGAACCCTTTTGGGAGGTACGATGCGCCATGTTCTGAACATGTATTATCGCATACGGGGTTTATTAATTATAGACCATTAATCTGCGTAGAAGGGCTATCTAACACAGAAATAATAATACCTTTGTGTAATATTTTGCAGCGGTTTTAATTTTTAGTTTCGCTGGAGCTGAACTTACACCTAAAAGCGTTTTACGGTACTTAAAAACACCTCAGTTAGTTTATATAATCTGATATTTTCTAGAATTGTCTGCTACTAACATCTTCATATATGTATCAGTAAGATCAATAAACTGATAATGCGCTCCGCTGAAATAGACACATCATGCCCCTTCAATGGTTGGGAGTGGATGTATTCTCTTCAGTAAGCAGGTATTTGTTGATTTAATTAGTTGATTTTTTGCCTAATTTTTCCATTTGCCTTCGGAGCGTCATGTGAAATACCCACTCTATAGTATTCGGAGCCGAGAGTGAACAGGATTGGGTATTGGGATTTGGATTTGGAAGGGTATAAAGGTTTGAATAGAGTTTAGTAGTTATTTTTAACTGAATCGATCGTCTGTAAACTGAAGGGAGTATGGCTGGAAGTTTCAATAATCAAAAGTATATTGCATCCCGTGTTGAGGAAAAATAGTGCCAGTATAAATTATATTAACATGAGTAAAAACTATATTTTGTGATATCTTACCCTTCCGGTTAAGTTTTTGGTAGCCGGCTTTCGGCTTTCATACATTTCGATGAAATTTGAAGGGATTGAACCCCCCAAAAGATGGTGGAGGGGAGGGGGAGGGGGGGTTTGATGGTTTTATTTGGCTTCTGGTGACAAAATCTCTTACGGGAACCATAGAGCTATGGAGTCTTTTAATATCATTTCATACATCTCACTAATCTATACATTTATGTTAAGGATATAAATAGCTTGGGAGAATAGAATAGAAATAGGAGAGAAGCATTGTGCCACACCCAACTTATCATATTACACTTTATGGGAATCAGGCCATGGCAAGTGTATCATATAACGTATTCATTTGAATTTGAACATGCGTAAAAAACGTTCGTACTTAACATGTATCCACTAATTGAATGATATAGTATCATGGATGTGGATGGTAAGCGTACTACTGATAGTGAAGGGTTGCGAATGGAGGAAAGACCATTATCAGCACATAAATCCAACCCTGTCGCCGCTGGCTCAGGATTCAATTAAAGTAGGGGATGTTCCCAGCAACCCCAGATTCTCTGTGCTCTATTTCTCTCTCGGATTTGTCCGTCTCACGTTGGTAACTGAAATCTTGCTTTACGCTATATCGACGTAGTTATCTTCTATGGTATATATCACTATTATTTTAAGTATCGATTATAAGCTATTAGCAGAACGATTTGTTGAGGTTCTATGTTTGATTTTGTCTATTATAACTTACTGGGCAATTTTAATATAACTTTGCTAGTACAGCAACAGCATAGTGTACAAGCAAGCTTCTATAGAATTGTAGAGAGAAAATACACATTTTCAATAAGCACGTTAAGAACTAAATATAAGACCATATTAGTATGTAATAATCCTTTCTAAATTGTTCAGCTAAATATGAAATATCATCTCATTTGAAGTGAAATTCCCATTCCAAAGTCATGACTGTTTCAGAAGATTTCAGTATTGTGTGATATCCAGATTTTTATCTAGTTGGGCAAGTGATATCCGAAAGAACAGAAAAGCTAATGAGCTCCTGAGCTAATGTTACTTGAGAGAATCGTTGGCGAACGGGTCACTGCTCTATTTTCCAGTTTTCATATCTCCCAAGCAGAATGGGTTCGTTCGCAATCGATCGACCTCGACAAACCTTAAGTTAATGCAGGACTTCACCTGTGTGCTTCCGAGGAAGGATGCCAAGTGACCGCGATATCCACGGATTTCATAAAGGCTTTTAACCGTATTTCTCACAAACTAATTGCTCTACTTGAATCTTTGTGAGTTTTGGACCGTTGTTGGAGTGGATCAGGTTCAACCGCGCCGATCGGCATGTTATTGTTCGGTCGAAAGGACATTACTATATGGTCCCATTGCTTTTTGTCTTGCTCATCTACAGCGTCACAGAATACTTTGGGAAGGCCAAATATTTATTGCTCGCAGGTGATTTGAAGAGATATAGAGTAAACTGAAACTGTAAATGACTGTATGGAGCTTCTAAATAATAATTGGTGATTTGGTTTTATACAAACCATTTGGAGCTGGATCCACCCTATTGTATTGTCGTTTTAGCGTTCCGTCCACCATAATTATTCCTTCCAGGCCTTTGATTTTAAAAGATGGGAAACAATTCGTGACCTTGGAATGAGATTAGATCCACAACTTCACTTCTCTCTTCCCATTGATGACATGACTTGTAGAGCCATGAGAATGCTTGGCTTCATGAGAAGAATAACCCGCTAATTTACTAGCATTCCAGCTCTTGTGTCACTGGTCTCGCCGATCCTTGAATATGGTTCAATTGCATGGAGCCCAAACAAGCCGTCAGCCGATGTCAGATAAAACGTGTCCAGCGCGTCTTTTTACAATATATAGCGTTCAAAATGGGTATAAGTTCAACATATCCTAGCTATGATGCAATTCAGGATCAATCCATCCACGACGCTCTACCATGGACGTATGCTTCCTTCACTAACCACTTCACGGGAGAGTCGACTGTCCCGCTCTCCTGGAGAAAAATGTCATCTGCGTTCCTAAGTATTCCATTCATACACTCACTCTCTTCTCGGTCCCTTTCGTTTCAACCAACTAGCTGAGTAAGTGACCTATGAACCATCTTGCTCATGAGATAAATCCAGTTCTTCAGAGTGCTCAAAATTTGTTCCTTCAGTCGTGTACGGCAATTTAAAAAATTCTAGATAGTTTGCCAAGAACTTAATTTCGTGAACTTCCCTTATATATATAGTAGCTTAATCGAGTTGGTTAGTGTTGGATAGTTGTTATTATATTCTTTGTAGGTACGACGTTATTATTGTTAAAATCCTTGGAACTAAAATGGCATATATGTAAATTAACTTTTTAGGACCAGATGCAACCCCTCATGCCTGGTTTGTGTGTGAGTGGTGTGGTTTTTACAGTATAACGCCCTCTGATTGAGGCATCTCTTCCTCATCAGAGTAGGTATTTTATACAATTGACGAGTTTTTTGACATTCCTTTTTAGAACATTAATGTGCATATTTTATTTATTGATTATCATACATAGTTGTACATGTTTTGATCGAGCTTGTTGTAAGTTGTACTTTAGGCTCTGAAATAGGTAATGTACATATTTACCGAAAGCTAGGTGAAAGAGGAAGAAGTGTTTTGTTTGGCGTCATTTGGGATAAATCGATTGACGAGTTGCTATGTTTTGAGTCGATCTACACATCTGCTATTTATGAATTTATAAACACTACTTAATATCATTTCATATATATATATATATATATATATTTGTGTGTGTGCGTGTGTGTGTACGAATATGTATCACATATTCCATGTAGGTAAGTATTCATTATTCTCTTTTGAACAAGCTCGGAGGCTTGAAAGTTTGAAAGTTTAAAGTTGGTAGAAATCCATGAGTCCTTGCTCATTGTTGCAAAATACGTTAACTGTATACGAGACGTGATGAGGTACGTTGTGATGCTTGCTTTTTTTCTTAAATTCCACTTTTTGCAGAATCATCCGTATGTCATTAGACTCCCGCATGGTTATGGTGACAGCAAGATTACCATGATTCGCTCCTTGCACGTTCATGTAAAATGGCAGTACGTGAGAAGGACAAACTACGGTATAATTAAGTGAAGTTCGTTAAGCTGAGTTCACGCATGGTATTTTTGTACAGGTGTTTTATCCTTCTTTTTATACGACTCAATGTTGATATGTTTTTTTTTGACAAAATAAGTCTATTCTAATATCCCTAAGTTTTCCTAATTTGGGGTTGTAATGTAATTAAGGATGACAGAAACCGGAGGATCTTGTGAGATGATAATATTCCATACGTAGGATTATTTTCATATGCAATGAATTTTCGTAGATAATAAAGCTATTGCGATCGCTCCTAAAATTTAAAAATAAATCGCGTGTGTGCCCGGAAAATGAAAGGACGATTTCGCTGGCCAGCACTTTCGAAGTACATTAAAATTTGGTCAAAAATCACTAAAAATGACTGAAAACGGCTAAAAATTATTAAATTCAAATTATTTAGTCTTTCAGCCAAAATAAATTTATCAACGATGAACTAGAACATTAGAAAACATAGGCATTTATGATCACTAAAATGTATTAAATAATGTTGAAAGATTCCATGGAAGATTCCTTTGGAGTTTGAGCAAAATTGGTCGATTAGGCAATGAGAACATTATGCTTGATAGATATTGCGATCGCGCAAGCACGAAACCTACCAGTAATTTCACTAAGCAGAGAAGTTCATTGATGACCATGTACAGTCTAAATCTTTGAACATTTCTCCCAAATCGGGTAAAAACAGTATTTGTCATGCTTGTTACAAGGATTTGAGATTTGCAGATGCGCAGCAGTTAATAACGATACAAATATGATGAGAAGTCATATTATGGGGGAATTAAATCGTCATTTCCCAACAATCCGCCCAATATGAGCGCTAAGGGATGAATAGACAATGCAAAAATTACTCTTGATTGACTTTACGTTCGCGCATGTGCAGAATAATCTATCAATTCTTGAGTGATGAAATTGATAAGAGACGAATCTCAAACCAATCAGCAAATTTCCAAAACATTTCATTGAAATCTAATGGAAACTATAGAAATTATTTCTGCCGCAAAGATTCATTCGCGCATTCGTTGCAGGTACTATTATTTCGGTCGAGATAATATTGTTATAGGATCATAAATTAACATCAAATTCAGTGGGGAACATATTGGGCACTGAATATTTTTTAAAGATTGTCGTATATGACATGTAAATATTACTTTTCATCAATAAGCGTAACTCAATAAAGCGGGTGGGGTTTCCAGCAGACGCATAAAGGAAATACGTAAGACATCACCTTATCTGAAAGAGGTTAGGGTCTGGAGACTGTGTAGGCAACAGTGACTATATTAACTCTGCAGGAAGCATCGCGAGCTCATTCGAAAATCCTAACTTCTTGTGTCGTTATTCTCAGCTCTTACCCACCTTTCTCCTAGCCTGACGGTGAATACTGTAACTAACCCATCCTTATCGAAGGTTTAACCGGATTCCCTCAATAAGTGCCTGGCAGTGTATACCGGGTGTAAACCCATCTTCCAAGGACTTTGGCTCGAGCTTCTATATTCAGGATCCGACTAGTTGCAAATTTCCTGAATTTTTTTAAATACGAGTAGATTGGGCAACTAAGTTAGTAAGGTACACGTATACGAGAGGTTTGATCACGCTCTGTTTTACTCAGTCAAGATCAGCTCAGTAATATTTCAAATTCGTACGCAGTAATATTTCAAATAAGTATAAATATTGTGGAAATTAATCTTTAAGGTTAAGGTTAAAGTGAATATTGCGTGATAAGGATTTGAATTCAGGTGTAACGCCAAGTACGGAACCAAGTTGTTTCAGAGAACATAGAAATGTAAACGAACCCAGCCTAAACACACTTTCCTTCCTTTCTTCACCAATTTTTCCTTTCTTCAATCGTATTCGTTTGGTCATGCCAGAGATTAGTGCTCCCAAAATGAATTCCATATACGTTGTTTGTTATGGAAACAGTTGTAGCCCAGCGGGGGTGTTGAGCTCTCCACCCTGGTTTGTCACGTCTCAGTCTTGCAGTTTTCACAGAGATAAACTACCATTTATTTGATCCCGATGCACTGATGAGGTGGTAAAAAGGGTGGCAGGAGTTGCAGTTGAAGAATTTATATCGCACAACGTCCAAGAGCTGAAAAGATTGCAAACAAGATAAAACTTCTCCCATCTCTCCCCTTAAAGGAGACCACGGTTATTCATATTTCAGCAAGAATTTCTGTGCCAAAGATTTTCTGTGCCGAATCGAAACGAAGGCTAAGATGTTTTAAGTTAAAAACTGTGGTTTTCTTGAATTCTGCCTTGGATTGGCAGTATAGCTTCTTCACTTATTGGAAAATTGACCGATAGTTGATAAAAAATCAAACCGGGAAAGGTTGATAATTTAGAACGAAAGAAGTTGAATTTGACTTAGAAAAGGTTGAATTATGGCTTGAAAAAAGCTGAATTTGGCTTGGGATTTATATATTTATTTGAGAAAATATTTAAACCAAGGAATCGATTCAGAATGCTTCAAAACGGATTTATGTGAACAAGGCTATGGAAAATTATATCTTCAAAACTTTCGGAGCCATTTTAGTAGTTTAAATATTTTCGAGAATTTGCGAAAGATAAAATGATTACGACATCAATACATTGACCTTAGCGAAAAGTATGAAAAACCTGATATATGAATTACTAATCAAATGTAATTTAATCATTAAATGTACTATAACACCAACCAGCGAACAAACAAAATAAATAGAAAGAATATAAATAAATTAAAATAAATTTATACAAAATAATACATTTACCCAAACCTGAAAAGTTTATATTGGTCAAATCGTTTGGGGTTAAAAACAAATATCAATGATGATAATAGCCGGTGAGTCCTCACTTTCACAGCACTTGAAACGGAGATAAGCAGTTTTAAGAAAGCTCCCTTTCTAGAGTAAGTATTCTTCAGCGAAAAGCAGAGAACGGTATTCAAAGCCGGTTGAGTGGCCACTTCGAATATCAGCATAATTCTCGAGTGCGCTCCGAGATGCGGGAGCCCAAGGCGATGTAAGCGAGGACGGGGTTGAAAGTCACTGAGGCATGTTGTCAATACAGCTAAGTGATAAGCAGAGCGGAACGAGACTACATTGTCACAAATTCACAGATCCAGCCGCTTTTTGACATGCTTTTGGAGTTTGTTATGGTTTCAGACTGTCAGCACCATTTTTACTTCCAACTGCTTATTATATATTTGGCGTTTTGGTGCAAACGTTGGAGCTCGAACACTATAATGTCGGAGAATTTGTGACAGCGATACTCTTTTATCAAGAAACATGACGATCTAGTTGACTGGTGGTGGTTTGAGTATTCAGTAGGAAACCAAAGAACTAGGTTTTGATTTAACTCTTGGGCCTACTAAAGTACGACATTTATAGAAGTAAGGATTATACTGGATTTATCTAAAATATTGAATAATCTTGACCAGTACTTACATTGTATTCAAAAGTGGATTGTGTAGAACCAGCACAACAAATTATAAAATGCCTTGTTCGTATATTATTGTTTGCATTATCGAACAGAAAGTGAAGTTGTTGAAAGAGTTGTATTTTCTATTGCCTGTACCCGTTCATGTACTTCAAAATAATATTCAGTTGTGTTTTTTCAGAGAACGTGTTTTGTTTGTACTGCATGTTGTGGATGGACTGAAAACTGTTTAATTTGTTTTCCGAGTCAATTTACTTTGAAGTGTAAGCAAATAACTGTTAAATTTTTAGTATTAAATTTTTTAATTAGCTAGCTGTATTATTATTTATTAAATTAAATTTCCACTGGGATACAGTGATTTTTAAAAGAAAATCCCCTATGACAACTAAAAAGCGAGTTTCAAGTGCAAAATCAACAATTAGAAAGAGGTGAATTAAGATAGATCATTGGTGCCTCAAGGCACCTGCCTAAGAATCGAAGCAGCAGGGAAAGTAAACAAAGGCCTAATCTCACTCATTTCTGCTTAAACTCCCCTGCGCTACCTCTTTCCAGCCTTCATTACCATCCACATTGAGCTGGCTTTATAAGGCTCTGGAGGTAGTGGTTCTCCTTGTTTTACATTGACTTAATGGTTATTCCTACCTCTATGACACAGCCAGTACATTAGGGTTCGGTTTTGACTGAAACGACTGACTTGACTGTCACTCAGTCAAAATCAAACTGACTTAGAATTTAGTAAACATCAAGAGAAAGCAATTTGGAAGAGGTTAAGGAAACATCGTCTCAGAAAAAAACGGAATGAGGTACAAGGTGGGAAAGGGTCGGGAGGCACAACCAATTGTGTGCAAGCAACGTGAAGGGGATTACAACTAATCAGATGAAGTGGAATTACTCATTATGGTTTCAACAGTGTGAAGGGATAACTCCAAGCTTTATAGAAATGGAATTATCAATGGTGAATTTTCCCTGAAATCCTCCTTATGCTCGTATATTGTTTCCCTGAATTTCCTACCAGTTTGACCCCAATATTCGTAGCAACAAGAACATTTTAGTTTACAGACCCCACTTTTATCCTGAACTTTGATTTTATCTTTAACGGAACCTAGTAATGGTCTAAGACTATTTTTAGTTTCAAAACCCTCTCCGTAAACCCTCGGTGACATATTAACAACAATAACAGGAAAAGATCAGGACAATACTTCGGAATCTGAGGCCTTGGTTGGTATCAGGAATTCACCTCAGAATTTGAGACCCTGCTGGAAGACGGTATTAATGAAGGGTAGATGAAGTTGTGGTGAAGATTGTCCAAAGACACTGGGACACTGGGGGGTCAGATATTATTCGAATGCCTAACCAAGAGCGATGAATTACTTGCAGCAAAAATCGCTAGTGGCAAGGTGATGTTTGGTATGATTTCGTCATTAGTGAAATCTGCTGAACTGTAGGAAAGCCCCAAATGGCAGTAAATAAGAACGACTCACTAAATTAATTACTCAAACAGAACAAAATAAAATATGGCAATTCTACCCCCCCCCCCCCCCCCACCTTGAAGGAGTTATTTTGAGTACAATACAGCCCAGTGACCCAAATATTTAGTGCCCAGTAGTCTCTTGCGAGATAATTACCATCCTAAATTCAATATCTCAGTCCCTACGTATAATCAGATAATTGCTAGTCGGTCAAACTTCTATAACACTAGATACCGATTCATTATTAGAATGTAAATAAATTGAATGAAAATATTATAGTCTGCATAAAGGTATGTCTCCTTTTAGCACTAAGTACCATCTACATCAAAGAATCAATTCATTATTTAATATTAAGATAAGTAGATGATGGAGATATCACCGCACAGAGGATCTCGCCCTTTTTTAGATCACTCTCCCAAAAGCTAGACACCTCAACCAACTCTGCACCACCTCCAACCAACACCTCCGCGCACCCTTTTGACGTTTTATGTCTTTACTTTGGCACATAAACGAAAAAAGCATTAACAAAATGCGTTTAAAAAAAGCGTTACGGTTGGTGTTCTGATGAATTCCGCTTATAACCGAGTCGTTGCTAGGGAAATGGTACTTCGTCGTTTTTCATCCCACGAAATTCGTTGACCATTCGTTCGAAAGCTCTTGATTTATCCAACCATATTATGTTTACTACTGCGAAGTGCGTGGCCAACAAGCTGAGTTATGAGCATGGTTATTTGAATAATTGTGTACACCCAGATGATCATTCTCAATAATTGATATTGTGAACATGATTACAACCGCTTGTTAATTTCTGATGATTTCATTGAGCTGGTGTTTCGATGATTTGATTCATAGCAGATGATCCGAATATTGCGAGAACGGTTCGATTTGTGAAGCGGTAGTTGAATCATTTTATTGGGTAATTTCTATACTTTACACTCTAGGAAGCTGTGATATCGTACGATGCTTGTGAGACATTTGCTTGACGATGCCCAGGGTCCGGATCAGATGAGTGGCTCTTGAAGGTAATTTCTATGCTTTACACTCTAGGAAGCTGTAATATCGTATTATCATGTTTTATGTCTTTAGGACATTTACTTGACAATGCCCAGGGTCCGGATCAGCTGAGTGGCTCTTGGAGCTTGCATACGAGTCTGCAACACATACGAGTCTGCAACTAAAAACATAAAATGTCCCAATGTGTTGCAGACTCGTATGCAAGCTTTTCTTTAAAAAAAAAAAAATTGAATTTTGTCTCCCAGAAGAAGCCCTAGTTCCTGGGGAGAAACGTTGGAGAATAATAAAAAACAATTCAAGGATTGACCGACTAGATGCCCATTGACCGATTTGTCGAATTTACATTCATGATTGGACGCAGTTATGCAAGACTGGTCCAAGAGATATTTTGGCCGAAAATGAGTTTATATAAATATCTCATTCACAAGGAAGCAAACATAACCTCATACTGTAGACCTCGATTGACGGTGGCCGCTGTGCTGGCCGTGAATCAGTGTTGCCACTCTTCAAAGACTGATCTACTTTAGAGAGATGGGAACTTTGTAGTCTCCAAAAAAACAAACGTTCTAAGTGATGATTAAAGCCAGTTAAGTGCACTCATGAATCAACCGGAAGGACTATTGGTGGCTCCATGTCACTTTGGAAGTGCAGTTTTTGTTATTTGCATTAGCATATGGGTCATTTCACGCGAACGGCCAAACTTTTTTTTTCGATATTTTTAAAAGTCCTGATTTTCTAGTATGCTGTACCCATTGGTAATACAAGCTAGGAGCCAAATTTTCAGACCCCTTCTTCGCCCAGCCTTTTCTCTACAACTGTCCGAAGTTTAGGGGTGTGCGCCAAACACTAACTTTTGTTTTAATTGCTCAACCGTTATTGTGCCCAAAGAATCAAGTAAGGTGGCCAATTCTTATGGTAAATCGTCTGCTCTTTCTGGTAGTCATGTCTAAATTTACAAAAAACTTAAGCTTCCTCATGAAAACTCAAAATAAAAACTTCTTTTTCGCATTTCATCAATTTGGCATTTTTTGAAAAAAAATTGTTTGACCTTAAATCATACCTACCAGTATGTAGAATACGAGGTTAGGAGGACGTAATGGGCCGACAAACAGTTTGTCGCCAGTGGTACTTAATGTACGGCCTGAACTCCCAAAAAACGTAAGCTTCCCCATGAAAACTCCACATTTCATCAATTTCGCATTTTTTGAAAAAAAAATTTTTGATCTTAAATCATACCTACTAGTATCTAGAATACGAGGTTAAGAGGACGTAATGGGCCGACAAACGGTTTGTCGGCAGTGGTACTAATGTACAGCCTGTACTCCCAAAAAACGTAAGCTTCCCCATAAAAACTCCACATTTTATCAATTTCGCATTTTTTGAAAAAAAATTTTTTGATCTTAAATCATACCTACTAGTATGTAGAATACGAGGTTAAGAGGACGTAATGGGCCGACACACGGTTTGTCGCCAGTGGTACTTAATGTACGGCCTGTACTCCCAAAAAACGTAAGCTTCCCCATGAAAACTCACAATAGAAATTTCTTTTTCACATTTCATCAATTTCGCATTTTTTGAAAAAAAAAAATTTTTTTTGATCTTAAATCATACCTATTAGTATGTAGAATCCGAGGTTAAGAGGACGTAATGGGCCGACAAACGGTTTGTCGCCAGTGGTACTTAATGTACGGCCTGTACTACCAAAATAAAAGAAAAATTGAATTTTCATGATAAAATTCGCACCTATTTGATGTGCCGTCAAATGTGAAGTTAGTTCTAAGCAAATTTGATAAACTGGGGACTTTATAATGAAAACTCAATTTTTATTTTATTTAGGCAGTACAGGCCGTACATTAAGTACCGCTGGCGTCAAACGGTTCGTCGGCCCATTATGTCCTCTTAACCTCGTATTCCTCATACTGGTAGGTATCATTTAAGATCAAAAAATTTGTTTTTTCTTCAAAAAATGCGAAATTGATGAATGTGAAAGAGAAGTTTTTATTTTGAGTTTTCGTGAGGAAGATTACGTTTTTTGGCAGTACAGACCGTACATTGAGTACCGCTTTCGTCAAACCGTTTGTCGGCCCATTAAGTTCTCTTAACCTCGTACTCTACATACTGATAGGTATGATTTAGGATCAACAAATTTTTTTTTTCAAAAAATGCGAAATTGATGAAATGTGAAAATTAAATTTTTATTTTTAGTTTTCATGGGGAAGCATACGTTTTTGGGAGTTCAGGCCGTACATTAAGTACTTCTGGTGACAAACCGTTTGTCGGCCCATTAAGTCCTTTTAACCTCGTATTCTAAATACTGGTAGGTATGATTTAAGATCAAAAAATTTGTTTTTTCAAAAAATGCCAAATTGATGAAATGTGAAAAAGAAGTTTTTATTTTGAGTTTTCATGAGGAAGCTTACGTTTTTTGGGAGTACAGGCCGTACATTAAGTACCACTGGCGACAAACCGTTTGTCGGCCCATTACGTCCTCTTGACCTCGTATTTTACATACTGGTAGGTATGATTTAAGATCAAAAAATTTTTTTTCGAAAAATGCCAAATTGATGAAATGTGAAAAAGAAGTTTTTATTTTGAGTTTTCATGAGGAAGCTTAAGTTTTTTGTAAATTTAGACATGACTACCAGAAAGAGCAGACGATTTACCATAAGAATTGGCCACTATACTTGATTTTTTGGGCACAATAACGGTTGAGCAATTAAAACAAAAGTTAGTGTTTGGCGCACACCCCTAAACTTCGGACAGTTGTAGAGAAAAGGCTGGGCGAAGAAGGGGTCTGAAAATTTGGCTCCTAGCTTGTATTACCAATGGGTACAGCATACTAGAAAATCAGGACTTTTAAAAAATATCGAAAAAAAAAGTTTGGCCGTTCGCGTGAAATGACCCATAATAAGGAGTACCATTGTACTAAAAGTTTACTGGAAAAAAAAAAAAAAAACTCGGCGCTCCGCGCCTCGCCAGGGGGCAAGCCCCCTGGTCCCCGGTTACCTCTATTTACATACTTCGGACGAAATTATTGAAACACAGAATGTGTTTGCGTTGTCGCGCAACCAAGTGACAACCAAACAAGCGTCATTGTTTACTATTCATTTATAACATCAATTTACATAGTTATAGTATGAAACTACGAAAAAAAATACGAAAAAAATTCGTGATAAATCAAGAGCGATTTATCAAGTAAATGTCCTAAAGAGGCTACATACGAAATTACAGCTTCCTAGAGTGTAAAGTATAGAAATTAGCTTTAAGAGCCACTCATCTGATCCGGACCCTGGACATCGTCAAGTAAATGTCCTAAAGAGGCTACATACGAAATTACAGCTTCCTAGAGTGTAAAGCATAGAAATTAGCTTTAAGAGCCACACATCTGATCCGGACCCTGAGCATCAATACATCTACGAAAACAGCTTCCCATAGAAATCTAAAAACCTGTTAAATTTAACCTCCGCTTCACAAATCAAACCGTTTTCGTAATAGGTACTCAGATCACCTGCTATGAATCAAATCATCGAAACACAAGCTCAATGAAATCATCAGAAATTAACAAGCGGTTGCAATCATGTTCACAATATCAATTATTGAGAATGATCACCTGTGTGTAAACAATTATTTATATAACCATGCTCATAACTCAGTTTGTTGGACACGCACTTCGCAGTAGTTAACATAATATTGTTGGATAAATCGAGAGCTTTCGAACGAATGGTCAACGAATTTTGTGGGATGAAAAACGACGAAGTACCATTTCCCTAGCAACGACTCGGTTGTACGTGAAAATCATCCGTCACACATTTCGTTACCATCCCGCGTTCCATTTTCGGCTAGTTAGTCCATGGCTAAAACACATTCTGTGTTAAAAAAAAAAGGTTGTTGTTTTTACAGTGATAAAATGTCTACTCGCATTTCACGTTTCAGTTCCGTGTTTTTCTGTGTATGTGTCTATGTCTATGTCTATCGTGTATCCGAAAATTCATGTTGCATGCTTAATTCCCACAATTTTCCAATCACTATGAATTTTATGAGTATAATAGATTTGAATGCCAACTATAACAGATTTGGACATTATTCCTCTCATTGATAATACATCTAAAACCCATCTAAAAACCTGTTAAATAGTTTTTAGTTAGGTTTTAAAAATATCATGGTGTTTTCAAGATATATATTATCCGTATATTCAATAAACTCAATACTCGAACCTGTGAGTTTTACTGAATACAAATTAATATATGAATGAGAGGGTTAATATTATCCATCTCACAAATTGATTGGAAGTCATCGTTTGGTTCTGATCTGAGTCCTTGTTGTACTGGATAATCTGAACGTTTAAAGCAAATATCTTTTATGATATAAAGTCTCTGTGTATCCGTTGATTGATACTGATCAGTGAATTTCTCGCCAAAGCGATTTTAGCTCCAAGGGCTCGCTCCTTAGTAATTTGGATAAAGAGAGTTGATATCGTGAATCGCTATTTCCTCAATAAATCCGTTAGTGGTGGTATAAATCCCTGTTGGTCACCAATGACCCAAAAAACGCGCGATTGAATCAAATAGACGTGGGAGGCAGGGGTGGGGAGGGGGGTCAATAATGGTTTTCATTTCATTGGTTTCCCCCCCGAAAGTAATTTTGCGGGATAGGGAGTACCACCATCCTTTCACACATTTCCACTTCAATCGGTAAATCAAAATCGGGGCAGAAGGCAAGCGGGGTGGAGGAACCTTTGAAGTTTTGAAAGGGAAGAGACCCCAAGGCTATAAGCCCGGACCTTTAATGAGAAATATAGAGGGCAGCTGTTTGGGACGGAGGTGGGTCGAGAGAGTAGAGTGCCTGGAAAAGCTAAGGAGGGGAGTGGTAGGAGGGAGAGCTAAGCCCAACCTAGCAGACAGCCAGAACCCTCCCAGGGCTTCGTCGGAAGAAAAATACGGCCGAGCTTCCCCCTGGGACTTTAGTAACATTGATTTCCTCTCACCAGGCATTCATTGTCAAAGTTTGAGGTTTTCCACGAGGCAAAATACTGTTTCCGAATTCAGACCTATGGTCCCGAATCCATAGCGCCCGTACGAATTAGGGAAAAAAAACAAAGGCAACTCCTAGTCCTGCCGTACCAATTTTTCTTGTGAATCAATGATTCGGTATCGTTTATCGCTGTTGCCCGTACAATAAATAAGTACGGGTATTATCAGTGTCCTTTCAACAGTTTACCTAATCTGTCATATCATTCATTTCAACTTTTCCCAATCTCCAACAGTCAAACAAAACTTATATCTACATTGGATCATTTTCGGCTTATTTAGCAATCGAGAAGGAATTAGATATACCTCCTGTCAAATGTGAATTTCTAATAAATTATCTCTCAGTGCAACTTATTTTCAAAAAGCCAAAGTTTACTTGATTTAGTCAAATGTGCACTGCCCCCCCCCCCCCCCCCTCCCGAGCAATGTGGGTATAAGGGTATAATGTGAAATGAGTACTCCCCGTTTTAATCGTTGGTGTGAATTCAACAAAAAATGTTTAGTATTTCTTAGTTTTTATCCATTTTATGATTTTTTAGCACTTATTTTTAATTAAAAGCAATTTAATTGCTAAAAAAATGGAGACCAACGAACTTATCTTTTCATTCAATTTTTAGCGCAAGAACGGAATATTTATCTCAATCCTTAGGTAAGTTATCGTCTGAATATGTATATATATTTTATCTTCCTTGGGATGATTATTGTTTGTTCCTCCAGTTTTTTTAAAAGTTTTTTATTTAAAGGATGCTTGGCTAGTTTCTGAGATGGTTTTCGGCTCGGTTACTAATTTCTTTCCTATTGAACTTGCGATACTGAAATTTGAAATGGAGCCATTTCGGGACTGCTGCGATACAATGGCATCGTGCGGGGGAACCCTGCTCAGCTGGGTGATCTCGGAGGTTTGTTTCATGCCTATCAAACTCACGTTTGCTTAATTGTAAAATGAAGGCATTGAGAGACTGCTGGCTTGCAATAATAAATGTACATAAATATTGATCTCAAATTTTGAAACGTTATACAGACCACTTTAAGGAATGTTTTTATATATTACATTTTTCGGGTCAGTCAAATCAGAAGAGTGTGCCATACAGCTACTTTGGTTCCTATTGAACTTAAGATGCTGGCCGTTGGAACGTTATCTCTCTGAGTGCGGCAGAGCAAATATTATTACAATTTGAAGAATCATGGTCATCATCAGTGAGAGATAGTTAGCTAACCAATATAATTCCTATCAAACTTCGAGCTGCTGAAACCGGAATTCTTTGGGTGCGATAGAACATAATGCTACAACTTGAGAAACCACTTAATTCAACTGAGTGGACTCCATAGTTTATTGTTTTCAATCCAAATTAAGACGCTGAAATTTGGAACGGACTTTTCTTAATGTGGCACAGTTTAGAAACAACTTGAGGAATTACTTTAATCAGATGAGTGAGCTAAGTAATTTTGTTCCTATCGAACTTTCAAACTTGAAATGCTGAAATTTTGAAACGGGCCTTATCTGAGTGTCATCGTGTATAATTACAATTCGTAGAACCTCTATAATTAGAATTAGAGGTCTTGAGCAAATTTTGCTCCTGTTCAACTTGAGATGATGAAATTGTAACGGGGCTTTTCTGTGTGGAATATAGTATAAATGCAACTTGAGGAATCACTCTAATCAACTGAGTGAGCTCTGCGATTTTGTTCCTATCATATATGAGATGCATCTGAAATTTCGAACACCTCTGGGTGTGAATTTAAATCACAGAAAATCAATAATTAGCTGAGTAAGCATTCAAGCTAATTTCGTTTCTATCCAACTAATATGTATTTTTCTATGGAAAAGCATTAAACTCTCGGATTCGTCCTAAAAAGTATCATTACAAATTCCAATGAAAATTTGAAATTAAAATTTCTGGAGCCATTGCAATAGCTTCATTTTTAACAAAATTCCTCTAAGAAAAAGAAAATGTTCCAAGTTGGGTTTGGCACATAGATTATTCGTACTCACAACAGGAATGTATAGATCATTGAAATGTTTCAAATGATCATATTAACTATTTAAAGGAAAGAGTACATCATGATGTTTCGTAAAAAATCTAAATCGGTCAATTAAGAAACTAGAAAATAATTATTGGTTTAATAAAGGTTTGCGCATGCACATAGTGAAGTATTGATTTGATAACGATGAAAATGATAGGAGAATATCAACTGCTTAAACCGCACATTCTGTGAAATTCCATCAAAAAGGATGAAAACAGTGAAAATTATGCTTGTTACAATAATTTTACGTTCGCGCTAATATACCATAATGATAGAAGTTATATGGACTATCAAATCGTTTTCTACCAAATACTAAACAAATTGAAGCGAGATCGTACGACTAGGGCGTAAAATCATAATGCTTGATAGGAATTACGTTTGCGTATGCGCAGATCAAAGAATAGATTTGTAAATAATGAAACTGATAGGGGACCATCTACACCCTAACCCCTATATTCCTTGAAAAGGTCATCAAAATTGAATTAAAACTGATGAAACAATCCTCTTACAAGGATTTCACATTCACGCATGCGCAGCAGCTTCTAATGATACAATCATGTTGAATTGGGAATAGAATGATCATTACTTTTCCTCCCAACTATCCTATATATTTGGACATGACGGACGACGAATGCGTGTGAAAATGATGCTTGATAGGATTTGCGTATACGCATGCCCAAGTGTAGAATTGATTTGCTAACAATGTAACGGACAGGGTGAAAACGATGGTGACGCCCATGTACTTGAAGAGCTGTCGATGACGACAGCACATTCTACGAATGATCTTATCTCACTGTCCCTAAACACCCTCCTCTGCAAATTACCACAAATAATTTGGACTTTGCATGGTTTCCTTCAAATCTACATCGATATTCTCTTGCAGCCCTGATAGTCCAGCAGTGAGGTACTTTTGCCTGGACATAATTGGAAAGTTAATGAAATTTTGGGGTGTTGTTTTGGGATGCCTAGGGAAGCTAAATCCGAGTTTTCTGACAAAAAAAGCCTGTGCTCGATTGTGGGTGGCCGAAAAACCACGATTTTTTCGGACTTTTTTCGGTTTTCCGACTATAACTCGAAAGCTATGCCATGTAGAGGTCTTTTTTATTACATTTTCGGAAAGAGCATTAAATTTCCTTCAAATTTCACTAGTCACATGTTTTTTTTTAACCGAATAGCTGCTATGTTACAGCCCTTCCAAAGTACATCAAATGTCTCAAAATGTACAATTTTACGGAAAAATGCATGTTTTAGCCTCATAACATTCATTTGTACGAACTATGACTCACATGTATGTATGTTATACATACTATATGAACATCCCCCTCCCCCCCCCCCTCTTCCGCCAATGTACTCTTCATTCCCATCATAGTGAGTGTAGTGGATTTATATATGTTTGACTAGGGGTAGGTACCCCTAGAGGAATGCCTTTAGACAAATCCTGAGTCGGGAGAATTTCATGAGTCTGGTGATTCGGGTTTGTTCCTTGATGAGAAACTTGTTGAAGGTGCTGAAAAGTACCTTCAGATTGGTGTTTATCCCTGTTTCCAAAGGGGTGATATTTGTCGGACTCATAGGCACATGTCTCGCCATGTAGAGCGGCGATGTGCCACTCTTTTTGAATATCTCTTGCGTGGGAGAGATATGTTTCATCCGTCGAGGGACCTCTTTGTGTCCACTGGCAGTGGAAGTCTGTGGGTCTTGAAGAGTACCTATTTGCCCGTTGTTGAAAGGCCGGAATACGTGAGTTTCTGATTGTGTTGGAACCCTCTGTGTTTCAAGAGGGGTTGTCCGGGCGTAATTCGCAGGGAGATCGGGCCGGTGATTCGGGGCGAGGAAGCCTGAGCTCCCCGGGCCCGCGTAGGCAGCGCCACTATTTATTGTAAGTACATCAATGTACAGTTTTACGTACATGAATATAATAAGGTATATATAAATCAGTCCTCTGTCGATCTTTGTCTTTTTGGCAGAGCTGGCTCGTCATCCTCACTGTCTGTGACATCTGCTTCTTCGAATGGAGTGAACGTGGTGGGCTGATCGTAGTTCAGTTCTTCGTCAGTGTCGTAGTCTGTGTCCTCTTCATTGAAGTCGGGCTGTGGGGAGTTTTCACACGTAGTCCTACAACAGTTTTTGCACACAGCTGAACAAATGAGTCCTGCTTTTTTGCAAATGGAGCCTCCTGTAGTGCACTCACTAGCCCACTTGCACCTGATGATGGTCTGGAGCAGCTTTTAATGTTGTTCTTTTGGGATTCACGCCTGAAAATGAAAAGATTGATATGACATTTCTGTTAACGTCACAAGCGTGGATTATACTAAGAGCAGTAATATCAAACAAAGGTGTGGTACCGTGAACGATGAACGTGAGCACTAGTAACACCAACCTCGTTTGGTTAAGCTCCAGCCCTAGGCAGATGGTATTTTTAGGTGTTTTCCTGCACATCCAAGCCATGTTTGAACTTGTAGGTATGCCCTGTAGGAGTGGTACTTCGCAGAATCTTGAGTGGGTGGCAGTCTGGCTAATTGAAACGTTGGTTTAACCACTACAGTTTGGAATGAGCGGTACCGCAAGCCATCCAAATCATCAACCTCCACATTCCCTCCATACATCTTCCCCAAGAACTGCTCTCCACCATCAGAGATTTGGTTTGGCGTTGCTTCTGGGTCCTTAAAAATGCTGACTATGTCTGACAGCCAAGGATTTTTTACAAGCACTTGCACGGCTTTCTTCTTCCCAATTCCGAAGGGAGCTGATGTTGAGCCCCTCCCACTAATTGCGTGCTGGAAGAGAATGTGATTAAAAATACCATCTGCCTGGGTAACACCAAACGAGGTTGGTATTACTAGTGCTCACGTTCATTGTTCACGGTACCACACCTTTATTAGATATTACTGCTCTTAGTATAATTCACGCTTGTGTCGTTAACAGAAATATCATATCAATCTTTTCATTTTCATTTGTGAATCCCAAAACAACAACATTAAAAGCTGCTCCAGACCATCTTCTGACATCATCAGGTGCAAGTGGGCTAGTGGGTGCACTACAGGAGGCTGCATTTGCAAAAAAGCAGGACTCCTCTGTTCTGCTGAGTGCTAAAACTGTTGTAGGACTATGTTTGAAAACTGTACATTCATGTCCTTACAGTAAAAAAAAAATTGTTTTGGACTATTGGAATATTATACAGCACACCTCACTGTGGTGAAATCACCCCCAAATAATATATTACAAAAGACGTCGGATTGCATTATAACAAACGCCTTTGAAACCCCGAGTCAAGGGCGAACGAGGCAAGCGCGCCCTAGTGAGGTGGAGGGGAAAAAGCCGCTTCACCCCCGGGACACACCGAGGGCGCCCAACAGATTACACTGGGCGAGCCAATCTCAAGCCACCCCCGACTCCGTGAGGGATATAAATACAGCATCCCAAGGCCCAGTAGCTCATACCGATCACAGCAAGCAATCTACAACCTTCTCCTCTCTAAGAAGACCTTCTCCTGCAAACCAGAAGCGATACAACTCCCCTGGCTGAACCGGAAGATGATAAGCTGGCTGCGATTCAACTCCACCGGCTTGTAGAGAAGAGAAACTCCCGCCTACTAGAACTTCCAGACGTCCGAATAGGTCGAGCTAGACACTTCGTCTACCTCCCTATTCAGCCCCCTTATAAGGCCGGGGCCCGAGACGGTAACCCGAAGAGGCGGCACCGTCTTGGAGCAGTAAGCCTTGCCCCCGGGTTCGGAGATTTACCTTCAAACTGCCCGCTGAGACAAGCCGTACGACCTCAAGCAGGGCCCACAAACAGCCCGGCCGTTACACATTTCGGCGGACCCGCATTATTGATAGGGCTTCTCTCATTCGTTAAGCGTTGGACCACGGGCGGACACGTTTCACGTGAGATGACATCTCCGAAGTGGTCGTCCCGACTTTAGTTCTTTTCAGAGCTAAAAGACTTCCCCGAGAATGGAGCGGACGCCTAGCTTCTGCCTTCTCGGGGATACACACGAAGGCAATGCGGCCGAAACCGAGGTTTCAACGCCCGACCGCCCTTCCGCGCCTTGTGAGAATCTCGCTGGCGTTTCTTCAACCCTTAACCGGCCCAAACCCTCAAAGGGCGTGGGCTTAGTGCTAACGTCACCCCTTAGTGGAGATATTCAAAAAGAACGGCACATCGCCGCTCTACATGGCGAGACATGTGCCTATGAGTCCGACAAATATCACCCCTTTGGAAACAGGGATAAACACCAATCTGAAGGTACTTTTCAGCACCTTCAACAAGTTTCTCATCAAGGAACAAACCCGAATCACCAGACTCATGAAATTCTCCCGACTCAGGATTTGTCTAAAGGCATTCCTCTAGGGGTACCTACCCCTAGTCAAACATATATAAATCCACTATACTCACTATGATGGGAATGAAGAGTACATTGGCGGAAGAGGGGGGGGGGGGGGTTCAAATAGTATGTATAACATACATACATGTGAGTCATAGTTCGTACAAATGAATGTTATGAGGCTAAAACATGCATTTTTCCGTAAAATTGTACATCTGATACTGACTCTGAGATCAGAATCAGATCGTCAGCTTATTTCAGGGCACTTATAGTAGTATTCCCAACATAGAGAGCCTGTGCTACATCGATGTATGTTGAAAATAATAATGGGCTAAGCAGGCAATATTGATTCATTGATTCTTATAAGTTGAATGAAATAGTGCAAAGGCATGATGATAAACGAAATGATCGAATTGAGTATTCTAGGATTTATTAAAATGCATAGCGGTGTAAAATAGTTTATACGTTCGAGGAAATGTCTAACAACTTTGGCTGATTGGATTATGTAACACGAATTAATATTTTCGTGATAGACTGTCAGTTCTTACAAAATAGAAGGTGCCGTAACGTGTCGGCCCTTCAACAGCTGTCACTCACAAGCGGCTACACTCTGGATTACATGGGGCGAAATTATCTTAAACAATAACTTTTCCCATCATCTCTGCAACTGAACGAGTTTATTTTTAGTGCAAACATTATCAGTTAACCAAAATTCGAACAGTTTTCGAAGAAATTTGTGCCTCAAATCTTTCAATTCCACTATAAAACTTTATCTTCTTTCAGAACAAGTATGTAATGTTTTAAAAAACTAAATAAATATAAAGAAATAACAATAATGATAAATTAAAATAATAATCTATCCTATCATTTAAAATGTCCGTCTACTGAGAAGAACTTCCTATTGCCATTCTATACCATTCAGACCTTATGAGAAACTCATGATGTAAATTCAGCTGGTGCAACCATAGAAATGTAATATTCTCAGAAAGAAAAGGTTAAAATATTCAAATCAATCATCGAGGGAAAAATCGCCTGTAACATCATACTTGGATAGCAAAAAAGAAAGAAAAACGTAAACTGATGTTGAGTATCTACACTGCATGCAGATACATCGGTACATGGATAGGTTTTCGGTACGTGGATAGTTTTCCCCCTGTGAAATATGTATTTTGTGTCTCAAGTTACAGATGTTAAATCAGCTGAGTGAGCGGATCAAAAAAGACCCAATCAATGAAATCGTTTCTTAGTGTCCCAAAGAGTCTCCACTTCCTAGGATGAAAAGTTGAGAATTAAGCTTACTCAGCTGATGAGGAGTGAGCCAACCGTTTCAATCTTCTCCTAATGTTCCGGGGAGTCTCCCTATCAAATCTCAACTTCCTAGGATGAACAGGAGAGATTTTAGCTCACTCAGCTGATTAGAAAAGAGTCAATAATTGCAATTGTCTCTTAGTGTCCCAGAGAGTATCCCTATCAAATTTTAACTTCCTAGGGATAACGGGAGAACATTTTGCTCACTAAGCTGAAAGGGAAAGAGCCAATAGTTGCAATACTTTCTTAGTATCCCAGAGTCTCCCTATCAAATTTCAACTTCCTAAGATGAACAGGAGACAATTTAGCTCACTCAACTGAGTAGGAATGAGCCAATCATTTCAATCAGCTTCAGAAATTAAATACGATAGAAATCATCAGCTTTAGGAGCCCATCAGCTGATCAGAGGTCTATGCATCGTCTAGTACCTACTACTTACAAGTACCTACTACTAAATAGTATACCTACCATGTGTACCTAGTGCCTTCTTTTCACACTATTAGTTCATTATGGTTACTTAGCAATAGTAGTTTATAACAGCGTAATAAATAAACTTTCCTTGACACTACAATGGCTTAGGGATCATGAGATGTTGTGATGAAATGAGAGAATTCCAAAAAGTGGCGAACGATTTTCCTGCTATGAAAACTAAGGGAGTTGCACTTCGCTAGTAACGCATTGGTTGAAAGTGAGAATCGAACCTATGTATTCATGTTTCTGCCAAACGAAAATTTTGCTTATAGTCCGATCAAATTAGTTTAGGAATGAAGCTAGGTGCATAAGGAGGGGGAATTCGGTAGCATGAGATGAGTACTTTTTTCACGTAAATCAAGAGCTTTCCAGTGAGTGGCGAACGATGTCTATGCGATGAAAATCGCGGAAGTTACATTTCTCTTCCAACGGGTTAGTTGTACAAGAAAATCAACCGAAATAGAAACGTTGTATTATTTCCGTGTTACATTCTTACATTTTCACAGTGTAGAGTACCTACCCTAATTTGTAATTAGGAGGGAAGAACTATTTTTATTTAAAGCTAATTATGTTGGCAGTGTGTGATGCCCTCTCTGATTATGTTGGCAGTGTGCCCTCTCCCGTCGATTATCATGTACGGACCTACCTGAAGTGTGTGCCAATGTCGGAGAATAAACGAAGTGAATTTTGTGTATTTGGAGATCTTACTTTCATCCCCGGACACTACACACAGATGAACTACACCCCACGCCTTGGACGTATCCGGTTGTGGGACATATCTTCCTCATACGCTTAACCTGAATGTATAAATCATTGAAATGATCTTGAAAAATGATGCTTGATGTAATTTATGTTTGCGCATGCAGGGGCTGAAGTATCGATTTGGGAATGATGAACCTGATAGAGGATCATATGTAGCGTAACCCTTACATTCCCTGACAATTTCCTCAAAATCAGATGAACACTGCGGAAATCAAGCTTGTTAAAAGGATTTGCGGAAACGATAGACAGACACGGAACGAAAGTTGTTTATAATGGTCTGAAATGTAAAGTGCCAGTGGAAATTTCAATTTCCACAGAGACAAAACAATTTTACATCTCCCAAAAGTAAAACAATGCTTTTGCTAACCATTAGGTAGATTTGGAAGCCTCTAAAGTCTATCTCATTATTTGGTGAAATTTTTCGTTTTCGTATCATGTCACCACTTTCGGATGAGGCTTGAAAAATATGCTGAAGGATCAATTTCGCAAGAAATGTAGCAGACAAACTGGATTCACAACGAAATATAGTAATATCTAAGGTAGTAGTTCACGTTTGGCAAAATTTGGCCTATTGAAAATAGGCTATCGATTCACAGTAGTTGATGTTTTTGAGACTTTTTCTGTATTTTGTAGTGTGAATTTAGCCACAAAAATGAGGTATAGATAAAGAAATAAAGAAAAAAAAATGTATTTTTATCTCCCTCAACACATCAGCTTAGGGTGATACAAAAAAGAAACATTTGATGTATAACTTGGTTTTTGAAAAATATTCAAATCCCTCAAAAAATAAATGAAGTTTAAAATCACGGTTTTGGCCAATAACGTCATTTAAAGTTCCTGGAGTAACTTGGATAATGATCATACCTCGAAAGGAGCACCTGCTGTGTATTTAATCGAGATTTCTTAAACCCTTCTGGAGAACTTTAAAAATAAAGGGAGGGGGGTCGAAGTAAGAATTAATGTGCGCTTTTTGGACTTCCCCGCTTCCCCTACCCCTCTAAACGGCCGTTGAAAATTCCGGAAAAATACCGGTTTCTTAGGTTTTCCTACGAGGAAGACGACGGCGCGATGGGATCGCGAAAAAAGTATCGGGAAATGCGTCAAAAAAATGCGAGAGTATGGACCGTGTCTTCTCGAAAATCTATACTATTTATAAGAATGAAACTCCGTCTGTTTGTTTGTCTGTCTGTCGTGTCTATGCACGGCCAAACGGCTGAGTGGGGGGAGTCTACGAGTGGGGGGATCTTCTTGAGATTTTCCGATAGGGTGTATAAGCGAATTTAAAATTTTCTAATCCCACCCGAACCATGGGCCGTAGGGCGGGAGGGGGGTCGAAGTAAGAATTAATGTGCGCTTTTTGGACTTCCCCGCTTCCCCTACCCCTCTAAACGGCCGTTGAAAATTCCGGAAAAATACCGGTTTCTTAGGTTTTCCTACGAGGAAGACGACGGCGCGATGGGATCGCGAAAAAAGTATCGGGAAATGCGTCAAAAAAAATGCGAGAGTACGGACCGTGTTTTCTCGAAAAGTCCGACGAAAAACTACGTTTTTTCCCATTAAAATATACCCCATAAAGGTACGTTTTTCGGAACGGTTTTTGCGGGCGAAATACAGCTTTGATCCCGCCGAATCTGAATCCGAAATCGGATATCGAAAAAAGTGACGGGAAGTAGGTCAAATTGCGAGCGGAAGCGAGGGAAGCGTTTAATATGAGAAATTATTTGTGCCCCGGACGCGAGAAGGCTCTACGAAGACGTCAAGGGGTTCGATGTCACAATGTTCCGAGGCGAGCAGGTATACATCCTTATACATCCTTATATCCTCTACCTTGCGAGCGAAGCGAGAGCCATTTCAACAGAATAAATACGGACTTTGCCCTACACATATACAGAAGTTAAAACTACCCTTAGAGATCTACTGTTTGCGAGCGAAGCGAGCAACATCCCCTTAAATATATAAAAATATGAAATTGGGCAAAAAGTTTCAAGTTTTTGGTAGATAAAAAACGTTTCAGTTTTTCATGTTGAATTTTAAAAAAACCTTTCACCAGAACCCACTTTTTTTCAATTTTGTTATTATTATTATATTTTCCCTTCTTCTTCTTCTTAAGAAAGTACCTAAGTACTTATTAGTTGGAATCTGTAACTACTTTGAATAATGAAGAACGAACTTTGACTCGATAAGGTTGCATTCCTTTCCTCGTAAGACTGTCAAACCCCTGCACGAAATTGTATATGGAATCATTATCAAGTTTTATTCAAAATCGTTTGTTACGCATCTACCTACTACTTCTTGAGAAAGATGTCTTATCACGGCGCTCAAGGTTTTCCTCTCCTTCAAGACTTAAGGGTCTTGCGGGTTTTGCCTACCTTCAAACATCAACGTGGGAGGTGGGAAATAATTAGTGACCTTGACTTGAAAAGTGTCCCAGATTAACGGTTCAAGAAAGGAACCCATGCTTCGGATGACTCTTCTGTGCCCTTTTTATTGGCAGATCTGAGATTGCGCCTGAGATGACTCTTTAGTGTTTGGAAAATTAGGAATTGCACCAACTCGTCGAGTTGGGCGTCCGTGTTTTCCTGACAGATAACTTTAGCTTTAAATTGTATTCATTTTCTCGAAAAGTACCACAGAAAGATGTGTCCATTAAGCATTAAGGTGTACGTTGTAGTGCAGCATAATAACTCTTGGATATTGTTCTTGAATGATTCTAAAAAGAGAGCATTTTAGGAGTGAAAGCTTTGAAGGTCACAGCAAGAGAACCTTTGAGATAATCAGCCACTTAAGTGATTTGAAAAAAAAAATAAATAAATAAAATAACACGGATTTGAAAATAATCTTGAACTAATGACCTCGAGACCAATAGATATGAGTAGAAAATCCTACAAATTATTATGTACAAATGTATGTATCAGTTATGTTTTTGAGAGCGCTCCGGTTCGGATATATAAATATGAAGAAACAAATTGATCCAGTTGTTTTGGAGAAGAGCTCTAGACGTTGGACGGTGTACGACAAACGGATGGACTTTTTTTTTTGTTGATTCCACACATCTAGAAATGTAAACCAACAAATTTTGAGGGGGGGGTGTAAAAATTAGTTTTCTTTGTCGATTACAAAGGTTTATTATAATAATTCAACCAATAATAAACACAAAGCCGATTCAACTACATAACTCTAGGATAGCTCACGCCATTCAATACAACTACTACAGATTAATATAACAAAATAATATAGCAGAAGAAAATTAAATATTTATATTTTATAGCAGGATATTACTAAGAAAAATCTTACGAGCTGTGAACTTGTACATTCCGATTTTCCGCACTCAAATTTCATTAAAATATGATACCATGATATTAATGATTATGGTGAGGATAATAATTTAGGTAAGATGGTAAAGAACCGGAAAAAAATCAAGAAGCAGTTATTGATTAAAAATTTGTTAGTAAAGCAGAATAATGCTTGGGGAAATATTTGTTCCATAAAATATTATAGATGACCATTCAAAGTGCTCAGAGTTGAAATTGTTTACTATAAATGTGATGAAACACATCACGATAAAAAGCTCACGAGGAACTTACACTTTCTCAAATAAATATGACATAAATGGTCCACAGATAATGGTGCAAAGGAATAATTAATGTATGTATTCATACGCTTCAAATAAAAAGCAATGTAGAAGTTCGAAGGAGGCCCCACTCTGAGAAGGAACACAGTTCTGGGTATTTCCGATCCCCTACATACATATAAGTATATAACAGATCGTTACTCAGCCCATATCAAAAAGCGAAATTTTGATATATCACCTAACACTACTATATTCATTGAATTTCAAGAGATGCTTCTCCAGTCACAAGATTTAATTAACGGTAAAACCCGAACTTTTAACGTCATTCTCTTAGCAATTAACTTAACAGAGAGGATCAGAACCTCTCTCCGAAATACTATTAGAAGTTCTAAAACTGGGAATCACTGTGATGGCAGGCAATAAGAGGTCGTGTTCTTAGGTCAAAGGAGCTTCGCAGACTTGGATAAGTAGCTTGTCAAGGGAAAAGCCGACTTACTTGTCATGTGTTGGGGCCGGGAGCCAAGGCTGAAAGGAATTGCTGTTTGCGTTGTTTACTTGCCGTCGCAGTTCAGCCCTCCCAGACATCCACCCACCATCAAAGTCTACCCTGGAAAAGAAGAAATCGATTAAAAAGATAATTGGATATTTTTTATTGAAAAATCCGGCGCAAAGCTTCATTTTATACTATTTTAACAACGAGAATACCATTTACATGGACAATATTTTCTGTGTAAAACCTTGAAATCGGTCATGACATTTCGAAGTTATCCTGAACAAATTAAGAGATGTGAGTAGTGGGGAGGAGGGATTTCTAAGGTTGTCTGCATAGAGATGATATATATATATATATATATATATATATATATATATACCTCGTTATACCTCATTCCTCAGAGCTAAGACCTATTTTAACTTGCCCCAAGGAAATAATCGTTGAATGTCTGCTACCACATGGTTTTCAGTTATGCGCTGGTGTAGAAAAACAAAATCAAATAGCAAAAAAGCAGATTATCTTTTAAAATAACATTTTTAACAACCTGTGTGAGTTTTCACGTGTTATCAAAAGCAAAGAACGGGCAGTCAAATTGCATACGTACACAATTGTTGCAATGCAACATACAGAAACCACACTTTACAAGATCCGATGATATTTATGTTATTATTCACTAATAATGGAAACCACGTTTAGCCCAATTTTCCGAGCGACACAACATGCTCTTAATAACATCACTTTAATTCAAGAAATTTCTCGATAACTTATTAGAAAGGTTTTGTCACTAATGAATTTCTTTTTTATTCTTTTTTTTTTTTTTTTACTTTATTTTTCCAAAACTGATTAAATTATTTTACCAGATTTGCTCTTTAGGAAATAAATGATTTTGCGATAACGAATTTGGACGAAGGGAGGAGGTCTACATCAACGAATTCGACAATGATAATGATAATGGCTTTGTTCAAACCTTAATAATGCATCCGGAGTCCCCTTTCTACTTACAAGAAGACTTTACAAAAATGGACTTTCTGTCCTTAAAATGTTTTTTCATTATTTATTTTAACTAATCTCCTCTAAATCTCCTCTGAAACTAAACTTCAAAGTATCAAAGTATCAAATTCAAAGTATCAAATTCACAATTTGTGAAATAAATACTGTTTTTTTTTTTTTGTTTGTTTTATTTTTTATCACAAAAATAAAACGGTAAGTATTTATTTTACGAATTTTGAATAAAATAAATTTAAAAAAAATTTAAGGGCAGGAAGACTTCTTTTGTAAAGTCTTGTTATAATTTGAACTGTCCAAATAATTGAGTGTTCCTAATTACTGCATCTCAAAGGTGCGAGAGGAAATGTTCAACTCCGCGATAAATCGAGGAGGAGACGAATTCTCTAGGTTGAGACCGGAACCGTCTCACTCTTCCCTGTAAGAACATATTTACATATTTGAAGAATAATTATTTAAAACGTTGTCAGAAAGAAGTATGGGTTCTAATCCTGGAAATGTCAACCGGTAACCTTGAAAGCATCAGTTCTCACTCACATATACGTGGGTATCTATACTTTTTCTCTGCCAAAGCTGTACAAAGTGAACGAACTAATGACTATACCGTGATCTGGGTGGTCTCATTCGATTCCTTGAAATGGAAACTATTGCTACCATCGAAAACCTTTTTTTCATTTGATGATGCTGATTTTGGTTTATTATCTTCAATACCTTTGTAATCGGCAAAGAAAAAAATTAACCCCTCTCAAATTTTATTGGAGATGCGTAAAATTTAAATATTGAACAAAACCTTACTGGAAAAAACAACTGACCATGGATATGTCTGTTTCATATATATTTTGTTTTGAAAATTTTGAACTCCTAATTTCATTGTCTCTTAATGACCCGGAAAATCTCCTTATCAATTTCAACTACCTAGGGTGAACAAGAAAGAATTTACTTCACTCAGCTGACCATGAAAAAGCCCATAATTTTAATTTCTTTCTAACACGATATCCTTTATTGAGCTTAGAATTTCGTTTCTTCTTCTCAAACCTTCACTATGATTTACTATAGATTAGCATATAAATTTGCATAGAAATTAACTGTAGGAGCCACTCAGCTCATCCCCGCCATATTCTACTCAAATAATAAGACCTATGAAATGTTTTTCTTCAGAAATCTCATTTTTCCCAAAAATAAATTTTCTTATGCTTACGTACACTTTCTACGGTACTTATTAGACCCATTTTGATTCTGTATTTTATTTTGTTTGTACGTTGCTAATTGGTCGTTAGAGGGAGGGGGGGGGGGGGGGGGTGGCATAATCTTGATTTCAAGAGTTGGTGGTTGTAAAATGTTACCTACCTAAAACTCAAATTTTTATTTTTTCATTTTTATTTTTAATGATAGCAGTAATAAAATTGAGAAAAAAAAGTCTGTTTATGGTTCTTAGTGCGACAAACAGAACAAAACAAAAATCATTGAACTCGGATGAGTTGTTACGGAGAAAAGTTCACAGAAACTAAAACAAAACAAAAAAAAGTCCAGTCATGCAGCATGACCCCATGAGCAAATTTTTCCATGGCTGATATTTTCTAAGCCACAGTCAGTATTAAAGCTACATCAAGTCCTAAAACAGTTGAGCGTATAACATTAAAGAGAGCGATCGAGCGAATCGGAGGACGGAATATTTCACAGAGTAAACATACATACATACATAAAAAAATGCGTTAAACTTCAGAATATGATTCAGAATAGCCTGAAACTAAAATGACCCTCAGCAATAAGACATATTTATGAACAAAAAAATCAGTCCGTTCGCCGTCCAGAACTTTTCTCTGACCAATGTTATTGAAACTTGAGTTATACATCACATTTATGGGTACTAGTGGAACACAACGAACTATACTACTGGAATGAGAACGCGCCCAGTTGGAAGCCACCCTCCCACTGTCCAGTAGAGATCTGCTCTTCCCGCTTCCCCCATGGGGGCTCACTGCCCCACGCTTCCTTCCTTGTTTTCCCGCAAATTTCTAGTAATTGTTTATCATATGCCGTTTTATGTCCATAATGAGCTTCAGATGAATCGCACTGCGTCAAAAATGTTTAGTACAGGTAAAACCATGGCTCAGTTTTGTTGTTCCACACTTTCCATACGTAAGTTAAATTTTTGTAATAATGTCCATCACGCCAAAGGGCCCATGAAGCTAATTTCTGACTGGTCAACTGGGGGACTTCTGAGGCAATTATTTTCCCCAATCGACTTACGGTGTTTAAATTTAGACGAAGCTCCTTTGGGACATCTCAAAAACAATTACGAAGTACGGAGGCACACTGATCAGATGAGGAGCCTCTGAGGCTAATTACTTTCCTTTTCGACCTACCGATTATTCTCTTGACTTTTTTTTCCATATTTTTTGACATTTATTAAAAAGTTAAAAATTTTAAATTTATTTATTTAATATTGCGTGAAATGAGAAAGAAACTAAAGTTGTGTATTAATTTGCAGAATTTTTAAATGCAACCCTCATTTTCGACACTATAGATAAGATAATAGCGGATAGTTTTTTTTTTTTTTTTTTTTTAAACTCTTCATGAAATTGTGTTTCCACAATTTCGTAGCGGTTAATTTAGTTCAATCCGAGGAGGGTTAAAAAATGTTAATTTATTATTTAATAATAATAAATTAAAAAATCAAATTTCTGTCGGGAATGCTCTTTGCTTGAGGATTCACGTACATCCTCAATGGTTTTGACAAAAATCAGTCCTCATGCTTCAGTTTTTTGTCAAGCATATTGAGCGTGGTAATGAGCATTATCTACTTATTGCATATATCCCTCCTTCTAGATGAGACATCGTCAGTTCTATCCTATTCAGAGTAAGGGCAACATTATGTATGCAAAGACATGATTCTGTCAAAGTCTGATCTTGAACGCAAAACGTGTGACAGAACTCTCAGCGCGGATTACACACTACTCGGAAAACCTACGAGCCAACACGGCCCCAGTGGAAGTAGCCGTTCGACGGCGTAATGGCTCGATCACCGTTCGAGAACGCTCCTCAAACGCCCAAATAAATCCTCACTTCGTTGCTCCGCTCAAATGCGGAGCCGTCCATTAACCGTACCCGTCTCTTCCATTAGTGTTAGGTTTCCATATTATTGAGCGAAGTGTTTTCCTATACCGGGGAAGGTGAATTGGAGTGGTTGCGATGTTTTCATACAATAACCGATTTCCGAAGGTGAAGATGATAAAATCAGCGAGGCCATATTTCAGTTTCAAAGGGTGGCTCGCTTTGATGAAACTCGGGATGAAATTAATCTTAGAGCTAACTCATACTATTTAACAAGCTGATTTCGCCCACCATTTTTATACTATTATTGCCCGGAGAGGCCCTGTTTCATGTCTGAGCTTTTTAGGCAAAATAAGCAAAAATTAACCTCAGCAAAGCTGTTTTTTAATCTACGTATAAATAGCAGAAGCATTGTTTTCGCATTCGAGATTATTATTATTATTATTATTTTTTTTTTTTTTTTGCCAAAATCAAACATTCCACTATCATTTCACAATTTAAAACATTTTAAACAATTTTTGTTTTGCATCTGTCTGTCTGTGTATCCACAAATCCTTGCAACATGCATAACTTCTACAATTTTCATCTGATTTCAATGAACTTTTCAGGGAAAGAGTGGGATAGGCTATAGACTCCACTGACAGTTTCATTTCTCACAATTCAATACGCACTTTCTTTCAGCAGCTACTTGCAGACCCCCGCCTACTGAGCCACAGGTGGGAGAGGGCCTTTTCTCTCTTTCCGGTGGCACCTGAACATTAGCTATCCCGAGTGGCTCGGCGCAGCCACCGAGGCTTGACGAGGAGTCCCGCCAAGCGTGCGCCAACACACCAATATCATCGCGTCCCTCCAACAGAAACCCCAATACTACCCCGTAACACCCCTGAAAGTAACATGTTCTCGTAATAGTCATTTTTCATAATAATCGCCTTGGACCCAAAAATTTCTAGCTCGATCAGGGATAGTAACACTCTTGTATACAAAAAAGTTCTTTCCTTTCGGCACATTGGTAATGGTGAATTGAAGATCTCCCATTAACCCTGCAATTCATCTCACCCACACCCAGTACCTACCACATATACGTCCTACGTAGGCATCTTTGCGAAGACCTTCAAGAGTCAGCCCCTCAAGCAACTATATCAAGGCCAGATCGTGACTGCCGTCAGTAGTCACACCTTACCGAGGTATAGTGACTGTTTGGTAATATAGTCACTCCCTTTTCTCACTGAGAACCAGCTTATATATTTATGCACCTGACAGAATTTTCGTATACGTGGATATAAAATTTGAGGTTGATGGTATTTCCTCAATTTCGTGTGACAGTTCCATTAAATTAGAATAAATGCACATAAAATCTTTACCAGATTATCGATGTTTTATATGATAGGGCTGATGCGCTCAAGGCATACAACTAGGGCTATCTTATACAAAAACAATCCTTTTTTTCATAGGATTCTTATGTAGTTTTCAAATCTTATTCATTTGGTAATCATCTTATTGACATATTACGTGAAATCCAAGTATGAACATGGAAATACCAGGTCTAGAAGTCTCAAAGTCCCTATAGTAGTTGCAATTATATATACAAAATTAACTGAGAAGGATCACCTGTATGTAAACAATTATTCAGACAACCACTCTCATACCTCAGATTGTTGGCCACGTACTGCGCAGTGGTTACCATAATACGTACAGCTAGGTAAATCGAGAGCTTTCCAACAATAGGCGGACGATTTTTGTACGATGATGAATGCCTAACATACAGTTGCATAGCAACGATTTGGTTGTAAGCGATAATCATCAGAAAATCAAAAGTACCTAATACTTTTTCGGTAACGTAACGTAACACTTTTCGTGTGCGAGTCTTCTGGTGCCGGACGTTTATATGTTGGTATGGTGGATGAAATTTTGTAGATTCCGTCTGTGTCCTTCCACTCTGTCTCGAGTTTAGCTTTGAAGAGGTCCTGAAGAGCCATGAATCGTCGGGGGAAGCCCTTATACCTCTCCAGTACCTCTATTTTTTTACTATTTCAGCCCTTCCATTCTACACTTCAGGGTTGGCACATCTCTAGCCAGTTCATATTTGAGACAAATTTAATTATGTTTGGTCCAATAGTTTTGGAGAAAAGCTTCGAAAGGCGGATGGCGGACGGACAGATTTTTTTCTTATCTTGAAGCATCAACAAACGAGTTTTGAAGGGAAATTGAAAATTTGTTTTTCATGGTCTTTTATAGACCATTATTACCATCATTATTGAAAATGAACCAAAATATTTTCGTCACGATTTTCAGGTCTTAATGAATTAAATTATATTTTAAGCTTCGGTTTTGAAATACCCAATGCTCTGAAAGTCTGTGTTCTATCTTGATTAAAACATTATTCATTCACAGTTGGTCGTGAACGCAAAATAATCCTGACCAATCATTTTAGTATATGTTTACAGTTTAGCGTTACAATTCCATCTCAGAAGTATTCAAATTAAAAACAATAGTTTCACATTAGTATGGAACTGAACAGAATTCATTCACAATAAATTAAAAGTACAAATAAACATTATTTAAATAACGATCAAAATCCGTAGCATCGATAAGATTGTAAGTATTCGATAACCATCAGCAACGCTTGCATGCGAGTCTGCAACACATTGGGACATTTTATGTCTTTAGTTGCAGACTCGTTTGTGTTGCAGACTCCTATGCACGCTCTAAGAGCCACTCAGCTGATCTGAACCCTGGGCACCGTCAAGTAAATGTCCTAAAGAGGCTACATACGAAATTACAGCTTCCTAAAGTGTAAAGCATAGAAATGTGCTTTAGGAGCCACTCATCTGATCCGGACTCTGGACATCATTAAGTAAATGTCCTAAAGAGGCTACATACGAAATTACAGCTTCCTAGAGTGTAAAGTATAGAAATGAACTATTAAAATGATTTAACCACCGCTTCAAAAATCAAACCGTTCTCGCAATATTCGGATCACCTGCTATGAATCAAATCATCGAAACACCAGCTCAATGAAATCATCAGAAATTAATTAGCCGTTTCAATTATGTTCAAAATATCAATCATTGAGAATGATCACCGAGTGTACACAATTATTCAAATAACCATGCTCATAACTCAGCTTGTTGGCCACGCACTTCGCAGTAGTTAACATAATATGGTTGGATAAATCGAGAGCTTTCGAACGAATGGTCAACGAATTTTGTGGGATGAAAAACGACGGAGTACCAATTGCCTGCAGCCACTCGGTTGTAAGCGGATTATCAAAAAACCAACCATAACGCTTTTTTTTTAACGCATTTCGTTAATGCTTTTTTCGTTTATGTGCCAAAGTAAAGACATAAAATGTCAAAAAAATCAATCCTTCAACTGAAATGCAGATGAATACTAATTTTTGGTGAATCTACAGAAATCCGCAAAAACCACTGTGGTCGATCTATCGTATCTTCAAGTTACGATTTAGCGAATCGTATACTGATTATACGTTAATTGGATTAGCGGTTGATTAAAGTAAGTAAATTACCATGATGTTCAATATTTGTTGGAGTTAGTTGTAGAAAGAGTGGAAATAGACTGATAGGTACCTATAATGTAGTTACCATGTAGGTATATATATATTTGTATACCTGTGGTGACATATTATTATAGTATTTTTCTCACCAATAAATATATGTATGGATTTCCAGCGATGTATATGTAATTTAGGAGACAGTGCTTTCACACGCTGCGTCAATATTCCAAGTGAGATGCACGAAACTGATATGAATGTGAAAGTATTGAATATCAATTTGCAAAAGGGAATGACTTATTATTCAGTAAGCTTTAACGGTGAAGTTTACTAAGGCCAAATTTTCCGACTATACGTTTATTTTTCAGTAGAGTTACTCGTCCGCTAGAATTCATTCATCCCAAGGTGTGGCCGTTAACCACAGAACATTTATCTGAGAGGGAGAAATCACACACAGACGAACTCCTGAGAATTATCAGGAAATGTGCGGATTATGATGTAGATGGTCCCTATCAGATTCAGTATTCCCAAATCAATACTGCTATTGCGTAAACGTAAATTCGATCAAGCATAATTTTTTCACACCCTAGACATCTGAGCTCGCTCAAATTAGGAGGATGGTTGGGAGAAAACTATTTGATCAACCCATATAAATGTCAACTCGATTGTACCACTAGTCGTTGCTGCTCATGCGTAAATGTGAAGTTCTTGTTATAAGCTTAATTTTCACGTTCCGATCCCAAGTAAATGGTTCCCTGTCATTTTCATCATGCGCAATGCGAAAATGTAAATTACACCAAGCATCATTTTTCATTTCCTAACTCACCGATTTTGAGGTTTCACGCTAAATCCTGATTTAATATTTTCTAAATGTGATTACCTATAGCAAAGCGTTACGTTTGTGTTGGAAAATGCGACTCCAATGTAGCGGTCATATGATTTTCCTTAAGCTACGAACCAACGTTCCTAGAGAAACAGACGTTTCATGTTCTAACCTGGTTACGAAGACGTTTTTGTAGAAAGGTTGGTTGTACCTATAATATATCAATATGAGACAAAATTACTTCCTTTGAAGGCGGTCATTAGTAATAAAGTTTTATAATTTTCTGCAATAAAATTTTATGAGGATCCGAGTCCTGTTCTACATAATCATTGTTATATAAACGTTAAAAGCATGTTCCAAGCGTTTTTTAATTTGAGCGGTGGGCTCTAAGCAGAAAGAAGCTCCGGTGGGGGGGAGGGGTAGCCTCTTTGGCGTTGTCCAAAAAGCCGAGTTTTATGATCATTTAAAATGTTTCAATGATCTATACATTCATGTTGCAGATAAGAGGAAGCTATGTACCACACCCTACTTGGCAGACGTTTTTGAAAATATATCGGTGTTTCACCCCTGACTTTAATTATTATTTTAAAATATTTTTATTATATTATAAGAGTTTTATATAAGTATACACAAATAAAAACAACAATTTCAGACGATAACTCTCCTTAGGATTGAGATTAAAATGTTTCAACTTTTTCAGATCTATACATTCATGTTAAAACAGCAGATAAGAGGAAGCTAAAAAATGTACCACACCCTACTTGGCAGACGATAATTTTGAAAATATATCATGCTACATGACTGTAACTTTACTACAAACTTTACGACTAACTGCGTGAAAAAATTATTTTCTTGGTTGATTGCAAAAGTTCATTATGAAAGACAGTATAATAGTATATCAAAAAGTTATATGCAAATTATCGGTAGGTTTTCAAAGACCTTTCTTATCACCTTTTTAATATAAAGTAAAAACAATGTTTAGCCCTTTCCTCAAAATGCATAGCGTTGGTTTGCGTTTCAAATATGTATGCCACACGCCATCTTGAGGTTTGTTCTCCAACCATAGAACTAAAGTTTATAAAGAATTCACATGAAAGTTTGGATGAAGTATATTGGCTCTCTGATGGGGACTAAAAAAAGCATTTTAAAAAAAACAGGAACTCATAAACATTCAGAATTACAGAAGCTTTTTCAAATGTATTATTATTATCTTTCGTTTCTTTTTCTAAAATCCTAAAACACCCATATATATATATATATATATATATATATATATATATATATATATATATATATATATATATATATATATATATATATATATATACCCATTAACGACCACCTTATTCGATTCCCGCGGAAACCCTTTTTCAAGAAAAGGAATTCATAAGAACTTCTGTGGCCTATCGACGGACTAGTTATGTGCTGATAGGTGTTTCATTTAGATTAAATATTTTATGTTATTGGTTATAATTATTGATAATAGACCGACGATCTGCGCCGAATAATACAGAAACTATGAACCATTATTTGATAACTTGCTTTTTTTTCTTGTTTTGCTCCGTTTCATTATTTTTTAATACTGAAATCTTTGAAGTGCTCACCCATTCAACGGATAGGGTTTTTCGGGTAACAAATACCTATGCATTCAATACCCGTTTATAGTATTCCCATAGGTTTATTGATATAATAATAATATTTTTGTGATGTCTCTCATTTATATACGAAAGGTATGTGCAATGTAATTAAGTATGCGGGCTGAACACTACATGAATCTGAGTGGATCTCAGATGCCAATATCCCCAAGCCCCAAGGTCATGATCGTACTACTACTCACGGCGCTACTCGTATTACAATATACTACTACTATTGATTTCCCGGCCTGGGAACCCCCTTCCCCTCCGCCATATACCCCCACTCCTTCTACCCAAACCCTTTTTGTCCACCTCCGTCACCCAGGCGGTCCTCCATCGAACCCGCATAACTGAGGTTTGGTATTTTCAATTTAATCAGCTTGTTAGCTTCATCACCAAAAAGCGAAAACAACGTTTGAACACCACAGTTTTGAAAAGAAAATTTGTGAAAATATTGTCTACCGCGTTCATGAATTTCAAAACGGCCCTACTTAATGCAATGCAAGCGAAGATGAAGGATTTTAAGACTACTTTTAAAAATTATTGATCAAAAATGGACTCCGTCTGTATTTTTAAACTAATAGACATTTTATTTCATCATCAAAATCCCAGTTGCTCGTTAGAATTATTCAAAATTATACTCGTCTGTAATTCTACATATATTTATTGAATTTCTAAAAAAGGCGAGCTTTTTCTTTTTTTGCATTTGAATATCAGTAGTCAATTAATACCAACTACAGGCTGCCTAGTGTCCACCGTAACGTACAAAGTTGATTAAATATCCATTGAATGTACCAATATTAGTTAACTGGTTGCTTTGATGTTTTATACTATCAATTACATCGAGTATTATCAAATACCTACCATTCCTATTTATAATAAATAAACGAGAGAAATCCGCTCATTCGGAAAATCGAGTTTATTAAGTGTAATTGGGTGAGTCGATTTAAAAAGTAGTGGTATTTCGCTTGAAGCCGTATCAAGTTCCGAGAGTTTCTAGTGAACCAGCAACAGGTGATCTTTTCCCGAGCTACGTTAAAACAATAAACTGGGGAGAAAGGGAGGATACTCTGTTTAATTTTATCACGATCGGGTAGATTAATTGTTTGGCTCTTTAGACGCGGATTTCTCGTTCCAAGTATCGCCATTTTTTAATATTTCTGACACCCCCATCTTCCGCACCTCCTCTTAAGGGGCCTTACGACATTTGCAAGAATCAAGAGCGCATGACCTGAACAACTCAATTCCTAGATTATTGGCGAATCTTTCATACTTTGGACAGAAATCGGACATTGTTCTTTGGTTATGTATACAGATTGATAAATTCGGGGAGTTTAAACGGCTTGATCAAACATCCTAACTCACTCAAACTTTTTGACATCTCTCCTCTGTAAATTTGTACGACGTAACTGTCAGTTTGTGTATTAACACAGGGATATAACAGATTACTTTCTTTCTATCACATCACAATTTCGACTAGGATGTACCTGAATGACAACGATTGGATTAAGTTCAGTTAATCAACAAATGATAGTGTACCTCATTAAAATCCCCATGTTCAAAAAACCGTTTACTGAAATTATACGTTACCCAATAGTTTTAAGCATAACCGGTAGTTTTTGCTAGGAGGATTCGGTTATTAAAGTATCTAAATCTTTTGAACGATTTATTCATCTAGAGGACCCAATGCGAAGCATAACATAAGCTACATTTTTCGATAAGATACATAAGGATTGAAGATAGAGGATGATGGTTAGGAGGGGGAGGGTTGAAAGCGGCTGCAGCATGTTGAGGGCATCACGGCCGGGTCAGGAGCAACAGGTTAACACTTCTGGCATGACAATGCTACATAAGAGTCTTCGGTTTTTCTGAAATCGTTATCAGAATCGAATTCGTCCTATTGGATTTATTGCTCTGACTGGGTAGAATTGTCGGCTATCTTTTATTATTTTTATTCTTCTTCACTGTGCATGCAGGCAGATCCACGTATGTGTTCTCGGAAAGGAAAGGCAAGAACAAGGAGATGTCTATACATGAAGAAGACATACAACACATGTCAGGGTTGTATAACAATCTAGACATGCTTCCTATATTAACAATCAATGTGTCATATTCACCTGGGCCGTGAGTGTGAAAAGTAAGTTACGTGTCTGGGAGCGTAGTGCTGTGGTGTAAAGACGGCAAAGCCCCCGCTTGGGGCAGGGGTAGGTGGCGGCTAAGGGTCGATCGGCGCACGCGCTCTGGGTAAACGATTTGGGGAGCATCAGAAACATAAGCTGAGAACTGAGAGGGGCTGAGGCTGGGAGGAATCCCTGGGAACCCGAGTCTCTGTGCCCACCATTTTCGTCTCCAAGGGAAGGCTCCGCACCCTCCCTATATTTCGCGACAAAAACGACCTCCTAATAAGCTGGCAGACGCAACAAGTGGATCTCAACATAAAATACCCTGAGTCTAATGCTCCGTCTTATTATTTTCAAAGATAAATCTTTGCTACCTTAACAAAAATACCAACAATAGTATTTTTGCTATCCAACTTTTTCTTAAACCAAAGCCTTGTATCAGTAAATTTGAGAGTGCGTTGCTTAACATCACTTACCCGAACGCGTACAATCAAGGTTCCGTTAAATGGTTTTCGATGGTAAACAAACCAAATCGTAATTGTTAACAATATTTTAGTTTTCACGGAGCCGCTCCTACCATAATGAACTTGATGGGAGGTATACATAATTTGCACTCATAATACGTGCGATTAATTAAGATCGTTCAAGAAAAAAGTCGAAAAAGCTATAATTAATTTAACGTTATTCCACAAGGTTAATTTTTTTTTTTTTTTTTTTTTTAATGTTTTTTTAGAATTTAAGCAGCGTCTCAACCGGAAGGGTCATTAGCGGCAATCTAAAAGGGGTGTCAAAAGGACACTACAACGGGCACGATTCTAAAGGGAGCCATGCTGACCGTCTTTCACTAAACGGATTGCCATCACGGACTCTACTGGCAGATCGGAGGGGGAGAAATAATGCTAATAAAAATAATAATAACCCTCAAAACGAGGCATAGCCGCGCTCTGCCTCAAGCGATGATCGCTTTGTAACCCCTTCAGTGGATAAAAATGCCCAGTAATAAAAACTAAACTACGACTAGATGATCCTTACAAATACATAAATATTATCAATAAATATATAATGATAAAGACTATACACCTTAGTTGAATATAGGTATGACTAGATGTACATAAATAAATAAATATATCACAGTTCGTTGTAAAGCTCAGCGGCTTTCAGGTACACCAACAGGGACTGGACCTTGTCTGGTCTATCATTATTTTATTAATTTTTTCTTTTTATATATATACAGACACACACACACACACACACACACACACACACACACACACACACACACACACACACACACACACACACACACACACACACACACATATATATATATATATATATATATTTATATATATATATATATAATGCTTTTTTTTTCAATATACAGAAAACAATTGATAAAACATGTATCATACCATTAATTTGTAAATGCAAAAAAAAGATGTTATCAATTACTCCCTGAAAGGATGGACGAGACAAAATCACAAGTCTGTCGGTAAAGATTCATGTCAAAATTATGTGCAATTAGCTTGGTAGGTACAATTGCGAAATTCCTAGAGAAATGTGTTAAACATTTGATGAAGTATTTAAAATTGGATAGCCCTCTGTCTATAGATGTTTACTGACGATCGTTTCATTTGCAATGACCAAAAGAGTATTAATAGAGGGCAACTCTCAATCACTCCGCTCCATCTGCCTTGTGTTGTTCCAATATTTGAATTTGAGAAATCAGAACATCGAAAAAGAAGACTTTTCCTAATTTCGGCACATATATAAATAAACAAATAAATCAAACGGTAATTATAATTAAACATATAGGTAAGTAATGCTTGCATTACAGGGACTTCCCTAATAAAACCAAATTCATGATTGAAAAAAAAATCTGACGAGAATAGTTAAAATACCATGATTTATTAATATTACCCCCTCCATTCGCCTCCTTCATAATGAAATTTGAAACTCTATTATACGTACTAAGCTAGCCTTTGATCATATTTACGTATGACGTAAGATCACTACTGTAAAACCTCATTTGCTTTTCATAGTAATACTCTACGTTTTGTCTTCCAGAAATGATATTTCCTTACTCGTCTATTGACATGAAGTTTAACTTGGCTTTGATGTTCATTGAGACGTAGTTGAAGGGGGTAGGCTAGAAATTATGAATTAGCAACATTTATATTGATAATAGTATGTTGATAAATTATTACAATAGTACATAAATATGTAATAATAATAATATTTCCGTTCCGTAGACGTGAGCCTTGTTGTGATAAGCTCCTTGAATGATTTCCTAGTTATCAGTGCTTTTTCGGTTTTTCGGTTTTTCGGGATCCGTGAATTGGAGCTGTCGAAGCGTCTTCGCGAATCGCTGGAAACGTTTAACATTTATTGCAATTTCGTAAATAACTTGAGCATTTTTCACGAGAAAGTCATAGGCAATCTTTCGTTGCATAGCGATGCTGGGAGCGATCAAACTTCAAATGTAAAAAAAAATGTCTTCGTTTCCTAAGAACGTGGGTTGTACTTACTATAAGACCTGCAGTGGTAAACCGTATAACCACTCAAACCGATCTCGATGATACTCTTTCTTTAAATAATGAAGAGCCATTCATCGTTAAAAGTCCGCGCTTTACACTCAAAACTGCAAAGCTGGCCACACCAAACGCCAAGAGTGAGGCTACTCGCCGAGGAGAATTAAATAAATACCGGTGGAATGAATAGACGGTGAATACACCACCTCCAACATTTGTCCATAATACTTCCAATACAAATTTGGCTATAAAAGAGTTCTGCAGCTTCGAGCCTGCTACTTTAAAATATTTCTCATTGAATATGAAAGAGAAGATTAACTTCCTGACATTGTTGGATGTCGTAAAGCAGAAATATTTTAAAGTAGCAGGCTCGAAGCTGCAGAACTCTTTTATAGCCAAATTTGTATTGGAAGTATTATGGACAAATGTTGGAGGTGGTGTATTCACCGTCTATTCATTTCACCGGTATTTATTTAATTCTCGAGAATAATAATGCAGAATACCTCACCTTCCAACTCAAAAGTGAACGTGATTTTCGTGATGAGTCAGAGGCCTTCACCACACGACCAATGTTAACATGAATAAAGAAAATGCCAACAATCTTGTACATGTAGCTACTCAAATTCTTCCCATTTTGCACCCAGAAAATAAGAAGCTATTATCGATGTTCTTGTAGAAAAAATTACAACTACACCAGGTAATACCATGCAGTAGTCAAAGTGGACCCTCCTAGGCCAAAACGTTCAGTACTCCAATGCGTCAAGTTCAATAATATGGCCACACCAAAAATTACTGTCACAATATGGAATGATGTGTTTTAATGTGATTGCCCGACTCAACACAGTCGAGTGCAAAACCTCCAGATACTCTCGGGTATGTACCAACTGTCATTGGGACTAGACGGCCAACTATCGTGGATGTCCGATGCATGCGCAACAGCAAAAATCAAAAACTATTCCAACTGCTTTATAGCAATAAGAAATGCACAACACGATAATAGCTCCAACCGAGCGACAGGTCAGTCAGTTATGGGTACATATGCTCATGCTGTCAGGGGGTCAAATCCAAAACTCATCATAATCCACCCTGAACCGTACATGGCAGAACTCCTGCGAAATATAGACCAGCTGCTCTCGCCCGTCCAAACACTTGTATCAGCCCTCACCCAGCTTCCACAAAAATCTTTAAAACCATTGTCTGATTCTTAAGATGAATGACGTCGACGTCATCCTTTTAACAGAAACAAAACTGCCATCAAACAATTTCTTTATCTCGGCTATAAATTTACCAGAGTAGATCATCCCTCAAACCAATGACAAGGAAGATATGAAATATTCATAAAACACTCTCAACGTTACAATGGATTACCTCCAGTTCAAAACAATAACTAGGTACCGAATAGCCCGCATCTATTTGTCAAATTTTGAACATTCATACGAAATCGCATCTTTCTACTCAGCACCCAATAATCACATTAATGAATCTGATTTTCAATCAATCATTCGAGACATGGGAACTAATATCATTCTGGACAGCGACTTCAACGCAAGTCATTCAAGGTGGGGTTCAACCACATCAAATCCCCGGGGATTCAAAATAATCGATCGAGTGAGCACTAGAAATCTTGGAGTCTTTGTCCATACGGAGGGACTCATTTCCTGGACGACCCAGTATACTCTGTTGGAATTTATCTCTTTTGTATTTCTTTAGTGCAAAAAATGCGTACTCGTACTGCATGCTCACTGAGGTAATAAATGAGCTAAGTTCCGATCATCTTTCTGTAATTCTCAAAATCCATACTACATCTTGTAAATTTGAGTGGGAGAATCGTGACATATCGTATCGATTGGGGAAAATACGTAGGAATACTGGTAGCTGCAAATAACAATAATTGATTCAGTTCGTAGCAACCGAGGCTACTCGAGCACCCACCAACACCCCTACTCACAAGAACGGTATGCCTACAACACAAATCGATCTAATCTTCCTAGTCAAAAGAATAGCCGAAAATTTTCGGGATCTTACCCGTTTCCCGGCACATAAAAAAATCACTGAATAAAGCAATTAAAACTTAAATGTTTAAACTAGCCCTTGCCAAGGACAATGAAGAACGTAAAAATAGCGACCTAGCTAGCCTTGACAGAAGTGTCTGTTCACTACATAGGAAAAAAAAACAGCTCACGAAAGATAGCTTACACACACATCCCCTCTTACTGAACGAACGCTGGTATTCCACGCCTCTTGAAAAAGCAGAATAGTTTTCGTCAGAATTAGACCCAAATTCCGAAACGAGCTGAATAGAAAATGAGGGAAGGGATCATATGGCTGCTCCTCTACATCTGAGCCCCTTCTCTAACTTCTTTCGACCTGTTGAAGTCCACGGGGTATCTCTGGACAAACTGGGGACTTTACTGTCGAATATGTTTGGATTACTCTAATTCAAGTCAAAGACTACTTTTTTCAAAGTTTTTCAAATCTGACCTACAAATGTTTGGATTACTCTAATTCAAGTCAAAGACTACTTTTTTCAAAGTTTTTCAAATCTGACCTACAAAGGGGGGGGGGGGGGGGGGGGGGGGGGGGGGTGAGTTTAAGCGTTTCGAACGTCCGTCACTGAACCGACTGGGAAGCTGAGTTGTCAAACATGTTTGGAGTATTATAACTTAAATCACAGGCTACTGGAAATTTTCAAATCTGAACACTAACGGGTATTTTGAGGGGAGGGGGTACCGGAGTCAAATCTTGAACATTACTGAATAAACTGAAGAGCTGATTGTTAAAATATGTTTGGATAACACTAAAAAACCATAGCTTACATACAAATGTGCAATTCCGACCCGTGGGGTGTTTTGTGGGAGGGGGTTTGGAAAGGGGTATCTTTGACATCACTGAACAAACTGGGGATATGATTGGGCGAATATATTTAAATCACGTCATCCTCAATCACAGGCTATTAAAAAATTTTCTAACCTCAACCATAGGGAGGTTAGAACCAATGGAAGCGGGTAGGGGGTGGTTAAATGGAATAATTTGGTCATCACCGAACGAACTGGTGATCTGATGTTCGGACGAATGAAATTGGATTAGTCTGAACGTTCTATTGGGTTACCTATCAAGAATATTTTTAATCTGAAATATGAAGAGTGTTTATGGAGAGGGAGTGGGGTTTGTTCTCAGTAGTTTGGTCCTAATTGGTAATTTATAAGTAAGTACTTTTAAGTAAGGACTTTTTTGAATCAGATCCATAGGGGTGTCCCAAAATGTGATGGGTGAGGGGGGCTTGCGTATATTCAAGTCAACCTGTGCAACGCACAGGTGAACCAACTAGTGTTACTATAAGAGAAGGAGCGATACTGCCCAGACAGCATCTTTACCAACTAATGAGGGATATTATAACGGATTTTATGAAAATAAATGGTATTATACCATGAGAATTATACCCTCCATCACGCTCATGTACGAGTAGTTCGTTAAGAATGAGATCGTAGAATAACGATCGGTTTGGAGCCATTATTTATGCTACAATATTGATAATGTTAATCAAATTCCTCGAGGAAAAGTCAGAAAGTCAGAATTGCCATCCTGACATTTGTTAAGTCAAATTGTCATTTACCTACCTTTTGGAGGAATCCGTCGTCAGTAGCAAGTCGAGTACCGGGGGCGAGCGCTTCCGGTGCAGAAATCATCACTTTACGGTTTCGACGGCCTGATGATGATGTCTTTGCATAGGAACGCTCGCCCGAAGTACTCGACTTGCTACTGACGACGGATTCCTCCAAAAGGTTAAAATGATAATTTTAATATTACTACTAGTAGAAATAATTTGTAAAGTCAAATTTTATGCACCAATTCAGGCTAAACTGGAGCCACTTGTTATACTGGCTTCCCAGCTGAACTGGTGGAAAGTTTTTCATCGTCCGAATTGATTCATAACTCCTTGACTAAGAAGTCCCTCATTAGGAAATGATAATTTCCTCACTCATTAAATGATAATTTTACTATTACTACTTACTAGTAGAAATAATTTGTTAAGTCAAATTTTATGCACCGATTCAGGCTAAACTGGATCCACTTGTTATACTGGCTTCCCAGCTGAACTGGTGGAAAGTTTTTCATCGTCCGAATTGATTCATAACTCCTTGACTAAGAAGTCCCTCATTAGGAATAATTAATCAGTGAAAATAAATTAATGCACTAAAAGTTCGATAATAACAAAATGAAACAGAAGTGAATGCGACATCGGGAATTTCCACTTCACAAATCTTTTACACTAAACCTTCTGGGCGAAATGTTTGGGAAACGAGTAAATCCTAGCAATTATTTCCATAATTCCATCGGGATTCAAGGAATGGATAATTTGAATGAAAAGACCTTTCCCATGATGGAGTCAGACAATTCAACTTCAGATGAGAAAAAAAGTGGAGACGGAAAGGGTGGAAGTCTCAATCAAATCCTCTCGTTTCCCATCGACCATCCACCTTCCCATCAACATTTCAACAACTTTACCCGAACCTTCGGAAAACTGATATTTTGGACTGAAGTTCCCATTAACGACTTGGGTTATTAATTAGAGTCTAATTGATTAGACTGGCGGGTTTAAGTCATCCGAATCTATCTACAACCTCCAGCGGAGACGTTAATGATAATGACATGGATCTGTCAGAATCTTGACGTTCTTTTATCCAATTAACCGTGATCACGTGTGTTGATGATATATATATATATATATATATATATATATATATATTTTTTTTTTTTTTTTTTTTTTTTTTTAAGAGCTGAACTTCAAACTACGATTTTGATTAGAAATGTACTTATGTTGGACGATTATTTGTAGAATTGCAATGGCTCCGAAAATTTTTATACCCCAACCTTTTCCTCAAATTTTATCCATTGAAATCTGTCTTGAGGTATTCTGAACTGAATTCTGGATTCAAAGCTTTATTTATACAGTGGAAATAGTTTATAACGGACTTCAGAAGTCCAGGGACCTTAGTAGGTTATAAAGGGTTTCCGCTATAACCAATATATCGCAAATAGTAGATAGGCTGCTATATACAATACTTTACTCCCTGTACCATCCAGTAAGAAAGTTTTCGTTCGTGGTTTATTTTGACGAAACAATTCCAAAAGTTCATTTTTCAAATTACAGGGCGACCATTGAATTTCGTTTTCGATAAGCCATTTTCGAATGTCGTCCTTCTTCCAAACTGTAGCGTTCAAGTGTACTCCGTTTAATCATGTATCCATGGAGTTTGATAAATGTTTGAGTTGATCGGTTTTTCGGGGGAAGAGAACTATATCCTAGTTGAATATCTGAGTGATAAAGTCTCATATTTTTTCTTACGTTTTCATTCCTTTTTTTTCCTCGAAAAAGTAAGTTTGTTAGGTGACATCACCAATAATAGTGTTGTATATTGATTATATACAATACTGTTGTTTCGTTACTCTTGTATATTGAGGCGTGTTCCACGTTCCTCCAATGTTTCGCGGAAGATCAAGGGGAAAGCAAATGAAAACGAAATAAACATTCCATTAAACAGGCTCGCTTTTCCATGGAGCTGGAATTTCAGCACAATGAATAATTCGCATTCTTTATAACATTGATTTTGATTTACTTTTTACTTATTTTTGTGACATGATTAAATACCTATTTTGTTCACTTATTTAGCAATTTCATCATTTAAGTAAACTCTCAAGCTAACTTCTATCTGAACAATACCCTACACTTTAAAATGGAGACTCTTTGTGGGGCTGCTTGGTTACAATAACAAGGTACGTAGCCACCATGATCTGCTGATAATGATCTGACCCTAATACCCTATAATCAATATAATTTTATTTTCTGACCTCAAACAATATAATTTTACTGCGTAGTGTTTTAAAGTGAAACCAGCTGATAATATGAGCTGGGTCGGAACATGGTAGTTTCTAGCAGCTTATGGGTGGTGCTAGAAATGTTTTCTTTTACATTTTTACTTACCTAGTTTAAAAATAGTGTTAATTTTACTTCCTCCATATTTTATATGCTTCTTCAATGACCTTGGTTTGCGAAACACGGGATACTATTGTTACGAAACATTACACATCAGTTTGTTTCTTCGACATCACGATGAAATGGTGGTGTCAAAATCTAATCTATTTATATTAGAGACTTTACTTTCTTTCTAAATCCTAAAACTTGGTTAAACTCAAGTTGCGAAGTAATCATACATGCGATGATTGATCTTGATCTCCAGATTCTTGAACAGTGTTCGTTACAAAAATATCATTTACTCCAGTCAAGTCAGTCCCAGATTAGAAATTGATTGATGGTTCGTAGCCTCAACGAAATGATGAATCGTTCAAAGCAACCAACGCAACAAGTCAAACTTTCTGTCCCACAAGAATCCTTATCAAAATATCGAGTACTTACTACTTTCAATATATACTCAAATGAGGAACGATTATTTCTTTGTAATCATTGCTTGGTACTAGGCGTTCAATCTAGACGTTTTTAGAGTTATTGAATAAATTAGAAGACATTTTTTTATTCAATGGCCCAACCAATTAGATAGTGAACATTTTCGTTTTGAAATGCGTAACATACTAGTTGGAATGAACGATTCGATGTTGATTCTTTACATTCGGAGCCATAACAAACTAATGGTTCTTCCTAAAAGAGTCGTTTGTATCATTGAAGTCATAAAAGCACTATCCCATCCACCTATGTGTTGTACTTTCACAACTATCGCACCTATTAAACTCTTTAGTACTTATTTTTCAAGTCCTAAAAAAACTATTTTTTATTATTTTTTCTTATTTATTTATTTATTTATGTATGTATATATATTTTTTTATTAGAGAAAACAACTCTTTGAAATCTCTTGCACAAATAGTTTGTTCTCAATTAAACAGCACAGTTTCATAAAAATTGTCTGTGATTCATAATTTGTATTCCTACCTATTATCACAAATTATTAATCCCACAATTGAAGCTAATTAATATGGTGGGTTTCACAGCTCTGCACACTCCAAGACAAAGAGCTGAAAAATTCTTCAATTTGTATGTTCATGTGGGAGTTTAAGTGGTGACAGCTGTGATATTGACCGGACCAGGTGGGTCCCTTCTGAAAGACGAAAACTCGTTACTCTAATCTTTACTACGAATGAGTTTTTCTATAATTGCTAAACGCCATGTTAGGAGGCGGCTATTATTCATTACCTGGCTCGTCCTGAGTTTTATCGATATACCTACATGGTTCTCTAATATTACGTTCCATTTTTATATGTTCGTATATAATGTGTAGTTTATCCAATCATACATTATAATTCTACACGAGAGCATAGATCCAACTTCTTCAAAAACCTCTTCCTTTATATCTGTGTGAACCCATCATGCTCTCGGCTAACTTAACATGGTAGTCGAAAGCACATAGCACGCAACTTTGGAATTAAATTCTCATAATGAACTGAGCTGTTCGACATTCGGAGGTGATGGAGTATTTCTGATTTCCCAACTTTGTCGGATAGCGGGCGGATTTCTTTTTGATCACACAATCATGCGTAGCTATATATGTCGTAAATATTTTACTGACTTTTGGAAAAACTTACATTTTTTCAGATTTGCACGTAGATTTGGACGTAGCACGTTTTTGCTTTGCGTTTGATTTTTCATTCCTCTCTAACCCCTTTCAGATTCTTAATGGGATCTTTCCGATCCATTACAGTTACAATGGTCATTTGTTAAAACTTCGACTTTGAGCATTCTAATCAAGACCTTTCCCATAAACCGCTGATAGATTAGGAAACTGCTGCGATACCGTAAGGAAGACGTCTATACCTCAAGAGTCCGTCATGATTACCTATTACCAAATACTTCCAATGTTCTTCATGAACCTCCATCTAAAAATATACGTCACGTAAATTTATTTTGGAAAACTCTTCTCCTCCAGCAAATCTTGCCGTTAATCTATTCAATTGTGGGTAGCAACTTTCCATTTCTAATTATAACCTCTTTGGAAACATCGTATTTTTAGGTTTATAAATGCTCCGGTAGACTTTCGATAGATCACCAAAACTATTGCTAACTTTGGCCGGTAGCACAAAATCCTCAACTGTCTTCAATGAAGTGGATCCCACAGCGAGCAATAAATCTCTACGAACTTCGGTTGCCTGTGGTGTATTGCTTCCCAGCCCTTTCATCCTGCATATTAATGTGAATTGGGATTCGTAGTCATCCCAATTTTCTGTCTCCTCAAAAGGAGGTGCCAAGAACCGTGCAACCTTCTTTTTCGATTCATAATCGAGTTTTTCATCTCCATCTTCACCGTTAATGTCAATACTCCTGCGTCTCTCTTCTGTCGCGTTTCGCGTTTCTTTCAGAGCCATTGTGTCGCCAGTGATGAATTAGGGAAGTACACCATTGAATTTTACCACAAAAGTAATTTGTATTTATAAACACCTCCTATCACTATTGAACAACTTTGGGGGGGACACTGATAATAATAATAATAATTGAAAAAAAAAAAAAAAAAAAAATATATATATATATATATATCTATACTTTGACCTACAAATGTTATTGGTTCTATGTAATGATCACAATTTGTTCAGATATATTCATATTTAAATCACAATTACAAAGATACGTTTGACGAAAATACACATAATTCGAATTTATGGTTTGTGACTTTCGGAAGTTAGAGTTTGGTTCATTTCCCACAGTAAATATTTAATTGTCGGAGACCAACTGATTCATTTGATCCAGCCTTGAAGCGATGGGAGTTTGGCTGGCTTCCAGGGGGAAATAGGTGTGTGTTGTTGGCCAACAAAAGAGCGCAATCATTCAAACCGGTCCTCGGGAGCCAGAAAGAAAAATTGGTTCGAGCGACACTCATTTCATTTACTTTTGTCAAACCGTCGTGAATATTTTCAACGGAATGAAAATATTAATAAAACTTTGGGTTCAATTACTATACAAATGTTTTCGATCAAAAATTTAACAGTATAATGCGAAGCTTTGCGAAAATGGAAAATATTTACATGATAAGTTCCAAATACATGATTAAAAACCAAATACTTTGCTCCAGTATAAATATTTGGCTTTTACCTTGGATTTTGAGAGCAATTTGCTTCCGAGTCTACCTATTGGTAGCGAAAGCATTGTTTTCTCTTTCGGGAGATAAACAAAAATGTTTCTGTTTGTCTAACCGTCCGACCATGTGTGTGTGTGTGTGTGCGCGTGTGTCCAACTGCTCCCAAACCCAGCTAATCAGCTGAGTTCGCTGCTGCTCTGCATGAATCAGTAGATGGTAAAGAACGCCGACAATGCTCTGAATTCCCGTATTCTTCCCAGTGGGTGGAATGGGCTTCAGTGGGCATTGGGGCTCTCGACTATCGCCATTTTCATGCCGTACGGGTGGCTACACGGTGCCGTACAGATGTTCAAGGAGTAGTCACGGGACAGTAGATACCTTTGCCGTGCCTGTCGAGGCAAAAATGAGAATCTGTATCATGTGGTGCAGCAATGTCCTCGTACTCACGGTGGCCACATTCTACGTCAAGATGCGGTTGCCAAGCAGATAGCAGGCGCTTTGTAATCCAGCAGTTGGGATATCAAAACGGAGAGACTATACCACATGCCGAGTGACCAGGGCAAAAGCCGGATATCGTTGCCGTCAATCCCGATGGGTCTGCAATAGTCCTGGATGTCCAGTTTGTCACAGGCAGTGAAGACATGGAGCAGACCTGGCGGGCGAAAATAAATAATTATGATAGAAATGATCTGCGGCAAGCGATTTCCGAGCTAAAAGGAGTGGCGACCAATAACATCTGGGTCACGGCCGCGACCGTATCATGGCGCAGGGTGTGGTGTGGGAAAAGCGCCACGGAGTTACTCGAGTTGGGCATCTCGGCGGGAGTGCTTTATGGTATCACCACCCGTGTCCTGAGGGTTTCGTACTTGAACTGGAGGTCATTTTATAAGGGCACTTCCTTTCATCCCATTCTTCCTCCTCATCTTTCTGCTACTCCCCTCATCCCTAGAGCCAGCGTCGGGTAAAGCTGAGCGTCCTCCCCAATTCTTTCTTCATTTTCTCAAAATAATGGTGTGTCCCCTCCACCTTTGAGGGGAGATTTGTAAGAAAAAGTGTTTGGGTGTGCGCGCGCGCGTGTGTGTGCGTGTGTGTGTTCTTTCTAGACGATAACTTTCCTTTAGTACCTTCGAGAAAAAAATTCCGTACTTCAGCCGAAAAATCAAGCTTACCAAATGGAAGGGTAAGTTTGTTGACCAGCACTTGAGTACAATAAATTGGTCTAATTTCAAAACAGAACAAGGCGGAGAGTCGGATTTTTTTATTTTTTTATTTGTCGATTACAAAGTTTTATCATTGAAAATAATGAACTAGAAATGCGCTGAAAAAATTACTAAAAATGTCTAAACCACTAAATCGTATAATTTGTATTTTTTAGCGGAATTTTAGTCAAACAAATTTTATCAACATTGAACAAGGCCATTAAAAAAATTATTCTGAAAAATTTACTTAAATGTTATGAAAAAATGTTTTTGAAAAAAGCTAAGAAAATCTATCAAAACTTTCATAAAAAAAGCCATACGAAATTACAGCTTCCTATAGTGTAAAGTATAGAAATTACCTATTAAAATAATTTAACCACCGCTTCACAAATCTAACCGTTCTCGCAATATTCGGATCACCTGCTATGAATCACATAATCGAAACACCAGCTCAATGAAATCATCAGAAATTAACAAGCGTTTGCAATCATGTTCACAATATCAATAATTGAGAATGATCACCTGTGTGTAAACAATTATTCATATAACCATGCTCATAACTCAGCTTGTTGGCCACGCACTTCGCAGTAGTTAATATAGTATGGTTGGATAAATCGAGAGCTTTCGAACGAATGGTCAACGAATTTTGTGGGATGAAAAACGACGAAGTATCATATCCCTAGCAACGACTCGGTTGTAAGCGGAAATCATCACAATTATTGGCGCTACTTTCGTTGCACTCTCGTGGGACATTTTTCGGTAGTTAGGTCACGGCTAAAGCATATTCATGCTAAAACTGAAATTCCAAATATTTCTTGAACTGCAGAATATTATTTTGAACAACTTTTTTACCATTAAATTGGTAGTTCACGATTTATTTGCATTAAAAGTCCTCAACTTTCTAAACATATTACTAGTCCAGTCAAAAAACCTAAAAAAATGACCCAACCTCCTAAAAAATCCGAAAGTTTTGAAACTTCGCACACTTATTTAAAGGTACCTAGGGATGAATATACCAAAAGTCCTCATGAATATGAGGCGAGCTCTAGCGGCAATTAGCGAAAACAGGTCACTTTTTTTGGTTTTTTGTTAATATCTCGAGAACCTCTGGTCGGAGGTAAAGGTGTACCGTATACATAATTGAAGCCTAATTAATTTGCAACAAAAATGATCATAGACATTTTTCTTGTATTCCTAATGGTTACCGAGTTATAGGGCGCTAAATGATAGCGTTTATTGAAAAATCGCGCTAGCGCGGTACAATATATATGACATTTCTTATAATAGTTTACAATGGTTTATCACTTTTGCTTCCGAGACTGCAAGGCAGCGGAAGCTTTGTTTTCACTTTCGAAATGAAAAAAATTTTTTTGCTCCAAAATCAAAATTTCCACTCGCATTTTGCGTTTCAGAGCCTCCTGAACAAATTTGGTTCCGTGTGTCTGTCTGTCTGTCCGTCCATATTTCCTTGTAACAGCCATAACTTCCACAATTTTGATCCGATTTTAACCAAATTTTAAGGGATCGTGCGGGTTAAGCTCTAGATGGTCCCCTATCAACTTCATCATGATCGAATCAACGGTAGCTTCTGCGCAGGCGCTAACGTGAATTCCTTGTGACGGTCATAACTCGGTCAATGTTGAACGGATTTCGGTCAGATTTTCAGGGATGATGTGGGTAAGGTCCCTTGAGGTTCCCTTAAGACAATCATCATAATTGCATTAGCGGTACACTCTGCGCATGCGTGAACGAAATATTCTTGTTACGGTCCTTGCAACAGCCGTAATTTCCAAAATTTTGATGCGATTTTCTTCAAATTTTTAGGGATCGTGCGGGTATAGCTCTACATGGTCCCCTATCAGATCTGTCATGATCGAATCAACGGTAGCCTTTGCGCAGACGCAAACAAAATTTTCTTGTTTCGGTCATAACTCAGGCAATTGTGAACGGATTTCGGTCAGATTTTCAGGGATGATGCGGGCAAGGTTTCTTGAGGTCCCGTATCACATTTATCGCGATCATCAGCAGCGGTACGCTAGGCGCATGCGCGAAAGTTTTGATCCGTTTTAGACGAAATTTTCAGGGATTATGCGGACTACATCCTGGATGGTCCCATATTAAAATCAAAATTTTCCTTATTAATTTCGTTTATTATATGTACCATTCAGCTTCCAATTTCCCACCTTATTAATTCCCTGATGCCAGAACCGGTCGTTTCTAGTTTTCTGGAATTTAATGGTGACGTACTGTGAAGGAAGCTCATACGAGGAACTCACGAGGAAGCTCATGTGCCATTTCCTTGGCAGTGTATTTTCTTTGTATACCAAGGATGATTGATGAGATAAACTTTACAGCTTTGTATAAAAAGAAAGACATGATGTATATTAAACAATGAAATACATGAACAAAAAATGCTGGGGACATTCCAAGAAAAATTGTGTGCAGAAAAGTCAACCAACTCTTGATTGTTTTTTGGTAGAAGGCTCTGCAATCTGCTCATCTTGGTCTGCTTCTGAATTTGCAACCTGAAACACAGTAAGAAAAGGTAAATGTGCATGAGATGATGATGTGAGAGAACCATTATACGGATAAGAACATGTAGGTATGAGAAATTAGGTAAGCGAGCAGAAAAACAACGTATGAACATGACGACCAATTCATGTATACTATTGCAAGGTATCAATAAAAACACATTAAAAAGAATACAAAAGTGCAATCTCACCTGTCTTCTGGTTGTCTCTGTTTCTTCAAGGTTTATGACATCGGAGTCATCAGGGTCATCAAAGTCTTCTTCGAGGGTGAAAGTAACACCATTCAAGCATTCGCCATGGCAGTTGTGACAAACGCTTGTACACATTATTCCTGACTTGCAACAACCACATCTGTTCCCACATCCACCTGTACATTTGCAACAAATGAGGTTGAGGACAGCTTCAGGTGCTGCTGGATCCACTGTTGTCACAGTGATCAGCCGATCGCTTTCCAACTTCCAACCCCACTGTACAGGAGGAAGTTCATTCCCAAGCCAAAATTGAAATTGGTGGTACACTCGAAATACGTGCTGTCCTGCTGGTTATCATTTGCTGCTAATGTACAGGTGGATGTGGGAACAGATGTGGTTGTTGAAAGTCAGGAATAATGTGTGCAAGCGTTTGTCACAACTGCCATGGCGGATGCTTGAATGGTGCTACTTCCACCCTCGAAGAAGACTTTGATGACCCTGATGATCTCGGTGTCATAAACCTTGAAGAAACAGAGACAGCCAGAAGACAGGTGAGATTGCACTTTTGTATTCTTTTTAATGTGTTTTTATTGATACCTTGCAATAGTATACATGAATTGGTCGTCATGTTCATACGTTGTTTTTCTGCTCGCTTACCTACTTTCTCATACCTACATGTTCTTACCCGTATAATGGTTCTCTCACATCATCGCCTCATGCACATTTACCTCTTCCTACTGTGTTTCAGGTTGCAAATTCAGAAGCAGACCAAGATGAGCAGATTGCAGAGCCTTCTACCAAAAAACAATCAAGAGTTGGTTGATTTTTCTGCACACAATTTTTCTTGGAATGTCCCCAGCATTTTTTGTTCATGTATTTCATTGTTTAATATACATCATGTCTTTCTTTTTATACAAAGCTGTCAAGGTTATCTCATCAATCATCCTTGGTATACAAAGAAAGTGGTAAACCATTGTAAACTGTTATAAAAAATGCCATATATTGTAACGCGCTTGCGCGATTTTTCAAAAAAAACGCTATCATTTAGCGCCCTATAACTCGGTAACCATTAGGAATACAAGAAAAATGACTACAATCATTTTTGTTGCAAATTAATTAAGCTTCAATTATGTATACGGTACACTTTTACCTCCGACCAAAGGTTCTCGAGATATTAACAAAAAACCAAAAAAAGTGACCTGTTTTCGCTAATAGCCGCTAGAGCTCGCCTCATATTCATGAGGACTTTTGGTATATTCATCCCTAGGTACCTTTAAATAAGTATACGAAGTTTCAAAACTTTCGGATTTTTCAGGAGGTTAAACCTTGTTTTGACTGGGCTATACATAATAATTACATAAATACGATTTTTTTGAAAATTCGCTCAAACGATCATGGTGCACGACTGGAACTTTGTTTATTCTATATAGTTATAACGTTTAATCTAGTTTCATATAATTAAAATATGAGCACTATGACGAATTTAATATGAAGAGGCAGGGCCCACATCAACCAGTTGGACATCAATACCTAGTGTATTTCACTCATCCATCTGGAATCGCCTTCTTTGGTTCTTCGTGGTTGAGGTATCTCCAGTACCGTTCCGAATGATCGGAAAATAAGCGCGTTCCTCTGTAATTGGTCACGGGGTACGTGCACACTCCCGGAGGATAGATAGTAGGTATACACTCTTTCGAGTTTAGCGCTGTGAATGATCCTAGTATAACTGCAATTACACAGTCCATTTGAAGTTTCCAAGGTGCATTGTTATATTTATGTTGATTATGCCTCGCAATAATTTCATGTACGCAGTTTTTGTGAGTCATAAAAGCATAAATGGATATCAGAACAACAATATAGTGTCCTCATTATCTGATACATATATTCATTAGTTTAATAATACTTTTCTTATAAGCTTTACCCCTTTCAGTCTTGAAAGAAGAAAAAAGAGGACCATACACTTTTCAAAGGTCTTTAATATCTGGCCAGTGAGGAGATTTACGCACACTTCGGGTGATTTAAAATCTCATTGGCATATTTTTTCTTGTTTTTCTAATGGGCTCTTAAGTTGAGAAGGGTTTCGCAAACGATCCCATCCTCTTTTCTTCGCTAAATGCCATGGGTTGCCTTTATATACGCCAGTTATTAATGCTCCACAGAGGGATTCTTGGAAAAAAGAAAAGCGCTCATCTCTTTGATTCTCTTTTTTCCACATTTTGAAGAAATATGTGTATAGTCTGCATTTTCCGTGTGGGAATTAATTACATACGAAACTTTAATATTATATATATATATATATATATATATATATATATATATATATATATATATATATATATATATATATATATATATATATATATATATATTCCCTTTCAGGCAACTTATCGACTAACGGTTGACATATTATTATCTTTTAGGTTTAATGGTTAGGTATTATCGAAAAAAGTAAATTGCTTGTAAAGATCGTTAATATATCAAATATAACCACATAAGCAAATTAGTTTAATCATTTAATGGTACAAATATTCATTTTCGGCCTATCTCGAGAGAAAACAAAATACTCCGACACAATTATGATTAAAATCTATCACAAATACCAATATATTTACAAATATTCACTTAGCAATTTGATGTAACTAACTCTCTTTTAATTGGAATAACGTTAACTCTCTCATGAGAAACTCACAAAAGAGGGCAGATGTATCGATCAGTTGTAGCGACCCAATAAAGATTTGGGGAAGGTCTTAAATTGCAGTATAGGTTTTTACCTAGAACTTGTTTTTCCTTTCAAGTTATTGTTATACTTTTATTATAGAAAATTAACAATTCATAGTCAAATCATCATCGACCTGTCCTGTAACAGAGCGACCTTCCCAATTTCAAACTTTAGTTGAGGTCTTTCCATTTTTGAATTTGGATTTGATTCCATTTTTTCTACATTAGCACAATTCCTGAGTTGCGTTTCTGATCGTTAAAATAAATTTAGAACCACTAGACATTTAAATCTAGACGAAAACTGTGTGTAACCGGGCATCGCCGTCATCGACCTGTCCAACATCGTAAATGAGTGAAACTACCAATTTTTCCATCAGCTTACGAATTGTAGATAAAGTGCAGTTGGGTATGTCGGAGGAGTATGAAAGCGCTAGTCCGTTGGGGAACGGACAAGAGATTGTTGCATAAGCGCGAATACTTGAAGTTGAGAGATGGGCACTCCTTAATTAACGGAGTATACTTTCTACTCACATTTTGTTTCTTACCAGCCAAAACAACCGAGTGCTACTAACGGATGTGGGAGTTTGTGCAGGAGCTTTGTGATTCTTTTGGTGTGAACTTTTCTCCAAAAGTGTTCATTCTTGACTTTGAAAAGGCATGTCACTCGTTAGTAGAATTGGTCTTCTCGAACGTCGAAATATTATGTTGCCATTTTCATTTTGGCCAAGCTCTTTTCAGAAAAATGCACAGTCTTCAACCTTCAACAGGAGCCTTTATGTCAGCAACACTCTGACAGGGCAACACTTGAAAACATTGTTCGGGCTACCTTACTTGAAGCCAAACCTCGTGGAAGAGGCATTTTTGGACGTGATCGAGGAAGTCCCTGCCGACAGCCGAATTGTCGACTTCATAGAATACCAGATTTCTCATCACCAGATTTATGGATAGGAATTGCAGGAGCACTTCCAATTGTAATTGTGTTTGGGAGATATTGAAAAGCGTAGTTAGTGTGTACGGAAGCGACGAACAGCAGTGTTTCAGTAGAACTGGGGGGATGCCATCGGTATGGTAACAACTGCAATGAAAACTACATTGTGCAAATAAGTCTTCAAAGAGATTATTAAATTTAAACCAATACTGAAGAAATATAATTGGTAGCATAATTTAATATAGTTAAGTTAATTTAAGAAAAATATAATTTAAGAAAAAATAATGCAAAACCTAAATTGACTGTATTGAAATTTACTTGCATTGAAAGCATTGTGTTCATTTGGTACCTGAATCGTTAGTTTATTTCATCAGTGGGTTGATACCAAACTTAATTGCAATTTGACGTACTTAACAGTTTTGATTCCATTGGAAAGATAAATCATAAAATCATGGCTAAGAAACTAATTTTCAGTATTATTCAAGTCCAAAGTCGGAAGCTCGTGGATAGATGTGCCCTGGAGTTACTGGTAATAAACGGGTCTGTCTTGTAAATTACTCCGGTTAAATTAATGTCTCCATTTGTTCTGGAGGTTAAAAGACGAATGGAGAGGGGGAGACAGGCTTCAAGCAATGTGACCACCGTTTTGTTCCCAGAACGCTCGAAATGATAACAAATGATGCCGACCGGTTGATGAGTGTTTTGCAATATCATTATCGCCATGCATACGTATTACTGCATGTAATAACAGCCGTTTAAGCCCGTGTGTTGCAGTGGATGACAGGTTTGAACCACGAATTCTGATGCAGAACCACTACATCTGTGAATAATTGTCAGAATTTATAGAAAAAGGTCTTTCTGTCCTCGAATTGTTTTCTAATGTCATCCAACGTTCCTCCCCTGGAACTGGAACTTCTTCAGAGAGATCAAAATTAAATTCAAAATTTCATATGTAAAATTTTAAAATCTCTATTGTTTTATCCTTGAATGAAAATCACATTTAGAATTGTCAATTCATTAAAATCAAATTTGAAATATAGAATAAAGATACGTTGCAAGTTGCAAATAATTTATTGTCAAGTACATAAATGTGAGATCCAAATTATTAAAGGAAACTGTTACATACTCTTGGATCATCCTGACGCAGAATTTCAAGCGTCATAGAAACGGTGTAAGTAGATAATTATGTATCCTGAATCTTCGTCACCTCTGAGACTCATCCTACCAATGCTTTCCTCTTCTTCCACGCCGTCCTGCCAGTTGTTTTCAGGACGTCCCTCTGAAGCTATGTCTTATAGGCAAGGCTTTGCTAAGGTCTGTGTGTGTGTGTGTGTGTGTGTGTGTGTGTGTGTGTGTGTGTGTCGGCCACTCTTCTAAGTGTGGGTCGGTCCCCTTGGTCCCACCTGGCTCCCGAACCCAGCTCATCTGCTGAGTTTGCTGCTGCTCAGCAAGAGTAGGTAGATAGTAGAGAACTCCGGCAGTACTCTGAATCCCAATTTTCTTCCCAGGGGGTGGAATGGGCTTCAGAGGGCATTGGGGCCCGCGGCTATCGCCATTTTCACACCTCGGTGAGGTGTTCAAGGGGTAGTCGTGGGCCAGTGGACACCCTTTGCCGTGCCTGTTGGGGTAAAAATGAAAGTATGTGGTGCAGCAGTGTTCCCGTACTCACAGTGGCCGCACACGATGCGGTTGCCAAGCAGATAGCAGGCGCTTTGTCATCAAACGGCTGAGATATTGGAAAGGAGAGACTATATCACATGCCGAGTGACCGGGGCAAGAAGCCGGATATCGTTGTCGTCAAGCCCGATGGGTCTGCAATAATCCTGGATGTCCAGGTTTTCAGTGGCAGCGTGGACATGGAGCAGACCTGGTTGGTTAAGAAGAACAAGTATGATAGAAATGACCTGCGGCAGGCGATTTCCGACCTAAAAAGAGTGGCAGCTAATAACATCAAGGTCATGGCCTCGAGCGTGTCATAGCGTGGGGTGTGGTGAGGGTTCATCAGCCAGTAGACCAATGAGGAATTAAGAGAAAGAGAAAATTCCCGGGAGGACAGATCCCGAATGTCAATTGGATCCCCAAAAATCGGGGCTTTTGGAAGTTTGAACATGCCCACGACGGAGTAACAAAACCGCTTGACGAACCGCTTGACTCCGGATCGTTGTCTTGAAAGCTGCTATTCCGTGAAAGTTGAGACCTGTAACCAGGGACCTGACCCCCTAGAGGATGGAAGTCGAACCAGCCCTGGTCTAGTTTTGGAAGGTATATCAGGAGTTTCAAATGTAATTATGGAAGGGGCAAATGGAGGAGATAGTAATAATTCATGATGTTTCAGCACTTTTCATCAGATTTTCGTGACCTTTTTTGTTCAATTATGAATTTGGTCTAGTTTTGGAAAATACGTCGGGAGTTTCATATTTCTCGCAGGGAATTTTATGATGGAAATTTACTGTCAGTGGAGGGGGCTAATGGGGTGAAGGGTAATTCCGAAAAGTCATGATATATATTTTTTTCTTATTTTAACTCTCACCAAAATTATTTACAACCCATTCTTAGGGATTCCCTGTAATGCATGCATTACAATTATCAATGTTTCATCATTCCACCGTTAGATACCAATCAATCAAGTCATTCTTACGTACCGCATTTCTTTCTCTCAAATCGTCCGCACCTGTCGATTTATCCCATTGATGGGAACTCATCAATTTGCAACTATCACCTCAACTGGAGGAAAAATTGTAGCTGAGATGGATTGCCTTTCAGCTGGTTTCCTTCGTCGGAGCTTTTTAACCGTCCTACGGTGGTGAAACCTGAAATGGAGCTCCTAGAATTTCGATTACGAGGTGAGTGGTTGGGGGAGGGGGAAGCTCACGATATGGTACCTCTGAGGCTAGCTTGTTTCCTAATATGTCTATGGTACTGAAATTTGAAACTGAGCTCCTTTGGGATATAATATGTGGAATACGTTTACGAAATAGGTAGGGGCTTTGATCAGATGAGAGACCTCTTCACCGATTTCTTTTCTAGTGGACGTGCTGAAATGTAAGATGGAGTTCCTTTACTAGGTGCTGAGCCGCACTGATCAGCCCCTGAAGACAATTTCTTTCCAAATAGACCTACGGTGATGAAATTTGAAATAGAGAGTTTTTGGATCACGTAGAATTAGTATGGAGGCGAATTGATCAGCTGAGGGACCTAAGAGGCCATTTGCTGCAAAACTTACGCTGCTAAACTTCATAACGGGGCGCAGTAGAACACGTAGGATATGATTAAAATGTGTGGCGAACTGTTCAGCAGAGGGACCTCAAAGGCTATTTTACTAATGTTCTGTATGTATACTGAGTTAATTAATAATTTATCTCAGATCTGCGGAGTAGCGCTTTCTAATACAAAAATAATAAACCTTTGTGTAATAATTTACAGCGTTTTACTAGCTTTCATTAATTCAAATAATTTTGAAGAAAAGAGTGACGAGAACGATGTATGCGCAGCCTATTAGCTCACCGCTTGGACTCCCAAATTCCTCCAGAATCTCGGATACCGTTGACATTAGGGAAGTCTAACTCTTCCTTGTATCCACCTGAGGCTATGGCGGAATCATAACACCGTCTTCAACCCTCGACACCTCAATTTCCTCCTACTGGCCCACAATAGGCTTTCCTTAATAGCCCCTATTTGTTCTTACATGAACAAAAAACAATCTCATCATTATATATCATAGCAACTGCTCTATTATACATAGCCATTACATGCTCGGACTGAATATTATTAAATTGTTATTTTATTATTACTCGTAAATTAGTAGCTCTCACTTAGTAAGTTTCTTTTAAGGCGTAGGGCGTTGTCATAAAAACTGCCCTATAAATCAAGTAAAAATAACCATGTACAATTATTTATCTAAAACAAATTGTCCTTGTTGGTAAATTTTTTTTTAAATTTTTGATGGAAATCCGTTCTAATGCAATAACAAACGATTCCTGGATTTTAGCGATTATATATATATAAAATAATTAAAATGATATATAAAATAACTAATTAACTTAATTATAAATTATCAATTTAATAAAAATTAATAATTAAATATAAAATAATTTATATATATATATACATATATATATATATATATATATACATATATATATAAGTTACGTACACACTAGACGACACTAGGCGTATTGTAACAGCAAACTGCTGATCACGCATTACTATCCTATATATACAGCCCGTAGGCGGCTCCAGTCTTCAGTCTTGTTCCGCCGTCCGAGCCATCTTCATCTTGTTTATTTCTAACACCAAGTCCGTATCAAGTCCGTATTGTGTTATATTCCAATAAATCAGTTTTTAAAAACTCTAACAACGTGAGTTATTCTATTTTTGGCGCAGTCTCCGGATCGATAGTGTTTTCTTCGACGCATACGACGTAAACTCTATCGGAACCTACATTTTACAACTCCAGTTCGGATCGGTAGTGTTTCTTCGACGAATACGACGGAACTCTATTGGGATTACCAACGGACAAGACTCCTTACAGCATGACACTCCAACATCTGTAAGTAAACAACCAATACGAGACCTACTACTTCTTCAGTAATTATACGAGACCTACTACTTCTTCAGTAATTATTCGCACACACCCAGTGCTCATCGTTAATTTCGCACACACCCAGTGCTCACAATTAATTTCGCACACACCCAGTGCTCATCGTTAATTTCGCACGCAACCAGTGCTCATCGTATTATTTCTCGCACACACCCAGTGCTCATAATCAATTTCGCACACACCCAGTGCTCATAATTAATTTCGCACACACCCAGTGCTCATCGTCAATTTCGCACGCAACCAGTGCTCATCGTATTATTTCTCGCACGCACCCAGTGCAATTCGAATTCGCACACACCTAGTGCAAATCAAACTCGCCCACACCTGGTGCGATTTCACCAACAGTTAACTTGGAAACAAATAACTCTTGTCGTTCACTCAAGTAAACAAGTTGTTCACTCCAAGTAAACAAGTTAACTTGGACACAAATAACTTTTGTCGTTCACTCGACGGAACCTTGGCTGCCAATCTTTATCTAAGCCAACACTTCGTCCCGCGAGAGCTAACTCACGTTATCTCTCGTCTTATCGGAGGGAGGCGACCCGTCTTCCTTTATCTCCAACCGCAGAGAAACACTCACGACCTTCACCTCAAGATCGTAATCGTACTACAATTCAATTTCATTTCATTAATTCAATCAATTTCATTTTATTTCCTTGTATTGTATGTGCTATTTCATCTTTTATTTTAACTAATCTTTTACTCTAATTAATTGATTAATTCATAAATTTCATTTTATTTCCTTGTATTGTATGTGCATGTCTACTGTCTAGCTAACTGATAACTGAATTACACACCAAAATTCCCAAAGTCAAAGAACCGAAACCCCAAACTAGCTTTTGGGATTGGAGCTCACAACGACTCCACAGAACCATGGATTCTAATAACGTCGCTAATAACGTCGCTAATATTCCCCTTCCACTCGGACCACCACCAATAAATGGGGCCGCCCTGATTCGTCAGGCACTAAACCCCATACCCGAAATACCCGAAATAAATCCACCACAATTTCCCCCTGAAAATCAACCACGACTTCCACTTGAAAATCCACCACTTCCGCCCGAACACAATTTCCCACAAGTAAACCCACAACTAGGTCCAAACCAACAAATACCCCAAATATTCCGAAAAGAATATGATAGGTTAATCCCGGAATTTAACGGGGAACCCCTCGTTTTACCCAAATTTATAAAACAATGTGATAAAATATTTGAGAAATTCCACGACCACAACGACCCAGATAACTTTCAAAATGAAGTAATCATGGGGACATTCACTTCAAAGCTAGGTCCCAAAGTAACGGAAAAAATATTCATAAATTCTATAGATAACTATCAGGAACTAAGGGGAGCGCTACTTCAAACTTATAGCGACAAAAGGGATACGTATACTCTATTACAAGAAATGAGTGAATTGAAACAGCTCCCACAAGAGGATTGTTTCAATTTCCACGACCGTCTTTGCCATCTATTAAATGCGCAGGTTGCCTACATCAAACTGAATATGGGCAGCGCTGCTCCGATTTTAACGGAGTATATGAAAAATTACGCCCTAAGAGTGTTCGCTCATGGTATTTCGGAACCATTGGGTGGCCTCTTAAGGACCAAAGGCCCAACCAGTTTGGGAATGGCTCTCACTATGTTGACAAACGACTTCAACCTGAAACCCAGGAACAAACCTTCCCCAGGTTATTCCTCCGCTCACCCGGCTTACCAACCTGCCGCTGCGTCAACGAGCCGGAACGTCCCAAGACCAAACCCCTCGTTTCAACCACAAACATCGCGTTTCACGCCCAGACCCACTCAAAACCAATACCAAACACCAGTTGCTAAAGCCTACCAACTACTGCAAAGCCTTGCCCAAGGCGGCCAGTCGAGGCCCGGCCCACCTTGGCAACCGAAACCTCAATACCAACCGAAACCCCAATATACCCCAAATCAATATCAAAACCAAACCTCCCCAAACCAAAACGCGCAAACGTATAATAGGCCTGCTCAACAACCCAAAACATCTCAAACTAATTCCCATAGAACCCCAACGGCGAAACCCCAATCTCAAAAATGGACGCCTATGTCTTGGAGGACATCTAACCCAAATTTCCATAACCTCGAAAATGACGAACCCCAAATTCCCGACTCTGAGGAACAAAATCGGGACCACGAAACTTGGCAAATCTTACAAGATGAACAGACCCAGGACATCGACCCGATCTATGAACATAACATAGACGAAATCACAGATTTTTTAGACCACGCCAGCCTCGAACCCCCACATACGACCTAATGTCACTATACTCTAAACCGACTGACGAACTAACGTACATAACTATGCCTAAACTAAACCTAAAAATTCTAATCGATACTGGTGCTTCTGCAAGTTTTATAAACCCCGAAATAGCCAACAAATTTTTCCCCGACAAAATTTCCCAAAGTACTTTCCTTGTAAAAACCGTACACGGAATTTCTAAGGCAAAAACTAACGCAATGGTCCCATGTGGCGAACTCTTCCAAACCAAAGGTCTAAATTTAAAATTTAACATCTTCGATTTTCACAGCAGATTTGACCTCCTCTTGGGCTTAGACAATCTTAGACTACTGCGAGCCGGAATAATGCTGCATGAAAACGTCCTACGAACACCAAAGGTTGACATACCCCTCCAATTTTTAAACCTCAAAACCAACGAAATCCATAACATTGACAGTAGGTGCGTCCAACAAATCAAATTGAAAATAAACAATGTTAAAGAAGGTGACGCTATCGTCCCTTACCAAAAGATAGGTCCCATAGAAATACCACAATGCTTAGTACGAGTAGACAACTTCGAAGCCCATGTTCACGTCCTAAATTCAGAAGAAAAACCCACGAGACTCGTACAAACATTCCCTGTAACAGTTGAACAGATTACCCCGAACGAATTAACACCATCACACGAATCACAAAATCCGAGTCAAAACTTCAACAATTTCGACTGTCCCAAATTCAAATTCGATCTAGGACAACTCAGGATGGACCATATGAACGAGGAAGAAAAAACAGCTATCTCCCAGTTAGTAATAAAATACGCGGATATCTTTCATCAAGACGGCACTTACCTGACCTTCACAAACAACGTAAAACATGTGATTAGGACGACAGACAATGTACCGGTATACGCGAAAAACTATAGGTTCCCCGAAATATACAGAGAGGAACTAGACAAACAAATGGAGGAATTACTTCAACAAGGCATCGTTAGAAACTCTGAAAGCCCTTGGAACGCCCCCATTTGGATTGTCCCAAAAAAGGCAGACAATAGCGGTAAACAAAAATTTCGAGTTGTTGTCGATTACAGGAAGCTTAACCAAAAAACGATAGAGGACAAATACCCTCTTCCCCAAGTCTCAGAATTACTAGACAAATTAGGGAGGTGCCAATACTTTAGTACGATCGATTTGAAATCCTCATTTCACCAGATTGAGATGGATCCGAACAGTATTGAGAAAACAGCGTTCAGCACGCCCACACGCCATCTAGAATGGACTAGAGTCCCATTCGGATTGCGTAATGCACCCTCGACTTTCCAACGTGCTATTGACACCATATTACGCGGAATTGCTAACGAGTACTGTTGTGTCTACCTCGACGACATAATAGTATTCAGTACTAGCCTGCAAGAGCACATCCAACGCTAGTATAGTACATCCAACGAGATAGTATACAAAGCACATCCAACGCAGATAGTATACAAAAAGGGAGCATTAAACACGAATGCTGACGCGCTGTCCCGACCGCCGCAAACAAAATCTGTCTCGCCGAGTCCAAAATCTGTCTCGCAAAATCTAAACGCAATCGAAAACGAGTATGAGTCTTCCGACTCAGTGATAGCCAACTTTGATCCGGAGGAGGGAGGAGAAACTCACTCTCACTCCGATAACTTAGAAACTTTGTCTGGCCTTACAGTACACTCGAATTTTATCGGCAACACCGTAACGACAATAAGTATCAGAGACCAACCCGTGAACCTATGCACTAATCAAATATTACTCACTACCGTACGACACCCTGTTTTTAAACCCGTTACGACGATCAAATTATTCGGAAACAAAACACGCATGATAGTAACAGTCAGCGAATCAAAATTCGAATCCGAAATTACAAAATTTGTTAAGGAATTTATTCACCCAAAGGTCAAATATGGTATATATTTTGAAACTGATACCTATGAGAAATTTGTGCGAGTAGTCACCAAACAATTCACCCATACGGAAATAGACATCACGAGGTACACCAAAAAACTAAGAGACATACAAACTAACGAAGAACAAACCAAAATAATCCGCAACTACCATGAAGGTCACACTAATCACAGAGGAATAGAAGAAACATACGAGAAGTTAAAACGAGAATTCTACTGGCCCAATTTAAAGACAACAATACAAAAATTCATTAATAATTGCGAATTATGCCTTAGGAGCAAATATGAGAGATCTCCCCTCAAAATCAAATATAACGTAACACCAACCGCCTCACGGCCATTGGAGACCCTTCACATCGATAAATTCACAATAGAAAATACGAAATTCCTCACAGTAATCTGTACATTCTCCCGTTACGCGCAAGCATACCCCCTAAACTCGTCCACAAGCATGGAACTAGTAAACGGACTCCTAAAATTTTTTACTCACCACGGTATACCTAATTCTATAGTATCGGACAACGGTGCCGAATTTCAGAGCAGCCTCATAAAGGAACTTCTGGATTTACACAAAATAAATATTCATTATATTTCTTCCCAACACCCAGAGTCAAACGGAATCATAGAAAGATTCCATTCAACCCTAATTGAACACGTGAGACTCCTAAACCAACAAGAAGCGTTCAAGACATCCAACACCCGTACCAAAGTCAACTACGCGATCATCGCATACAACAATACGATACACTCAGTATCGAAACTAACCCCTTTTGAACTACTTTACGGACACATAAACAACAGACCACTAGTAGAAATAGATTTAGATAAACTAATAACAAATAATTATCTCAACGAACACAAGGAAAAAACCAAGGCTCTTTACACTCACATGACAGACAAGTTCAGAGAACACAAAGAAAACCTGACCAACACAAAAAACATAGGACGAATAGACCCCCCAGAATTGCCACCTGAAGTTTTTGTCAAAACAACGCAACGTCAAAGTAAGTCAAAACCCAAATTTAATAAAGAACAGTTAAAGGAAATTGATCCAATAACAAAAACAGCCCTCATACAACCCCGTCACCACAACACTAAAGAAAAAATACATTTAACAAACATCAAACCCCCACGGAAGTTTTATCAAACCGACGTGCAAAACGCTTGGGATGATCAAGCACCGCCCTCCGAAACTCTTGCCCATAAATACGGCTTAAAAATAACGAGACAAAACCTCCTTACTCTAAAACCAGGAAACTGGGTCGATGATATGATCATCAATTTCTATATGGAACTCTTAGACGAAAGGAGTCGCAACAATAGAAACTTACCTTCGACCCACTGTTTCAACACCTTCCTTTACCCTCTACTGAAATCTGGGGGCTACGACAGAGTAAGGAAATTCACAAGTAGGTCCGACATATTCGGAAAAGACTTTATCATCTTTCCGATCCATGAAAACAACCATTGGTCCTTGGTCATAGTAGACGTCAAAGAAAAAGAAATTAGGTACCTAGACTCCCTTTCCGAAAACAGACTCAAGCTAGGAACAGCTAACAAAATCGCAATCGAGATCCTCGAGAACATCCAATCCTACCTAGCCTTCGAATACCTCGAGAAAAGGAATGTTATGCTCGATTCCGAAAACTGGAGAACCACCCTTCTGAGGACTGTTCCCCAACAACAAAATTTCGATGACTGTGGTGTGTTTATGTGCCAATTTGCAAAAAAATTAGCACATAAAGAAGCCCTGTCCTTCGAACAAAAGGATATTCCCCAACTTCGAGAACAAATGTGTTCCGAAATTTTAAAGGGTTCACTGTCCTAAAACTCCTTATCGATTTTCATTGTTCCAGGATCGTTCTCCCCCTTTTTCTCATGGCGACGTACGGAATCGAGGTTATCGATGTAACCTCAAACCCTGGGCTCATTGCGGTGAATATGAAACCCGCAAAAATTGTCAAGGGCTACCACACCCTTTCACACTATTACGACCTCAACCAAATTTTGGATCAACTCAACCTCCTGCGACTGACTTACAACGAAACCCTCAAAACATTCCACAACAGCTCCCACACCGCCGAAAAAACGATGATGCTCACAGCCACCGTAAACCACACCTTCAGACTTATAGACCAGAAACTGGACAATATCATAATAACTCCACCCAAAACTAGATCTAAACGGGGACTGATTAACGGGCTAGGCACGTTAGTAAAATTCATCACTGGTAATCTAGACTCCCGCGATGAAGAGAAATACAATAAAATCCTGAACCATTTATCAAACAAGCAAGAGGACCTTCAAGAACAAATAAAGTCACAGTATTCTATCAACCAAGCAATATTAGAGAATTTTAACAAAACCATAGATACCATAGCACACAATAACCGCGTGATCATCAAAGAATTAAGACATCTCAAATATATAAACTTGGAGTTAGGACGAGTCAACGCAATTATCACTACACTAGAACACCTTCAAACGCTCCTCAACCTACTTCTAAGCGCCCTACAAGACATTGAAAACTCACTCACATTTTGTAAACTAGGAAAATTACATCCTAGCATAGTCGACTCTCGGGAACTCTTCACTGAATTACAAAGATTGTCCAAATTCTACGGCAACACGTTCCTAGATTACTCCAATAAGGCCCTGTTTGAGATTCAATCCTACATTCAAGTCCAATGTTTCGTGGGAAGTAGCGAAATCATTTACTTCTTAGATATACCCATTGTGGACCCAGAAAATTTCGATTTGTATTACGTGGAACCCTTACCAACACAGTTAGAAAACGCTCAAATAGTAACCATCATCCCAAAGAAAAAATTCTTCCTCAAATCCCAAACAAGCTCAAGAATCGTAGCATTACGCCACGAGTGCCCTGCCGGTCACCTATCTCTCTGTCCAAACCACCTAACATCGGAATTAGATCTACCATGCGAAATTCAATTCCTACAAACAGGTTCCACCACTCAATGCAAGTACGTCAATCTTGACATCCCCACCAATTACGTGAACTTAATACCGGAAATCAACCAATACCTTCTTGTCTTCCCACACGGAGACACGATTCAAATTATTAATACAGAAGGGACAGAAGTCCGAACCCTATACGGAATCCATCTCGCGAAACCAGGGACGGACCGATTAGTATACCATGACCAAACTTTGTTTGCCCCCCGAAAGGAACTGTCCGGCCGACCCCTGATCATGAACTCCATCAAACTACAATTACAACCCTCTCAATATCCGGAATCGGAAATCCAACTAAAAGGTCTCGACCTTAACCTAGTTCACATGCCCGATGCCCGCGCAATTCCCATCTCGTATTATGAGAAACTCAAAACACCCAGCTTTTGGACCATCCTCCTGTACTTATTCCTCGTGTCACTCGTCACATACATTATGACCCAGTACTACCGCCACAAAAGAAAAGTAAGGCTTTCCCCAAACCACCAGTAACCGTATTTTTATTGTACAACATTACAATACAAAACAGTAGTACAGTACAATACAATACAGTGCAAGCATCTGTAACCTAATTTCTGTAATTTGTAATCAAAACTCTGTTTTTCCCTGTATTATCATGTAATAGGTTTTAGGTTGTACTTTGTTAATGTACTAATTTTCATACTAGTATTTTTGTATTAATTTGTATTAATCTTGTATTTTTGTATTTTTGTAATTTTGCATTTTTGTATTAATTTTGTATTTTTGCAATAATTTGTACTAATTTTTTGTACCAATTTTCGTACTAGTATTATGTGGTAGTATTATGACATTGTTATAATGGAAATGTAATGTAACGTAATGTTTGTAATATCATATTTGTAATAATGCGGACTAACTTAACTTTGAAACTTTAAATTTTGAACTTTGAAAATTTTTATTAATTTTGAACTTTGAACTTTGAAAATTTTGTTAACCCCAAAATTTTGTCTCGGCGGGGAGGAGTTACGTACACACTAGACGACACTAGGCGTATTGTAACAGCAAACTGCTGATCACGCATTACTATCCTATATATACAGCCCGTAGGCGGCTCCAGTCTTCAGTCTTGTTCCGCCGTCCGAGCCATCTTCATCTTGTTTATTTCTAACACCAAGTCCGTATAAAGTCCGTATTGTGTTATATTCCAATAAATCAGTTTTTAAAAACCCTAACAACGTGAGTTATTCTATTTTTTATATATATATATATATATATATAATTCTGTTTACATGAAAATTGGTCAAACTCAAAAATTGTGCTTAAAAAATCACCAAAATTAAAAAAAAGGGCTGAAATTCGTTAAATTTCCATTTGTGAGAAGAATTTCACAAAAAATAATGTATCAACCATAAACCAGAATATTCAAAAATCTATGCACCAAACTATGCTGAAAAATGCACTTGAAATAATTAATACGTGCAAAAAATCAACAACAACCAAAAAAATGAAAATTCGAAATTTTTGATAAATTGCAGATATTATTTAGAACAATTTTCTGATTCTTTTCACTCAAAGTGGTGAAATTTCAAAACAATTTAACATAAACGTAATATCCTAATTTACGTAATTTCGCTCATGCATCATGCTGCATGATAGGAACATTCCATCGGATGTAGGAACCAAAATTATTTCATTTTGTTTGCGTTACAAACTGTTGCCAGCTCTCAACTGTGGTATATCCTCAACTCACAAGCTCTGAACAACCCTGCAATGAATTTTTACAATACTGTCGTACTACAACCTATAATGTATCATCGTGTCAACGACCAAACACGGGTATGTTAATAATCTAAAATACAATTAAGCCAGAGAAAAACGTATTCGTGTCACTTTAGATGTGAAATTAATATTGTAAAGCATATTCCTATCAAATGTAGAACTCCTTCCCGCCTTACATTCTTCCGCATATAGCCTGGCACGGGTAGTTGAATATTCTTTTTTCCGGGCAGGTCCATATAAATGGAAAATATTCACTTGGTTGATGGTGTTGGTTCAAGGAAGATTACTTGCTGAGAAACAAGCCCCAACACAAACACTACGCCCATCTACTTGTTATGACCGGAGTTTTTCACTTGTATAAAACAGAGAGCGAAGTTAGTAGGCCAGGTAGACTCTTTTTAAAAACTGGGCCCACTAGGAAAAGTCATTTAGAACAGTCTTGCTGTGCACCCTGTCCCGTTAGATAATGGGATTCCTACTGACGATCAAAGATGAAAAATAATAAAATAATAATCGAAGGTTGAGTCCTTTCCGCTCAGAACACTAGTATCTAACTATGTATAGAGATTAGATATATATACATATATATAACATAAACTTAATGATTTTAAACTACTGTGGAGCCTCTATAAATAGGCTTGCTGTGTACGATTGAAAAAGTGAGAACCCGAACAGATCGGCTGAGTGAGCTCTGTAGCCCCATTGTTTAGTGTATAAAGAAACGCTTGCATACGAGTCTGCAACACATTGGGACATTTTATGTCTTCAGTTGCAGACTCGTATGCAAGCTCTAAGAGCCACTCAGCTGATCCGGACCCCGGGCATGGTCAAGTAAATGTCCTAAAGAGGCTACATACGAAATTACAGCTTCCTAGAGTGTAAAGCACAGAAATTAGCTTTAAGAGCCACTCAGCTGATCCGGACCCCGGGCATCGTCAAGTAAATGTCCTAAAGAGGCTACATACGAAATTACAGCTTCCTAGAGTGTAAAGCATAGAAATTAGCTTTAAGAGCCACTCAGCTTAGCTATAAGGGCATCGTCAAGTAAATGTCCTAAAGAGGCTACATACTAAATTACAGCTTCCTAGAGTGTAAAGCATAGAAATTAGCTTTAAGAGCCACTCATCTGATCCGGACCCTGGGAATCGTTAAGTAAATATCCTAGGGAGGCTACATACGAAATTACAGCTTCCTAGAGTGTAAAGTATAGAAATTAGCTTTAAAAGCCACTCATCTGATCCGGACCCTGGACATCGTCAAGTAAATGTCCTAAAGAGGCTACATAGAAATTACAGCTTCCTAGAGTGTAAAACATAGATATTAGCTCAAAGAGCCACTCATCTGATCCGGACCCTGGGCATGGTCAAGTAAATGTCCTAAAGAGGCTACATACGAAATTACAACTTCCTAGAGTGTAAAGCATAGAAATTAGTTTTAAGAGCCACTCATCTGATCCGTACCCTGGGCATGGTCAAGTAAATGTCCTAAAGAGGCTACATACGAAATTACAGCTTCCTAGAGTGTAAAGCATAGAAATTAGCTTTAAGAGCCACTCATCTGATCCGGACCCTGGGCATGGTCAAGTAAATGTCCTAAAGAGGCTACATACGAAATTACAGCTTCCTAGAGTGTAAAGTATAGAAATTACCAATTAAAATGATTTAACCACCGCTTCACAAATCAAACCGTTCTCGCAATATTCGGATCACCTGCTATGAATCACATAATCGAAACACCAGCTCAATGAAATCATCAGAAATTAACAAGCGGTTGCAATCATGTTCACAATATCAATTATTGAAAATGATCACCTGTGTGTAAACAATTATTCATATAACCATGCTCATAACTCAGCTTGTTGGCCACGCACTTCGCAGTAGTTAACACAATATGGTTGGATAAATCGAGAGCTTTCGAACGAATAGTCAACGAATTTTGTGGGATGAAAAACGACGAAGTACCATTTCCCTAGCAACGACTCGGTTGTGTAAGCGGAAATCATCAGAAACATTCTTATAAAAATCAGTGGTTAATAGTGGCCACCGTTACCCTAGATTTCTTTGAAAATTACTCTAAGTTAAACCATAATTTTGATGTAAACTTAGTGAAGTAAGCGGAAATCATCAGAAATGCTTGCATACGAGTCTGCAACACATTGGGACATTTTCATGTGTGTTTTCTTATTATTTCCTTATCATTAGGGAAAAAACTGGATTCTAGAGCCACTCAGCTGATCTGTAATCGGTCAGTTGTGTTCAGAAGTCCCTCAAGGGGCTACATACCAAATCTCAGATTCGTGGGATCATTAGGGAAAAAACTGGATTCTAGAGCCACTCAGCTGATCTGTAATCGGTCAGTTGTGTTCAGAAGTCCCTCAAGGGGCTACATACCAAATCTCAGATTCGTGGGATCATTAGGGAAAAAACTGGATTCTAGAGCCACTCAGCTGATCTGTAATCGGTCAGTTGCGTTCAGAAGTCCCTCAAGGGGCTACATACCAAATCTCAGAATCGTGGGATCATTAGGGAAAAAACTGGATTCAAGAGCCACTCAGCTGATCTGGGATCGGTCAGTTGTGTTCAGAAGTCCCTCAAGGGCCCACATACCAAATCTCAGAATCGTGGGATCATTAGGGAAAAAACTGGATTCTAGAGCCACTCAGCTGATTTGGGATCGGTCAGTTGTGTTCAGAAGTCCCTCAAGGGGCTACATACCAAATCTCAGAATCGTGGGATCATTAGGGAAAAAACTGGTTTCTAGAGCCACTCAGCTGATTTGGGATCGGTCAGTTGTGTTCAGAAGTCCCTCAAGGGCCCACATACCAAATCTCAGAATCGTGGGATCATTAGGGAAAAAAATGGATTCTAGAGCCACTCAGCTGATCTTGGATCGGTCAGTTGTGTTCAGAAGTCCCTCAAGGGGCTACATACCAAATCTCAGAATCGTGGGATCATTAGGGAAAAAACTGGTTTCTAGAGCCACTCAGCTGATTTGGGATCGGTCAGTTGTGTTCAGAAGTCCCTCAAGGGCCCACATACCAAATCTCAGAATCGTGGGATCATTAGGGAAAAAAATGGATTCTAGAGCCACTCAGCTGATCTTGGATCGGTCAGTTGTGTTCAGAAGTCCCTCAAGGGGCTACATACCAAATCTCAGAATCGTGGGATCATTAGGGAAAAAACTGGTTTCTAGAGCCACTCAGCTGACTTGGGATCGGTCAGTTGTGTTCAGAAGTCCCTCAAGGGCCCACATACCAAATCTCAGAATCGTGGGATCATTAGGTAAAAACGTCATTTCTGATGGTCATAATCATCGTTGTGGCCACTTGGGACAATTTTCGTGAGCAATTTTCGTGAGCAATTTTCGTGAGCAATTTTCGTGAGCAATTATTTTCCGTGACGTTTTTTTAGTTTATGTGCCAAAGCAAAGACATGAAAATGTCAAAACGCTTGCATACGAGTCTGCAACACATTGGGACATTTGATGTCTTCAATTGCAAACGCGTAGGTATGTGTAGCAGACTCGTATGCAATCAGAAATTAACAAGCGGTTGCAATCATGTTCACAATATCAATTATTGAGAATGATCACCTGTGTAAACAATAATTCAAATAACCATGCTCATAACTGTGATTGTTGGCCACGCACTTCGCAGTAGTTAACATAATATGATTGGATAAATCGAGAGCTTTCGAACGAATGGTGAACGAATTTTGTGGGATGAAAAACGACGAAGTACCATTTCCCTAGCAACGTCTCGGTTGTAAGCGGAAATCATCAGAAATTGAGCATATTTCGTTACGTAACGTAACGTGACATAACGAAAATTTGGTTGTGTGCCATAGCAAAGACATGAAATGTCAATATTTCGTTACGTAACGTAACGTGACATAACGAAAATTTGGTTGTGTGCCATAGCAAAGACATGAAATGTCAAAAGTTCATCTCGTACCACCTATTTGGTTATAAACATAGTAATTTCCAAATGCTTCTCCAAATTACAAAACGTCTTGTCGACTGATCACTGTTGACATGACAGTGATTGTCGTGATTCCGACACAAACTCCAAGTACGTGAAATACTTTGTGAAATTCTATAGATTTTTACGTACAACCAATGCGTGGCCAAGGAAGTGTAACTTCTTTGGTTTTAATAGCAGGGGAATCGTTTGCCACTTTTTGGAATGCTATCATTTTATCACAACATCTCATGATCTCTATGCCGCTGTAATGTGAAAGAAAGCTGATTTATTACGCTAGATTATAAACTAATATTGTTAAGCAACCATAATGAAGTTATAATGCAAAAAAAAAGGAACTACATGGTAGGTACATTGAGTAGTAGGTATTTTTAAGCAGTAGGTACTAAGCAAAACACAGAACTCTGATCAGCTGTTTAGCTCCTTAAGCTGATTTCTATGGTATTTGATTTCTGAAGATGAAATTTGAAACAGCGCCTGTATAAAACAGGTAGAATAGAATATCAACGTGCGGAACCATGATAACTTCCTGCGTGCTGATTGAGCTCCTAAGCATATTTCTATGCCGTTTTACCTATTAGGCTGAAATTTGAAACTGCTTACAAGTACCTACTACCTAATAGTGCCTACAATGTAGTGCCTTCATTTCGCATTATTAGTTAACTAGAGGCCTGTTAGGGCTTGGAAAGCCCTAATCTAGTACCTAACAGGAACTCAGCACATCATAGCAACGATATAAGTCCTACCTATTTGCGGCGATGTTATTAAAAGCTAAGGCGATGTTATTAAATGATTAAAAAGAGGACATACCGATCAAAATATAATTAATGTAATAAAATAAATATCACCAGTTGAGGTGGTCCTCGCCACTATGAGACTAAACAAAAAGTTGAATCGGGGAATATATATAAAGTCCGCTAAGTTCTTCAGTTTCAATTTCTTCGTTCAGAAATAACTCTCCTAGATGTTAGTAACTACACTACGTTTCTTACTTACCGTGAATTGATGGCAACTGTTGTTACCGCCACACCCTGATAAACAACTCTCGTTGATAAGGACCACCTAGAACACGATCAAGGCGGGTATAGAGACGAACGGCGACACTTTTACAACAAACTTGGGGCCGTGCTGATTCGAATGAGCAGTCCAACACTAAATCGGACCGCGAAGTACTTTACAATTTCAAAGACCGTTCGGAATTATATATAAAGATTATGGTTACTTAGCAATATTAATTTATAACGTAGTGTTATTCATAAGCTTTCCTTCACACAACAGCGGATAAGGGTTCATGAGACGTTGTGAAAAAATGAGAGCATTCCAAAAAGTGGAGAACGATTTTTCTGATATCAAAACCAAGGGAGTTACTCTTCCCTAGCAACTCTTGGTTGTAGGTGTCGGTTAAGATAAGACGTGTCGGTTCGCGCCGAATTTTCAAGCAAAGAATCAAAAGGAAAACATGATACACGTTAAAAAGTCTGCCGAGTTGGATGTGGCACATAGCTTCCTTATTTACGTATCATGAATGTATAGGTAATTGAAAAGTTTTAAATGATCTTGTAAAATTCCACCGCGAAAAAGAGAAAATCGATTAGTGGCGTGAAACGTCATAATTGGTCAATTAAGAAACGTAGAAACCATACTCAATGTAATTTGCGTTTATGAATGCGAAGATTGAAGTGATCAGTTAAGAACAATGAAATAGCTGCGGCACCAACAGCCTAGCTAACCCTCGCATTCACTGAAAATTTCATGAAAATCGGATGACAACAGTGGAAACGGAGGTCGTTACAAGGATTTCAATCGGCGCACGCCCAGTAGCTATTAATGATACACATTATCATGTTGAAATTGATATGGGACAATCGGCAATTTGATCCTTCCCAACTGTCTCCCAAATTTAAGCGAAATCGAATGACTAGGGTGTGAAAATAGATCATAAAGGAATTTACGTTTGTGCTTGCGCAGAGTGAAGTATTGATTTGGCAATAATAAAACTGATAGGGTACCATCCACAATCTAACCCACGCATTCCCTAACAATTTCATCAAAACCCCCTGTAAAGAAGCGTTGAAATGGGCGAAAGAACTAGAAGATACATCAAAACAGCGGAAGAGAATGAAGCAAAATGGAGTCGGGCCGCATTAACAACCCAAGATGACCGATGGTGATATGAGTGATGTGGTAGCGGTTATTTTGTAACTCGATGCCAGAAAAAAAGCATGAAAATCGGAACACCCAGTGCCTACGTAAACGTTTTTTGATAACCAAGCCCTCGCTACCCGTGCATGTTTTGCAGTAACGGGAGCCATTTCCCTGTTGGCTGTAGTCACAATCCTAAAAATAGTTATTTTGTTATTACTGGGGCGTGGGTGGGCATCTTGAAACAATTGGTATCAATCTACTGGCTCTCGTACCACCTCAAATTGTAACAATCAAAGAAAACTAAATGGAATATCGTACCACCACTTGCATGGAAGTTGTGGCTGCTGTAAAAGGACACCTTATAGTACGAGTACTTCACACTGGGAATCGTTACTGGAACTGGAAACCGTTACAAATACGGATACTTCTGAATGGAACAACTCGGAATTGAGTAATCGACACGGGGGTAGCCGTATCGGTATTAACCGCAAAAATTAAGGAGTTACGATTCACCCTACTGCAGCGGTGGCATGGGTGGCTGACGGATACTATCTAATATGAGTGAAGTAACGTTGCAAATATTAGTCAGCTGCGATTCGCCTCTTCGATCACATCAACAACAAGCTTACTATAGTTACAGAAGAACTTAACCCTGTTCTGGATGGTGGGTGCCGGGAATATCAGACTCAACCAATACCCATGTTTGCTTGGGATTCCCATACGACCCGAATATCGGTGAAATGACATGGAATGTGGAGTGAGAAAGGGCAACTCGCTTTTAATGGCTACACGTGAACAGACGGGGACCGAGGGTCAGAGAGCTATTGAGAAGAGATTGATGGTTTACCTTCCTTTTGGCTAAGTAGAGCTTTGGTAAACGCTTGTAAAGTAACCTGTATGGTAGGGTTCGGTTTTTGCATGATTAATTGTCCTTGATTCGACTAAAGGATTCCTATTCCCTCGTCACAATTCTTTGCTCCGCAAAACACCTAATCAGTTTGGATAGCAAATAGAATAATGATGATCTTACTTAGAAGGTGGTTCACGATCGTCTTGCTGTTTCTTATAGTGACTTTGACCACGTCTGATTTTTGAACGCATTTGCAAACCTAGTATAACGAAGAAGTCCAAAAATGTGAACGATTAACTTCTCCTTGTGTTTTTAAACGTTTTAATTAAACTGTTGATTTTGGGTGTCTGGTTTGGTTATTCCCACTGAAATTTTGTCTGACGAAGTGAGCATCATCTTGTGATACTGAAGAGTGAAATGTCATAGGATTTGTTCATCTCCCCTACGAGACAAATTTCAGTCAATTTCGAATTTTAAATTACTGTTTGATTTTTGAACGCTTCTTCTGATCTTATCTGACGAGGTAGTTTCAAATATAGCAGGAGAAATCTGAACGATGGACGTCAAATTCATGCATCCTTCTTATATGAGGTGTTTTTTTTTCAAAAATTCCAAATTTGGGTGTCTGGTTTGTTTACTCTTTGACATTTTGTCTGACGAAGCGAATATCAACTTATATTACCCTGGTGAGTTTAATGTCATTGGATTTTTTTCTTCCCTCTTCTGAGGTAAATTTCAGTCAAATTTTGAATTTTAAATTATTGTCCGATTTTTGAACGGCCCTCCTGGTCTTGTCTGACGACGGAGTTTCAAGTTCAGGAGGAGATATGTGAACGATTGACGCCAAATTCATGCGTCCCTTTTATAAGGTAATTTTTGTTCAAAAATTTCACATTCTGGTGTTTGGTTCGGGTATAGGTACCCTTTGAAATGTTGTCTGACGAAGCGAATATCAACTTATATTACCCTGGTGAGTTTAATGTCATTGGATTTTTTTCTTCCCTCTTCTGAGGTAAATTTCAGTCAAATTTTGAATTTTAAATTATTGTGTGATTCCTGATTGCCCCTTCTGATTTTGTGTGACTAGGTAGTTTGAAGTTCAGGAGCAATGATGTGAACGGTTGACGTCAAATTCACGCGTCCTTCTCATGAGGTAATTTTCGTCCAAATTTGGAGAATTTAGAAATTTCCTTCGCCGGAACCTACTTGAGTTGGTTGTCAGAAAAGGGTTCTTCTTGCCCAAGGGATGGATACCTTCGATTCTAGAGGGTCAAACCTTTTCCCTAAGACGAGGTAGGAAAAAGGGAGTGGGCTCCTGGACTATTCTTATGTCTCGGTTTATTCAGAAGCCAAATTATAATAATGAAAAAAAAAGTAGAAACAGCACAATTATAATGTTTGTCAGAGGAAAAAAAAACCGTGCAATCCGTTTAACGTATTACAAAAACACTTAAACCGATTAGGAAGCAAAATACTTTATAACAATCCTCTTTGCTGATACTTTTTGAAAGGTATTGTTCAACAAGGCTAATGGACGAAAGAAGAAGTTCCAGTCATGCAGCATGATCGTATGAGCGAATTTCGGTAAGTTATCGTATCATAGAAGGTTAAATTGTATTGATAGTTGAGCATTTTGAGTGCAAAGAAATCGCTAATAATTTCATGGCAGAAACATATTTTGAATAATAAAAAAGTATCGTGCCATGGTTTTGAATTTTTAGCATTTATTGCAGTTTTTATTGATTTTTTATCAAATTTAATTGGATTTTAAGTTCATTTTTCAAAATAATTTTGAACGTCAATTTTTGAATGTTCAATTTGAAATTACTAAACTTTATTTGAATAATATTCTACCAAAAAATATAAATTTAACGATTTTTAGTCGTTTTTAGGCATTTTTAGTGATTTTTTAAATATACTTTTCGAAATTTGACCAATTTAATGTGCTCAACAAGTGCTGGCCAACAATCTCATAATTTCGGTTGGAAAGCTTGATTTTTTGGAACGGAATTTGTATCTCAATCCTAAGGAGATTTATCACACACACACACACACACACACACACACACACACACACACACACACACACACACACACATATATATATACAGGGTGAGTCTCTCGCAAATGCAAAAAAAATTTTGGGTAAAACTACATCAAAAATGGAGTAAAATGCCGCCAACTGCATATTTTTATCTCAATCCGTTCTCGAGATATGATTTTTTAAAGGTTTTTTCAGGAAAACCGTGTTTTTTTCCTTTTAAACTCAACTTTCTTCACTTTACTTCATTTAATTTTAATTTTTGACCACATTTACGGAATCAGCACTAAATTTACTATAAGAATAGTGTACTTGGGTTCTTGAAAAGTACCATCCAAAGGCCCTCACATCAGCTCAAACATTGACGATTTTGAAAAAATAATATTTCTGAAAATCTTTAAAACTTTACTACTTTTTTAAAAAGAATCCTAGAAACTGGCCAATCTCATGAAAGCTGCTTCGTCTAATACTCTTTCCAACGGTATAATTAAGTTTACTTTTATTTTGTTATTAAGTGGAGAAAATGATGTTTTAATGTTAAAAAATGTGGGTTTTTCAATGAAATCGTTGGTTTTCTCGAAAGATGACCCTCCATGAACCTACGAGTATGGGGTCGGTTTCTATGTATTTTTTCACGCTGTATCGAGTGGTAACATTTGTAGATCTCTCCAACTCCATTATAACCGAGTTTTACACTTAAAATCGCAAATGTTTAGTTTGTTTGTTACGATTAAATGTATGTGTGTTATGGGGTAAAACTAGTTAATTAAAGTGTAAAACTCGATTATAACGTAGTTGAGAGATCTGCAAGAGTTTCCATTCGATCCAGCGAGAAAAAATACATAGAAACCGACCCCATACTCGTTGGTTCATGGAGGGTCATCTTTCGAGAAAACCAACGATTTCATTGAAAAACCCACATTTTTTAACATTAAAATATTATTTTCTCCCCTAAATAACAAAATAAAAGTAAAATTGATAATACCGTTGGAAAGCATATTAGATGAAGCAGTTTTCATGAGATTTGCCAGTTTCCAGGATTCTTTTTAAAAGAGTAGTAAAGTTTTAAAGATTTTCAGAAATATTATTTTTTCAAAATCGTCAATGTTTGAGCTGATGTGAGGGCCTTTGGATGGTACTTTTCAAAAACCCAAGTACACTATTCTTATAGTAAATTTAGTGCTGATTCCGAAAATGTGGTCAAAAATTAAAATTAAATGAAGTAAAGTGAAGAAAGTTGAGTTTAAAAGGAAAAAAACACAGTTTTCCTGAAAAAACCTTTAAAAAATCATATCTCGAGAACGGATTGAGATAAAAATATGCAGTTGGCGGCATTTTACTCCATTTTTGATGTAGTTTTACCCAATTTTTTTTTTTGCATTTGCGAGAGACTCACCCTGTATATATATATATATATGTATATATATATATATATATATATACCTATATATATATATAAGAAAAAGCGCAAACTTCAGGAAAAGGTTTCAGAATCTTCCAAAACGAATTTCAATGATCACATTTTTCAAAAATTTTGATTTTAAAATGTTCCGAGCCATTGCAATAGCTTCATTTTCTACGAAAATACGCTAAACCAGATACAATACTCTCAAACATTGTATTATGTAATGCGAGCGATGAAATGAATAAATCTACACGCGGGACGATTGAGTTGAAAAAAAGGAACCAATCCATAAAGAACTTCGTGGAAGGGCAAATTAGAGGCTCGTTTCCAGGGACCGAGATTTAAACATTGACCCAGATGGCGAGTGCCTTCATTAGGAATACAATATTTTCAGCTGGGAGAAAATCCTTGACTGTCTCTCCCATTCGCGTTGGCTACCCTTGTTGCGCCACTTAAATTCTGGAGCTATTAGAGTTAATGTTTCTCTGGATTTAATTAAGATAGCCCGCCATCTTTCGCGCGACAAACTAAATTATTTTAATTTTTAAAGAAAAGGAAAAAAAAGTAGAGAAATGCGTGAAATGATCCTCAGACTTTATAAACGTTGTTTATAAAGACCTAAACCTAATATGTTTTCCATTTACTACGACTGAATAAATGAACATTTCCACTACCCGAAAAAACGTTTTTGGTTCGAAAAAATTATTAATGTCAAATAACGTATTGGGTGAAAAAGAAAACATGCTTCAATATCGTATTAGCGAATTTTCGTAGAAAATGAAGCTATTATAATGGCTCCAAAATTTTTAAACTAAAAATTTCCGTTCTCAGGCAAAAAAATCAAGCTTTCCAAATGAAAGGATCAGTTTGGTGACCAGTATTTTAGATAACATTAAATTGGCCATACTTAGAAAATATGCTGAAAAAATCACTAAAAATTGCTAAAATCGGCTGAAAATCGTTCAATTTATATTTTTAGCAGAATACTGCTCAAATAAAGTTTATTAACTATAAAATAGGACATTGAAGAATTGATGTACAAAATTATGATGAAAAATTTAATTAAATTTCGTTGAAATTTGCTAAAAATAAAAATGATAAAAACTGCAAAAAAAAAAAAAAAAAAATCCAAAATCATTTTTGAATAGCAGATTATTATTAGAATAATATTTCCGATTCCCCAAAAAATTATTAGTTAACAATTTCTTTGCACTCAAAAAGCTCAAATTTCAAAAGAATCAAACATTATACGATAATTTACGAAAATTTGTTCATACGATAATGTTGCTTGACTGGAACTTTGGATGGCATTCTACGAAATAATATCGAAGAAGGATGAATTACTGGACGCCAGGTCCCTGGAATAACATTTGAACGTTTTGTTACCTAATGTCAACTACTAGTCGAACGAAAAATGAGAGAAAAATTATGAAAAATCACAGAAATGCAAGTAAAAATTAAAAAGGTTGGAGATAAGATTGCGTTAAATAATTAATAAATTGAGATTTTGAACTTGTTGACATTTGAAAATACCATGATATGTGCAATACAATCCCAATCTGTTGACTTTCTGCTTCTGATTATTCAGTTTAAAGTTGTTTGAGAAAAACAAAAACTTATTTTTCGTATATCCTAAATTTTTTTTCACTTTGAAACTGTTTGCGGTTTATAGTTTTCAACAATGAATTTTAGTAATCGTACGATGAGGGAAAAACTTCGGTATAGAGCTCGAACTTGCGGATTGGAGTACATACGAAATCTTAACACGTTACTACACAAAGTATTAATGTTGCTGAATTTGATAGCACTTCCAGCATCAACAGATCACTTGTCTAATAGATTATTATTAAACGGATTCTCTCTCTCTCTCTCTCTCTCTCTCTCTCTCTCTCTCTCTCTCTCTCTCTCTCTCTCTCTCTCTCTCTCTCTCTCTCTCTCTCTCTCTCTCTCTCTCTCTCTCTCTCTCTCTCTCTCTCTCTCTCTCTCTCTCTCTCTCTCTCTCTCTCTCTCTCTCTCTCTCTCTCTCTCTCTCTCTCTCTCTCTCTCTCTCTCTCTCTCTCTCTCTCTCTCTCTCTCTCTCTCTATGTCTCTCCCTTCCTCCCTCTCTCTTTATCTCTCTTTCACTCTAATTTTTTCTTCGGATTCGTACATTTACAACCCCTCAGTTAATAATAGTAGATTTTTGGAAGAATACTGCTCAACATCTTAACTACGTTTTGCGGTCAAGTTTTAGTTAAATGTTTTTTCTCCTGTAATGATCTAGACATAAGAAAATGAGGATCAAACTAAAAATTTCCAAATTAACTTTTGTCCTGAAAAACTCCAGTCTAAACCATTTTGGGGTGAACAAACAAGTTTTTATATTTATTATTATGTTATTAAATATTGAGGTTCGATATTTCCTTAAACGCAAAACATTGAATTTTAAGGAGATGAGTTAGAAACATATAATAAATAGTAAATCAAAAGAGAGAGAGAGAGAGAGAGAGAATTTATTCTTATAAAATTATTACAAATTCACATGACGTTGTGTTGCGATTACAATGAATAATATCACTTAAACTTTTAATATCACTTTATATTATAGAGTACCTAGGATAGCTTTGGTTCCCGAAGTTTACTTGTAGTGGATTATGTGATAATGCTGTATATTCTTTCACGACAAAGCAAAAACATGGTCTAAAGGCGTATGTGAACAGGTTCCCCAGAAATATGGTGGGAAAACGAGCTAAAAGTTTTGGCACGACCCACATGTTTCACTCCCAGACCCTTCCGCCTCAACCAACCCCTTTCGGAGTAGCTAGGTACCATACAATGAAGCGGACACAGATGGTTGCCGTATATTTGACTTGGCTTGCTCCCCATAGAACTTTTTGAAACGGTAAAACTTTCCAACTGACTTTTAGCAGCTATATCAAACCAGGCGGACGCGTGGTAGGAAGGTTCCCAATTCGTAGATTTACTTCCACTAGCATAACCACATAACAAGCTAAATACTTTTGCTGAGGATTGTTTTTTTATTTCTTTCAATTGAATTTTTAAATCTTTATTGGCCCCAAAAGCACATTAATTATAAATCAGTTTATACCTATATACAACCATATCAAATTTCATATAAATAAAAACATTACCTACTTCAAATAATGCATTATGGTACATTATATAGATTTTAATTTATCCCCTAATATTAATGGACTGTATGGAAAGCATCGTAAGATGCTGAGCCCTATCACAGAGTTGGTTGTTTTCACTAATTAATTGATTTTTTATTTACTTATTTTTTTACATTATTATATTAACATGTATTGTATCATGTTTTAGCCCTGGGGTCCTAGCGAATTTAGCGAGTCAATTTTTTTCCGCGCACGAAATTAATTACAGTGATTTCCGCCTACAACCGAGTCGTTGCTAGGGAAATGGTACTTCGTCGTTTTTCATCCCACAAAATTCGTTGACCATTCGTTCGAAAGCTCTCGATTTATCCAACAATATTATGTTAACTACGGCGAAGTGCGTGTCCAACAAACTGAGTTATGAGCATGGTTATATAAATAATTGTTTACACACAGGTGATCATTCTCAATAATTGATATTGTGAACATGATTGCAACCGCTTGTTAATTTCTGATGTTTTCATAGAATTTCGAATCAATATCGAGGAGAAAACATGATACATGGTTGAAATTTTTGGTTCTAGAACAGAAATAAGTTTAAATTTTTAAGCTATTGTATTTATTGGTATTTATAATTCAGCTAAATGACAGGTAAGTTTAGTATATTGTAAAGTAATTGTATTTACTATCGTTTAGAAGTTTATTTATTTATCTCTCTTTAATTCCTGAACACTTAGGATAAAACAATTACTAGTAACAGGTATAAAAGATCTGGCGAGTTGAGTGTGCCAGAATTCCTCTTCGTCTCCATAACATGATTGCATGAATCACAGAAATTTGACAACGAAGGAAATAGAACAGGTATACATATATGTATATATATGTATATATACCTATTAGTTTTTCAATTGCATATATATTAATTATTTGTCATCTTGATTCTAGAACTGGGCTGATTAGATGATTTTACTTTTGCACATCGAACACTTTCGCTCCCCTTTGTAGGTACTTGAAATCCTTGCAACTAGTTTAATTTCCACACGTTTTAACCGATTTCGATGACATTTTCGGAGATCATGCGGGTTGGGCAGTAGATGGTCCCGTATCCATTTCATTGTTGTCAAATCAATACTTAACTCTGCGCATGCGCAAAACTAAATTCCATTCTGCTCGATTTTTTTTTTTTTTTTACGTCCTTTTTGTCTGGTCTTACTCAAATTTGATGGACGGTAGGGAAAAAACAATTTGATCATCAGGTATGAAGTTCAACATGATTGTATCATTAATAAATGCTGCGCATACGCAAATGTGAAATCTCTGCGAGAAGCTTAATTTTCAGTTTTTATTTGAATTTGATGAAATTTCCAAGATATGTGCGAGTCATGCCGTATATAACCCTCCATCAGTTTCATTGTTCCCAAATCAATACTTTGCTCTGCGGATGCGCAAAAGTAAATTTCACCAAGCATCTTTTTCTCACACCCTAGTCGTTCGGTTTCGCTTGATTATTGTCCTTATTAATGTGAGATGTTGTGATAAAATGAAAGCATTCCAGAAAGTGGCGAACGATTCTCCTGCTATGAAAACTAAGGGAGTTACACTTCGCTAGTAACGCATTGGTTGTACGTGAAAATCAATAGAAATCGAAAAAACCATTTTATAGTCGAAATTTTCGCACTCACGTAGACCAGCCAATATACATATCCATGTAAAAAAAAAACTCGTTTATTTGACGTCAATTGGCCAACGAAATGCGGGATTTTCGTTGCAGGAAATTACCAAAGTATTTATTTGCACTACGAGTACTTAAGGCAGAATGGAAATGGTAGAAATTATGAAGAATGCTGAGTGGAACTATGTAGGAATATAATGTTTATACTAATAAACAAGTGCATCTACAATAAATGGGATTCGTGGGTTATCTCGATTCGCAAAGATCAGAAATGTGCAGAAGTTTGAAAAATCAATGCAGTTAGGCATGAAAATACTCAAGTGTTTAATGAAAACAAAATACTAGGGATGTCTTAATTATAAGGCTTTTAGAAACAGCTTTAATAGCATGCTTTCTTCGAAACTTCGACTGAACACAATGAATTTCTCTCCAAGAATCTGGAAACTTAATATTCACGGCGTTCCTGTAAAAAAAAAAAAGTGAAAAACAGAAAAATGGACAGAAAAGCAATGAGTAAATTTCTTTTGACAATTATTATTTAGGGAGAGGTTAGGTCAAGGTTCTTTTGGATCGATGGTGTCTTGAGACGAAAGGAATGTCGCGCTTGGTAGGGTGGGTTCCCCACTCAGGCAGTTCTTTTCATCTCTTTTTTCCGTTATGAAAGGGCAGATGATAGGAGTTTTCTCCGACACGGCCTTTACCCTGTTCCGCGCCTTTCTCAGACGACCGCACCTTTTTAGATTCTATGTCCTCATCCACTCTCTAAAATTTTCTTTCCTTCCTTAAAACTATTTCCTCCTTCTTCTTCGCCCGCTCCTCACAGCATACTCGTTCAAATGGACGGTCGCAATCTTCCATTCTTGTTCATAAACCAATTTTATTCGCTATAAATCCTTCCTTTCCGTGCTTGAAGAAAAGGTGGCATTCTCACAGTTGACACAAACAGGTTCCTTTATTTTACGCAACATTTAAAATACATATTCTTGTTTCATAATTAGAGATCTAGTTTGTTCACAATCAGCAGAGCTTTTCTTCACAAGAAAAGTAATTTTCACATCTTTACCAGTTGCTAATCCTCCTTATTCATTAAAACTTCGTTTGACATGAAGAGTTACACTTCTATCAACACCAATGTCAACTACTGTCCTAGAGGTCTGGCAAAAGTTGTGTTCTCTCTTGAATTAGTGCTATTGTCATTCTTATTACTTTTGCGTGAATTACAGAGCAAACAGACATTAGGTATGCTTTTGGTATTAGCGTGTGTGTGTGTGTGTGTGGGAACGATAGTCCAGAAGCGATTATCATAGTTGTGTTACACCGCAAACGAAGAACGAAGCTAGCATCTAGGAGTGTTACATAACTCCTATGTTTACAAGAAATTCATTAACCGTTCAGAAATGCAAATTTCAAGTGTCCTTCATCTCAATATAGCATGTAGTATTAGTAATGTGCCCACCGCTCACACAAACTATATACGCAATTTATTTAGTTTTGTCTGCCATCAAAATTTTATGGTAGATATTATATTTTTTGCTAATTAGAATCATCATATCCATCTGTTGAAACAATAGTCATCTCAAGATTATATATAGTGAAAAAAACAACCATTCCAGGTTAGGGGTATTCGTCCGGCTGTCTCGGGAGTCGCGGTCGTCATTTCGCTGAAAGCTACCCATTGCCTCGCCCCCTTGCGTAGAGAGGGCTTCACCGTACAGAAGCGCGAAAACTATTTGGACGGGAGATCCCTACCTGTGCGGTCACCCATCCAAGTACTCACTACGCTCGACGTTGCCTAACTTCGCTAATCATATGAGAAATGGTTCGTTGCAACACCAAACCCATACCCATTAAATATATATATATATATATATATATATATATATATATATATATATATATATATATATATATATATATATATATATATAGGTTCATGTATTTGTAGAAATACGGTCGTTCTAAAGAGGATGTTCATTAGCTTTCCATTTAAGGGGTTAATTTATTGAGACATTTTTGTATTATTTAGAAATTATCTGTATCAATTCGAATCGAATGCCCGAAAACATGACACATAATCGAGAATGATTCTTTGACTCCAACATACCCCTAAGTGTTAATATTTTCCTTTGAGTGAGGAAAGGATAGCCCAGAAAGGATAATCCCTTGAAAACATTTAGAATGTTATTTCTCGTAAAAGGGTATTCTGTTTCTTTGGCATTCCTCACCTCTCTTTCCTATCCCTTCATATGGCTTTTCCTGTTCAGAAAACTTCCTTTCATCAAAAGCTCTGCAGAACCTTATTTTATTCCAAGAACAATAAACATCCTCATACAGCTATTAGCCTTGTGCCTAATGAGGGAAATGATTTCGGTGTGCAAAGATTTTCCATGAAGTAAGGATTCTCGTTATCAAACGAAATGGAAATAATGATATACAACGATTGTGCGCAGAACAAGCCACCCAGCCATCTGGCTGTTTTCAACTTCTCAAATAAAAAGCGCTTTCATTACGATCATGTCATGTGCTCAATTATTCCGTCTCATTCGTCCTCTTCTTGTAATAACTATCAACAAAAAGCTGCACAAAATGATTTATTATTTTTGTATTATATAGCTCTTCTACGGTGTCCTCCCCAAGTCAACCTCACCTACTCGTGGTGCCCCCTGTTTTCGCAAACGAGGCTCTGGCCAGGAGGAGTAATAACCTCACTAAAAAACCAGGGATCAGGTGGCCGACTGAGAGTACCCTGTTCGGCTCCCTGGCCCAGGGTTACGTGGCTCGCGTGGGTCAAGAGAATGGGGACATCTGTTGACTCAGAATGGACTGGATTTGACTATCTCTAGACAACGATACAACATGACGCGCAGAGCTGCCGCCCTGGCGGGCAACGGAGATCTTGCCCCGAGATCGTCGCCAACCGTCCTGAGGGGCCCCGGCCTGGCAAGCGCTCCGCTCGGTACCCACGGGGTCGGAGCCGTGGGAGCCCCGAACTTGGGTAGGGGCCTTGAGTCACCGCCCATCTGTTGAGAATTTCCAGTGTAAGTGGCGGTGGCATAGTCCCCCAGGGAAATCCCCTGGGGGATGAGCCGAGCGGGGTCAGGGATCAATTAAAATGTTGAGATCACCACCTAAGAAGACTGTGACGCCGGGAACCGACGAGAGGAAGAATGAGAGAGCCGTACCGACTCCCTTGGATGATAGCTGTATGGAGACGGACTCCGAAAGCGGGGCAAAGGATCAGAGCAGCCACCAGTCCCCTGTGCTAGCCAGGAGCGCGGGAAATGAAGAAGGAGATATATAGTATGTTGAGTGCTAAAAAGCATCAGAAAACTATTAGCATGGTGGTCAAGGATGGATTGGCACTCATGGTAGAGTTATACGATTCCCTGAGTGCCAACCTTAGAAAGAAGAGCTCCCTAAGAGATGTTCTCAAGACAGAAGTGGCACAGGCAACGAGATGGTCGCCTCGAAAGGAGAGCAAGGGACCGACCCGGAAGAGGATCCGAGGAGAAGAGCCGGAGGATAGCAGCAGTGCCAGGGAGAGTGAGAGTGAACTGACCGAGTCCACATCCTACTCCCAAGCTACAATTAGGGGCACTAAGGGAAAAGTGTATAGGGCAGGAATGCTGGCCAGTTCAGTTGCCAAGCCGCCTGAGCCCAGAGCTGGTCCCTCTGAAGAGGAGAAGCCTAAGAAAAAGGAAGATCCAAACAGGAAGAAAAAAAAGAGTGTAAAGGCCAAGAAGCAAGAAGAGGGGGCTCCACAGCAAGATCAGGGACAGAAGACAAAGATGAAGGTAAGAGAACGGAAGAGACGGGCCCCCAGACCGGATGCATTGGTCATCAAGGTCTCGGACACTCTGAGCTATTCCGACATTCTCAAGAAGCTCAGAACGGTGAATCCTGAGGACACTCAGACGGAGGTGAGGGCCATTAAGAAGACTCTGAAAGGGGATGTTCTTCTCGAAATGGCCAAAGAATGTAGTGTCTCGGACAATTTCAGGAAGGCCGTGGCAGATGCCGTGGGTGTTGAGAACGCAACCAAGGACCTTACTCCTCAGACTGCCCTGCAGGTCAGGGATCTGGATGCACTGGCGACGGAGGAAGAGGTCCGTATGGCCATTGCAAAGATATTGCCTGTAAAAACAGGGGAAATCAAGGTGTTTTTGACGGCTCCCAATGCGCGGCAACAGAGGCTTGCCATAGTGGAGCTTGCAGCAAAGGATGCCGACAACATCATGGAAGTGGGAAAGGTCCGAGTTGGCTGGGTCAATTGTAGAGTAAGGCCGCATGCCCAGGTCCAAAGGTGCTTTAGGTGCCTGGGTTACGGGCATAGAGCGGCTGGATGCAAAGGGCCGGATAGGTCCAAGACCTGTTATAAGTGTGGCACCATGGGCCATAAGGCATCACAGTGTGAAGCAACAGAGGAGAAGTGTGTGTTGTGCTCTGATCTGGGCGAGCAGGCTAATCACGCTGCAGGAAGAAAGAGTTGTATTGCTTATCGGAAGGCACTAGAGGAAGCGCGGGGGAAACTAAGATGAAGTTCCTCCAGATAAACCTCAATAGAAGCAGGACGGCAAGTGCCATGAAGGAACAAATGGCATATGAACGAAACGCGGATGTCATGCTGATAAGTGAACAGTATAATTACGAAGAAAGGGGGGATAATTGGTTTGCTGACCCATCCGGCACTGCTGCTATATGGGTGGTAAATCAGGCATCAGCTCCAGTAGAGGGTAGAGGAGCAGGGACAGGTCATGTTTGGATAAGGAGCAGGGGAATAACATATTTCAGCTGCTACTTGACCCCCAATGACCCCATTGCTGTGTTTGAGGCAAAGCTAGCGGCCATTGAGGATGCAGTGCGCAGCACAAGGGGACCTGTGGTGGTCGCCGGGGATTTTAATGCGAAAGTGTTGGAATGGGGTGAACCAAGCGCAGATAGCAGAGGGCATAGGGTGATGGAGATGGCGTCAAGATTGGGCCTAACCATCATGAACCAGGGTGGCGTGTCGACTTTCCGAAGAGCTGGGTGTAGGGGGACCATGCCAGACATCACAATGGCCTCCAATAGTCTTGCATCACGGATTAGTGAGTGGAAGGTACTGGAGGACTATTCTGCCAGCGACCACCAATACATAGAGTTTGAGATAGGGGGGAGTCAGCCCAGTCAGGGAAGGGCCCCTCTTCCGCGCTGGAATGTCGAGAGGCTGGACAAGGAGTTGTTTCAGACTATGGTCCACTTGGGGAGAGGCACACTTGAAAGAATTAAGCGGAGGGCATCGGGTGGACCCATCGCCGCAATACTGGTGACTGCGACCATGGGTCTACTAACCAGAGCCTGTGAATACACAATGCCAAAGAAGACAGCTGTGCGGGACCGCCGTCCTGTGTATTGGTGGAGCCAGGAGATTGCGGAACATAGAAAGGCCTGTTTCAGACTTCGTAGGCTGGCACAGCGCACTAGAAGAGAGTGCCTTGTATTCCGAGTGCGGACTGAACAGTATAGAGCGGCGCGCCGAACTTTGAAGGCCCTAATAGCTAAGAGTAAGCTCCAGAAGTGGAAAGAGTTGTGAAATGATGTTGAAGACGACCACTGGGGACTGGGGTACAAGTTGGTGCTTCAGAAGTTGCGGGGGTCGGACTTAACACAGTCAATGTCTACCCAAGTCAAGGAGACGATCGTGGACGAGGTTTTCCCGGCCCACAACATAGAGGAAAGAGCACCGCTTGATGTGGCACCAGAGGACATTAGGCCTTTTACAAAGGAGGAGTTGATAAGCGCTTCAGCATCTATGCGCAATAAGAAGGCCCCGGGCCCGGATGGGATCCCTGTGGAGGTGCTGAAGCTGGCAGCTCAGACACACCCGGAAGTACTGCTGGACATGTACAATGAGTGTCTGGCGGAAGGCATATTCCCTGAGCAATGGAAAGTAGCGAATTTGGTGCTCATTGGGAAAGGAAAAGGAGATCCCAACACGGCATCTGCACATAGGCCCCTGTGCATGCTGGACACCGCAGGGAAGCTTTATGAGAAGCTGCTTAAGCAAAGACTGTTGGGAGCTGTAGCGGATGCAGGAGGGTTATCGCCGAGACAGTATGGCTTCACAAGGGGGAGATCTACAGTCGATGCGGTTATGGACGTGGTTGAGGCAGCAAGAGCTGTAAACACGGGGAACCATCACTCAAGAGATATGTGTATGGTAGTCACATTTGATGTGAGGAATGCTTTTAACTCAGCACGGTGGAAGGACATTCTGCAGGCATTGAGGGAGGTTTTCCGAGTACCGGCCTACCTGTACAGGGTCCTGGAGGACTACCTGGCCGACAGATGGCTGGTTTTCGATACACAGGAGGAGACCAGGAAAAAGAGAGTTACATCAGGAGCTGCTCAGGGATCGGTCCTGGGAGCCGACCTGTGGAACATTAATTACAATGGGGTCCTGAGGATCGAGATGCCGGACGATATCTTTCTTGTGGGATATGCAGACGACCTGGTGGCTGTCATAAGAGGCAGAACGATGGAGATGCTTCAATGGAAGCTGAACCAGACAATGAGGCGTATTGTCGAATGAATGGATTCGAGATTCTTGTCTCTGGCCATTCAGAAAACGGAGATCGTGGTGCTCACTACTAAGAGAGTACCACGCATTGTTGGCATGGACGTGGGAAAACAGCGGATTACGACAGCCGAGGCTGTCAGGTATCTGGGGGTCATGCTCGACAGCAAGCTCTCTTTCTGGACTCATATCAGCAAGGTAGCTGACAGGGCAGCCATTGTGGTCGGAAAGCTCAGCCGGCTCATGGCCAATGTTGGAGGGCCATCGCCCGCAAAGCGAAAGCTGCTTATGAGAACGGCGGAGGCAATTATGCTCTATGGTGCCGAGGTATGGGCAGAATCGCTACGATTCTCGAAATACCGTTCGAGATTGGAAGCCGTCCAGAGACGTGGCGCCCTGAGAGTTTGCAGTGCTTTCAGAACTGTGTCGGGACCTGCAGCGCAGGTCGTTGCTGGGGTTATCCCGATTCACCTTTTGGCTGCGGAGCGGAGGCGGATTTACTTGAAGAAAGGAGAAGACAACCTGATTCAAATCATCAAGAGGGAGGAAAGGGAGGAAACATACAGGAAATGGGGGAGTACTGGACATCGGAATCTAGGGGAAGATGGACCGCCAGGCTAGTGAGGGACATTAAGAAGTGGCAGGAAAGAAGACACGGCGAGGTAAATTATTACCTGACCCAGTTTCTGACGGGACACGGGTACTTCCGCTCGTTTCTGTTAAAAATTGGGGAACTTGATGATCCCACCTGCTGGTACTGCGGAGAAGGGGAGGACGACGCCTGCCACACATTCTTTGAGTGTTCACGCTGGCAGCGGATGAGGGCCAGCCTGATGGAAGAGATTGGTGACATGGAGCCGGACTCCATAGTAGAGAAGATGTTGTCGTCAAGAGACAATTGGGATGCCGTGCACACTTTTGTCACGGCAGTCCTCAAGGCCAAAGAGATAGATAGGGAGTGGGAGGGCTTACTAATTGGCCCCTCCTCACCCCAGTCTCCCAGCCTCTCATCAGTATAGTGCGGTATAGCGATGTACGAGACAGAAGAGAAGAAGATATGGAAGTCCCAGGAAACAAGGTGCCGAACACGGCTAGACAACACAGCTACTCCGAAGTAATACAATAAACAGTAGTTTCGGGGTAGTTCGTCAAAGAAGAAGGGGTGGTTTTAGTGGGTAGTTGTGAGTCCCACACGAAGGGCGGACTCCTTCCGCTGTCAGTGCCTAACGCATTTCCACCTCTACAAAAAAAAAAAAAATAAAAAAAGAAAACCACTAGGTAGTTCTGATTCACTCTCTAGTTGTCCTTAGAGAGAACGAACGGTTGAAAGTGCAGCGATCTGGAAGGTTTCATTCAATTCTTTGGGATGATAAGTATCAATGACGGTTGTTGTTTGTTTTCAGTTCGTAAACAGGCCATGAATTTACCGCAGACATATACAACTGAAGACCAGTACGAAATTGTCGTATTAATGGAAATTAACAAAAATCGTTTATTGAAAACTAGTGCAGTTTTCTTACTCGCTTCGCTCGCTCGGGGTGGGATGCATAGATGCGGTCGAGCACGGGGCAAAAAGCAACCTCGTCTTCAAGACCGTTCGGTCTTGCGGGTCATTGCCTAACCTCAAAACTTAGGTATGTAGGTACCTATTATCTGTGTCACTTTACCTAACTCGGTTAGTTTACAACCCACTAAAACATATAACCGCTTTTTGGAAGGCTTATCATTTTAGAGAAATAGCTCATGCTTAGCTTCGAAATGCCGAACTTGGCCTCTATCATGAAATTTTTTGATTAACCAATCAATCTCAAAATTCCATCAATGATCGCTAAATACTTGGACCGGAAGACATGGAAATTGCCCCAGCAAATCAGCAGATCGTATAATTATCAGGCGATATATTTCCAATGGAGTTTTTTCTAACTTTGCTAAATCGAGCTAATGAACTATTGTCCGAGCGGGTTTCATAGTGAAGCATTGGTAGGTACTTTTCTCATCTCATAAATTTATTGCTTCCGAGTCTACGTATTGGTAGCAGAAGCGTCGCTTTCACTTTTGAGAAATATTTTGTGACTAGAAAATCAGCTCTTGGAGACGGATAACACGGATTTAAAAAGAAAATGTGCTTGACTGCGTTTTACTCTATTTTCGGTATAGTCGCACCCGAAATTGATGCATATAAAAACCTTTACCACAGATACTATACGGCGCGCAGGTGTTGTTGTTAGTTTTCTTGTTTATTTAATGAGTTACGTGGGTTCTGGTATAATTTTGTTTCCATGTGCTGATTCTCTACTGTGGTAATTGGGCTTCCTCGTAATTTTCAAATACCAACATTAGCAATAGAATTAGAGCTGAAATCGAAAATGAGTTACAGAACTTCAACCCTTCCCACTACTGGGTTTACTATAACGAATGGTTTCATTAGACCGACGCTCGAAATAGCCGAGAATTCTGGCTCAAAGTTTACTGTCATTCTACATAGTTTGCACTGAGGTCCTCTGCGAGATTATGTTTGCTGATGAATTGAACGCTCGCATTTCGGAGTTGACTGGGGACAATCGATCGGAAAGTTTACTACCTACCAGCCGGCATCCCAAACAGTTGGCCAATGGCTTGATATCAAGAAATATGGCTTCGGAAATTATTCCCAACCACGATATCCGTAATGTTTGGCATTGTGTATTTGTGTGTTATCTTTCATATAACATCATCTCCCATTTTGAATTTGTGGTTTAGGATATTTGCGGTTGTATATTTGCTCTCAATATTCAGCGATGTAAGCAATGTATGATTGCGCTGAGCAAACATTCGTAACACATTTATTTGACGGAGGGTTCTAGCTGAATTTTATCAATAAACTCAGATCTTTACCACCACCACCAACCTAGCATTGAGTGAAAAGTTCGAAAACGTGAAGTACCATTATGAGCTAATATTCAGGTGAATCTCCTATTTATTCACATTCCCAAGTAATTTGGTTTTTTGGCGAATATTTGTTATTGAAATCCGTTTTGAGGCATTCTTGAGCCAATCCTAAAGTATATAAATATATATATGTGTGTTTGTGTGTGTGTGTGTGTCCTTCAAACCTTTGAGACAATAACTCTCCTTAGGATTCAGATAGTAATTCTGATCTTATGCCACAAAATCATGCTTTACAAACGAAAGGATGCGGCCGTTGGCCAGAATTTTTGAGCACATTAAATAATCAGTCAAATTTCAAAAAATGTGTTTAAAAATCACTAATAATGTGCAAAAACGGATAAAAATCGTTTTATATAATTATTTCATTTTTAATATATGTACATATATATATATATATATATATATATATATATATTTATATATATATATATATATATATATATATATATATATATACTTCGTTTTAAATATAGAAAGAATTTAACAATGTATAGAGGAAAGAATGAATCTAATATTTCGATTTTGATTTTTGTCAAAGAAATTAGAGAAATGAAAGTAATTCTTGAATCTTGGAAATTGCATGTGTGTCAGCGTCCATGTTACTTATCAACAACTTATCAACAAAATTGTGATAAGTTTTCTGGGTTTGATGGCTAATCGTTTAGATTGAGACCTGGAGGTCGATTAGCGCCTAGTACCCACCTAAAAGCTCTCTCGGATTGTTGTAGTTGCCGGTCATTTGCATGTTTCGGCATCTTCTTCAGAACCTGCACCCCTAATCTAAACGATTAGCAATCAAACCCAGAAAACTTATCACAATTTTGTAGATAAGTAACATGGACGCTGACACACATGCAATTTCCAAGATTCAAGAATTACTTTCATTTCTCTAATTTCTTTGACAAAGATCAAAATCGAAATATTAGATTCATTCTTTCCTCTATATATTTGTTAAATTCTTTCTATATTTAAAACGAAGTATATAGTTCAGTAGAACCGCGACTAGTTCAAGTGTTCCTATATAAATATTTTTTTTTTATTTTTTTTTTTTTAAATTTAATCCAGTGAGACTCCAACTCCCTCCTAGTCACCAGTAATGCTGGTACTGTGTTGCTTAGGAGCTAATCTCAAAGAAGCAATCCTGCAAGACTAGGAGAATTAGTTGATTGACAACGAATAACGAAACGTCTCACAGTGAGTCTCACTTTTGTGAATTTATTATATGTAAAAATCTAAGTCTGTATATATATATATATATATATATATATATATATATATATATATATATATATATATATATATATATATATATATATATATATATATATTTATTCATTTATTATTTTTTTTCTTTCTTTAAGCAGATATGAGTCAACAATGAACTAGAACATTAACGAATCTAAGCAATTACTCAAGCACAGTACTTAAATTTCATTAATAATTGCCAAAAATAGACAAAACTACAGAAAACCTATAAATCCAAAATCTTTTTTGAATCGCAGAATATTATTTAGAACGAGTTTTTTGTAAAAATTAATAGTTAACCTAATATAGTTAATTTATTTTCACATAATTCTCAAATCAATAACTAGTACGATAATTTACGGAAATTCGCTCATGCGATCATGCCGCATGACTGAAACTTTTAATCAGCATTCGAAGGTTTGAAGTCATAGTTGAACAAGTGCACCTTAATCCGCATTATGTAGGTACGATTATAGAATTTTGGCTGTTCAGTTCCTCATACACTGGTGTTCTAGAAATAATTTCCTTCGTATTCGGAGTAGTAGTTTGGTGTATTTTCTTTAAAATTTAGTGGTATTTATGGTCGAAGAGTTTCGACGTCGTATCATCGAATCGTCGAAACTTGTGTTTTGACGGACTTTAATGCGAGTGCGTGAGGTCATTGACGACGGGCAGAAGCCTTCTAAAACAAAGTTTCGACGTCGAATCATCGAAAAGTTGCTACGACCCTACCGGCTGCCTAGCGTAACATCCTAATCTGTAAAATACGATTGTCATAATGCTCGGTATTACAGACCTACTGACGCGTCAATAAAATTGTTGAAATTCTTGAGTTTTAAGTTTATAGATAGCTCAAATTTACATTTTTTGTTTTATAAATAATTTTATCATTATTTATCATTCATAAATTTGTTAGGAGGTAACCTGCACTCATTTGGCTTTGCCTTTCATCAATTCCCGCAAGGTAGCTGCTCAGCATTCCGATTTTCAACGATTCGACGATTTTCGAGCCTTATGACACCATCAATTTTCTATGAATTCGATTTTCGACGATTCGATTCACAAAATGAACCCTGAATGCCCTTTTTGAAGAAGGCTTTGAACAATTATCAAAATTTACAGTTGAAAAAAAGAAACAATTTTGGAAAATTGATATTTATCATAATTTTTCACGAAAATTTGCTGAATATCTAAAACACGGAACTCAAGACCTTCTTCAGAGTGGAAGGTTTTTATTTCCACGACTGGATTCATCAAAACACGAGACCACGTACGTACTTAATAATAACTTTTGTTTCTTTCGTCCCCTTCACAGTTTTTAGATGATAGAAATACTTTAGTGACTCATGTTTGTCTAGATTCCAAGTTAAATAAATACGCCCTAGGACGATGGTTTTCTCATATAATACTTAAGAACAGCCTGAATACTTAAGAGAGCCTGTTATTTATTTATTATCATTTTATATTTCCTTCTCTTCCCTTTCACCTCAATCGAAGACGGCGAATAACTTTAAACTTCCTCATCTATAGAGTTTCTACAAGGCGCAGACTAATCGACTAATTACATACATAATGATTTTTTTTTTCTAGTGGTCATGGATTGAACGGTGTATAGGTAAATGAATTGTCGTAATGCTGTTGCTAAGAAATAATGCCAACACGACTGTGAGCCGCAAAGCGATTTATTACAGGTGTAGAACTTCTGATGATTCGGCTTGATCTTATCCAGTTTTTTAGTAATAGCTATATTTATGTACTCGTGCAATATACTATACTAGCCGCTCCGGCTCGCTACGCTCGCCTCCACGTCCAGCCGGGGGGCAAGCCCCCCGGACCCCCCCCTTAAATTGCTCGCTTCGCTCGCAAAATGTGGCATGTAGGGAATTTTGCTCGCTTTGCTCGCAAAGTGTGGCATGTAGGGAATGTTGCTCGCTTTGCTCGCAAACGGTAGATCTCTAAGGGTAGGTTTAACTTCTGTAGGGGCTGCTGCTCGCTTCGCTCGCTTGAGGAAGTTATACTGCAGACGTTTTTTTCAGTTGGGAATTCTTACAAACAAATTAAATCTTATAAATTACGTGGAACCACGAAAAGTTTAGTGTGGTGTGTAGGGAATGTTGCTCGCTTCGCTCGAAAAGTGTGGCTGTATACATGCGATGCATTACAATTGAAACCTGTAGGGGATGTTGCTCGCTTGGCTCGCAAATGGTAGATCCCTAAGGGTAGGTTTTACTTCTGTAGGGGATGCTGCTCGCTTCGCTCGCTTGAAGAAGTTATACTGCCCACCCAACTTGGCAGACGTTTTTTTCTGTTGGAAATTCTTACAAACAAATTAATTCTTATAAAACTACGTGGAACCACGAAAAGTTTATTAGGGAATGTTGTACTGCCCACCCAACTTGGCAGACTTGGCAGAACTTCGCTCGCAAAGTCTGGCATGTAGGATATGTTGCTCGCTTCGCTCGCAAAGTCTGGCATGTAGAAAATGTTGCTCGCTTCGCTCGCAAAGTATGGCATTTAGGGGATGTTGCTCGGTTCGCTCGCAAACGGTAGATCTCTAAGGGTAGGTTTAACTTCTGTAGGGGATGCTGCTCGCTTCGCTCGCAAACGGTAGATCTCTAAGGGTAGGCTTAACTTCTGTAGGGGATGCTGCTCGCTTGAGGAAGTTATACTGCCCACCCAACTTGGCAGACGTTTTTTTCAGTTGGGAATTATTACAAACAAATTAAATCTTATAAAACTACGTGGAACCACGAAAAGTTTATTCGGGGATGTTGCTCGCTTCGCTCGCAAGGTATACCTGTATATGTGTAGGACAAAGTCCGTATTTATTATTTGAAATGGCTCTCGCTTCGCTCGCAAGGTAGGTACCTATGTAGGCATACCTGCTCGCCTCGCAATGTTGTGACATCGAACCCTTCACGTCAATTCTTGAGCCTTCTCTCGTCCACGGCAAAATAATTTTAATCGCTTTGCTCGCTTCCGCTCGTGATTTGACCGAGTTCTCGTCACTTTTTTCGATATCCGATTTCGGATTCAGATTCGGCGGACCCAAAGCTGTATTTCGCCCGCGAAAACCGTTCCGAAAAACGTACCTTTATGGGGTATATTTTAATCGGAAAAAACCAAGTTTTTCGGCGGACTTTTCGAGAAAACGGGTCCGTACTCTCGCATTTTTTTGACGCATTTCCCGATACTTTTTTCGCGATCCGATCGCGCCGTCGTCTTCCTATAAGCCAGTGTTATGACCAGAAGGGATATTTGAACCAGAAATATTAGACCTCTGTGAAATAATTTGCAGCGATTTTTTGTCGAACACCAGTTTAATTATAATTTTCAACATCTTTTGGTAGGGAGAATTTGATAAATAGGGCAACACTTTCCTCTCCAAGGTGGAGCCTCAATTGTTTTATTCCGACGGAATGTACTTTCCAACATACATGTTTGGCGTAATGCCTTGCGATAATATTTATGAACTTGAGTGGCTTCCTGCTGAGGACATAAATTATACAATACCACCCTTTCTGAGGTATTAATTTGAAAATTAATCGTTATGGAAGTTCAATTCAACGCTGGATGAACAAATTTGGTAGGACAACGGGGAATTGGGAATAGCTGCTGAGATTAGTGTGATGAAAGGACGCGGTATCCTCCCGGCGGTGGTTGGGTAAAGCCGAAAAATCAATGCCCCTACCCTCTCGGCTTAGAGTCCTGCAACGGAGTTGTCATTTCCCGTCCCGGATTTCTTACCTATAAATAAAATCCTGCCCGCTAGCACAACGGAAATCAACCCTTAAGGTCACTAATGAAATCTTGACAACAGAAAATGCTGCGAATTATTACAGAACGGTTTATTAGTTCTGTACTAGATAGCTCTTCTATGCAGAACACTAGTCCATAAAAAATTACCTATCAAACTGATTCTATGGTGCAGTAGCGAAATATAACAGGACGATGTAACCGACCAGAAGAAGATAAATGAATTAATGAAAAAGAATTAATGAATTAAAAAAAAAAAAATCTTGAAATGGACTTGGAAGAAAGAATTAAAAACTTATTGTCCTTGCAAGGATACGAACCTCCGCCGATTGGTTACATATCCGGTGTGCTGCTCCATAGTCGCTCTATCGACTAAGCTAAGATCACCTGGTATAACAATGGTCGCAGCGCATGATTCCTCCATGTGCTCGCAAATGGAAATCCGAAAGTGTTTTTTCAACGTTCTAGCCCTTAGGAGAAGTGAACGGTTCGACGTACAGCGTTGCGGATGGCTGTAATCGATTCTTTGGGATTACATTATCATTGACAAGCAAGAAATCATTACTGCTACCTTGAACGTTATCGAGATCTCAATTTTTTAATACTAGGGCGTATGTTAGCTCTTAATTACTACAAAACTGATGACGATGTTACTGGCACATCCCTGGTCGATGCATGATTTTTGAGCCAAATTTCATAAACTTTGATCCTGGACTTTTGGAGAAAAGTCTGGACAGCGTAAGGCGTATTAAAGAAACGTTTTTACAGTGGTATTATATATATATATATATATATATATATATATATATATAAGAATAAAATATATCTAAAAAAAAATCTTAGGTCATTAACCTATTAGTTCTGGTTTTATATACCTCTTGCTGATTAAATTACTTATTACATTCAAAATCATAGATACTTGAAAAGTGGTACGTCTTTCCAGTTCATGTGGAAGTTCCATGGATCAGGGTATGTAAGGGGTTAACGTGGGGGTTCCATGGATGTAAGCAAAACTTACCTACTGCACTAAATTTCATTTTATAATTGAAGTATTACTATACCCAGTACACCACTAAGATCAAATCCGGATGGTATTTGGAAGAAGAGAAAAGTGAAGGAGGGGTAGAATATCAAATGTCAATAAAATCTATGGAATGAACTCATCTCCATATCAGGGTACTTCGCAATTTACGGTAGTGTTAAAGATTCAAGATTCATCTAATTTTATATATATGTTACCGTTAAAGTGTGAAATCAGTTAGTATATAAAATAACTAGTTAGTATATAGAATAACTACGGAGACCAGTTAAAGTGTGCAATTTCTCGAATTAGACGCGTTAACTAGTTATTATATAAAATAACGGGAGGCCAGCCGTGAAAGTGTATAATAATATTATTGGGTTCAAGTATGAATGGGATTTCGTTGAGAAGTCAGTTGAGGAGTCAGACGTTGAGGGTCAATCAGTTCAAAAGGGATCTTCTCCTATCTGTTCCTCCAATTCAATTCTAAGTTATCCTCAGTTTTGTTTGTGACCTCAACATGGCAAGTTCCTCATCTCTTGGGGACGGGCAAGGATTTTTCCGGTGCCACTGCACCACAAAATGCACCTCAAACAGATGCAAGTGTGTCGAAAATAAGGTTCTGTGCAACTCAAAATGCCATCAAAGCAACCCATGTTCAAATAAGTGATTTCACAATTTTTGACTTCTGACGTGTATATTACTTACCCACCTTACTCTATTATTTCGACGAATTACATATTAGTAATGAAAATTTCATGGAAATTCTTCAATCCTCTCATTTCCCCTGAATAATATCATTCTAGTAGTGACTTCCCAAGAAAAGCAGTCGATTCTACACTTTAACGATTGGTGTTTCGTTACTTTACATAATACCTAGTTATTTCATATATTCCCTAGGGAAAGCATATAGAAAACTTTGAATTATACAAACTATCTACAACCGCTCGTTATTCTATATACTAACTAGTTATTTTATACATTAACTGATATACACACTTTAACGGTAACATATATAATTTCCATGGTCATGCTGACAGACGTTAAAACAGCGTGCTTCATGTTAGCCCAAATTTACCAAGGAAACATTGTCAATTACATTGTCTATGTTATAGATAGAGCATTTCAAAATAACTTTACATATATGGAAAAGAAAAGTTTGATGAGGCCGCAAAAAAGGAGCTTCGCCTGATTCGACTAATATTTTACGTAGGCACATAAATCCCTCTATCCAATGCAATATTCATCACTCGAATTATAATAAGAAAGTGGCACGAATGGTACAACATTCGTTCCTTCACCAAATTATTATATCACTTCTAATTTATGGAAAGAGTAACCAGAAAACTACCTGATCTCCATATTAAACATCCGAGAAAAGATATAGTTCAGCTGATTCGTATACGCATAGGGCATGGACAGACGACAGACGTCGTTTTCTGACGAAGTTATAGCGGAATCACCTAACTGCGAAGTATGAGAGGATTTAGAGGATGTTGAACGGATCTTGTCAATATATATAGTAGCTACTATTTACTGTAGTACCTACTACCTAATGCCTTTAGTGCCTTTTTTTCTTAGGCAAAATAATTTTGTAGGACGAGAATTAATGAAGTTATTATTGTTGCTGACTACCTTGTAGCGATCCCATCTTTTTATTTTTTACTGCCTCCACAGCTTTTCTAAGATCCTGTGGGTCCCAGAGCTTCTTTTTATTCTTGTTGAAAGACATCTAATATACGAACCCATGTATGCATCAACTCTTAATAATAGGAAGTTGATTAGTAGTATTCATGCTCATAATTCCGCCTAGTAGGCGGAGTAGGGAACACCCAAGTAGGCGGTGTTAGGTAAACATCCTTACGTGAATCTCTGGATCAACAATAACGACACCTGACACGAGTGCCCTCTAACGAGGGATGTACAAAATTGACTTTACAGCGTCTCACAAGTAGGTAGTGCATACATTATCTTCAAAACACGGGTAGGTGGTATAAGGACCCCAGGCGGCGTTTGGGTCACTTACCCTACTGCTCCACGCCATCACAATCCAAAATTAACGGCTTTATGAGGCCTGGTAATGCTAGAACTGGGGCTAATATCATGATTGTCTTCAATTTTGAAAACGAATCTTCACATCGCTTATCCCATTCGAACTATGCATTTTTATCCGAAAGTCCATTCAAGGGCTCTGATATTTCATCAAAACCTTTGATAAATTGCCGGTAGTATGAACAAAGGCCGATAAATGCTTGTACCACCTCTGTCTTGCATGTTGGTGTTGGCCACTCCTAGACAGTTCCTGCTTTGACATCATCAGTCTTAACTCTTTTTTCTGACACAACCAATCCCAAGGAATGCACTTGTTCTTAAAGAAAATTCACTTTTTGGGGTTCACTTGTAGATTGGCCTGTTGAAGACACTGCAAAACTCTCTCTAGTTTATTTATGACTGTACTAATATCTGGACCAAACACGATCAAGTCATCAAGGTAAGTCAAAGCCAAATGTCTAGGTACAACTGCTTCCATTAATCTTTGAAATGTCACAGGTGCATCGGAAAGGGTACGACTGTAAACTGCCACAGACCTTTAGGGTGAATAGTTAAGGCAGTCTTTTCCTTGGTTACCAAAAAGTTTTGTATGCATGGTATATGGTTGGTAACTGCATTGAGACACCTATAATCAACTCAGAATCTCGTTGATCCATCTCTCTTGGGTACCATCACTATTGGAGATGCCCATGAGCTATACGAAGGTTCAATGACCCCTTGATTTCCTGTAATAACTTGTCCATCAGATCTTCTTGAGCATAAGGGACACATCCAGGAAATTGTTTTATTGTGAAAATATTGCCCATGTTGATGTTATGTTGCACTGCATAAGTACGTCCTAATAACTCACCCTTGATAGCAAACACTGAGCCACACTTCTTAAATATGGAAAGTACAGTTTGGTGAAAATACAATGAATCTTGGTACGAATCTGATAGTTCCAGTGCCTGAGAAATCTGAAAAATCCATTCCAATTCATCTTTGGTTTTCTTCTGTGTCTCCATTTGCAACACTTTATCTGCACCTTCCCATCTTCTCATCTTCCTATCTCCTTCATCTTTCTGATCTAAGAAATAACACTCCTTTATTGAAGTCCACTTTAGCCCTAACTTTCTCCAAGAAATCCAGCCCACGGAACGATCAGAAATATGTGAGTTTGACTGGGTGACCCAAGGTAAATCCACGCTGTACATTCTCCGTGAACCATTACACTAGCTCCCCGAGCATTTTGAACAGTACCGTATGATGTTCTCCTTACTTTCAATCACAAAGTCTTAGCAAAGTCTCTAGCAGGATGGAAACCATTGCGCCTGTGTCAACTAACAAAGCAACATATACGTTCTTTTAATTTTGTTTTAATAAAAATTGCATTCACCCCAGTTCTCACAGTATTGATATAGTCTCGTGGTCCCTGATCATTATGAGCCGGGAGTTGGGCCATTCGGTCCAAATTGGGTTTACAACCATTCCCTTGATTTCTTTTGAAGGGGCCACCTTTGAGTATAAGTAATACGGAGGGCTATATTGCTCTTATTTCAACGCTGTTTTCCTGTCAGTTGATCAGTACCATTGACGTCACGCTAAACCAGGAGAACGACGCTTTCCGCCCCACACCAGCTCGAAGTACGCAATAACGCTTAGTAGATATTAGTTTAAAATTGAACGACAAAACATCCTGTGTCGAACAAGTTGAGTAAGTATGTTCAGATACGATTCATAGAAAACTATAATAGGTACTACAGAATACATTATAAACGATTTATATCATATGAAATCAGCTGATCAGTGGACAGCCATATTGAAAGTAGCGTCGTTTGTGGTGTCCATCGTGTCTAAAAGCGGCACATAAAGTTTGACGACTCATCTACCATTAATAGCCCTCCATATTATTTATACTCAAAGATTACAATCCTAACATCTGAGTCATGTTTTTCCTGAAGAAGGTTGGTGGCCCTGAATCCCAACTAACAGCAACTCCTCAGCCTTAACGACTATCTTTAGAATTGTGACAGGAGTTGAAATAGTGAGCAATCGAGCCAAGTCACGACTCTCAAAGGTTTTACAAAAGCATTCACTCCTATCTGATTCCTTCGTGTTTTACCCTCACCTGCGTGCTTTTCGAAACAACGACCAAGCAAAAACAGACTTTCATTGTCACATTGCCGTTTATTTTACAACTCAAATTGGAAACAGGCTTAACAAGTCCATCAACATGGAGACTTCGCTCTCGGTTACTGGTGCCAGAAACAATGACCCCAATAAGCTAGGGTAAGTAAGACTTTTTTGATAAATCCATGAATTCTATGTTTGTTGACGGAATACGTTCAGAGCATCGCAATACAGATGCAACAAAGAAACCATTATATTGATCCGCAGTTAAATTAAAACTTTATTTCTTAGCTTTCATCTTATTATTTAAAATCGCAGAGGCTCCAGCTGTAACATTGACTGACTCTGCCAGCCATTTTTTGTTGAAAGAGGCTTCGGCTTGACGTATAGCAGCTTTGTATGTTCGTCTCATTATTTGCGTCCCACGACTCTTTCATATTGAGTAGCCAATTCCGCTTCATTCAAGACACCTTCTCTCGTACCACGGTTTTTTAGGTACTCGATTTGCTGCACGGATTTTCCTTGTAGTGTGAGGAAAACACTCATTAAACAAGTAGTGGAAGTTTTTCACAAATTCGTCAATCCTACTTTCCTTCAGCAGGCTCCCGGGAGCAAACCGCTTTTCCGTTACCTAACTGATTTTGAAATCGTGAGGCAAAAACCCTAAAACCCTAGAGCTCCCTCTATCGTCAGAGCTCTAGTCAACATTGTTTTCGTTTTTGGCTCATTTTCTATGCATTTCAGGACAGCTTTTTCAATTATGGTAAGATGATCTGACATACAGAGTTCTCTCAACTAAGTTGTGAAAGTTGGAAGATTCATTGAATACAGGTCTATACGAGTACACCGGTTGGAAGCGAGTCAGGTAGTTTTTAGGTCTGAAACCCTCAAGTGATGGTATTTAATGAAGTTCAAGAAAGTCCTGGTCCGAGGCTCATCTTGCCGATCTGTATGAATATTAAAATCTCCCCCAAACACGATCTTCTCCGATTTCATTTTCCCGATAATTATAACACTTGACCATACATCAAAGAATATATTCAGATCTCCGTCAGGGGGCCCATAGACCACAGCTTTAGCCAAAGAAAGAGCTGAGGCTTCACTATAAGCAGCTTGTCCACGATGCAATCGTCTGTGACCAGGCATCAGGGAGAAAATCCTCCTGCATTGGTGCCTTGTGGAGCTTGCAGAGCAGCCAAGCTAGCAAGGAGGCGAGAATACTAGCGGGTCCAGAAGTTGTGGAGGAAGTATCTGCATCATGTAACTGTGGAGATACTGGAGGGAACAAGTTTTACCCCCTCTCCAATAGTTTGTGGAATTTTGGACGCCACTCTTGAATGCTCCCAGCCACAACCCTGGTGAGCCGGTGGTACCCTCAGCTTCCACTAGGGATTCCTTATGCAGCATTATGTGCACACCGGTGCTTCATGACGAGGCAAAGAAGTGCTGTGTCAAAAACTGGGATAAAGCCCAAAAAAGTCAAGCTGCTCAACCTCAACCTGTTACTTCTTTTGGGAAGATCCCCAAAAGCGCTGACCCGTGTCCTGAGAACCTAACAGTTCTCCAAACTGTCATTCCGCTGTCCCGCATCAAGAAACGGCAGCTCCATCTTGCTGCTCTGAATGTCGATAAGGCCTTTGACACTGACCGCTTGCCTTCGTAGTATCGGGGCCCCTGCTTGTCTAATTGAGTATGTTGCTTGTCTGTACTTGAAGGCGTGGCGGTCGTCGAGGTAGGAGGTGAGATGTCAGGGGATGTCGTCATTGGGCACGGGGTACGCCAGGGGGATCCTCTATCGCCACTCCTCTTCAAACTGGTAGTGGATACAGCCTTGGGTAAGCTGCCAGATGGAATAGGGTCTGATCTCGCTGCCCGGGGGTGCGAGTAGGTGCATTGGCATTCGTCGATGATGTCATCCTACTCGCTGAGACACCTGAGGGCTTGCAGGATCACCCTCAAAGCCTTTGCCTAGCAGCTAGCCAGGTGTGGTCTAGTGGTAAACCCTTCTAAGTGTGGGTCAGTCTCCTTAGTCCTCCTGTCAGGCCGCCAACATAAGGTGAAGGTGGTGGATCAGGAGTGCTTTGTTTTAGGACTGACCGTGTTGGAGGTCTGGTGGTACCTTGAGGCTGATTTCATGGGACTGGCTACTATAGACGCAAGCTGTGTGGACCTTGGTGGAGCATTAGCAAAGTGTTACGAAGGCTCCATTGAAGCCACAGCAGAAGCTGCGCCTGCTTCGCATGTATGTACTGCCAAAGTTAACATATGGGTTAGTCTTTGGCAGGCTTACAGCAGAGAGGCTGCTTGAGTGAGATCGTAAAGTTCGCTCCGCTGTACACTCTTGACTAAGCTTCCCACCTGGTGTCCCAAGTGCTTACATCCACGCACCGGTCAAGGCCGGTGTGCTCGGTATTGTCTCTCTTTCAACCAGCATCCCATCATTACGCTGCAAGTGCCTGCTTCCCCTTAGGGGCTCAAGCTGGGAGATTGCCCGCACCACTGCTGACCTTGACTTCGGCGAGCAGCTGTTGCTGTTGTGTAACCAAGTAACACCAACTGCTCCCGGAACCAGCTCATCTGCTGAGATTGCTGCAGCTCTGCATGAGTCAGTAGATGGTAAAGAACTCAGACAGTGCTCTGAATCCCCATTTTCTCCCCAGTGGGTCAAATGGGCTTCTGAGGGCATTGGCGAATACCGCCAATTTCATGCTGTGCGATTTCTGAGCTAAAAGGAGTGGCGACCAATAACATCAGGGTCATGGCCAGGACAGTGTCATGGCGCGGGGTGTGGTGCGGGAAAGTCGTCACGGAGTTACTTGAGTTTGGGCATCTTGGAGGGAGTGCTCCGTGATATCACCACCCGCGTCCTGAGGGGTTCGTAATTGAACTAGTGGTCATTCTATAGGGGCAATTCCATCACATTCGTACTCCCCACATTTATCATTCATTTATTTATTTATTTTCTCAAAATAATGGTGTGAGGGGGGATTTGTTTTAAAAAAAAAAAATGCGTCTAGCTCGAACAAAAAATAGCTCGTAAAAAATTGAGACACTATTTGAAGTGTGACAGAATTTTCTCCCAGACGGTTCCCTATGGTTCCAACAACAAAAGTAATCTTGAAATATGCTCCAGAGAATATGCAATGAGCCCTTGTAGATATCTAAATATTCAACCTGAATACACTGAAGATGAGATAGATTCTACGACACCCAAGACTTTGATATTTATTGAACTACTAACTACTCCGAAATCAACATTTATGTTTGAGCGGTATTGAATCAATAATTTTTGGGCTAATCTTAAAATACACACTGAAGTACCCCCCCCCCCCCCCCCTCACACTTTTTCGTACAAGGTATGATTTCATTATGCAAGAAAGTACCACCCGTTCAAATCTCGTGTCGTAATCTTGATGTCGAGTGGTCTGTAGACGTCACCTGATTCCCTTGGATGCAGTAGTTCAGCCATACTAGCAATGAATCAAAATTCATGAAAATCTGACATTTGATGAATATTCATCTTTCCTTAACTCCACATTGGTCTTCGCGTGAATATGTGTTCATTTACTGTTCGCAAAAGAGTAATTTCACCAAGAATTAGCTGCAGATGTGAGCGTGTTTCGTAACATTATTCTCATAAATCGAAAAATTCAATTCAATATTGTGCGTTACTGGTCCAAGTCTTAACTGCTTTCTGTTCATAGAATTAGTAATTTTATCACCTAACTCCAACTTCTCTTAACTGTTGTGGAAAATTATTTTCCCTTGAGTTAGCAATTCAAGAGCCCTTTCCCACCTTCCTTTTCAAGTTGGGGGATCTTCATGAATTATTAACCAGGCTTTTAAAGGCAGTGGTCGGCGCAGTTCCCTCGAGCCCAGTTATGATACCACACAAACAATGGGCGTGTAGTTTATATCGATATTACTTCTGTACTAGATATTGGTGAATCCACTCCAGAAAGATGCGAAAATTTTGCTCTACCTCCATTTATTTGAAATGAAGAGAAATAAGCTTCAACTGGTAACCCAGATATGTGTTTCATAACATTTTTATTTATCGAAGATCTTCCTGCCAGTTTAATAATGAATTATGAACCATTGCAAGCTTTGTGAAAAAGCTTTGCAAATTGATCGAAAAATAGAGCCCTTCTAAGCGGATCAATAACCAACATACTCTTTTGCCTTGCATCACACTTGCATAGAGAGTTTAAAATTGAAACTAAATAAGACGGAGAAGATTTAGTTTGAGTTCAACCTACTCCTACATGCAAAAGTGGCTTTGCGATCCGCAACGGTATTGACAATAATTTTTTTCATCCGACTATTGTAAAGCGCGAACGGTTGGTCGTCCATTGCTCCAGGTGGCCTCATTTAATTCAATGACCTGAGTTGTATCTAAATCAAACATAAATAATTCCATTCTACGAGTATACAGAAAGTTTTAAGATTAAGACTTTTAAACATTTTAACACTTAAATTTTGTGACTTTGGGTTGCTTTCTGAATAGTTAGTTATATTGATGTTTCAGGTACATCCTCGACCGAAGCGTGAATTAGAAGTCCAGTAGTTTCGGGAATAATTTTTGACGGCAGCCTGCGCTGCGAATGTGGACGGATTTTCATTCGACTTTCGAATGCTACGTGCCTTGAAACGTAAATGTAACATTTTGAGAGGGGGGTTTACATTTTTTTCAATTTATCTATTATTAAGGCTAATATGGCTATGCTGCATGACTGAAACGTTTTTATTCAACTCCCTTCCTGCTCTGAGTGGTTTCAGAGAATTAATTATCATTATTTCACAAAGAATGGCCGAAATGGAAACATTTTTACTTAGTGGTACTTTCTGGTACCATACAATGTACGTTAGAAGCGGTCAGGAACCCACATTTTGATTAGAACGCCTTATTTAGGGTTGATAGGTTTTCTTTCGAAGGTTATCGACTGAATGCCAGTCTGTACCCTTTATTTGGAGGTAGATTTGTGAGGTAGGAATGCTATTGTGAGCAGGTAGATGAAGTCCGTAGAGCAGCAATTCGTATGAATAATTTCACACATAGATGGACACTAGTACGGTCCGCTCAGGAACGCCACATTCGTGGGCTTTCATCAGCTTCATTTACGGGAGAGTGCCTCCATAGAATCCTAAACTCAATGGAAGCTGAAGGGGAATTATCTCATGCTCTCGGTTAAATAGTTGTTATCTGGTCCCCTTGTTACGGTTGAACGGTCAAGTGAGGATGACTATCCATGACTAATTCCCTTATTTCCCAGTTCAATTGAATTGTATCGGGCAATTTCATGCAATTCTCGCGAATAGTTTTTCCATATTGAAGCCTAATAAATTTCTAAGAATCAATGAAAAATTAAATCATGGGTTTTTTTTTTTTTTTTTTTTTTTTTTTTTTTCGAGAGGCATTTACGAAGCATTAATATAGGGTGTACCACTTGAGAGAGCAAATAATTCGGATTAAGGTTTTTCAAGTCATCTCTGACAAAAAGACCTTCTTGGATATTTTCTTTTAGTCTCTTAGCTTTCGAGTTATATATTTGAATATATTTTTCGACACTTTTGTCGATTATATTTTTTTCATATCAAAGCAATCAATAATTCCCTTGAATTGATTGGTAACTGTAAAACATTAAAACTATTGAAAAGAATATTAAATTTTATATCTGAATGAGGGTGTAACATGAATTTATAAGGACAATCAGTACGCAAACAATTGGCTTAATAATAAAACATCCTAGAAATTTTAATTTTTAATTTTTTTCCCAGGGCCGAAATTCAACAAAATTTTGGGATGCAACTATTACCAACAACAGCTCCAGAACCTCAGCTTTTCATCGAAATGGACACTTTTACTTTGCTAATTAGGGGAAAAAATTGTGTTTTTATGTTATAAACATCGTTTTTCCCCTCAAAGAAATCGAGAGTTTTCTTGAAAAATTATTTTCTTTGAAACCAACAACATTGAGGTCTGTTTCTAAATAATTTTTCACTCTTAATCGAATGGTAACTCTTACAGATCGCTCCGACTTTTATGTCCGAAAATTATGACCTAATTTTCTATCTTAACTAACTAGTTTTCATTTTTATGCTCAATTTTTTGGGTTTTTTGAAGAAAAACTTGTCAATTAAAACGTAGAACTCAGTTATAACAAAGTAAGAGAAATCCGCAAGTGTTACCATTAGATTCAGGTAAAAATTTACGTAGAAACGGAACCCCAACTCGATGGTTCCAAATGGACATTCTTCAAGAAAACCCTGAATTTTAAAAAAGGTTTTTATTAGATTATTAATACATATTTTTCTCTCCTAATTAGCAAAATCACACCCTCTAAATTGTGTTTACTTTTGGCTGTTCCTCGAAAAAAACGCTAAATTTCTTTCATATTTCTAGGATATTTCGTTTTTAATCTTTGCTTTTACCTGTTGACTGCCCTTAAAGTTTTATGTTAGTGCCTTATCATGGTAACAAATAATTTCAAGTTTATTACTTTCAAACCTTCAAATTTACTATGCAATTTGAGGGAGTTATTACTAATTATATACACACATATATATATATATATATATATATATATATATATATACCTAGTTAAGTTACCAATAAACCATAAACCGTTCAAATTAATTAACGATGAGGGAAGGTAATTGGGTAATTTCATAATAGATTATGATTTTTTTCAATTTTCTCTTATGCGTTTTCTTTTTCTAGGGCTCCAAAAATTGTTTAATCAATGTTTCTGAAAGTTTCTGTAGTGTGTCTCGCTCTACTGCCTATATCTTGGGTTTGGAGTGGGGTTACTAGTAACAGAGTTGGGCACCGGGTAACCGGCGTTAACTTCCACACGAACCTCATCCTGCCAAAATCTGTTCATCAGGTTTAGGAAGTCCAACGTCACCATCCAGATCGACCAGGCAGTGATGCTTCGATTCTTCCCAACTCTGTTACGCAGCACTTGGCACCACTACTCACACTCTCTACTCGGTCAACAGAGGAACCACCCGTACCTTTGGGAACCATCTAGCCACAGTCTACTTACCTGTTCTTCATGTCTACAAATGAAAATTCATGGTAGCCGAGGTCAATTCTCCTTCCATCGGAGCCAACTCACTCAAACATTTTGGCCATTTTCAGTTGACTTGAGCTTCTCAAAGTCTCCTCTCAACAGCTTGTAAGGGGACTATAGACTTTATCCAGTGATGGAGCCCAATGGTGAGGTTTGTCCCGTGGGCTCTCAACTGCCAGGCCATCCCGGATCATTACACCATCCTTGGTCTTCATGGTTTCATAAACTCCCTTCAGTGCTCTACCATATTTTCAACGCCAAATAAATCTTGAGTTCCTACATTAACAGGAACTACAGTCTGAGGAACGCTCCTCAAACTTGGTAGTGTCTCATGCGCTACATCTTGTGAGGTCTACTATTCACATAATCCTACCTCGATGACAACCTCGAGGCTTCGAGAGACAAAGAAGAACGCTTCCGCCATCTCATAGCCGTTCTTACGACACTCGCACAACATGGATTTGAAATCAATAAGGGGAAATATCGACTAGCCTCTCCTGCCATCTTCTCCCTCGATATACACAACATTAAACTCGAGGGGGTTCAACAACGTCCCTATCCTCAGCAAAACCACATACTGCTCTCCTAGGGCTTACGTTACGTCGGTCCTCCATTTGTTTGTGTTCAATCATCTTTATGGTCTCTCTCATCCTGGTATTATAGCATGACTAATAATTTGAGCCCGATACCACTGGCAGTTTACTTGACGTCTCCACCAAGATTAAGGTTATTTCCATCAAGATCATGGCTCTGGCGTGTACCGCATGCAACAACTAAAAAGTGTGATGGATAAGGGTAGTTCCCCCTTATTTCTTCTAAAAACTGCTGCCCTTAGGATATCCCTGGAGCTTTTCAGCTCTTAAGATATCCTGCTGGTGTAGTAGGCAAATCGTCTCAGCCCTTTGAAGGGGTCGAGGGTTAGGGGTTACTATTTCGATCACCCCCTTTTCATGTGGCATCAGAACCTGGTCGATTAGGAAACAAATTAGTCTGAGGTCCCCCGGCTGATCACAGCCCATCCATAGATTGTAATTGTATCCAAAAAATCACAAAGGATCTTCTTTTCAAATTTTGGCACTGTACGTTGATTAGGAAAGAAATTGGACTCACAGGTCTCACCTTTTAAATCAATTCGCAGAACGCGATTCCGTGGAGGTCGAGCGAAACAATGACTTTGCCATCAATATGCCCACATATATTTGGCACCTGCCAAGAGAAAATTAATGCAATTAATAAAATCTCCCCACTTTACGAGTTCTTCTGGACTTGGTATATTGACACTGATTTTACAGGTAACCACCAAGAGAAAATCAATGAGATAAAATAAATCGCCTACATACACATCACTAGACCATCTATAAGCGACAAAAGTTATAAATCGTAGTTTATAAGGTGATTTTAACTGTATTCCACTAAAATTTTATTAAATTCGAATGAAAACTAGGTGAAATTCTTGGGACCGAGATTGGAAATTTGTGCATGCGAATTTCACAACAATTAGATCATAAATGCGCATGTGCGATTCATTGTCAAATGTAAAACCTTAGAAGTATTTAGTCTGTTTTTTGTGAAATACTCAGGGATGTAACTATAACTACGATAATGTGTAGAGTGTGCTCATTCGCTCACATCAATATAATGACACATCTATGTTTTCATAATTTAATGGGCCGGATTCGTCCATATCGGGAAGAAAGTTGGAGGGTAATATCAAGGTGATCATTTAAGAATATGGTCACCGTTGGACCATCAACGGGCACTTCGCATTTAGGGGAGTGTCACGAACCTTCACTTCCCTACCTTAATGTTACTGATGATTTCTCCTAGAAGAAGTAGCGTTTTGGGAGTTTTTTCGATTCATCTGGATTTGTTTAGTTTCACTTGTGAAAAGTAACTTTTGACTTTCTCTTCTTCGATTCATTCGGCACTGTAATGAATTTAAATTGCGTACCTATCTTATGAACGTAATCTCGTACTCAATTTCTTGTAACACTATCGGAATATTTATGGGTTCACCTTGGTCCCTATATTTTATGACTAGAATAAGGAGTTTTATTTGATTGGAAGTAATCAGATTTCTCCTTTTAAGAACCTCCGACACGCCGTGACGAAGAAAAAAAAGTTCCTTGAGAACAGTAGCAATGCACTAAAAGCATCAAGGGATACGAAAAATGTTATAAACAGTGAATGGAGGAGAACTTAAATAAATATCTTTTGACAAACAATAAGGGTCAATGGTTTCATGCGATTCCACGATATGTGTGAGTAACAAGGATTAGTTTCATGTTCACAGATACCAAAACAGATACGAAAACTTTTAACGGCACGACTGTTGGAAGCAAATCTTCCTCCGACTGTTGTGGCAAAAACCATATCAAATCTCAATCACACTATAAATAGATTTATGATGTTTGTTACTGACGGATAAAGTTCTTATACAGAATTCTGCCATCCTATTAATAATATAAACTTTACATAGAATCTAATACTTCAAAGTGATATAACCAGGTTCCTTAGTTTCAAAAGACGTCCAGTTTGCTAGTTCAACACATGAATTTGAGATTGTAGACCCAAAATTAGGGGACCAATATTTGTGTGTAAGATTTCAAACTTTGTTAGCTATACCTACACAATTTGATCGAAATATGCTCCCTAATTGTTTACTGAGATGCGATCGAAACACCGAACCCCAAACCCCATACTATTGAACCAGCCAGGAAATCAATCCGCTCAAAACCAGGAGAAATTATTCTGTCCAATACTGTCCGGAGATCGGTGAGTACCTAAATAAAGCTGACTTGGAAATAATCAAATTCATTGCTTTGAATAGGTAAATGGTAACCGCTGCGCAATCGAAATAGATGAAATTCGAACACTGCGCATTGATCGATTTTGACAAGATTTCGATCACGTCTTCAAGATTAAGAGAAACGATGCTAGCCTATTAATCTAGGTTTCCCAGTGATATGCACAACAGGAATATACAACATTTAAACCGTTTTGTAACTATTTATAGCGGTAGAAAGAGGTGATGATAAAGGGGGAGGGGGTGAGATTGGCGAATTTCAGGAGTTAATAAGTGAAAATACCTATCTATACAAATATTATGTTTATCATGTTAACAAATAAATTGAGTAATTTTCTTGTCACCTTTTGAAATAGACGTTGTTTACATAGTAGGTAGACTTATAAATTGTAACCCCCCCTCCTCCCATCGCTAATAGAATTACTTAACAAAACATCGGTTCAATGTTCAATGCTGGGACCAAGAATGGCGATAATAATATTGTATGGAGTGTGTTCCAGTTACTATCAACGTTGGAGTAAACCTTACCTAACATCGATTTAGTGGTAATTCGTTCATTGACAGTAACTTATCTAAAACAAGATCGAACCTTTTATAATACAACTAAATTTAATCACAGTTGCCATCATACAGTACTCTCGTAAAAACCATTAATTACGGGGATGCTGAGTGTCATAACCACCACAAGACACCACCTATACGCTTCAATAATAAAATTATGATTATCCTGTGTAACTCCAAAGAGCTACTGTTAGTGTTCATCATAGAAATTTGGTGAAATAAGATAAGTACTAGAAGTAGTGAAGACGGAGCAACAGTGGGAGAAGGTTTCATATGTTTAATATATGAATTATTTAGCATTTGTAAGTTAGACATGGATGATAGTCAGATTGGTACTTAACGTAGGCTGAAAATGAAATTATTATCAATTAATATGATTGCAAATTGCCTAATACCTTTAGCGGCTACATGACAGAGAACGCTGTGGTACGACACATGTTATTAAAGTAAATACTATATCACTTAGCTTTTAATATACCTTATGCAGTTTAATTTTTATTTGTGTATAAGTGGGTACTTACTTCTCTCGTGCGCGGGGGACCACACTGTTTCAAAACTAACCGTGGCTTGCTGTGGTGTTGTTAACACGGAAACAAAAACAAACAAGGAAAACAAGGGTTGATGAGATGGAAAGAGAAGGACTACATGCTACGAAGCCGGCTGTGGACTGTATGAATGGGATCCGCAGTCGGGGTAGGGGTTGGCCTCAATGAAATCCCCCTCCCACTTCTATCCAACTCAAGTGTGATGGTTGGGTGGAGGGGATCAACCCACGACAGTTTTCCACTCTGACGTCAATCCTGGTTTACAGGGTATCCTACAACTGGGGAAATCTTGGTAACTGGGTGGAAAGAGGAAATTTGCAAGAGAGAATTCAGAAATCTAATGTTACTGATAAAAGCGAAAACATGGATACGAAGTTTCTTTCTCTCAGTGTCACATTTCTTTAAAGAAAAAAACCTTGTAAATTATCACCCATCGCTGTATTATGTTTTTCTGTAGATAACCGTACGCGAAGATTATAGTTCTTCCCTGCTCAATATATCTTCGTAACAAACCAATACGTTTGAGGTAGATAGCTCATGAATGAACGATGACATTCACAGCCTTGTTTTCATTTACAAACGTAACCGTATACAATAGCATAGTTAGAGTAAGTGAATCGTCGTCGTAACTTGATGTGGACCGGCAGTTTTATTGTTACTCCATCTCCAGTAAGTATTACTATTTACCTGTTTCCTCGTATTTATTTTGTTTGTGATTATAAATTTTCTTTGACCGAAAAAAAATATTGACATGGATATGTCTTTTGGCTAGGGGTCAAGGAATTTTTCGCGACACTTTTTTTTCTCCACGAAAAATGCAACGCTCCGGCACTTTAGATTATTGTTAACTCGAAAATTTAAGGCTAGGTAGAATTTCTATTGATTTTTCACGTACAATCAATGAGTTAATAGGGAAGAGTAACCCTCATAGGTTGCATAGTAGGAAAATCGTTCGCCACTTTTTGGAATGCTCTCATTTTACCACAACATCTCATGACCTCTAAGCCATTGTAGTGTCAAGGAATGCTGATTTTTACTCTGTTATAAACTAATATTGTTTTGTAACTATTATGGAATAATCTTGTGAAAAGAAGGCACTACATGGTTGGTATACAATTGAGTAGTGGGTACCTACTGGTAAGCATGACTTTTGTTGTTCCCATCAAGGGAGAAATTAAAATTATCCATGGTTCAGTTCTTTTAAAGCAGAAGGTTGCCATTTTTGTGTCTTTAGTTATACAAACGATTGGAATAAGCTGTAAATTTGTCGTTTCAAAATTCAGGCGAATTTCGGCAACTCTCAATGAAAGGCCTGTTCTCAACACTGGCGGTTTTGTGATGCTTTTTAGGGGGAATTTTCGGTTCCATGTTATCGCATTTGTTTATATTTGAACAGAATTTGAACTTAGTCATTTGGAATTTCAAAAATAAAACATATGGGACTAAATTGAAGTAACCAGATAACTTCAGATGATATTCAAATTGCAATTAATAAAAATAAAAATTAATAGATAATTAAAACTATATAAATAAAGTCGCGTTCGGGACATGAATCGTGTAGGATCTGCTCGATTAAGTTCGACCAACTTGTTCGCCTAGAAATGGCGTAACCATTCCCAGTCGTGTTATTTTTGAAATGTTCTAACTTGAACAGGTTCCGTAAATTCCGTTCCAGACCATTACAAGACCAAATCCGTGATTAATTCTTGTTCTTCTTTTTACCCCTCTTTTAAATAGATGCTGTTGCAATGGGTTCATCGATTTTCGCAACAAAGTTTTTGAAATGCGTTTCAATTGAGATCCGAAAAATTAAAAGATAACTAGAGAATTTTAGTGCCCAAAATGTGCTCAAAATAGTTTTAAAATTTAAAAAAGTCTCAACGTGCTCTTTATGGGTTGATTATTAATAAAACATTTAATTTGGTGGATATGAATGATCAAGACATTCCAATAAAGATGAACTTTTGGAAAAGAAGCATAAAAAATCTTTGTTTTCTTATGCATATATGCACAATCTATAGGATTTGATAGGTTAAAGGATATATCCCTGCATACCTCAGCCTTGTAAGATTAGGAACTGTAATGATAAAGACGTCAAAAAACGATTTGGATTTTTTAATATATAAGTTCCGGAAAATGACGTGGCGACATAATTGAGCGACATAAATTTGCTAGCTTGCTAACATCATGTTTGGAAATATAAAATTCCATCAAAATCCTACACACAGACTAGTTTATTAAGTATCTAACAGTCATATTCCATAAACACATTAAAACAAAATTATATAAACATAATTCTCGATAAATCTGCTACCATACATATTAAACTCATTGCAATCGCTTGACTTCCAAAAAATTCGCTGAAGGAAGTTATCCGTAAATAGTTGAAATTTTTGATAAAGTGATCCGACAAAACCAAATACGGACCAAATCTACGAATTAGTGTTGAGTTCATGTTGTTGGTTCATGTTGAATACATATAATGATTCGCAAATAAATTTGAAGATGTCCTAATGAATTTTGCGGCACGTGCCTCTAGAGTCTAGCCTGACTGTATTTTCTTTAACACTAATCAATTTTTAAAATGATGCAGGGGCTAACTCGGCAAATTCCGAGAGTTGAAATTTCCAGAGAAGTTAGGTTTTAGTCTATAGAATGGAATAATAGCAATGAGAATTCGGCACAACTTAGCGCATAGTATCTTAATTTCTAAAAACCTCCTAAAAACTCGTTAAAATTACATTTTTTTCATGCTAGTCTGTTTGAAGCAATCTCATTAAATGTAAATATTTTTTAATTAAACATAGCAATCTCAAAGTGTAAATATTTTTTAATCAAACTTTTATCTAACTTGGGGTTAACGAATTTATTGTAACGTTTGTTGCCAGCGTGAGACTTTTTTGAAAGGTGGGCTTTTTTAGGCGATATTTCCTAATTTTTTACTTCCATTGGTTGTTTTTGTCTGAAAAATATGTTTACCTCAAAATCGATATTATAGTGAGACTCTGCAGGATATTTATTAGAGGAAACTTGTTCAGGGTGACAAAAATCTTCTCATTTTGGAAACAGGGTTTTGCCTCCTTGGCACCACTGTGCGCGTCGGGTAAACCTTGGCACTGTCTGGGTGAACGCCACCCAGCGACCATCAGCCACCTCAGTGAGGTGTTCAAGGGGTGGTTGTGAGACAGTGAGACCCTTTGTCGTGCCTGTTGGAGTAAAAAGGAGAACCTGTATCATTCGTAACCCTGAACTCTAGATGGCCGCATACTACGTCATGATGTGGTTTCCAAGCAGATAGCAGGTACTTTATCATTCAGGGATCGAGATGTTGAAAGGGAGATAGTTTTACCTGCCTAGTGACCAGGTCATGAAGAGAAGTGAACCGGAGGGGCGAGTAACATCATTAAGGTCACAGCTGCAACCATGTCATGACACGGAGTGTGGTGTGGGAAAAGTGCCATAGAGTTACTCAAATTGGACATCTCAGCGGGAGTGCTCAGTGGTATCACCACCCGTATTCTGGTGGACATTAATTTTATAGGAGCACTTCCTTTCATCCCACTCTTCCTCCTCCTCCTTCTGCAACTTGAATTTTCCCTAGAGTCGACGTCGGGTAAACCTGGGCGTCCTCCCCACTTCTTTTATTTATTCAATTTTTTCTTCATGTTAATTGTACACCCCTTCCGCCTTAAAAAAAAAAAAAGAAAAAAAAGTGATTAGCTAATTTTAGTCTAGTGGAAATTTCGAACTTCGTGACCGAAGGATGAAAATGGAGGGGGAAAAAGTGCTTTGCCACGGCAGACGTTGTCAGCCTATTTACATGATTACTATTTTGGTCGATCCCAATTTTAGCTTTTCTGCGCAACGAATCTTGGGAATTCGGGTTTTCCTGGCCGATGGAATGGAGGGCGTAATTACTGTTTCTTTCTAGCGCTGCAAAAGCTACAAATTCCTACCGATTTTCGTAACTCTCTTTTCTTATCAATTATTAATTCGGTTTAGTTTTAGAACGTAAGTCAGGATTTCCCAACTTCATCATGGAAGAGGGAAAATGGAAGGGGAAGGTAACAATAATTAATCATTATGTTTTTAATATTCTCGTTTGATTTTTAGAGTTCAGTCCTATACTTCAGTTTGGTTTGGCAACAAACTTTGGAAGTTTAAACTTTACTACCTACTGGAGGGGATAGAAGGAGTGATTCTGATTAATAGGATTATGTAATCCTTTTTTCATATTTTTGTTCAGATGTGCCAAATTTCGCCGATTGAAGTTTAGATCGCAGATTGTTGTAAGGTGGTATGATGGAGGGAAAATTAAACTGTTCTATTTACTTAATTCTGGTTCGATTTTTGTGATTTGTTTTTTGTCCGATCATTATACTACTCTGCTCGAGGAATTAGATTTTTTCTTTTTTCTCCTTCTTCTTCTTCTCTTTAAGGATTTCATAATGTTGGTGAAGGGGGGATTACACATATATTGTGATGCTTTCAACAAATTTGTAAATCAGTTCTCCTTGTAACATATTCTTGTTAAGTTATAATGGAGATGGTACACCCAGTAAGATCACGACTTATTGGACATTCTCCCCAAAATCATAGATAACCCAAACGTAGGGATGTCCCTACAATCCTTTCATTATTCACCAATATGTTTCTAACTGTGTCACACAATATTAATTTTTTGTTTGTGAGTTTTTAAACTTAGAGGGATGAATAATATATTCCGTTAATCGTATATAAATAAATAAACCTAATCAATGGTAGAGAAATAGAACTTCGTAATTTTTCGCCACTTGTTTGAAAGCACCAACCAAGTTTATTACATATGAAGCCAAACTTTTTTTTTCTTTTTAGTTGCTCACCGAAGGATCTGCAGCATCTATTTCAACAAGGATATGTGTTTTGCGAAACGTAAATCTTAAATTTTTGAAACTCAAAAATGTTACTTTTTTATTTGCTGTGGTAATAGAATCTTTAAATTTCAACCACATCTTCCTCACAATATTTCCTTGCATTTATTACAAATAGTAGTTTACATTCACATCCCTTTATCCTTTGTTGGAAAAAATTCAGTAATTTTGGTTTCCCATTCTCGTCGCCAATATAGCATAAGCCAAATGATATAATAGTAATAGGGATAGAGAAGATAAACACTCGTTTGGTCAAAGGATAAACTTATTATAAACACGTACCTAACTCAAATACAGGAGATTGTCAACTAGTATGGCAACGGATATTTTACAACTGTGCTTCATGGGGTTACTCTTGGCACGAGGCGATCCTACCAATATGAGGAGTAGTAAAAACAAATACATGTTCCAGAGGAATGATGAACAATATATACATATACATATATATATATATATATATAGGTATATATATATATATATAGGTATATACAGGGTGTCTCAACTTAAGTAGGCAAGACTTCAGGGATCAACTCTACAAGTAATTTGCAACAAAAAGTGTCTCCTAAAGTGTTATTTTTTAGAGGCTTCGTTTTCGAGTTATTGACGATCTAAGATTTTTTTCGTGTTTTCGACCTTATCTCCTAAAAATGGCTGTGACCCCATCATTCTTTGAGTATTCTCAAACCTGAGGATACCGTTGGAAAGAACGTTAAATTTCCTATCTTTTTGATGCCAAATCATAATTATTCAAGAGAGTTAAGATACCAAAAAAAGAGGTCAAAGTACAAACTTTGTAAAATTCTAAAAATTTGGGTTTTTTCAATCTGATTCCTCCCTCCATTAAAAAAATGAACAGTCGTTTGCAAGTACAGTAAAAACTTCAAAATCTTATCAGCTTTCTAACGGTAGGGGAGAGTGTTGTACCTTGGGACAGTTGTACCTTGGGACAAACTGCCTTGCTCTGCCATCTGTTGGTGACAGGCCAAACTAACTTGTCTTAGTTTTTCATCTTGCCATTAGGGGTTGGTGTAGATTAACTGGCAACTGTACAGTGAGTTTTGTAGAAGCAGAAGGAAAAAAGAATAAACTGTCATTGGTAAGTAAATTTTTGTTGTTTCATTGTTGTTTTTTTCTATTTTTCTTCTTTTAACTTTTAATAAATATAAAGACATTGTATTAAACTTTGAAATGTGCGCTTTCTAATGGTGTGGTTGAACAAGCTGTTCAACTAACCTCAAACACTTTTACCCGCCATGTTTCTCTCTTTTGCAATGTGTTGTACCTTGGGACAGAATTAATGTTGTACCTTGAGACGTCCCAAGGTACAGCACATTTAACATTTTTGATCAAGTATATTGTAAAGCTTATTTTTTAATAAAGTTTGGTTGGCTTTATTTTAGGCTAACTTATTTGTAATGTTGCCGGTTAATATAGATTGCTCAGTCTAGCTTTATACTGCTTTATTAGCATGCTACATTTTTTTTTTTTTTTTTTTTTTTTTTTTTTTTGTCTATGCAAGAGTTAATAGAAGGAGTTTTGGAAGAAGAAATGGACACAGCCTTAGATCATAGTATTGAGTGCAGTGACATCAAAACCAATGATTAAGTTTTAGTTAAACTTTCCGGCAAAAAGAAAATTTCCTTCTACCTAGCAAGAGTGTTAAACAAAACAGATATTGTTTATGAAATCCAATATCTTGTCAAAACTGGAAGGAAGACTTTCCTATTAAGAGATTAAACACCCTATGAAATTGATGAGGAAGAGATCATTTTTGCAAACTACCTCCGCCTTCAACTTCAGTGACTTCTGAGCGTCAGAAGCGTGTAATGAAGTTTCCCGTTGATTTCAGTGCATATGATATGCCCATGGACTAATCTTGTAGTTGGAAAACCCTTTTTTGTAGATTGTTGTTCTAATTTTTGTACTTCAGTATTAATTAAATAAGATTTATTTGGTAAACTGAAGTCTATTCCACTCTTTTCCTTTGTCCCAAGGTACAACGTTTTGTGTCCCAAGGTACAACTTGGTGTTGTACCTTGGGATACATTGCAAAGGTATGAAAAATATTTTTTTTCTCCCTTATTATATAACCGATTTTAAATGATTAGATGTCGGTGTGTTCTCTTTAAGCAGGGCTTTAAAATATTATGTAAAAAACTAATTAAAACCTTATCCAAGTAGAAATAAAAATATTTGTTCCAAAACTGTCCCAAGGTACAACTCCTTCCCCTATAGCCAAAAAATTGATAAAAGTAACAACAAGGAGAAAAAACGGCTTTTGAATGCGAAAAAACGTGGTATTTTTACAAAAATCGATGGATTTCAGGGAAAAACTATCTCCCACAACTTTATGATTTAAATGTCAAATTCTACGTAATTTTTCACGCTAAATCGAATGGTGACACTTGCAGACCTCTACGACTAACGAATAAGGGCGAAAGTGCCCTTTGACCCTCGAAACTCAGAGAAGGGCACTTTCGCCCTTATTCGTTAGTCGTAGAGGTCTGCAAGTGTCACCATTCGATTCAGCGTGAAAAATTACGTAGAATTCGACATTTAAATCATAAAGTTGTGAGAGATCGTTTTTTCCTGAAATCCATCGATTTTCGTTAAAAATAACACGTTTTTTCGCATTCAAAAGCCGTTTTTTCTCCTTGTTGTTACTTTTATCAATTTTTTGGCTATACCGTTAGAAAGCTGATAAGATTTTGAAGTTTTCACTGTACTTGCAAACGACTGTTCATTTTTTTAATGGAGGGAGGAATCAGATTGAAAAAACCCAAATTTTTAGAATTTTACAAAGTTTGTACTTTGACCTCTTTTTTTGGTATCTTAACTCTCTTGAATAATTATGATTTGGCATCAGAAAGATAGGAAATTTAACGTTCTTTCCAACGGTATCCTCAGGTTTGAGAATACTCAAAGAATGATGGGGTCACAGCCATTTTTAGGAGATAAGGTCGAAAACACGAAAAAAATCTTAGGTCGTCAATAACTCGAAAACGAAGCCTCTAAAAAATAACACTTTAAGAGACACTTTTTGTTGCAAATTACTTGTAGAGTTGATCCCTGAAGTCTTGCCTACTTAAGTTGAGACACCCTGTATATATATATATATATATATATATATATATATATATATATATATATATATATATATATATATATATATATATATATATATATATATATATATATATACATGAAATAAATGGGACCATTATTAAATGGAATCACCATTTTAAAAAATTAAAAAGAATTTGTGCAACTACTACAGGAAAAAACACGTAATATTAACAAAATCTTAGTAATGTATGTAGTATGTAGTAATGTATCTTAGTAATTCACTGGTAACTCACCAGTGAATATATAACTACACCGAAAATAACACCACCATTTGACTTAAAAGAAGAAATACCTTCAAGTAAACAGCTTCTACATGACTTTTACTTTTCTACCTACGTATTTCCTCACAAAAACAGAGATAAAACACTGAGCCGCTCAGTTTCAAAAACTGAGGTCATATTTAGAAACTGCATTAAATTTCTTTCAGATCCACGCAATGATTATCGAGCTACACTTCGCTACTCATGTAGTTTTACTCCAACGAAAAGCGAACCTACGGATTTTCTCACAAAAAAGGAATAAAACACTGAGCCGGTCAGTTTCCGGTCATGTTTTATTCCCTCTATTCAGCTAAAGGTTAAAAGTAATTACGCTCTACAACAGCTTATCTATCAATGATCGTTTATTGGCGAACAAAAATTTATTTTAAACATCACTTACCTATAATTTAGATAAAAAAATACCTGACTTGGGGAAATATTATTTGCTGGAACCTAAAGACAATATTCACATTAGGTCCCAGGTGATGATCATGGTTATAGGTGTTAGAAAATGGACATAAATAATTGTACTTCATGTTGAGAACTTATATATATACTTTCTTTTTTTAATCTGCCTTCACTCTTAGTGCCCAGTTTTATCCCCCAAACCCTGGTTAGAACCGAGGAATTTGTCGAGATTTTATAAAGGCCCTATGTTCTCAATAGAACCAAAGAAAGTAAGTACGCTTTGGATGGGTAAAAGTAAAAGGAATGTGTTGAAATGCCTAACCATTTGGCCTGACGAAAACATCTTCCAGTCATCATGTTATACTTTAATGGTATAAAATGGTTACCAATCCCATAAAAATTTCTTTGCTTGAACAATTAATTTGTTTATTTATTATTAATTGTAACGCTAATAGAAAAGAAGAATAGAGAATACTAAAATCGTTCTATGCTGCACGAGAGGTCCCTTCCTATGACCTTAGAACCTCCTCTGCCCACGCCGAAGTTTCAGAGGGACGTCCTAAAAACTGGTAGTTTAAAGATAAATCATGTGAGCAAAATTTATACCATGTAAGTAGTAAAGTGGAATCGCCGAAATACTTGTTTGGATAGTCAATTTAATTGGTTCAGAGAGATTTTTACTCAGACAGTTAATTGATGAATATTTCATGATCAGTACTCCAAGATTCATGCGACAGCTCAGTATACATTACTGTACCGGCAACAACGATATAAACATATTTTTTCAATCCAGTAAACAGCCAACCTGCCTATTAGGTACATTCAGCTTAGGATTATACTGTCCTTTAATCAAAACGATAAAATAGTACATTTAACTGAGCAAAGGAAGTATTGTAAACGGTACATTTCGAAGTTGTTACAAATCCATCTGATACCATCTGTTTATAATACTGCTCGCAACTAATATACTGAAATAAGTTGCAGGTGAACTTTAGGCGTGCCGTTTTAGTTTCTAAAGAGCTTTCTTATAACGAAAGATAAACTTTAATACAGTTTGCGAAACTGAGGGGGATTGACGAGGCTAATCTAACCGAATTTATCTCAAAGTTTCGCTAAAGAATCTATGGTATGTAGCTTTATTGGAGCCTTTTTGATTAACAGCGTACCTCACATAACTCACCCCTTTTTCCTCAACCCTGTCAGAATATTTTCCGCAAGTAGAGTGAGGAATTAAGGATGCCTCAAAAGGAAAATCTCTCCTTCGTTAGAAGGAAGTAAGGTCAATGAATGATAAAAGTAATGTTTTTGGTTTACTATTTTAGTTTAAAAAACCCTATGTAATAAATCGACCAAGAGAAAAAGAAAAAATGTAATCCCCCCTCCTTCAATATTTGTTGGTTCATGTTGCATGATGCGTATAATCCAAAAAACTAATATCAAATCTATGTGTTGATGTATTTTTTTCTTGTCGATGCTTTAGCCCTAAGGAAAGCAAACGAATAAACGCATAGCGACCGGGGTGGTTTCGTTATATTCTTTGGGCGGATAGCTATAAATGAAACTCAAAAAATCATTGCTGTTACATAGAAAGATTTCAAGATCTAGATTTTTTAGTTCTACTAAAACTAGTTTAGTTTTTTTGGTTCTACTCTTTATCCCCGGCAGATAAATGGTTTTTAAGCCAAATTTCTTGAAGATTGGTTTAATAATGTTTGAGAAAAGCTTTGCACGGCGGACAGATAAATGGTCTGCGCATCTTGAAACGTGAACCACCAAATTTGGAGGGGGGGGGGGGGTTAAAAAAAATTTTCTTGGTTGATTACAAAGGTTCATTATTGAAAATTATAAACTAAATGTAAGAAAAATTCTAGAGCACTAAAATTTGGTGCACAGTCCCTTGGAAGATGCTGGAAGTGATTGCGAAGAAGTCAGATCAGCTCGGTCATCTGTTCATTACATTCTAGCTTTCAAGAATAAAACTACAAAATATCTGCAAGGTTATTTTTTATCTGCAAATTTAATTTTTTTAAATTTATTTGATGGTTTAAGCAGCACCTCAACCAGAAGGGTCATTAGCGGCACTGCACAAAGTGTCCAAAAGGACACCGCAAGTGGCATGATTCTAAGGGAGCAATGCTGCCCTCCATCACCAAACCAAGTCCTATAATGGACTCCACTGGTAAATCGGGGGGGGGGGGGGGATGAGGGGTACAGGGATGATCACTGTTTAGCCTCTAGAGAGGATACAAAAACCAACAATAGAATAATACAACTAAGTCTAGGTCTAGAACAGGCTAATACCTAAATACATGTTACTATATAATCACCAAAGTGAAATAAAACTATGACTAGATTGTACATAAATATATCATAGATCGGATATTACAGTTCGTAGTAGAGGTCAGAGGTTTTCACGTACTAAAACAGGGACTAGACCTAGTCTGTTCCAGATAAAACGTCAACCCACTGATGCTGGACTCGGAGGTCCATAAGGTCTGGGGTCCTCCATGAAGTGGTGGATGGTCAGATCACCCCCACACATATCTCGAGCTTCTGTGCTAAGCAGGAGTCTATGAGTAAGATGGAAATGACCAGCGGCAACTCGGTTGACCCCTATTCGGTCCCTCCTTGGGTTGGATTACGAATGGGCCCACCAGGCAAAAGTCCTAAAGGACACCACACAGACCTCACCCTGCCATTGCCCATGCCAGATGGTATTGGCATTATGTTGCTTGTAAGAGATTGGATCCTCAATGTGTATAGGCAACATATCGATGGAGTTATAACCAATGACTCTCCTCGCAAGGGCATCGGCACACTCATTGCCATGAATACCCACATGGCTTGGTACCCACATAAAAGTAATGGTTGAGCCAGGTGTTGTGGCTTGGTGTTGCGATAATCGTAGGATTTGTATTAGAGGATCATAAGAATATTTGTCCCTAACTGCCTCGATGGTACCTACTTATTAAATTGCTACAGATTTGTGAATTTGCAAATTTAATAGTTTCTTGTTTTAGATTGAATCTGTCAACGAATCTGTCACTCACTACAACGTTTGCGCGAGCGCGGAGTCTTTGAATTTGTTTTGATGATTTGGGATTATGGATTTGGATTGATGATTTTTTGGATGGATTTGTGTCATTTGGGTCAATCTACATTATGATATTTTATAAATATGTAAGATATGCAATGTCCTATAGAAATTTATAGGTGACCGAATTTAATTATTAGTTTTGTTGTTTTTGCTATTGTGCATTAGGGGTGAGATTAAATAAAGGAGTAAATTTGATTAGCTATTTATAGGAGTAAATCTATTTTAATAGGTATGAATTCTTTTTGTACCGATTGGTCCAGATTCATGGTGTAATTGGTCTGAATTCTATTTGTTTTATAAGTTGTTCCTTTTTATATCAAAGCTGTATTCATTTTTCTTATATAAAACTATTTTTCTTCTTCTTTCCTTGCTTTTCTATAAGTGCTTATTTATCCAAAAGGGTTAACTTTAAACGTTAAAAACTAACTGGAAATATGCTAACCCTCAAACTGTATTCAAAGTCACGTACTTCTCTCGGTTCTAAAGAAAGTGGTTTCCCATTTATTAAAGGTATTAAGATTCTTCAGTTCCTTTTAAATTATACTAAGAGTTCTCAAGCAATAAATTTATTTTCAATCAAGTTGATTTTTTATCATTTTGGGGAGATGGAAAAAATAAACTTTGTGTATGAAGCTGTGTATGAGATAAAATCGTGTTCAGGATACCCAGGCTTAAATTATTTACCGCTTAGCATGATTTGGGGGGGGGGGGGGGGGGGGGGGATCGTGGTAACCGTATAATACTGCACTGTCGCCGGGTTTTGAATTTTGCATATGGAGCAGGAAGAGTTCGGGTTAAAGGTCGGAAAAAGTATTTTACACTAACAAGTTTTTAGCATAGTTTTGGTTGAGGCTGCCAGGTTGAATTTCCAAGGAATACTGTATTTTTTTTCTCACATTATAAAACGTTTTATGGATGTGGGTGGGACAAATATTACGAAGAAAGAGATTCAACGCTTTGAGATGAGTGAGATATAAGGATAGTTATGTTTCTAATCGACCAACGACACTAACATTTCAAACCGAGCCTCCCACCGGCAGTGAAAATATAATTGTATCGTGAGAAAGAAACCTAATCATCTGAGGGGGCAGTGAGACTAATTTCTGTCTTTCAGCCCTACGAGGCTTAAATTTTAAGCCCAGCCTTTCAGAGACACGTATAAAGATAATAGCTAGCTGCGAAACCTCTCTGACAGCTGAGTAACCTCTGTGGCGCATTCTCCCCTAACAGCCCAACATTGATGATAATTGAAAAGCGTTCCCTCCAAAACACGTAGGATAGAATTACAACATGCAAACCCACTCTCAGCTGAGTGATGACCCCCATTTTGGCTATGCGTGTTGTTGTATCATGGTCTTTCTCGGTTTGGTCCACGTTGAATTACTTATTAGCGGAAAGAAGAGAGGCGGTTGGAATTGGGTTTACTGAAGTCGCGAGTACGTTTTTGTTTTACATCTTTAAATGGTTGTGTCCTGTATTTCGGAACTCACGTTTCAGGGGAGTTGGCAGGAGCTTTTCTGTCTAGAACAAACCGGAGCTTGCATAGAACTGTTGAACCGGTGTGCTTGCTGGTTGTTTTAAAGCACGAATGGGGATCAGTATTGAGGATACTTCCAATCGTACAGCTTCTGTGTAAGTGACGCATAAACCCAGGCTGGAGAGGAGATTAAGTAATTTCCGGGAACCAATCTCTTGTATAGAAAGACGGTCAAACCATTGAGCAATGGGGACAAAAATGAGTTTGGACGTACCGCGTGCATTATTGCATGAGCAATCGCAAAGGTCTTCCTTTGCCATTGGTCTAGATCTCCTCTCTTCTTGCTCAAAACCACTGTTCCAGGATCGCAGGGCAGTGTTTCCGGAGCTGATACGGTTTGTGGATCTTTGGGTGAAGACACTAAATGGAAACCTCGGAGACTCAGGAATCATCAGTACCCTCTCTTGCTTGGAGAGGCCCTCATACTCCCGGCGTCTCACACGCAGAATATCACTCAACTCAGTCCGAAAACGCTGAGTAGGATCAAGTTCCAACAGCTCGTAGGTATCCCCATCGTCCAACTGCCCCACAGCCTCATGGGTATAGTCATCTGCATCCATAATCACAACCGTTGATCCCTTATCAGCATTCATTATTTTCACCGTGCTATCAGATTGAAGTGACTTTAGTGCCCTGAACTCGCCTGTAGTCATATTCATCTGGGGTTTCATTGATGCTAGAAAATGAGTATCTGCCGTCCGGACCGAGAAACTTTCATTGAAACCCTCCAATGGATGCGAAACCAGTTGACGCTCAGGTGGCTCAATAGCTTTAGACACACGGAACTGACGAAGTGCCTCTTCTATGTCCTTAACATCCGCATCACCACTCATGGTATGCCAGTAGTATTCGTAGGGGTCGAAAAAAATACTGTATAACCACATGCAGTTTTATGTAGTCAACCCTGTGAGTGGGGGAAAACGATAATCTCTTCAATAATAGTGAACGCTCAACTGGCGATAAGACCCAAGACGACAAATTGCATATCTCAGGGTCTGCAGTGGCCTCCTCATCATAATTACCTCGGCCACCTCCATCCACACTACCGACCCTCTCTGTGAAATGCCTGCTGAATGAGAGTCTTGCTGTAAGGGTTACTCCAAGTTACCTGTACGAGTTCACAGTTTCAACAGGCACACCACTGAACATGAATTTTTCCCCTAATCCAAGCCTGCCTCCTCGACGAAACACCACGATTTGCGACTTGTTGAGATTGACAGTTAACCCCCACTGGTCAATGTACTCCTGCAGGCCATAAATATTCCTTCGAAGGTCATACCGAGATTCAGCCTGATTCACAATATCATCTGCATACATCAGGACATTAATGGCGGAATCACCCACCCCAACCCCACATGGCAAAGATCCCACGAGATCGTTTATATACAAAGCAAAAAGTTGAGGGCTCAGTAAGCAACCCTGTCTCACCCCACATTCGATTGGAAATGGCTGGGAGAACCCATCCCTTCCCCACACTGCTCCTTTGCAACTGTCATACATTGACCGCAAAGCTGCTATGAAGCCCTGGCCACCCTGTGCTGCATTAAGCTTCTGGAATAGTAAGTTGTGGCGGACCCTGATTCTCACTTATTGCAATGCACATGTAATTGGAGTTTTCCTTGATCTACTTAGTTTGCAGTTACAAGGGTTCTTCATGGTTTTAGGAGGTCTTGGAATGCTGTAATCCCATTTCCCGTTTTCATTTTTCTTTCTTCCTTGATAAGCCACTCCCTTTTCCCTCTTCTTTTTCGCGATTGCTACCCTCCTCTACGTCGTTTTTCTGGGTCTAACGTCGTCAGGAAGTGCACCAACCACCACTTCTTCTTCCGTGATTCTTGCATTGGACATGTTGTTCGCATTCCCAGAGTGATCTTCAGTGGTCCCAGTGCCATCTATTTTCACATTCTTCAAATATATCAGCTCGAACAAGATCTTGCTCCAAAGCATGAAGAACCTCATTGTTTTCATGGACTTCTCTTGTCTCATCGATGAACGTGTGATTTTGTGCTGAATCAGTGATGCCTAACTCAGCAATAGTTTTCAGCTGTAAAAAGAAGCTCATCATCTGTCATGGTTGGCAGCTCTACATCATCGTCTGGAATAATATTGGAGAGCACAAGATGATCTTCCCTCACAGCATAGACAGCAAGCTATTCTTCCATGGGTATCGCCTCTCCTGGAGCAGGCTTTCTGAATAGCCTGCTCTTCGCTGGGCTTCCTTGGGCAGATTTCTTTACTACTTGTATACTGGTTTTCTTCAAGTAACTGCATAATCTTTGCTCCTCTACTGTGCTGTAAACAGTAAGATAATATAAACAGTCAAAATAAGACAAACTATTATTAGAATCATTCATCTAGATGTCTAACTCGTGAAATAAAACCTACAACGACAAGCCTCTTAAAAAAAATAGAATAGTTGGGGCAAAATTATTTTTCTACACACATGAACACATACTCAACTACCTGAGGGAGTTGAAATGTCCGTTTTTTCCCCCGACAGATTCGTGTTAAGGGCATTCGAAAATGGGGAGAGGAAAGAGTTTGACTAGTAAGAGTGCAAAAACGAAAACATAAGGCCTCAGCCGAGCTTTGGACGGCCGAACCTAAAGGTTGGTCTTAGTATGCGAACAGTCAAAAGTCAGATACGTTACCTCAAGACCGCCACAGGGGCATGAATGCGGCTGGTATAGTTCAAAACAAGAAGCTAAAATTTTGAGGTCGGTGGGGTACTAGGTGTGCATTGATAGGTGTGTATTAAGTAGAGCATTGATTTTAAAGTACTTTAATTTATTCTAATGTAAAGAATACTGTGTAGAGGTGGACAGAAAATAGCTATAGTGTCGCAGTTTCTCACCACACGAACTAAAAATGGTATTATGCACACAGTGAAAAACTCACTACATTCTCGATCTGAAGTCCACAAAAAAGGCATAGGTACAGCTTTCTGTTAGAGCCCGAGTCCAGCCGAAGTTGGAGAAGATTAATCAGTGTGAAAATGGCATCGATGGTACTATAGCCTTTACGAAACCCACACTGACACTCATTCAATGTGCTTGCTGAATCAAAGTGGCCTTCCAACCTCACAAGAAGCAGTGCACAATAAAGCTTTGTGCAGCAGTTGATGAATGATCACCAACTGCATTCAAATTGCCCTTTTTAAACAGCGGATAGACAATTGACTCTGCGAAGCTCGCCGGCACAGTATTCTGCTCATAGGCTCGATTGAAGAGAGCAATGAGGTCCAGTAGGAACGAATCAGGTGCGTGCTTGTAAAATTCATATGCAATACAGTCAGGGCCAGGTGCCTTGTTGTCCTTGGCTTTTGCCAATACTAGTTTTAGTTCCCCCAGAGTGAAAGGATGGTCCCTCATCTCGTTAACCACAAGCGGTCCCCGGTATTCGTACTCAATACTCACCCTCCCAGCCAGACTCTGAAATGCTGCACCCATTCCAACATAGGGATTTGCCCGATCCTCCTCTGCCGACTAGGTCTCAGAGACCTCACCGAATTCCAAAATTCAGTACTATCCCGCACGTTAAAGAACCTCAAGCCCAGACTCCCATAATACTCCCTCGATTTCTCTTCACAGGTCTTCTTATATCTTGAATTCTGCTCAAAATAGGCAACTCCTGACATTGTAGAATTTGAAAGTCTGAACAAATTCAGAAGCGCAAACGATCTTTTTCTCTCCCTGGCACACTCCCAGTCCCACCATGTCTCCTTCCCCTCAGGATGCTCATATGTTCTCATACCTACAAGAGCAGCCTATCGGACCACACCCTCCATCGACTGGGACACAGCAGCTTCCAGTGGCAACGATTCATCCACAGGCTTCATCGACAGCAGAATGAGTTGATTCCTGTATGCATGCCTCCTCGAATCTCTCCAAGCTTGCTTCGGAAGTAGTGGCAGAACACCCTCCATCTGTGTGGAGCAGCAATACAGCTTCATCTCCAAGGGCATATGGTCAGAGAACGATCGGCAACCAACCGAGAAGGACTCCAACATCACACCGGGACTGACACAGCATAAGTCTATAACGGAGGCACCACTCGAACCGATATATGTCCACTCGCCAGCTGGATCACCAGAGCAACGTCCATTGGCATTTATCAAAGAGAAATCATCACAAAGCCGTAAAAAACTGGCCCCCCTTCCATTAGATTTACTATCTTTGGACTTTCTTGCTTCTGCGAATCTTTCCCCATCTACTTCAAATTCAGTCGGTAGCAGCTGCTTCGCCGTGGTTCTTGCATTTGTGTCTCTAATTACAATGTACTCTTGGTCTTCATGTTTGATGTTCTGCAGGAATTCATATAGCCTATTGAAATCTTCCTCCCACGTGTTGCAATTGAGGTACACCGGATCACTCAAACGTACAACATCGCCGATCATGGGGCCCTCAGATATTCCCAATTCATTCTTGAGGAAGGATGATATCATTTCGTGAAGATTTGATTCCCTATCATGCCTAAGCCCGGTAAAGATCAAATTGTCACTGCGATGTCGTTAATCAATCTGCTTCATTTTGTCCTTCACAACAGATAACTCTTTTCTCAATACGGTTACTTCCTCCTTAAGTTTTGTATTTTCCTCCACGATTGTGGCGATAGTTTGATTAATTATTGTCATATCTTCTTTAGATGGAATTTCTTTTTTGAGTTTTTCAATTTTGCTATCTATCACCTCAATAAATCGATTTATCAAGTCTAATTGAGGAGCTGACATGGAAAAGCAGTTAAGTCCAAAAATCAAATTTCATAGGAACTCCCTCTGAACTCTTATCAGATTTGTTGGACATAATCTCTTCTCCATGCAAAGGTCACACATTTATTCACGGTGCAATCTAGCAAGGATGGAAGGTCCTAAGGCTTTTCCCACACCGTTGGCGTGACTGTTTACTTGCACTTCGACGAAAAAAAAATTTCTTTCGATTTTTGGACTTGACTGCTTTTCCATGTTCCTCAATTATCCTCCTCGCTCAACATCTTGTTTGGGTTTTGTAATTAATACTCCATTCAGCGAAAATTGAAAGATCAATTGGAAGTGAAACGCCCGCATCGAGGTATGAAGTGAACAAAACAAGAGCTTTCTGTTATTTCGAGTAAGCCAGTCACTAAAAATACTCGTCACTCTCTCAAGGACAAGACTAACATGATCCTGTTGTCTCGGTACCAACCACAACACACGTATTAATGGTACTAATTTATCCCTAACTCATTGGTCCCTCAACTCAAGATAAAAGCGTAATGTAAATTCTGTCAACTTTAATGACAATATGAATCCGAACATGTTCAAGTCATTATTCATCTGCAACAGGTACCTAACCTTAACACCAAGCCGTTTGGTGGAGTCCCCATTTTCAGGAAAGGCTATAAGACTCGCATACTGAGCTGCCTTTTTTTGCAGAGAATTCAAGTTGACTAACTCAGTACGCGTGGGGATCTACGAACGTCACTTGTTGATTCGCTTCCTTATATCGCCTTGTTGGTGCGCGAAGACATTAGTTGTCAATAAGTTAGAACACTACCCGCTCATCAACCGTAAACCAGATCAACAATCCAACAATAATATCGAAAGAACCAAATTGTACGAACTAAATCACTCGCGACGAAGTTGTGGAAACCCATTTCAAAACGGAAGTTAGTAAAAAACGTTGTCTATTTCCACGAAAAAATAAAGAGTTACAATGTTAAATCGATTTCGACGGTTAGGCCATCATCAGTAACAAACAATAACTAAGACACATTAGAAAGGACACAGCTTATATAGTGGCAGGTGAAGGGAGATTGAATCCCATTAGTCGAGAGAAAGGAAAGGGGCAGGAGGTACAACCAATTAAGTGCATAAAAAGTGAAGGGGGATTATAGCTAATCAGATGAATTGAATGAATCAGGAAATAACTTAATATAAAAATATTTTCTAAACAGAGCACGCAGGTCAAGATTCAACACGAGAATGTAATTTCTGAACAATTAAACATATTGTTGTCAACATGTAAATAAAACATATTGTCAACAATAATAACAGGACGGAATTGTTTTGGAGTAGGTACTAATTCGCATTTTCACATAACTAAATATGGTTTCAACAGTGTGAAGGGATAATTCCAAGCTTTATAGAAATGGACCTATCAGTGGTGAAATATATTGAGGTATTTCCTCATTTAAACATTTACCAGACCTGTCACTTTTGATAATTTCGAATTTTCCAACTACGAGTACATTCAACATACCTCCCTTTGGGCAAAAATGAAGAAATTCTACAAACTGGCTATCTGTCAAATCAAAATTGTAACTATGATTGGATTCCTGAAGATGTTTTGCAAAAGTAGACTTACCCTTATTTTCCCTGAAATCCTCCTGATGCTCGTCTATTCTTTCCCTAAATTTCCTACCAGTCTCACTGCAATATTGGTAGCCACAAGAAAATTTTAATTTATTAACCCCACTTTTATCCTGAACACTAATTTTGTCCTTAACGGATCCTAGTAATGCTTTAAGACTATTTTTAGTTTTAAAACCTACTTTATAACCTCTCGATGATAGAATTTTGCCAATTTTATCAGAAATGTTTTCTCTTAATTGGTTTTACCTCCTTCCCCTTTCCTTTCTCTCGACTAATGGGATTCAATCTCCCTTCACCTGCCACTAGGTATATAAGCTGTGTCCTTTCTAACGTGTCTTCAGTTATTGTTTGTTACTGATGATGGTCTAACCGTCGAAATCGATTTAACATTGTAACTTTTTATTTTTTTCGTGGAAATAGACGTTTTTCACCAACTTCCGTTTTTACCAAATCGTAATTAGAATTAAATGATGAAATGGAATAAAATGAAAGATTGAAGGAAGGAAATGTGAAAAGTAGGTACACAAACAGTTAGAGGATAAACATTTCTCGTTGGTGACGGCACTACTGTGCTAGACTAAAGAAACCGTGGGAAAATAATTGCTCATAAATGAACTACATAAACGAAATCCGTGGGAATAAAGAAAATAGATAACATAAACTCACTGGGTGTTTTTTGTCGACGTTTCGCGTGATCGCGTTATCAAAGACTGATGGTTGGAATAGTGCGTCCACGCGTTGTTGCTGTTCAGCTTCTTTTCAGTGGCTCCGGTCTGGTTGTCTGCTTGTTGAGCACCCAGTGGGAAACGCTATTGGGGATAATGGGATAAAGGACTGGTAGGAGTGAAAATAACCCGGAGATGGGAGGGGATGGATTTTCAAACCAGGTGGGCGCAAAGCTCCCAGTACCCTGATATGCGCCTGTTCCGCCCATATATATATATATATATATATATATATATATATATATATATATATATATATATATATATATACTCGGCGCTTCGTGCCTCGCCGGGGGGCTTCGCCCCCCTGGGTCCCCGGATCTTTTCCCTTTCGTACAGCGTAGAAAACGAGGATAATTTGCTATGCACTTCTTAGCCTGAAAACGCTCAAAAAATAAAGTCGTTTTCTTCTCTTTTGTACATTTTTGTTCGTTCATTTTACATTAAAAAATTTGGATATAAAAAAATTTTCAAACATGGCTGGGATTCGAACCCACGATGCGCATGAACGTGCTGCTTGGAGGTGCTGGATTTTCGTAACGGACGTTACAAAAAAATTGTTGGGGGTCGGCCTAAGAATTGCATAGCAATTAATATATTAATTGCTATATATATATATATATATATATATATATATATATATATATATATTATTTTGAGGTATTACAGAAGGTTGGAAAAGATAGGAAACACTTAAATAAAACTTACAAAATTGAGAGAATATTTCGCCGTGTTGGCGTCGTCAGCTCCAGTGAAGAAGTAGTAGAAATATATATATATATATATACATATATATATATATATATATATATATATATATATATATATATATAATATATAATATAATTTTTTTTCTGCCATCAAATGGGTAGTTAACAATTTCTTTGCGCACAAAATGCTCAAATTTCAAAACAATGTAACAATATATAATATTAGACATTTTGCGGAAATTCCCTCATGCTGCCTGGCTGGACTTTTTTTGTGATTTTTTCAACATGTTTTTTGAAATTAAAGCAATTTATTGCGCTTAAAAAAGTGACGAAGAATGCTTAATATTTTGACGAAAAAACGGATTATTTATCTCAATGTTAATGAATGACACACACACAGGTGTAGATGAAAAAAAATGCAAACTTCACGGATCGTTTCAGGATGCCTCAAAACGGATTTTCTCGAAGACAATTTTGGAAATTTTTCCATGGGTTCAAAGTGTTTGACCCATTGATATAGCTCTATTTTCTAGGACAATTTGCTAAAAATTGCAAAAACTGTTTGAAATCATTAAATTTATATTTTTTACCCGAACGCTACTTACACAAAGTTGATTGTAAACGAAATCGAAAATTAAACAATTTGTGCACAACATTTAAATGAAAAATGAACTTAAATTTCATTAAAATGGGCAAAAGATAGATAAAAAGAAAATAATTGAATAAAATCAATGAAATCTTTTGTTAAATGTGTTTTTCAATTTGATTTTAGTTGATTCTTTAAGGCGTGCGTATTCCTTAAAATTGATAGACAATAATTTCTGTGCACACTAAGTGCATGAATTCCGAAATGTTTCTACAGAAATATAATACATTTAAAAAAAAAATTCGCTCTTACTACCACGCTCCCGTATTACGTAACTTGTATAAACTAAGTGGCTGCAGTCTTGCCTTACATAACTTGCCAAAATTTAATTAATTGATACACTAATTTATTGTATCTGGCTCCTCGGCATACCTAATCCTAAGAGTAATACAAACCAGATTTTAACAAACTAGTCATCAACATTTATTTATTCCAATATTTTTCAGCGGTAGAGTAAAAAAAAACCATTACTTCATGCAGTGCCCTCGAAATCATTGATCACCAAGTTTGAATACAAATCCTTCCTAACAGGAAAATAGAATTACCAACTCATTTGACTTGACTTCGGGAGTTACCTCAGTAAAGTTATAAGACAAGATTTATTCGAAAACTTTGCGTCAATTGAAATTGAGGAAGTTGAGAAAGGGACCTCTGAACTGAGAAGACTCCGCAGCTGCGGTCTGCTCCAAAATGTTCGCTCTTTTGATTGCTAACTATAAAGTTGGCTGAAGAAAATTTCCACTTACGAACAATTTCTAATCGTAACCATTTTAGGTTACGGTGTAATTCGGAGTATAGCGATACATTTGTATAGTTTTATAAGCTACCCGAAATGTCAACAACAAAATCAACGAATCTATATTTACAACAAAATTATAATTAGAAAACTCAAGCGTCACTTTTTAATTTAGATAGTTTTTGAGTGCCTACAAGGAATTTCATAATTTAAAAAATAAAATAATATAAAAATCTCTTACAAATCCCTGAAAACATTAAATACCTTCTTTCCAATTAATTTCGGATATAACAAGTTTGAATTAGAATATAAATATGAGAGTAAGAAAACGACAAACTGCTACCTTGGATTTTCGTCCTTTCTTTTTCTGGGATCTTAACCATTTTGAGATGATTTCCTTATACATTCAAAGAACTTTTAAACACCAGTTATTGTGATTTAATCACATGCACGTGCTTGTTAGACTTCACCATTCCCAATCTAAACTTTGATCCAACCTTCATATCGGAAAGCGGATGAACCGGAACTCAAAGCTCCGTAGAGTAAGGATGGACACCTCAAAACTCCAGGCTCTGTACTTACCTAGAATGAGGGAGGAACACGCCTGAACTCAAGGCTCCTGGAGTCCACAATCCCCCCGGAACGAGCGTGGCTCCGTTGAGGATAAGATGTATGCCGCCGTTGGTGGGGGAAATGGGAGGAAACGGGGAAATGGGTTTCCTACCGGGGGAGTTGCCTGTAATCCCAAAAATACTGTCGAACATTCCCACCGAGGTGCCAACCACGGACAATGAGATAGGTTGTTTGAGGGACAGATTATGGGAGGAAACTTCCGCCAACGGTACACGATTCGGGACGTATATGCATTATGGGGTGTGAATGGAAAGGATCGCTGGGGAAATGGGCTGTCTCCTGGCCAACAATATAGCTGTACCAACAGAGGGGAAACGAGAGGTTGTACAAGCAGCTTCGAGCCTCTGGTGAGCTAGAATTAAGTTATGGTTTCTGGATGTTACTTGGGGTTGATTATTGGGGAAATTTTAAAGCGTGGCCTTTAGAGTTATGTTCGAGAAAGGGGAAATTTCAAGGCAAAGGGACACAAACAAAAGTATCAATGAGAAGTGATAAAACTGAACAGAAGAAACGGAAAGCACATATCTGTGGCTTTTCAGGAAATGGCAAAGCTCGATATGTCTTTGGGGACCTGAAATTATCCTTATTTAAAGCAATTCCCAAAGTGAGATGCGAGTTGAGGACTCTTATTTCTGTTTGGTTATTTGTTTCCAATCACTGAAGGTGATTTTGAGAAATGGAAATGAATCAAGTGGCTCGCTACACCTATGGCCTGATATGTCTGATAATTGTCTCTCATTTCTACAAGAGTTGAGTCAGGATCTCAGTTCATGGAACTACATGTAATTCGATGTAAGCTTTCATGACTGTATATGTAAGATTAATGTTTTTCCAAATGTTCCTAGGATAATTTGCTACGAGGAGAATTGAGTGGAAATGCTAACGTACAACAAGGCTGAACACAAGGTGAAAAAGGCTTTCACTGCAAAATGTTTCTTTTGAAGAATTCGTTTCTCAATGGATATTTCAATATGCTAGTTATTCTAACGGAAACGTAAAAATATGGCTTCTTACGGCACACAAAGATGTCCTTAACAAAATAATACAAAAGTCAAACTTGACTGCAAATAAGAAACGGAAATGAAATTCGTTTCTTTCTACTTTCAATGTGCTTTTGGGCACTAGCGGTGACAACTTATACAACGTGACTTTTTCTCTAATCATCTCAAGAGCTAGCTTTCTTGTATATTAGGAGATCATCATCTCACAAGAGCTCAATCGTCGCTATTACATGATTCCATGTCGTTGTTAACCAGTCAGCCCCTTGCGAGGCCCGAAGAGCCGAGTTTTTGATTGCGTAGTTAGATGAAATTTTTCCGCAAGAAGGTCGGAAGAAGGTTTTGGATAAACTGCAAATTATTACACAAAGGGATATTATTTCTGTAGTGGATAGCTCTTTTAAGCAGGACAACTGTCTATAATTATTAAACGGTTTATCATATATATTAGGTTTCTAGGAACGTGTGCATAGATGTAGACGTCTACGGAAGTGAAATTAATTAAATAGCACACCTACACTTTCCTGGTACCTACTTAACTTCAGCTGACCCAAGGACTGAAAATATCAAATGCCCATACGATCATACAGTATGCTGGAACATGATTCTTACTTAGAATCGCCATTGACTGACACGGAACCGAAAATGATCAGAAAAATCTGAAACTCAAGAAGCTAGCGGATATTTTGATTGAGTATAGCATTCTTCATTATTTTTTATTTTTTGTATTTATTTATTTATTTTTATTTATTTATTTTTTTTTTTTTTTTCGACTTCTAGCACGAAAACAATGTTTTCATACCTTCGGTGGCAACCTGAAGGTCGTTACACGTGCACATAACGAGATACCAAGGAATAGAATGATGGTAGGTTTCTTCAAATGATAATTTTACTGGAAAGTTAAGAGACGAGTAAAAAGTTGATAAAAAAGAATCTGTGCAAAGAGTGATAAAAAGGAAAGCTTTACAGAGGAATGAGTTTTTTCCTGAAGTGCTCTTTTAATAAAAAGCGATGAAAACGAGGTAGGCGGATATTAAAGGATAATGTTTTTGAAGGCGGGAAAGGACAGGAGGAAAAATGATGTCATCCATTTGTTGGGAAGGTAGAGGGATGGAAATGGGCGTGATAAGACACCTCAAATCGAAATGAGAAACAGTGAGACTGGGTGATGAGAAGATGCGGTGGTGAAGGGAAGCTCTAGATACAATTTAGGTGGCGTTTCTTGGGGGTTTGCTGAGAGGAGAAGAGCTCATTTTCTAGCTTGTAGGATCTCATACAGCCTGAGCATTTGATTTGAAGGATGAAACCCGCGAGTTGAGAGGTTTAATACCTCGAGACAATGTGCCGACTTGGTGGGTTATATTAGAAGCGTATCTCAGGAACCACACTTACCCAGTGCCTCAGTTCCACCCCTTCAGCAATTACGTCTTCGCCAGACGGCTTCTAGATCTTCCGTCCGGAATCCTCCCTTCCCGGAGTTCGATAATGGAGTTGGGGTTTTGAATAGGTTCTCCTACTCCTACGTGAGTGCATCAGGGGCTTTTAGGAAAATTTTCGAGAGACGTTGACACTTGGCGGTTTATTACAAGAAGACGTGTGAACTCAATTGCCTTAATAAACGTTTACCTAAGTACGTTCAAAATAAAAAGACAATGGGCTTGAGACCAATATACTATGAACCTATTAGAATTTTGTTTGAGGCAGATTGAAAACTTTGATCAAATCAGATGATAACCGTTCAACTGTGGATGATCGGTTGTCGTTACATTCACTTCGCATAAACCATATATAAATTTCTCCTTTGAGGGGAAAAACAGTAGATCAAGGATATGTCATAGCTGTAGACATTACTTTCCACTCTGCTGGGATGTTGGGAACGTAAAAATGGACATTACTTTCCACTCTGTTGGGATGTTGGGAAAGTAAAAATTCCCGCGCTACTTTCGTTCCATGCTAAAACAGAAGTGTAAGTCGGTTGTCGAGTAAGGCGCAATTAGGTACTTCATTGTGGTAAAACCTCATTGATTTCTACCTAGCCTTCACTTTTCGAGTTAACAATAATCTAAAGTGCCGGAGCGTTGCATTTTGTGTGGAGAAAACTCGGCGCTCCGCGCCTCGCCAGGGGGCAAGCCCCCTGGACCCCCGGTTACCTCTATTTACATACTTCGGACGAAATTATTGAAACACAGAATGTGTTTGCGTTGTCGCGCAACCAAGTGACAACCAAACAAGCGTCATTGTTTACTATTCATTTATAACATCAATTTATATAGTTATAGTATGAAACTACGAAAAAAAATACGAAATAAATTCGTGATAAATCAAGAGCGATTTATCAAGTAAATGTCCTAAAGAGGCTACATACGAAATTACAGCTTCCTAGAGTGTAAAGTATAGAAATTAGCTTTAAAAGCCACTCATCTGATCCGGACCCTGGACATCGTCAAGTAAATGTCCTAAAGAGGCTACATACGAAATTACAGCTTCCTAGAATGTAAAGCATAGAAATTAGCTTTAAGAGCCACACATCTGATCCGGACCCTGAGCATCGTCAAGTAAATGTCCTAAAGAGGCTACATACGAAATTACAGCTTCATAGAGTGTAAAGTATAGAAATTACCTATTCAAATTATTTAACCTCCGCTTCACAAATCAAACCGTTTTCGTAATACTCAGATCACCTGCTATGAATCAAATCATCGAAACACAAGCTCAATGAAATCATCAGAAATTAACAAGCGGTTGCAATCATGTTCACAATATCAATTATTGAGTATGATCACCTGTGTGTAAACAATTATTTATATAACCATGCTCATAACTCAGTTTGTTGGACACGCACTTCGCAGTAGTTAACATAATATTGTTGGATAAATCGAGAGCTTTCGAACGAATGGTCAACGAATTTTGTGGGATGAAAAACGACGAAGTACCATATCCCTAGCAACGACTCGGTTGTACGTGAAAATCATCCGTCACACATTTCGTTACCATCCCGCGTTCCATTTTCGGCTAGTTAGTCCATGGCTAAAACACATTCTGTGTTAAAAGTGTCGCGAAAAATTCCTTGGCCCCCAGCCAAAAGACATATCCATGTCAAAAAATTAGTTACGTTATCGTAATTGACAATTCCCTGCCACCTTCCAAATTGGAGTGAGATTAGACAAATGGGCCATGACAAAATTATACTTGATAGATTTCATGTTCGTGCAAGGGCGGTAAAACTATTTAATTTGGTTTATTATTTGATTAATGAAATTGGTTTGGAACCATTTTCAGCTTAAACCGCACAATCATAAAATGAACTCAATAAAACAATTAAAAAAACTGAATAAACAATGCTTGTTACAACTATTATACTATCGCGCAAGCGCAGCAGGTACTAATGGTACGATCGTAATGGAGTTGATATGTAATAATTTATTTCTCTTTTCCCAACTCTTTTCGCGACTACCATTCGAATTTAAACTTGATCGGGCACCTAAGCCGTAAGAAAATGAAACTTGATGGATTTTGCGTTGATTGCAGAACTTGAGTGCAGACTGAAGTATCGATTTGTGAGTAATGAAACTTTGAAGAGCCCATCTATAGTCGGGCTATGACATACGAATCTGTTTAGACCGAAGCGTATACGAATCGGTGGGTGGCTCATGTGTTGTATAGGGTACAGACAGACGGAGCCAAGGCAGAAAATTTTCAATATAACCGTCAACCAAAAATCCGAGAAAATTTTTTTTTTAATTTTCATAAACCTAAACATTCGTTCTATATTCGGCTTTCAATTTAAAATCACATTTTAAAGGCCTAAAGCCTACTTACTTAACCCTGAAATAAAACCCTATTTTTTCTCACTTATTGCAACTCATTCGACGATAGGACGAACACCAGTAAAAAATTCTCAAAATGGACCAAAAGAAATTGGTAAACAACTTGATTTAAACCTAAAGAAATCAATAAACTGATGTACATCGGTACATGGATATGACTTATTTTTTCCCCTGTGAAATATGTGTTTTGCGTCTCAAGTTGAAAATGTCTCAATCAAATAAGCTCATTCAGCTGATCAGAACAGACCATTAATTAAATCTTCTCTTAGTGCCCCAGAGAGTCTAGTTATCTAAATTCAACGTCTATCTAAATTCGAGTCTAAGTATCTAATTTCAACTTCCTAGGATGAAGAGGAGAGAATTTAGCATACTCAGCTGATTAGGAATGAACCAATAATTCCAGTCGTCTCCTAATGCCCCAGGGAGTCTGCCTATCAAATCTCGACTTGCTAGGATGAACAGGAAAGATTTTAGCTCACTTAGCTGATTAGGAAAGAACCAATAATTGCAATTGTCTCTTAGTGTCCCAGAGAGTTTCGCTTTCAAATCGCAACTTCCTTTGATGAACAGGGGACAATTTAGCTCACTCAGCTTAGTAGTAATGAGCCGATCATTCTAATCGTCTCTTAATTTCAGCTTCAGAGATTAAATACAATATAAATCATCAGCTCTAGGAGCCAATCAGCTGATCAGAGGTCTATGCATCGTCTAAGGCCTACTGCTTACAAGTAGGCACCTACTACACAATAGTATACCTACTATGTACCTAGTGGCTTCTTTTCACACTACTAGTTCATTATGGATACTTAGCAATATTAATTTATAACTTAGCGTAATAAATCAGCTTTCCTTGGCACTAAAATGGCTTAGGGATCATGAGATGTTATGATAAAATGAGAGCATTCCAAAAAGCGGCGATCGGTATTCTTAACTTGATCAAATGAAAAATAATCATGAAAATTGGTTGAGATTAGTGGAGGATCGTGATTTTACATTCCCCCCCCCCCCCCCCCTTATCGCACCCCATACATCGTTCTTCCATAAAGTCTTAAAATTTGACAATCCTAAGACTTCTTGTTCACTTAAATGGAAAGACTGAATCGCAATAAAATCATCAAAATCGGGAGAGAATTGGGAGAATGTCTCAAGTTGACGATATTTACCTCTCCATTTGTTTCATCCCATAACGAAACTGCACAATCCCGTGGTTCGTTGAACTAAACCTCAAACTGAATTGGATAGAAAAAAATAATCAACAAAATGGGTTGTGAATGCTGGGCATATAAAAAAATATATGGATATTATATTTACCCCCCCTTCCACAACACCTATTTACTTAAGCACCTATAATTAATGTTGCGTAGTCCATGAGTCACTGAATTATTAACCTATGCATTCATTTCTCAATGCAATGAAATATAGCAAAATATGGCAGGATGCTTTTGAACAAAAAAGTATTCTATTTCAACTGATTCGTATCTATGACGAACATAAAATTAATCTGTTAATAGCAATTTATGATAAATGAAATTATGATGAATTTACTGGATGAATAGCAATTCATTCCTGTTACGAACATACAATTAATTTGTATTGCAACTCATCCGTCTCGTCGACTAACACATTTCATCGTGGGTGTCGCCAGTGTAATACGTGAGTGGAGCCTCCTCCCGACCATTTTTCTAAAATCACTTAAAAGTTTTGGAAATTCATCAATTCGACGAACAGTTACATTCCAGGGTTAAACTTCGTTTCTCTTCTTTTTTTGTAAAATTTCGCTGTTTCTAATGATGTTTCCTAATTTTGCTACCGATTCTATTTATAGGTAGCGGAAGCTTTGATTTTTTCACTTCCGGGAGATAAACATTTTTTGTCTCCAAAATCAAAATTGCAACTCGCATTTTACGTTTTAGAACATTCTAAACAACTCACGTTCCGTGTTTATCTGTCTGTCCCTGTCTCTACCTTGTCTCCGCAGATCTTTGTAAAAGCTTAATTTCCACAATTTTCAACAGATTTTGATGGAATTTCCAGGAAACGTGCGGGTCAACCTGTAGATGGTTGGGTGAGGGGGGGGGGGGAATAACACAATAACCAATGTTACTATTCAACACTTTATTTCGAAAAGGTAGGTATTGATACAACATGAATACGTTGCTACCTTACATAAGTGTTCTTATGCATACAACCTTAACTAGACCCAGCCCGTTGCGAATTCAATTGTTCGAAACAGGGATTAATTGGGATTCCTGGAGTTCCAATTAAAGTAGACAAGAAACTTTTTCGAGTAGAAGGATTTAGATCAATTAAAAGGGTTAAAAAATAGAGTATTACGTGCATATGTAGGACTACCAACGCTTTTTAGAAAGGAAAGATCAGAGTATCGGCATAGCTGTTATATAACAGGTTTCTGCACTTTTTCATGGAGTTTGTGCTCTCAACCCCCTGGGTTTTCAATTAAGTGGAAAGTTTTCAGCCGGCTCCACTCGACCAGCTATTCGTGAAGTTGAGGGAGATCTAGATGGATCGGCCTTCAAAGTAAAAGCTGGCCGTCAACAAGACCTGAATTCCGTTTGTTCAAACGCCGAGATCTCAGCTGTGATTCGTGAGATCCGTTTCTCATCCGCAACAAAATGACTGCACAAAATCTTGATCAAAACAAATAAATGAATAATAAAAAGACTTAAATAACTTTATTATTTTTAATCAAAATCAAACGCTACTAGGGAAATGTAACTGCCTTACATTTCGGCTCAAAACCACTCGTTGGAATGCTCATGATTTACCAAACATCACACCACGTCTCTCGTGCCAATTTCCAGCTCTTTCGGATCACACAGAACAGACATGTTTTGTTAGAAGGGAAACAAATGGTTTATTCATAGCCCAAGAATATATACATGATTAAATGTTTGGAAATACTTTTTACCAACTTCATTTATCAGGTGATTGTAGGAAAAGTCGAATGAATTGTTAATGGATGAATTGTTTATAACACTCTCGTCTGGGCTCTTTTGTAGAGACGATTTCGTGACACTTTGTACACATACTCTACGCGGAGAGCCACGATGGTACCTTAACTGCGAATTCAGTTCATTTCTTATTTTCATTTAAAAATTACTTATAATAAAGGTAATTTAAAAGTCATTCATAAAAAAGTGACTTGATGTTTAATTAAAAAATAGACATGAATGTTGTCTCTTCAAAAATATCACTAAAAGATTGTCATCGAGAAAACATTAGCCATTCGTATCATTATTTTCCTTGATACAAAGAGCCAAAGAGACAAAGATGTTGATCCCCAAATTACCTCTTCGTACGTACTGCAGACTATACTAATGTAAGGTAAAGCCCCCATTTCAATGTTGCAATTTCTAAGTTGCAATGAAATTTGGAGGACAGTATTTTTAAAGTGCTTGGATGGGAGTGAGCGAATAAATATTGTTAATGAATTTTCAAATGTTATTGCCCACCAATTACATGAATTTCTAGATGAATTGGCAATGATTGATCATCTGGGTGCCGCGTTTGGTACTTAGGAGAAGCACTGTTATATCTGTCAGTTCTTACAGCAGTTGTTACATCTGTAAATTCCTGATACCGTTAATATAAGGTCAGACCTGTAAAGATTTACAGTCACCCTATATCCTAGCCCGAAAACTGATCTAATTATACGTCGCTGGCAACCAAAAATCAAAGAGGAACTTATTGTTTGCCCCAGCACAAAATAGCGTACGATAATTTACTTTGAGAAACAGCATGAAAAGCTGATAACACAGCACAATCAAGGCGTCTTTTTCTGGGCTTACGGAGCAAAAACTTGGTATTATTTTGAGTTTTGCCTAACTATTCACGGAGCGACTTCCAGTTTAACTTGGGATCAATATCAACCCTAATTTTCGGGCTAGACAATTAAACAATTGGGTTAAACTATTACACTTACAAATTACAAAAATGTACCGTTGTCCAAAAAACATATAATGGGTTTTTGATGCATTAAGAGATAAGCCATTTGAATTGAACCATTTTGTAACTTCACTAATTACTTTATTTGTAGTTTCCTTTAAATTTTCTTGAAAGTTGCTTCGGCCAAAAATTGTTGGATCTTCTGCAAAAAGAACCTTTGGATTAGATACTTTATAAGTCAAATCCTTATCAATCATGAAAAGAAGTGGACCTAGCACAGATCCCTTTGGAACTCCATGACGTATTAGGAGGAATGAAGATAGAATATATCATTGTGTCTCTCAAAGCTAGCAATCTATCGAGGAGGTAACTTCTTATGAGATTCAAAGCAAAATGAAACTGATGATCAAAATTATACTTCATAAAATTAATAACTCAGGTTTATGAGGAACATAGTCAATGTCAAAGCAACATCAACAAATGTGGAAGAGGCGTACCTACTAGCCTGTGTCGAATGCATTCAAACTCGATACACTAAGTAGGGCATCACTGTTTGATCTGCCATTTCTAAATCCAAATTGATGGACAAACAAATTATTAGACTCAAAATATGCAGTAATCTAATGTTTTAGTACCTTTTCGAAATTTTTTTAGAAGACTGGAAGTTTTGAGACGGGACGATTGCTAGAATATCTTATCGGTCACCCTTCTTGAGTAAATCAGTAACTTCGACTATTTTCAGCACGAGTGGGAACGAATCAAGGTCTTCCTTCGATTAAAAGTAATGGGAAACACAAGGGCTAAGGAAACCGGTAAGATCATTTTAGAGGAGAGCCCGAACACGTCAAAGCTAACTGTATTTTTCAAATCAGATATACAACTAAGAACCATGCTTGGCTCAACACTTTTGAAATTACAAGTCGGGAGGGGGCAGAAGTTCTACTTTGTTACTTATCTCGGCGCGTCTCGTTACAATAGTTTATTGAAAGCTTGGCAATGCAAGACTAGCGGTCTCGCCTTATTGTAGTATTTGGGAACTTTTTGCCATTTAGAGGGGTCTCTAAATATGATGAGATTATTTGTTAACCGCTATGAACCACTACTTCACTGCTTTAACAACTTCACTCTCAAAGGTTCAGCTCTCCGCGTGGAATCTCCGAGAGAGGCTCGAAAAACCCTTCTTTCACATGCCTTTTATTGTGTTTCAAGTGTGCGGACTGTCATTGAGTTCAATGCCGGTTCAAACATTCTGCAAGTCAAATAGTCGGCTGTGTTAATTTCAAGTGTGTGGACTGCCTTTGAGTTCAATGCCCGTTTAAACATTCTGCAAGTCAAATAGTCGGCTGGTGTGCGCAGTCATATTTCTACCACCAAATATTCAGACCAGGATCTCATTACCTACCTGAAAATGCCTTGAGGCTAGGAGTCTCCAATGTGCGCTAGCTCTGAACAAAGAGATAATAAAAATTTTACTAATCCAGGTTTAATTTTTATTTATTTTTATTTTATTTATTTATTTTTATATATATATATATTTTTTTCTTTTCTTTTTTTTTGTGGTCCTAATTAACCAAAATGTATGTAAAACTGTACTGAATCTGATCCAATAATTAAAACGTGTCCACTGGAGAAATTTTTGTGGGACTTGAAAAACTCTAGAATGTTTTCTAAGTATGAGCTTGGTCCCTAAAGTTTGCAGGTTTTATTGGACCCATCAAATCGCTGTGTAAGACAGCGAACGGTTTATTTACCCTATTTCTAATTTCCTTGTGTGATTTTCGTACTGTTTTTGCCTCCGCACACTCTACACAATCCAATATCCTATTTGTGATCTTAACATTTTTCATTTCTGGAATGAAGTGGCCCGTTTCAAAAGCTCTCTTTTTAGCATTCAAATTGGTAGCTCCGATTCAGAAAAGATTTTGCAATTTTCCTCGTTCCGCATTTTTAAAAAACTCCTTATCGTTATCACGTCTTTTCTTTGTTGTTGTGTAAACTTTGTCCCCTTCCTCCATTCTCATGTTGTTAAAGACATTTTCTTTCCTTCGAAAAACCTTGGCTCCTTAACGAGGCAAAGCTTTCCTTTCTTTTTTCCAACATCAAGAAGATTAGTTCTAAGTTGCCCTTGACGTTCAGAGTAATGTCGGGAACCCTCGCAGCCAAGAGGTTTTCAAAAAACAACCGTCTCCCATTGACCTCTCCATTCAGAGATAATTCCCATTTCATCAAATGAGCAGATGGGATTTTCTTTACGTTTTTCAGTTTCTCTATCCAGTTTGAGAAAAGCGAATGTTCAGCTTGAAAACGTTTATGAATATTTTATGTACCCTTCTATTAAGAAAAAATAATGCTTTCTCAGTCAACGCTATCTGGTGAGTTCCATCATCGATCTGTGACTTTCTATTTCATTATACTCTGCCTAGTGAATTATTAGCTCTCTAGTTCATTCATCATCCTATCATCCATTCAAATTCAGATATTTATATAATTATCAGAAAATTGAAAGTCGGTTAAGGAAAACTCTTCTGACTTTACTCATAAAAATTGTAAGTACACAAGCGTTTCCCAAGAAACGCCCCCCCCCCCTCCCCTCCCCCCATATTCCTTAGTATGCAAGTAAAAAAAAAAGTTTAAATTGCCAAATATATCATCAAAATGGCCAAAAAGGTATTTTGGGTTGGTTAATAAGAATTTCCACTTTACATTGAGGATTCGGATTGTACTAGAAATGCCATGTGTCACGTCACTCAAATTTTTAGGTGCTGCGAATTTGAAAAATAAATTTAAAAAAATAGAAATTAACCAGTAAAAAACCATTTTTGTTCCAGCGAATTTCGCTAACATTTGTCGATCTGCCCTATTTTTTGACCGGACCACCTCTCATTTTCCTATTAATAATTTTAAGCAATTCTTAAATTTCCCTATTTGTGATGTGAGCATTTTAAAATTTTGATTCCATTTTTCTTACAATACAAGCTAATAATTGAGAGGGAATTATACTCACAGTTACTACTACTACAATGTTCCTACTCCTGTTAAATGGCAAAATGATTACCTAAGTAATTAATATGATTTACCCTCTTAATTGGGCTGAGAGTTACATAAAGTCCCACGTGCGTTTTATATTCATTTTTTATTTTTGAAGCCCAATTTGAGTGACGTGATTTTCATTCATGAAATTACTCATAGAACCCGAATTCGCAATGAAAATTGGGTATTATTACTAATTAAACTTCAGTTTTTTTTTCAGCTAATTTTTGTAGAATATCAATATTGCAATGGCTCCAAGAATTCAAAATTTTTTCAGGTGCCTATATGTGTAGATATAAGCACCTGCAGAGGGAAGATTATTGCAATTCGGTAATTAAAACATCCACATTTTACTAGTCGGCCTGATTTCAGTTTAACTGAGAACATAGTCAGAGTTTAACGGAATATAGTCAATCAAGACGTACGTAAAACGTCGAAATCGGTAATTTAGGTATCGGGGGAATTATGCTTGAAGTAATTTACGTTAGCGCATAATAAAATTTAGTTTATTTGATTTTCATAAACTGATAACTTCAAATTCGATTTTTATCACAAAAAGAAAACTGGAAGTAAGCAGATATTTTTCAATTTTGAATTTTTGTCTCCCTGAAGAAGCCCCAGTCCCTGGGGAGAAACGTCGGGGATTAATAAAAAGCCCAGGACAGAAAGGCCTTTTTTGTAAAGTCTTACCTATTATATTAATCATTGTCAAGCAAAATTCATTATTGTTCCCTTGAAAGTTTTCGAGATCTCGGTTTTTGAATTTTTAGCTCTTTAATACTTCAAAGATCATTTAGGGCCCAAACGTGATTTTTAACCCAAGTTTCGTATTTTTTTTTTTTTTTTTTTTTTTTTTTTTTTTTTTTTTCTTTTGGATTTTACGCATCTAGAAATGTAAACCAGCATTTTTTCAGGGGAGGTGATTTCATTTTATTTTATTATTTATTTATTTATTTTTATTTATTTTTTTTCTCGTTTGATTACAAAGGTTTATTATTGAAAATAATAAACCGAAAAAACACCAAAAACGGCTAAAATCGACTTGTATTTGTTAGCAAACTATTTGAGAAAAAAAATATATCAACGATGGAATATAACATTAAAATATTGAAGCAGAAGATTATGCTGAACTATGTACTTGAATTTCATTATATTATCACCTTGTTGGGGATCTAAAATCCCCAACAAGATATTGTTTTCACCGTCAAGAACTTCCCCAACATTGTTTCGTTAATTATTGCTGAAAAATCGATAAAAACGGCAAAAAGCCAAACATTTAAAATCTTTCTTGATCCAAAAAATATTATTTAAAACGATTTTTTTCTTCGCCCTAAAAATACTCATATTCTAAAACAATGCAACATAATATGATGTGAAATTTTACAAACATTCGCTCATACAATCATGACTGGAACTTGAAAAAATATTTTTGGTCTTTTAACTTGGTGGAATGATCGTAAACCTTAAAAATAGCAAAACGACGTTATTTAGCTACCTAATAAAAATGCACTGAAATCCATGTATCACTAACAGAAATTGATGAACACAAAAAACTTGAATATTTAGGCTTTGCGCTCATTTCGAGCATTTTTTCCATTACGTTTCACCTAAAATTTGAATTTCAAATAAATAATAGGTTCCTTGTTAGAAAAAACGAAGTTGATGTAAACAAAAATTTCGTTTTTCCCCCTCCCCTCCTCACTACTGAAGGTAGGGAAGCTATGTGTTCGTGATTGAAGTTGAAAAAAAGTTTGTCATCCAAAATCAAAATTTCCACTTGCTTTTTGCGTTTCAGAGCTTGCTGATCAGTTTTGGTTCCGTGTCTGTCTGTCTGACTGTCTATGGTACATCCTTGTCACTCCCAAGACTATACCAAGTTTCAGTCCAATTCCGATCTAATTTTCAGGGATTGTGTGGATTAGCTCCTACACGGTTCCCTATAATTTTCAATACCGTCCAATCAACATCAGTCTGTGAGCATGCGCAAACGTGAATTTCTCATAACGTCGATTTCTTATCATCTGTAGATTCGATATCGTTCAAACTCGGCATGTAATTTGGTATAAGTTCTAGAAGAATGTTCTATAAATAATATCAGGATCTGTAGAGTACTCACCATTGCGCATGCGCGAAACTAATATTGATTGGCACACGCAAAACTCCTAATCTAATGGAACGATTTTGATGACATTTTCAGGGATCGTGCGGGATAGGCTCTAGACGGTACTCTATAACTTTCATTGCCGCCACATAAATGATAGTCTGTGCGCATGCGCAAACGTTAATTCATTATAACGTTGATTACTTAACATCCATTTTTCCAATTTTGTTCAAACTCGTGGATTAGGTGGGTATACGCTACAGGAAAATTCCCTGTGAATTATATCGCTATTGGTGGAGTAGTAGCTAAAGCGCATTCGCAAAATTAAAATGAATCGACACAGACAAAACTCCGAGACTAGTGGACCGATTTTTATGCAATTTTCAAGGATTGTGCGATTTAGCTCCTAAACGTTCCCCTGCAAATTTAATTGCCGTTGGATTAGTAGTAGTCTGTACGCATGCGCAAGCATTAATTTCTTATAACGTCGACATGTACATTGTTATTTAACTAATTCTATACGTCCATGTTACAATATGTGAGGAAGGTATATTGCCCACTCAACTTGGCAGACGTTTTCTTAATATTTTAATGAAATTTTGAATTTGAGATACACGAAATTTTTTTTGGAGGGTTACCATTTATTCATTTGTATTTATTTATCATTATATTTTTTTTAAATTCATTTATTTATTTTTATTATTGTTATTATTTTTTTTTTTTTTTTTTTTTTTCATTCTTATTCTACGGAAAATAAAATGAGGGGAAGCATCTCGAGGGGAACCCCTGTATATCAATAACATAACAATGTCTAAAACAGAATACACAATATCTATTTCTAATTTATAAATTTCAGACTTTCAGAACCTTGTGGCTGACGATGAGTGCTTTCAGCATCTGGAGAGTGGTGTTTCAATTATTAGCCGAACCGTTGCTTAACAACCAGTTTGCCAAAACGCAATTATAATGTAAGTGTTCAGAACTGGAATAAACTGTACAAAGACCTCATTTCTGTTTAATAGTTTCGTTTTATTCACACAAAAAATTTAATTAAGACAGAAAACGATTTCGGCAATAAGTGCCAATGCTGTCGATATATTTTCAGCAATATTGTACATAAGCACGTTGTATTGCATTGAGACACAATTGGATTTCCTTGAGCAATGTATCAAGGTTGTATGATGGTTAGATACGACCAGTTGGTAGAGCCATCTGCCAAGCGCCTAGTGAAAAGAATGAGTCCGTTAAAACGAAGAAGAAGGGCTCGCTGCGTATGACGTAATCAGATAATTTGTCAAAGGCGGACTTTGATAAGTAATGGTCCGGTTGTCTTGTGCCGTCAGGCCTAGAGATGTCTGCAGTCTCCGGATCCAGTTGCAGCGAAACACTGTAAGATGCTTCCGCTCCGCTTTATCGTAGCCCTTCTTCTCTTGAGCGTTGAAATTTCAACGTCTGGACTGAAATCAACGAAGAAGGCTGAAATCGTGTCGAAGAGGTTGAGAATATGGAGACGTCCAGGTGCTGTTCGTCTCCGAGGGGGAAGTTTATCAGCTGAAGGTGTGTTCTTTACTGTATTATAAACCAACACAATAATTATTATATTATACTATAATCCCGACAGGCTTCGCTGTGGCACATTGTGGTTGCATCGCTTGTCAAATTAGTTGTAGAGCTCACTTAGTTGATAACAGTGATTGATAGCGCAGTAGCTCGAAAACCAACGTTTTCGTCTACATTTTCTTTCACGCAATTGGAAAAAAGAATTTTATGTTTCGAAACTCGCATGAAACCAAATTTTAACTTCAACGAACATTTTAAGGCCAACCCAAGCAAAAACCTTCGAAATTGACTGGGTCTAAGAGACGGAGTTTCATACTTATAAAATAGTATAGATAAAAATATGTATGATTTTCACTTCAGTTTGGAAGTAGATTCTTCAACTACTTAATTAAAAATTACAGTAGGGTTCCCAATTAAGGCCTTTTTCCTAATATGACCTGTTACCGAAAAATCAAATAAAGGCGAGCTGTGAAAACAAAAACAAGTTAGCATCTGACTCTCTATCTATACAGGACGTCAGAGCAAGCAATGGTCAGAGACTAATGGCTTTAGCTTGTCTCGTGGCCACTTGAATACGACAATACCTGGCTGATAATATTTTCGAGGTAAATTCAGAAGCTTCTTCTAAGTGTAATATTTGGTCTATTAAAAAAAAAAAAAAAAAAAAAAAAAAAAAAAAAAAGTTAATGATTTTGAGAACTTTGAAACTTCAGATTCAAATCAAATATGGTATTGCTTTATTTACCAGGAGAACTATGCAGAAAACGTGGTTTTATGATCTATCTTTCAGACAATTGGTCACCAGCTACGTGGTGGTTATGGTTATGGCATCCAAGAACCCACTATCACTGAATGGGAGGTCCAAATTCTGAAACTTTTTTTGCTCTACTATAACATTATTATTATAATATAAATAATACCGATGTCCGAATCAAGTTCTTGTTTGTTAAATGATTAACTACTAGCCTTGAAATTACTTGTTTCCTGGAGAAAAAAATTATAGGTAATCTTTAAATAAGAATTTTGTTTTCTACAGCAATCATTGTATCACCATTTCATTAATATTTTTTACCCTGAAATTCAATAATTTATACTTTAATAGTTTTTTCTTTAGAATCATGTTTCAACTTACAACTTTTGTTTTCCTAGGTAACCGAAAATAGATTAGTATCTAGGCCATATTCGGAACCCGGGGTCCTAAAATGGCCTAAGAGCTACTTTTTAGAAGATCGCAAGAGTATAGTACAAGACTCCTTTTTTTAAAGGTTGTTTATCTGTGTGATTATGAGAATAGATAGATTAATCAAGCGGTGGGCAAAATTTCATGCAAATTAATCGAATAGTTTCTGCGCTACAGTCCGTCAAACTTTAGGTAGGCCATCATTGGGCAGATCAGGTATAGGTAGGTTCGGCTTTCATAAGCTGCAGTTCACAGCTCGTGTTAATTAATTAGTTTTTAATCAGTTTCGTTTATGAAATCCCATTTCTAAACTTTAATAAGCTGAAATGAAATTCCTTCAGGTGACCTACGTAAGGAAGTTTCATAAATGAATTGAAATATTTGTGTTCACATCACACTGACAAGAGATTCACTCAATCAATCTCGGAGCGTTCTGCTCAAACCAGATTTTTTTCTCGAATTTTAAATAGCTTCAAATCTGAAATTACATTAAAATTCTACACACAAATTTTAACATTTTATCATTTCGATCAATACCCTGACCAAATCCATAAGGATTTATAAGAAGCTGTGACCTATGTTACTTCCTCATTCCAGAGCCTCCCTTGCAAGGCTTAGTGAAAACACACGCATACACGCACACACCAACAATCCTGATACTTCTGTTGGAAGGCTTCCACTACAAGTTTCTCAATTCCAAACTATCTTACCTAATTTTTCTTAAGAGGTATTCAAAGCTAATTCAAGGCTTCAGATTGCCATGCCGATTCCTCTGCAGGAGTCCCCCACCCCCCTTCCACTCTCATGCATATGGAGGAAGCGCTGAGCTTATATTTTGTATAGTTCGTTTGCTCATGTTCATTATTGCGTACTCCATTCTTGATTTCTATCTGAGAACGGATTGATACGTGGCCTCATTTCATCTCGTAGTCGAAAACAATTAAGAGTTATGCCTCGATGAGATTTGAATTAAGCTGGTGGTTCACTGACCCTCCTTACGAACCGATTGTAAATCTAATGGTAGTTAGAATTCAGTGCGTTCATTCACACAATAGTTTGTCCAGGCTACCCGTTTATACTAATATACTAGTAAATTAAATTTATAAATTGTTGTATTGATAAATCGTTAAGAAAACATTATTGTGTTTAAGAGAAAATAACCGTAATAAACCATATTTGGAAGGCAATGAAAACAAGAGAAAATGCATTGTCCGTTAATAACTACTACCTATATTACCATTTATATTTAATTTGTCATATTCACCAATTTTCTATGTATTTGTGGCCAACGTAAATTTGGTTGGTAAGAAGAAGTCCTTATATTTCAACATCGCATTTTTCTATTTTTATCTAGGAAATATTGAGATAATTCACAAAGGAGTCTGGGGAAACGTATGTGACGATGAGTGGGACTCCAACGACGGCCTTGTGGTATGTCGACAGCTGGGCTACCCGGCTTTGCTACGTGTCACTCACAACTCGCAGTTTGGAAATCTGGTGGGTGAGTTCTCATTTTTCGTCTGTATCAAAGAGGACATTACGACGTACATTTAAATTCGAAATTATGAAAAACAAATTATATTTGTATTCACATATAATTCCAGTACTTGTACCTTCTATATTATATGCAAGACATTGACGCTACCTCCTTCCTGAAATGAAATCATCTGACAATGACAGATTAGTTATTATTAGAATTATAGTCTGCCTCTGTTCGAGTCGAGCATATATTTGTTATTTTACAATTACATAAGATCATTCTTGGTTGCGCCTATATGCCAGATTACCAGGCTCCAGAGCTCGTTGAACAACATTTTGAGGATCTAGATGTGGTGTGCACTGCTGTGGTGTGCACTGCTTACCCGAATTTTGATGTCCTGCTTGCTGGTGACTACAATTCTCCTGGCATAACATGGGGTGCTTGGAATTATGAGGCTTCTGTGAATCGTATGGGTGCTTGAGGAGGGGTCATACATGATGCTATTCTACTTTATCGCCTAAACCAATATAATTACATTTATAATAATGCCAACAATCTTATTGATTTAATTCTGTCTGATGTTACTGTCAACGTTCGTCAGGCTTGTCCCCTGGTTCTTGTAGATCCTGCCCATCCACTCTTGGATTTATTGAGCTATATCAAACCTGTGGTGGGAGAAGTCTTTGTGCCTAACAGATGCATGGGTTTGCAAAAGGTAGGTCAACGGTTACCAATTTGATGGAATTATCGAACTATATTTTGTCCAGTTTCCAGTGTGGCCAGCAAGTTGATATAATCTCTGTCGACTTTGCTAAGGCTTTTGATCGTGTATCACACAAGCACATTCTCTACCTGCTGTCCTCACTGGGCGTCTATGGTGCCCTTTATGCCTGGATTGAAAGCTACCACACTGATAGAACTCAGTCTGTACGATTATAGGGTACATTATCATCATCATACCATGCTTCTTTGATTGTTCCACAGGGCTTACATATTGGCCCTTTACGGTTTCTGATCTTGAATAATGGAGTGAGTGCCCTGGTGCCATCGGATGATGTAAAGAATCTGATCTTTGCTGATGATCTTAAATTGTTTTCCTGAGTATCTGCCTCATCTGGTTGTCGCCTGCTTCAACAGTACCTGGATGCCTTAATGGACTGGTGCTCCTTCAACAACCTTGCTCTGAACCATAACAGTTACATTTTATCACTGTTCTCTGGATCCAATTGCATTATCCTATCTAATTAATGGTCATTCCTTGGCACGACTGGTTTGCACTTGGGATCTTGGTGTTTTATTAGATTCAAAACTGTCATTAGTGAACATGTGGACTTCGTGGTATCCAGCGCTTTGAGATCCTTGGGCTTACTCAACAGATGTAAGCATCACTTCACTTACCTACAGACATTGTTGCATTATACAAGTTGCTAGTTCGACTAGTGATGGAATATGCCTGCCCCATATGGTCCCCATTCTACAAAGTGCATAAAGATCGTCTGGAGGGTGTACACCGTAGATTCTTGAGATACCTGGCATATAAGCTACATGTGTCAGTTCACCTGATGGATTACGAAATACAACATTCCCAAGCTAGAGAATCGTTATGGCCGATGTGGTATTTTTTCATAAGCTGGCCAATGGCAGCCTTCAGTGCCTCAATTCACTGTCCAGAATCCACTTAAATATTCCAAGCTACCCCACCCAACACAGCTCCCCCGTCCAGTCCCGTTGGCTGCTTCCAACTACCAGTTCCCTCTACCGCATACCACGCTTGGTTAATTCATTCCTCCAATTAACCAATTTTGATTTGTTCTCCGATAATAATCTGACTTTCCTGAAGAGTCAACTCAAGACTTACCTTCAACCTTGAAATCTGCAAGTGAAACCAGAAGTGTTCGTTTTATTTTAATTTTTTTGATCTATACTCGATTGAATTACATATCTTAATTGTTCCTCTTATTATTGTGAATTGCTTTTTATTTCTATTATTACCTGTTTCTGTTGAACAATTATGTGATTGGCGTTTGCCGTATAAAAATAAATAGTTGGGTCATTCTCATTCAAAAGTTGCATTTGGGTGCTCCAGAGATGGCTGTTTGGTCAATTACCAAACTCACTTTTTCCCCAGACTCATTTTTTCTGGTTCCATCCTTTTCTCAAGTACGCTGCACCACTGTAATCTTGTCAGTTCATTCAATGCTATTTCCGTAAATTATTGAAATGTGCAGAATTTCTGGCTCCTAACCTTATGAGTGTTACCGTAATTGTTAGTTCGATTCTAAGCTTCCCATTTGATAAAATGAACAAATTTATGATTTATAGAAATCACCAAGGCTATTTTAAATTTGGTCCAAGTATTCACAAAAAGCATTATTTTATGCCATAAATCTCATGTGTGTCACCCAAAAAACGTTTCCTGATGTTAACTTTCATTATTTGCACTGTAATAATCATTCTGATTATTTCAAAACCTATCAATACTGGCAATAAACTAATATTCCTTCTATAATTAAGATAAGGTGGTGTAAAAAATCCCCTCCAAAATTGGTAATATAATATTTTTTGGGATGGATACGGTAACACACATGGTGACACAAATGCGCTTCGTGTTTTTAAGAAAAACCATACCTTTTACTTGGCATTTCTTGGGTGTTTTCTTGTGGCCAACACCAATAAAAGTAATCAAATTTGAAAAGTCGCGTTTTTTTAAAAGGGCGTAAATCCCTGATTAGCAATTTGGGACTGATGTAAAAATTCAAAAAATGTGACACGGTTTGAACTAATTGGGAAAGAATCATTTCCCCAAAAAAAGTTTAACCCACAGACGCACAAGACATTTTTCCGATTTTTCCAACGTAGAAGGACGGACTTACGCCTCTAAAAAAAATATTCTATATAATTAACCCGCCTGCCCAGTTTAGACCCAGTTTGCAGCTTATCTTACCCAGTTAGAATGCTTATCTTAGATGGTATTTTAGCTCTAAAGAAAAATTACTGACACGTTGGGTAGGTATATATTTGCTCACTCATTTTAACATGAACGTATAGAATTATGACTTTAACTTAGGTAGGGATATGAAGGGGCACCGAAGAGATAAAAACACCGACAGTTACCCTACCCAAGAAACCCAACCCTAACCCCCTCCCCCACCACACACACACACGAAAAATTCTTCTGGCTTCATTTTTTACGTAAAATTTGCTAAAACAGGGGAGTTTAATTTATTGATTAACGGCAGTATTATTTTGAGGTGTACGGCAACATAATATGGTAAAACAGATGTTGGAAGGGGGTTATAATTCCATACTATCCCGACCAACCCATTCAAGGGTTGTTATGGAGACGAAGAAGTATTGATCTATCAACTCAATGTCAAGAACATTGTTTACAAGTCAACGAATGTAACATTGTACTCATCAGTATTAAAACGGAAGCTTGCCAAGAACTTTTCCATTTGGTCTTGTGATCCGATCATAGCTGAAAACGCGTCGGTAGTCATGCTAGGCCTAAGCATGTTAGAAACAAGAAAACACTTACATCGATGAATCGTAATAGTAAGTAAGATATCTAAGGTTAGCTATAATTCTCTTAACCTTACATAGGAACCTCCATAGTTTATAATAAATTCCCTAATAAATGCAAATATATTATAGGTAATCAATAATTTATATCGAGGACTCTTGTGATACAGCGTAGAAGATCGTATTTCGTTCCACTCATAGGTTTCAGCGTATTAGTTGTTTCAGGTTTAGAATAAAAATGAAGTTGTAATCAGCTAGTTTAATTTCAAATCCGAGTATAAAAGGCAATTTTAGATTTATTCAATCGGGGCTTCCTGTTCTGTAGATGTTCTTCTTTTCTGTCAAAAGTGTAGTTCCTATAAGGCGCAAGCGAATAAAAGAAGTGAGGTGGTTACATGCTTCAAGAATAACAAAATCGATCAAAATCAGAAAATAAAATACCCATAAAAAATACATATATTTATATATATAACCAAAAAGTTGTTGCATGATTTATTTATTTTATTGTTATTATTTCATTTTTTGCGAACGTGAGAGAGAGGGAGAGAGAAACTATTTGTATCGTCTCTAAGCACCATCTGAAATTGCAGTATGAGAAAATTGAATAAAGAATAAAAACACAAATTCGGTATGATTATTCTAATACAAGAAAAACTATTTTGGTTTGTTATTTTCAATAATGAACCTCAGTAACCGACAAAAAAAAATATGTTATCCCCCCACCCTTGAAAACTTTTCGGTTTACGTTTCAAGATGCGAAAATAAAATTTCAATTTAAAAAATAAAAAAAAAAATCGGTCCGTCTGCCGTCAGCGGCTTTTCTCTAAAGTGATTAGACGAATAAACTTTATGAAACTCGTGCAAAAAATCACATTTGGGGTCTTTGGGGTCCCTAACCATTCCTGCAATAACACATACGGACTTCTCCCATCTGTCCCCTAATAAGTGGATCAGTCTCTTTTCAAACGCTTTGAATTCATCAAGCAGAACTCCATCACAAGATCAGTTGAGAGGAGTGAAGGAACCTTGCAGATTCTTTGCTGCTTCATCATACTTCCTGTGCTTGGCACGTGCAGCTCCACTGGAGATGGCGATCCATTCCTGTGAAGAGTAAGCGTCTGCATTTATGATGCGGATGTCTACGTATGCTACCCTCTCCCACAGACCTGGAATCATTATATCTGCTTCTGCGAATCGTTTGGCTCACATTCATTCACGTTTTTGGTAACTGCCCATGCGTCCGGATGAAAGTTAAAAAAATGTTTGTCATGGTCTTTTAGAAAGGTTTATTAATTTAAACGTTAAGCTTACATGCTATTCAAGTGGTTCCACGCTTTGGCCTCAGTCCTGACATTGCAAAAATTAATGATTAACAACGACTAGCTTCTTCATGATTTGTTGAACTACATACTAATAATTATCAGTAACATATACAGAGGAATTAAACAATATCGGATTATGGATATTTTGTATTCTTCTAATCAGTGATTTGCTACGGTTTTCAGGTAAATATTGGATGGATAACGTGTACTGCAATGGAAGTGAAGAGGGCTTGGCACAGTGTAGATTTGACGGATGGGGACGTAACGACTGCAGCCCTGATGAAGCGGCAGGCGTGATCTGTGCCAATAATACCGAGGGGATCACAAAAAATACCGAAAAAAACAGCTTGTCCCTTTTGAATGACGCCTCTCACCTTGAATCATTGATAGTAAGCTAATTTTTGTATTGCGCGATGTAATCCGTTAGTAACACTGTTATTTCTTATACTATGGAGAATTCGAACAAATTTATGTAGGTACCTAATAGAATCTTAGTTAGAAACTCTTATAAGCAGTATGTACTTAAGCAGATGAACCTTGTATGAAGATTTAAACATTCATTAAAATTCATTATATTCTTGTTTATTATAACGATCAACCAAGACCGAAATGTTGTAGCTACGAAATTGTGGTTTTATTATCTCTTTTATGGGTTAAACCAAAATTATTTCTTTTACTTTAAAATTAGTATCTAGTTACAACTATCTTGGAAGGATTTGAGAAAAACTATATTCACAAATAAGTTACACCTGTTGGTTAATTCAACACATTTGCAGACATGTAAATTTAGTTTCAATATTGAAGCTGCTAAAATTTTAGGGATTCACTCCATTCGTGATTGTTGACGGACCATGTTTGCGCCTAGGAAAAATACAATTAAACACTGTGTAGAGAAGTAATTTTGATTGTCCGTTAAATTCTATGTTTTCTGTTTTCTCATTTAAACAATGAACATGTAAACGTAATTATTACATTCCCATAGCTATTTGCTAGAATTCAGTTTTCAGCGTGGAACAAGCTTTCACCGGGACCTAAAATTGAAAAATGTCACCAAAAACCGAGACTAAAATAGCGGCGGATCTAATTTCTTTGTTATTAAACCTATGAAGCTGAAATTTGAACTGGAGAACCCTTGAGACGTCTAATCATGAAGTCTAGAGCCCCCCAGATCAGCAGAGTGAGGTTCGGAGCTCCCCCCCCCCCCCCCCCCACTTATCTTATAATTCCATTCGGAGCTAATCTGGTTCTCACTAGTCACTTCTTTTGTCTGCCCCCACGTGTTAAGTGAACAAATTACTTCCTAGTGTGCCAGGACGGTATTACCTCCACGGAGGCCACTGGGCATGGAAGAAGGAAGGAGGTTGAAGTTGAAGATGATGATGACAATATTAGGTGTCACTTCGTGGTGGGGTGACTCTATCTTGGTCTGATAGAGGTTCACAAATAATGCGATGGTTCCCACTGATTGAGAGAGGAAAATTTAAGTGTAAACATATGGAAGGAGAAGAGGAATGCCTGACGACGGGAATAATCGTAGCGTGGAGACATTGCCATTCAGTTTCCGAAAGTGTGAATAGGAGGTAGGTACAGATCCCGCGATTTCACCTTTGAATCTTCTAGTTGGTCTGTGTGAACCCTGTTTCCAATTCCGAAGTTTTGGTCTATGCGGTTAAAATTCCGGCATAGCACGTCACAACGGCCTTCACTCTACTTCTCTGAAATGGAAACCATACTTCGCGATTGTGAAAGTTTCACGAACTCATGTCCTCTAACACAACACACAAATGATTCCAACGATCTTCAGGCTCTTACACCAGCTATGTATATCCAGGCCATTACGATGCACGTGTACCTGAAATAGATATTCTAGAATCCAAACATTTTGGTAGAAAATTTAAGTGTTGCGCTGATTTAAAGTTATTTCTTAGAAGCAGATTTCGGAACAAATATACCTTGGGATGTTGAGGCAGTTATCTTTTGTAAACGCATACCAAAACATCATAGTGGGTGATATAGTCATACTATGAAATGAACACTCCAAAAGTTAACAGAATCTAAGAGTGATTTACGGATAAGACAATCGTGTGCGACTGGTTAGAGTGGAAATTGCATCTGGCGAACTACTCTACCCAATTGAACGAAATCCTCAGATTGAAGGAGTCGATAATAACTACCACAACTCTTCCTCCTTCTCCGATTCAACTTCAACATCTGTATTATAGGCATCATTACCATCAACTGACATATCAACCTTTACCATCATCTGTATTTCTCTTCACCACCCTGCGAGGAAGAATTGTGACCTGTAAGATTTCAAGACTGAGAATGACTTGATGAAAGAATGTTGGGAATTCACTCCATTCATGATTGTTGTCGGGCCATGTGCACGCCCATGAAAAAGATGATTGCCGGTGTGGAGAGAAATTTTGATTTTCAGTGAATTAGAGGTTTTTTTGTTTTCTCATGTTAACATTGTAACTCTCAAAACTAATGCTCGTATTCGGTTTTGCTCTATTTCTCTTGTAATTTTTTTCATTCCGTTTGGAGCAAATCTAGATCTCAAAAAAACTATAATTTAGAAAAATCTCACACGTGACTCGGTTGGGGCCTTTAACTTGATGTTAAAGTCACATCGAATAGTATTCAATTATTTTTCAATTCAAAGCATTTTTTATTTGTCTTCATCTGACATAAGGTGGAGTTTCATTTGAGTATTAAAGTCGCCAATGACGAATGAGTACATGATAAATCATAAGCACTTGATAAAAAATAAACAAGTAAATTTTTTAAACGTACAATTGTTATCTTGTATTATAATCAACAGAAAAAGAATGGTCTTCCATTAAAATAATTATGGTCTTTTCTGTGAGGTAATAACTTCAAACAAAATATAAATATAGATTGAAAATTAGGATTTACAAATTTTGCTCAAAATATTTAAAATCATAGACGCTTGAAGGCAAAAGATACGTTCAAACGAAGATAGTCTTGACAGTCGGGATGTGGAGAGAAGAGGTAAATATAAGAATCGTTGAATCTTGACTCAGAAATGCTAGTCAAATTACGGTCGAGTAAGGAAAGTCTGGCAGTTTCCATAATCCCTGAGGTAGAGGCAGCCAAGGCCTCCATGGGAGTTGCCTCCATGGGAATACTCACCTCTTCACCTGTATCTCTTTTTACCTTTAATCTTTCACAGACCAAATTTGTCAGTTGGGGGATCCTATTAAATCTCGGATTATTTCGGAGCCTTTTGTCTAAAGCTATAAGAGCTGTTAGAAAGACTGTAGGAAATCTTTTCTCTTCCATTCGAAGTACACACTACTGTGGTGGCAAAAGCGCACGGGACCAATGGGTCTTGGAGTAGTGTTGGAGTTCTTTTCCACCCATTGATTCATTCAAGGAGCGCCGCAGAGAACTGAGCATACGAGCTACATGGACACTCACATAGGCAGCAGTCACGTTACTCTATTATCGAGAATGGGGTCAAACAGAAATATCCTCCTCTATTGTCAACCTTATAATAATTACATTAACCCTCCCAATACCCGATGGGGTCCCTACTGGCCCCAGACAAAACATTAGTTTTTCAAATGGATATGAGAAGTTTGAGACACTTATCCTAAAACTATCGGGAAATATTCAACTCAGTTTTTTATGTTCTTTTTTACACAATCAATATCAAAATAGGTCGGTAATATATCATGAAAAGCCATCATACCAACCTGGTATTTTATGTGTGAGTTTCTGCCCTTGCTCCCGCTTTTCTCAAAACTCAGATAGGACGAAATAATAAGGAGTCCTTTATATTACATTATCAAAATGATACTATTGTAATACACTATGAAAACACATTGCTATACTACACATGCTAGATTCCCTGAGGGTGATCCCCTCGTAACATAAATAAAAAATTCAGTGAAACTAGACCGAAAATATGACCTAAGATGTGACTTTTTAAAGGTTTTCCTGAGAGAACCACGGATTCTTTGTTACATAAAATCCCTAATTTCTTCCCTTAAAGTCAAATTTTTTCATCTTTCCGACCTATTACCACACTTTCGGATCTATTAGGAAATGGGAATTTTAAAATGTTTTCAAAATAACCCACTCCCTCAAAATTATTCTTAGAGACCGGCAAATATCTCAAAAACTGTGTTGTTTGAGATTATTTTCAACGCTATAGTCAATTTTCACTTTTACATTGCTAAATAGGGGAAAAAATTACTTTTTAATGTTGATTACCCCCCCCCCCCCCCCCCCCAATAACCCTCTATGAACTTACGAGATGGGGTGTCGGTATAATAAGTATTTTTTCACGCTGAATCGAATAGTAATACATGCAGAACTCTCCAATTCCGTTATAACCGACTTTTACCCTTTAACTCATAAATTATTATTTTATTTGCCATACTGAATGTATGTGTTTTTATGGGTAAACTTAGTTAATTGAATGTGAAACTTGGTTATAAAGAAGTCGGAGAAAACCAGGATTCCATTTTAAAAAAAGTTTTCCAACATTAAAACATAATTATCTCCCCTATTCACCAATGTAAAAGTAAAATTGACAATAGAGTTGAAAATAGCATCACACGAAGCAGTTTTTGTGAAATTGGCCGATCTTAAAAATTAATTTTGAGGGAGTTGATAATTTTTAAAATTCCCTATTATAAGTCTAATTTGTGTTAAAACCAGTAGAACTAATTAAATTAATGAAAAAATCTAACTATAAAACTAAAAAACTAACTATAATAGGTTACTATAAAATGTGAAATAAAATTTAGAAACAATTTTTTTTAAATTTACAACATTTTTAAATATTTTATAACATTTTTAAATTTTATATACAGGGTGTCCCATCTAAACAGGCCCATCGGGAAATTACAGCCTTACGGATCGATCTATCGAAAACTTGAACTGGACCTTTTTTATAGTATTTTAACTCGGCTTCACGATGCGGGAGTCCGATTTTTATTTGTCCATAATTTAGGGTCTCAAATCACTGATTGAATCTTACGGTTTCCTCTTAATCCCCCTTTTAGCGAATTATTGAACAAAATTAAGCTATTGCTCTCGCCTCAAAATTTGTAGAATGTGAATTTTTGAAAAAATTTTATGCAGAAATCCGTTTCAGGCTATTCTGAATCATATTCTGAAGTTTAACGCATTTTTTATGTATGTATGTATGTATGTGTCATTCCAGACGATAACTGTCCGTAGAATTGTGCTAGAAACTTCAAACAAATTTTAAAATGTTGAGGAAACAAAACGAAAGTTCAAGTTCGTTGGCCAGCATGATCGGATTACATCTTCGGGCTGAAATTTTCAAAAATGTAGTCAACAATTTCAAAATAGCCTGTTTTTTGCGATTTGTTGTGTGAAATAATTTTTTCAGCATACTAACACGTGGTATATTCGGAATCAGCGTAAAATTTCCTATAAGAATATGTATCAAGTTTTCAAAAATTTCAAAGTTGAAAAATCAGTCAAAAATCGAAATAATGCCGTTCGCTAGTTGTAAAAATCGGTAATATTTGCATGAAACATTGTCCAAATTCAGATTGAACTACTCTTATGGAAGTATCCCTGTATAACCAATCCTAGAACCATGCTGTTTAAAACGTATGTAGTAGGTGCTTGTTAAAAAAAAAAAAAAAAAAATGTAATCACAACTGATGAGTTTACTCTGTGAAATATTCCGTCCTCCGATTCTCTCGGTCGCTCTCTTTAATGTTTTACGCTCAACTGTTTTATGACTTGATGTAGCTTTAATACTGACTGTGAAATGAAATGAAATTGTTTATTTGTAAAAGCCTTCCGGCGATACAAAAGTTCAAACAACACATAAGTAATCAAGTTAGAATATTTAAGCAGAAAGAGAGAAAGAAAAAACAATCTGTACGTCCTTTTAATATGAATTCCCATGTCAAAGTTGAGATAAGAGGGCGATTCGTCCCCTCGTGGGCAATAAATCTTGTATATAGGGCTGAATGAGGTATCCTGATTGCGCAAACCATCCGACCGTCTCCAAAACAGCGCAATTCTCTCCAATAAACTATCCCGGTTAAAATTATGGTAATCCTGGGACGACCAGTTACGTCTCTCTTCATATTTGGAGAACAAAGCGCACATTCGGGTGGCCCAGTTGTACTGAGGGTCAGGCTGGGAATTATGTAGAGCAAGAAGGCGGTTAAAGCAGAGCTTAGGAAGCCTAGAATCTTCCATAGTCCCAAGTTTCAGCCACCAGTTTAGAGCCAATTTTACAATTATTGTAACTTCCAAATGTGGGATTGCTAATTCGATGCGAATGAAATAGTCCGGAGTATTATTTGGAAGGAACAGAATAGTTTTGTAGGCTCTAAGTTGAATTTTTTCAAGAACATCGCAAAGCGAAACACCCCATGATTCTACGGCGTATAGGGAGGATGATAGAACCAAAGAACTCACCACAATTTTCCACGATGAAAATGGGCCCGAACGGACTTTATAAAGCATAGGCAGCAGAGCCCGGGCCGCCGTCTCTCCCCTCCCAACGCAATCTTTAGCAAGTTGAAAAATAGACCGGAGCTAAGAAATTTCACTCCTAAATAGGTATAGGAACTGGCAGTAGGGACCTCTGAATTTCCGCAAAAATTATAACGAGGTGATATAGTGCCATGCCTTCTGAAAACAACCACATTGGACTTCGAGTGGTTCACCTTTAAGGCATGCTCTTCACAGTAAGAATTAAGGCTCTCAAGAATTTTCTTCATCTCTGCATAGCTGTAAGATAGCAAACAGAGATCATCGGCATACAGAATTGAGATAACCTCGTGATTGCCGTCAACATCCAAACCCCTCAGACCCCTTTCCCGCAAATAAATGTCAAAATCTGAAATAAATAGGGAAAAGCAGAGTGGAGACAATACATTACCCTGCAAAACACACTCCAAGATACGATAAGGTTTACAATCAACGCCGTCCACACGAAGCTTGAAAAATGAGTTGCTGTACAGGGATTTCAGTGTGTTTATGAAGTTGGCACTGATATTGAGATTATACAGCTTAACCCAAAGTTTATCATGAACTAAACTGTCAAAGGCGCGGGAAAAATCTATGAAAGCCACAAACACTTTCCTTTTAGGGAGTCTAGTATTTATAGAGATTAAACTTTGTAAGGTAAAAATATTATCGACACACCCACGACCCTTACGAAAACCGCACTGGTTCTCCGGGAGAATGTTTTTCCACAAAGGAGAGTAATCTGTTCAACAGAATTGAATTGAAAATCTTAAGAATTCTGTTAATGAGTGATATTCCTCTGTAACTCTGGGGGTTTGAAGCGTCTCCTTTTTTGTAAAGCAAAAACGTTCTTATTTGGCCTAGAACGCTACGTATATACCCTCTACTCAACAGTAAGTTTTAATACTGACTGTGGCTTAGAAAATATCAGCCATGAAATTATGAAGAAGTTCTATTTATGTACGTACTAGCACGCAGACCCAAGGCCTCGCTCCGCTCGAAATGTAGAAGATTTCTTCAAAAATTCGCTCATGGGGTCATGCTGCATGACTGGACTTTTTTTATTGCTTTTTTCGATTCCAAGTTGAATTTGGAACAGAAAATGCCTCATTGAAATTTTCTTTTTGAGGCTTCGTTTCTGAGTTATTCCACTTTTTGCGAAATACAGAAAATCTCCGATTCTTTTTAGACATTACCAACACTTTCTTACTATTTTTTCTTCAATTTCTGAGATGCTCACCACACTTTTCAAATCAGCATTAAACTATTCAGACCACAGCGTCCATAATCAACAATCACCATCAGGGGGATGACATTACACTTGAACCGCTTACGATTTAAAAAAGTTTTCCAAATCGTCGTTTGAAAAAAAAAACCCTCATACTGTTCAGTACTATTACTCATTTATTATAAGAACGTATGAGACGCCGTCTTCTGGACTAATGTAAGGTTCTTTAAGTAATAAAGATCATAGTGCAGACTGAACAATAAGTATCAAGAAGCTGTTGTTTTCTTGACCCTTTAATACAGTTTGCTGCAGAAGGAGCAGGTGGCATTTTCGATTTGTCACAACACAACTGACTGGAAGTCTCCTCGTGGTACATTTTTTAAACTGTACTCTGAACAGTGATTTTGTGTGTACTGAACAGTTTCGGGGTTTTTTTTTTTTTTTTTTTTTTTTTTTTTTTCAAACGACGATTCGTAAAACTTTTTTAAATCGTAAGCGGTTCAAGTCATCCCCCTGATGGTGATTGTTGATTATGGACGCTGGGGCCTGATGATAGATACTTTAATGCTGATTTCAAAAGTGTGGTGAACATCTCAAGAATTGAAGATAAAAATAGTAAGAAAGTGTTGGTAATGTCTAAAAGGAATCGGCGAGTTTCTGTATTTTGCAAAAAGTGGAATAACTCAAAAACGAAGTCCCAAAAAGAAAATTTCAATGAGGTATTTTCTGTTTCAAATTCAACCTAGAATCGAAAAAAAGCGATAAAAAAGGGGGGTCAAGAAGAAACTGTAAGTTTCAATCAATGATTTGAGACCCTAAAACACGGAAAAATAAAAATCGGACTAACGCATCGTGAAGCTGAGTTAAAATAGTATAAAAAGTTCCAGTCATGCAGCATGATCGTATGAGCGAATTTTCATAAATGGTCGTATTACATATATGTTGAATTCTGTTGAAATTTGAGCACTTTGGAGACAAATAAAAATGTATTATACATTTGATAGCAAACTAACTTTTTGTCAGTAATATTCCAATGAACAAACGATTCTGTGGATTTTTACAATTTTTTTTAAGTGTTCCTATCGATTTTTAGCTTATTTTAATGAAATTTAAGTACATTTTTCAGTACAATTTTGTGCTTAAAATTTTAAATGTCCTAGTTCGTGTTCGATTAATTTTTTTCGAGCAGCATTCTGCTAAAAAATAGAAATTTGTTAATTTTTAGCCGTTTTTTTGCCTTTTTTTGTGATTTTTAAGAACATTTTTTGAAATTTGACCAATTTAATGTGCTCAAAAAGTGTTGTCCAACGAACTCATCCTTTCTTTTGAAATGCTTGATTTTTTGGCGAAAGAACGAAGTTTTTGTCTCAATTTTATCGAGAGTTATCGTCTGGAATGACACATACATATATATACTTATATATATATATGCACTTGATTAGTGATTGTTCTGCTGAACTATATATTACATGAACTTTCATGATAGAAATTTGACAAGTATAAAGGTGAAAGAGTGATTTGATATTTCGAGTAAATATTTTTCAAAATTAGAAGAGTAATGGTTTTTTCTGAACTATGGGACTTGGAGCGTTTCTTGTTTCTTTCATTTTCATTTTTTTTTTTCTTTTTTTTTTTTCATTTCGTTTATTTGTCGTCACAATAAATTGATTGACAATTGTCAGCACTAACAATTAAATAAGAAAATTGGTTATAATAATTTTAAAAAACTAAGCTAAAAAAATGAAATTGAGACCACCAAGCAAAGATGCTGGCCACAGGCATCCATCCGCCCAAAACGGCGGCCCGGCCGGGGCGTCCCGGCCGAGCCCGGACCCGACCCACCATGGCGGCCTCCCGAGGGTGCTCATCCATTTCTGAAAGAGCACCCCTTAAACACGATCAACAGGCGAATCGCATCAGGAAGGGTGTACCAGGCGAGACCGCCCCCGGGCCAGACCGAGAGCCCCCCACCGAACCACCAAGCGAACAAAACAGATACACGCAGCCAAGCACACTATAAATTACAAACATACCTAACAATCATTCATTCCGTTAAAATATTTATGAATTAACAAAGATGTATAAAAAAATATCAATAATAATTATCACGTACACTACATCTAAGTTAAAAGGAAGAAAAAAACAACAAAAATTCTCAACACATTATCACAGTGTGGTCATAACTAGGATCTAGCTCGAGTACTTTTATCAAAATTCCTCGGCTGCTGACATAAAGAACAACTAATGGCTATAATAAATACTGAAACAAGAAAAATCAAGCGTAAGGGGTACAATGTCCTATCGTCAAAATTCAACAGAGAAAAAATCAGAGACTCTATAGAGTTCCGCAGTAATTAATAATTTTTTCGTAGCTATCTTGAAGGCCGACGGAGTCAATTTTGATATCGAGTCAGGCAGGTGATTAAAAAGTCGTGGACCAACTTGTAGTGGGTTCCCAGTCATGGATGCGGAGAGTCTTACGGGAGGAGGACACAATAATTCTCTACTCCTTGTATTATACGTATGCACATCAGATCCCTTGGTGAAACTTGATAAACTTTCTTTGACGTATAACAAACATTGGTGCACGTAGAGGCCAGGCATAGTCAAAGAACCGAGTCGGCGAAAGAAACCTCTACAGCTCTCACGGCCTCCGAGTCCGAAAATAACACGAATTGCTCGTTTCTGCTGTTTGAAAACTGCCTCACTCTGAGAGGAGTTGCCCCATAAGAGAATGCAATAATTAAGCCTGCTCAAGAAGCTGGCAAAGTATACAGTTCTAATAATATCAAAAGAAACTGAGCACTTCAATCGACGTAACATAAAGTTACAAGACGCCAACTCAGCTAATAAATGCTCAACATGAGCTACCCAAGAAAGTCGGTTGTCAATAGTCAACCCCAGAAAACCAACTCTCTGATGACAACCACCACCAAGACCGAAAGTCAGCTCCTGCGTTTTTTTATGGTTGAGAACCAAAGCATTTGACTCACACCATCGTTTAATAATGAGTGTTGATCTATCAGAATTTTCGTCAGCCTGGTCGGGATCAGAGCCAGTGATAAGTGAGGTGATATCGTCCGCGAAAAGAAATAGTTCAGCGCCATGTACAGATTGAAAAGCCAAATCATTGATGAAAATAATGAACAAACAAGGACCCAAAACCGAGCCTTGTTTCACTCCACATGGAATAGGGACAGCCTCTGATGAGGAGCCGTTATGAACAGTGACCTGGTGCCACCCCTCCAAATAGGATTTGAAGAAATTACAGGAAGTCGCGTCCAAGCCATAGTGCTTCAGTTTCCTCAACAGAATATCATGCGGTACTAGATCAAAAGCCTTGGTCAAGTCATACAATTTCAGCATAGCTAAGTCTCTCCTTTCAATTGCTTCAAATACGTTGACAATCAGAGAAGATGCCGCAGATGAAGTGCTCATACCACTACGAAATACAAACTGTCTGGGATGAAGCAGAGACGAACTCTCAAAATAAACCTTAAGCCTTCTCAGAACCAGATGTTCAATAATCTTCACAAACAGTGGAAGTTTGGATATTGGTCTAAAGTCATAATAATTTGTGCATTTGGCTTTTTTTGGTATTGGTGTAATGAGCGACCACTTCAGAGAATTAGGAAAAGTCCCGGATAAAAAATATAGATTTGTCAGATAGGTAATAGGTTCTCTAAAAAATACCGAAACCCTCTTAATAACTTCGGTGTTATGACCAAAAAAGTCAGTGGACTTGCTGGATTTCAGCGAACAAATCACTTCGTAAACCTCTTCAACCATAGCATGGCAGAGAGCAAACCTATCGGTGCAACCAGGTGCCGACTCTAGAAAACGGGAGACCTCAGGAATAGATATCGAGGATTCTTCTGTATATTTTTTAAACACTGCTGAAAATGTATCACTGAAACACCAAGAAGTCAAACTTGAATTAGGAGAAACAGTAGACCGAGCCCTCAAGGCTAGCTCCCTTCTGACAATATCCCACGAAGCCTTAGTTTTATTTGCAGCGGAGTTTATATACGCATCATTTTCACTACATCTGAAACGATTCAGTGCTGATCTGTAAGCGATACGGCATAATCTTGCCCGTTCACAAAACTCAATTCTACGAGTAGACGAAGCCAAATCTTTGAATGTGACATAACGTTAGTGGAGAACCACAAGGTCTGGGTTCTTTTGCTTTTTCTGTGGTGGTTGGCCAGATTTGCGCCTACACCAACTCCAAGGACATGCGATGTCCAAGCTCCTCATAAATGTATCCAAGAAGAGATCAACTGCCGCATTTACATCATCAGAAGCATACACGTGAAACCAAGTCACATTCGCCAACAGTTTCAATAAATGAACAATATTTTCCTCCTTCATTTTCCTGTGAACAGCTAAAGAGGAAGGAACAGTTGGTGGGGATATGAGGAGCTTGAGCTCTATCGCTTGGTGATCCGAAAAACTTAATTCGCTGACCAAGGGTTCATACCAGGACTCATCTAAGTTCGTGATCATCACGTCAAGACAAGCCGGTGCACCCGATTGGAGACCGCAGGGTCTTCTTGTTACCTCGTCAAGTGTAATATGAAGCCCAAAATTTTCCATTAAAGTAATAAATTTGGCCTTTGTGTTAACCAAAATGGGATTGGATGTATATTCAAAATGAATATTAAGGTCACCCATTATGACCACCATTTTGTTCAAGTTTGAAATATAGGTCATAAGACGATCGAAACATCCGAGAAAATCATCGAAGTTAGATAATTGTGGTGGTCTATAAATACAACAAACAACCAAATTAAGTGACCTTACGTTGATGGCTGAAATTTCACATATGGATTGCAGCGAGAGATCACATAAAACTTGTAATTCAGTGAAATCGCAGTCTTCCCGTATAAAATCTTGGAAGCTTGTAACCATGTAAGCAAGTATGGCTTCATTACTTTTAGCTCAGTACATCTCAATCGTTTAGATTGAGACCAGGAGGCCTCATTGATCCCAATACCCACCTATGAGCCCGTTCAGACTGCTGTAGCAGTCTGTCGTTCGTTGTGGCATCTGCTTGAGAACTTTCACTCCGAAGCATTCGTTGAACGTCACAGTAGGATTGTGCGATCCCGCATGCAGCTTCAATGGCAGGGGTCGATCTTGGTTTAAGGAAGCTCTATGGTTATTTATTCTCAAATTTAGTTGAGTTGCTTTCCCAACATAGAAGCCTCTGTGTTGATCTTCTGTGCACTGCTTACAGATCAGCTGGTAGACACACATTCGTGACTGACATTCTGTGTGCCCTTTACATACGTAGGAATGAGAGGTATTGGGAGAGGTAAAGTGAGAGCCTTCAATTACAATGTCACACAGTTTGCACCGTGGACGTTCACATCGGTGTAAACCAGGCTGCTGCACTTCTGAAGGCTGAACTTGTGGATGCCTATGAGACAGTATTCCTCCTATATTTCTTCCCTGGCGGTAAGTCAGTTGAGGCATATCCTTATCCAAGATCAATGGCTACATTCCTTGATGTGGAAATATTGGTGATTAACGGAAGCCTCACAACTAGCGTGCATGTAAAGCCCACCAATAAGCAGCTATACCTACATTACGACAGCTGTCATCCTCCTCACACAAAGCGATCTATTCCAAGGGCTTTGACATTCCCTATATGCCACACTTTGCGAGCGAAGCGAGCAATTTAATGGGGGGTCCGGGGGGCTTGCCCCCCGGCTGGACGTGGAGGCGAGCGTAGCGAGCCGGAGCGGCTAGTATATATATGTAATTAAGTCTCCTTAGGATTGAGATGAAAATCCCGTTCTTGCGCGTCAAAAAATCAAGCTTTCCGAATGAAAGGATGAGTTCGTTGGCTAGCATTTTTTGAGAACATTAGTCAAATTTCAAAAAATGTACTAAAAAATTACTAAAAATGGCTGAAAACGGCCCAAATTTTTAAATTTATAAGTATTAGCATAATTTCATTCAAAAACATTATCAACAATCAACTAGGACATTAAAAAAATTTTGCACGAAATTATGCTGAAAAACGTACTTAAATTTCATTAATATTGCTGACATATCTAAAAAATCAAAAAATAATAATAATTCAAAATCTTTTTTGTATTGCCAAATTTTATTTAGTATTATTTTCCCCTTATATTTTTTCTACAATTACTTTGTACTCTAATTGGTCAAATGTCAACACAATTTAACATATCATAATACGATAAATGGTAATTTAAGAAAATTTGCTCTTTCGATCATGCTGCATGACTAGAACTTTTTTAAAGAACATTTTCATCTAAGATTTTTTTTTTTTTTTCGTTTCTTTCTTCCTTAACTCATGTGTTCACTTTTGTTTCTCATCTCGAAACATTTCTTTCTTCCTAAACGTATTTTTTCACTTTTGTTTTGACACAGCGATATATAAAATTGATATTGATAGTCCAGTATCAATAATTTGGCCAAAACTACTTATGGCAGATACTGCATTGGTAATAATATGGTCGATCTGAGTGTCTGCAGCGGAACGTTGAATGACGAGTTGCCTGGAGAGGCAATAGAATAAAATTCTTAGCGGTTAAACATCTCTCAAAATACATTTTATTGTTAGAATTAGAAAGCATGTCGACGCTCCGATCTCCCAATATGCTAACCGACGAATAATCATGGGCAACCTCGGATATATTTTCAAATACATTGTCTACGCCGGTTATTTCTGAGTGGATAGGAGGGGGGAGGGATTGCTCAATGATAGGATGGTATGGTGATCCGCATGATTTTCGGGACTAAAAACTCCACGAACGAATCATGACAAATAAGACAAATCGACTCCCATAAAAACAACCTGCTGTCAGACCAAAAATATTTATGTTTTACCTATAAATTAATATTAATATAAACATGAACATTTTTAGAGAAAATTAATTTAATGGGTCCCTCGCTTTTCAGGAGTTATCTTCTCTATCAAGTTTCCAAATACGTTTGAAAGGAGGAAGGGATTCTTACGAAGGAAGGGTTGAGGTGCGTTGGGGCGGCAACGGTGAGAAAAACTTCAAATGTGCCTGTCTGTTATTCCTCCTTTATATCCCTTCATATCTAAATTCAAGTGAAGAATTTTAAGGTTGGTTTAGGAAATGATAATAATAAGAACGCCTCCCAAAAGTTTGGCACAAATATCGACAATTATCCAAATACTATAATAATAATAAATAAAAGTGACAGTCCATTGTAATTCTATTCTTTTAAAACAGCAGTTCATGTTTAAAAACCAAAACTTATTTATTTTCATCCGGCAAAACTACCACTAGTAGGCCTATTACTTAAAAACGATGCATCACATCTACCACCCATTACTAACCAGTTTTATGATGCATTCCAGAAAGTAGGTAATCATATTTTTCATTCCAACTACCGATGGTTGTTATGATAACCAGAGACTTTGATTTGTTTATGAAATCATTGCAAAGATTAATTCTGTTGGAAAACTTTATCGATATCAGTGATCGTTTCAACACCCCGTGCTGAAGTCCCGAATTGAACTTAGTAGATTCGAATAACTTCGTCTACAACGAAAGACTAAAACATGTCAAGAAAACGGCGCCCAGAAGATGACAAATCCGAGAGGGATGCGCGTTTCAAATCTAGACTTGCCAAATACGTCCATGAATTTGAAATGGACTTGTATCAGGTACCAAAAGAAGTGATAGCAAAACCCGAAGAACTCTTTCCAGAAAAACCTTGGCCAGGAAGGAAAAACAAGAAGAGATCGTCAGTGGAAAGTAAAAAAAAAGAAGATGAAAAAACAAAGAGCTACCTTAAATTGAGAAAAGAGAGGGAACAATTTAGGAAACGATTGGTTGAGATAATAGTAAACAAAGACTTATTGGCAGAAGGTGGCGTAGACAAACCACCCACTGAGCACGAGCGTCAAATACTGAGATACCAGTATTACATAAAATACGGAGTAGACACGGAACACGTTTCACCAATTGATTACCGTTGGATAGGAAAAATTTTGGGAATGATACCAAATCATCTCAAAACGAACGAGGACCATTTAACGGAAATGTTTCACGAGATGGAAGAAAACTACTTGCATACTGTGAAAAAATCTGTAGTAGATTTCGTCCTTCAGGATCCCGCAGACGTTATTGTACCCCCTAAACAGCAAAGGTCTTCAATTGAAAAAGAAGGCCTTCATCCCAAAAAAATGAAGCAAAACTACGTCACAAGTGCAGACAAAATGACTAGAAATCTCTTTATACTAAATCAACTTTTGATTGAAATTTGGAACATGTGGTGGAAAGATTATTCAACCTTGAGAATCATCGATCCAAAAGTCCTACTTGAAAAAAGGAATCAAAATTTGAGGTGGGAGCAGAGGGATAAAGAAAGAGAAGGGATGCTCCCGGTTAAAACTCCACCTTTTGAACTTGAACAGTTTTACCGAATGTGTAAAGAGGAAATCAGCTTTACGAAAAATAAGCTTCTCACAGAATGGATTCCAGGTATTCAGGATATTCTGTTACTTGGCGCAAAAATGAATTTGATTCCGGACACTAGGAAAAACCAACTTGCATCATTTTACAATTGCGTTTCAAGTTTGATGTGTTTACTTTTACAACAATTAATTTTGAATTCATTGGAGGATTTCACCGTGTTTTTGAATGACGTTGATATGGGCATGAACCCAGGTTTCTTTTTGAATCTAACGCTCAGAAATAAAGCAATGGTTTACGAACCGGAGTCCAAACAATTCAGAAATATTCTCGTAAACATACTTGATAAAATGGTCGAAGGTGTAGCAGAAATACCACGAATTGAATTTAACTTATATTTAGAAATGGAAGAATCGATAAAATATTTGAACCCCGTTATTCTTCCTGAAACAATAGATAAACACAGAAAATCTATTTTAAACTTGCTCGAGCACCAGGACATTGGACCACAGTTGAGAGTGCACGATTTTGATTGTTATATTGATTTGTTAAATGGGGATGCACTCATTGAAGTTGAAGAGTTCCTTCGGAACGAACACACTCTCGATGATTTTAAACCTATGGTCAAGAAGTATGATAATCTAGTTAAGGAAATTCCTTGTGAATTGGCATTCGAAGTAGCAATGGGAATGTTCACAATGAAGAGGCACGATATTATTGACTACTTGACCAAAAGTGCCCAAAATCTAAAAGAAATGCTCACTAAGCGATTAATATCAGACTACTCAGAGGACTGTAAGAAGTTAGGAGAAGAATATGAAAGTATTGCATTTAAACTTCTCACTGAACCCTTAAATACGGCTGAACTAATGAGTTTGATCCAGTACAAAGAAGAAGTTGAAAGTACAATTCTCCATGAAATGGAAAAAGGACTTCAACGAGTTATGTCTTATATTCTGTTCCTATCAGATTACGTTCCGCTTACGCCTCCAGAAATGAAACAGAATACAAATACTTTTATTTGGTACACTAAAATGCCTGATGTATTACAGCAAAATCAAAAGCTAATTGAACGAAAAACCATAGATTTCCAAGAATATCTGAAAGAAAGGATTAAGGGCTTCGTTGCTGACCTAGATAAGTGGATGAGGCAAGTTGAAAAGTTTGAAACTTATGGAAACGTAGAGGATTTGGATCGATACCAGGGTTTGGCTTCGGCTCTAGATGAAAAGTTGGTAGAGGCTATCGCAACTATAGATCAATTCAATGAGGAAGAAAAAAGCTTCAAGTGGGAAGAGTCATTTTATCCATTAAGAAAACAAATAGCAGACAAGTTAGCTCCTTTCAAAAAGTTATACGACAATGCCACGGAATTCATAAATAGACACCGACAATGGACAACATCTCGCATAGGAACTCATGATCCTGAAATCATTGAATCTGAAACTGCGACTTATTACCGGAACATTTACAAAATAGAGAAGCAGTTCACCGACTTACCTGAACCAAGAAAGCTCGCTCAAGCTGTCAGGGAGAAGATTGAAGTTTTCAAGGAACATATGCCAATTGTAATTACTTTGGGTAATCCAGGATTGAAAGACAGACATTGGGAAATGATATCTGAAATCGTTGGATTCCCAATGTCTGGAGATGAACTCACACTCGAAAAAGTATTCGAATATGGAATAGAAGAATTCAATGCGAGGTTTGAAGTAATTAGTGACGCTGCTACCAAAGAAAATAACTTAGAAAAAGCATTAAATAAAATGGTCAAAGAATGGGAACCCATGCAATTCACAGTAGTGCCGTACAGGGATAGTGGAACATACATCATATCTGGGGTGGATGAAATTCAGCTTCTTCTTGACGATCACATCGTCAAAACGCAAACCATGAAGAACTCGCCCTACATTAAACCATTTGAGGAAACAATACTGGCTTGGGAAGCGAAACTACAATTGCTTCAGGAGATTCTCGATGAATGGTTGAAAGTGCAGATTACATGGCTTTACTTGGAACCAATTTTCTCATCACCCGATATACAGCAGCAAATGCCTGAAGAAGGGAGGAAGTTCAGTGCTGTCGATAAAATATGGAAAGATATTATGAAGACAGTCCTATTGGATACACATGTAATGACTGTAGTAGAAATTGAAAAAATGCTCGAAAGACTGAAAAAATCAAATGCTCTCTTAGAAATCATTCAGAGAGGTCTGAATGACTATTTGGAGAAAAAGCGACTATATTTTCCACGATTTTTCTTTCTGTCTAATGACGAACTTCTAGAAATTTTGTCTGAAACCAAGGACCCTACAAGAGTAAATCCTCACATGAAGAAGTGTTTTGAAGCCGTCAAGAAATTGCATTTTACGGAGAATCTAGAAGTTACCGCCATGATTTCGTCTGAAGATGAAGAAGTAGTGTTGGCCGACATAATTGATACTACTCAAGCACGAGGACAAGTTGAAAAATGGTTACTTCTTTTTGAACAAGATATGAAAAAAACTATGCATCGAAAGGTTGCTGAAAGTATGATAGCGTACCCTACTAAGGCAAGAAGCGAGTGGGTATTTGACTGGCCAGGCCAATGTGTACTTTGCGTATCTCAAACCTTTTGGACGACTGAAGTTCATGAAGCCATTCAGAAGAAACCAAGTGGACTGACAAAATACCGACAGTATTCCACCTCAGAAATAGAAAAACTCGTTGAGCTGGTCAGAGGTAAGCTTAGCAGTAATAACAGATTAACGTTGAACGCTCTCATTACAATTGATGTACACGCCCGTGATGTTGTAGCTAGTCTAGAGAAAGGAAAAGTATCCAACGATAATGACTTTCTATGGTTGAGCCAATTACGCTACTATTGGGTGGAGAATAATTTGTTAGCGTGTATGATCAACTCCAGTCTTAAGTATGGATATGAGTATTTAGGAAATTCTGAACGCCTTGTCATAACACCCTTGACTGATAGATGCTATCGGACCCTCATTGGCGCTCTCAACTTACACTTGGGTGGTGCTCCCGAAGGTCCTGCCGGTACAGGTAAAACTGAAACTACAAAAGATCTTGCGAAAGCTGTGGCTAAGCACTGTGTCGTTTACAATTGTTCTGACGGGTTAGATTATATAGCGCTTGGGAAATTTTTCAAAGGTCTTGCTGCTTGTGGTTCATGGGCGTGCTTTGACGAATTTAACAGAATTGATCTTGAAGTACTGTCTGTCGTTGCTCAACAAATTTTAACCATACAGAGAGGTATCATATCAGGAAACCCCAAACTGTTATTTGAAGGAACTGAACTTGATTTAGATCCCACCTGTGCAGTTTTCATCACCATGAATCCGGGATATGCAGGTAGATCAGAGCTTCCAGATAACTTGAAAGCGTTATTCCGATCTGTAGCTATGATGGTCCCTGATTATGCTCTTATTTCGGAAATTACGCTTTACTCGAAAGGATTTTTGAACGCCAGACCTTTAGCCGTTAAAATTGTTGCTACTTATAAACTGTGCTCTGAACAGCTTTCCTCACAACACCACTATGACTATGGTATGAGAGCGGTAAAATCCGTTCTAGTGGCAGCTGGAAACCTGAAGCTAAAATACCCGAATGAAGACGAAGATATAGTCATGCTTCGATCAATTAAAGATGTCAATATTCCTAAATTTCTCGAGCACGACTTACCACTTTTTCGTGGTATTACATCCGATTTGTTCCCAGGGGTTACACTCCCTGAACCTGATTATACAATCATCAACAAAAATGCATTGCAGGCGTGTAAGACAGCAAATTTGCAGTGCACACCATTTTTCTTGGAAAAAATCCAACAGATTTATGAAATGATGTTGGTGCGTCATGGCTTCATGATTGTTGGATTCCCTTTCAGTGGGAAAACTTGTGCCTACCGTATGTTAGCGGGTGCACTGGAACTAATCGAAGAACAAGGAGAAATGGATGAGCACAAAGTTGAAATAATTGTACTAAATCCCAAAGCAATAACAATGGGACAACTTTATGGGGAATATGACGAAGTTTCTCACGAGTGGTCCGACGGAATATTAGCGGTAAGTTATAGGGCCTTTTCGGCATCGACCAATCCTAATAGGAAATGGCTAATCTTTGATGGACCTGTAGATGCAGTTTGGATCGAAAACATGAACACAGTTCTGGATGACAATAAAAAACTGTGTTTGATGTCTAGTGAAATCATACCATTAAATTCAAAGACGACAAATCTCGTATTTGAACCTATGGATTTAGAAGTTGCTTCTCCGGCCACAGTTTCTCGCTGTGGGATGATTTACATGGAGCCTTCATCTCTTGGGTGGGAATGCCTAATCACTTCGTGGTTGAATACTCTTCCTAACGCAATAAATTCAACCAACAGAAAAATGATCAATCAACTCTTCATGCGATTTTGTCCATTGCTGTTTTACTTGATTCATAGATGTAATTTAGTGCAAGTGTTCCCGAGTTCGGAGTCAAATATTGTGAAAGGTGTAACAAATTTATTTGACTGTTTTCTTGATGATTACCACGACGATAAATATGTAGAAAGCTTATCCGACCTGGACATCCGTGCTCAAATGGAAGGTGTATTCTTCTTTTGTTGTATTTGGGGAATGGGTGCAACACTCGATTCTTCTAGCAGGGAAAAATTCAGCGTTGTGTTCCAAGGCTTGCTCAAAAAAGAGTTCCCATCTGAACTTAAAGTGCTATATGGTTTTCCTCATAATCTCGCTGAAGACCCTAAGAAACCATATATTTTTCTAATGCCAACTAATGGATTAGTTTTTGACTACAGATATATTAAAGAAGGGAAAGGAAAATGGAAACCATGGGCAGATGATTTAGCCATTGCACCTCCAATACCACGTGATATCCCTGTGAACCAAATCATCGTCCCAACTATTGAAACGATCCGAACTACTGCTCTATTAGGATTGTTAATCCGTCATCAAAAGCATACCATGTTGGTGGGCCAAACAGGTACAGGAAAATCAGTATACGTTATTGATTTCTTGCTTAAAAAAATTGAGACAGATATCTACAAACCGTTGTTTATCAATTTCTCTGCTCAGACAACTGCGAACCAGACGCAGGACATAATCATGAATAAGCTTGATAAAAGAAGAAAGGGTGTGTATGGACCTCCAGTAGGTAAGAAATGTGTTGTGTTTGTTGATGATGTCAATATGCCATTGAAAGAAGTGTATGGTGCTCAACCACCTATTGAAATTCTGAGGCAGTGGCTCGATCACTGGACATGGTATGACAGGAAAGAAGTAGTTGCCATAAAATTAGTCGACCTTCAAATTGTTACGGCCATGGATCCACCCAGTGGAGGAAAGACTGTGACACCTCGATTCTGGCGGCACTTCAACATATTTGTAATAAATGAATTTAATGATGAAACGATGGTTACAATATTCAGCAAAATAATGTTGTGGCACTTGGACACAAGAGGATTCAGCAAGGAGTTTGACCCCTGTATTGAACAGATTGTGGGAGCTACTCTGTCAGTTTATAAGAAAAGTTTACGTTTTCTTCTACCAACACCAGCAAAATCGCATTATACTTTCAATCTCAGAGACTTCTCACGTGTCATACAAGGTGTTCTACTGTCTGTTCCAGAAGCCATGGAAAATCTCAAAGCCATGAAGAGATTGTGGGTACATGAAGTTCTTCGAGTGTACTACGATAGATTGGTAGATGATAATGATAGAGACTGGCTGTTTGCCACTCTTCATACTGTCTGTACAGAAAGTTTCGATGAAGATATGGATAAATTGTTCGCTCATCTCTGTGAACCAGGGGTAACAACTGTAGGAGAAACTGAAATGAGAAAACTCATGTACTGTGATTTTGCAAACCCTAAAGCGGATCAAAGACACTACATAGAAGTAACGGATATGAACAGCTTGAGATCAATTGTTGAATTGTATCTAGTAGAATACAATAATATGAGCAAGAAACCAATGCATTTGGTAATGTTCGGGTTCGCCATCGAACATTTGTCTCGTGTATGTCGCATTTTGAAGCAGCCTCGAAGTCATGCTCTTCTTGTTGGCGTGGGTGGATCTGGAAGGCAATCTCTAACGCGTTTGGCAAGTCATATTGCTGAGTACGATATTTTTCAAGTAGAAATGACCAAAACCTATGGGAAAAATGATTGGCATGAAGACATTAAAACAACCTTGAAAAAAGCATGTGCCTCCGACCAACATGTAGTTTTCTTATTCACTGATTCACAAATTAAGGAAGAGTCATTCGTTGAAGACATAAACAATTTATTGAATTCTGGAGAGGTTCCGAACATATTTCCGATGGACGAAAAAGTAGAATTATGTGAAAAGATGAGGATAATCGATCGACAGAGAGATAAAACACTACAAACTGACGGAAGTCCAGTTGCCTTGTTCAACTTCTTCGTGCAAATAGTAAGAGAACAGCTTCATATCGTACTAGCCTTCAGCCCAATAGGTAGCAATTTCAGAGTGCGGTTACGAAAATTTCCTGCCATTGTGAACTGTTGTACAATAGATTGGTTTCAGTCATGGCCTCAAGATGCACTACACTCCGTAGCAACTCGATTTTTATCCACAGTCGAACTTACCGACAAGGAAAGAAATGCTTGCATAGATATGTGTCAAAGTTTCCATACTTCAACTCAACAATTGGCTACTCAGTTCTACAACCAAACTGGACGTCAAACTTATGTGACTCCTACATCTTACCTCGAATTGATTAACACGTTCAAATTTCTTCTTGATAAAAAGCGAGAAGAAGTGACATTGGGGAAGAAAAGATATGAAGGTGGTCTCGAACGGCTAGCCAATGCTGCTGCTCAAGTTGCTGTGATGGAAAAAGAGCTGAAAGCACTTCAACCGGCCATTCAAGAAGCCGCAGCCCAAGTTAAAGTCATAATGGAGAAAGTAGAGGCTGAAGCTGAAGATGTAGCCAAAATTGAAACATTAGTAAAGGCTGACGAAGAAGTAGCTGGTGAACAAGCTAGAGCAGCTCAAGCTATCAAAGATGAATGTGATGAAAATCTAGCTGAGGCTATGCCAATCATGGAAGCTGCTCTCAGTGCTCTAAATACTCTTACTCCAGCAGATATAACTGTAGTTAAAGCTATGAAAAATCCTCCTAAAGGGGTTAAGATGGTCATGGAAGCTATTTGTGTCATGAAGGATATCAAACCTGATAGGATTCCAGATCCCGAAGGAACCGGTAAAATGGTTGAAGACTATTGGGGTCCATCCAAGAGAGTTCTTGGTGACATGAAATTTTTAGAAGGTCTTAATTACTTCGATAAGGATAACATACCTCCTCGAGTTATCAAAAATATTCAAGACAGGTTCTTGAACAACCCAGAGTTTGATCCTGACAAAGTAAAGTCAGCATCAACAGCAGCGGAGGGGTTGTGCAAGTGGATTATTGCCATCAGTAAGTATGATAAGGTTGCTAAAGTTGTAGCTCCTAAAAAAATAGCACTTGCTAAAGCTGAAGAAGAATACAATGTCGCAATGGCTGCATTGGAAGTGAAACGATCGGAACTTAAAAAAGTACAAGATAGATTTGCAAAACTTCAGCAGACTTTAGAAGATAACAATAGTCGATTCACGAGGCTTCAGAATGAAGCAGACTTGTGTTCCAAAAAACTACAAAGAGCAGACGAACTCATTAAAGGATTGGGAGGAGAGCAAACAAGATGGTCAGCGACCGCTAAAGAATTAGGTGAAAGATATTTCACTCTAACTGGAGATATTCTTATTGCTTCTGGAGTCGTGGCATATCTTGGGCCTTTCACTCAGAATTTTAGAAACCAGCAAATCAGAGAATGGGTATCACAGGTTAAGTCCTATAATATTGTTTGTGCTGACGATTTTTCACTAGCAGCGATAATGGGGGAACCAGTTGAAATAAGAGCTTGGATCATATTTGGTCTACCAAGCGATTCATTCTCAATAGAAAATGCTATCATTGTGAGGAACTCGCGAAGGTACCCTCTAATGATAGATCCTCAAGGCCAAGCAAATAAATGGGTGAAAAACATGGAGAAACAAAATAATCTAAATGTTATACGGATGACTCAGCATGATTACCCCCGAATCCTTGAAAATTCCATTCAGCTTGGCCTGCCCGTATTGATGGAAAACATTGGCGAAGAAATGGACGCTTTACTTGAACCACTATTATTAAAACAGATATTCAAAGCAGGAGGATCGATGTGCATCAAGCTAGGAGAAACAGTTGTGGAATATAATAGCAACTTTACCTTTTATATCACCACTAAATTACGAAACCCACATTACTTACCAGAAACGGCTGTCAAAGTTACATTGATAAATTTTATGATCACTCGAAGTGGACTAGAAGACCAATTGCTTGGCATAGTAGTAGCCAAAGACAGACCAGATTTGGAAGCAGAGAAAAATCAATTAATTGTGCAGGGAGCTCAAAATAAAAAAGACCTAAAAGAATTGGAGGATCGAATATTACAAACACTATCTTCTTCAGAAGGAAACATACTAGAAGATGAACAAGCTGTAAACGATTTGAGCTCATCGAAAGTACTCTCTAATGAAATCCAAGAAAAACAAGCAAGTGCGGAAATCACAGAGAGAGCTATTGATGCAGCTAGACTGGAATATGTCCCCATTGCAGTTCATTCTACTGTCCTGTTCTTCAGCATTTCAAATTTGGCCAATATTGATCCTATGTACCAGTATTCTCTGACATGGTTTATGAACTTATACAAAGCTGCGATTGATAACGTAGATAAAGCAGAAAACGTGCCTGATCGCATACATGATCTCAAAGATTACTTCACATACTCCCTTTACCTCAATATTTGTAGGAGTCTTTTTGAAAAAGACAAATTACTTTTTTCATTACTTTTGACGGTCAATCTTATGGCCCAAAGAAACGAACTAGATCATGACGAATGGATGTTTTTCCTAACTGGCGGCATGGGGTTGGGCAATCCTCATCCGAACCCTTGTTCGTGGTTGCCAACCCAGGCATGGGATGAATTTTGCCGAGTTAATGACTTGCCAGCTTTTGCCGGTATTCGAGATCACCTAAAAAAAAATGTGGATGCTTGGAAAGAGGTTTTCGATTCTCTCGAGCCTCATAACGCCGCTCTCCCAAAACCGTTTTGTGACACACTAAACAGTTTCCAAAAGCTGGTTATACTACGATGTATTAGAATTGACAAAGCCATCCCTGGAGTACAGCACTTGGTTGAATCACAATTGGGAGTACGATTTATAGAGCCACCTCCATTTGACTTACAGAAAGCATTTAACGACTCCCATTCATGCATCCCACTTATTTTTATTCTGACACCAGGGGCTGATCCAACAGTTATGTTACTGAAATTCGCAGAAGACCTTGGGTTCGGAGGAAGCCGATTGAACTCATTATCTCTAGGACAAGGTCAAGGGCCAATTGCAATGAAATTAATCGACGATGCCACTAAAAATGGTAGTTGGGTAGTTCTTCAAAATTGTCATTTAGCAAAGAGTTGGATGCCAACATTGGAAAAGGTATGTGAAGAATTGAACCCAGAATCAACACACGCTGATTTTCGATTGTGGCTGACGTCGTATCCTGCAGACCATTTTCCAGTTCTAGTACTCCAAAACGGTGTGAAGATGACTAATGAACCACCAAAAGGATTAAGAGCTAATATAATGAGATCATTGAATAGTGATCCCATAAGCAATCCTGAATTTTTCGAAGGTAGCAAACAACCGGATCCGTTCAAACGTTTAATATTCGGCCTTTGCTTTTTTCATGCGCTGATTCAAGAAAGACGAAAATTCGGCCCTATTGGATGGAATATTCCGTACGAATTTAATGAAACAGACTTGAGGATTAGCGTTCTACAATTGAACATATTTTTGAACGGATATGAAGACGTCCAGTTCCCAGCAATTAAGTATTTGACAGGTGAATGTAATTATGGCGGGAGAGTCACTGATGACTGGGATAGAAGAACCCTAAACACGATCTTATCCAAGTTTTACTGCCCGCAAATACTTCAAGAAGATCCTATATATTATTTTGATCCTTCTCAGTTGTATTACTGCCCAAACGAAACTTCTCTAGAAAAAATGTTTGAATACGTGAGGGACCTTCCTCTGATTACTAAACCCGGAATTTTTGGAATGAATGACAATGCTGACATTACAAAAGATAGAAACGAAACTCTTCAGCTTTTTAATGGAACACTTTTAACTCAAGAAACAGCAAAGGGAGGTTCATCAGGTGCCAGTACAGACTCTGCTGTTTTTGATGCAGCAAAAGACATCTTAGGGAAGCTTCCAGCCAATTTTGACCTAGTAATAGCAATGGAAAAATACCCAACTATGTACAACCAGTCAATGAACACAGTTCTGGTTCAAGAAATGGGGAGGTTCAATAATTTGTTGACGGTAATTAGGAATAGTCTCAAGAATCTGCAGAAAGCAATCAAAGGTGAAGTGGTCATGTCGTTTGATCTTGAAGCAGTTTATCAAAGCGTATTTTTAGGAAGAATTCCGGCAATGTGGCTACGAAACTCGTACCCTTCGCTTAAACCACTTGGTAGTTACATACAAGACTTTATTACACGCCTAGAATTTCTTCAGAAATGGTTCATGGAAGGTCCCCCCACAATATTTTGGGTTGCTGGATTTTTCTTCACACAAGCATTCTTAACTGGAGCACAACAGAATTTTGCGCGAAAGTACAAAATTCCAATCGATCTGCTCTCTTTCGATTTTCAAGTTGTGACGACAGCAGTGAAAGTAGCTCCTGACGATGGGGTTTACACAGAAGGGCTGTATGTGGATGGTGCTCGGTTCAACCGTGAATTACAGGCGTTGGACGAATCACTTCCCAAAGTTTTGTACGACGTGATGCCTTACATATGGTTGAAGCCTATAAAAAAATCAGATCTACAAGTAGGTTCGAGATATACTTCACCAGTTTATAAAACTGCTGAAAGAAGGGGCGTTCTCTCCACTACGGGTCATTCTACGAATTTCGTGATTGCCATGCTGCTCCCGTCAAAAAAGCCTGCTGAACACTGGATAATGCGCGGTGTCGCTTTACTTTGTCAGTTATCTCAATAAATTTTTCATGTTCATATATTTGAGACAAATTCAATTGATTATTACAAAGACTTCTTGGTGTTAAGCATTTCGAAAATTAGAAGTCGAGACTTGCCCTAAATCACTATTAAACGTAAAATTAACCCCGCCATAATGAGATACACATCAAATATACACATTCATTCGAATTCACATTTGACTAATCGCATCTCAATTCTAAGCGCTAGTGCGGAGTCTTAACCACAAGTTTTAATTTTTTTTACATAAGGCTGCTTATTGATGGCAAAAATAACTAACAAAAATTTACGTGGCGTCAATCGAAAATGGTTCCTTAAAATTGTTAATGTGATGAGCAAGCGTGTGATGGACAACCACCAGTAAAATTCAACTTTTTTGAGTTTAGAATGGGGATTAATTTGTGGCGATGGATGGTCCCTTCTTGAAGCCAATGTGATCTGCAAACACTTGGGTCTCGGTAATGCTTTGGCGGCCACTCAACACTACTTCACTTACGGTGAGTCACATTGTCAATCACAACACAAGAAATGGCATAAGCAGTATGCCTTTTATCTGCTATTATTATGAATCTAGAGGGTAATTTATTAAAATCCAATATTATCCAGCTAATCATAGTCTCAATCTTGTGTGCTATTTAATTGTATCATTTAATGAGTTTTCCATGCCCAGTAGGGTAAATTTACTTCTAATGATGCCCAAATTAATGACTCGTTGATAATAATTAAATTTCAAGACTATTTTGGGTAGGGTAACTAATTTTTATAATTTACATCATGGCGTTATTGATTTACTACTAAACAGGTACCGAAAAGATGAGTCATATTTTGACTAACGTTGCGTGCTACGGAAACGAGACGTTGTTCAGTCAATGCCGAGCCACATTCAATCACTCTAATAATCCTTGTTTCAATCACGATGATATGGCAGGCGTCACTTGTACTACTCGTAAGTCTAAAGAGTTAAAATCGATATTGAACCAAAATGACTTGTAGTTTGTAATTCACCCTTGACTTGCTAGAGCTTGATATTACTGAATTCCTGTATGTGCCTAATATAATGTTTTTCGTATATAAATACTTTTCCGTTTCATATCGCGTAATGGTCGATACTTTTTTCAGTTTATGAAGTTTCCATTCCAAAACCTCGAATAATGGACCATTCTCGACGTATCTGCTAGTGAGAAAGTTTAAAAAGCATTCCTATGTGCGTTATTTTCCAGAACAGAGATATCAAATTGACGTAGAAGACAAACTAAATCAAAGGCACAACGGTATTTAAACTGACCCTCAATAGTTGGAGCCCAACTCAGTCGGGAGGACCTGTGACTAACGTCTTGGCCTAAAAAGGCCTATGTTCTGTAACACTGACCCTCGTTTTACACACCTCGTGTGCAAGCGCACGAGCTTGCGCTAACGTAAATTACTTCATGCATTGTTTTCTCGTACAAGCATACTTCATTCGCTTATTCAAAAGATACCTACTTTCTTTTTCCTTTGTTTTCATTACGGCCTTCACTGCAAATACTCTCCCCGTGTAGTTAAATACCAATTTATTGCATTTACACAATACTTTTTGGTGCATTCAATAACAATAGTCTATCTCTCTAGGTTTGGCTGACTTAGCCATTGACTTTCACACACTTGAGAGAACAGCTTACTTAGAAGATAGACAAATGTTTTACCTTCAATGCGCTATGGAGGAAAACTGTGTTGCGAGTTCTGGGTACCGCAGGAGAGAAGAAAATCCGGAAGGTTGGTACCTAGAGACGAGACGACTCCTTCGTTTCACAGCTAGTTCTACCAATGTCGGAAAAGCCGCATTCAAGCCATTGATTCCAAAACATCTTTGGCAATTTCACCTGTGTCACATGTAAGCACTAACCTGTTCCTCGTTGCTGTATGAAGAAAGATATATATAAGATTTATTGACAACAAGAAATAATGATAATGATGGTCTTAAAGTTTAAGTAAGGAACACGTAAATGAAACAAATCCATTTTGAAAAAGGAAAAAAATTATTGAATGTACTAACGAGTACTTACTGCTTGTGTCAAAAAACTATTAGCAATGGGCATGCTCGTGACTCAGTGGTTAGCCATCAATGCAGTATGATGTAAATTATTGGAGAGAAAAGTATTATTATTACTGAAGTTATAATTATTCAATCAAATTGAATTAATGTTATTTTTAGACAAATAATAGCCTTTTCATTTTCATTAAGATAAGAAAACTGCAATCCACGCTATGTGCTCACTAAAATTCTATCCAGGAAATGATACTACTTTCAAATGCGCCAGGTTTAAACCAGCATTTTATAAACATCTCTTAAATGTAATAAAGATTCCATATCCACTGGGAATGAATTATGTACCATACTCGTATATGTATACTGCAGAGAGGGCTTTTAGTTAGAAAAGTTTATTAGGGACGCGGATCAACCTTGCTATATTTTAACAAAATATAGCAAGTTTAATAAACAGTGTTTACTAAACAGTGTCATGAAAAATGATTTTGGGAGGCCTATAGTAGTAGAACAATAAATTTTTAACGTACAGCTGCCTGATGAAGAAGGTAAACATTTATATGTAGATTTGTAATGTAGAGTAAACATTTCTATTGAGCTAAACAAATTGAGTTCGTTCAATCGCATTTTGATTACTTATACACTTTTGTGGAGTGCAAAATTTTCCAAGGTTGACTAATATGTCAGTACCCCCCCATTCCATAGTACCATGTTGGAGAACAAATTGTACCAAACATTCATTAATAATCTTCACGCTTTTAGGAGACAACTCCAACCGTAGATTGAAAAGAGGGGTAATAGTGTAACAAGGGCTGACATATTGCACTGAATTTTGCTATGCGACTATTCCTTACTATGATAAATCAATCTTTTCTATGTATAGATGTATGATATCGGGAATAAGGTGATAAAATGAGTACACAGATTAAAGGGGATTGCTTTGAGATTTTATTCAAAGATGTAAGTGTTGCTCCCAAAAGGTAAAAGTTTCTGCGGAATTCTTTTTCTAACTAACCTGAGAGGAATTTACCAATAGCTGGTTTTACAGTTTGAATAAAAACAAAAAACAAACACCACAGGTTTTTTTTTTTTTTTCTTTTGTGGATAGAAGGATTTTTTTTTTTAATCGTTATTTTTTTTTCATCATGCGAGGTAGAAGATCAAAGATCTAATTGTCTCAAAATGAGTAGTGGGTGGATGGATGGCCGCTCTTGGTAGTCGTCCCCTTCCTCTTCTGCTCTTTCTTGTCCCCCTTTTTGCACCCTCAAACTCAGCTGTCTGCTGATGTTTGCGGGTGATAACCGATAGATGGCGTATAAATATGCAGGCTATCAGCCGTCACAATAGGTACCTACTGATAAATCGTGATGTTTTAACTATTCTCATCAGATTTTTTATGATGTTTGTTTTTTTTTTTTTTTTTTTTTTTACTATGAATTTGATTTGCTTTGGATCGTATATCAGGAATTTCTAATATCATTATGGAAGGGGGAGAATGGTGTGGGTAATAGTAATGAACCGTGATGTTAACTATTCGAGCCAGTTTTTGAGATTCTTTTTGTCCGATCATGAAATTTGTCTAGTTTTGGAACATAAATCAGGAGTTTCAAATTTCATGATGGATGGAGGTAACCGGAGGGGGGTGCAGGCAATTTCTGTTACTGTTTTTAGCAAATTTTTGTAAAAATAGGTAAAATTTTCGTAGATGGCTCCAAAAATTTTAAAATCAAAATTTTCATTATTGAAATCCATTCTGAAATTATTTCTGAAGTTAGCGCTCTTTCATAAATATATACCGGGTGTGTCAGAAGTTATAGCCCACCCTTCCTCATTTCCACAAAAATGCACAATGGGGTTCCGAACATGAGAAGCTCGAGATAGAGCGCAGCTTGCAAACAAGAACCTTACCGATTTGCTCTTTTTTTGTTGCCTCTAAGGGCACTCACAACGGGCAAAAGCTGTTTTTGTTTTTTGCCAGTTTTGGTTTATTATTTCCGATAATAAGCTTTGTAATCGTAAAAGAGAAAAAAAATTTATTTTCTCTCAAACTTTGTCACTTTACGTTTCAAGGTGCATGGATTCCAAAACCGCAATGTCCGCCCGCCGTCCGCTGTCCGCCGTCCGAACCTTAAATGTCTTTAACTTGATGAAAAAAATTCACCCTTTCGCACATGGATTCCACTTGGGATCTAATTGGTCCTAGAATCTAGCGAGCCCAATCGATTCACACGCATCAATGCAATTAGCCCAAAATTGACCAAAAATGGGATTTAATAAACAGGACGCATTTGTTTTCGTCACGTCACGAGCGTCACGTCACGGTGGGGTTTTTGAGTGCCGCATCACGATCGAAATTTTACCATCGAAATTATATCACGTTACTGTGTTGGTTGCGAGCGTCACGTGACTATGGTGGTTGCGAGCGTCACAAAACGATTGACGGAAATTCCGTCCGTTTTTGATATTTTATGTCTTTGCTATGGCTCATAAACTAAAAAAACGTCACGGAAAGTTGCTCACGAAAATATTTTGATGATTTACACTTACAACCGAGTCGTTGCTAGGGAAATGGTACTTCTTCGTTTTTCATCCCACAAAATTCGTTGACCATTCGTTCGAAAGCTCGCGATTTATCCAACCATATTATGTTAACTACTGCGAAGTGCGTGGCCAACTAGCTGAGTTATGAGCAAGGTTATTTGAATAATTATTCTGTACACTCAGGTGATCATTCTCAATAATTGATATTGTGAACATGATTGCCACCGCTTGTTAATTTCTGATGATTTCATTGAGCTCGTGTTTCGATGATTTGATTCATAGCAGGTGATCCAAATATTGCGAGAACGGTTTAATTTGTGAAGCGGTGGTTAAATCATTTTAATAGGTAATTTCTATGCTTTACACTCTAGGAAGCTGTAATTTCGTATGTAGCCTCTTTAGGACATTTACTTGACGATGCCCAGGGTCCGGATCAGCTGAGTGGCTCTTAAAGCTAATTTCTAGCTTGCTGTAATTTCGTATGTAGTCTCGCACATTTACGTGACTATCTGCAACACATACTTCTTGTCTTCAACTAAAGACATAAAATGTCCCACTGTGTTGCAGACTCGTATGCAAGCGTTTCATTTGATTATAAAACTGTTTTTCCCCATAATTAAGTTTTTCTATTTCTATTGATTTTCACGTACAACCAATGCGTTACTGACGGAGCGTAACTCCCTTAGGTTTCATAGTAGGAAAATCGTTCGCCACTTGGAATGCTCTCATTTCACCACATCTCACGATCCCTAAGCCGTTGCACTATCAAGGAAAGCTGATTTATTACGCTAAGTTATAAACTAATACTGCTAAGAAACCATAATGAAATGTGAAAAAAGGGCACTAGGTACATGGTAGGTATACTATTGAGTAGTAGGTACTTGTAAGCAGTAGGTAATTGTCGATGCATAGACCTCTGATCAGCTGATGGGCTCCTAAAGCTGATGATTTCAATCGTATTTAATCTCTGAAGCAGGAATTAAGAGACGATTGAAATGATTGGTTCATTTCTACTGAGCTGAGTGAGCTAAATTGTCTCCTGTTCATCCTAGAAAGTTGAGATTTAATAGGGAGACTCGCTGGGACATTAGGAATCGATTTAAATGATGAATTTAAATGATGATAATGAATGATTTAAATGACTTCGTTTAATTAAAGGGCTATCTAAGACACAAATAATAAATCTTTGAGTAATAATTTGCAGCGTTTTTTATTGGTTGTGAGTTTTTCTTTATTATAGTAATTTATGTATTAACAATATAATCCTCATTTTTGACCGGTATTGATGAGACTGATGGTGCAGGGAACGAATTGTAGAGCGAAAAAGGGTGACGCAAGGGAAGTCATGTCAACTACCACGTTCCTTAGGTCCTTCGTCCCCTAGCGCTCCTAGCGGCGTACCTTGTTATTTCGGGGAACGCGAACGCCTGTTAATTCCAAAATATACCTAATATTAACAGTATTATACATTAAAAGTAAGATAAAATATTGAAGAAACTACATGGGCAACCTATAGGAGAAAAAGGCACTTATCATAATGTATTTGAATGTAAAGCAAATATCAGGTAAAAAATGTGGTATACTTTAAGATTTTTACCTTGATAAATATGTTACACCATTGAGTGATCTGAGTTTATCTTTCAGGCATTACCATTCGATGGAAGTGTTTGCGACTTTTGATGTATACAGCGGTAGCAAAAAAGTTGCAGAAGGTCACAAAGCTTCTTTCTGTTTGGAAGACAATCACTGTCACAATGGAGCTACTCCAGTATTTTCCTGTGCCAATTACGGTGATCAGGGAATATCCGTTAACTGTTCGGACATTTATAAGCACAACATCGATTGCCAATGGGTGGATATAACTGACCTCTTACCTGGGAAATACGTTTTCAAGGTACCTACATTATATTTTAACAACATTGTTTTGTAGACTAAGACCAAGCACTAATATATCTACTTAACTTGCACCTACATCGTGAGTCACTTTGAGCATTCAATTGTGTAAAACTCACGAAATGGAGGTCATGAAGAGGTTCATGGACTTTATGTGGTCAGTACCTTCCTGCAAACATCTAACAAGTCCTCAGTCATTTCAGTGGAACCTCGGTCAGTTACAAATATCATAAAGTGAAAAGTCTTCTGAACTTTTGATAAATGGGGAACTTTCATGTGTTGGAATTGTATACATTTGACATCAGATTCAGATTTAACGCACATCAAAACCCACAAGTATCAATTTTCAGCTCATAAGACTGTTTACTTTGGTCAATAAACGGTGAGGAATATCAATTGTGACGTAACGTAGTAGCGCAAGTGTGCTGAGAGTTCCCTCTAGACGGGGGGGGGGGGGGGGGGGGGCATGACGTCATCGTCAAATGCCGTTTTAATGGTCGAATACCTATCATATGGCTCCTGTCAGATCTTCCTACTGAGCAAATAAAAAATAACTATGAAAATTCCCCATTGTTACCCCCAGATAATTTAACAATGTAGTTAAATAGACTCAACTAACAATGTTGAAGTAATTAACATCTAATAAATTAGAGACCTTACTGATAGATAGCCGATTTTTGGGTGGGACAATTAATACAAATTTTCTTCCATCTTTACTATACTCATCGCTGAATTGATGCATGATATTTTGATAACAAAACAAATTAAATCAATAAAAAACAACTATAAAAAGTGCATACAGCAATTTCACAGCATAACAACAACCTGACCTCAACTCCATCCTGTTTTGTCTCTACCTGCCTCATGACACAAAGGGTGATGGATATGACTCGATTCATAGCAGAACTAGTTGTGAAAGCAAATGGGTTCATTTTGAGATAGTTGGAAGAAGGTGCTGAGTAAGTATCCACGATTTTAGTTTAAAATATATAGATTGATACTAGCCAAATAATCAGGGCAGCCTCTGCTCCACTTAATTGCAGAATAACAATCGTTTGTGTAGCAATTACAGCGTTTTTAGTCATTATATTTTTTTAAATTCTTCAAATATTATTATTATCACCAAGGTTTTTTGGCGAATTTTTGAAGAGAAAACCAGCTAGTAATATATATGTATTATTTATAAGAATGAAACTCCTTCTGTTTGTCTGTTTGTTTGTTTGTCGTGTCCATGCTCCTAATAAAATATCTTTCTATTTGCTTTTAAACAGTGTTATTCTATCCAAGAACCTACTTCCTGGCATTATTTAATTATTATTGAAGCTTAATCAAATAAAATATAGGAGAATACCCTTGTATAACAAGAATCTTGAAAACCGGTTCTATTATATTTATGGTTCTATAAATATAGTAAAAATCCTCAAAAACAACTATTAAAAATCAATTGAGATATCTGGGTCACATAAAAGGAATCATTGTCCTCTATTATTATTGTCCTCTAAATAAACTATAATCCACGTATACAAAATGGAGCACATTTTTTAACCCCCAATTCCAATGTATTTTTTGTTCATAATACTAGTTTTTTGTTCCCAGGTATCTATCAACCCGGAATTCAAAGTACCAGAGATGAGTTTTGACAACAATGCAGCCATTTGTCAAATGATTTACACGGGAACTGAAACGCACTTGTATGATTGTCAACTCTCAAGGCCTTGAATATTATTGTAAAATTCGATCTGTACGTACATTAGTACGATGAGCGCGCTGAATTCATATGAACTACCTTCGACAAGAAGTATAAATTCATACATGGTCATCTTGGATCCCATTCATGGGTTGTAATTTCAAATCATCACTTTTTATAGTATGTACCTAGGCACCGTCTAATATTTTTTTAGCTTTACGTGTTGGAACCAAATACCACTATTCATATTTATCAGAATAACTTGCGTTCCCAGTCTGAATAAAAGTATTAATTTTGTGCAAGCTACTGATTGGTAAACTTGAAATGTCTGTGATAAATAAGTAATGGCGATCAAAAACGTATGAAAGCATGGTATAATTTGTATGGCTATAGTTTTCTACATGTCAAAAATACAGTTTGTATCCAATTAAACAATATGTACCCGTAATTTACTTATTTTTCCTTAACCTCTCATATGACATACCTAATACAGAATTTCGTTACAAAGAAAACATGTAAAAACGTGTTTCACTTCTTTCATTCAGAGTAAACCTTTCCAACGGTATTACGCAAGTATAACGTATCACCAAATAAAATCCATCCTTACTGTAGTCGCTCTGTTTATTTATTGGGAGTCTTTCATATTAGCAGCTAAAATTGTTTTTCCAATAGTAATGGTGATAGCCATGTTCACCTGTGGTATTCCTCAAGGTATAAAAGGGACTGGTCAAGGCCCCTAAGTTCGGACAGGACACTTAAGGTCAGACATTTTCAAAACCTCGCGGCAATTCGAGGTTAGCACCTTCCTGCTGTGCCTAGATCATCTGACTGCGGGAGGTTCGTGTTTATAGGATTTCAGCAAGTCAGATTATATTATGATTTAGAAAAGTTATTTGAGGAGCTGACATGGAAAAGCAGTTAAGTCCAAAAATCGAAAGAAATTTTTTTTTCGTAGAAGTGCAAGTAAACAGCCACGCCAACGGCGTGGGAAAAGCCTTAGGTCCTCCCGTCCTTTTTAGAATGCTCCGTGAATAAATGTATGACCTTTGCATGGAGAAGAGATTATGTCCAACAAATATGATAAGAGTTCAGAGGGAGTTCCTATGAAATTTGATTTTTGGACTTAACTGCTTTTCCATGTCAGCTCCTCATTTGTGTTGAGTGGCTGTACGATCGTAAGTGTTGCAATTTATTTTCTGTGATACTTTAGAAACCTCAGAAAATCTCCTTTGGTGGTCAGGAAGTATGTGATTCAGGGGGATGTTGATGAATTAGTTTGTTTTGGAATCTATCTATTTTAGTATTGCCCAAGTTTGAAAGGTCTTGACTGAATAGTTTTCTGTGTACCCCCACTATAATAAATTTTCATACATTGTGCTGGTAATTTCGGAAATGGGAAAGGTTCCAGGAATCTGCAATAAATACCGCCAATATGACCTCAAATACCTCTAGAATGCCCTACTCGTTCAAGAAATTTGCGGACCTCACCCCAGTTTTGTGAAATGTGAAAGTGCAGTAAAATTTCTCATTAAACTTAAAAAGTTCATTTTGAAATCTAAATTGTATGATCTCTCATTAATTAAGCCAAAATGTTTTTTTTAAATCTCATTTTAATATTATATAGGTAATTGTTTAAATTTTTATCAAGCCAAAAATGTAAGCTTGAAAATCTAGGCTCATAGATCAAAATATATTTTCTCTCCCTTTTACCTATATAGTTGCAATTTTTTAAAATGTTACCATTTACACAATATTTCCTTTGAAACACTGTCTCGTCATAAGTTGATTTAGTAAATAAATTATTAAGACTTACGAGGTAAAATACTGTTTGAAAATGTATCAACTACGAACTATTAATAAACTAGTTTTTATACACTTTACCCCCTCTTTTTCCTGTCCTGGTTCCATTTAAATTGTTAAAAACTTATTTAAAAAGTTTCCCCGTGTCCAAAGTTACCATCTAGGTACTTCTGTAAAGTTCGCTTTAAAGGGAAAAACACGTGTGTCCGAAATTAGGGTCTTAGCCCCCTAATTTCGGACGGTCTTTGAATAAAAAAATATAGAAAACTAGAAGAGTTAGAAAACCGGTTATGACGAATTCTGAAAGATGAGATGTGAAAGAATTTAGATTAATTTTCTCAGTATTTTAAATGTAATCCTTCTTTAGGAAAAATGCAAAAAACATCAAAACCTGTCCGAACTTAAGGGCCTTGACGTAATGAGTGAAAAGTCGTTCTCTTCATAACGTCTCAGCATTGGGTGTAAGTCTCTTGTGTTAGATACAACTGTCCAGATATATCACATTACTTATTTCATGTTTTGAAACTCTTGTCTTGAGTAAAGTAAGTTTGTATCGAAATACAAGAGTTTTTCCCAATAAGTATTAGTTCGCTATTCGATACAAGTTATAAAATCTTGGATAGAAAACGTAAAATCATCCCAACCTTTATGAATTTGGGAAATTGAGAACATTTTGCCTACTCCAAAGCAGTCTATCTAATACCTTCTTGTGTTTCAAATAAGTTGCACCAATATACAGTCCGTAATCTGGGAATAATTTCCAACACGTAGTAGGTCCTCCACTGCTTATTTCTCATCTGCATTCTGAATTCATTCGGTTTTTGTCCAAAATTTAAGTTTTTAGGGCATCACGATTCTTTAAAATCGTATAACTAGGTTTCTATTGACTTGGGTTTAGGTGCAATTGAAGTATCGGATGATTAAAAGAAGAAAAATCACTCATGCAAAGAAAGAAAGATGAGGAAAGACCTCACCCCCGTCGCCGGGGCATAGTGGTCCATCATTGGTGAAACATTTTGAGTTGATTCCAAATATGCCCCTTGTTCTTATCATTAAAACGATTTTTTCGCTTTTTTCAACTTAGAATTGTCTAAAATGCGCCTTTTGTCCCATTATTTTATTTTATTTAAGTATTTTTATTGCATTTATCTTTTTTTTTTTTTTTTAAAGAGGTGAATTTTCTTATCTATTCAATTTTTTTAAAGAAACAAAGTCGTAGATAATTTTTGCGTTGATAAATGTAATACACCTTTCAAATGGTTCACAGAAAAACCAAAACGATCACCCAGTTATATGGCTCCGAATGGGATAATTATAACGTAGAAATAGGATATTTTGACGAGTTTTCACATGGGATAAATACCTACTCTTCCTACCGCGTTATCAAAGCGATAAACGTTGTTCACTGTCAAATCGTGTGTTACCTGTGTACCTAAAACATCTAGATGCGCCCGAAAATAATGTAGACCTGTGAATTAATGTTTAGACTTCACAGTTTTTCTTATCTCGTATCAAATGCCAATCATAGATGGAATCCCAATAAGGAAAATAATATATCCCTAATAGATTGTTGAACGAAACATAGTGATAGAAATTGAAATATATACAATAAAAAATAGTTTAGTCACTTATGGATGTATCACCTAGGTGATCCAAACTCATAACACTTTGCTCATGATCCACAGAATCATTTGATTCACCACGGTAATTTCCCGATAAATACTTCAAGATTTTATTTATTTATTTATTTATTTCATTTCATTTTTTTTTTTTTTTTTTTTTTTTTTTTTTTTTTTTTTTTTTTTTAACTGGAAGGGATCGACCAAGTATTACTGACCATCGGATCAGATGAATTCGTGTGTGAAATATCTCGTCTAAAAGCTTAATTTCTTTTCTTTTAAATTTTAGATAATGAAGGTTTACCAAAACTAGCTGCAAAATCTAGCGGCCAACAACTTTTATCGGTGAAATAATGTGATAGGAAGAGTTTTTATCCTACAATATGAGGTTCGCCAGAATATGCTTTTTGAATGTCGTATTAACCCCTATCGTAGGTGAATTTCACATTTTCGCACAAGAACGAGGTGAAGGAGTTGGTTTTCCTGTAAACCATTTGTGTGATAGAATGCATTTATCGCTGGGTTAGCATGTTCCAGTAGGTTCCGGAGCTAGCATATAGTGAGAAAAAGAAACCAACTTCTGTCAGAGTGAACTTACGAGTCCAGTTTTCTTAATTTTTCGGTGTTTGCTCGACGCAGAATTTAATGTTCCCCAACATTTATCAATGCTGAAATACGATAAAATGAATATTTAAAAGCCTAAAGCACAAGTAGAGGTTATTTTATCAACATTTTTCAAGATTTACCTGCTTTTGATCTCAATCGATGCAAAATTTAATTATCTACAACTTTGTTCCCCCCAAAAAATTGGATAGAACTTAAAAATTCACATCCTAAAATTGAAAAAACGTACATACATAAAAGCGTATTTTTACCATTTTTGTTGAAAACCATGAAAAAATCGTTTAAGTATCGTTTAAGTAATCGTTTAAGGTAACGTAGGAACAAAAGGAATTTGAAATCAACCCAAATTTTCCAATAAAAATGCTGAAAATTATTACACAAACGTTTATTATTTCTGGATTAGGTGGTCCTTCTACTCAGATTATTGGTCTAAAATTATTAAACCCCCAATAGAACATATTATCATCAAAGCTTGGTGCTTCGCGCCTTTCGAACTGTTTTACGCCTTAACTGCTCCCGGGCCCCACCATTTCACGCTTTTTAGTAAATGTCGAGGAAAAAACGATGGGTCTAGCACCATAGGTTTATTAAGAAAGAAATTAGCTTCACGAACCCCTTAGTGTAACGCACCTTCGTTCTTATCCGATTTGCGTGGTGCGATTTCGTGGTGTACGTTCGTAGTTAGGATATAAGAACAAAACACCTACCAACGCTTCACTAGAGCATCCTACAAAAGTCATAATAAAATCGATTTCGCGTAGATTCCATTGGAGTTATATCAACTGAATCATTCGTCGGAAATTAATAGGAGCATTCTAGGAGTACGGTTCGATTATACAACCATTTCCACTTTCTAGCGGTAATTTTTGAATTTAGCGATTCACTGGCTAATTTGAAGATGTCACTACTAGTTAGTGTCCCTTAGGAAGGACGGATTAATGTAGGTACAGTATAGCAGGGGGTTTCATTGGATTATTTGGGATCATAATCTTATCTCCCACAAAAAACGGTTCCGAGCCACAATTTGCATGATAAATATCATCCAATCCGGGCCTAGCCAATAGTCGGGTCGCCGTCTCCTCGTACAGTAAATTCATTCTCTCATTGTGACTACGTTTGGGAGTGAGACGCTTCTTCAACTTCAACGGCTTTGCCGATTATCGCCAGTTAATAAACATCATTGCTGTTCTCCAAAAATGTGTAAATATCTCCTTCAAACAGACTTCCCTGCAATGCCACGACCTCTGCATTCCCTAGCAATGCAAAGCTCTACAACTTTAACACAAGATCGGAAAAAAGTATGTACCACTGTTTCATCCCTTTCTAATCCCATTTTGTAAAAATACTACCATTCCATTGTATCATTCTGTTGGAATGTACAAGGAATTTAGGTGCCCCCCCCCCCCCCCCCCAGAGGTGCAATGGGGCCTAAATCCTCATAAAAAGGTAGAGGAGGTAAAGAGGCATCCCGTCAGAGAGATACCACCCCTAGTCATAGCTTTTAATGAGCCATGTTCGGGGAAGGTTGATATTCCTGTCACCAGAAAACCATCCGACGCCAAACCAGCTGTCTAAAATGATCGAGAACAGCGCGTGGTTCCCATTGATTCCTCAACGGGACGCCGACAACGCTATCTCTTGTGCTCTGACGGGAGCTTGATGGACCTCTCAGGAGGTAACTCTGTTACACTCCTCCCCTTAAAGACATACTTGATTGAAGATCAAGTATGGTAGTTGGGTGGAATAGTGAATAGCTGAGAACTAATGCTCATTCAATCATAAATAGCTGCATTGGCGTTTTGGATGGGGGAATAGAAATTAAAACTGGATTGTCAATGAAGCTTCATAAGAAGTATCTTCATTGAACAATCGGGACAAAACGGATGCTCAACTATGGAGACTTATACCTTAGGAAATTAAAATATATATAGAAATTAATTTGCCCATCATTGGGGACTTTAAATTAAATTGCCCAACTATGGGGACTTAAATGGCGCACTAAGCTGGTAATTGACATATAGCAATACTCAGGTGGCATAAAATTGAAAGAAAATATTATAAAATGAATTTGCCCAACTTAGGGGACTTAAATTGTGCACTCAGGTGGCATAAAATTGAAAGAAAATATGGTATATAAAATATAAAAAAGGGAATGAAAGAGAAATTATAATTCAAAGACCAATGAAATTATTTATATACCAAAGGGTGATAATGGGAATTCCTTCTGGAACCCCGGGCCATGTTTCTTCTGAAACATTAACGCCCCAAAAATAGTGGATTGGACTACTAGGCGTCAGCCGTGCATAATCCAAACCACGCTCTGCTACCATATAAGGAATTTAGGTGCCCCCCCCCTCCCCCCCCCAGAGGTGCAAGGGCCTAAATCCTCATAAAAAGGTAGAGGAGGTAAAGAGGCATCCCGTCAGAGAGATACCACCCCTAGTCATAGCTTTTAATGAGCCATGTTCGGGGAAGGTTGATATTCCTGTCACCAGAAAACCATCCGACGCCAAACCAGCTGTCTAAAATGATCGAGAACAGCGCGTGGTTCCCATTGATTCCTCAACGGGACGCCGACAACGCTATCTCTTGTGCTCTGACGGGAGCTTGATGGACCTCTCAGGAGGTAACTCTGTTACAAATGTACATTTGTGTTACGTATACTTCTTACTAACGCACAGCTAAAGTAAAAGAGCGCTGTACTAGTCCACAGTAATGAAGGGTTCATAACCGAATTTAATATGTAAATTAAATATACAGTTATTCAACATTAGGAATATATTATTATATTAGTGAATCCATCATCACACTTACTTGTACGGCTCTGCGGTAAGGCGAAAATCTGCCAATCCTTTGAAGTTGCTTCTCACTCCCAAGCTCACTCGAATAGAGTGAGAGAATGAATTCGCTGTACTAGAACATCGCGATCCGGCTATTGGCTTAGCCCAAATAGGATGATATCATGCATTTTGTGGCTCGATATCTCTTGTACGAGAAGGGTCTTTTTGGGCGAGAACCACGCATTTTTGGTGGTCTAGGAGGAAAACGTTGGAATGTACACAGGCTGCTCAAGGTAGAGTCAGTCGTTCCCTTCGACTTTCGTTGTCCGAGAGATGCTCCCTCTCACATTTAAATTTCGTAGGATGAACAGGTGAGAATTTACCTCAAGTAGCTGATCTGGATGAAACCCGTAATTTTGTTAATTTCTTAATATTCTAGAGAAGCTCTGTATCAAATTTCACATTCGAAGGGTGAACAGGAAATGATTTAGCTCACTCGGCTGATAAAAAAAAGCCCCTAAGCTTATTCGTATCTTGATGTCCCAGAGAGTCTCGCTACCGAACTTCAACTTCCTGTGGTGAACAGGAGAGCATTTCATATTTGCCCAGGCAGCATTGGTACAATGTTTTAGAAATATTAAATGTTGGTGATATACGTTTAGGTCTTCGACGAGAGTAAACGAACGGTCGTTCTCACCTTTAGTGCCTCTCTCCGCTAACCATTCTGATGCGTTTTCTTCTGTCTCTACATGATTGAACACAGACATTTACAGCATCTAAGACGTTATTTCATGGTACCTCATTGTAACCCATGTCAGTCAATGTAGTCATGTAGGTTGAATAGGTAGGTAAACGAGGTTGTTTGAAAAATAACCTTAGCCGTCGTTAGTTCTAAGGAATTAGTTTGTTTGGAAGTAGTCAACCTTGCCTTACCAAATTATAAGCCTTTATACCCTCTTGTAAGTTGTTTGAAAAGTAACGGGTTCCTTAGTTGTAATGGTAAAGGAAACGGTAGTCAAATAGTATTTAATTTAATCAAGTAGTATTTAATTAACTGTCGCCACCATGACTATAATCCATTGCCTAAGATGGTTCAGTTGCAAATGATACATAGGTGCAATTGAATAGATTTTGAGGGCTTGCCTTGAGGAGCCGTTTTTAAAAAATTCAAGAAAATTCAAATCAAATTAGTGTACACAGACTTACATATTTACATTAATCTTTATGGAACTATAACGCCCTGCGATTCTCGATTCTTCCTCTTCGTCTGATTATTGTACTTCTAATATTTATTACCATACCAGGCTTCCAACATGTTGGTGGCTCGTGAATTATCAAAACCATAATTTTTGGGAAGGCTCCCGTAGAGCGAGTCCCAACCCGCTTCGACCACCTTGCCTGTATAACCGTATAACTCAACAGCATCTGTCGCCAACATGTATACAAATGAAATTTTCATTCTCCGGCTCGCTTACCCGACCCCTTCTCTCATGAAAAATGCGTTTACCGGAGAAAATAAAACTTTCAGTCTTTGTCGGAAATCTCAAAACTATGGATAATTTCAACAAATAGTACGGACCAGTTATAATATTATAATAACACTAAGAATTTATACAATGATTAGGATTGTTGAAAACCATGTGAGTGAGTTAGATCGGAACGGTAGAATAGGAAGAGCTTGGAAACGCTGCAAATTACTAAACAAAGGCACAAAACTTTATTTTTGTCATAGATAGCCCTTCTGCGGTGAGCACTGATCTATACGCACAAAGTCTGGCGTCACACGTCCATTGTTACACTGTTATATCTAGAAAACTGAATAAGATCGAGCCTAATAAACTGAAGTCAGCCTATTTCTGCATGCCAAAGTCACCCTGCGATTTACAGACGTGTTAATAATTACGTTATTTCACAACACATAAAACCATTCTGGAAAGTGTTCAATTCTGCATCCGATTCACTAAACTGATTACTATCTAACTCAAACTATAGAACTACCTACCCTAATATTTCGAAAGTTTCCGAGATCCTGATTTACAGCCCTTCTATTTCACCCTTTTGGTTGATTTATTGATGTGATGCTGAGATTACTGGCCAATGTATGATTTTTGAGCTGAATTTCATAAATTTTAGCAAAGTAGTTTCGGAGAAAAGCTTCGGACGGCGAACGAACAGAATTTCGTAATTCGATTTTCGGAATGCGAATGAATAAATAATTAACTAGTATGTAAATGTAAAACACTTGTTTTTTTCACATTTTTTGAATACTAAACACGTTAAAATAATACGTAAAAATACTGAAAAGTTAAAAAACGAAAATTAGTGGGGGGGGGGGGGAAGTCAATTTGTTTCCTAGTTTTTTCCATCGCAATTACTTTTGAGCCTTGTATGCAAGGATACCAATGAACTAAACTTACCTCTCCAAGTACATTTATAATTAGGTGTAATTAACATATTTTGATTTCCCCCCATAAAAATTACAATTAACAATATTTGATCACTTCCATTGCCTATTAGATGAAAGCAGTTAGTGGAATTGGATGTCATCAGTTGACATTCTAATTCTCGATTAGATTCTGATAGTTAACTCGTGGGGCATTAAAAATAGTTACATGTATTAGGGAGATAAATCCAACAAACCTAATAGGATTAAGATCCTGTACCTTGCTGGAAAAAAAGATGGAAAACAATTTTTACCAAAATCAGAAGATACAGCTTACACGTTTTAAGCCGATCTGAGAAGGAGAAAAATATTCATTCTTAGAGACCAATGTTGAAGTTTTAGCTAACTAAACTACAAGCAGGTAAAGTAATTATATAATCAATACACCCCCACCCCACCCGCTACCCCCCTTTGTCCTAGAAAGTTGAAATTCGGTAGTGAGCCTCGCAGGGACAACGAATGACGAATGAAGTGACGGCTGATGAATGAACCCTTTCATGTGTCATGAACCCACAGGTATTACTGTACTAATTTGTATTAATTCAGATCAATTCGTAATTTTCTCGTCAATTAATTCAATCACAGCTCTCTTATTTATTGGAGAAGAAGAAGAGGAAGAAGAAAAACATGTTTTATTTTCGTAAATGTTGTCAATATATCGTAGGTGCACACTACACTATTACGCGAATTTCATTAATTTATTATTACATTTCATCTAATTTATTTTATAGTCATCATATACACAACTTAACGTGTAATGTTCAACACGGTGCTAAAAGTTATGCAGTCTGTCTGATTACAACGATATTTGTACACTGGGACATCAAGGGACGAATAAAATCATGGGCTCTTCCTTGATCAGCTGAGTGAGCTAAAGTCTCTCCTTTTCACCCTAGGAATGTGAAATTTGACTGGGGTCAAATCACCTCCATGACATTATGATACGAATGCAATGATCCCAACCAGATCAACTGACTTACCAAAATTCTCTCCTATCCACCCTGGGGGTTCGAAATTCGATAGTTTCTCGGTTGGATAGTATCCACGCTGAGTTTCTTACTTACTGTGGTGAATATTATATTGTAGTTTCTGGAAGACGATTGTACAGGGAAAGTGGGGAGCGTTCAGTAGGTACCGCTCTTAACCAAAAACTTATTTAGTCGCTAGGTACCTACCCGTTTTCGCCAGGTGCCACCGCGAGCGCTATGATCGATGTGGACGAAGTCTGTGATACTGCCCACCCAAACTGGCAGACGTCTTTAAAGTTGCCCGAGAACGCTATTATTCTATAGCTTGGTTGTTACACTTAGTCCTGGAGCCCACCCCCTTTTTCCTACCGCATCTTAGGGAAAAGGTTTGAGGTTTGACTCTCTAGAAACGGAAAAATCCATCCCTTGGGCAAGAAAAACCCTTTTCTGACAACCACCTGGGGGGGGGGGGGGGGGTTAGCCGTAGGAAATGTTTAAATTTTGAAAATTCGAACGAAAATTACCTCATACGAGGGACGCATAAATTTGAGGTCGACCGTTCACATTTTTACTCCTGAATTTAAAACTGCCTAGTCAGACAAGATCAGGAGGGGCAATCAAAAGTCAGACAAAAATTTAAAATTCAAAATTTGACTGAAATTTGGCTTTGTAAGAGGGACGAAAAATATTACTGACAACAATTTAAAATTCAAAATTTGACTGAAATTTACCTCATAAGAGGGACAAAAAAATCCCACGACATTGAACTCATCTGGGTGGTATAAGTTGATATTCGCTTCGTCAGACAACATTTCAAAGAATACAAGCAAACCAGACACCCAAATTTGAAATTCTTGAAAATAAGAAATGTAAAGTCTTAGGATTTGTTGAATCCAAAAATTAACTCGTACTACAAAAACGCAGCTATTTAACTCATTACCATGAAATATTTCGGTAAGGTTGAAATTTTTTTATTTTTGGTTGATTATTTTCAATAATGAACCTTTGTAATGGAAAAGAAAAAAATTAGTCAAATGTATCCCTCCAGCGGATAAGGACGACATCAAATCAAACGAAACGCTTGCATACGAGTCTGCAACACATTGGGGCATTTTATGTCTTTAGTTGAAGACAAGTATGTGTTGCAGACTCGTATGCAAGCTCTAAGAGCCACTCAGCTGATCCGGACCCTGGGCATCGTCACGTGAATGTGCTAAAGAGACTACATACGAAATTACAGCTTCCTATAGTGTAAAGCATTGAAATTACCTATTAAAATGATTTAACCACCGCTTCACAAATCAAACCGTTCTCGCAATATTTGGATCACCTGCTATGAATCAAATCATCGAAACACCAGCTCAATGAAATCATCAGAAATTAACAAGCGGTGGCAATCATGTTCACAATATCAATTATTGAGAATGATCACCTGAGTGAACACAATTATTCAAATAACATTGCGCATAACTCAGCAGTTAACATAATATGGTTGGATAAATCGAGAGCTTTCGAACGAATGGTCAACGAATTTTGTGGGATGAAAAACGACGAAGTACCATTTCCCTAGCAACGACTCGGTTGTAAGCGGAAATCACCAAAATATTTTCATGAGCAATTTTCCGTGACGTTTTTTTAGTTTATGTGCCATAGCAAAGACATAAAATGTCAAAATTGCCTCATAAGAGGGACGCATGAATTTGTCGTCAATCGTTCACATTTCTTCTCATGAACTTAAAACTAAGCCAAATCTAACGATAGGTGCTTTAGTTTCTTATTTCTAGACGCCAAAACATGGTTAATTTAAGCATTAGGCTTCGTCATTATTTACACTATTGTCTGAAGTATGGATTAATATACTGCATGCGTAACCTACTGTCAATAATAAGAAATGTCATGCCTAAGAGCTTAAAAATCAGCCTTTTAAAATCTATTATCGGCTGATCATTTCCCTGTTCGATTTTCTGTAAGTATTTATCAATATTATAAGTGTAGCATACTGTGATTTAACCAGAATAAATAATCTATACCCAAGAAAACACGATTGAAGACTACTAGTCCGTTATCTCAGATCCGTAGCCTTATCATCCATCGAATGATTTAGGTTCCTATTGATTTAAACTGTATGGCTTCAATTTTATGACAAAACAACACCATCCATCTAATCTGCCACGTAAAAAAAAAGACGAGTCTAGACTTCAAACGATTCTTTAAAACCCTCTGCAAACAGTTTTAAGATCTGACTAAATCTGGCAAGACCAATAAAACGCACTGTAGTGGTTTTGAACAGGATTTTATTTTGTTATTTACAAAAGATATTCAAGAATCGAATATCCAACTGAAATATTAAAATGAGACAAACTTGGAAATTTTTCAATTCCCAAGAAATTCTTACCATTCCGATTAACTTTCTTAACGGAGGAACGCTGTTCTATAAAAATATAATGTTTGATTATATGGAAATCGAAAATGCATGGGAATTTTAGTTTATGATCAATCGGTGAATAAAAATATGAAGATATTGGAATTATAGATGATACATTCTAGGTGTAATTCGTTGTTCGCCCGAACAAAGTTCCGCCCTAGTGACCCTTAGGATTTTATACCTGATTCAATATATTCAGCAGTTGAAACTGCAAAACATATACCTGACTTCTCTGTAACATTCTGTAATGGCTCATCGCTTCTTTGAATCATTTTATACGTTGTTTGCTATTATGATAAATTATTGTTCGAGTTCCTCTTTGTGCAAAATGCATTAATTACTCAGAAAATGTAACCGAAATCGGGCAACATGGTATTCTGCATTATTATTTTAATATTTAAAACTGAAAAATCCTTTGCTTGAGCTTTTAAAAAAAATTAAATATGGCGATTATTTGAATACATATTGCAACCCCCCTTTCAATATAACCAGCAGTTCCCAGATTCTGAGGCGTTACATTCATGTGTTTCCTAATGTAACATAATTGTTGGAAAGATGTAATTTTGTAGGATTTCTGGAATTACATTAGTAATTTACAATAACTACTATCATAACTTTAAAGCAAATCATTCCCTCACAATTTCAAAGAAATGTTTTAATTAATTGATCCTGCATATTATATACCTACTCGTGACAAGGATCAACGGAGGCTCATACTGAAACAAGCAATCCAGACCTCCGACCAACTAGAAACAAATTTGTTCGGAAACTTGCGAAACATAAAAATCATCTGTGTTACTTTTTCATAAGATTGAAGAGCGAATATTTTTCTGAGATCTCACGCTCTTACAAACTAGAATAAATGAATCAAATTCAATTCCTATATCTGAGATTCGTTTTACAAGAGGCAAAGCATAAAGGTCAAATTTGGATAAATGAGAAGATATTTCCTTCCACCCAGCTTGGAGTCGAATGTTCTCTACAACCCTTGTTGCTGAAGCCTTTGCGTCTTAAGTTCGTTCCAACCTCACAGCCCTATCTCTTTAGGCGAGCTTTCCCAAACTGCCGCAGGCTCTTTATATTGACCCACAAGTGTCAGAGCTTTGGAAGAGAAGTTTCTGACATTAAGATTGATCTGTAGACGGCTGTATACAGATTTTGACGCCTTCGGCTGACGAAGAGAAGCACTAATTCGAATTTTTACTTGGAGCAATCAATCAATTAGTCGAAGTAAATCATTCGTTTCAAAACATGAAACCTCTAGACAAGACAGGACTCATTTGGGTACCGACTCAAATTTAAGCTGCTTATGTTATTATTATTCACTGTATCGCCATTAGCGATTACTGTATGTTGTAGACTAGGCCTGCCGTCTTCTTCGTTCAAAGGAGCCGCCAGTGCTGCTCTCAACTTCTCCCAAAATACTTTTTGTTTAATCGGATCCGAATTCCATTGCAAGTAAATCCTCGTTTTGATCAAGTATCTCAAAGTTGGAGTCATATGTTTTTCCATTATCTCTCCTATTTTGATAATGATCAAAGGTCCTTGATGATCGTCTTTAAAAAACAGCCGTTTGTGCTGCGCCAGATTCATCTCCCATTGACACCATGTAGATTTGGCAAACGAATCGCTTAATACGAGTATGGTTCTTCTGGATTTCGATAAACAATCAACAACGTTATCGGTTATCACTCCTCCAACGTTAAAATCTCGCTCATACACGCATAGGCTAAAATGAGGAGAATGAGATTCTAGCATTGACACCAACCGAACCACAAATCCTCGATCTTCGTTACTGTACGATACAAAAGCATCGTATGTATACTTACCCTCAGGCTCTGCATATTTTTTCTTTGGAAAAATATAACAAGTCATTGCTTGTCTCAGAAGGAATATCCAGTATTTTATATGCCACCTCAAAAAGTAAGCGGCAGGAGCGAATACAATAACGAGCAGTCCCAATACGAGTATGACAATTTTTGTAACCAACAACGCTTCATCGTACATAACGCATTCCCTTTTAGTCCGCATGTCGTTTACATAGGCCAGGTAGAGAGTGAATCGGGTACGTTCTGGTGATGTACAATAAGTTATTGGGGTGGACAACGCATTTATTAGTGCACCTATTCTATTCTCATCTTCCGGGGAACTCAAGTAGGAGAATAAAATTGAAACATCGCTGCAGGTGCAGGAAAGCGAATTTTCAGTTAAATCCAGTATGTCCAGCCCACCTAAATCTTCCAACATTGTAGATGAAAACGCCGAAATCTGATTATAACTAAAATCAACGTGGTTCAAATTTGAGTTTCCTTGAAATATTCGTGTATCCCAATTCTGGAAAGCGTTTTGACTCAAATCTAAAAAATTCAGCTGTTTTAAAGGAACCAGAATTGTATGATGCAGCTCCATCAGACTGTTTTGCCTCAACGTGAGAATTTTAAGGTTTGGTGTATGTTGGAATGCCATCGAGTCTTCCAAACAAGTTATCCCTGCTTGATCCAAATGTAAAACTCTCAGATTTCCAAGACCTTTAAAAGTCATGTTGTTGATTTCGGTGTTGTGGGATAGTATATTATTACTCAAATCAAGGATTTCCAATTGGTGTAAATCGATGAATACTCCAATGTCTATATGTTGAATTGAAGCATTAGATAACCTTAATTCCTTCAGATTAAATAAATTTTGGAAGAAAGAGGATTTAATCGTATAAATTGAATTGCTGTTAAGTTTTAAAATCTCCAAATCGGTCGAGTAAGTCCAACTGAGGTTCGTAGAACCTCTTATAGATGTGCAGACAATCATTTGACAATTATCAGATAAATCAAGTACTTTAAGCTTTGGAAGGTTCATGGTGAAACGCCCGTCCAACAATCGGTTGTGGGCTAAATACAGATATTCGATGTTAGGTAATTTTTCGGCGGTGAAGTAATTATCTTCCAGTGATGAAGCTAATGTTCCAGAAAAGTCCAAATATCTTATTGATGGTGAAGGAGGTATAGAAATGGCATTCAGAGTAAATATGTGGCTATTGCTTATATCAACAATGCTTATGTTTGTATGTGCTATAGTTGTCAGAATTACGTTTGGGTCGCTGAAGTAGTTAGAGCCTATGTGGACTTCTGTAAAGTTCGTCAAACTGTGAGCTAGATTGAGGATTAAGCTCTGCACCGTTTCGGTTTTCAAATTATTATTATCCAAATATAAAATTGAAAGGTTCGTTATATCACTAAATGCGTTGTCTTCAATGTCATCAAGGCGGCAGTAAGATAGCTTCAACGTTTGTATTTTACTCCCATTCAAATGATAGGCGTCCGTGTAATTTATTGTGGTTAGAGAGTTCTCCGAAACGTCCAAGTATAAAAGCTGGGGAAGTATTTCGGGCCTGACTGCTTGAGACAAACAATAAAAGCTAGAAAAACCATTCTTAAGAAGACGCAGGTTTTTCAGGTTCGTCAAACCTGTGAAGACGTCTTTATCTAGATACTGCAGTTGCATGTTTTCCGTGATCTCAAGATTCGTGAGGTTGCCCATCCCCTCGAACGCTCCAGGAATAATAAAATGGAGCTCAGGGTTATTCTTAATACTTAATGATAACAAATGAGGGTAATTTCTGAAGGCTCCTGCTGGAATTATAGTCATCTCGGTTAGTTTTATTAAAAGGTTGGTTCCATTGATGTAATAATTTTTTGGCAACTCCTTGCATGAAGGTCCAAGAAATACGTAGACATCACCCTCTTCACATACCTGTAAAGATAAAATCTGATGTCAATAAACAATAACAGATATTTTTGGCCAAATAAGTTTTACGATTTAGGTTGTTGAAATCGAGATATGTGTGTATATAAAGATTTTGATTTCAAGTCAACCTATAGGTAGCGGAAGCTTTATTTTCATTGGTTTCCCCTAAACTAAATTGCCACTTGCATTTCATGTTTTAGACCATTCTTAACAACCTTGGTTTCGTTTCTGTATGTGATTGTGTATCAGGAAACACACACGGTCACATAAACGCACACAGATTCGGAACCATAGTTGTTCAAAATGGTCTAAAACATTACATGCTTGTGGAAATTTCGATTTTGGAGATTGAAAAAGTGTCATCTCCCGAAGGTAAAACCAATTCTATACCTATAGGTAGACTCAAAAGAAAAATATAAATTTAACGATTTTTAGCTTTTTCACCCATATTTAGTGATTGTTTAGCACATTTATTGAAATTTTTGGAATTTGGGCAATTTATTGTACTCAAACGTTTTGGCCAACGAACTCATCCTTTCATTTGGAAAGTTAATTTTTTAGCGCAAGAACGGAATTTTTATCTCAATCCTAAAGAAAGTTGTCGACAGGATGAAGTTTTATATATATATATTTATTTATTTATCTATTTATATTTATATAGGGTGTCCCACGGAAAGGTTACACCCCCCTTCATTCCCCTTGAATTCATTGTAAAAATCGGTACCAACGCCATTCTCCATAAATTTTTTACGTGGATCTCAGGAAAAATACGTTCGCGCGCGCCACTTGGCGCGCGTTTTTTCAAATGGAAACCACCATTTGTTACTGCAGATTCAAATTCTACGTGAAATTTCATGAAGAAATGACCCATCACTCGATTTTTTAAAAAGTAGGCAATTCCGCTCTCAAAATGCAAAAATAGTGAAATACAGTTTTTTTTTTTTTTAAGATATTCGATTGCCGAATGCAATACATAATTTTGGGTTTTTTCCGTGTTGATCCTCATAATGATGTTCATTTAATGATATTTGCAACAGCAACTTGGGAAAACACACATTTTAGTACGCTTGTGTTGTGTGGAAATGAGTAAGATAAGCGTGATTCTGGTCGATGTCCCGATGTTTTGCCAAGCAGGTGTTGCAGATATCTATAAATGTACGCCATTACGAGGTTCAGCAAGAAAAAATACCCCAAAATCATGTATGACAAGTGGCAATTGAATATCGTCCAAAACTCAGCATTTCACAATTTTTGCACTTTTAGAGCGGAATCGCGCACTTTTGGAACGGAATTGTGCACTTTTGGAGCGGAATCGCGCCCGTTTACCAGCACTTAAAAAACCAAGTTATGGGTCATTTCTTTATGAAATCTCACTTAGAATTCGAATTTGCAATTAAAAAAAATGGGGGTTCCCATTTGAAAACACAAAGTTTATGTCATTTGCGCCACTTCTGGTGGAAGTGGCGCGCGCAAAAATATTTTTCCTAAAATTTACGTGTACATTTATCAAGAATGGCGTTAGTGCCAATTCTTTACGCTGAATTCAGGAGAAATGAAGGGAGGTGTAACCTTTCCGAGTGACACCCTGTATATGAAAAAATCGTTAAATTCTAGGATTCGTCGTTTCAGAATGCCTCGAAACGGATATCAATTACGACAATTTAAAAAAAAATTATTTTAAAAGCCGAAAATTTGCTAAAATTTTAGCAACTTGACTGTTTGTTGAAGGCACTAACTTTTTAGGTTAAATCAACTGGCCTATGATATACGTATATACCATCACTTCGATAACTTTACTTTCTAAAGATGGACTCAAATTTGATTCAAAACTTGTTCAATAAAGCCGTTACCATTCGTTTTCAACCCAGGCCTACTAATCGATTCAATTATGTTCCATATCCAATCATTACGTTCAAAATATTATCTATATATAGTATTATATGTAACATATTTTACGCAGATACTAACTTGGCAGTTTGTGTCAGGGTCAGGAGGCAGATATGTGCGACTCGGCGATTTAGCTCTGCTGACCAGTGAAACACTGTCGCCAACGACGTAGTTGACTAAGATAATAGAACATAGTATTACGGACCGAATACTCATGGCTCCACATGCTACCTGTGAAAAAACAGTTAGTCACCACTTAAATATTACTCCTTAATTCAGGCAAGGAAATCTCACTACAACGTAAAAAAGCAGTACGAAGGTACCTAAAACTATCCTACGGTTAGGGGTGTCTTTAGACATTCTTAACTACGATTTCTAGACAGTAATACGTGGGTATTGAAACACATGAAACATAAGTACTAAAGGGGGCGGGGGAGGGCCAACTTTTTATCTAGATATTATTGAATCAACCATGAAATAAACAGATTTTAAAAATATCAATTACGAGTTTTAGTCTGCCTTTTACATGTCTGAAATAATTATGCGTGTTGAACTGTAGTGTTAAAGTTTATTTCGAGTATAGGTATTTTTCCTAAATGATACATAGCAATAGAATCAGACTTTAATGATATCAGCCGATTTCGGGCTTTTCCCCTTTTTTGAGTATGTTTTTGAAATGTTAGCAAATTTTTCAGTACAAAAGGTACTCTCGCAAAATAACGGATGTCTATCACGTTTTGAAGGCTAAATTTATTCTGCCAAGCTGGGTCCTTTTCAACCACTTATGGGACCTCTCACAAGAGAACGAGTGGCAGCTGTGTTTTCATTCAACACCACAGACATTGAGTTTGCAGGACCCTTCAAAGTATCTTCGACTGAATTACAAAGCTCCAGAGTCCTTATGTGTACCTGGCCTTGTTTAAATAGAAATTGTGAGTGCTTTGAGCACCCATTGGTTTTTGGAGGCCTATCATCGTTTTGTTAGCCGTTGTGGCTACCCAGCCTCAGTTTGGAGCGATAATGGTCGAAATTTTCTGGGTGCCTCCAATGATTTAAAGAAACTGGAAGCCCTCTTTTGCAAGGCTGAACATCAGAATATCTGTATTCATCATATGGCCCTGCAAACCACAAAATCGAAATTCATTCCACCCGGGCCCTTTATTTAAAGGATTTATGGGAGGCAGCAGTTATTTCTGCCAAGCGTCTCCTGAAGACCACACTTAGAAACCAGCAACCTTCAATGGAATCTTTCGCAACCATTATTTGGCTCATTGATGCTGTTCTAAATTCCAAACCACTATCTGCCATCTCAAGTTCTCCTCAAGATCACGTGGTTCTGACTCCTGACCATTTTCTGGTTCATTGCCAATTTACCTCACTCTCCCCCATCTCTCAACGAAGCCGAAATTGGATTTTGTCCACACTCAATCCAAACTTCCTGGACGTGACGGTAGAAAGAGTACCTTCTCGAGTGTCAGGAGAAGACTGCCTATCACCACCCGCATCCATAGGAGACATTGTCCTGTTTCAGGAATAAAACCTCTCACCTTTACAACGGGCAATAGGGAGAATTGAAAACCTGACTCTTGGTAATGACGGCATCTCACGAGTTGAATTTAAAATTGTAGGAGCCGTTGGAATAGCTTAATTTTATGAGATTTTATAAAAATTCCAATCGCCCATGAATATTGACCAACTGGTAAGCAAAAAGTGTTTAAATGAACCAGCATTCTTCGTTTGAAAAGCAACTACGCTGAATTTACGAATGAACAACCACAGGGCACTCATCAACCAACAACTTCTTTTTCCAGTCAAGATACATGTGGAATTTCATGATGCTTCTTTCCACCAAAGTAATGGAGTTCAGGCGTGGAAGAAGATTCCAAAAGGTTCCAACGATAGACAGCTGAAAGAGCTGTAAGATGGGTGTGGTAACTTCAGTTCAAACCTGAAGAACTTCAGTTGGCCTCCACAAACATCCCACTGATGTTTATTATCCAGGGAACGAGAAGGAAAATGGTTTATTCTCAATTATGAGGTGTATTGGACTTTCTAATGAAATAAAATGTATTTGTGAATCTTGACTATTCAGTGATTATAAGTTGTTATATTTGGCGACAAAAGATGGTTAAGAACACCAGAAGAAAGCAAGCTTCTAAGAAACAAGATTATCACTCGGACGGATCCGACAATGATGTCGATGCCACGGTACTCGGAGAGAAGCCCTCATCCTGCGAGAAGGTAAGATTGTAATGGAAAAATGTGGTTCGTCGTTATAGATGCACATTCAAGGTGGCTGGAAATCTTCCGACTTCAGGACGCAACAACGGATGGTTCCATAAGAGTGCTAAGAACATTGTTTGCTAGGTACGGACTCCCTAGTACCATGGTTTCCGATAATGCCTCCATATTCAACTCTGAAAAGTTTAAAAAGCTTGCTGCATCAAATGGAATTGAACTGGTGAAAACAATTCCATACCACAGCCGTTCTAATGGATTAGTTGAGAGAGCTATTCGTATATTCAAGTTCCGATATGAATAGTCAGGAGATCAACTTTCTGACCCAGACCACCGTCTTCAGGCAATGCTTTTAGTGTATAGAAACAGCATACACTCTTCTAGTGGAAGAGCACCTAGTGAGATGTTCCTAGGCCGACAACTCCGTACTTTTTTGAAAACTTAGCACCTAAAGCACTAAAGCATTAAAGATAAAACTAAACCACGACAAGGGGCTAACAGAGAGACATTTCCAGAATGGCCAGAGGTTTGGAACAAGAGAAAAAGACGAAGAATGGAAGCCTGCAGTTCTAAAGAAGAAAACCGGAGATTTGTCTTATCTTGCTAATTCTGGATCTAAAGACGACGTCCGCTTCCATGCTGACCAATTACGGCTCAGAAGAAGTGAAAGGATCCGTAACAGACCTCCACATTTTGCAGACTATGTAGATAACTAATTTACTTTTCTTATATTTAAAAAAAAATATTGAAAGGGGAAGTGTGGTAACTTCAGTTCAAAGCTACCCCACTGATGTTTATGGAGTATCCAGGCAACGAGATGGAAAATGGTTTATTCTCAATTATGAGGTGTATTGGACTTTCCAATGAAATAAAAATGTATTTGTGAATTGTGACTATTCAGTAATTATAAGTTGTTATAATGGGTCCTAGGATTTTTGGAAAAAATGCTGATATCGTTTTTGAATTGTTCGGTACTATTTGAAAATAGTTTTTTTACTACAAAATTAGTAGTCAACTATTTCTCAGAACGCAAAGTGTTCACATTTCAAAATGATGTAACATAATATAATACAATAATTTACAAATATTCGCTCATACGATCATGCTACATGTCTGGAATTTCTTATTACAGATTCAAAATCTATGTGAAATATCATGGGGAAATGACCCATCACTCGGAAAACACGAGGTATTTCTCGTAAAATGCCAAATTTTGAGTTTTTGAAGGTATGCAATTGTAAGAATACATGTTGTCACATTATGTTCTGTCACATGTTATCACGTTATGGTGATGCTTATTTATTGATATTCACAATATCGTCTAGTAAATACGCCCAAAAACTAACTTTAGTCCGCTTTGCACTATTAAAAAATTTAATGAAGAAATGTGATTTCTCAGTGGTTTTTCAAGTTGGTACTGCTAACATTAACAAATAAACATCACTAGGTACATCATTCAGCGCACGAAAATACTTCAATATCATGTATCACATATTACAGTTGTATTTACCTCTAAAACTCAGAATTATGCATTTTCCACAAATATGTGCGAAGTTGGACTGTTTTTGGGGCAAGTAAAGCGTGCTGGGCCATAATTCCTTGAAATTTTATGCAAGTTCTGAATCTGCATTAAAATTGTTGGTTCCCATTATTGAAAAAAAGCTGATGTGGTATGTGCATAATGAGCCTCTTTAAAATAGATGCACAGTCAACACATTTTAAATTCATTAAAAAACTTAGAGACCTGTATTTTTTAAGTGCCCTTCCGTTCTACCCTTTAGGTATTAAACTTCGAATGTGATGTTTACCCAAGTTTCATAAACTAAACTACGCTAATCTAAAAAACTCGAATGATTGGTAATTATTTCACCAAATTTCATGTATATTCTGCATCTGCAGTAAAAAATGGGTGTTCCTTTTTTAAATGATAATCTTTGAGTGCATTGCATACTTTTTGTGCATGCTCACGTATTCAAAATTTTCGTACTTGGTTTCTATGTAATCATTTAGGAGAAAGTTAAAATATGATTTTTTTCCCCATAAAAACACATTCTAACAGAGTATGCAAGGGGGAGGGTTGTAGTGAGTCACTCAGTTCATGGCGAATTCGTTTAGATTACGTCAACCTCAATCACAGGCTATTAAAAAAATTTCTAGCCTCAACTATAGGAAGGTGTTTGCGGTAAGGAAAAAAGGGTGGGAGGAGGGGGTGGTTAAATGGAATAGTTTGGCCATCACCGAAAGAACTCAGATCTGATGTTCGGACGAATCAAATTGGATTAGTCTGAACGTTATTTTGGGTTACCTATCAAGAATATTAATTTTTAATCTGAAATATGGGGGGTGTTTGTGGAGAAGGAGTGGGGGTTGATCTCAGTAGTTTGTTCCTATTAGTTAATGTATAAGTAAGTGCTTTACGTAAGTAATTTTAAGTAAGGATTTTTTTAATCAGATCCATTTGGGTGTCCTAAAATGTGAAGGGTGAGGGGGGGGGGGGGGGGCTTGCGTATATTCAAGTCAACCTGTGCAACGCACAGGTAAACCAGCTAGTAAAAACTGTAAAGAAAACATTGAGAACAGAAAAATCGTTATGCTATGAAAATGGTATGTTTTCATATTTTTGAAATTTGAACTGTTCAAAAAAGAAGTGTTGCTATTCAAAAACTTGATGCGTGTCTGTCTGTCACTTCCTTAATTTAGTTTCTATATCTCAATTATTTATAAAAATCATCTTTCACAATTTTATTCTTTACATTATGCTTCTGTGTATGAAAACTCGGAAGTTAGCAATTTAGTTGAAGTTAGTAGGGACTGCAGAGGATAGTTTCTGCCCTGGTCGACCTACGGTGCTTAAGTTTGGAGCGAAGCGCCTTTGGAACGCCTCGAAAAAAGTGTTACTAAATACGTAAAACAACCTATCAGCTGAGTGTCCTCTGAATCTGATTAATTTTCTAATCTACGTACTGAAATGCTTGAATTGTAATTGAGCATATAATGTGCAAAAAACAAAGATTTTTTTAAATCAATATACAGTGAATGCACCCTTCAATATGGTGGGAAGAGGACTGTAATGATCCGTTTTGTAAAATTGCGGGGATGTAGTGCAGTCCTGGAGTGAGAAGAGAGGAGTGTGAGAAATTCTTACTGGAGACTATGGTGTATTTAGTTGCAGAAACCTATGTTACATTGGTTGGCAACATTTTCATCTTCTGATATTGAGTTTTGTTGGTTCGTAGGCTCTCAGGGCATTGCTATGACTCTTCTCGGGCTATAGCAACTTTTCCTTGTTGTCATTTGGCTTCATTTTTCGGAGGACCTTTATTTCACAGCACTCGTCACATGAAGCGTTATGAGAAATGTTATGACGGATATACTGAGAAATTCTCGTACATCTTTGAGCATGAAAAGGTATACTCGATTTCCTGAATAGACTACTGTAATTATATAATCTGGTTCGTCCGTCGAGTTAATACATAAGGGATTACCATGGTCAAACGTGTTCTCGTTCACATTCATGTTGATATTTTTATCGGCCAAAATTCTAGGGAGACGAACGGATGAATGTACAGTGATCCGGGAGGTTTAATTTGATTCATTTAAATGAAATCTATAAATAACTTACAATAAAGCACTATTCTTGTTTCGAAAGTTTTGGTATCAAAACAACCTTTGAGGGTTGATTGAAGGCGATGTAATGATTTCAGGCCTAACTTGAGGCCATATGTGATTTTTGACTCATGATGCGTCTTCAGCTTCAGTCAAGTAGTTTCACAAAATACAGGAATTTCTGTGATCTGTGTGCAGTTTTGAAGAAAGGCTCCAAGCGGCCGGCCTTCTGTCTGATGGTTTGGAATCTACGCATCTTGATAATGTCTAAACCAACGAATTATAGGCAGGGCTTAAACTACGTTTTAATATAGTCACCGTTTAGACTATTATATTATAGGCAAACCCATCGGACGGTCCTACGTGACCACGATTATTGCATGGCTCCTTGATCAACTGGTGTAAACATTTTCGTTATCTGTCTTAATAAAGCAAGCTTCTTCTTGTTAAACTTGATTCACTTGTTAAACTGTTTTACTGTTTACTTTATTTGATCGATTACAATGGCTCATTATTAAAAATAAAAACAAAAATATACTAAGTGAACAGTGAGTGAATGATGGACTAATGGTGATGGCATTGAAAAGGTATTCTACTCACTTTTATAATTTTTTCGGTAGGATAAATTTGTTAGGTAGGTTTATTATTCTATGCAATATAAAATTCAGTTATTACTTTTTAAATTTATATTATTACTAGCCAGTTCCCCGTACGTTGCACGGACCCACGTGTAAGGGTTAATCGGTGCTTAGATTGCTGAAATAACCATATCCATACTGTGTTCGTAAATACGGAGGCAGTATAGAAATAAATTACAGCATAGAAAGTAGCTAAGTTATTAGGATAGATGATAGCTTCAGAAACCTCTCAGCTGGATTTCAGCCCTTGGCATCGTAAAGTAGAGGTCCTACGGAGCCAAATTACAGCATAGGATGGAAAGCATTGGAATTAGCTGTAGGAGCTCACTCAGCTAACCACAACATAGGATTGTAATATAGCCAAAGTTCTATTCCGGAACTTGCTCGTCAATTTGCGCCCACCCTCATGAAAATCGGTGCAGCCTTTCGGCCCTGATGCTCGGACAAACAAACAGACATTGTATTTTATTTGGGCAGTATTTGGTAAGCAGATACCATCTTGTGCTGTGTAAGGTAGCTCCGTACCTTTTCATTTTGACCCAGCAGTCCTAAAAAGGCTCCAATTCAATTTTTAGCAGTCAAGTTTCAACTTGTACCTGATTAGAGTATTAGATATATCAAGTTGTAATTATGCTCTACCGTACCTAGAGAGACCCCGTTCAAAAATTCAGTTTAGGTTCATTAGGAAACCTGAATAGCTTTATGTTTATCAAATTATGTTGTCTTCTGCTTTTCGTTTCCACGAGATTTCACTGAATATACGTTATAGAAATATGATAAAACTTCCCTATTATAATAAAATACTGTTACACTTTACAATTTATTAATATTCTACATTACAAAAACTCACTTTGTGTAGGAATTATCAACTTGAATAGGAATGTAGGGCTACTATCCCATTGTCGTACTTCGTGTGTGCAACTCAGAAATCAAAGAGTCGAATGGCTCACAAACAAATAAACTCAGCACAGGATGCAGTATATACGATGTCAACGGCAGCACTTTCAACCACAACTGGCCACCACGACTTGTCAAAAATTACCTATAGCTGAGTCACCGTTCACCAGGGGAGACTGAGCGGAAACTACGACCAGTCGGCGCCGCTAACTCGATGGGCCTCTTGAGTCACGGGGAGGGGCGTCATTCAAGTGTGATAGCGTGCTCACGATTCATCTCGACCATTGAGGTGTTTGACCACGGGTGGAAACCCAGTTCGATCCAGTAATTTCTGTTCATTTCTGATGGAAAATGCTGCAAATTATTACACGATGGTTTACTATGTCTGTGTTATATAGCCTTTCTACGCATATCATTGGTCTAAAATTATTAAGCCCCGAGTGTGATATATGATCAGAACATGGTGCATCGTGCCTCTAAGAAGAGTTCACACTTTTAAAGTACCAAGACCCCGCAATTTTACGCTTCACAGTAAAGATGTTGAAAATGATGAAGTAATTTATGTTAGGTCATGCGCGTAATAATTCGAGAAAAATTAAATTGGTAGGGTATAATCTATAGCCTAACCAACAAATTTCCAGAAAATGTAATCAAAATCTGATGAAAACTAGACCTTGTTCCTCGGAGTACACTTTCGCGCATGCGCAGGAGCGAATAATGTTGCAATCATGTTGAAATTAACATGGAATAATTAAACCATTGCCCCCCCCCCCCCCCCCCCCACAACTATCCGCCAAATTTGAGCGGGGTCGGACTTCTAGGGCGTGAGAAAATGATGCTTGAAGAAATTTACGTTTGCACATTGAGAAGCATGGAATTAATAGTAGACATGTTCGGCCTAACCCGCACACTCCCTGAAAATTTCATTAAAATCAGATGAAAAATGTTGAAATCTGGCTCGTTTAAAAAGGAATACATACTCGCGTATGCGCATAAGCTACTAATGGTAGGATTATGTTGAAATTTCTAGGGAATGCTCAAATTAACCTCTTCCAACTATCCTCCAAATTTGAGCGAGATCAGACAACGGTGGCGTGAGAAAATGATGGTTGATGGAATTTAGGTACGTCTGCGCATGCGCTTAGTGAAGTATTGATTTGGGAACTCCGAATCGTCCTTATTTATGTGACGGCAATGAAAGTTATAGGTAGGGGCCTGTTTCGCAGCTATCTCGCACTATCCCTGAAAATTTCATCGACATCAGATTGAAACTTCGTATAGTTTTGGGCATGAGAAGGATTTATCACAGACAGACTGGCAGAAATCATACGGACTGACAGACACAGAACTGAAATTGATGAGCATGCTCTGAAACGCAAAACGCAAATGGAAATTTGGATTGTGGAGAACTGAAATGAATCGGAATTTGGCGAATGAATCGTCAACTACCCATTTTATTGGGGAGGGGGGGGGGGTGACTTTTTCAGCATAATATTTTTCGATTTAAACAAATATTTGGATTTTTAGCTGTCTGTAGTTTTCATCCTTTCTTTTCATAGCAAATATCAGTGAAATTAAGGTACACTTTTCAGCAAAATTTTGTCCATACATTTTTTAACGTTCAAGTTTATTGTTGATGAACTATTTTTGACTTGCATTCTGCTAAAAAAAAAAACTAGTTTTAGCAATTTTGTGATTTTTCAAGCACATTTTGTGAAATTTGACCGATTCAATGTGCTCAAAAAGTTGTGGCAACGACCTCATCCTTTCGATTTGAAAGCTCGATTTTTTGGCGCAAGAACCAAATATTTATGTCAATCCTAAGGAGAGTTATCGTTTGGGAGAACACACACAAACACACACACTATCTCTCTCACTCATTAATGATGTATTCACACAACAACATCTATTGTTTGCTCATTAAAAACAAGTCGTGTTGCTCGGAAATTTTGGCGAAATGTCGGTCGTGTCAATAATAATTAGTGAATTATAGAAAACTGGAACGTTCGCCCATTTGGTCATGAAAATGGTCTATTTGCCTGGAACTTTTAAATCTACGTAGAATCGACCAACCTCGCTTGAATAAAGGTTCATGGTTGGAACCTTTTGTTTACTGATTGAACTTTCATTGGTGAAAGTAATAAACCATAAAGTCCTAGGTTCATTACAATAAAAAATATTTCATCAACTGAAATTGAGATCACAGTGCCTCCAATTCGTTCGTATCTCATAAATTCTACTCGATTTTACCAGAAATCCTTTTTAACAAAATAATATGCAGAATGCGTTAAACTATTCGCGTTACCTTCAACTACTACTACTACTTATTTCAACTTCGTATTACTTCAACTACCTAACTACTTACTTCAACTTCGTAACTAAATGCCAAGACCACATCTCTGTCATAGCGTTATATTCCTATCTTTGCTGACTTTATCTTATTTTCCGAGGTTTTTCTCGGGAAAACTCCTATATTGGAATCGCGATAAACGAGTAGGGAATATCGCATCAGCGAAACTTTATTTACCAAGAGTCCTGATATATCCTCGCCTCCGAAATTGAAACAAGTTGCAGACGCGCCTTCTAAAGTCTGTCACGTTGTTCGCCGATATTGATTTTGAGAAAGCTGGGCGTATAGTGTATGTGCTCGGTGTATCAAAAGACAATACTTGAGTTTTTCCTAACTCCTATAATCTCTTCTAGGAGAATTCGTTTCAAATTCGTAACAAACATCATTTCGTAATTTATTTTATTTCGTAAGTTATTTTAGTGTATGTGCTCAATGGACCCTTCGAAAGACAATACTCGAGTTTTTTCCTACCTGCTATAATATCTTCTTGGAGATATCGTTTCAAATTCGTAACAAACATCATTTCGTAATTTATTTTATTTCGTAAGTTATTTTAGTGTATGTGCTCAATGGACCCTTCGAAAGACAATACTCGAGTTTTTTCCTACCTGCTATAATATCTTCTTGGAGATATCGTTTCAAATTCGTAACGAAAATCATTTCGTGTTTTTTATTATGTTGGTAAGTAGGCGATTTTTCTCCCTTCAATGAATCTCCCACAACTTAGTCTTATAAGAATAATTCATGTAAGAAGATCCTTCTTTCTATGGTTTAATTCACGTTTTATACCGATTTATCTTTCCATTAGGTATAACAAACAGAATCCAGACCTTGCAAAATTTCCTAGTTTTCATGGGTGCTCCATAACTTATAGCGCTCTTCGTGGATTACGAACCTTGGACCAATTTTACTACTCAGTAAACTTAAAACAACTTAGAGCTTAGCAACTTAAAATTGTAATCACACTGTGAATATTTTCTTGTAGTGAATGTTTTCCAAACTCACATCAAGGTATAATGTACCTAATATTTACTTCCAATCATCTCAAGTCAAAAATGTGGAGCAAATTATAATCCCGGTAGCCACAGTGCAAAAACTTGTTAGTGAAAAAAGTAAAAATTTTCAGGAGAACTAGCAAACTGCATATTATCGCTCTTTCCTCGAAATAAGAATTTTGGACCCGATTTTTACTTACAGGAATTCACACTGAATGTTATAGTAACATCAGGGTTTTACATCGTGTTCTGTAGATTTCTAACTAGCAGGTTTTTACAAATGGTCATGGAGTAAAAATGAATAAATCTATGCTGCTTTTGTTGGTCTCAGAACGTGCACGAGGTCAATTTGACCAGAAAAGCTCAAAATCTTTATTTCGGACAAGAGCGAACTCGCAGGGTATTGCATTACGGCTAACGATTTGTAATCCAGCTGTATTTGTAAACAAACAAGGTAGCATCAAAGTTGACCATACTACTTATTTGAACTGTTATTAAAGTGTCCAGATGAAACTTTTCAAGAATTGAAGTACCTACACAATGTTTATAGGAACTTGGGCACTAATTAAAACTATGGTCAAACATAACGCAAAAAAAAAAAAAAAAAAAAAACAGAATGAAATAAAATAAAACACCTACCTAAGCTTCACTAGTCCGTCTAAGAGTACCTACCAAAAGTAATACCTTCAATGAACTCAATTTCTTGAAAACTTAATTCCACTGAAAATGTATCAGCGCTCGTCAATCTTTGTAGTTTATAAGGGGATTTTGCTATGTTTACGATCGATTTCATTCATACTCATTTTGATATTATTTTGTCCAGCAAACGGACAAGCCTTGTTTTTGGGCAGCGACCGGATCAACGTACAGCGATCTGGGTGAACTCATCTGCAATTGGGCCCCTCTTTTTCTATATACCTATGCCAAATAACACATGACTGCGAACGCTGGACGTTCCAGTCTTATACAAAAACGCTGAGCTGTGTAAGCAATACGGGATTGTCCTAAGAAAAAAACATGGCAAACAAGCATTGTGTTCATCAACAACAAGGAAGAACTTCGAAAGCGATCAATTCTCACTGAAAATGGAATAAAGGATAATCTTTAATTAATTTGTACGAACAAATAGCTTGCCAGACAGGGTTAATGATGTTAACTGCATGGCAATATTATAATGTAATCGGTAATTAATTTCCATGTAGCTCATCACAGCCGGTAATCCGCGGCTTTGCGGCGTACAAACCGTGGGAGCTTTGCGTAGGTAAAGTAGACACGTGATGTTACGCACGAGCAAACTCTGAATCGATCGATGGTTGTTTGGAGCAGAGACAGACGTCTGGGAGGCACGGGAACGCCGATATAGATCACTATCACCCACCTGTAGGTATCTACCATCTAGGGATATCTGCTTTCTATCTGCTTTGGATATCTATTTCCTGGAAGCACATATCACATGTCCTGAAAGAATGAAGACTTTTTTCATGAAATTTATTACTAAATCACTAGGTACTCTCGTATTTTATTATTTTCTAAAATTAACCTTTGCAATCTACCAAGAAAAATGGTGCAAATTATTACAAAATTTTTTATTATTTCTGTATTAGATACATATCTCTTCCTCGCAGAACACTACCTATCTTGTCTATAATCATAAAGAAAATATTTTTAAATAACAATACAACTTTATTTACAAGTCGTATCAGGGCCGACTTAACTACAGGCCGCAGCATTCGACTTGGCAACGTCGCAACAAGCGGTGATCTTAGGCCCATGACAAGCCCTCGGTGCTAGCCTTCTTATTCCGTTCATCTTTAAAATTCTACTGACACCAGTAAGAAAACTTATTGCTGAAATAATAAACCAGTACCAAGTCAAAAGTCAATAAAGGAAATTCGTGCTAATAATAAGGAAAGTCAATCATGGGGGAAAATGATACGTTGAATAATCACAAGAATAGTATATTGAAACTTCCTAAAAATAGAATTCCGAAAACTACAGGAATAACAACTTAGTAGGTAACTTCGGGTATTCCGACGTCATGAAAACGATGACAACGTCGAAGCTTTTTCTAGTATTTTTCGCTTCACATCAGCCCATGACAAGCCTTCGATGCTAGCCTTCTCATCCCGTTCATCTTTAAAATTCTACTACCAGTAAGAAAACTTATTGCTGCAATACCAAGTCAAAAGTCAATTCGTGCTAATAATAAGGAAATCAATCATTGGGGAAAATGATACGTTGAATAATCACAAGAATAGTATATTGAAACTTCCTAAAAATAGTTAGAATTCCGAAAATTCTAACTTAGGGTATTCCGACGTCATGAAAACGATGACAACGTCGAAGCTTTTTCTAGTATTTTTCGCTTCCAGTTGTGCACTTATATCACACTTATATTCTAAAGAGATGAGAAATAATGAACCTTGAGTGATAATTCTCGTCCTTCGAAATGATTTTTCCTTCGAAAAGAAGGCTCTGCTTGGTTGAGTGATATTAAGGAGTAGGTACTAGTAAATAGTAGCCGCTATATACTGAGAAGGTTGCCCCTGCCAACCTTTTCACCCTGAGAAGTTGTAATTCGATAGGATGACTCTCTGGGACATTAATAGACGATTGAAATGATGGGCTCTTTTATGATCAGCTGAGTGAGCTAAATTCTCTTCTGTTCCCCATCAAGAAGTACAAATTTGATAAGGAGACTTCCGAATTTTCCAATTTTTTTTCATTTATTTCACAATAATAATTGGACATTGTACGTTTTACTAACCCAAGGGCGGGTGTTCCTCATTCGTTTTCACTCGTAACATCGAAATTAGAACAACGGTTTCTGACGGATCGTGTTCGATGATGCCAATCTTCGAAATCATAAGCATCCTTCTCGTATCATCAAGAATTGATTATTGAAGCGTGAAAAAATAAGAATGAATATAGGTAGGTTTATTCAGAAAGATCGATGTGGAGTAGGTACAAAATCATGGAAACGAACGAAGTATTGGAGCCATATTGTATTTGAACCCGCTCATTCTTTACTTTGCCCGCGCTTTCTCAACCAATAAGAAACGAGGAAATGCCACAGGGTCACGATAACACCACACAAATCGGGGTGTCACGTAACCCCTTAAGAAAATAGGTAGTATCGAGAAAAAAAAATCGATTACCGCATTTTGTCGAACGCCACATTTGCTGAAAATCTGGAGTTTCTCCCTTGAGTTACCGAGTCCTAGACTCTATCAGTTATCCTTACATCATCAGGTAGGTACTGGGATCATAACTTTGGTACTAAATAGGTTAGGAACATTTTTCAAATAATCATTAATCAACGATTCCTAATATGCAGTAATCTTTTCTTTATTGGTTGTATACCACATCTTCCAAGAAACAAATCCCAAATAGGTGGGTACGAACTTTCTTGTTATTCCCCGCTCACCCACCTAATTTTTCCGTTGTGAATCAAGTTTTCCAAAATGACTCACGGACCACTTCAGGGTACCTGCGGACCAGGCAGTCCGCGGACCATAGGTTAAGAACCACTGCTTTAAAACAATCGATTTTTTAACAATGTCTTTATTGTAAAAAATGTTATGTTAATAACTTATTAAACTGGGAAGCCAAAATGCATCAGTTTGTACAGTTTACAGCTAAACAGCAGATGTAATTCCCATAGTTTTGTAAAGATTTTGGAGGTCCTTCAGGTTTTGAAGTGCTTGTTGATAAATCTTCCCTTCTGGGAGGGCTTGTGGTTCGTGTTTCAGAAAAAATATCACTCTTTCCAAGTATCCACCGGACTCCTGCAAACAGAAACACATCAATCCTTCCAAGTTTACCATATTGATAAACTTTATCCTAGCCAAGAAAGAAGGAATTCACTGTACGAATCCAGGAACGCCCACGCTATTTGTGGAACAACACATATTTCAATTAATAAAGCAAATTCGTCTTCAAGATAGGAGAAAAAATATGTTATCAGGAACCATCAGGTTCTAAGGAACATAAGCATATCTATATTTTCTGAAACCAAGAGTGGTTGCATAAATACTAATAGAGTTCCACATGTGCAGCATGGCCATTTGATCAAGTTCCTAAATGTATTACTTTATAAAACCTTCTTTTTTTCAGAAATGCAGCATTTTTGAAGAAAATTAAACTATTTGAATAGCTACAAAATTTTAAAATCAAAATTTGCGAACATTTTCTTCATTGAAATCCGTTTTGAGGCATTCTGAAACGATTCCTTCAGTTTGCGTTTTTCCTTAAGTATAAATATGTCAAATCAAATCAAATCAAATCATTGGTTTATTGTTGACGTACAGCAATGGTACATAACAAACGTCGTAAAAGTAGTATAAATCATGAATAACAACATACGTCAAATGTAATAATGTAAAAAATAAAAGACTTAACCTAATCATAAATAACAAATTCGAAAAAACAGGGACGGCACATCGCGTACAGGTAACACAAACAGAACAAATTCTAAAAACCACAACAACAAAGGAAAACAAGCATCACCCAACAAAACTCGCCCGCCGAGTATGGCGCAGCAGACACGAGGATTTCCCTGATTTTCGAAGGGGAAGGGACCTGAGGTGCTCCGGAAGACCGTTAAACAATCCGATCCCCACGTAGTCAGGATTCCGCCGTTGAACCAAGGCCAGACGATGGATCTGAACGGCAAGCCGGTTACGGTTCCTCGTGAAAACTGTCTCCAAGACGAGGCAAACCATCCTCCCGAGCCTTGATCCTCACCAAGCTGGCCAATATTAACAAGGCTGGCAATGTCAGTAGCCCAAGCTCAACAAAGAGCGGCTTGCAATGGGCATCAGAAGGCACCCCTTTTATGAAAGCCGCCTTCTGCTGACGGAAGATGGCCTGTGCTCCACTGGAGTTTTTCTTCATTGAAATCCGTTTTGAGGCATTCTGAAACGATTCCTTAAGTTAGCGATTTTTCTTAAGTATAAAGATGTGTCATTCCAGACGATAACTCTCCTTAACATTGAGATAAAATCCCGTTCTGGCGCCAAAAAATTAAGCTTCCCAAACGAAAGGACGAGTTCGTTGGAGCACATAAAATTTGTCAAATTTCTCAGGAATTTCATCTGAGGTGGGCATAAATATGTCGCACTCTTGCGCTAGAAAAATGTAATAAAAAAATCACTAAAAACGGCTAAAACTTGTTCCAGCTCATTCGGAAATGGCCAAACATTATAGGAAAAATACGTGTCGTACTTTGTGCGGAGCTGCACGCAACGCGTGAATTTTTAGTTGAATTTTCCCCGGAAACCAAAAAAAAAAAGAAGTTTATTGACCTAAAAACGGCTAAAACTTGTTAAATTTATATATTTTAGTGGAATTTTAACCAAAAAAAAAGAAGTTTATTTACAACAAACGCATAACATGCAGCAAAATATACTCAAATGTCATCAATATTTGCTGCAAAATCTATAAAAACTCAATGAAAAGCCAAAATTTACACATCTTCTTTGAACAGCAGAATATTATTTTGAACGAGTTTCGTTGCCATAAAATTGGTAGTTGACAATTGATTTGCACTGAAATTGCTCAAATTTTAAAACAGTGAACAAATTCCAAGCAATGTAACATCATATCATAAAACACGATAATTTACGAAAATTCGCTCATACGATAATTCTGCATTACTGGAACTTTTTCTTCTAAAATTTCAACATTTTTCATGATTATAAAAAGTTCCAGTCCAGTAATTTATCGTATTATATTATGTAACATTGTTTTGAAAAGTGAGCACTTTGAGTGCAAAGGAATTGTTAACTACCAATTCGTTCGTCGTGAACGAAATTCATTCTAAATAATTCCTGCAATTCAAAAAAGATTTAGAAATTTTAGATTTTTTAGCTTAATTTAATGTGCTCAAAAAGTGTTCATTCCAAATTCATATGTATGAGCAAATTTTCGTAAAATATCGGACAACATTGTTTTGAAATGTAAAAGATCTTACATTGTTTTGAAATGTAAGCACTTTGAGTGTAAAGAAATTATTAACGAGCAATTTTATAGTCGTTACAAACACATTCTAAATAATATTCCCTGATTCAAGATAGATTTTGGATTTTTTGCAATTTTAACAGTGTTATTGATTTTTCAGCAAATTTTGATGAAATTGAGTACATTTTTCAGCATAATTTTGTGCATACATTTTTTAATGTTCTAGTTCATTGTTCATTAACATCCGTTGACTTAAGTTGGGCTAAAAATATAAATTTATCAATTTGTAGTCTTTTTAGCCATTTTTGAGCACATTTGTTTCAATTTAGCCAATTTAATGTGCTCAAAAAGTGCTGGCCAGCGAGCTCGCCCTTTCGTTTGGAAACCTTGATTTTCCGGAGCGAGAACAGAATTATTATCCCAATCCTAAGGAGAGTTATCGTCCGAAATGAGAGAATCGTTTCAGATACCACTAAACGGATTTCAATGAAGAAATTTTCCAAAATTGTGATTTGAAAATGTTTGGAGCCATTGCAATAGCTTCATTTTCACAAGAATTCGTAAAAAACAATATTAAAATCAGAAGTTATTATTTAAGAATGCTGTAACCTTAATTTTCAGAAAGACCTTGTGAATATCTTCGCAGCTTTGATAGCCGTTCAGAACCTAATCAGATTCTTTTTTACTAACTTCCTCTCGCCTATTCTTGCGCTGTTATTGCGTTGTGCTGCTCCCTGAAACATTCTTCTCCTCTGAACTCCTACTCTTCAAAATCGCATCTTTACGGCGATCCATAATGCGAATACTTCATTAATAATGGAAAGCTTACATGGGGGAGTTTATAAACTATAACAGTAAGTTTTATTAAGTGCATGGAGACCTGTTCCGTTCGAAACGTTTCACAGTCAATTTTGGTTCAATTTAGCTTGGGACATGACGCAGTTATAACTTCTGTAATTTTTATGGAAGCATAGCAAATTTTTCAACTCACAAGTAGTTGAGCTTGAAGCATAAAAGCGTTGGATGTATTTTTATTAACTTGACGTCTCGCTAATTCCGCTACTGCTGCATGTAGTTCGAAGAACAACACGCCCCTTATCCTGTTTTCAGCTGAAACAAAAAAAGAAAAAGTTATTCTCAACGTCTTTTCAAAATGACGACGGAGTTGATTTAAATAGTAAATTGAACTAACTAAGCTAGTACATATTTAATCATGCCTTGTTTTAACCTCTTGGCTTTCTATTTCCAATAATCAACGTGTCTAATCGAAAAATGTCTTTTCCATCTCCCAAAAGGAAACCAAGTATGGGTAGAGTCGTGTTCGTATTTTAATTTACAGTAGGAACTCGAAACTAACAAATTATTTTGTAAACAAATTTCAACAGGTGGCTGGAAAAATACTGCGTTTATTATGTGTTAAGCATTGACAACGAACTTTTAAAAGTAAACAAATCAACAAGTGGAAAAACATCTAGAAAATAAACAAAAATGATAAAAAAAAAATAACTACATATGTTGCTACACAATGCGATAGCAAACAATACACCTATAGCAAATACCAAAATCAATGCAATAGGGGCTGAGTGGGATAGGTTGGTCCCGTAAGCCCGTAAAAAACCTCAAGTTGGTTCTATGAATACTGACTCCCCTTGAATTTCGAAAATTTCAAAATTATAGTTCATCAGTTGAAGGATACTTAGAAGTTAGGGGTATTCAACTATTGCCTACATTCGATTAAAGTGGAATTGTATCAAGCGGATATTTAGGATGCTCACCTCGGAAAATGCTGTCAGCAAGGGAAATGAGCTGCCTACAGAGGCTTTCCTTGGTCGATAGCAAACCATCTTCGACATCTGCCAACCCTCTCGAGCTGGACTGCCCTACCATCTGCGCCAGGGTGAGTTTTGTTTCCACCAGATGGCAATAGTTCTCACCAACGAGATTCTTGACCCTGTTAATCGAGTTCAAATACGAGGGAATATCACCTCTCCGAACGCCCGAAAGTTCTTGCGCTACCTGGAAAATATTGGAACCATAATAAAAGATGTGCATAATAAATCATGTGCATCCTATAATATTCCTGCATCGTTATACTTTTATTCAAAACTTCACGAACCAATTTTATATAGTACTCTTTTGCTCTTATCACTGTTTACCAGATTCATATCTCTAGTAGGGCGAACAACTACCCCAACTCCCCCCCCCCCCCCCCCCCCCCTCCGCACTACTAAAATATTGACACCCACAATCTATGAAAGTAAGTAATAAGCTTCAGACTGCCTGCAAAAGCTCGATACTCTTTGGGCTTTCTCACCCATTATCCTCAAGTGCCAACAAATAATTTCACCCCTCCCAAACTATATTTTTCTGCCCAGTTGTTCAATTTCGGGGACTCGTGGTCCTGTACCTCTTCTAGTAAGTTTCTTAGCAAATCTCGTAAAGGGTATCGTAATGCAAATAAGCAATATTCTTCAAGGAACTCTAGGTAGATTCTCAATATTCATTAATTAATTTGTATTATTCTTTTTTTTACAATATTGTGTCTTGATTTTTGATTTAGGTTCAATGTTTTAATTAATAATATGGGGTTCCAATTGTTATCTATATCTATTTTCACAGATTTCCATTCGGGTGGGCACAAATTCACGAGAAAGTTTTAGGGATGGTTTTAGGCTATATCACAATCCTCAAGATCTACTCTTCGTTGTAAACTTGGACTTCCCTACCAACGTCGCCCGGGTAAACAACTTCGTAATTAAGGAAAAACCGAATCGTCAAATGTTGATGAGGTGGGTTCAGGCGTAAAGAACTTTCGATAGCAAATTTAACGACACCGAAACGATTTTGGTAGGTTGAGCCGAGCAGTTTCTATTTGTAAAGATAGATCATAAAAAATTGATATTAAAATCGCCTCATTAACATAATCGCATCATTGGTCGTGATAGTTTTAACGTTGCTAGGGTTATATTGGGGTTGATGAAACCGGGACGCTTTCATCAGTACCTGTTGCTTGAAAAAAATACCAATTTCTGAAGAAAACCACATACAAATCAAGTACCTAACTAAACAACTCGTAAACGAGTTCCACTATCTGCTTTACAAGCAGATACCATGTTACATGGATATGCAACATGGGGATTTCATAACGGTTGTCCTCGAGAGTTGTAAACAAATCCTTTGACTTTAAACAAACCCCTGGGCCGCATCCCGACTAATTCCAACAAAACAACGGTTTACTTATAGAAATGTTGAAAATAACTGTGGAGAGAAGCCACTACGATGAGTTGTTGATAACAGTCTACTGTTGTCAAGAAGATGAAAATGTTTCCTATGGGGTGGAGTAAATGATGCTATTGCTTTACGTTAAGAATATTTTAACCGGCTTATTAAAATTGTTTATAGTCCAATCAACTTAGTTTAGGAATGTAGCCAGGTACGTAAGGAGGGGGAAATTGGTAGCTTGAGATGTGAACATTTATCACATAAATCAAGCGCTTTCCAACGAGTGGCGAACGATTTCTGTGCGATGAAAACTAAGGAAGTTCCATTCCCCTAGCAACGGTTGGGTTGTACGTGAAAATGTGACACAAATTTTGCGTGACGGAAATTTTTGGTTGACCCCCCAGAGCAAAGACATATCCATGTCTAAAAAAGAGAGAGAGCTAATTTTTTTCCTTGTTAACCCAAGGGAGTTTAAATTTGATAGGGTGGCCCTCTGGTACATCAAGAGACGAATAAAATGATGGGCTCTTTCCTGATTAGCTGGGTGAGCTAAATTATCTCCTTTTCACCCTTGGAATGTAAAATTTGAGAGAGAGCCCCTCAAGGACATTATAAGACGAATGAAATGTTTCTTCAAGGATTCTGGAATTGTGTTTGAAGTAAAAACAGCGAAATTTCGAACCACAGGAATACTCCATCCAAACGCGATTTTGATTCGTCTCCATTGGGAACTTTGGGAATCGGTCAAATCAATTTATCGTGATATCTCTAAGTTAGATATAAGGAATGCAGAGAAGGCCTACTAAAAATGTGGAAGTTATTAGAGGTCACTGTTCAATATGAGAAAATGTGAGAATTCTGTCCATATGAATGGCAATATACAGGGTGTCCCGCATAAGGTGGTCAGTACTTCAGGGCGTGATTCTAAAGCTCATTTGTTATCGAAAGTTCCCCCTAGAAATTTTAGTTTAAACGCTTAGTTTTCGAGTAATTGAATTTTTGGGATTTTTTTCGTATTTTCGACCTTAAGTCACTAAAACATCAATAACTACAATAATTAAAACAGTAAGTTTAAATTTAAAGATACCGTTGAAAAGAGCGCTAAATTTCCTTCCTATGTAATGCCAAAACAAAAATTTTCAGTAGGATTGAGCCTCTAAAAAAAATTGAGCTTGGCGCCAGTTTCTACGTATTTTTTTTTTTTCGCGCTGAATCGAATGGTAACAGATGCAGATCCCCCCAACTCCGTTGTGACAGAGTTTTACACTTTAACTAACTAGTTTTATCCTTAAAAACACATAAAATTGAGCATAACAAATTAACTAAAAATTCGTGAGTTAAAGTGTAAAATTCTGTTATAACGGAATTGAGGGGATCTGCAAGTGTTACCATTCGATTCAGCGTGAAAAAATACGTTGAAACTAGCCCCAAGCTCGAATTTTTTCGGAGGGTCATTTTTCACAAAAACCCTCGATTTCATAGAAAAAACCATGTTTTTCAACATACAAACATACTTTTCTCCTCTAACGAGTTAAGTAAAATGAAAATTTATTATATCGCTAAAAATCTGAGATCTTGAGCCAGACTCTTTCTAACCGTATCCTCAAATTTAAACTTACTGTTTTAATTATTGTAGTTATTGGTGTTTTAGTGACAAGACTGAATGCTAGCATTTTTAGATTCTCCTAGCAGCTCTTATACACATTATTGTAATAACTAGGTGATTCTATAGGAGCCAACACCGGGCTACATCCTCTGAGGAGCTGTCATAGAAAGTAAATAAATAACAATAGTATAAACGAGTGTTGCAAATTTTTCAGACTAATGGGGTAATGGGCAATACGCATGCATTATTCGACTGTACGAGTGCTACTCACATTTTCCCGCCAAACATACCAACCAACGAACATTAAATTTGATGTAAATTCCCATAAAAACTTCCCTATTGAAATCTTGTTCAATTTAAAATACTATTGAGATCAATTCAGGACCACAAATTCGAATTTAATTGTACAATAGTGGGATTTCATTTTAATGTGTATTTTTCTATTCCCGGTATGCCAATGGAAGAGGTTAGTCCACTTTTTTAGTTAATATTTAGATTGGAGCAGCTGATAAATTAGGGGGCCCTCAATTTCTCTGTTGATGAGTTCTTCAAAAATATTCAGGAAGACACAATTACTTCCTAAAGACTTCGTACCCTAAGCCTTCACTTCCAAATGGAACTATGTTCCAATATTTCCAAATAAAATAAATCCGTTGGCATCCAGAATTTGGCGAACCCACATATCGGAGATATTTTATAAGTAGTAAATTTTGAAAAAATGTGGTGGTGATGTACAACATACAGAAGGCATCATGTGCAAGATCTAGGAAATGACATTATTGAGCTATTGAAATTCGAATCGCACACTATTTTGCAATTATTTTTATATTATACACAAGCTTGTCAATAAACTACGTTTCGCTATTTAAAAGTAATGTTGATACTTTTGAAATATTGAGCCCATGACGTTAACAAAAAATTTTAATTTAACCCAACCAAAAACTTACAATATTTACTTACCTTGGAGCATATACCTGCTGCTTGTTTGGACGTCACTTTATGATTACATTTCAGGCACCTCCATATTTCAAAGTCTTTTATAAAACATTTTGGCAAAACCATTCCATCACAGTTCCTGTAACAAGAATTCCTATAATTTAGACAGAATGGAAATTTTTGAAATATTCATAGTTATTATCAAGCCTTTAAATTTAAAAGGATCATTTAAGTTCAAAGTATTTCTGATCATAATAATTTCTGACCAATTAATGAATGCATCCGGTCAATACTTGTGTAACTGAATGTAAGTGTATTCACATCACGGATTACTGTAGTCAGTACTTCAGAAATCGAGGAATACTCTTTGGCTATTTAAAAAAAATGCATATAATTCATGCAATACTGCTTGTCACTATTACCTATTTGTTTTATTTAATACACAGTTTCAACTTTATTTAAAGTTCCGAAACAATAAGTGTAGCTATTCGACGATTCAGTGTTAGCATACTTCCTGCTGTTTGGTTTGTAGTTTGAGGGAAGGCTTTAGTTAGTGAATTTTCTTTGCATTTTATAAGCACGGTGGCAATTATGATATTAGTTACGGAAACTATCATAGGCAAATTCAAAAAAACGTTTGTGACATGAACAAAACTTGTCTAAGCATATTCTGGCCTTATATTTTCTTAAATTAAATAGTTACGTATTTTGTACCACCTGGTTTACCGACGCGTGATATTGTTATTCAGGAGTCAAATCCTAAAATTTTTGATGATTGCGAAATTATAAATTAAATGGCTTTTATATGTTAGTAATGTATTTTTCAAAATATGTTAATGCATTTGACCCTGTTTTATGGTAAACATAGTAAATTTTATAATAATGTAATATTTTATAACCCAAAATATAATTTTCGTTAGAACAAGCGGTGGGATCATTTCATTAAGCTTAGGAATGTCCACCTTATTGAGGGTAACATCGCTATGCCCGCTTAGTAGATCAGTGGTTTCGGTTATGGCTGGCGTAATCAAGTTCCCGGATATCATCAGAGAGGTGATTGTACGAATAGGTAAGGTTGTAGCGAAGGGTCGGAGAAAGGACACGATTTAGGAAAGGGATGTGGAGAATTTAATTAGGGAGCTAGTTCCACGTTGCCACATCGAACACTGTAGACAATTGATGAATCGGATAAGCTCATAAAGTCAAATCCACAAGACGCACTCATATATTGATCATTTATTACGCAAAATTTTCGTGATTGGTAGGCATTATTATTATGGTTTTAATAAACTCTACCTTCCAGTTTTTCGTACTATGTATTCCAACAATCATCGGAATTAAGAATAACTAGAGGCCTGTTAGGGCTTGGAAAGCCCTATTCTAGTCCTTATAACAGTTGTACCTAACAGGGACCCAGCACATTACAGTCACGATATAAGTCCTACCTATTTGTGGCGTTATGTGACCTGGTGCAAAGCTATGGCGATGTTAATAAATGATTAAAAAAGAGGAAATAACGATCAAAATGTGAGTAATGTAATAAAATAAATACCACCAGTTGAGGTGGTCCTCGCCACTCAGCTGATCAGAAAAGACCCCATCACTACGTTTCTTACTTACCGACACTTTTGCAACAAACTTGGGGCCGTGCTGATTCGGAATCTTTATATATAAATACCGCTCGGAATTATATATAAAGTCCGCTAAGTTCTTCAGTTTCAATTTCTTCGTTCAGAAATAACTCTCCTAGATGTTAGTATCTACATTACGTTTCTTACTTACCGTGAATTGATGGCAACTGTTGTTACCGCCACAGCCTAATAAACAACTCTCGTTGATAAGGACCACCTAGAACACGATCAAGGCGGGCATAGAGACGAACGGCGACACTTTTGCAACAAACTTGGGGCTGTGCTGATTCGAATGAGCCGTCTCACACTGAAATCGGACCGCGAAGTTCTTCACAATTTCAAAGACCGTTCGGAATTATATATAAAGATGTTCCCCTTGGAAACAACTCTTGAATAAACTATTAATGCAATCGTCCCTGATCAGGTCAATTTATGAAAGGCATCTATTCTACTGTTTGATATTAGGTATCTCGGAACTCATACTTTTTGAAAATACGAATTTTGAAAATACGTAATCAAAGTGCAAACGTACCAACGAGCATAATTTGATGCATGAATGACAATGCACATACGAAATGTGCATAAAGCAACATTAACGTGAAAAGTGAGGGAAATTGAACTTGTCTAAGAAATAACTTCTCAAGATAAAACCGAAACTACAAAGACAAAACCCAAAAACTACAATGAGGAAACCCAAAACTTCTGCCAAAGAGATTAACATTCGTGTTTTACCAAGAATTCCAACCTAAACGTCAACATAAACGGGGACACTATAACTAGTTATACAACATTATTGCAAATTTTGGTTTATTACCCCTCCGCCCTCTTCAAAATTTGTGGGTTTACGTTTACGAGAAAATCTACCCATGCGCACACCCTATAGCGCGAGCTTGCTGTTTACAGTGAATTGACGGTTATTTTTACTAACATAGTGCCATTCAATCCAGCCTGGATCGATCTTTTGGATTTATTTGGTTCTCCCGGTTTCAAAATAGCTTCTAGGGTCTCAATATTGAAACCGTAAATGAAGAGAAGGGAAGAGGAAGCCGATATGTTTGATGCAATTTATTCATAAAAATCTATAAAAAATGTGCTAAAAATAAGAAAAAATCTTGTTTTGAAAAAAGATAAATTATCAATATTTCACCATGATGTATTCATAGCAATGCGTTGGAACAGTTTTAGCAGTCAATGCTTCATTTTTTATATGAAATAATAAGTTTTATCAGGTAAAAACCTGTTGTAAAGCCTATTTTCATTATCAACGTATTTAAACTCCACCATTAGCCTCAAAGTAGAGTATACCCGGATTCACTTGAACAAATGTTTTGAAAAATCAAGTTATGGCCGCTATTTTGTAATTTTGGAGCCACTGAGCGCGGCGCCGTAGGTACGCCACACAGTGGGGTGTTTGGCTCTAGAAGTTGGCAACCCCAAAAATCCCTTCAAAATCGTCATCTCATCGTCCATTTTTATATATTTTCTCACGCTAAATTTAGAGAAATAATTGCTAAGTCACAAAGTCCAATAGGAACCGAGATATTTCATACTTTTGGCCCTAAAAGTTGGCAATATCACCAAAATTTCTTTAAAACCATCATCTGACCCTCTATTCTTATGTATTTTCACGCTGAATCAATTGAAATCATCACCAATTCTCTATGTTTCCTGGGAATCGAGATATTCCATATGTACTCTCAAATGTAACGTAATATTTAGGCAAAGTTTGCTTCCGTGTGTTCCTTGCAGAAGTCTTAGGCTCTTTAGTGAACCGTAACCGCTTATCTCTAATTCCTGAATCTCAGTAAACTTCATTCCATACGAATAGCTTACTAGATAAACAATGATAAATCGAATAAATATAAAAGTAGCTAGAATCGTGGTTTATTCTGCTGATTTTGTCTCAAATTTAAGTGAGTATTACAAAGATTATATCAATTGGTATTTATGAAATAATATTCTCTTCCCAATGAAATTCTTTTTTATTTTTTAATCGAAATTAAAAAAAAAAAAAAATATTCTGTAACTAACTAATAAATAAAAATAAAAAATACTGAAACTAATAAAAGGAACAAATACGTTTTAAAAAGCTACCTATTCTCATTTAAAACAATATTCTTCGTCAGACGAGTAGTATTTCAAAACTATTTAGTTTCAAGCGTTGAAATTTAATTTTATAAAACTGAGCATCACAATCAGCCACAATAATATCATTCAAGTCCCTCTTCGTAGGACACAACAAACAATTTTTGTTTCTCTTTATAAAATGAAAATGAATAAACACTAAAAAAACGAAAGCCCAGTATCCACGTGTTATGTTTGAATGGGTTATCGAAAAGAGAACGGTAAAAGAATTCAGAGTTTATCTAGTAAGAACCTGCGTTCATCTAGGGACTCGGGCATTGGGCAGATTAGATTCAGCATGATATATTTTTACGATTAAGACACTGTTTGAGGGTAAGTCGTTATGACACGGCCATGGGCACATTTGGGCATGATTTTCCATCGGGAATAGTTTCTTGGAATGTTGTACGACATTAATCATATTATAGATTTGTAGCTGGAATGTTCTGGAATGGTGTCTAATAGCATTTTGAAGTTTACATAAGTAAAACACAATCGTGATTACTAGTCAAATTTAGACTATTAAATTAGAAAAACTTTTTTTTTTTTTTTTTTTGTTAATAAGTTTTTTACTCGTCTGGGATGTTTACTCATCATGATGAATACTTTTATTACCCTTGAAAATTTTCATAATACTCGGCGAAAGGATACTATAATGCCTTCCGAGGATACTAATCACACCTAGTTGGACTCCACACTTGGGTACAGGACTGACATATTTTTCCAGCTTTGATTATCGGCCAACTTTTGGGGCCTAATACTCCACTAGAGCTTAAATTACGTTTAAATCATAAATTATAAAAAAGCTATAATGGTTGGATAATGGCTTACAAATGCATGCTAATGAAATTGATAGTAAACATTAGGGTAGAGGACCACTCACTTTGTCGGACAACGAATAGCACTAAAGTAACTTCCACTCTCGGTTGGGTCTGAACATCTGGAGCAAACACAAGGGAAGTATTTGGTCAACATCAAGTGCTGTCTTCTTGCTGGAGTACTCCAAACAGGGTCAGTGTACGATATACTCAAGTGACTCCCTTTGAGAAAAATTCCATTGAAACCACGCTATGATTTTAAAGGTAATTAGATAATTTACGAGTATTCATGATCTTGAAAAAGTTTGTAGATATGAAAGATATGTATACTTATGTGCATGTGCCTAACTTAATTGCTGATGGGTGTGTTAGATTTACTTTGTGATTCAATTATTATTGTATCTTCGAATACGCTGGTATAAAAATCATTCAGCTAGTTAGTTAAGTATATACTTGAACGTTAACTGTATTTATCGAATTCAATAATAAATTGAACATTACAGAATCATTAATTAATAAATCAATTATCAGCAAAAATATGTTTCATTCATAGGGTTGGATGAAACTGGTAATATAGTTACTACAGTTATTATTCTAGTCCAAGCTTTCACCTTTTGGAATGTCAACAGCAGCTCTAATAAGCACGTCTCCGGAGTCAGTGAATGTTTTTGAGCAGTTTGGTAGACAATTGTGTTCAAATAATGAGCATTTCCAGTACACAGAAATATAGCCAGGTTCACTAAGTGGAACTTCGTGTCCATTGATCTGTAAAATAATTTCAGTTGGGTACAAATTTTTCTGGTAAAGACATTGCATTCACAAATATTTCAAATACCTAAAAACTAATATTAATCGTAGACATAAATACTATAGGTACTTTATGTCGGTTTTTAGTTCGCAACGAAATTGTTAACTAAATATTGAACGTATGCCTAAAAAATATCTTTCTTAATATGCTTTGCAAAGCAAAGAAACTTCAGGATTTTTAGCAATTTTCCACAGTTCACCAGGAATAAAGTCATTGCAATAGCTTCGTTTTCTTCGAAAGTACGCTAACAATAATTTCATCTTATTGACTACAAAGAAACGATAAAATTGACAGAAGGATAGCTAGGAGAAGTTATCTTACTTAGTAAATAGGGTAAACACAGAATTCGAGTGACTTCAGGAATCGATTCTACAACTACATTGCTACATAAAGTTTCTCCTGATGGTTAAAGGTCTTAAAGTCCAGTTTTGGGTATTTTCACATTTAAGATTTGTTTCATGTTTTCTACCATATGCATTTAAATGGCAATACTCCCTCCTAAGTTCACTAAGAAATCAAAAATAAGTACACTGCTCAGTTTTCTTTCGAAATATGGCCATTTAGAAGCACAGTTTTAACAAACGAAAAAGGTGGCTGAAAGAAAACTTAGGTAACTCAAATTTGCAAAATTACTTTTTTTTACACTGAATGTGTTTTAGGCCTTGCCATCTCCAACTGAAAACGAAACGTTCATGTATAACGAAAATTTGGTTTAACGATTTCCGACGATTTCCGCTTAGAACTAGGAAAATGGTACTTCGTCATTTTTCATCCCACAAATTTAGTTGACCATTCGTTCGAAAGCCCTCAATTTATCCAACCATATTATTTTAACTACTGCGAAGTGCGTGGCCGACAAGCTGAGTTATGAGCATGGTTATTTGAATAAATTGTTTACACACTGGTGATCATTCTCAATAATTGATATTGTGAACATGATTGCAACCGCCTGTGAATTTCTCATAATTTCATTGAGCTGGTGGTGACCCGTTGCGCTGGTGATAATTAAATAAAACAACTTGACATAGTAGTGATAAGATACACCGCAAAATCTAAGTCATTCTTATATGCGGGTTTCACGGGTTTATGTGAAACGCGTGAGCTAAAACACATTCTGTGTTTGAATAATTTCATTCGAAGTATGTAAATAGAGGTAACCGAGAGTCCAAGGGGTTTGCCCCCTGGAGGGCGCCGAGCGCCGAGTTTATATTCTATTTATATCTCAAGTCCCCTAATACAAATTGCTCTCCATGTACCGATGGGTTTTGGGTAATTCTTAATTCCCGCCTCCCCTCCTAATTTTCATGCTGAATCGAATGGAAACACATTCAGAACCCTCCGACTTCATAATAATCGAGTTTTAATCGTTAATTAAAAAGTGAGCAACATCCCCTAATAAACTTTTCGTGGTTCCACATAGTTTTATAAGATTTAAATTTGTTTGTAAGAATTTCCAACAGAAAAAAACGTCTTTTTTTTTTTTTTTTTTTTTTTTTACATTTTATGTCTTTGCACATAAACTAAAAAAACGTCACGGAAATTGCTCACGAAAATATTCTGATGATTTCCGCTTACAACAGAGTCGTTGCTAGGGAAATGGTACTTCGTCGTTTTTCAACCCACAAAATTCGTTGACCATTCGTTCGAAAGCTCTCGATTTATCCAACCATATTAAGTAAACTACTGCAAAGTGCGTGGCCAACAAGCTGAATTATGTGAATAATTGTGTACACTCAGATGATCATTCTCGAAAATTGATATTGTGAACGTAATTGCAACCTCTTGTTAAATTCTGATGATACTAGCCTGCAACTAAAGACATAAAATGTCCCAATGTGTTGCAGCCTCGTATGCAAGCGTTTCCAGACCTTTTTTTCAATTCTTTAGGCTTAATTTTGTGTAATTTTTGGTATGAAACTCAATTATCTCAGGGTCACAGAGACCAGTCAGTTCCCATTCAGTTCAGTGGCGGAAAGTTATAGGAAAATCGATCGCGAACCCAACAGTCCAAAAAGGGTAATTTTCTAGAAATTTTTTATTTTTTTAAACCTGTAAATGCTATTCTGATTCCTTTGTTTAATGGTTAAAGATTTCACTTCAATGAATCAAAAAAAGATTGCCCTAAGCGCGGTGCGACCAACAGTTCGCTCTTCAAGCTCGTCAACGCGACTGTAAATCTTCAAACCATTTTTAGACGCATGCGCCGAAATGGCTGAACCTCAACTGGCTAGGATCAATCCTATTTGGTTTCTCATTTTCACTAATATGACGAATTTAATAACCTTAAATACGAGATTCACGTTGACAACTCGTAATCAAGTTTATTCATCTCACCTGTATAATACCGCTTATCTTCAAAATGTCTTCTTCGGAAAACTCATTTTCCAGTTTGTAAAACCTTCTCAAGAAAGCTGCCACAGAAAAACGATCTTGCTCATATTTTCCATCTTGCTTCCGTTCTTCGCAATGAGATTCAAGGCTTGTTAGTTTCTCCCATGCTGAAGGTTCATTCGATTTTAGAAAGAGTGCTCTAAGAGGCGTTATACAGGAATATGTTGGATGCGGAGACAAAAACTGAGTTATTTTCACCTAAGATATAAAACAAATACGTATTTAAAAAATACGAATATTGAGCATTTATTCCCCAAAAATAATAATATTTCTCAAAAAAAAAATTGAATTTTTTTTATGCTTTTAAGAGTAAATAAGACAATTTATTAGCTTATTTATGTAATAAAAATAGTAGTGTAATACCTTTTAACTTACTGTCTAATTTAAGGAGGTACACCAGTTTTTGTACTGGTACTCGCAGTGCGGTTGGACCAACAAAAAGTTTAGTACTAGACAAAAAGTCATAATCATTTACAGACTTTCGAGTGTTTCCGGGTTTTCCTGACAGATGACTGCGGTGTGACCGTATTCACCCGTCTTCTGATTTCTGATATAAGTAAATCTTTCGAGGGCTCGATGAAGAAAGTAAGTAAGAGTTTTCAGGTGGACCTCACTAAATGAACACGTATCGTTCTGATTTGAAAAGAGAGAAGGGGAAAGAGTGATAGATATTGGAGAATGTAAGGGTGTGTACAGACGACTGGGTTAGAATCTATTAAACTGACAGTGCTGGTTGCATGTTAAATTTAGACAATGTTTCGTGAACATGAGTGATCAAACAATACGTAACACTTGGATTAAATTTAACCAAAAAAATCAGCAAAAAGTCAACTCTGCCAACTGTAATTTTAGGCAAAATCATATTGAACAAGTTACAAGAATGACAGGTAGCTAGTCACATACATAGCCAACAGGTACATGTGCCACCCCCGACTTGACAGATTTCTTTTATGAGTTATTTCAAGATTGTTGAAAACGGAAGATGAATGTTTCCATTAAATATAGTGGAGATGCCAATATTCCTTAAAATGACCTGTCGAGGTATTTTTAACGAATGTCAGTGTATGAAGTGAAGCGTCCTGTACAGAATTAAAAGTGTTGGAAGGTTTTAAATTTGGAAGTATTGGACTTCGAATAAAGATTTTAAAAAAAGGTAGGAAAAACCACAAATCTCATCAGATACCAAGAATAGAAGATTTCCTTGAATGGGCTGTCAACGAACGATCTCAGCTAACCCTGGTATTAAATCGAAACGGCGTTTATAGAAATCAACGATTTCAACACCGTACGAGTACGTTAATACACAATCAAAATTCAAATAATCATGAAATTTTGGGTTCCATTGCCATTATAATTATTTAATGCCAATTAAAGATGATTAGATTAGCACCATCGTGGAGGGGGCCGGCGATTACCTTTACTCTGACAAACTGGCTCTCCCAGTCACCATTTTCACCAAAAACCGTACAAATCGAGTGGAAAAAGTAAAATAAAAATTAAGCTAAACTAAGGACCACGGGTTTGGTTCATTATTCCACTAATAAACCAATGAAGAAAAACATTCCCCCCTTCCTTCTTCTTCTCTCAAAATTTATTGATCGTTCGACCCAAAAGAATTTGCAAAAATTAACAAAGTAAAGAAACAATGCTACAACAATCCAACGTTGCATTGATACTTACAATTTTAGTAGATTTAATTTGAACTTCCAAAATGTTGGAACAATAAAAATGTGTTCAATTTTCATTGTTAAGCTTCGGATTGAGAGAAATATTTTTAAGCTGATAGGATCAGTGATGCAGCATGACTAATAGGGCGAATTTTCAAATTTTCATTTTCAACCATGTCGCAAAGAAAATTTTAAAACACGTAGCTAAACTCAACAATTTGGTCAATTGTGGAATTTTTCACTTAAAAATCGATTTTTCTCACTTACTATGAATATTAGAGATCTGGGAGTGGTAGCAATCGGCTCTGCGCTAGAAAATACTTTGATTGTTACATCCCACATGCCCTTTTGTAAAAAAAAAAAAAATTTAGCATTTTTTGGGCCATTAAATTATACATAAGAACCTGAAATTTTGGAGCGATCGGGCTGGCCAACGAACTTGACCTGTGTTTTGCCAAGACGGATTTTTCTGCACTGGAACGAATTTTTCACGCCGTTTTTGAAGGGAGTTATCTTCTGGAAATACACGGATTTGTTGGGGGTCCCCGACACTTCCTACCCACTTTTAAAATTTCAAAGTCATCTAAATAGCTCATTTTTTCTTTGAAAATTCTCTAATAAGATGAATTCGAAAACCGTAAATCACTTTCATTTGAATTACACAACGCACACAATATCTTTTATAAGAAATTTTGTAAATAGTTTGGGTAGTGTTGTAAATAGTTTTCACAATATAGAATACCTGGAATATATTTCATACAATATGGTACTTGCCTTCTCTTTTCTCTTTTCCTTCGCCCACTCGCATTCAGGTTTGTGCACAGGGTTGTCAGCACAGGCCGTTGAGCACATCGGCCACCCGCACCGCGCACAAGGCACCACCTCCAACAAAAGTGCATGACATCCCAAGCATACGGGTCCTGTGGTGTGGGGCGGTCCGGAGACTAAAGGAGGTTCTTTCAACACAATTTCGCCTCTCTGAATGTCCCGCCTTGCGACCAGATGCCGCCCAAGTCTTTTATCTTCCTTGATCTGTATGATATACTCGTAGTAATAAATTGATATTATAAAACATTTTGAACTCCAATTTAAGTTTGCATAATGTTCATTTATAATATGATAAGCTTACTTGGTAAACTACGCATGAAGTTTTATGGATTTTCCAGTGTATTTTCTGGTGTTGCTTCGAACAGTAACAAGCTGAATGGCACGACGAACATCTGTTTGTTGCAGGTTGTTGACACACTAAACAAGTTTCTGCTTCTTTATGCCCCATCACTATAACTGTAGGTTTATATACATATAAATTATATCAATTGCATTAGATAAAATCGTATGTACAGACACATTGAAGTACCTATATGTATAAGGAAGATCTACTTATTTCCCAATTATTTCGAGAATAGTTGGTGGATGGTTCTTGAGTTGTGACTCATGCTGCAATCCTAAAAATTCGAAACGTAGATCCTAAAATTTCAAATGGTGGTTCCCAATTTTATAATTATTTTTAAAATTTATTAAGTATTCAGTTTTTTTTCATTTATTTATTTGTTCATTTATTTACTAATTTATTTTATTTTATTATATATATAATAATAATAAGCTCTTTAGATCGCTGAAGATCTCAAATAGTGGCATTCCGATTCGAAATATTTTTTACTTTTACACTTCAGGTCCAAATGAGTCTGACGGGTGCTAACCGTATTTTGAGAAAACAACACACTTGCACTTAGAAAAATCAAATTACTTTATTAGGTATAGTTTTACAGAAAGAAAATTCGGAATTGGAAGAACTCTATCGAAAAACACTAAATTCATAATTATTAGTTGAAGACGATTGAATACAAAAGAAACAGAGAAAAACAAGGAGGAGAAGAACATCTGAGTCACCACGGGGACGCCTATTATTGGCGGAGCATTAAAACAAAAGCTAATCCCCATGGGGTTGGGGTTGGAGGCGGCGCGTAGGTAAATCAGTGGGAAGTAGGTATTTGATGGTGAGCCGCGACATCCTCCCCCACCGTGGAAGCGGGAGCTCCACTAACATCTTCTGGGAAGGGGCATAATCTTCTCACTGGGCGAGAAAGTGTTCCAGATTGGGTTTGTACTTCTGCCACACGTGTGACGCCATCAGTTCCGGGATAAATGCGTATTATCTTCCCCATTGTCCAGGAGAGTGGTGGAGAGTTGTTGTCAACGATCAAGACAAGGTCACCAATCAGTGCAGGTCGATCTGTAGTATCCCATTTGGAGCGGCTCTGAAGCTCTAAGAGGAATTCCTTTTTCCAACGGTTCCAAAAGTTATGCACAACGTATTGCGTAAAACGATGGCGATCCTTTAGGGATTGGTTGAGGAGATCTGGATCGGGTGCTGGGATTGTGAGAGGACGAAATATGAGAAAATGGGCTGGGGTGAGTACCGATAAGTCGTTGGGAGAGCTGGACATAGCTGACAATGGCCTGGAATTCAGTATTGCTTCAACTTGGGTGGTGATTGTGATGAAGCTTTCCAGACTCGGGACTTGGTCACGAAGGCAGTTCTTCAACAAGCGCTTGGCTTGTTTAACGGCAGCTTCCCATAGTCCTCCAAAGAAGGGAGCAGATGGGGGAATAAACTTCCATGTTGTTCCATGGTTTGCCGTTTCCCGTGCCAACTCATTCTGGTGAGAAGAGTTCTGGAGAAGCGAGCGGACACGGCGGAGTTCGTTAGCAGCACCCAAAAAGTTCCTTCCATTATCTGACCATATTGTGTGAGGATGGCCTCGTCTTGACACGAATCTGTGGTAAGCTTGCAGAAAACCAGAAGTGGAGAGGTCCATGACTACTTCTATGTGAACTGCCTTGGTAGCGAAGCACACAAATATGGCAAGATAACAGCTCAATATTCTATTGTTCCGTAACTTAGCTATGCTTACTGGGAATGGGCCTGCATAGTCCACTCCTGAGATACTGAATGGAGCCGAGATCTTTGTTCTATCCAAAGGTAATTGACCCATTTCAGGATTGAATGGACGCGGACGGATGGTGAAGCATTCAACACACTGAGCAAGCTGACGCCGAACAACGCTTTTACCATTAACTATCCAGTAATTCAAGCGGAGATGATGTAAGGTGGATAAAGGACCTGCATGCATCAGGGATCGGTGGGTTTTGTCAATCAACAATTTGGTCAATTGGTGTTGGCTAGGTAAGAGAGGGGGATGTTTTTCTGAATCTGGTAATTGAGAGTTTCGGAGTCTACCACCAACCCTGAGGATACCTTTCGAGTCGAGGAACAGTCCAAGGGATCGACTGATCTTCATTCTAGGTCGTTTGGATTGCACGTCAGCTATTTCTTTGAAAAGAGCCTGGGCTTGAGCCCGACGTATGAGCACCTCCATACTTGAAGACAATTCAGCTGTGTTGAGTGGTTCGTCCAAATCAGACCAATCATACTCGATCGACTGCAATTTGGAGTGAACTGTTCGTAGTCGAGTTAGCAGTTTGGCGCGTTGATCAGGGGTGCGTTTTTGTTTCAGTCGACGAATATATCTGAGACAGTAAGCTACAACGTTTTGGAATGTCGTTGCAGATGAAAATCTTTCTTCCAAACTGGAACATCCTTTAGCCAATGAAGATGTTGCAAGAGAAATAAGACATGAGGTTCGAGCTTCGGATAAAACTACAGGATCCTTGAGAGTTGGGTGAATTGATCTTACTGGCCACTGTTGTAGAGGTTTATGCATCCATTCCGGGCCATTCCACCAGTTTTTGCACTTTACTAGATCTCTGGGACAAAGACCTCTAGATGCATAGTCAGCAGGGTTGTCTTTGGAAGAAACATGAAACCATTGACGAGGAGAAGTATTCTCTAGTATATTCGCCACTCGATTCCCTACAAAGACCTTCCACAGAGGAGCTTGTTTTGCAGTTATCCAGGAAAGGGCGATTTCACTGTCACTTAAGGCCAAAATCCTATCATTTGGGACGTTCTTGAGAGAGGGTAGTGTCTTGGTAAGGGTTCTAGCCAGGAGCTGAGCGCCGCATAACTCTAGCCTAGGAAGCGTCATTGCCTTGATAGGGGCCATTCTGGCCTTAGCAGTGATCAGGGTTACAGTTACAGCTTGTTTGGACACCGAAACTAAGTATAGCACAGCTCCATAAGCACGTTCAGATGCATCACAGAAGCCTACTAGCCATTGAATCTCCCAAGCAATTGGAATGAATCTGGGAATATGAAAGTCAGCTAATTCAGGAAGCTGAGCTGCTAATCGAGACCAGTCGGAAGTTACAGATGGAGGGAGAACATCATCCCAGTCATGGTGGTTCTGCACTACGGTACGGAAGATACATCGCGCAAAAACTGTGAGAGGCATGAGCCATCCTAGGGGGTCATAGACTCTGGCTATTTGAGAGGCTAATTGACGTTTGGTTTGGATTGTCTCCAGTGGTCGTAGCACATAATGGAATGTGTCTGACTGAGGTTGCCACGAGAGACCTAATATTTTCAATGATGAACTTGATTCATCTTCCAGGTCGACAGAGGTCATTGCAGGGAGCAAATGTTCCTTGGGGATCCCCGTTAGAAGTCTCTCATCATTGGCCGCCCACTTTCTTAATTCTAACTGTGCTGAGGACAGGACATCTTGAAGTTCTTGTCGAATGCTGAGAGTCTCTTGAATTGTTCCACTTCCTCCATTTAGATCGTCCACATATGTTCTATTAATTAATATTTCAGCGGCCCGAGGATGTGTATGGTTATGGATACAAGCTAGCTCTTTTAAGACTCGACCTGCTAGGAAAGGAGCAGAGGCAGTTCCATATGTGACTGTACACAGGCGGTACTCAAGTAATGGATCTTCTTCGTTAAACCTCCAGAATATACGTAAAAAGTCTCGATCAGAAGGAGGATGTAATATTTGCCTAAACATTTGTTTAATATCTGCTATGAATATCCAACGATCAAGTCTGAATCGGGTGAGAACGTCACAAATATCCAACTGTAGTTTTGGACCAGGGAGCAGAATATCGTTCAGGGAAATGTTGGACAGTGTTTTTTGTGAACCATTGAATACGACCCGTATCTTGTCTGGTGGATCGTCTGGACGCTGAACAGCGTGGTGAGGCAGAAAGTAATGTGGGTTGCTGATTTGAAGGGGAGGAGCCAATTCCATATGATGCATATCTAGGTAGTCCTGCATAAATTTATTGTAGGCAACTCTCTTTTGAGGATACTTTGATAATCTGCGCTCCAAAGATTTCATACGTCTCAAAGCAATAGATCTTGACTGGCCTAGACTAGTTGGATCACTTTTGAATGGTAATGCTACTTGAAAGCGACCATCAGGGAGACGTGTGATTGATTTACGGAATGTTTCTTCTGCAGCAAGCTCCTCTTTGGTGAGAGGCGAATATTCCTCAACAGACTCAATCCTAAACATAAGCTCCAAGAGTTCTGCGTACTCTGGTGGCTGAGAAGGAATGTTGGTTGAACTAACTGCGGCCAAAGTTAAAACGGTAGGCTTAACTCTGGTTTCAAGGGGTAATCTGTTGCTCGGTGACACGGATTTATCTTGGTTCAACTTGGTTGTGCAGTTGCGGAGGCCATGCCAATTGCTTCTTTGAGGCAGAGGTGCAGAAATTGGATGGTCATCGGGCTTAGAAACAACTGGGTTGGCTGGGATTTCTCGTACTTGGATGACTTCACGAAAATGAACATTAGACTGATTAGCAAACGAATAACCACCAGAAATCAACCATCCCAGAGTGGAGGAGGCTGCTACTGGAGATCCTCGAAGACTTGGTTTGATTTCATTGAGCATAACAGAATGGAGAACATCGCCACTGAATATAATATCAACAGGGCGGGGACAATCATAAAGAGGGTCAGCAAGATCTAGTTCATCAAGATGAGTCCACTGGGAGCGTGGAAGTTGATTCGATGGAAGGTCGAGTGTTACTTGGTTGACGACAAACATTGGAATTAGAAGATTTGGGTACCCGTACCTTTGATAAAGCAAAGAACATGTGCAACCTAGAACTTTTGTATCAGTGTTACCTCCGACTCCTGCAATTCTACTATTCATGGATGCGATTTGAAGACCAATTTTTTAGCACAAGCAAGAGTGATTAGATTAGATTCACTGCCTGTATCCAAGATGGCCCGTGCTTGGTGCCAAGATGACGAATCAGCTGATAAATGAACCACAGCGGTTGGGATAACTGAGTATCTAGCAGATGACTTTCTGTTAGATTTGAGACTTCTAGTACATGGTGAAGGACATGATTGGGAAAATCTGAGCTGTGATTGGGTGGCACCAAGCTGACCGGAACTTCAATAAGGAGGGTTTTGAACTGAAAACGGGAGTGAATCTATATTAGTCGAGACGGATCGGAAAGTGTTCTCAGTTGGACAGGTAGCATGGTTGTGATTGAAACAAGGTAGAGTTGAAGGAGGGGGGAGGTTCATAGAAGATATATTGTCTTCAAGTTGTCTTGATCCGCTTAGAGCATCTGCTGCAGGACTGCTAACGTAGTTGCTGTGCCTTGGGGCATATTGGGTTGACCGAGAGTTGGGAGAGTATGCACTACGTTGAGGGGACAAGGAGCGAGAAGCATTAGGATTAGGAGAATCTGGATGGAGTAAGTGATGATGTTTTTCACCACAAATCGAACAGCTCCGAGAAGATGGGCACTGAGACGTTAGGTGCTTAGGTGACATGCACACTCGACAAAGGTGATTCTGATCTACAAAATTTGATTTAGCTTGCCAATCACATTTTTTGAACTGTCGACAGTGGTAAACTAAATGGTGTTCATGACAAAAATAACAATCAGTTGCTCGTATCGGGCGGTTGGTAACTGGATGAGACCTGGGCACTAAAGATCTATTACCAGCTGATTGGAGTGTCTTAGGCCGAGCTGGGGACGAAGTACGATTTGATTGAAAAGTTTTAGGCAAAAGTTGAGCTCTCAGAACTGTTAGTTGACCACTTAGGAAGTTGAGTAGTTGATTAGTGGTTGGTATTTCTTGGGTGAAATTTGGTTGGTCTTCTATAAATTTATCTCTCAATTCACAGGGAAGGAGATTGAATAAGATACTGTACATAAAATAGTTTCCGAGGTCACACAGTTTGAGATTTTGAATAGCAGTGGTGAGGTTGGTGGATTTTGAGTAAAAATTCTCTAGGGCACTCAATTCAACTTTCTCAATAGGTTTAAGCTGAAAAAACGAATTCATAAGATAAGAAGCTGTACGATTCTTTCCAGTGTAATAGTCGTTCAAAGTTTTATAGGCCATCTCATAGTCATTCACACCAGCCCCAAAGTGCTCAATAATTACAGATGGAGTTCCACTAAGTTTTGAACGAAGGGCCGATAGTTTTTGAATAGAAGAGATATTTCTATCATGTACAGCGTGTTGAAAAGCGTGAATAAATTCAGCAAATTTCGATAAGTCTCCATTGAATACCGGAACAGACGGGAGTAATGCAGTGTGTAGCCTGAGCTCTTCTATTTCTCGTGATTGTAAAATCACAGGATCAGGAGTACGAACTTGAACTTCCTGTTTGCATTGTGACATTTTTGATTGATCTATAAACGAAAGAATATGGGCATACGATTGTATACAAACGTCGATAATACCCTGATAAGCATCACAAGTAGCTTCAAATAATGGTTCGTTCTCTATAATGTCTAGCAATGATTTTAATTCATCCATGCTTGGTTGTACAGAGACAAAATAAGTATGCTGGAGAGTGAGAGCATCTCCAAACATACCTCTGGTAACTAGGTCAAATAGGGTACATTTATTGGAATAATCCGTTAGTGAATGCTTTTCTGACGTCTAAAAATACGTCGGTCTTCAGTGGAGACTGCATTGGAATTTGACTGTTCTTGAAAAACTTTATTCAACTCACCAATTAGTTCTTGTACCTTCTTGGAATCACTTACTGCTGTCTTCTTTTCCATTACCGTTTCTTCTGAATCTTCTGAGTCGATGGATTCTCTAGAGGACATTCTGCTGTTTCAAAAACGGCGAAAATCCACCCGCAGATTGAACTGTTCAAATTGGATCCCGGGTTTTCGGCACCAAATGACGGGTGCTAACCGTATTTTGAGAAAACAACACACTTGCACTTAGAAAAATCAAATTACTTTATTAGGTATAGTTTTACAGAAAGAAAATTCGGAATTGGAAGAACTCTATCGAAAAACACTAAATTCATAATTATTAGTTGAAGACGATTGAATACAAAAGAAACAGAGAAAAACAAGGAAGAGAAGAACATCTGAGTCACCACGGGGACGCCTATTATTGGCGGAGCATTAAAACAAAAGCTAATCCCCATGGGGTTGGGGTTGGAGGCGGCGCGTAGGTAAATCAGTGGGAAGTAGGTATTTGATGGTGAGCCGCGACAGAGTCTAAAACTACATGTTCGTATTTGTCGGCACATGTTAGTAGCCTGACGAGATACTGATCGTAATTTTCAGTTTAAAATATTTTTACCACAGACAGACAGACAGACGGACAAGGAACCAAAATTGATCAGCAAGCTCTGAAACGCAAAAAGCAAGTAGAAATTTTGATTTTGGAGAACAAACATATTTTCGACTTCAATCACGAACACAAAGCTTCCCTACCTTCTTTTTTGGTGATGAATTTATTGGAACTACTGTCAGCATCGTAAAACCATGAGAAAATACGTATTTATGAGCCTAAGTACAACCTACATTTTTTACCATAGCTGCGAACATCTGCTCATAAAACCATGCTGCTGATAGATGCTTTAGTTATTTATTTTGTTTTTACTTTTTAATTCATTTAATTCAATGTAGAAAAACCTTTTGCAGATATTCCCTATATTCAATATTTTAGTAACAAACATCTTTCGGTAAGAAAGTATCTACCTATTAGGTTCATCAGTGAACTTAGAATACCGCTAATCCACATCATGTTTCAAGTTTAGATATAGTAGTCGGGTAACCTAATCTAGTACCTAGGACACTGATTTCATCCTACAGAGAGAAATCACACCACTTACCCACAATTTTACTCGTAAAGATGATGAAGCACTCATTTCAAAAATCACGCCTGCATACTAACAATATTTCACTATCATTCTCATAGAGCGTATGCGCTATGCGCTTCTTCTGAGAATAATCATAATATCAACCAATCGGAGGAGAAAAAACTATATGAATATAGATTTAATTTACATTCTATCTTTATCCTACATAATGAGATATCGCAACCTATTTAGCTTACTACCTATGCCAAATAGGTCTTATCAACCGGAAGTCAACTTCTATTATGGTTATCAAAGTTGGCAATCGCATGAACTCTCCCTGTGTAAGTTAATTTAGGAGAAATAACGTTCATTTATACTTCATCAGACTGCTCTCAGTCATACAAGGGTAAATACTACAAAACACGTTTGTAAATAATGAAGAATGTGAAACAAAGAAACACTCACGTGAATAAGGGCCGAACGGAGACTGATTCCGAAAATAGATCGGTTTCTGATAGTGAAGAAGTTCTATTTTGAAAACGAAGCTCGGCTCACTCTAGTTCAGACCGCCAATATTCAAAAGTAGATGATTAGCGGTGTGATAGACTCATCTAGCAGGTAACTACAGATATTGATCCATTTATATCTATACAAATGTTATGTTGGTTTGTGTATGGATCAAGATCTCAAAAAGTTCTTCACCGATTTCCATTCGGGTGGGCACAAATCGACGATAACGTTTCAGGAACGGTTTTAGGCTATATCACAATCCTCTAGATTTACTCCTTCGTTGAAAACTTAAGACTTCCCTACCGACGTCGCCCGGGTAAACAACTTCGTAATTGAGGAAAACCAGAACACTCGTTGACTTTTTCACGTTAAATGTTGATGTGGTGGGTTCAGGCGTAGAAACGCTCACGTGTTTTTAATTTTAATAAGTTTTTAATACTCACGTATTAAACTTTCGATACAAATTCAACGATACCAAAACGAATTTGGTGGGCTGAGCCGAGCACTTTCTATTCGTGAAGATGGATCATCAAAAATTGATATTAAAACCGCCTTAATTAACTGTAGCAATGTTGGTCGGGAGAGTTTTAACGTAGCTAGGGTTATATTGGGGTTAAAGAAACCGGGGTGCTTTTGCTTGGAAAAAATACCAATTTCTATAAAATAAAATAAAAAATAAAGCAAGAGCTAAATATTTTCTTTTGTTCATCCAAGTGAGTTGAAATTCGATAAAGTGACCCTCTGGGACATCAAGAGACGAATAAAATGATGGGCTCTTTCCCGATTAGCTGGGTGAGCTAAATTATCTCCTTTTCACCCTTGGAATGTGAAATTTGACATGGAGCCTCTCTAGGACATTAAGCGACGAATGCAATAACGGGTTGTCCAACCAGATCAGCTGACTTAAGTATATTCTCTCCTAATCACCCTAGGAATTTGAAATTTGATAAGAAACCTCTCAGTGACATCGAGAAATTAATAAAATGATGAGCTCTTTCCTGATCAGCTGATGAGATAAATGCTCTTCATTTATCACAAAAATCGGTCGAGATTTGTAGCTTGTACAGTGCTTGAAAGGATCAGTTATTACCCCCTTCAGCCACCACCACAACAGCAACCACGAAATTCCCAAGGTTTGTTGCACAACCAGACAAAAATTGGAATCGAATAAAATTAGGGTCACGAAAATCCGTCGATAATTGTAGCCTGGGTGGCGTCGACAAAATTCCTCGAAAAAAAAACATTGTTTTGGCTTTACCCCCTCTATTTTTTCTTTTCTATCGTAAAATTCAAAATTTCCGATGTTTATTGCGTAATTATTTCTAAAAATGGAATCGAACGATGAAAGAATCTTGAAAATCGGCTGCAAATTGTGACCTCGCTCGCGAATTCGCTGATTGAAGTTCGAGCCACAGTATGGATCATTTAGGCATTCATTAAGACGGACCACACAATCAGGGGAACAAATTCATCTAAAACACAGAGGGGGGAACTCTATTACGATGGTATGAGTTGAGAGCTATGTTATCCGCATTTTCAGACGTGCAACTTATTGATAGCAAGTAAAGTTTTGACATTTTATGTCTTTACTAATGGCACATAACTCGAAAAGTGTGACGAAGAAAGCGTTATGAAAATTTTCTGATGATTTCCGCTTACAACCGAGTCGTTGCTAGGGAAATGGTACTTCGTCGTTTTTCATCCCACAAAATTCGTTGACCATTCGTTCGAAAGCTCTCGATTTATCCAACCATATTATGTTAACTACTGCGAAGTGCGAGGCCAACAAGCTGAGCTATGAGCATGCTTATTTGAATAATTGTGTACACTCAGGTGATCATTCTCAATAATAATTGATATTGTGAACATGATTGCCACCGCTTGTTAATTTCTGATGATTTCATTGAGCTGGTGTTTCGATGATTTGATTCATAGCAGGTGATCCGAATATTGCGAGTGTTTGATTTGTGAAGCGGTGGTAAAATCATTTTAATAGGTAATTTCTATGCTTTACACTCTAGGAAGCTGTAATTTCGTAAGTAGCCTCTTTAGGACATTTACTTGACGATGCCCAGGGTCCGGGTCAGCTGAGTGGCTCTTAAAGCTTGCGTACGATTCTGCAACACATACGAATCTGCAACTAAAGACATAAAATGTCCCAATGTGTTGCAGACTTGTATGCTAGAGTTTCTGATGATTATCGAATACAACCTTATCGTCTTTGGTCGATTTTAAATGTAGCCGACTACCTTTTTAAATTATCATCCCGTTCGATTCCATTTTTCGTTAAATTACCAGCAATATAAAGATAACTTTCAGAGGGTAACGTGATATTTTGCTTTTGCGCCAACCAATGTGGCTAGAACATTTTCAAGAGGCGAAAAAACCATTTCCTCTGAAGATCAAAATCTCCACAGACACCCCATCTCCACCCTCCATATCCCTTTCCAGGCTATTTTGGATTTCTGCGTGTCTGTCCGTGTGTCTATGGGTCCGCTGATCTTTGTAACAGGGAAAATAATATACTGTTTGAGTCAGGGTTCGATGAAATGTTCACAGGTTGTACGGATTGAGCCAAAACTGTACTGGATGATCCCCTATGAATCATTACCATTATTATAGTTACGTAATGTTAACGAAACATTGACCCGAAATATCAGTATAGTGAATATGAGATAGTCTTCTTGAGCAAATAAAAAGATTATTGCCAAATTTTTTTCATTTTTAATATTAAAACAAAATGCTGCAAATTAATACACAAACGTATCAAAACGGAAGTTAGTAAAAAAACGTTGTCTATTTCAATGAAAAATAAAGAGTTAAAATGTTAAATCGATTTCGACGGTTAGACCATCATCAGTAACAACCAAGAACATATTGTAAGCCCCTCCCCTCCCCTCCCCCCCGAAAATATTTTGGTTATGGTTTCAAGATCCGTAGAACCAAAAATCTAATTAAAAGAAAAAATCCGTCCGTCCGCCGTCCACCAACAACAAACGGTTTTTGTGTTTTTACAGTGGTAAAATTTCTCTCTCTCTCTCTCTCTCTCTCTCTCTCTCTCTCTCTCTCTCTCTCTCTCTCTCTCTCTCTCTCTCTCTCTCTCTCTCTCTCTCTCTTCTCTCTCTCTCTGTATCTTTGTGTGTGTGTTTGTCTGTGTATGTCCGCAAATCCTTGTAACAAGCTTAATTTCCACAATATTCAACCGATTCTTATGAAATTTTCATGGAAAGCGTGGGTTTGGGTGAAGATCTACCTCTATGAGTTTCGTTGTTCCCAAATTAATACTTCAATTTTTTCGGAATAGTGTATAAACAATTTTACAATTTTCTAATCCCACCCCAACCATAGGCTGTATGGCGGGAGGGGTGGGAGCCCGTTTTAATGCCGTTCTTTTCGACTTCCTCGCTTCCCCTACCCCTCAAAACGGCCGTCGAAAATTCCGGAAAAGTACCGGTTTCGTAGGTTTTTCTACGAGGGAGACGACGGCGGGATCGGATCGCGAAAAATCATCGGGAAATGCGTCAAAAAAATGAAAGAGTACGGACTCGTTTTCTCGAAAATTCTGACGAAAAACTTCGTTCTTTCTCATTAAAATTAATCCCATGAAGAGACTTTTCGGGACGATGTTTGCTATCGAAATACAGTTTTGATTCCGCCGAATCTGAATACGAAATCGGATATCGAAAAAAGCAACGGGAAGTTGGACAAAATGCGAGGGGAAGGGAGGCGAAGTGATTAAAATGAGAAGTTGAATGTGCCGTCCAGTGCGACGAAGGCCTTTTTTACCTGAAGGGGTTCCGATGAACTTTGTATTCAGAACCTCTTGAAGGAAAGAACCCCTCCGATTGAAAGACATTTCAACGAAATAATAGACGGGAAAAGGAAAGCTCTTCTTCGCAGATAAAATAATGGCATATCTTTATTAAATCTAATAAACTTTTCGTGGTTCCACGTGGGAAGATTTAATTTGTTTGTAAGAATTTCCAACAGAAAAAAAGTCTGCCAAGTTGGGTGGGCAGTATAACTTCCTCACACGAGCGATGCTTGTAGCGTCCAGACGATACAGACTTTTCGCTCAGTTTTGTGTGATATCGCCATGGAGGATGTTCTCCTGTGGTCAATTTTTGCTGTCTGTGTAGTTAAGAAAAAAAGATTGGACGGGATCAGAAGAACCAGGCACCGGCTTATATGGTCACGAAAATGGTTGCAGCCGAGCAACATCCCCTGCAGACGTTAAACCAACCCTTAGTGATCTACCGTTTCCAATCATTCAACAAGTCCTACTTGACAGTAAAAGACCACCGCATCTATACAGCCACACCTTGCAAGCGAAGCGAGCAACTTAAAGGCCGGTCCAGACGCTCCGTTTTCCACCACGACTTAAGTTTGCGCAGACTTGCTGATGGACAAGACGGAATGAAAACGTAGCGACTTGTAGCGTCCAGACGATACAGACTTTTCGCTCAGTTTTGTGTGATATCGCCATGGAGGATGTTCTCCTGTGGTCAATTTTTGCTGTCTGTGTAGTTAAGAAAAAAAGATTGGACGGGATCAGAAGAACCAGGCACCGGCTTATATGGTCACGAAAATGGTTATTAAAAAGGCGGTTCAACTTTTTCACGATTGTTTCCCTGTTTGCGGCGGGGTCGATTTCCTTAAATTTGTCCACCAATATCGCATAAGCTTCACCCTTTTTGTCCCTATCACTATAGTCTTTCGACTTCACACACCAAAGGCACGGGAAAGTTTCATAAAGTTCAATGAAAGCGGTTAGAAACTCCCGCGAGCACTGGCAAAGGTCGGCCATCGTAGGGTGATGAATAACAACTGAGGAACAAAACGAAGCGGAAAACGGAGCAAGTGTCCACACGGAGCGACATGCTGTACATGTCACGGATTTCAGAGGTCCTCAGCTCAGACATCGCTGCAACTGCGCGACTTCCCGACGGACTTGAAACCTCGCCGTTTTCCGGTCCACACGCAACGTTTTGTCTGCAACGACTTGGTCTGCGCAGGCAAGTCGTGGTGGAAAACGGAGCGTCTGGACCGGCCTTAAAACCTCACCGTTTTCCGCTCCACACGCAACGTTTTGTCTGCAACGACTTGGTCTGCGCAGGCAAGTCGTGGTGGAAAACGGAGCGTCTGGACCGGCCTTAAAACCTCACCGTTTTCCGCTCCACACGCAACGTTTTGTCTGCAACGACTTGGTCTGCGCAGGCAAGTCGTGGTGGAAAACGGAGCGTCTGGACCGGCCTTAATGAGGGGGTTCAGGAGGGCGCCCCCCACCCCCCTCCCAGCTGGGCGTGGAGGCGAGCGAAGCGAAAATGTTCGTTGAAATTCCAATTTAGTCCCATGCTAGTTTCGAGACATGAAATTCTTTTTTCCGATTGTAGAGAACGAAAATGTAGACAAAAACGTTGGTCGCTCTTCCTTATTCCATCACAACGTAGTTATCTGATCTTTGCCTTCGAACCTCTTGAAGGAAGGAACCTTTCCCGTTTGAAAGACACTTCAACCGAATAATAGACGGGGAAAAGGATAGCCCTTCTACGCAGAAGGGGGGGGGGGGGGATAATGGTCTATATTTATCAAACCTAATAAACTTTTCGTGGTTCCACATAGTTTTAAAAGATTTAATTTTTTTGAAAGTAATTTTCAACAGAAAGAAATGTCTGCCAGTTTGGGTGGGCAGTATAGCTTCCTCACGAACAAAAATTTAACATCCGGCAGTTCTGTTAGTACTGCAATGTTCTTAAAACTAAACTTTTCGTGGTTCCACATGATCTTTATTGGATAGCCGTTCCACACAGATAATGGCCAACCGTAAGTATACGGATCCTTGATAAAACTGGATCTACTAATGTAAACAGGTCGAGAGGGAACAAACCCGCGGTGGAACCCACCCAAATGACGGGGAAAACAAAGACGTACGAAAATTTTAACATCCGACAGTTCTGTTAGCACTGAAATGTACTTGAAACTAAACTTTTCGTGGTTCCACATAAGGTTCCGCATTTGATAGTCATTTCCGACAGAAAAAAAGTCTGCCAAGTTGGGTGGGCAGTATCACTTACTTACATAGAAACGTTTGCCCTTCTACGCACATAAAATAATAGCCTACCTTTAGGAAAATAGAACTGGAAAACAAATACGTAAAAACATTCAACATCTGAATGTTCTGTTAGTACTGAATTGTTCTTAAAACTAAACTTTTCGTGATTCCACATAAGGTGCCGCGTTTGGTAGTCATTTCCATCAGAAAAAAAGTCTGCCAAGTTGGGTGGGCAGTATAACATCCTCACATATTGTAACATGGGATGTTGTCCCGATGGTATCCCACTATATCCCATCGCATCTATACATCCCACACCAAGTGAGCGAAGCGAGCAACATCCCCTACATGTTTGAATTGTAATACACCCCAACGGGGGGGTCCGGAGAGGCTTGCCCCCCTCGGCTGGACGTGGAGGCGAGCGCACCGAGCCGGAGCGACTAGTAAAATTCCCTAGAAATTCCAACATAATCCCATCATTAGTAGCTACTGAGCATGCGCGAATACGTATTCCTTTTTAAACGAGCCTAATTTCTACAGTTTTCTTCCGATTTTGATGAAATTTTCCGGAAATGTGCGGGTTAGGCTGGAAATGGTCCACTATCAATTCCATACTTCTCAAATCATTACTTCATTTTGCGCATGCGCAAACGTAAATTCCTCAAATCATCATTTTTTTACGCCCTAGTCGTCCAATCCCGCTCAAATTTGGTGCATAGTTCGAGGACAATCGTTTAATTATTCCATGTTAATTTAAACATGATTTCATCATAATTAGCTCCTGCACATGCGCGAAAGTGTACTCCCAGTAACAAGGGCTAGTTTTCATCAGATTTTGATAACATTTTCTGGGAATTTATGGGTTAGGCTGTAGATTGATCCCTTCCAATTTCATTTTTCTCAAATCATCACTCCTTTCTGTGCATGCGCTAACGTAAATTACTTCAAGCATCATTTTCCCGTTTCCTAAATGACCGATTTCGAAGTTGTAATTTACCTATATATTGATTGACTATATTCCGCTATGGAGTTTTTAATGATTATTAAAACCATTTCAACTATCTATACATTTATGTTATTTTCAATTGGTAGGTACCTACTTACTTAAATATCGTTTTACTGAGATCAGGGGGACTAGTAAAATTTTAGATATTTTAATTATTTGCACTAATTTCCCCTCAGCAGGTGCCTACATCTACGCAGGCATATTGTGATGTTAACCTTCGGATCTGGAATTTGAAATGGACCTCCTTTGTATGTAATATCAAGAATTCAATATCAGTGCACACTAACCAGCTGTGGGGCCTTTGAGCCTCATTGGTTTTTTGATTGACTTATGATGCTGAAATCTGAAAAGTAGTTCTTTTTTGGATATCTGGAATACAATTAAGAAGTATGGATCAACTTCGGAGCCTCCGAGGCTGACTTTCCTATTCGATTTACGGTGTTGTCATTTAGATGGAGCTCCTCTGGGACTCCTAGGAAACAATTACCATGTACGGAGGAGCAATGATCAGCTGAGGGGCCTCTGAACCTATATTCTTTCCTTACCATCGACCTTTTCTTAAACATATTTACTATAAAGCATAAAATTGCGGGGTCTTGGAACTGTAAAAGTGTGAACCCTGCTCGGAGGCACGATGCGCAATGTTCGGATCATATGTACGGGGTTTAACAACTGTAGACTAATGATCTGTGTAGAAGGGGTATCTAACACAGAAATGCTAAACTATTGTGTAATAATTTTCAGCGATTTATTTTTTTTGGCAATTTTTTATCGCTTTTATTGAGCTCCAAGTTCAATCAACAGTCAGTGAATAGTCAATTTAGTCTATCAGTTCCATTTTTGACGAATCTGATACGAAAGCTCCATTTGGCTGCTGCTTATTAGGTATTTGGGCGCGGTTATACATACACACACGCACACACACACACACACATATATATATTTAGAAAGAGAGAGAACTCTATATGTATAGCCCTAACAACGAACAAACGCTCTTTTTATTAGAAGTATGCCTAAGAAATTCCAATGTGTTGAAATCTGGGCAGATACTATTTTCTACTCTTGCAGTTAGTCACGTCAGTTTACACTTCCGACAACCGTAAAGAAACGTTGTACAATTAGCCAGAAAAAAAAAGTCTGGAACTCTCCCAATACCCGCTCTGGACGTATACTATAGAAATGCAAACATTATACGTAAGTTGTTTGGCCAAAATCATTCGATCTGTCGGACCGTCGGACCTTCGAATGACAACATGCGGACTCATCGGATCATCGTACGTGTCGCTGTGTCTAGACATTCTCTTGACTCTGCTGCCAAAGGGGACGATTTGCCCCCCGGAACCAAAAGCTCCTTTCCAAAACATTTTTTATCTTCACCCCTCTCATCATCACGCATCTTGTTCGTCGTAGTAGGCAGTTCAGTTCCCGTCGATCAGTTGACCATCACTGATCTATAATTTTACGCCCAAGGCGCTTCAGCAATTTTTTCCACGTGGTGGCCACCATCTTCTCCAGACTTCTTTCTGCTGCATTCTGCTGCCTGTATCTACACATTTTAATATTCCGAGCTCGGCAATCAGGTCAGTCCTTTCCAATATATATTATACCGACCTAATGGGTATCAGGGCCTGTTGATTTGATACACAAAGCATTCTTCAAAAGTCAGCAACACCATCACCCTCTTGTCGTTTTCGTACCTATTGATGAACATTTTCTCCAAGAGTTTCGACGTTCTGTACGTAGATCAAATCGTACTGTACGATCGTTCTGTACGTTTGATCAAAATTTGATCAACTTTATCTTCAATACTAGATATTACTATCGGTTGATACCTGGATAGTGTCTTCAAACTATTGTCCCGAGTCCGGTTCTGGTTTATCACAGGTCTTGCGGCCTACTCTATTAGAAATTTAAACGTGACTAAGCCCGAGCTCCTGGGTGTAAGCGGCGAAGAAGAAAACCTAGTACGCAAATTTGATAACATTTCTTCATTTCACGGAAAAACAATGAATCATGGATTTGATTTTAAGCACTACATTTTCATATCCACATTTCAATGGTTTTCATGAATACGAAACAAAGCGCAATTTCTTTCCAGGCCACACAGGATTCACATTGAGAAAACCGAAGATATTCATTTCATTTCAAATTTATTTACTTATTTGTATTTGTTCAAGTTTTTCGAAGCAGAAACTGAGAAAACATGGACCCCCTCCCCCCCCCCCCCCCTCCCCCATCCTTGTTTCACCTAGAGCCAAACGGCTTAACACTGAAGTTGTGTTATTAAATCTAAAGGGTTATTTCCACTAATAGTAATGATAAAATTATAATTTACAATTCATTCAGCTGATCAGGATGTATCCCGTTGTTTGAAATATAAAAATATTTTTTAGCCATTTTTAGCTATTTTCAGTGATTTTTTAGCAAATTTTTGAAATTTGACCAATTTAATAATTTAATGTGCTCAAATCCTTTCGTTTGGAAAGCTTGATTTTATGGCGCAAAAATGAAATTTTAATCTTTTATATATATATATGTATATATGAAAAAGCGTTAAACTCTAGGATTCGTCTCAGAATGCCTCAAAGCGGTTTCGATAAGGAAAATTGTCGAAAATTGTTAAACATTCTTGGAGTCATTGCAATAGCTTCATTTTCTACTATAATACTATAAAAAAGGTCGGAACTCGAATTACAAACCCCCATCCCAAAAAAATATCTATGTTAAAACCGTGACGGATATTTTTGACTTACCTACTTGACCCCCAGCCCAAAAATATTCCCATGTTAAAATAAAAAGTCTAGCTTCCGGTAGGGTTAAAATACTCAAGAGATAGTGAAAAACACTCAGAATTTTCAGTTTCCATTTAACTTTTATATACATAGCGGGTATTGCACGGCTCTCGATAGTCGCCTATTTAATTCATCAATGTGTTTACTCTACGCACTTGTAACTAGAAACTATATAATCTGCAAAATATACTCTTCTTCTAGTTTCCAGGTACAACAATTGAATCATGTTATTTCATTTCCTTAAGGTTCTGTAAATACCTAATAATAATTTGAAAATCAATCTGTTCCTATTAATACATTTCAATCATCACAGCATGATGTTAAGTACTCGAAGAAGCTAATAGCTTGGATTTGTTGTTAATGACCCCAACTAACTTCGCAGATATTTTTCTTTTTTATTCACCTCGTCTGTGAAAAAATAATCTTCCTGCTCGTAACAATAGTATCCAGGAATGTGGTAATTTTGACAATACAAATGTGGTGCGATAATGCAATCAGGTATAATTAATATTCTGGACCTTTTTTACTCTGAAAGTTTCTGACTTTAAGCGAACGCGCTTTTGCTATTCAATTCAATCACCACGTAAAATTAGTCGTCGGATTTGTGGGATGTCTTGGGCACCTGGCAAATGAGACACCGATTTAGTGCATAATGAAGATTTACAGCTACGCCCGCTGGCGTGAATTTCGATTTGGAACGCAACGAAAACAGCTGCGATGGTGCTGCTTCCTCCGGTTTGTATCATTTTTTGAAATGAGAAAATTCTTATAATAAATTCCCCAGTAAATGAGAGAGGGAGGAGTGGTCGTTAGAGGAGGGATGAGGCTGAGGGTGGGGTGCCAAGGCATCCGCAAATCTGATTCCATCTTGTCCTGCTAAGCTCCCCGGACCTCATCGACAGCCCCACAGACAAACCTCTCGGAATAACTACAGTACCGATGGGGGGACGCAAAAATGTGAGTTGAACTAGTAAATGTTAAATAATCAAGTAGACAGGGTTGTGCATTATCATTTTCAACTAAACTAAACCAGGACGACATTAATCAATGCAACAGTTTGATGATAGTACGATAGGAAGTTCGAGACAATTCATGATCAATACATATTGATTGGAGTTGAATTGTCAAATAGTAATAAAAAAAACTTAGTGCAAGGCACAGCAAGTGTTTTTACACCGTTTATCCAACATGACCGACCTATTCAAGTTATTGTTTGCACGTCTAAAACATTTTTGTGTGTAGTTTTTGGTGGAAAGGAGGACTCTAATTTGCAGACCTGAGCGATGTTTCATTAAGGTATTGCTGATATCTTTTACTCTCCCAACGATTAACTAGAGTGAATTATATGAAAATATTAGGAAAATCGTAAGGTGGATAATTCCTAAATAGTTGCATTTTAAACAAGAATTTTCTAAAACGACATTTATTCGCCTATTATAAATAATTTGTCACAACTTAAAATTCTCTTCGCACTCAATGTATTCAAGGACTTAGTACAAACCTTCAGAAATTGGATTATTTTAACGTCATTCAGAAGGTCAAAAAGTAGACAGAACGAAAGACACGAACATCTTTCAACTAATTGTCATGCCTGTCATGTGTGGTACACACATATATCTCGGATCTTTTCTCCAAAATTAGTAAATATCGATTTAAAACTGATGTTGAAATGATATTGTGGCGGTAGATACCAGCCTAATCAAAATAAAAACCATCCACTTCCACAAAGCGGATGACTATGCAAAAAGTATTGATAAGAGGTTAAGAAAAGTCCACTTTATTTTCAAATGGCAGCTGAATTTGAGGTTAAACACCTCCACAAATATATATATCTGCATAGATTTTTCTTATGGCTGAGGGCATTCAAAAAATGCGTGCGTCACAAAAAGTGTTACCGTACATTTAGCATGATTTTTTTAAACGAAGGGAAATATAACTCCGTCAGTTTTCATCCCACAAAAATGTTAGTCCACGCGTTGGAAAGATCGCAATTTGTGCAATTGTAGGTATGATGCCTAATACGCTCTGAAGGTGAAGGCAGCAGCGCTACATATCTAAGTTATCAATGAATTATACCAATTCTTGTGACTATATCGTAACAAATAACCAATACAATAAAATCAAAGCACTCCATAGTTCTCAATCGCACTAGTAAGCTGATGCCGAGTACCACAACTGCAAGGAAGTACACAGGAATGTGGAAATGGAGCCACATTCATGCCATAAGACATATCCATGTCCCTATATACTGCCTACTGATGCAAACGAGATTTTCCATATTTACACTTCAAATATGCCTTAAGATCATAATTTATTTTTTTATTATTATTATTATTCATTTATTTATTTACTTTTTTTCGAGTTTCAATAGTCTCAATATCGATAGTTGATTGAAATATCAGTTACCGAAGAGAATATTTTTAGATTTTAAAGTAGGTATGACATCACAATAGCACCCAAAAAGATTCGATTCTATATCAAAATAAATTAAAATTCGCGGGAAGTATTTTTGGAACACCCCATTTAACTTTCCTTTGACTCCTTGGTTATTGGGGTAATTATTGAAGTCACCAATAAAGATATTTAGGTACCCATAAATAATATTGATTTCTACTTTAATTTAATTGAGTAAATCTGAACCTGGACTTGAGACCAGGCAGTGTGAGTGGTCTTTACGAATGGTAGGTATTCATAGATCTGAGTTAATGCTTGTAAGGCCCTGAGGTGGAGCCAGAAAGGCAAATATCCGTTGTCCCCCACAACTTCTCTGACCACCTACCACTAATGATACGTCTATGACAATAATAGCTATTTAAAATGTTAGTTATTGATAGATTAACGGCGGAGTTCGTAACTAAAGCATCTCCGAAAACGAGTTCTCTTTTCACTAATCTTTGAAAATAGTTAGTCGGGATGCCAGAAGGTTTGGGGAAATTGTGGTGGCGGGGGGGAGGGGTTGTGAAGCAGACCCTCCCCAGAAGAATCAAAGGGCACAAAAAGCAGAATTTATTTGCTTTATAGTCTATTTGCTTTGCATTTAATAGCAATTTATTATTGCTGTTTAAGTGTTTAATTTGTAAAGCAAGGTCCAGCCGTTAGGGAGAGCGAACTCATGAAAGTACAGCGATCCGGGTGTTGTCATTTGAATCATTGAAATAACACCTATCAGTATCAAAGAAAAAAAAACAATATTTTTATCTCGAAAATTTTTGAGCCGTAAGAACGCTTGACTTTGCCCCAAGTGGCATAACTTTTCCCTTTCCCTCGAAAAATGTTTCATTGCAGAGAAAAAGATTCTGTTCCGTTGATGAGAAGGGAATTTTATTTTCCAAGTAATATTTGGCAATACTGCTTTACATTCTCCCGTTTTTTTTTTTTTTTTTTTTTTTTTTTTTTTTTTTTTTTTTTTTTTTTTTTTTTTTTTGTACGAGTTGATAAAACGTACAGCTGATTTAAAGATAAAGGTGTTTTTGAGATTATAAAGTTCTGCTGTAAAAAGTTGGCGACTGTCGTTCTTTATGGCACTTCCAGAAGGTGAGTAAGATTACCTAAATGATTCATATTCTCGATTAAATCTACCTCAAGTAATGATATTAGCCGTTTTCACATACATATGTTTCATGATAATACCCAAAATTACTTTTCTCCAGAAATTATGTTGGGGAAAAGTCACCTAGGGATATCTAGTTCCACCTTCCATGGAATATTTCAGTGTCTTCACCATAAATTTTAGTTTTTCTACATCCCTTTAGCCTTTCCACTACTCATTCTTGATTTTCACTCATTTTAGAGTCAATAAGATGCCTATTAAGCGATTGGAAGCATAAAGACTACGATGACCCAACAATTTTTGATATCGTACAATTTTAACACAGAATGTGTTTTAGCCATGGACTAACTAGCCGAAAATGGAACGCGGGATGGTAACGAAATGTGTGACGGATGATTTTCACGTACAACCGAGTCGTTGCTAGGGAAATGGTACTTCGTCGTTTTTCATCCCACAAAATTCGTTGACCATTCGTTCGAAAGCTCTCGATTTATCCAACAATATTATGTTAACTACTGCGAAGTGCGTGTCCAACAAACTGAGTTATGAGCATGGTTATATAAATAATTGTTTACACACAGGTGATCATTCTCAATAATTGATATTGTGAACATGATTGCAACCGCTTGTTAATTTCTGATGATTTCATTGAGCTTGTGTTTCGATGATTTGATTCATAGCAGGTGATCTGAGTATTACGAAAACGGTTTGATTTGTGAAGAGGAGGTTAAATAATTTGAATAGGTAATTTCTATACTTTACACTCTAGGAAGCTGTAATTTCGTTTGTAGCCTCTTTAGGACATTTACTTGACGATGCTCAGGGTCCGGATCAGATGTGTGGCTCTTAAAGCTAATTTCTATGCTTTACACTCTAGGAAGCTGTAATTTCGTATGTAGCCTCTTTAGGACATTTACTTGACGATGCTCAGGGTCCGGATCAGATGTGTGGCTCTTAAAGCTAATTTCTATGCTTTACACTCTAGGAAGCTGTAATTTCGTATGTAGCCTCTTTAGGACATTTACTTGACGATGTCCAGGGTCCGGATCAGATGAGTGGCTTTTAAAGCTAATTTCTATACTTTACACTCTAGGAAGCTGTAATTTCGTATGTAGCCTCTTTAGGACATTTACTTGATAAATCGCTCTTGATTTATCACGAATTTATTTCGTATTTTTTTTCGTAGTTTCATACTATAACTATATAAATTGATGTTATAAATGAATAGTAAACAATGACGCTTGTTTGGTTGTCACTTGGTTGCGCGACAACGCAAACACATTCTGTGTTTCAATAATTTCGTCCGAAGTATGTAAATAGAGGTAACCGGGGTCCAGGGGGCTTGCCCCCTGGCGAGGCGCGGAGCGCCGAGTTTTAATTCGTTCATTATTATTTATTATGAATCTTTTTAATCGCGTCTTATTTTATCAATGCCAAGCTGTAGCTACAGATATTTTATGAGCCTTAGTAGCCTAGCTTTTACGTTGATAGTTTCTCTTATGGCTTAGTATTAGTGATGCGCTTTGGCCATTACTCTCTCTAGAGGTTGGAACTGGCTCCGTAACAGAACTGAATATCATCAAAATTTAATTACTTTGTTCTGTGAGCCAATATCCTGTGATATTTATTTTGGTGAAATGAGTTTGAAATGCTCAGTTGAACTGTATGTGAATATTCTGTGATAATCTGATGTTTAAATATGTTTTAAAACGCTCAGTAAAATTGCTGCTAACAACATTCCATCGCCATTACTTTTCTCTAAAACCCGTTTCTGTGTCTGAATCAATATGAAAGAAAATTTGGGAGAAAAGTCGCCCAATCTGCGTTTGACTTTGCTCCTACGACTTAAAAAATAAATAAGCAGCCATGTACCTACATGGTACAGATGTATGGAAAATTGAGTTTCACGCTCATTGTGTTGTTAATTTGTTCTGCATCACGTGTAAGTGTAAAGGGGATCTAGACGACAAAACCTGAGATTTAGTGGAGCTACAACATTCCTCGTTACTTTGAAACAGATATTTCGATCTCTCGATACAACACTGACCAAAGCAGCGACATTGCCTTAAATAAGTACAGGACAGCCGCCTGAGGAAGGTGCATTTATACCATTCTAGGCAGCGGTTGGCCAATCGTGGGAATTTTAAGAAGAGGCTGTTTATCACCCGGGTATCAAATTGCGCCGTCCTGTCTTGGTTAGTCTGCTGCCAGTCGTGCGTTATGCCTTCACTTCCTTCATGCATCATCAGCTCAATATCTACCGAATTACATGCCAAGCTGACCATCTTGGCGCACTGGTCTCTGATTTGATCGTCGCCATGCTTTACCAAGCCTACTTTTTTGCAGTTTGGCCCACGATTCAAGTTCAGCGCATCCACCACAATAGCAAGGTAGTCCTACTGGTTCACCCCCATATTTATCTGGCCGCTAGACCATCTCGGAATTCAGTTGGTGAGAAGTTCAGATCATCCCTATGAATTGGTATAACTGTAATTCATTGTTAAGAATGATTGCTTAGCAGAATTCTTTCTAGAGCTCTCTTTCGTTTTTGGGGTAAACTGCTGTTGTGGAAGAATGTTTCATATATTTTTATTTACTATCAAACAACTTAGACTTCCTATACATGATTTTGATGATTGATTTGGGTAAAACTAATAGTTATTTTTGCTTTGTTTTTCGGAAACGGTGGGGGGTTTCCATATGATTTTTGGAATCTACCTATCTTGAAACGTAAACGGCGACGTAAACGTAAACGAACAAATTTTGAGGGACAGTTGAAGTTTTGTTTTCTTGGGCAATCTTTTGTTTTTCATAAGTTCATTGTTTAAAATAATAAACCTAAACGCAGCAAAATCTATGTTAGATAAGTTATCATTATCTACGTACTATGCTACATCCTTACCCAAGTATTCATCTATACAGTAGATAACTACTAAAAGAAATTGAACTGTAAATCACATACATTTGCTTCACTACAGGTAACAAGTAAATTTAGTTTACTTTTAATTTTAAGCTGTAATAAACTCGATTTCTTGACAAGGAAGTTTCATTGTGATGATTAAATGATAGAATGAAGATAAATTTATGTCTAGGGTAATATGAAGGCATCAATAGGAACATATTCAATGGCCGAAACACTTCGCAATGTTCCTACTGGTAGCTTAGGTAGGTTTAATAATCTTGTCAAAACTGTAGCTATTTGTTGTAGACACTTTTCATTATAGTTGGATATTGACACCAGACTGTATATCAAACGAAAACTGTTCCATTTCACCAACTATGTTTACTAACAAGTCCTTCTGTTCGTTTTCATGGCAAACAGCCAACGTTATGTAATCTGGTATCAGGCCAAATAATTACGCTCTGTTGAAGCACCAAAATACCCTAGGAAAGTAGTCATTTTGAATACTTCATTTAAACACCCTCCTTTCGAGCTATTCCTCTACTATACGTAAAAACGCAGCAAATTATAACGCAAGGGTTAATAGCTTTTGAGCCTACCCATAGTTAGCGGAAGCATTGTGATTCATTTTTTGAGATGGGAAAAGTTCGAAAGGAGTTCGAAATTACAAATTTCGCTCCCATTTTAAATTTTAACCCTTTTTGAACAATTTTGGTCTTGTCCGTCTGTTTTCCCGCGTGTCCACTGTAACAGGCGATACCTACAAAGTTATAGTCTGATATCGATGACATTTCCAGAGATTGAACAGGTTGGAAGCTAGACTACCCTTAAATTTCACCACTACCAAATCAATAGTAGCCTTTGCACATGCTCAAAAGTAAAATCCATTGCACTTAACTTATCAAGTTTGCATCCGATTTCGATTCAATTTCAGGGCTGTGAGAGTTTGGGACGAGACGGTCATTAATGGTTTCTTCGGCATCGGTTCAATAGTAGTATCTGTGCTTTCAAGTCAACATGAACAGTTTGAAACGTGAAAACTAAATACGAACACTATTTAAACTAAGCTGAAGTTAGCTAATTCCTGTATCTAAAAATGGCTCTGCGATTCACAGCAATGTTGTCGTTTTTTCTTATCTCTTAAACTTGAGCCCTAGTAGCTAGAAGTTTGAGAGTGAAATCGTGGACGAGTAGTAACATCTTTGAATTAGTGAGTCAATCGTTAAAGGTTCTGTTAATGACCGCAAGAAAGGTAGGTACCTAAGTGTTCGTAAAATCGGAACACTCGAAACTTACTTTTAAATTCGACGATCGAAACAGCCGATATAATTTTAATGGGATTTCTTAAAACTGAAATACTTAAATGTCTTTATACTTAGATCTGGGGGACTAGTAAACTGCAGATGTATTAATTAATTGCATTAATTTTTCCTCTGTAGGTGCCTAAATCTATCTAGGCATATTGATGACGAATTCAGCCTTTCGCCCGACCACCTCGAAATTGCATTACACAAATCGTTTATGAAGATACGTTATGCTATGGGGCCCGTGAAGCTAATTTCTTTCTTAATCCATCTATGGAACTGAAATTTGAAATGGAGGTACTTTGGAATATCCAGAATATAATTGCAGTGCAAGTAGTCACTCTCTGCTGAGGGGCCTCAGCTTCTAATTTGTTCGATTTATGGTGCTGAAACCTGAAATGGGGCTCCTTTGGGTAATCTAGAATATAATTAAAAAGTTTGAAGGAGCTTTGATTAACTGTGGGACCTCTGTGGCTAATTTCTCTCCTTATCTACCAACAGTTATTGTCTCCATATTTTTTCTGAATTTTTCTACGTAAGTTACAAAAGCCCGGTTACACAGAAAGCAGTTGGTCGCGGCAGGCGGCGATCTCTAACCATCGCGACCCGGCGATACCGCAGGCAATCCAGTTGTACAAAAAAACATGAAATATCGCGCATTACAGGCGGTCTGAAGCAGTTTTGTTGTGAGTGTTGCTCAACATGGGTGATTTATCATTGAATGGCTCACTCGGATATTGCTTTGTATGTAGCATACCGATATGGCCGACCGCCTAGGAGATCGAGGCGATCGCGTTCTGTGTAGCTAAGCTTTATAAAGCGTAAAATTTTGGGGGTCCTGGAGCTGTAAAGGTACTTTTTTGGGGAGTTGCAAAGCCCCAATTTCCAACGATATATCTACTATTTACGAGGGTCAATCATGTAAATCAATGATTTGTGTCGAATGGCTGCCTAATACAGAAATAATAAACCTTTGAGTAATAATTTGAAGCGTTTTAGTTACTGTACATATATCTATAAATTAATCTGTGAAACGCAAAACAATAAATTGTTGATATAAATACTTATCTAAGTAATGTAACCAAATGTTATTCGGTAAAACAATATTATATAAGTAGGTACCTAATATTTATTTGCATGATACCTAATGATGGAGATAGAGAATGAAATGTGCATGAAAATGGAGTCAAGAAGAAGTTATTGTTCAAATCGGCTTGTAATAGAACCTTGCTCTGCATTCATAGCTTCAAGAAAGAATAAAATTAGCTATGCGGACTTTCGACATCGAAGAGAAAGTTGAGCCGATGGGAATGTGCGCTTACTAAAATTAACTTGATTCACCCTCGCCCACGGTTTCTCATTTATAGAGATTCCCTAGAGTAGAGGTATAATAAAAGCTCCAGAAGATCGAATCGGATTACTTCTAAAATATTACGTATAACTCTACGAAGTTTTATTTAATATTTTTCTTTTTACATACTTCTCATAGGCTAACGCTATCATGTACACTTCGACTGATGCTTGATAAGTAGTCCAAACGATGACATTTGTATTCACCACTCAGCTTTGACATGATTGCAATTACGTTGAGTAAAGATAGCAAGACACAAAATGCATATTATTCAAACGATTCGGGCCAAGCCAATAATCGGATCGCCGTCTCCTAGTACACTGCATTCATTCTCTCTCTTTTTGACTGCGATTGAGAGTGGGACGCTTCTTCAACGATTTGGCCAATTTTCGCCTATCGCTCAACCGTACTGGTGAGTGCAATGGTGGATTCACACATCTCAACGGGGCTGAAAATATATTACGAATATTGAATAATAATATATTTTACGAATATTGAATAATAATATATATTACGAATATTGAATAATAATATATTTCATTCATATATTAAATGGTGTTGTGAACCCTCTAATGCTACCTTGGATTAGTACGCTGCTCTTCCCCATCAAATAGGGTGAACAAGAGATAATTTAGCTCACTCAGCTGATAAGGAAGGAGCCCCTCAATTTATTTGTCTATTGATGTTCCAAAGTCACCCCATCAAATTTCATCTTCCTAGGACGAACAGAAGAGAATTTAACTTACTCTCTGATCAGGAAAGAGACAATCGTTTCTTAATTTAGCTCACTCAGCAGATCAGGAAGAAGCTCCACAATTCATTCGTCTATTGATATTCCAGAGTCACCCTATCAAATTCCAGTTTCCTAGGGTGGACAGAAGAGAATTTAGCTCACTCAACTGATAAGCAAAAAGCCCATAATTTCAATAGTCTTTCAATGTTCCAAAGACACAATCAAATCCACCGAAAATACGCTACGCGTACAAAAGATTCCTCTCTCTTTTTGACTGCGTTTGGGAGAGAGACGCCTCTTCAACGGCTTGGCCAATTTTCGCCTACCGCACAACTGTACAGGTGTGGTGGTGGATTCACCCGTCTCGACGGGACTGAAAATATATTACGAATGTTGAATAATATATTTCATTTATATAATAAATGGGTTTGTGAACCCTTTAATGTTACTGTGGAATAGTACAGCGCTCTTCCACTTTATCTCTACATTAATAAGAAGTATAGGTACGTAACGCTCCAGTGATTGTATGATAAGAGAATGTAACTCACAATAGAATTGAAGTAGTTTCACAACTTGTCATTAGAGAGGGATGAAACTGTGTTACATACTTGTGCTGGTCTCTTGTTAATATTATAGAGCTCAGCAATAGTAGACAATGCACGGGTCGTGGGTTCTGGTAGTAGTTACGAAATGAAATGAAATTGAGGGAAGTCCATTCGAAAAAGATGTTCCCCCACCACATTTGGAGAACAACAATGATGTTTATTGCGTAATTGGCGAAAATCGGCAAAGCCGCTGAAGAAGCGTCTAAATCCCAAACGCAGTCAAAAAAGTGAAGTAATGAATGTATTGTACCTACTAGAAGACTGCGATCCGACTATCGGCTTGGTCCTAATAAATTGAGATCATGCATACATACATCATACTCTGATGATGTTCGTTTCATACTACACCAACACAGACCTATTTAGACTAATGTATTCGTGAGTTGTTGTGTAGAAAATTGACCTCTCTCTACTAATCCGATATCGTTTGTCAAAAGAGTCGTTACTATTGGACTAAATGCTCGCAAAGGAATAAATAATCTGTCACGGAATTTGGTTTGGTAATATCGCATCACCAAAAGAGAGTAAAAAAATTAAAACTTGTACTTTGACTGAGGCACCCCATCCGAAATCACATGAAGCTCAGAGTCTTTCTCGAAATGTCCAAAAGTTAACAATTTACTCGATTTTTCCAGCGATACCTCTTAAATACTGATGAAGATGGAATCACTTTCATCAAAGATTTTATTCCACTCTATTGAATGTTGCAGAGAAAACGGGGGGGAAGAAGCTCGTGTTGCGGAACTACGGAACCACTTACCAACAACTCTAGTTGTTCTTTGAATTTGAACCGCTACCTCCAAATCAAATACTCGGAAGACATTGGAAGGTGAGCATCACAATTACCTACCTAAATATTTTCAACTGCCTTATACAATTTTTAACTGCTTGTCCATTTGCAAATAGAATGTCGTAGATGTAAAATAATTTTGGTATATTAGCACCAGTTCTGTTATTTGCTGAACATCTCGAGAACTCGGAAACCTCCAGTTCAAAATGTCGGAAGGGTTCAAAATGAAATTTAGCCATAGGAGCATCTAGTGCAGGCATCGTTGCATAACTTTCCTTCATTAATTTAAATGTCGAAAGGCAACATAGTAGAACAAATCCAAAAACGTTCAAGTAAAAAGCTGTTAAACAAATGATGCCAGCTGTTGAAACAAAGATTGACAAATAAATAAAAAAATAATTTGAATTATTAGGGTTCAAGAATAACTAAGATTTGTATTTCATGCAAAAATATGGCTCATTAGATCATACTGAATAACTTTTCAACAAATTTTGTAGGCCAGAAAGTTAATCGTGAAAACTTTGATGAAATTTGAGCTGTTGGACAAAAGCCGGTTACGATTTTTTTTTTTTTTTTTCTTCAATTTATTTATTATGGCTGAATAAATAATGATTCCAAATAGAGGGGGGAGGATAATTAAAATCTATATTTCTTACAAAAAATTAGTCACTGAAGAATGCACACGAAATACCTGGTCTAACGTATTTTCCGAGTAAGATATGCATCTACCAGTAGGCAGGTCCATACTAGTTGATTTTCCATAGATAGTTGATTTTCCATAGGTAGTCGATAGTCCATAGGTGCTTTTTTCCACGGAACCCCGCCATGCTGCTCTTGCTCTGCATTATTATAACGGCATAAAGATCTTTTCTCAAGACTTGGCGGTGATGCTGGTTTTGCATAACTACGAATACAATGGTTGGTCCGTACTAGGACATTTGTATTTTTACCATTATTTTCTCCATTGGGGAATCAGTGATTTTCCTCAATTTTGTGTAGGTACCTCTGAATTCGTATTTTGATGTATTATGTGTACCTATCATGTAACCCATGTACATAAAGAACACAAGTTCGACCTTATGCAGCCACAACTTAAGCTTTTAAAAAAAGGGGTTTCTTTCCCTAAATTGTTTTTTATAGTTCCCCAATGTTTCTTCCCAGGAACTAGGTTTTCTTCAGGGTGATGAAAATTAAATTCAAAACATCAAATTTAAACTTGTAAAACAACTAGGTTGTTTTCTTCTTTAATAAAAAAAAATTAGAATTTTATCAGTTCATGAAAATAAAATTTAAAATTGTGCATCTTTATGTATGTAACAATGTTTATTCGTAAGTTCTACTTATTTTGCTGGTGGTGTTAGTTATAAATTTAGAGTCCCTCAATCGAAAAACTCGTAAACGAGTTCCACTATCTGCTTTACAAGCAGATACCATGTTACATGGATTTGTCTTTGATTGGGGATTTCATAACGGTTGTCCTCGAGAGTTGTAAAAAAATCCTTTAACTTTGGACTGTAGGCGACAAAATGTAGGATAAAGAATTTAATATATTATTCTTGGAGACACAATAAGCATACTACTATACATACATAATACTATTAAAGTTATTTCTTCAATACAGGCGCTATCATTTTTATCTTCATGATAGCATGATTTTTTGTTTTCATTTCATTTTTCATTAATAAATGAAATTATATAATTTATCGTTTCGTTCTCTTACTTAGGACGTCTTCAGATATTGTTTTCTTGACATTGAGTTGAGTTGGTGAGCCACTGTTTTATTTGACAAATCCGTTATATTCGGATGTTTATACATTTTTCCTGGACACAACAAGATCTGAAGATGTCCTCAGTAAGAGGACGAAACGTTATCAAATAAAACAATAAATGAAATAATTTAATTAATTTTCCCTGGGCCGCATCCCAACTAATTCCAACAAAACAACGGTTTACTTATAGAAATGTTGAAAATAACTGTGAGTGTGGAGAGAAGTCACTACCTCACTACAATGAGTTGTTGTTTACAGTCGACTGTTGTCAAGAGGATGATAATGTTTCCTATGGAGTGGAGTGGAGTAAATATGATGATGAGTAAAAATGATGCTACTGCTTTACGTTAAGAATATTGTAACCGGCTTATTAAAATTGTTTATAGTCCAGTCAACTTAGTTTAGGAATGTAGCCAGGTACGTAAGGAGGGGGGAATTGGTAGCTTGAGATGTGAACATTTATCTGATAAATCAAGCGCTTTCCAACGAGTGGCGAACGATTTCTATGCGATGAAAACTGCGGAAGTTCCATTCCCCTAGCAACGGATTGGTTGTACGTGAACATCATTAGAAATTGTGATATATTTTTTGCGTCACGAAAATTTTTGGTTGACCCCCCGAGCAAAGACATATCCATGTCAATACGAATAAATTTCGCTCAAGTTTTTAGTGTCTTTCCGGAAGTTACTGAATACAAATTTTTGACATGGATATGTCTTTTGGCTGGGGGTCAAGGAATTTTTCGCGACACTTTTTTTTCCCGACCGACACTTTTTTTACCCGACCGGCACATTTTCTATTGATTTTCACGTACAACCAAGGCGTTACTAGGGAAGAGTAACTCCCATAGTTTTCATAGTAGGAAAATCGTTCGCCACTTTTTGGAATGCTCTCATTTTACCACGACATTTCATGACCTCTAAGCCATTGTAGTGTCAAGGAATGCTGATTTATTACTCTAAGTTAAAAACTAATATTGTTTTGTAACCATAATGGAATAATCTTGTGAAAAGAAGGCACTACATGGTTGGTATACAATTGAGTAGTAGGTACCAACTGGTAAGCAGTAGGTACTAGACATATATCCATGATCTTTTGTTTTTCCCATCAAGGGAGAAATTAAAATGCTTGATTTATAAGTAAAATTCCATTATTAAAAACCTGATAAATTTGATTCTCCACACAAAATGCAATGCTCCTTTCATTGTAACTTGACTGGGTGCGAGGACGGGTAGTTTCTCGCAGCACTTTCCTGTAACTCTGCTACATGGTGGGTCATCCGACCTGATTTCTATACGTTTTATGAAAATAGATATATGTAGAGATGTATGTAGCCTTTGGCAGGCATAATGCACGCTCTACTCTGAGTATCCCACAGGTACTTACGAACCGGTTTTTCCCTTCAAGGGAGAAATTTATACATGGTTTATGCGAAGTAAATGTTACGTTTAAAAACTGTCTGTGCGGGCACATGTCATTTCTTCTCTTGAAATGATTCAGACAAATTAAATCCTAAAACATCTAGTGAAGGATTCCAGCACAATCCGAGTGCTGTCACTGATTCTTTGTTTTTATCTTAACCATTTCTAAAAAGGTTCTTTTTTAAAATTAGATTCCCTTCTTACAATTTTGAACTTTTAGAAGTCCATAGTAGGTATGTCCCAAAGATCAGCAATGGCGACCAACGCGTTTCACATCTCGTTGTCGTTGATCCGATTTATGTTTTGATGAACGGACTGACTTGTTTCTCCCACATACTTTCAAAGGAGACCGGCAAGTTCATATCTTTCAATGCAACTTAAATATTTACATCAATACTTCCTGCCTTGGTTATGAAAAATGGGAAGTTATCCACCGGAAACATAATTTAGAGAGAAACACGTTCCGAAATGCATTGAGTTTTTGCATCGTCATTTCTTTCTTCATTTGGAAGGATCAAGTGTACGAGCGATATCGTTATGGAAGAAATGTTCAATCTAATTAAAAGTAAAATTGGCGACAAAATCGAAATAAGGAAGAAATATGTTGATGACAACACACTTCTACTTGATCCAGTCATTATACCAGATGTTTTCACTTATTTCAATCGTTACTGCCCCAGTTCTTCTCCAGTTCACGGTGGGGGCAGAAAGTTATGGAAGCATTTCATTTTTGGACAATGAAATCATATAAAATTGAGATGATAAAGTCTCCACAAACCACTATATTAAAAAAATACTCCGGGCGATTACTAAATTTCTCAACGCATGCCCCGATCCGATAGAAGAAAACTGTCGTGAAAAATATTGTACTGTCAACACAAAGAAAACTTAAAAAAGTTAAGAGTGATCCTGACGGCTAATAGCTACTCCACCAACATGGTAGACCAAACTATACATATTACAATTCAAAGATGCACTCAGAACAGTAAGCCTCAAACTCAACAACAACAACCAGTCCACTATTATTCCATGACATACGTGAAAGGTGTGGTAGAACAAATGACAAAAACTTTTGAGCCTAATAAACACTTAAACATTGCATTTCGAACAGATTATACGAATAGACCGCTATTCTGTGAAGTAAAGGTTTTCATACCAAAAAAGCAACGTTCAGACTTGGTCTACCACATCCCTTGTGGTAGTGGTGGGTGTGAAAAGTGTATGTGGGACAAACATGTGAGTCTATTTGGCGTCCTTTTTCAAAACACAAATGGATTTTTGTAAAGTTTTGAAATAATTTTAACTATGTTTAATTGGAAGTGGTCGAGATCGTCATACATTGGTATAACTTAAACTGCCCGAGTAAAAAAACCTTACAACTACTAAGGACACACAAGTACCTACAGCAGAAGTACCTGGAACATATTGAATAGTGTTGCCACTAATGACCCTTATGGTTGAGGTGCGGCTTAAACCACTAAATAAAAAATATTGAATAGATCATATTATAAAAACGTTCCTGAACCCACCTGTGACTGATCAGGCACGGTAAACTCATTTCAGGTATCTAGTAGCCTCTGAAGACGTGTTGCCTGGAACGATTCTTCTTCAAGAAGATCCTATTGTTATAGGGCCCAATTTCGGAACGGGACCAACATGTCTGCGTTGTGGTGACACAATCCAGTTATTGCGGAACCCAACCTCAAGGTAGGTACCTACTAACCTACCTCCGTTATGATTAATCATTGAGAGGCTTCAAAAATTGTTTATTGATGTACAAATAATCTAAATCCATTAGGTATCGATAAACTGGGCAATTTTCAAACCAATACTCCTCTGTAAAGTGTTCATTTCATATTGTGTTCTATCATACAGTATGAAGATTATATAGCTACGTATAGTACACTTACGCACAACAGCTCTCCATCAAGATGATTAATTACAGATCAAGATTAAGATCCAGATTAATTCACAATCAAAATTCTACTTAGTTAATGGCAGAATCGATAAATTAAGAGAATTAGTGGGAAGAGATTTTGTTAACTCTACTGTTGAAATGGGAAGGGCTCTTATACGAAGATATCTAGAATCCTTAAGGGCAGGCTTGAATATTCCAATTAACGATAGAAAAATATGGAAAAATCCACTGCACATAAGCCAGCAGGATGGGTACAGGGAGGGTTTTTAGAGCAATACTCTGTAGGTGAGTCATTCAACGTTCAAGTCAGCAACTTCAGGATATATATATATATATATATATATATATATATATATATATATATATATATATATATATATATATATATATATTAATTGCTATGCAATTCTTAGGCCGACCCCCAATAATTTTTTAAATGTCCACTTTTTGTGTAACGTTTTTTGTCCCGAGATGGGAAGCGAGAGGTCGTGGGTTCGAATCCCGGCCAAGCCTGAAATTTTTTCATTTTTTTTTTCTCGTGAGACGAAGGTTGTGGGTTCGAATCCCGGCCAGGCCTGAAAAAAATTTTTTTTTTTCTCTCGTGAGACGAAGGTTGTGGGTTCGAATCCCGGCCAGGCCTGAAATTTTTTTTTTTTTTTTTTTTTCTCGTGAGACGAATTGCATAGCAAATTATCCTCGTTTTCTACACAGTAGAAAAGAGAAAAGATCCGGCGAGGCGCGAAGCGCCGAGTATAGATTAGCGGGGTCCAGGGGGGCGAAGCCCCCCTGGCGGGGTCAAGGGGCGGAGCCCCTTGCGAGGCCCGAAGGGCCGAGTATATATATATATATATATATATATATATATATATATATATATATATATATATATATATATATATATATATATATATATATCCAATATAAAGTTCCAGCTGTAATGACAGTGTGTGAACGAAAAGCCGCGGTTCATGTGTGCTATTCGCAGACTTTTGTTCTGTGACACCAACAACCCGAATGTCTGAAAAAGTTCGATCAAGGGTAGGTAGTTAAATCGATGACCACGGCTTTCCACGGACATAGCCATCTGCTCATGATGTGTTAACGTTTCTGAAATTAATTTTCTTTCCTTCAAGTTTTCTTAAACTTTCATTATGTTTGAGAATTATGGAAAGTTTGTGTTGAGTTTTTATATTTAAGGTGCTTCGGTAACAAGTGCCCATAAGAGGAAAGGACTCGAGCGACTGTGAGAAGCTTTATGCTCTCAATGTATGCAATTATGTCTCAAGAATTAAAAATGTAAGAATATGCTAAGTGGCAATCCGAACAGTTTATTTAGAAAGTAATAATAGTAGTAACCACAGGGATGCGGTCAGCTCTCCCAATTATGGTGTCAACTCTCACGACTGAATGTTTGTTGGCTCTCACGGCGTGATAATCCTACCCTTCGGGGGAGTTGACAACACTTCTACTGGTTTGCGTGCAGCTCTCCCGAACCAAGGATGACAAAACTTGCGCTTATCTAAGAAAATCCGAGCCGAAGACTCCGGCGTTCATACGTGGGACATCTGATGAAAGCCGACACGTTGAGGGATGATTCGTAATCTGCAAGTGTCATTCGGCCCAAGATGGACTCGATGTACACGTCGATTTTGGCCAAATTTTCGGCCACTTTTTTCAGATGATAGGCTGGCTCATGTTGAAGTATTTTCCACTGCACTGGAATAGTTTACAACGTCATCTGCATTTCACTGGAGAGGGAGCTCATCAGGGAACGAGCGCCGGCTCAAGTTAAACCTCTTAATCTCGGCTCAAGTTAAAAAAGCTGACCAGCTCCCCCTTAACCACAACCTACTCGCCCAACCGCAAACTCCTAGAACATACTTAAATCTCACAATTTTAATTTAATTTCACAATATTTAGAGGGTAGAACCTGGTCTTGAAATGATTTGCCTTCCTGTAATCACCTTTGAGACAATAGTAACCACGGCGCATGGCATGAGCTGTTGCAGAATCCTGTGATCATCATTAGATATCTGCCTAATTTAGTAAGGAGAATATAATTTATCAAGCCCACCAGCCAGATCCTTATGAGCCGTTGGGGCTGGGGGAACGAGATTTTGGTACAGCTGTATAATCTCTACATTCTTTCTTAGATGTGAAAACTGTGAATGGCCGCTATGCGCTGATCACTGTCCAGAAGTGAGCCGAAAAAATTTGCATACTTCCACTGAATGTGAAATGCTTTCTAGAGCAGCAAAAAAACCTCGAGAACCAGGAGAAAACAAACTTTTCAACATCATCACACCATTAAGGGTCCTCCTTACCAGGTATGTTGTAAGTTCAGTTGTTACCTTTTGTTGGCTAACACAATCATTTCGTATCACACTGTTCGCACTCGTATTCAAGAAAAACAGCATGTCGCGTTTCCCCACATCATCATTCCAGTGTCTTTCAATGGAACGAAGGGGAGGGGACACCAGACCGTCTTTAATTTTAAGTAAGCCCTCAATGAATTTCACTCGATGGAAACTTAATATTCTTTCAAATACATCTCTAGTCTCCTGATTGCGTACTAAATTTGGAAACATACTGTTAAATAGGTACTTACTGCTTGCGTAAAAGGGACGTCACTTCTGGTTAAATAGCTTCATTTTCAACGAAAATTCGCTAAAAGTATTTTCCTCCAGAACGTGAGAGTAATGCGTCTGATACCGCAGAATGTGAAAAGCAACAACCCCATATAAACTTGAAGCCTGCCAACCCCCCCCCCCCCCCCCCTTCCCCACCATCATGACTCCCTCCATCTGACCTTTCAAGCCTGAACCATCCCTTCCAAAACGTGAAATTTGAAAATACGGGCAAAAGAGTGGAAAAGAGCAGAACGAAAAAATTTTTAAGGATAACAGAAAAACACTGAAAATTATTACACAAAGGTTTATTGTTTCTGAATTAGATAGCTTTTCTACGCAGTTCAATGGTCTATAATTTATTAAACCACGTTTATATTTCATTTACTACCGAAAGTCGGGGCTTTGGGCTTCGCAAATGGGTTCACTCCATTACAGCACCAGGTCCCCACAATTTTACCCTTTTGAGAAAAGCTATGCCTCTCAGGCTCCTCATCTGTTCTGAGCCCCTTCATACTATGTAATTGTATTGTAGATGTGGATTGTTGTAGATTGTTTACATTTCAAGATGCGTGGAATCTAAAATGCAGAACACTATCTGGTCTATTATAATTGTAACTAATTGTACAATAACTAATTGTAACTGCTGTGATGGATAGGAGTAGTTCCTCCTTCTCAATTCAAGCAAATGTAACATCTAAGGGGATGTTACCTGACAACCAGCGTTCAGGACAACCTCTGGGTGTAGCAGACTAATCGCCTCACCTTTGAAGGAGGAACTCTCTCTTTCCATCACCTCTCGTTGTTTCATGGTAGAAGAGCGTGGTTTCGAGTCACCCACGTCCCCACCCAGCCCCTCTATTATTGAATATCCAGGCGCCCCTCCCCTCCTAACCAATAGGCGAAATGGGTAATAACCCATAAAACTCCACTGAAAACTAAAAAACATACCCCTGCCCTACCTATTTAAAGCCCACCTTCCACACTGCCCCCTGCACCCCCACCCCCTGCTTCTTTATTTATTATTTTCAATACATTTTTTTAAAGCCCCCTCAAAATTTGCTGGTTTAAGTTTCAAAATGTGTAGGATCCAAAAATTCAATTAAAAAAAAAAATCTGTCGTCCACCAACAGCTGTTTTTTTCCAAAACTACAGAGCCGAATCAGGCTCAAAAGCCATAAATCGGCCAAGGATGAGTCAGCATCATCGGCATCAATTTTGCTCAACACTAAAGGGTAAACTTGAAGGCCGACATATTAAAAAAACGAGAGCTCAACAATTTCCAAGGTAACTGTAATATTTTTTGGTTGGCGTTTATAGATATTATTCCAAACAATCGAATGAAATCCCAGCAGCGAGCTGCAACATCTTTGAATTTGCGAGTGAACCGCTAAGTTTAGGTTCGCTGCAGACGAGCGGCATTGGACGCCAGGGTCCACAAGCCAGGGTACACCAAGTCACCACACCACCAACATTATTTAATAATTAATTACCTAATTAATTTAATCAATAATTCAGTAGGTGGGTCAGCTTGTGTTGAATAGTTACAAGGAAAGAATAGGTGTGTTATACTCGTATATGTGATTTGATTAATTTGTGCTCTGCACTATGCAGATATATTTACATATCTATCTAATGATTCGCTCAATAATTATAGACAGGTGTTCTCCGTAGAAGAGCTGTACAATGCAGAAATAATAACTTTTGTGACAATAAGCATTTTGAAACGTAGGTAAACCAACAAATTTTGAAAGGGGGTTTAACAGATTTTTCTCTGAGCCGATCACAATGGTTCATATATTGAAAATAATAAACCAAAACAACCTTGTAAATTTATATGACAGTTATTAATTGTCTGCTACAATTCTTGCACCTACTGTGTTGGACCTATTGTGGAATATGAAACACCCAAAAAGAGACAATCATTAAATGGATGTTTCTTCAACCGTATTCCAACGCAGTTCTTCCTTTTCATGTTATATGACCATTCAGCTTGTTTTCATCTTGACAAATCAAATTTGAATACTTTTGTTTTAAAATTTTTGCATTTAGGTATTTCCTGATAATATGGAGAATATTTAATTGTTTATGAACTATTTCATTTTATTAATTCACAGTACAAAGAATAGTATCTAAACCTACCGAAGTGACTTTATATGTACCTATTTCGCTCGCTGTATTTAGAAAACACAACCCCGAAAAGTGGAGAGAAGTTCAAGAGCTAGAATCGCACGACGATATCAGAAAAACAAATAAAGATCAATGGAAATTTTATCAACAAGAGATCGTGGACGTTATTAGAGAAATGTGTGGTTTTCTGGAGTTTACAGAAGATGAGGTTCATACTATTTGTGGATATTTGCAGGTGAGTGTCACGTTCAATTTTTATTAAATACTCAAATAAAACTACTACTTAGGGCTCACTAATTGGTTATTTCACCAGTTAATTTCATAGACTCCATATATGGCAATTATATCCCAATAAATCCATTACATTCCCGTATGATGGGGCTTAAATGATCCTTGAAAACTCCATTGACATCTTTTGAAAATTGGCAAAGCTACATGCATGTTGCAACGATTAGTGGGGCACAGAAAGACTACTTAATCGATAGGCAGAGACGAAAATCTCTCTCTGTTTGGCAAATCCGATTTCGCTTCAAAAATCGGTCTCCGTTATATAAATTAATATTCCAAATTCCAAGGAATATAAGCTCGTAAGATTCATAGTCAGAGAATAAATTCAATATTATGATTGACCATTCTGTGAGTTAAATTTGAAATAAGGGGGCGCCATCGCATGCTGGCAAGATAAGACATTTAGCAACTCAAGTACTAGAATCGCGTTAGCTATCTGAGGCTCCCCAACTTATTTATAGATACTCAGTGGTCAGACGAGTACATTCAACCTCAGCTGTCACTCAGGGGTAGATGTACCTCAGTGAACCTGACCGTCAGAGCGTTGAACACTGTTGCACAATTGCATAGGGAGAAACGCAGACTCATAGGATTACTCAAGCTTCTATTAATGCTGATATTTTTAGCCATTTTATGGAGAAAGGAGTTAGGATTCTGAGCTGAAAATTTATTGTAGGAGGTTTTTATCACCCTTTATCAAATTTATTCTTATAGCCCTTTATTAAATTTATTGTAGGAGGTTCTTATCACCAATCACGATTAAGAGATTAAAAGTGCAAGATTCTTCCAACTACAAAAATCATAAATCGGAAGTGCCTCGAAATCAAAGCATTATTTTCAATCAACCAAACAAACAATTAATGGAAGAAATATTTTTAAAAAACCAAAAACTCAAAACTTACCGAATTAAAGGGTGATTTTATGGCTGATTTAAAAAGCAATATTTGTTGCCATGAATTGAATGACGTCACCCGTGTTGCTGTATATTCCAAGAAAGGTTAATACCTGCATATATTTAAGTATCTAGATTTAGATATGTTCTTCGATTAATAGTTATCTGTGGGACAGTGATCTGCGTAAAAGAACTATCTGATACAGAAATACGCATAATACTTTGTAGCGTTTTCATTTAGGTGTAGGTATTTGTTTATATTCTGCGCGACTTAAAACGTAAACCAACAAATTTTGAGGGAGAGGGAGGGGGTTTAAATGAACCATAGCGCTTGGCATTTAATTTCAACATAGAATTCTACATTTCAGGTGAATTCGTTTTCAGTTGAGCGGTCTAACATGAAGGGCTTATATCCTCGTGTCTACTTACTAGCCCACAGTTGTGTTCCAAATACATCGCACATAATTGCTTCAGACTACAAAATAACGTTGAGGGCGACGACGCCAATCAAAAAAGGTGAAATAATCACTTTATCGTACACTGACACATTCCAAGTAAGTAAGAAATCGAGTAAATACTGATATTTTTTATTACTTGAAGCTGAAATTTCAACTGCATCCTTTTTATCAAGGGCACCATACAAAGGAGAACTCATTTGAAGGAATCTAAGTACTTCGAGTGCAAGTGTGAAAGGTGCAGAGATCCAACAGAATTAGGCACCAATTTTAGTACTTTGAAATGCCAAAAATGCGACAAGGGTTTCTGGCTGCCTGAAAATCCACTAAATCCAGAATCTCCATGGATATGTCGCAACAGCAGATGTGGATTCATCGAAACAAGTACTAACGTATTATCCATCACTCGAAAGTGAGCAAACGCAAAACTGCAATTGCCTATCTGCCTGTAAATAAATTATTCATGTTAACCATACTTTACCATTTTCATCCTAACCTAGACAGGGTGTTGCACCAAATGAGCACGTTGTCAAAAAAATTGCCAATACTGTAAGTATATCTTCCTTAAATGTATTGTAATACGGTAAAATATAAGTAGTAGGTCTTAATTATTTATTGAAAGTCAACTATGTAACCATTAATCACGACTATTAATTCATAGGTACTTAGCTGTAAAGAGTCCAATGATGAAGAAACCTATAGAGAACCTTCTAAAAGATAACTCACTTGATTCCTGAAAATTGCATTAAAATTGGCTCAATAGTTTCAACATTCTGCCTCGGACAACAAAATTTATTTACCTATGCGCATGTAAAGTAGGTAGCTACAGCCATGGGCAGCGCAGTAGCAGGGGTGAGCAGCGGCTCGCTCCTAGATTTTTGGGACCCAATTAAAAAAATAAAGTCATGCAGCATGACCCCATGAGCGAATTTTTGAAGAAATCTTCGACATTTCAGTCTCTATTGATCGTGTAGAGAAATTTTAGTTTATGATTTTGATAGACAAACATGGAATCAAATTCTATCTACAGCATGGTTCTGGCCTTAAACAGCATGGTTCTAGGATCGGTTATACAGGGATACTTCCATAAGAGTAGTTCAATCTGAATTTGGACAATGTTTCATGCAAATATTACCGATTTTTACAACTAGCGAACGGCATTATTTCGATTTTTGACTGATTTTTCAACATTGAAATTTTTGAAAACTTGATACATATTCTTATAGGAAATTTTACGCTGATTCCGAATATACCACATGTTAGCATGCTAAAAAAATTATTTCGCACAACAAATCGCAAAAAAACAGGCTATTTTGAAATTTTTGACTACATTTTTGAAAATTTCAACCCGAAGATGTAATCCGATCATGCTGGCCAACGAACTTGAACTTTCTTTTTGTGTCCTTAACATTTTAAAATTTTTTTGAAGTTTCTAGCACAATTCTACGGACAGTTATCGTCGGAATGACACATACATACATATATACATACATACATACATATATACATACATATATATACATATATACATACATACATACATTAAAAAATGCGTTAAACTTCAGAATATGATTCAGAATAGCCTGAAACGGATTTCTGCATAAAATTTTTTCAAAAATTCACATTCTACAAGTTTTGAGGCGAGAGCAATAGCTTAATTTTCTTCAAAAATTCGCTAAAAGAAAGAAAATTGTGAACCTATTTGATGGAGGATTATTTCTATATGGATTTAAATTCTACTCGGCGAGCTGAGGTTTTTTATACAAAACATTCCTGAAAATTCAGGTAAATCCAGGGAATTCCCCCTAGAACATCTTCTGGATGTTTTGGTATCCGAATTCTCGGTTCGCCGTAGAATCTAAAGCCGCTGTGCCTGTCATCGATGCCGTCCTACTTTAGCGAGACTGACAAAATTATGATCCTTCTAAGGCGATTTTCCGGGATGTTTTGGAACCAAAATTCTCAGCTCATCGTGCAGAATCTGAAACCGATGAGGCTGTAATCGATTTCGCCCTCTTTCAGGGAAGATGGGAAAAATCCGGCAAGTTCCAGGGCGAATTTTCTATAGATTTCCCGAGATGTTTTTGTAATGGTGAGGATCATAGTGGATGTTACCCTCCTATTGATATATAAATGGTTTTTGTAAATTAAAAGAAATGAACTCGTTAGTTATTGTTATTAGGTAGGTACCTTCTTTTCCCTGAAATGCGTGGGTCGTCATTCCCTTCTACTAGAGCGTAACCGAGATCCAAGTCACAACAGAGAATCTAATATCAATAATTGAGAATCTAATAAAAAAAATTCTAATGAAGCACCTTTGTGAACACCTTTTATATATTTAAAATCCTTTTTCAAATCTTGAAACATCTCATAGCGGGTTCCTAGCTTGGAGAAAATAGCTAACCAAGATGCAGAGTGAAAAATTGAAATCGGTAAATTAGGCAATGAGAAAATAATGCTTGAAAGTTGTTAAGTTGGCGTATGTCCAGAGTAAAGGACATACGACGAACAATGACTGTGATTCACATTCACGCGAACGCGCAGCAACTAAAATGATGCAATCATATTGAAATGTTAGGATTGAGATAAAAATTCCGTTCTTCCGCCAAAAAATCAAGCTTTTCAAGTGAAAGGACGAGTTTGTAGACCAGCACTTTTTGAGCACACTAAATTGGTACATTTTCATAAAATCACTGAAAAATGGCTAAAAACGGCAGGTTAAATTCTTATTTTTTAATTATCTGAATTTTATTCAAAAGAAGTTTATCAACAATGAACTTATGCACAATATTACACAGAAAAATGTACTTCATTTCCAATAATGTTTTCCAATTTAAATCGATTTAAAAAAAAAATATGAAAATCTATAAAACATTTTGGATTGCAAAATATTATTTAGAAAGAGTTTGTTTACCATAAAATTGGTGGTTAACAATTTCATTGCACTCAAATTTCAAAACAATGTAACATAATATAATACGATAATTTAAAAAAATTCTTTCATATGATCATGCTGAATGACTGGAACTTTATTATTTATCAAAGTTGACACGTTACGTATATTTTTATGTTAAACTAGGCAGGGGGATAGGGTTGGTACCGTTAGTCTGATTAGACTAGGGCTAGGCGCCTCTTTCATTGTATGAAAGTAGGCAAGGTTATCGGCCTGAATAACATTGTCTGCAGCTCAAACAAGACAAAAAAGAGGCAACAAATGAAATCAGCAAGATAAAAATGGGAGGATGAATAAGAGGACAATCATGAGGTGGTAGGTAGGTAGTTGGTACATAGGACAGTATTATTTTTAGGAACGTTAGTGAATAGCCTTAGAATATCTAGTTATAAAATAATACCTTTTATTATATGTATGCATCCACATACATTGGAAACGCAAGATACTAGGCAGGAAACGTTCTAATGTATGAATGTTTTACATTGCAGGGCAAGAGAGGAAATAGACAAAGCCAAGAACACAGATATCGTCTTCTGGGAAAAATTCTTAAATAAATACGAAGACGTGTTGCACCATAACCACCACATCATGACAACCGCAAGGTGCTCCCTCAGTCAACAGTATGGCAAAGTTCCAAATTACATGATAGACGAAATGAGCCTCGAACAGTTACAAAGGAAAATACGTCTCTGCCAAGATGTGCTGAAAGTGACCGATGTAATCGAGCCAGGCCTGTCGAGGTTAAGAGGTTAGATTTGTCTTGTTTTTCGGATGAAGTCAAAAGCGAGTCAGATATTTACCTTTTTCCAAGAAAATGCGGTGGTGTTCAAAAGTTATATTCAAAATCCTTTCTCACTTAATTAATTTATTGGTGTCGTTAGTGAAATGTCAGATTTATGAATAACATTACGGCCATACAAAGTCCGCCATAAACCATAAGTTATTCGATTCTTATTGACTGCTGATTAATTATTTATATTGACAGCAGATCAAAATCGACAAGGTCAAGTCACAGACACTAGCCATTATATTTCCACTGATGAATCGATTAGCGTGATACCATATTAAACGAAACACTATCTGCCTAAAACCACTAATTATTTTTTTTAAGTTTACAAAATCTAGTGGGTAAAATGTAACAATGGATCGTATTCAGCGTTTCTGTTTGCGTTTCTGTTTATGTTTCAGCGTTTTACATTGGGTAGATAAATGCTACGTGTTACGTAAAGATTTAGATAGGTACCTATACCTTTATACTATCCAAGACGTCAACTGAAACTCTAATCTCACATCGTTTTCGCAGGAATTACAATGTACGAGCTACACGCACCACTTTTACTGTATGCAATCAAAACCTTCCAGAGGGGTACATCCAATAAAGAATTGCTGAAAAGAAGATTAAGAGAAGTCGTCAAGTACCTAGAAGAAGCTGCTAGAATACTGGCTTTTGAAGACCCATTGTCAGCTGAAGGAAAAATACTCAAAGCGATAGAAAGTGCTCTTAAAGAAACTAAAACTTGGGAAACACAATTGAAGAATGTTTGATCATGACATGGATCCTTCTATTAACACGGCAAACTTTGAAAAATGGTTTTGGGCTGATATTATTTACAGTGCTTATTATCATTTAAAAAAAGAAATGAAATCGTTAGCATCAACATTCATAATTCCAAATTTATTAAGTACAACATTGTCTTTATTAGGTAACTGTAAGAGTTTCTGTAACTGTAAGTTTATTTTATTTTATTCTTCTTTTTTTTATGATTTAATAAAAATAATAATAATAACTGAATAATTCATTTTGACACATTTTCTCGCGACCAATTAATCGTACGGGGATGTAGTAGCGCTCAAAATAAAAATAATTGGATTTCCTAGAACCACTTTTGGCGGGTCAGAACTCTTCAATTGTTAAAATAGAATTTTTTTGGAAACAAGGGGTATTTTTAATCACTCCCCATTTGACGAAAAGAAGAGTTGACACAAATTTAATGAAGTTTAAGAATGGATGGTTTTTTTAGGTCATCTTTTAAAGTTTGGCAGATTTGATGTTCTCAAAGAGTGCTGGCTAACGAACTCATCCTTTCTTTTAGAAAGATTGATTTTTCGAGGCGAAAACGGACTATGACCCACACAGAAGATGTTCAATATAACTTTGCTAGTATTGAAATTTTTGCAAAAGAAAAATCGATAGTAAGCGAATTTTGTAGAAAATGAAGCTATAGCAATGGCTCCAAAAATTATAAAATCAAAATTTTAGAAAATTTTTCTCATTGAAAACCGTTTTGAGACGTTCTGAAACGAATAACTGCTAAAAACCGGTAAATTTTTATTTTTCTTGCAGAATTTGAGTCAAAAGAATTTTATCAACGATGAACGAGAACATTGAAAAATGTTGAAAAATATGCTGAAAAATGTACTTAGAATGCATTAATATATGTCAAAAAATAGACACAACCGCAAAACAAACAACTAAAAATCCAAAATCTTTTTTGAATCGCAAAATGTTATTTATAACGACTTTTTCTGCCATAAATTGGTAGTTAACAATTTATTATTACTCAAGGTGCTTAGATTTTTAAAACAATCTAACAATATAGTACGATAAGAAACTTATGAAATTCGCTCATACGATCATGCTGCATGATTGGAACTTTTCATAAAGGTTTACGCCTCTCAACAGAAATTTTACTGATTTGTCAAACGCTTTATGGGAAGTATACCTCGTGATCTCAGCATTCTAAAATCACAGGTACGAATATTCATTTTCAACATTCCACGCATGTCAAATTAACTTTTACCTTCATAAGTTTTACATGTTAATTGAACATTTAAGCAAATTTTCGTGGAAAATGAAGCTGATGCAATGGTTCCAAAAGTTTCGAAATAAAAAATTTCGATCTTGGCTTTTTTCCATGCTCGAATAGGGCCACTTTCAGGGGGCTAAAATCAATGGTACCTACTACATATTTAGAAGTATCTTAGTTACTTTAAATTAGTTTTTAACAATCTCAAAAACTTTCGGATTAAGAGGGTAGTTGTTTTAGCCAACTTTAATAGATACTGTTTCAGTGAATTGAATTAGGCCACCCGAGTGCTGTACGTTCATCATTTTGCTCCCCTTAAGCTGAGTGATAGCGCGCTCAATTTTCATCGTTCTAGGTCAGGTCGATTGTTTCTTTATTTAATTCATTCATTTTATTAATACTATTTTTTTGGTTAATTAAGCATTTACATACCTGCAACTGTATCTATCAGAGCGGCTAGGCTTTTTGGTAGGTACCTACCTAATGTTCTAGGTAATGGGCCCTAGACTGCGTTCAACAGTGATTAAAGATTATTATACTAATAATAATCATACATTTTCTGCAGGTCTGGATAGAGGGGTATCAAATTCAGAAATAATAGACCTCTGTCTGATAGTTTGCAGCGTTTTTCATCTATTAGGTAGGTAACAGATAAACATTTTTAAAAGTATAATTTCAAACCAAAAGGTTGAAAATTGATCTTTTGAGTAGGTATTTTGTGTGATGGTACCTACAAAATGTTCATGAAGCACCCACAAGACGAGCCTACACTTATATTTATGCAGGTACCTACCAAGGCTATAAGTGGAGGTACCAATGACAAAGTATTTCTGTCAACAATCAAGTTTCTTTATTTCAAATATGCAAAATGATAATCCTAACACGTTACCAATGTACAAAAATATTCATTTCAACAGTAGATAGGTACATACCTTATGATATAAACACATTGTTATTGTCCTCAGTTGTTACGTAAGCATGAACACTTTTTCCACCTCATTTTTCAATAAAATCATCTAAAATCATAATTAAGAGCTCCCTTGGATTCAATTCTCTTCATTCGGTTGCCCATTTCTCATTATTTGGGGTTAAAAACCGCAATTGAAGGTCTAATAGTAAGAGTGTTGCATACTTCTGTGCCGATTAAACTTATTAAATATCACAACATCTGGATGACGGAGGATCACAAGTGTTCTAAGCAGCGAAGTCAGTCATCCCAACCCGTTAAGATGAATCCTTTCGTTTGCATACTAATCAAATTTAAAATTTCTTCAACGCCCTAAAATTATTGATACACAAGACGTATTCAGTCTGTATGAGTTGCGTGTTCAGTGTACCTATATGTTGAAGATTGGGCAGGGTGTGGGGCATCACTGATTGTTTGGTTCATAGGATTGCTTAACCACCTGAGTCCACAAGGAAATATAGATACTCAACAATATCAAACAAATTTAGATACATAGATAGGTAGGTACTTGCAAGGTTGAAGAAATCTGAGTAAGGACATTTCAGGTGATCGGAAGTACTAAAGAATAACAAAAAAGAGTACCTAAGCTGAATGAAGTTGTCAAGCAGGTGCCTTATCTTTTAGCTGCAGTTAGTTGGGGTAGAAAGGAATTATACAGTGTCAAAAGAGGTTTGGAATGAGGTACCATAACAATCATCCTCGATGAGTACACTTTGATTCCACCCTGATGAGTTAGCCTTGATTCTTGACGTACAAGTTGAGAGTCAATTTGATCTAGAAGTGGCCTGGAGTAAGGAGTGAAAAAGTGTGAGGCAAAATCTAAAGCAATGGTTATGGAGGCCAATAATATCTGAATACTAGTCCTGACATTATCAAGAAAAACTTCAACAGTCGAAGAGGTTTGATTGAATAGGCCCCAAAGCTTACCTGATTGGAGCGCAGTAACTAAAGAAGAATTTATCCGTAATTGGGGACACGAGTTCAAACTCTGACGACGTATATTTTTGGGATGAACATTGACCAAGTACAGTCATGGTTTTTCAAAGGGAGAGTGCAAAAGAAAGAAGCTATGTAAGTATTGAGGTGCAACCTCCACGGTGTCTTCCGGAGAATATTTTTATATCCTTTTCATCCCATCGTACATCCATCTTCCATCAACACCGGAACTAAATTGGTACTCCAAAACCTAGTGATAGCATGCTCGATCCCCATCGTACTTTCCCAGGTTCGACCGATTTTTTCCTTTTATTTATTATTGCTTTTTTAGAGGTTAGGCAGTTTTTTTCTTTTTTATGCTAACGTCTATGTAGTTATACTTAGATAATGTGTTACTTGTCCCTCTGGGTGTCAAAAAGAAGACAGCCATGTCAAAGCAGGAAGGTCAGATCTCAGTGAGAATTTTCTCACATATAAGTACTGGTGAAAATGCTCTATACTGTGAAAGACTGCCGGAAGCTCCCAATGTGTATCACAATAGTTACGTTCTGCTAGATTTAGAGGCTGACTAAAGGTCGTTCGCGACCTTTAAATTCTTGTGTCAATACTGCTCCAACACTATGCACACTTGCATCACAATCTAAAATGAAGGCTTAGTGAGATATGGTAATGCTGGAACCTGGACCTGTTATGAATGCCATCAGTTTTGAAAACAAATCTTCACATTGCTTAACCCACTTGAATTGTACTTTTTTTAATCCGAAATTCGATTCAAGGCCTCTGAAATTTCAGCAAAACCTTTGACGAATTGCCGTTAGTTTGAACAAAGGCCAATAAATGCACTAACTGTTTCTTGCTAGTTGGTGTAACCCACTCTTCCACAGATCGTGTTTTGCCATCATCAGTTTTCACTCCTTATCCAATTATAACATATCTCAAGTAGTACACATGTTTCTTGAAGAAAATACACTTTTTGGGGTTCTCTTGTCGATTGGCCTGTTAAAGACAGCAAAACTCTTTCTAGTTTGTTTATTACTGTACCAAACACGATCAAGTCATCAAGGTAAGTCAAAGCCAAATGTCCAGGTACTAATGCTTACATTAATCTTTGAAATGTGGCAGGTGCATTGGTCAGCCTAAAGGGCATGACTGTAAACTGCTTATGATAAATAGTGAAGGCAGTCTTTTCCTTGTCCCTTTCATTCATTTCCACCTGCCAGTGCCTGCTCTTCAAATCGAGAACACAACCACTTCACCCCCAGCAAGGCTACCAAAAGATCCAGTATGCATGGTAAAGAGTAAGAGACCTTCTTGGTAACTGCACTGAGGCACCTATAATCCACACATAATCTCGTTGATCCATCTTTCTTGGGTACCATCACTACTGAAGACACCAATGGACTATACGAAGGTTCAATGACCCCTTAATCTTTCATTTCCTGTATTAACTTTCCCACCAGTGCTTATAAGCATAAGGACACACCTAGGAGGTTGTTTCATTGAGGAAATATTGCCCCTGTTGATGTTATGTTGGACTACTTTTGTACGTCCCAATAACTGACCCCTGGTAGCAAACGCAGAGCCATATATGTTATGTTCAAGGAAAATAACCAACAGTCAAAAAGGTTAGATTAACTGGCCTCATAGCTCAACCCATTCGAGTGTTGCAACAAAAGAGAAATTTCCACTTAGTAGTAAGGACACGAGTTCAAACTCCGTCCAGTATCAAATATTTTTGGGCCATAACATAACCATAAAAACACTGACTGGTGGCTGGCCTTTCACCACTGACACACCGATTAGACTGTGTCGTTTTTGGCTGGCTCGATGATTGGGTAAGATTTTGTTCGATGTCTAACCATCTGTTCAGTTCAAACTAAACCCAAACCAGCCGAGATAGCTGGTATTTGACTCTGAGGAAATGTTATGTTCAAGGAACATAATCGACAGTCAAAAAGGTTTGATTTAATTGGCCTCATAGCTCAACCCGTTCGAGTGTTGCAACAAAAGAGAAATTTCCACTTAGTAGTAAGGATATTTTTGGGCCGTTCGAGTGTTGCAACAAAAGAGAAATTTCCACTTAGTAGTGAGGATATTTTTGGGCCGTAACATAACCATAAAAACACTGACTGGTGGCTGGCCTGTGCTCGCTGGCCTATCGCCACTGAAACACTGATTAGACTGTGTCATTTTTGGCTGGCTCGATGATTGGGTAAGATTTTGTTTGATGTCTAGCCATCTGTTGATTTAATTGGCCTCATAGTCATTTCATTGGCCTCATTTAATCGGAAATTTCCCCTTACTAGTAAGGAAACAAGTTCAACCTCTGTCAGAGGCATCAAATATTTTTGGGCCGTAACACACACTTCTTTAACAAGGAAAATGTAGTTCCGTACTTCACTGAATCTTGGTGCAACCTGATAATTTCAGTGTCAGAGAAATCCATTACAATCCATCTTCAGTTTCTTCTGTGTCTCCATTTGTAACACTCTATCCACACACTGCCATCTTTTCATCAAGGGGAATTCTTCAGAACTGAGGAATAACAATCCTTTATTGAAGTCCACTTTAGCCTCAACTTCCTCCAAGAAATCCAGCCTCAATATTGCTTATTAATATTATTAACCTTTCACTTGGGTCCATTTGAAGGGGACACCTAGCACGACTGTGCCACATACCATTACAACCCCAACATCTGAGTTCTGTTTTTCATGAAGAAGGCCGGTGGCCTGAACCCCAACTGACACCAACTACTTAATGACTGTCTCTAGAATTCTAACAGGGGTCAAAACGGTGAGCAAATGAGTAAAATCAAGGTCTCTCAAAGCTTTTATAACGGCTTTCACTCCAATCGGATTCCTTTGTCTTCGTGCTTTATACTCACCTGGGTGTGCTCCTCGAACCAATCATTCGATTCCACTATCAAAAGAGAGACTTTCGATGTCGCATTGCTACCTGCTTCTGAATTCAAAAACGTTCAGACATTGCTTCAACCAGAGATGGTACGACGTACGGTCTGCTGGCTCCAGATCAGATAGGACAGTCAATTCCACTCCTGAGTGCCAACCTCTTAACTTTTGTAACGGGCTAAAAATATTTGATACCTCGACAGGAGTTCGAACTCGCGTCGTCACAACTACGAGAAATTATTATTAATTTCCCGGAGTTGCAACACTCTAACGACCAGAGCTAAGAGGCCAGGGTGACCAAACCTCTTCGACTGTGAGAGTTATTTTCCTGGAGCGTAACACTTTCTTAGCTTCAGTCCACCCATTTGCATAGGCTCTCACTTCTACATGCATTTGATAGTCTTCCCAAGACTTCTTTCGTCATACATCTTTCGTCAGTACTGCTTCATGGCTACAAGCTGATTCAGATGATTTCCATTCAGAAGTTCTGGCTCTTGGTGTATGTGCACCAAGTTCCCTGGTAGCTCAAAATCCAGGGATTCCTACAGAAAGCCGTGGGTCATCTCCAATAGTTGGGTAAGTTGATGTTGTATGTTTGTCATACAGTTTTAAAGGACTGCTATGCTCCTTCCAAAGTATCTTCTTCTCGAGGTGTAGCTGGTGTTTGAAGCAAATGATCTGGTACTGAACAACGGAGCTGCGAGATAATCAGAAGTGGTCGAATCAATTATCGGACGACCCCTGGTGGACATTGTTCTCTGTGTGCGCTTCGAGGATACCGTTCTGTAGTTCAATGGCAGTAGTTTTCTCTCGCAGATTGCTTTTCATGCTTCTTTTATCTCAGAAGGGCCCCCAGTTGTGACATTTTTATATTAAACAATGTTTAAATCACACCAATTATATTTTTGAAAACACAACTATCCAATTAAAAAGCTCAACTCCACAACCATATTTTTAGATGTCAACATCAAAACATAACAAATGGCTATCAAGCGTTATAATTATAAAACAATATTTTATACATCTTATAATTCATTTGTAAAATGTCTTACAGTGGATCGTAGACCCCCCCCCCTCCGCCTTCGTGCACAGTGTACAAAATTGACTCAAATAAGTTAGGTATCAAAAAAAATTAAGAATAAGTAACAACACAATCGAAATATAAGGTCACGTATTTTAGAATATTTTTCCAAGTGGTCCACAGTCCTATGAACTAAACAAACCCAATATAAGGACACATATTTTAGAATATTTTTCCAAGTGGTCAAACCGTCCTATGAACTAAACGAACCCAGAAGTACTCATTAAACCACCATACCCTTCAACACATACCTCCAACATACACCTATGTATAACCTATCCTTCTCTGAAAATGCATTGCTAAGCTTGAACAAAGCTACTATCTCTGTGATACTACTTCAATTTTGTTAAAGTCAGGCATCTTACAGAAACACACAGTTGAGAAATGGCATGCATGTTCCAGAAATATCACTTTTCTAAGTGGATTAATAAAATTACATTGAGTGGACCCTACCCTAAGACTGTATTAAAATATCAAGACAGAAGGAATGTCAACACCTCCTTTTTATAAAAACCACTAGAATAAACAACGTAAGTAGGTAGGTAGTCGAAATTCGTAGCTCATTGCTATACAAAAACTAGACATACATAAATAAAATATAGATACATATCCATCAGCTTATTGTCGAACACAGAGCCAAACAAGGCGAATGATTATTGCTGGTTATGAACAGAATTAAGCAACTAATGCTGAGCTTGGTTAAAGATTCCCATTACATTTGGGTCCAAACCAAACAAATAGGAACAGTCCTACCTCTACGTTAATTATTTAAAGCTTGTAAGGGTATTCATCAAGTAGAACCCTTAAATGTCAACAGTCGAGCTCGAATCAGTTACACGTGATATTCAATAGTCTCGTTTTTTTTTCGCAACATTAAAACTGAGAAGTAAACAAGATACCGACGGAAAATATTCCAAATTTTGCAGAGATCTGAGTGCTTAGTAGCGTAAAAGCGCAATAACAATCACGCAATACGCAAAGAATCAGTCAACCAAGAATTTACTCAATGAAACTGTGGCTACCCCCTTATTCCCTATTTTAATTCATTTACGTAAATGTACTACTTGCATAATTTCCTGTGGATGCTGTGAATAAGTACCTACTTATATTGAGTCCCTGAGTAACATTTCTGATTACGATTGATGCCCAAATTTTAGAATTTTCATTCTCTAGTTGACTGGAAGTCACAAAATAAATACTTTCACGAGTTCCCATCCGAATTGAATTAGGATGTACAACGATTTTAATGAATGAACTTCACAAACACTGATGGGCACAGACCGACAATTTTCTATTCACTATGCCTGCTATTTCTTTCCATTTTCTCTTCTTTTTTCAACTTACAATCATAATATTTACTTTCTCTTCTATCAAAAGTGCCGGCCCATGATCGATATAGGTATAGGGTAGTTCACTCGTCAGCCAAACAATACTGGAAGGATTGTTCCACTTGTCTGTCTATGACATGGATGACATGATATTGAAAAGCTTTGAAATCAGAATTAGATTATCCCATTATGATTTTGGCTAACGAAACCTGAGAATCTTGAGCAAGAAATTAAGAGGTTTGAAAAAGAAAAAAAATGAAGAAAGAAATCAAACATATTTGTGAACATAAAAACTGCTTGGGCACCAATAAGATCTTTTGAAAACCTCCGATGTATTGAGTTAAAGAAGTTATTTAATGGGCAATCTCGAATGGTTGTTGGCTATCCAATTCAGTATGATGAACAACAACAAAAGGAAATGAACAAATCAATAATGTTTTTACTCCTTGATACACCAAAATTTCAGAAGAACAATAGTAGTGGTTGCCAATATCTCCTATTAGTTCAATTAACAAGGCAACCTTAACGAATGACAAAGGTACCTACTATTTTATGCATATTTCATATATTAGTGGTCAGCCCCATCATCACTACCGTCGATATTTCACAAAATCATACATTTCAGAATCAACTAACGGTCTATTCCATGTCCACCAAACGAACGATATTGAAGAGATCTATTTATTTGTTCAAATCCATCAAGCTTAACCAATTGTGTTTAAAAATAATTTAAATTAATAAATAGCAAATATGATTGTTAAAAACAACGTGTACAATATACCATACGTACTGGACTGGTGTGCGTTAAATTTTAATCCAAATAGTAATTTTGTCTTAGGTAGGACTCAAGATAAAATCTTTGTCAGCCAATGAAAGACCTCCTACTACGAATCGTTTCTTGAGATTCAACTCTCCAAATAATCGCATCCGTCATCATGTAAATCTTTGGGAGTAGATATGTACAAAGAATCCTGAATGTTTCTCTTGCGGTTTGATCTTAAATCATCCAATAAATAAATGATCTGTTGTCCAACGATTCATATAACGGCATGAGCATCATAGACCTATGATATTTACACCTAGTTTTCGTCTTTCCTCTCCAAATCTCTAATTTCAACAATATCACTCTTCAGTCTGAGTTTCGTAATCTCACGCCATACCTCCTGCCTGTGTTCCATATTGTTGATTCCAAGTCTCAACAGAGTTCCTTCTGTTATCCGGAGAAGCGTTCTTCCTGTGACATCATTCTGCAAAAACACGTTTCTCTTACTCCGCCTTCAAAACGCCAAGTACATACCACCTAGCCAAAAGTTAAGCTCAAAATTTAAATTTGATGTTGGTAGTTCATTGTGTTATCATGTCGCCCTAAGAATCACCTACGAGATATGCAGGAGAATAAAACGTGGCTACAGTGAAGCTTTTTTTTTTTATTATTTATTTTATTTCAATACACTACGGTTTGTGGAAATTCGAAGGCCTCAGTTTCTTTGCTGCCTCATATCTCGGGCAGAATGTCATTGAGTCGTTATCGACCCTCAATGCATGTAGGTACCTACCTAGTTTGTACTACACTGTATAAAATAAATGTTTGCTTCAAGTCCCCTAAAATGTTAGGACTGGTTGGCTTTTAGTACCAACAACTTGAATAACTAGGTACTGTTAAACCTTTGTTGAACAAATTGATACAACCATGCTGAAATGTCAGGATCTGGAGAATAAAGTATTTATTCATTAACGTTTCGTTGATTTAAAAAATAATAACTATGATTTTTTGGAATTCTATCATATTCCATTTTTACGGACTTATGAGGAAAATTATGCATTCTATAGGTACTAGTTCTCCTCGATGTAGGTACCGTTGTTGGATTAGGTTAAACTTTGGACAAATCATCTCAGACTTTAGGCAGATAAATTAAACTTGGGAAATGCATTTGATTAGCTCCAAGTTTAGTTTCATTTGTTTCAATACTCAATTCATTTGTTAAGTTCAAATTAAAGGTATGGCAAAAAGTTTAACGTGACTTATCAGAAGCTCAACTTAATTTGACAATTTAATATAACTTTGAAGATTCTAGGGAGAGGAAAGCGAGGGACTGGTCAAGATTCGTTAGGTACCTAAGAATAAACGCGACTCCTGTAAATTAGTAGGTAGAAGGTAATATGGTTTAACTTCGAACAAACAGGTAGGTAGAGGCTCAATCTCTCTCTCAAAACAATTACTCAATGATTTTAGCTTCTTATCATACTTAAACGAAAAACTATTCTTTATTCACCTGGATTGACGACTTAAAAAAAATATAAATAGCCTTCAGCGTTTACGTGGTACCACTGGTAATACAAGCCCAAACTTACATTGAGGAAAAGTTCTGCGTAGAGAGGGTAATACTCAGAGCAATGTCTCCGCAGCCATTTCTGCACATCTTGAACGGTCCAAAGGTAGATGGGCTTAGGTCTTGCAGTTCTTGTCTGTTAGGATAACGACTTCCTTCATTATTTCAGCAGTTTAGAACAGCTAATTCAATTCTATATTTTGAGAAATTGGTGTAGAAATATCTAGGTGGGTACCATCGATAAATGATTAAGCACAAGTCTCGCTATTTTACCATTCATGTTTAGGACTTCAATAACTAAATGGGTATAAACTTTAGCATGAATAAAATGAAAAACACCATTTGCCTTTATGAAAGAAGTATAAAGTTTAAAAACTTGATATTAGTTTCTTCAACTTGTGCACGCTTAAAACAGGAAACCATTAATATTAGTTTCTTCAACTTGTGCACGCTTAAAACAGGAAACCATTCTTCCTTCATTAAGTAAATTAAAAAAGAAGGAAAAAAGAACTCTGACGATGCTGAGAAAAAAAGGAAAAGGAATAAATTGAACGATAAATCATAATGTCAACTAATGTGGAATAATATGTATTAAAGGATAACGTAGACATCATTATTTCATACTGATTACAACTTCAAATAAAGACACTTTGATCAATGAAACATATACTATTGAGAAAGTAGTGAACGATTTACTTTTTTTTATTAGGAAGATTTAAAATTTTAAAAGATACTACACTAATCTTAATGTACAACAACCAACTAAATGAAATTCCATTGTAGAAAACTGATTGTGATTGCACACCCAAAAGTCTTAAAACTTGAATTCTTTGTACTTTTTTGTAGGTTTTCCATCTTGAGATTGTTGTTTTTTTCTTTTGTTCTTCTGTCGCTGAACGTGTTCGGCTAACATATCAGAAAGGTCTTCTTTCTGAAGGTGGGACTGCTGTTCCCTCATTTGCTGTTCATAGCGAGCAGCCATAGCGTCAGTGTCAAGATCCAACTCCGAGGGGTCAAGCGCCAACTCAACGGTGTCTTTCCGAGGGGCTGCAGGAGTTGTTATACCTGAGGTTACAGCTGCCGTGGCCCCTGATACATCATAGACATGAGTGGATGCCATCATGTTTGATCCAATTCGGTCTACTCTTTTCTCAGCCAGTACCTGATAAAGTGCAGGAGTTTCCCCACCCTCCATTTCAGCCTCTATTTTCTTCTTTCTGAGCTCGATTATGTCTGGGGTTTCCATTCCTGTGGGTATTGAAGCTATGCCAGATGGAGTTATTAGGCCTTCAGAAGGCGTCATAATACCAGTATCATCCTTGACTTCTTCTTCCTCCTCCTCTTCCTCACTCTCTTCTTCACTATCAGATTCTAACTCACCCCAAACATTCTTCTCTACATCATCATCATCCAACTTTATATCATTAGCATTGGTGTGGGTAGCAAATACATCACCATACAAAGGTTTTCCAGTCTCATCAACCGGGGGTTTGCCCCAACCACCAGCATGATACCCGAATTGGCATCCTTCTGGGATAGGACAGTTCAAACCAGGGATTTTAAGATTTGGATATGACGGTGGAGGTCCATAACGTTGCATAGCAATCAGCCATGGTGGAGGAACTTTATGAGCAGTTGGTCCTACGGGCATTCCTAGAGCCGTCCTGAGTTCCGGAGACAGATCACCAGGTTTTTTTTCTTTCAGTCGTGTTTCATATTCTTTTCCTTCATAGTACAAATCGCCATGGATGGTTAAACGAGGTTTTGTCTGCCATTTGAAAAAAGCATCATGCAACTTTTGATAATCGATGTCAATTTTTCCCATTTTTGGCCTTGCCCTCTCTCTCATCTTAGCTTTAAGTGTTTTTTGCTCTTCTTTATCCTGTAAAGAAGATCTCATTTCCATTATTCCTGTTTTCTTGATGAAATCTGGTAAATCGAAAGGTGGCTTTTCAATACCTCTTTTTCCTTGAAGATATTTTCTCTTGAAGCACCAATGACGAGGAACTGGTACAGTGTTGCGATGTGCCTTCAGCTGCACAAGAAGTTTAGGGTCCCTGGCTGTAACGTCGTGCATTTCAACTACATCTGGGCGATTAACCAGCTGCTTTAGTTCGGCAATGCTCAACCTCGTAAGTTTCTTCATTTTTCTTTTAGATAGTTTGGGTTTATCATCATCTCTATCGATCTGATCGTCTAAATCATCATCTTCAGGAAGTTTAGGTACCTTTGTAAGATCCTTTCTTTGGGACCCAAGAGCAGTTAAATCATTACCTGAATCTTTTTGCGGTTCAAGAACAACTTCAGGTTCGGCTATACGGAATAGTTCAAATATTTTAGAAAAACTTCTAAACTGAGGCTCAAGCTCAAATACATTGAATTTTTCTTGAATATACTCAACCTCTACTTCCAATGTTTCCTCTTTTCCATCCTTGACTTCTTTTCCATCTACTTCATTGCCATTCTCTGCTTGAGTGTCATCAGATTTAGCTTTATTATTTTCATTTTCATGTAATAGTGTCAGCTTAGAGCTTTTATTTCTCTTCTTCTTTCGTTTATTCTTCAATTTCTTTTTAGAATCTTTCTTACTTTTTCTGTTTTCTCTCTCATCTTCATCCTCATAATCTTCAATATCGTCAAAAGCAGGCTGAAGAATGATAGGAGTAGCAGGTTCAATGTCTGTATCATCTGGTACTTGAACAGCATCAATTGCATCACTATCGACACCCAGCTCAGTAGCCCTTTGAGTTTTGAAAGCCAGAACTTTCTCAAGGGCATGAGGTAACTTCTGAGGCTGTTCTTTTTCAACTGGTGGTCGTTCTGCATTAGGAGGATCTACATGCATAGTGAGCAAGGAAGGTAAATGATCTTCTTCGCCTGGTGGCCCATCTGACATGTTTTGTCTTTGGTTCACATTTGGGGGAGGTTGGGACATTTGACTGGGAGGTGGCTGACTCATGTTAGGAGGCTGACTCATATTAGGAGGCATCTGACTCACATTAGGTGGAGGTCCAGGTGGGGCTATATTAGACATTTGATTCATCTGGGGGGGCCCTTGGCCCATGCTAGGAGGTGGTCCCATTCCAGGGGGTGGTTGACTCATACCTGGAGGAGGCCCCATGGGTGGACCTTGGTTCTGAGGCATTCCATGAGGTGGACCCGGAGGAGGCCCAGGAGGAATTTGGCCCATTCCTGGAGGAGGACCCATGCTATTTGGAGGCCCCATTCCAGGAGGTGGACCCATACCTGGTGGAGGCTGCATGCCAGGAGGTCCCTGCATCCCAGGGGGTCCTGGCATACCTGGTGGGCCCTGCATACCAGGAGGTCCTTGCATCCCTGGGGGACCAGACATTCCAGGAGGGGGTTGCATACCAGGTGGGCCTTGCATACCAGGTGGCCCTTGCATCCCTGGTGGCCCAGACATTCCAGGTGGTCCTTGCATTCCTGGGGGGCCAGACATACCAGGAGGAGCTTGCATTCCCGGAGGCATTCCTGGAGGAGGAGGAGGCATTCCAGGACCTCCCATGCCATGAGGCATACCTGGTGGTGGTGGGGGCATACCAGGAGGCATTCCAGGAGGTCCCATCATCGGTGGTGGACCCATGGGTGGTGGGCCAGGAGGCATCATTGGTGGAGGTGGGATCCCACGAGGATGTGAGGGTGGGAACTGGCCACCCATTCCTGGAGGAGGGAGAGGCCCAGGACCAACACCTGGAGGACCATCTCCCATATCAAAGAACTCATTATTAGGATCGCGCTGGCCATCAGGTCCATTTTCATTTTCCATATCCTGGTCCATGGTTTACTATGTTCGGGCGCTTGAGGTTCAGGAATGCTTCTTCAAACCACGTTTAGTGAATCTAAACATAAGAAAATGAAGCATAAGAAAGACCAAACTCATAATCGATTAAATCTAATGGACTGAACATTCAACACTAAATTAGCGGAGTTTCAAAGGTAAATACATTATATTTTATACATACCATAACAACCCATATTTCTAAACATCAACATCGACAACAACATGCATGTGAAATCTCAATACCACACTGAACTCAGTGATGAAACTTCATTCCAAAAAACTAAGTTTCCCAAAATGCCACTAGGGATATATACCAAAGGATACAACAAAATTTTGTGGTTTAATTTGTCTTTTTTTTTTCTTTCTTTTTTTTTTTTTTTTTTTTTTTTTTTTTTTTTTTTTTTTTTTTTTTTTTAATTACCTATATTTTCATTTTATTTCATTTTTTATTATTATTATTAGTTTTTTATTTTATTTTTTTTTTCTCATATATTTTTTTAATAGGTAGTTCAACAAGTGATTTAGATTCAGCAAAAATTATGTCTTAGCCAATTTTCTACTAAATTTGGATAGTTCAATGTGTCCAACATTTTAGAAAATTAAATTTTCCAATATTTTCATCATACAAATATCCGTTTTGACACAGAAAACGATTAACTTTTTTTTTCTTTTTTTTTTTTTAATTATTAAATTATTTAAATTTTAAACCTAATCTCTCCATAGAATCAAGCTAACACTGTAGTAAATTATTACACTCTGGTTTATTATTTCTTTGAGTTAGCCCTTTTGTGCCGCAGTTCACTAATGATAAAATACCTCAGCTAAAATCACTAAATTCGCACTTGATGGACATAATTACAGTAGGGTATTTCTGAAGCTTTAGTACAACGATTCCGCAACCAATAAGGGACATTTACGAAAGTTTAAGGGGAGTCAGCCACTCCGCTGCTCCGATTCAGAGGTCGGTCACTTCTAAACTCCATATCCTCGCTCCGGAAAGCCGAAATGCTTTCAAATTTTTTCCACACATTCAGAACATATTCTAGGATATCCCACACAAACGTGGATGAATTCAGACAATTTGGGAAAATTATAAAAATCACAGAACTTGGTCCTCAGTTTTGAAAAAGTATTAATCTTTCGGTACATGCACCGAGGATTCTAATCAAGATATCAATTTCAACGTTGTATCTATTATTAAATACTAGATAAAGATCAATCTGTGCCGAGAATTTACAAAACTATTGATTTTTCTATTTTTGGCGACTTTCCAAAGTCAACCCTCGATTTAGCCCATTTTTCGGAGATCAAAAAAATCATACTGAAGCCCAACGGTAAAATTTGACGATTTCCTTGGCACAGACTCTTCCTACCATATATTTAGAACGCAATCGGACCAGCAGTCTGGGAGGTAAGTGTACCGATACATAGAAAAATGTGATTTTACAGGAGAGCGGTTTTTGTAAGATTGAAGCTTTCCCATTGCCTACCTATGTCTCTACAAAAATTGTCCATAACATTCGTTTACTGTTAATTCAATTTTGTTTATGAGTTATCTGTCATTCTAACTTCCATATTTCTGATTTACATGGGTAGGAGAATGGTAGGTTATCAGAAAGAGAAGTAGAAGATTACTAGAAAGATGAGGAAGGAGACAACCCGTCTTAGGCGACTGGCTCCTACTGAGCGGATGGAGATATAACTTTTGAAATTCATTTCACCCACTTCCAGTCGTCAGATTTTTTTTACTTACTAGAAAATGATGCAGTTTAACTTTAAAAAATAAAAACCGAAAATCAATCCCCCCCCCCCCCCCCCCATTTTTGACAGGTAAGTCCCCTTAATGAATAAAACGTACGTAAGCTACGTATCTAAACATGGTCATACAAATAAAACTCTACCCACCTACATATGTTGGAATGAGAAACAAGGTGAGATACTGCCCAGCCTACTCTGATCCTATGGATTATTTTAAAACGTGAATTCGCTGAAGAATCCACTAGTTACACAAGCCTTGTGATAACTCAATTCCGAAGTCTAACAAAATTTAGTTTTTGTTATACAAAATCAAAATACTATAGGATCCTATCGCCATCATCTGAAATAGGTAAATACTTCGGTAAATTGCGGTAGATACTTCAAAAGAAAGAGGCTGTGCAGTTTAGGACAATTGAATATAAACAGGATATCAAGTAACATCATTCACCCATAAGTCATTCAATACGAAGAACCTATGGACCACATCCAAGCTTTAATCCCCCCAACTAATAATCAGACATAAGATGCTGGTTTAACGGAGAACCAGTTAACTTTACTACACCATTAGTCTATTAAAATGAGGAACTTGCACAAATCTGAAATTCGGCCTGAAATCTTTTTTACTGTACGCTAGACAACCTCTGATTCACAAATAAATGAAGAAGCATGTCAACAAAATTTATATTCATGATTAAAATCGAATTTTAAAAACAAGAGAAGGGGAAGGCACTGAGAACGATACGCGATTGGCTAACTAGTGTGTGACGTCACCATTTTGTAATCAGTATCGAGCAATGGCCATTCCCACTCTGGAATCAACTACACTAATACATAATTCAAAAGTAAAACAGTTCTCATTACTTTCTGTGATATTTTAACACATACTTGCTCACAAGAAGTATCTACATCGTATCACCAAGCAGTATAACTAAAAATACACTGCCAAAGACATGGCACAGAAGCTTCCTCGTGGCCTTCACAGTATGTCACTATTAACTTTTCAGAAATGACCGGTTTACTATGATCATGACGTTAGAGTGCTGGGCAACCAAAAATCATAAAACCTGTCTGTAATCTGTTCAACATTGACGAACTTATGACTGTCACAAGAAAAGTACGTTCGGGCATGCATTGAGCGTATCGCTGATTCAATCATGATGAAACTGATAGGGAACCATCTAAGGCTAAATCCACCTATGGCTTATTCAATCATAATGAAACTAATAGGGGACCATCTAGAGCTAAATCCACACTATTCCTGAAAATTTCATTGAAATCCGATCAAAATTGTGGAAGTTATGGCAGTGGCAAGGAAATAAGACAACAAACGCTTGCGCATATGCGCACAGAGTACCGTTGATTCAATTATGATGAATGTCGTAAGGGACCTCAAGGGACCTTCCCCGCATCATCCCTGAAAACCTGACTAAAATCTGTTACATTGACGGAATTATGATTATCGCAAGAAAATTACGTTCACGCATGCGCAGAGCGTACCGCTGATTTAATAATTATGAAACTGAAAGGGGACTATCTAGGGCTAAGCCCACATTATTCCTGAAAATTGCATTAAAATCCAATAGAAATTGTGGAAGTTATGGCAGTGGCAAGGAAATATAGAAAGACAAACGCTCGCGCATACGCACCGCTGATTTAATAATGATGAAACTGATAGGGGACTATCTAGGGCTAAACCCACATTATTCCTAAAAATTTCATTGAAATCCAATAGAAATTGTGGAAGTTATGGCAGTGGCAAGGAAATATAAAAAGACAAACGCTCGCACAGAGCGTATCGCTGATTTAATAATGATGAAACTGATAGGGGACTATCTAGTCCCTCTAGTCTAGTCAATGTCGTAAGAGCATCAAGGGACCTTCCCCGTATCATCACTGAAAATCTGACCAAGATCTCTTCAACATTGACGGACTTATGAGTGTAATAAGAAAATCATGTTCACGCATGCCCAGAACGTACTGCCGATCCAATCTGCTAAACCCACATTATTCCTGAAAATTTCATTAAAATCCAATCGAAATTGTCGAAGTTATGGCTGTTACAAGAAAATGTCGACAGACAGACGGACGGACGGACACGAAACCAAATTTCAGAAGGCCATGAAATGCGAAATGCAAGTGGAAATTTTGATTTTGGAGCACAAAAAAATTTTTTTTTTAATTTCGAAAGTGAAAACAAAGCTTCCGCTGCCTTGCAGACTCGGAAGCGAAAATTCTTAGGGTAAAAGAAGAAAAAAGAAACAATGCTTCTGGAGGAGAGGATCGGGAGAACCATTAATTTTGAGCTGCTTTCTGAAGAATCAGCTAGTAGCTTTGACAAATCCATTATATTTTTAGAACGACTTGAGACAATATTACTAGTCACCGTTTGGTGTATATCAGGATGGGGAACAGTAGATTCACCTAGAACCTACTCTCATCCTAAACATACACCAAAGGGTGACAAGTAACTGCATCAAGTCGTTCTACAAATAGAACTGATATGTTAGCGGTACTCGCAGATTCTTCAGGAAACAGCTCAAGATTAATGATTCTCAACCATCCTCTCCATTATGTATCCACTCCGTTTAGTTGTTGACTTTGATGATTGGTACTTTTCACAGGTCAAGTTTACATTACCAATTACACATCTGTGTTCCTAATTTTGAGTTTGTACATACATAGTACGTTTGTTTCACATCGTCGTGAATAAATAGATATTTTGTTTAGTATTTTGTAAATTCGTAAATTTCATTAGGTATTATTTCGTAAATGTCGTTGTTGTTTGTGATAGAGTGATCCAATGTAGCGGAAACAGGCGTTGACGGGAACGGGTGTTTGAGTGCCAAAGTGTCCATGCCATCACTTCACAATAGTTCATAGTTTTCCAAATGTCGGTAAGTTATTTTAGTAATTTTCACGAAAAACGTAGGTCTTCATGAGTTCGTTTTTTCACTGCCTCCCTTCTAATGATCTAACAGGGCGATGTTGTTTTGATGTAGACGCATACATGTACGTAGATTATAATATCATCAATATATCACAATTTATTTGAGGATGAGTACATAATATATGATACTACCACGAACTAAGGAGCTGTAAACACCCGTAGACAGAGTAAACGTGGAAAATATAGTAAACATCTGCATAAACATTTGAAGGGAGAGTACACGTGGAAAATAAAGTCGCACTGTGTCATCACAGTCCTCATTGTGACATCTAAATTTCGATTTTGGAGAGCGGAAATTCTCGGCTTCTTCTTCTCTCAAGAGGAATCAATTCTTCACGAAGAGTCAATTCTTGACTCGAAGTCAATGGAATTAATTTTGAAGTGATGGCAAACAGTAGCCGATAGTTAATGCTGTTTTCACACACAATGTGCCTTTGCATTTTGCGTCGAAATTATGTAAACAAACTTTTAAGGTGCCTACTGATCTATCTACGTATGTAGCTATCTGGGTTTGTATGAAAGTAGCTGTAGTTTAACTACTTTGATATCTTCACTCCTTTCGTTTTAAAAGTCTAGAGTTTTATTGAGAATATGAACTGACTGTAGTTTATCAGGTATCTAGGTACCCCCCCCCCCCCCCCCCTAGAGGTGCAATGGGGGCCTAAATCCTCGATAAAAAGGTAGAGGAGGTTGACAGTATCCCGTCAGAGAGATAATGAGCCATGTTCGGAGTAGATTGGTTTTCCAGGGATCTGGATCGCCCATCCAACGCCAAACTCAGCTTCTCGAAAACACGGGTATCAGCGGCGACGCCCGTTGTTCATCAACGGGGCGACGACAGCGCATTCTTTGAGACCCCGACGGGACCTCTATGACGGGAACTCTGTCACACTCCCCCACTTAAAGACATACTTGATTGAAGATCAAGTATGTTAACTAGGTGGAATAGTTACAAGCTGAGAACTGATGCTCATTCATAAATAGCTGCATTGGCGATTGAGGATGGGAAAAGAGAAATTAAAACAGGATGGATTGTCAATGAATCTTCATAGGAAGACTTCATTAGGTAATTAACCCCCAATCAAAGATTGGAACAATCGGGACAAAACGGTGGCTCAACTATGGATACTTATACCTTAAGGAAAATAAAATATATATAAATTATTATGCCCAACATTGGGGACTCAATTTGGGTATTAGCCCTGGAAATTGAATAATTGGGAACAATACCCTTGAATAATTGGGAACAATGCCCTTGAATAATTGGGAACCAAGCCCCGGGTATAAAGAATAATAATAAAAAATGGCAAAGGTCAGGTATACCATAGGTATGAAATTGAAATTGTAAAAAGGGGAATAAAAGAGAAATTATAAGTCAAAGACCAATGAAATTATTTATATACCAAAGGGTGATAATGGGAATTCCTTCTGGAAAACCCGGGCCATGAACACATCAACACCCCAAAACACCCCCCCCCCCCCCCCCCTGAACCCTGGGGTCTGAAACATTAAAGCCCCAAAAATAGTGGATTGGATTACTAGGCGTCAGCCATGCATAATCCAAACCACGCTCTGCTACCATATCAGGTACCTAGGTTGAGGTGCAATGGGGGGCCTAAATCCTCGATAAAAAGATAGAGGAGGTTGACAGTATCCCGTCAGAGAGATACCACTCCTACTAATAGCTTTTAATGAGCCATGTTCGGAGTAAATTGGTTTTCCAGGGATCTGGATCGCCCATCCAATGCCAAACTCAGCTTCTCGAAAACACGTGTATCAGCAGCGACGCCCGTTGTTCATCAATGGGGCGACGACAGCGCATTCTTTGAGACCACGACAGGACCTCTATGACGGGGGAACTCTGTCACAAGTTAGAGGCTGTAAATTATATTCAACAAAGTCACCTTTTCATACCCCTCCTTCAAATGATTACTCTTGATCTATTCCATCAAAGTAAAGAGTAATACCTAAATAGAAGAAAATGAAGTGTCAACAATACCAAACCAAATACCAAAATCACAAAAACGACGTACTGAATTATGTAAAATGGTGCCTTGCAGAAATCAGTTTATTAGATACAAAATGATGACACTGTCTAGAAAGTGGGCGGGGTCAGTAGCTGAGGGCGTTTTGGTGGACTCTCAGGAAATTAACAGGCAGAGATACAGACAGAAAGACTGAGAGACAGAAAGGTAGTGATGGATTGACGCGAGCCTTAATTACTAGGACAAACTCACCATCCCTGCCATCTATAATGAATGTTTAGCCCAAGGATGCTTCCCTAAATTATGGAAGATTGGCAGTGTCGTGGTGCTTACAAAGCCCGGGAAAGAGAGCATTTATAATGTCTCAATATTCAGATTGATAAGTTTGCTGCCCTTCAGAGGTAAGGTTCTTGAGAGACTGTTGATGGACATGATTCAGTTTCCTCCAAGGACAAATTACTTCATTGTGAGCGCCAGTCTGGTTTCATATCTCATAGAGGAACTTCTGTGAAGGCGCTGCTGATTGTGGTTGGGCATGTAGAGGAGTGTATTCACCAAAGGGAGAGGGTGTTCATGATCTCCCGGGCCGTGAGGGAGGGGGAGGGGGGGTTCGATGCAGCTTGGTGGCTTGCAATTCTGAATAGGGCGCGAAAATATATGCCCAACTCTTTTCGTATAGAGAAGACAACCAACACAAATGGGGTTTCCACAGGGCTCAAGCTGTGAACCAGAATTCTGGAATCTTATGTAAGATCCCATCGTTGAGGATGGGTAAGAAGCCCTGGACGTCATAATATAAGGGTGCGATTCTCCGGATACTTTCCTACACAGTCCCAGTTTGGGGAGAAGCCTTGAAACGAAAGTAAGATACGCTCAAGCTGAGAAAGATGCAGCGCAAAAGAGCACTAAGAGCTATAAAAGGGTATAAAACAATATCGTACCAGGCGAGCTTTTTCCTTCGAAGTTATGTGCCAATAGACCTTCTACTACAGGAGAAGATTTACGTCTTTAATAACTTAGGATCCACTGAGATGGCACCTGCTTTTGGGAGGAGCACCCAGGATATCGGAGTCACCCCCCGGTAATACAAGGAATGACTGAAAATGAGGAGTTCGAACCATTCTACAAAGTGTATACTACAGATGGAAACAGAATTGAAGGACTGACTGCGGATCTTTTATCTATGGACAAGACCCTAACAACCCAGTCAGCAGCTTGAGGATTCGTCAGCTGACGGGTACAGAGCTACTTAAATAACTAGGATACTTGTCTTTTTTTAGTTGTGACACTGCATTAATAACATAAAGCAAACCCGAGTTCCGATGTGACTTATGATCATCGTTGCGTGATTGGGTGATTAGTTGCATAGTTGCATGTTTGCTGTGGTATTTTCGCATACAATGTGCTAGAAAATTGCACTCAATATCATGGTATTTTGTCATGTTAACCTAGAGCAATAGGTACCTAATTTTAACAACTGAAGGAAAGTTGGGTAGGTATCTGCCAACTAACTGATTCTAGCAAGTCACATTGTGACTCGTTTACTGTTAGTAAAACAAAAAATAAATTTTATAACGTGATACATACATATTCACTTATGTATCAAGAGCATCAAGAAATGAGATCGTTTTAACTACCACACTTCAGCGCTAGAGCATAAACCAAGGAGTAAAATAGAAGCGGCATGAACTGCCTAGCCCCCAACTCGGAAGATTTACCTTCGATTTGCTGCTGGTATAGGCAGATTCCTCGACCATAACGATGATTAAAATACTTTCCAGACAGTTTCACTAGTGAAAAAACAAGAAGGTATGAACTATTTAGTTAGATATTCACTTATTCAATTATTAATTATAACTTAGAAAGAAGGGTGATACACACAATAAACACCAATCCACCTAGCTAGAAATCTTCAAATCATAAGCGTAACCACCATTTTGAATTGATGGTGGTGGTGGTGATTCTCCATTTCATGGACATTGCCCTCGGTTCATGCTAGACACAAATAAGTGTGATTCCTTATGTGGTTACATGGGTGAAGTGCCGTTTGTGCTGGTGCACAACTTTTCGTTCCAATGATGTGCATAGTGCATAAAGCGAAATTAACAAATTATTATATTTACTTGAAGGTTCATATCGACAACTTTCAAATTATCTCTGCATACGAGCCAAAAAGGCGTTTAGGAATTTTCATTTTACAGGAAGAATTTGAAAAGTGTAAACCAAGTGAACCAATTCATTTTGGGATTCATTTAGAACACTTCTTACCTTACTAACTTGAAATGCATAGCAAATCTACTAAAAATATAAAACTGAGATTAGTTTGTAGTGACATATACTTCTTTTTTTTTAATTTTGTTTTACAAATAGGAAATGTAAAAGGATAAAATCCATTCATAACAAAACTACTAAGTGGAGACATAGCAAAACCCTAAAACCATTTTTTACTAATACGGACTTTGCACAACCATAACAGCAGAAATCTTGTTAGATAAATTCTTTTTAACCCTCCATAGATTGTACGGGCACTCTGTACTGGATCCATGCTTTTAGTGATATATGTGGGTACCTATTTGGCAGACAAGAAAAAATATGAATACATAAATCAGTCTAATGCTAAATAATAGTTCTTCAGACCATCATAGCATTGTTTAATTTATTAAAACGAAAGTCAAATTGCTTTAACCTCAAAGAGGTATTAAGTTCAATATTTTTAAAAGTACCTACTCAGTTTTCTATTCAAATGAAATGAAATGAAATTGTTTATTTGTAAAAGCCTTCCGGCGGTACAAAAGCAGTTTTCTATTCAAATAAAGTATGAAACATTCTCATTTCACTGACTGACAAACTGGTAATTCCTGGAATTTACAGGAAATTTCGAATTATAAACCAATCTCAAAATATGCAATAAAAACAGTTAGGTACTCATCCACTTTCTGTTCTAATCCATTTACATTTTTTGGAAAAAACACAATTTGAGAATGCAAATAAGAGGCAAATAGTAAGTTGAGAACAACATGTTACTGACGCAAAACAACAATAGAACAACATGTTACTGGCACAGAACAAAACAGGTACTACGGGGGGTCGGAATTTTTAATTTTTGACCTCGAATTCGGACTCAGCACCATTGAAAACCCCTATCTACCAAATTTCCGCGCAAAACTCCCTCTAGGGCCTATAAAAAATGAAAATTAAAAAAAAAAAGACAGCTCCACAACAACGTCTACAACTATGAAGGATAGGAGTAGTTCCTCTTTCTCGATTCTTGAATAAGCTGCATCTGGGGATATGCTTGACGGTTTTACAACCCACAGATATACCTCTGGATGTAGCAGGTTAATCGCCTCTCTCTTTCCGTTACCTCTGGTGGTTACTTGTTAGCAGAGCGTGGTTTCGAGCCACCCCCTCGCCCCCACCCAGCCACTCTATTATTGAATGTCCAAGCGCCTCTAACCCCCCACCAATAGGCAAAATGGGCATTAACCCCTTATAACTTGAAAAAATCATAAACTAAAAAACATACCCCTGCCATGCCTATTTAGAGCCCCCTTTCCGCTCTTCCCCTACACCCCTCTAACCCACCTTTTGCTTCTTGAAAGCCCCGGAGTGTTGCCAATGGTACCCCAAAAGGGGGAATTTTCCCCTTTTCAGTCTGCCGTTACCCCGATCCCCGAAGGTCTCCAGGGTACCTCAATATTTCCCCTTTTTCATCGAAAGGTCCCCCCTTTACCACGAAAAATGAAAGCATGAAGTAAAGTTTGCTAGATTAGTGTCACCAACCATTTCTAGTCACTCAGTACAGTTACTGGTCACCAACAACAACAGTTCCCCATAATCAGTTATCAAGATATACCTGCTTTCACCTTCTTCATTTCTGTTATTCACACCACAACGTCACAACAGTTTTTTTTTTTTCTCCTCTAAATAAGTTTTCCTCTCAATAAGTTCTTTCTCAATAAGTTTTGTAAATTTTCCTACGGTGAAATGAGTACTGACAGTGACAGTGATGATTATGAAACCCCCCCAAAAATAGCTAAAACCTCGTCGAGAAGCAGATCACACGAAAATGAGAGTACTAATGATATAAATGATGGTTACGAAACCCCCCCAAAAAGTGGCAAGCCCTCTTCGTCAAAAGGAAGAAAACTGCAGAAATATAATCGAGAATGGGAAGCACGGCCTGAGTATGCGACGTAGTTGGGACCAGACTCTAACAATAAGTTTGGCGCATATTGCAAGCTTTGTTCTCAGGCACTAAAAAAAGCCCAAACTTCTAGTCTGAATGCTCACATGTCAACTGACAAACATAAATCAAACTGCATTTCCCATTCTATTCTGACAGCAGTGAAGCCTTCGAGTTCCTATTTTAAGGTGAAAGGGGGGGGGGGGGGGGGATTCTTCAAGGGATGATCTCGTGAAAGCAGCAGAGCTTCGTATTGCCACATTTTTCGCTGAGCATAGTCTCTCGTTCAACATTGCGATCATTTCAGTGACGTCATTAAATCATGTTTTCCTGATTCTGAAATTGCTAAAAAAAGTGTCTATTAAGCGAACAAAAATGAGAGGCGTTATTGCCAATGTAATTGGTAAGAATCAAAAGGAAGAGCTTATCTCAAAATTGAAGAAAACTGTTTTCAGTTTGATCGTGGATGAATCTACTGACATAGGTTCAACCAAGCATTGCTATTGTGTTGTCCGATACTTCGACGCTGACCATGGACGAATCGTCAGTGATTTTTTGGACCTGACCTGCATTTTTTTGGGGGACAATTTTTCTCAAGCTCGCGAAGGTGCTACTGCAGAGTACTTGTTTTGAGGTATTATGAAAGTCCTGAATGAAAACGAAATACCTCATGCAAAGCTGATCGGATTCAGCTCGAATACCTGTTCCGTGATGATGGGGTGTAATGATTCCGTCGCCACTCGCCTTACCAAGAACTTCCCCGGCATCACAATCTGGAAGTGCGTTTGCCACAGTGTTCACCTGTGTGCAAGTAAGGCGTGCTCTGAACTACCTGAGAGGTGTGAAAGGTTGGCCAGAGCCATTTATGGATTTTTTGCCAACAGCGCCAAGAGGTGTTGTGGTGAAAACCACCCCCTCTTTTCAACAGCCCTTTTCAGGGCTACCAAAAAGAGGTAGACACGACACACAAATATTTATAAGACGTCGAGTTATAACTCCGTCAAACAAAATATTTCACCAGAGAGAAAATACGAAATTCTCTCTCAAAAGTGAAATATTAACAAATAACACACAAGGCGACCTCCCTAAACACTTACTGGGCGAGAGAGACGCGACAAGTATCTCGAACCAAGTCGCCTTGAATGAGAAAACTCAAACAGACAATCAAACGTCCTCTAAAACTAACAAGGACAGTTCTAGCAAGCCTACTCGCCAATCAGAAACAATGATTGCACGAGAGACAATAGGCGAACCAACCAGGAGGCGGCAAGCAACCACCTCTGGTCCATCAGCCACCCCGGGGACCCCGTCTCAGCAACGGACGCAGGGAAAACACCCCCGGGGATCCCGTCTGAACAACTGACGCAGGGAAGACACCCGAGGACCCCGTCTAAACGACGGACGCAGGGAAGACACCTCAAGGTCCTTGTCTCCGCAACGGACGCACGGAAGCCACCTCCGGGGACCCCGTCGCAGCGACGGACGCGGGGAAGCCACCCCCGAAGGACCAACTCAGCTATCATACTCGCAGATTCTGAGAAAACAATGTGCGAGCCAATGAGAAAACACAGTTGAACTAATGAAATTAAGCGGACCAATCAGGAGGCGGCAGGAGGCGGCCACCTTCCTATAATTACCCCGCTCGGAGCCCTCCGAAATTCATTCCACTCACCGCTCTCGACGACTACACTCTGCAGTACGAAGATTCTACACGCTCTACGCTGACGACCCTTCTGCTCACGAGTTCATCTCAGAACGGCTTTCTACTGCTTTCTACAAGGCATACCTTCTCTCCACACAGACCTCGCATTGGCATCTACGAGTCCAGTGATTATTTATCCTGCTCATTGCCCAACGTAGTTCTTCTGTCAGGACGCCACCCGGTACATCTATTGATATTCTCATTAGATCGTACGCCCGCTGGGACGTTCCGAGACGTGTCGCCCGGGTTTCGTAGCACTAAGCTCGTCACCGACCGCTGGGGCACGCCGATAAATTACTCAGCTCATCCGCTCTAATTTATCGTCCAAGGAAGCCTTTTTCAAGGCTACAAGGTAGGACCCTGACATCCGAGCAAAGGAAAGAAGCTCTGTCAAGCGAGTCCACCTTCCAAACCCTCTATCCTATACGTAGAGGTATTGAAAACGAGTTAACAAACTCGGGTATATCGATGGAGCGCCGCCCGTCCTACTTCCTCATGCAAGAGGAAGCAGAACACGGCGCGGCCGGGGGCCTTAGCCCACGCAGCGCTCCCTACCCGCTACTCGACTCGTCCGCTGTTCCTAGCGACGGACAAAGGCTCGATTCTCGCGAAGAGATCGCCTTCTTACCTAACGTATTCATGAAGGAAACGTTAGGTCAAGCCTCACACACACAAAAGTTCGAGGATACCTTTCAGACCCGCTCTGAAGTCAATCATCATGATTTGACAAAGATTTCTGAATATCCACGATATTCTACACAAGGCTACCCGGCCGATCCGAGTGTCAAACACACTCCCAACGTGCTAAAAACAAAGGATACTTTTCAGTACCTCAACCAAGCCCAGTATATTCCCCCTACAGATATAAATCTTAGGCCGGAATATTACACAACGGCTCAGCACCAAACAGATCGAACCCAGCACCCACTATGCGAGCCCAGTGCTCCACGCGGCTGCTACACAAACTATCCTCAAGTTCCTCCCGCCAAGCAAGCTGACCTTGGCGATTTCGCTCACATTCCTTACAGGGATACCTCAGGGACTAACCCGCATAACCAGAATATAAATGTCCCACTTGGTCTACCTACACCAAGTAAAACATATATAAATCCACTACAAATGGTGACCCCGCCTTTGAACAGGCTTAACACGGAGCATTTCGTTCCCTCTTATGAAGCTAGTGGATTTCAGGGAACCACTGCGGGCGTGCGACCCCCGCCGGGCCTATACGCCCCACATCTCACACAACAACCCTCTACACAAAGTGGCTTTCGAGCACTTTTGGAGGAAATGGGAGATTACCAAAGACCTATCTTCCAAAAGAAGAATATCGATCGTGCACTCGCCGAGTTCGATCAATACTGCGTGCGAAAAAACCTGAGAACGCAGAACGAATGTTTCTCAGCTATCTACAAGTGGGTACCGGAGGAAATGCGGGAAGCTATTGACTCAGCTTACCTCACGGCACCCCACGCACCTTATGAAGAGGCCAAACAGCGCCTACAACGAGAATACGGGTTGTCCTTACAGGACAGGCTCCTCGCGCTCGAGGACCCCGCATCTCTCGCCAAAAAACCCAGCACCAAGTACCATGAAATGTACTCTAAGGCTGTTGGGTACTTCTCAGAGGCTCTGATCACTCAAAAGTGGATCGAAACTCTGCCTATCGAAGCCCGAGGCATGGTCGCAGCACAGCCTACCACGAATGCCCGGCTCGACCTAGCTGATACGCTACACGCGTACAAAACAGCGAACCCCTCTCTCAACATACGAGGAGTAGAATCTACTTCGAAACCTACGAAGACTGGTTTCAAAAAGGCCCTCTCACAAAAAGCTGAGTTCAAACCTCAGCAAGTAGAGAGTAAGCCTCACAAACCGACGGCCTATGTCTGCCGAAACCACGCCCGTTTCGGTAGCGAAACTCGCAAGTGTGCAGACCCAGAATACTGCACTTGGAAGGCAAATACCGCCTCCAAACCTATCAAAAAGGCAGCGCCTATCAGCCAGCCTAAAACCTTGGTTTCAAGCGAAAATACTCATAGATCGATACAAGAAAGTACCGTTCCAACCTCCGACGTAGAGAGTTCGGAAAACGAATAACTGCCAGTGTATCTGAGCCTATACACCGGCAGTCTACTGAGTATAAAAGGCTTTTTTTCAAGTGCAAACTAAATGGCACTGAATTTCTCATTGACACGGGAGCAGAAGTGAACATTCTGCCCCACAATGTCACCAAAAAATTGGGCTTAAAAATTCGTAAGTCCAACGTCAAGCTCACAGCAGCTAACGGCGCCCCTATAGACACACTAGGGCGTGCTGACACGACAATTAACATCGGCCTCGGAGACATGACCACCGATTTCATGATCACGAAAGTTGATCTAGCGATCCTCGGTATACCTTTCCTCGAGTCTTGGGATATCGGAATACGGGTCAAACACAAATATATCTACAAAGATAAAATAAAGAGCTATGCCGATCAAAAAATCGCTGCAGTCATGAACAAAAAATTTACTGACGAACAAATAGCAGCCGCTATCCCTCATTGTGACAACAGCCCTCAACCAGAGGACACACAGCTCACAGAGGACGAAAACATACGCTCTATCATTGAAAAATACAATGATAAAATGAGCAAACTTCAAGGAAAGTGGAAAAACAACGGGGTTTACCACCGTATAACCACGGAAGGAACACCAGTACACTTCCGTGCAAGACCCATGGCAGGCGAAAAACGGGCTCAAGTTAAAAGTACTTTCGACAAAATGCTCACAGAGGGGATCATTGCCCCCTCCGACTCCGAATGGGCTTCTCCGCTACATTGCGTGCCCAAAAAGGATGGAACATGGAGAATCACAGGCGATTACCGATTCCTCAATGCAAAAACTAAGAAAGACGCCTACCCGCCGCCTCACATTCGCTCTTTCCAAGCGAATTTACATAATACACAAATCTATTCGACAATAGATTTAAAATCGGCATATTACCATATCCCAATGCACCCAGATGACGCTCATAAAACAGCAATTATTACCCCTTTCGGGCTCTATGAGTTTAAAAAAATGAGCATGGGTTTGGCCGGAGCGGCTCAAACATGGCAAAGGTACATGGACAGCATCATGCGAAAATTCGATTTCGCATTTGTCTACCTAGACGACATATTGGTGGCTTCTAAGAATTATAAAGAACACATGAACCACCTCAAACAAATCTTCGACAAACTAGGAGAACACGGACTTCGAGTAGGTTTTGATAAATGCATTTTTTCAAAACCTACCGTCGATTTCCTAGGTTTCACTATCTCGAAAGAAGGGATAATTCCTAAACGAGATAAAATAGAAGCCATAGAGCAATTCCCTCGGCCAATAGACGTACGAAGCCTACGCAGATTCCTAGGTATGTGTGGTTTCTACCGAGCTTGCTCAAATAAATTCGCTCACACAGCGCAACCTCTGTATGACTCCATTCAGTCAAACAAAAAAAAATGACAAAACACCTATCGAATGGACATCAGAGAGAGAAAAAGCTTTCAACAGCTTAAAACAAGCAATGATAAAAGCTACATTGCACAATATTGCTCATCCACACCCTACAGCAGAGTGGAGAATAGTTTGCGATGCATCCGATACACACATCGGAGCGGCACTGGAGCAGGAAATTACAGACAAACACGGCTCGAAATCTTACCAACCATTGGGATTTTTCAGTAAAGAAATTCCGGAACAATGGAAGAATAAAGCCTCGTTCGACAAAGAGATGTTCGCCGCTTACCAAGCTTGCATTCATTGGCACAATGACTTGGACGGCCGCTCTTTTCATATTTGCTCAGATCACAAGCCTCTGCTAGGCACAATGCTTAAGAAAAACGCACATTTTTCTAAAATGCGATTGAGATGGCTAACATACATCTCCCAAATGACAAGTGACATACGACATATACCCGGAGAAGACAACGTCGTAGCCGACGCACTCTCCAGACCTTTCGATCCAGTTGAAATTCAAACAAAGTCAATTTCAACCCAAACTGACGAGGGTCCGTCCATAGCCGAAATTTCACAAATTACGGCCGCAATAGAGTGCAATCTTCTACTGCACATCTCAAATGCACAGATTCATTCTCCTCCTAACGCAGAGGACAAACTAAAACTCACACGAGTTGAATTCCCTCAAGGAGAGATTTGGTGTAACCTAGACTTAGGACACCCAAGACCTTATATTCCAAACGAAATAAGGCACGAAATAATCAGCCAAATTCACAATTTGGGACACCCAGGCATACACTCTACAGTGTATAAAGTAAAACAGAGATATTTTTGGCACGGCCTTCGTGCAGATGTCTCCAACTGGGTCCGAGCATGCGAGACTTGCCAACGAGCAAAAATCACTCGCTCCGTGAAGCTCCCTTACTCCGAATTTGAAACGGCTAACAAATTCTCACATGTACACGTTGACATTACCGGACCCTTACCTTTAGCTAAAGGAGGGAAACGTTACATTCTAATGATGGTCGATAGAGCAACGGGTTGGCTAGAGGCAGTCCCTCTTAACAACATCGAAACATCCACAATCACAAACGCCTTTATCAATATTTGGGTAGCCTCAAAAGGCGTACCTAAATACATCACAAGTGACCAGGGCACACAATTCGAATCAGATCTATTTCATTCCATTATGGAACGTCTCGGAGTAAAACATACTCACACGTTACCATACAAACCGTCAACAAACGGAATGGTGGAACGCAGAAATAGATCCTTGAAAGAGGCTCTCAAAGCACAAAACGAAAATTGGCTCGACGCCCTTCCAAAAGTACTACTCGCCATGCGTACGGCAGTAGACCCAGCAACGGAAACTACACCCTTCCAAAAAGTTTACGGAATTGACTTACCGCTCCCAGGTGACATATTCGTAACTTCTACGAACCTTTCCGAGCCTCTCTTCTTCCGACCTACGCATATCAAACATAATAATACGAAATATGCCGTCAACATGCCCAAAAATTTGGATACATGTACACATGTCTATATCAGAGTGCCCACACAGCTCTCCTCTTTGCAATGTCCTTACACGGGACCATTCAAAGTTGTTAAAAGAGATAAGTTTTCGGTTACAGTACAAATTGGCGAACACACAAAAAAAGTTCCCAAACAGCAAATAAAACCAGCTTACACTCTAAACACAGACGAAGCTGTGTCACTAAGCAAAAATCAGGCAGAAAATAAGGAGAAGACTCCCCGAAAATCCGCCAGAGGGCGCGTCCCCTCTACCAAATTCGACGAGAAGTGGGTGACTGCACTCGAAGCAGGCCACGCCCACTTTTCTCGGGTAGGAACAGTGGGAGATATAAATAAGGAACACCCCAGGCCCGGAGCTCATACCAACCTTGACCATGGCAGCTTCGACTCAAGCTCAAGAAAACATGCTCACCGAGGAAGTGGAGAATTTCCTCCTGGCAGAGGAAATTCCGACACCCATCGGCCCGCTACCGCCTTCGCCGGAGAAGAAGGGACCGGCGGACGCCAGCGCTCCAAGGGAGGTAGTGTGGAGGACACCGGCCGCATTCACAACGCCGGCTACACCCGCTCCGCAGCTGCCCAGGGCTCCACCCGCTCACCAGCTCCCCACGGTTCCACGCAAGTGGATCAGCTCGGGCGACGTGCCCGTGCCTCGGTGGGACGAGATGAGCGCAGCGGGGTGGACGTCGCCGGAACGAGCACCTCCGCAACAGCCCAGCCGCGGCCGCGGGCCGGCCACAGACGCCCCGCGGCGCTCGCCGAAACCGGCGAGGCCGGGGCGCACTCCAGGCGCGGGACGCGAGGCCTGCACCTCCGCCTCCGCCCCAACTGGTGAGGGTTTCGTACGGAGAATTCCGTGTGGACCTCCCAGTTCTCCCCAGCCGGCGTCGTCGTTAATAACACGACGTCTTGGGGGGGCACCTGTGGTGAAAACACACCCCCTCTTGTCAACAGCCCTTTTCAGGGCTACCAAAAAGAGGTAGACACGACACACAAATATTTATAAGACGTCGAGTTATAACTCCGTCAAACAAAATATTTCACCAGAGAGAAAATACGAAATTCTCTCTCAAAAGTGAAATATTAACAAATAACACACAAGGCGACCTCCCTAAACACTTACTGGGCGAGAGAGACGCGACAAGTATCTCGAACCAAGTCGCCTTGAATGAGAAAACTCAAACAGACAATCAAACGTCCTCTAAAACTAACAAGGACAGTTCTAGCAAGCCTACTCGCCAATCAGAAACAATGATTGCACGAGAGACAATAGGCGAACCAACCAGGAGGCGGCAAGCAACCACCTCTGGTCCAGCAGCCACCCCGGGGACCCCGTCTCAGCAACGGACGCAGGGAAGACACCCCCGGGGATCCCGTCTGAACAACGGACGCAGGGAAGCCACCCGAGGACCCCGTCTAAACGACGGACGCAGGGAAGACACCTCAAGGTCCTTGTCTCCGCAACGGACGCACGGAAGCCACCTCCGGGGACCCCGTCGCAGCGACGGACGCGGGGAAGCCACCCCCGAAGGACCAACTCACCTATCATACTCGCAGATTCTGAGAAAACAATGTGCGAGCCAATGAGAAAACACAGTTGAACTAATGAAATTAAGCGGACCAATCAGGAGGCGGCAGGAGGCGGCCACCTTCCTATAATTACCCCGCTCGGAGCCCTCCGAAATTCATTCCACTCACCGCTCTCGACGACTACACTCTGCAGTACGAAGATTCTACACGCTCTACGCTGACGACCCTTCTGCTCACGAGTTCATCTCAGAACGGCTTTCTACTGCTTTCTACAAGGCATACCTTCTCTCCACACAGACCTCGCATTGGCATCTACGAGTCCAGTGATTATTTATCCTGCTCATTGCCCAACGTAGTTCTTCTGTCAGGACGCCACCCGGTACATCTATTGATATTCTCATTAGATCGTACGCCCGCTGGGACGTTCCGAGACGTGTCGCCCGGGTTTCGTAGCACTAAGCTCGTCACCGACCGCTGGGGCACGCCGATAAATTACTCAGCTCATCCGCTCTAATTTATCGTCCAAGGAAGCCTTTTTCAAGGCTACAAGGTAGGACCCTGACATCCGAGCAAAGGAAAGAAGCTCTGTCAAGCGAGTCCACCTTCCAAACCCTCTATCCTATACGTAGAGGTATTGAAAACGAGTTAACAAACTCGGGTATATCGATGGAGCGCCGCCCGTCCTACTTCCTCATGCAAGAGGAAGCAGAACACGGCGCGGCCGGGGGCCTTAGCCCACGCAGCGCTCCCTACCCGCTACTCGACTCGTCCGCTGTTCCTAGCGACGGACAAAGGCTCGATTCTCGCGAAGAGATCGCCTTCTTACCTAACGTATTCATGAAGGAAACGTTAGGTCAAGCCTCACACACACAAAAGTTCGAGGATACCTTTCAGACCCGCTCTGAAGTCAATCATCATGATTCGACAAAGATTTCTGAATATCCACGATATTCTACACAAGGCTACCCGGCCGATCCGAGTGTCAAACACACTCCCAACGTGCTAAAAACAAAGGATACTTTTCAGTACCTCAACCAAGCCCAGTATATTCCCCCTACAGATATAAATCTTAGGCCGGAATATTACACAACGGCTCAGCACCAAACAGATCGAACCCAGCACCCACTATGCGAGCCCAGTGCTCCACGCGGCTGCTACACGAACTATCCTCAAGTTCCTCCCGCCAAGCAAGCTGACCTTGGCGATTTCGCTCACATTCCTTACAGGGATACCTCAGGGACTAACCCGCATAACCAGAATATAAATGTCCCACTTGGTCTACCTACACCAAGTAAAACATATATAAATCCACTACAGGTGTGCTCTTTTTGTTGAATTCCAAAAAATCGCAGATATCAAGATTCACCGCATATTACATCCATCACAGACCAGATGGTTGTCTTTGCAATTGGTGGTGAGCCGCATTATTGAGCAATGGGAGGCTCTCAAATTGTTTTTCGTCCAACAGCAGAAAGAAAAAGTACGAGACGTAGACGACTTGTTGAGTAACTTGAATGACCCCATCATCAAACTTTACTTTTTGTTCTTAGACTGGGTCCTCCCCAAATTTATTGACGTGAATAAAAAGTTTCAGAGTAACAGTGTGGTGCTGCCATCCATTCATGAAACGATGGTCTGTCTACTGAAAGACCTCCTCTTGATGTTCATGGAGCCCACGTACGTTGGAAGCACTGCTGTTGAAAACCTGAATCCGAACAACTGCTCCCACTATCTCGATGGAAAAGTGAGGTACTATGGTGTCAAGGTTGCGCTCGAGCTGAACAAAGCACCTGCATTTGACAAAGCCAAGCTTCACGATTTTCACATCAGAACCAGGAATTTCTTCATCGAAGCTTGTGTTGAAATTGAAATTAAAAATAGATATGACTTTACGAACAAGTGTAAGCGGGAAGCCGGCGAATACACACATCAGGCACCCGATCAGCTGACTAGTAGCCCGGAATGCCAGAAGGCTGCGCTAGTTGTGCCTTTAGGTGGGCTCCCGCGAGACTCTCCTCTTGCCAACCAGTGTGACGTCACCAGTACAAACTGAAAAATTAGAAAGAAAACTACCCAATGTAGGAGAGTGCAGATGGTATCAAATTTCGTAGAATGGAATCTATTCTCATTTAAAAGTAGAAAATGAAGACGTAGGTACCGCTCATTCTTAATGGAACAAAATAAGGATAGTTATATAAGGATATCTGTGGACGTGGACAGTGCATGGATGTAGGAAACTCCTCTTTTACTCTGTGGTAGGAAAGCACCTTTCACGTCCATGACTATACTACTTTCGAGTTTTGTTTTTGTTATGTTGGCTTCCATTATCACAACATATTAGAATTAATGATTGTGATAGAGGTTTGACTTTTCGCCACGTTGGAACCGGATAATTTATTTATATTCGAATTTTCTCAGTTTTCCGGTTTTTCTTGTGTGAAGCAAGATTTGTTTCGTGAACAAGAGCCGAACAGGTTAGTTTATTTTTGGAAAATCTCATGTAAATTCCATCTTTGAGAGCAACAAATTCTGTGGAGGTCCCGGCCAACAGTCAGTGACATTGGATTGGTGACGTCTCACCAAGTAGTTTATGGTTGCTCTTCTCGGTTGTGTAGTGCAAGTTGTCCATATAGCGCGTTGGTAAAACGAATACAGCGTTCTTCCTCTGTGCAGGTTTCCACAATGAAAATAAAGGAAATCGAAAAAACTGTGAACACTTCATGGTCTCCCGGTGATCATCACCCGACCCTCCTCGCCGCTGGTACTGCTGCCCAGCAGCTTGATGAATCTTTCAGTACATCCGCAGCATTGGAAATATACGCATTGAATCTGCTAGAGCCTTCATTCGATTTAGAATTGAAACTATCTGTTCCATGCCAGCAAAGGTACATATTTGCATACATGTTTCATGTATTTCCTATAGGTAGTATTATATTATTCTTATATTCATCTTCGTTGATGTATAGTTGCTATATATATATTAAGTTGATGTATAAGTTACTAAGTTAAAAGATTGAAGTCTTTAACCGCACCGTCCAGCTGTAAATTCCATCCACTTCCATGTTCTGGGTGACTTCTATACCTACATCAAGTTAGCCATGTAGGTACTTAATTCATTCGATTTTTATTCCAAGTGTTGTGAGGGCGAGCTATCCGAGCGCTATTGAAGCAAATCATAAGTAGACATAAGATATTCCATGAGTTTTGTATGTACTGAAACGTAGATTAGTACTCGTACCTACCTACTGAAGAGTGAATAGAGTCCCCATCCGATAGGTTGTGAAGGGATAAAGGTTATAATATTTACGAGTATATATGAGAAACTGTTGTATAAGTAGGTAGGTTTTCTTCTTCTGCAATTTTAATTTTTTTCCTTAAAAGAGGTATGAGGTGAACTCGTCGATGGATTTATATAGAACGTTGGAGAAAGTTTGTACATATAAACTAACAATATCAACAAACAAGGAAAGAAACTTGAAACAGTAGTGGAATTAGACAACTGTTCTGTACAAGTTAATCTACAATTCTGTAGGTACACAAATCCTTGGCTTGGTTTCTGCCTTTGTCTCGGAAACGAATTGATATCATTTTTTTCCGACTCATAGGTATCAATTGTAATTTGAATTCTCCACAATTTGAGCTATTTGGTTTCTGGAATTTTATTCACAAAAGCCCTGCAAGTTTTATTTAAAAACCCAGGATGATTGATTTCTACAAAAATACCTATGTGTTGCATGAACCGAAAAAATGCTTGTGTTTCATTATAACTAGTAAATGAAATTCACAGTAGGCTAGGAGTTAAGACACTAATATAGTCGCTGAAGAGGAAGTATAAAGAGAAGAGGAAAGCTGGAGTCGTGTTTTGCTCCAAGTCACGACAACACCTTTAGTCTAAGGTTAATATGGATCCATATACTGCTAATGTGATATCCATAAGTTACTATGGATTCTCGGCATCCGGATGTGTATTCTGACAAACTTTTGTTTGGAGGACGAATCCGTCGTGTTACGCTCCAGGAAAATAAATCTCACAGTCGAAGAGGTTTGATAACCGTGTCCTCATAGGTCTGATTGTTTGAGTGTTGCAACTTCGGGAAACTTCCCGTAGTTGTAACGACGCCAGTTCGAACTCCTGTCGAGGTATCAAATTTTTTTGGGCCGTTACAGTGGCGCAGTCGGTAGGACCCAAAATCATACGAAACAATAATTAATTAAATCCCTCTCGAGCCAAAAGACTGTAAAAATCACATTTCCTGTTGTTAGCATCTTTTACTTCCCCACTCACTTGAGTCAAAACACACCGTGCCATGACCTCACTCGACTGCTGACTTGTTCCAGTGAGTATCTGCTGAGCCAGCGGCCTGCAGTTTCACTTATTCATTCGTCCTACCCCAAACCAGCCGAGACGGCTGGTACTTGACTCCGAGGAAATGTTACCCTCCAGGAAAATAACTCTCACAGTCGAAGAGATTTGATCACCCTGGCCTCATAGCTCAGATTGGTGGAGTGTTGCAACTCGGGGGAAATTTCCCGTAGTTGTAACACGCGAGGTCGAACTCTTGTCGAGAAAGCGCGTCGTTACAACTACGGGAAATTTCCCAAAGTTCCTACCGACTGCGCCACTGTAACGGCCCAAAAATATTTCGATACCTCGACAGGAGTTCGAACTCGCGTCGTTACAACTACGAGAAATTTCCCCTGAGTTGCAACACACCACCAGCTATGAGGCCAGGGTGATCAAACCTCTTCGACTGTGAGAGTTATTTTCCTTTAGCGTAACATTCGCAACAAATCATTGAACAAGGTCGGATGGCTGTTTCACTGAAGGCTGTTTTGATAGTCAGATCGTTTCTCGTCAACACAGAAAATAGACAAGAGTGAACACTTACCTATTCCCCTAGTTTCTTATTTGAAATAAGATACATAACAAATGTAAAGAAGTAGGTAGGCAAGGTCACGGGAGTGTTTGCATGAATTGGTCGCTACCAAAATAACCACTCTTCAAAGACGCCAGAACTAAAGTTCGTAAGATTACGCATCCATAGTAACCTTATCCTAAGGCTGGTTGATTCACACTTATCCGGCAGCCCTATTAATGACACCGGATACACGGTTGTTGGAGTGAGAATTGAATTTTTTACCCTGGAAATGGAAGAGGGTGACCGACGGTCTCCAGGCCGGCACCGGGCACGAGGCCGGGGGATCGTTAGACTCAAGATCCGATAAAGTTCTAAGAAACTCCGAGGCTAGGCCCTGCTAATGAAGCGTTGAGGGAATGGACGCCCCTGCCTCGGAGGAACGCCAGTACTGCAGCCGGATACAAAACCGTGTACAAGGCTGCCGCATAAGCATGAAACCAGCCTTAGAGCAATTATTTACTATTGATTCTTTGAGGGATGAAAGATTTGCTGCTGGGTCAGGCAGACCCTCCGGGTCTGTGTGAAAATTTATCCATTCTGAATTCCCCAAGTATTTATAATGTATGTCTCATATTAGATACCTATGGAATTGGTATCAGTTTTGGTTGGGAACTCCATTGAGGAACTGTTATAAATATCAGCTAACTCATTTCAAAGAAGTTTGAACTCAGAATGGTAAGCTTTCAAAGGTTTTGCCATATTTACCTCTAAAAAGTGAAACATCTGTAGGAAATGCAGCCTTAAGTTCATATAGATTTTGCTTCCTTACCTTGTGCAAGAAGTCGAAAAAAATTTTTGTCCCCCAAAATCAATATTTCTATTTACTTTCTGCGTTTCAGAGGAGCTAGCTGATCAATTTTGGTTCCAAATCTCTCTGTTTGTCTATGGTAAATCGTTGTCAAGCCCAAAACTACACCAAGATTTAGTCCAGTTTTGATGAAATTTTTAGAGATTGTGCGGGTTGGCTCCTAGACGGTCCCCTATATCCTTCATATCCGTCGGATCAACAGTAGCCTGTTCGCATGCGCAAACGTGAATATCTTATAACGTTGATTTCTCATAATTCATTTGTCCGATTCCGGTCAAACTCGGGGGGGGGGGGGGGGGGGGGGGGGTGTCGTTGGGTATATGTTCCAGAAAGATGCCCTATGAATTGTATTGTATTGTAATAACCATGGCGCACGCGCAAAACTAATATTGAATGATAGAAGCAAAAATCCGAGTTCTATTGACTGATTTTAATGAAATGCTCAGGGATTGTGCAGGTTATCTTCTAGACGGCCTCCTGTAACTTTCATTTCCGTCAGCTCAACAGTAGTTTGTGCGCATGTGCAAACGTGAATTTTGTATAACATCGATCCCTCATCATCTATTGGACCCATCCTGGTCTTTAACCAGGGCTCGAAATATAGTTCCGTTCCCTCCCTCCAGACTGTTCCGATCTGGAACAAATAAAAGAATGGCATTTTCGAGATGAAGTTTCGGAAAGGAACGAAATCTTGAAGTTCCGCAAAATAACGTTCCTGCTGGACCGATATTTTTTGTTCTGGGTAATACTCCTCTCTGGAACGAAAAAATGTCGTTCTCGTGGATTTTGTTCCGCTTACCGCGGCTATATTCGTTAACTACACACAATTCTACATCTAGTTTGTAACTCCCGGGTTTTTATGGGTGACAAATGGGTCAAAAAATGAGGTTTTTCGAGTTTTTTCTGCATTGGGTCGTGTCGGGTATTGTCCCATTCCTATTCGTTAGTCCAGGCAACAAATAGTTATAGAAGGAAATGTTTGGAACACAAAATTTGACTTCATAGTCTTGTTAGGGCCAGTATGGAAGTAAACATATCAAAAGCCCCTCGTAGCCGATGTGCTGGTGGAGGGGGGCTTTTAAAGGTCCCATTCTTTAATTTATTGCTTATCTCCGAAACAATGTGTCCTAGCACATACACAAAATTAAAGCTGACAAAATTTGCTGCAAGGTGCACTAGTCTTCTTTGTCGATATTGTGTATAGTCTCTGAGATATCAGCTCATAAAAATCGATAATTGAAAACAAATTCGTTTGCTCTATACCTAATAACTTTGTAATGACGCCCGCTAAAAAAATATGGCGGTCGTAAGCTTGTAGAGCATTAAATTTCCTTCAAGAATATATAGTATCTTATTATTTTACCTATTTTTGTCCGAAAGTTATCCCCATTTTAGCGTTAATCGTATAATCCAATGTTGGCGACAACTTTCCACTTTCGAATTTTTCAATTTCTCACTATTCCCAGAGTATATTGACCGAAACATGCACCATTAACTAAATGTAGTGCGTAAAGTTTGTCCAAGTCGAACTGATACTTAGTTATGAACACATGCATATGGGCCTGCAGGTCAGTTTCCCTCTCAGAATTTGAAAAGTTCTAATTGTGCAGCATGATCATATGAGTGAATTTTCGTAAATTATCGTACTATATTTTGTTACATTGTTTTGAAAATTAAGGACTTTGAGGGAAAAGAAAATGTTAACTACCAATTTTATGGCAGAAAACTCGTTCTAAATAATATTCTGCGATTCAAAAGAAGATTTTGGATTTTTACCTTTTTCGCAGTTTTTATCGATTTTTTTAAATCGTATTTTTGTAAAAAATGAAGCTATTGCAATGACTCGGAAATTTTTAAAATCAAAATTTTTGAAAAATAAATAAATAAATGTAAAGTAAATAACAAAAAAATGAATAAAGTTCTTTAAAATAAAGTTAGGAGCTTCAATAATCCTCTAGTTTATACCCTATTTTTACATTTATCTTTATTCGTTTCTAGTAATATGAATATAAGTAGTTTCTGTATTTTTTGGAAACATAATTTTCTAGGTTTCATAAAGTGGTTTGGGGTGGTACCTCTCCTGGCATAATCGTTGGAGGCTGTGATAATGGAGTCCTTGAGATCTTCAACGCTAGTAAACTATTTGCTAATGAGGAAGGTCGTGTCGCTAGTCCTGAGCGGCACACTGGTCCAGTCCGGGCATTGGATTTCAATCCGTATCAAGTGAGTTTGCAATATCTACTAGTGTACGAATAATATCCACAAACTATTAAATGATAATCTTTTCCCTCTTTCAAGAAAATTACTATTGGTGACAGGTGGCGTGCACCTGGGTTTTGCACTTTTAAAGTATTTATAAAGTATCCACTAGATGTGAAGAACCTACTTCATCTCAATAGAATGTATACTGTAAATGAACGAATGATGTCTAAATGTAAATGAAACTGTATCTTCTACACTGATGATTATTCTCGTTTACCATATCATTACTTTCTTTAGAAAAATTTGCTAGCCACCGGTGCTAATAGCAGTGAAATCTACATATGGGATATGAACAACACATCGACCCCGATGACCCCTGGTGCTAAATCTCAACCTTTCGAAGGTGTTGCTTGGCTGGCTTGGAATCGCCAAGGTAAATAATAAACATTTAAGGACTTTCTACTCCTTTTCAGTTAATATAGCAAAGTGTCATGTTCAATAAATATCAAAATATGGTTAGTATATTCTTGTTTCATTTGCAGTTCAACATATCCTTGCCTCTACGTTCCCCACTCGATCTGTTGTGTGGGATTTGAGGAAGAGCGAACCTATAATAAAATTGACTGATACTACTACGAGGGTATGTCTCGGAATTAATTTATACTTAGTTTTATGGCATGATTATCTGGACTTGCACTTGACAGAAAATCTGGAAAAATTTTTGTGTTCTGAAGAACATTATCCCAATTTAATGTTATGATTAACTAGCCGATTACCCGAGCGTTGCCCCGGTTGGGGTGCACAAATAACTCGGTTTAAAGTAGCAAAATCAGATCCACAAAATTTAGCTCACTCAGCTGATCAGGAAAGAGCCCATCATTTCAATCGTCTCTTAATGACCCAGAGAGTATGACTTATTAAGTTATCTTAAGATCCGTTTAAGACCCGTTAAGGGATCTTTTCCGTTAATTCACTACCAGCCCTTTTATTGGTTTCTGTTAATTCACTACCGCTTGATATTTGTTCTGCTGTTCTAAAAACTGTTCGCCAATCATTTTCAAGTACACTGTGGAAAAATAGATCAGAATGCTGTGTATAGTTTGGTGGTCTGGATGCTCGCAAGCTCGCATCTAAAAAATGCACTACAACAAGTAGTCAATCCCTTAGTAAAAATTCAGATTAGTTGGACATGTAGGTCTGAATGATGTGTATAGTTTGGTGGTCTGGATGCTCGCAAGCTCGCATCTCAAAATTACATAACATCAAGTAGTCAATCCTTAGTAAAAATACAGATTAGTTGGACATACAGGTCAGAATGAAATAATGGTAGTGAATTAACGGAAAAGGTCCCCGTTAAGTCCCGTTTAAGACTTAAGATCCGTTTTGCTTTTTCATCAGGTTCGATGGAAAGTGGTTGCCTGGCATCCAGAGGTTGCCACACAGCTTTGTCTTGCTTCCGAAGAGGATTCAAATCCTGTTATACAGTTATGGGATCTAAGATTTGCAACAGCTCCTGTGAAAACCTTCCACGGTCACAATAGGTTAGTCAAGTCCAACTCTATTCACAGCGCTCATTTTTCCTTATATTGCATAGCTTTAAATTTAGAATATGAAATTTATTGTTATTTTAAGCCTTAGCTAAAATAATTTTTTTAATGAAGGGAAGTTGATGGTATGGGAATTTGGGGTTTTGAATTTCAGCGAACTCCCAGTGCGATCCCAAAGGAGGTTAATTGCCCCCAGGGTGCATTAGCCTAATGGAAAGGGTTTTCACACACACACACCCACTCTTGGTTTAGAGAATATTCCATGGAACTACTACCTTGTTGAGTAAATGGTGAGGTGGTGTGATATAAAAGGCAAAAAGTTTTGAATCAAGTATCATGAGCCTTTGGTAGTATCACGTAGTCTCCATTGTAAACTGTCTTTATCTGTTGACTCAATACAACTGTTACATCGGTGTGTGCAAAAAATTGGAGCTTTCTGACCAGCTGATCCAAAAATTGAACCTTTAAATCGAATAAAAAATAAAGTTAAATCTGTAGTTAATTTTGAGTCCTGAAAAATTGGGACCAAGATCAGCTGAATAAAAAAAAAGTCTCCTCTGGTATTACAGCACACGCCACACACACTTTTTTTTTTTTTTTTTTTCACAAAACTCCCCTCAAAGGCGGAGGGGGCACACCATTAAATTGAAAGATAAACAAATAAAATTAAAAAATTTGGGAGGACGTCCAGGTTTACCCGACACCGGCTCTAGGGAAAAGGGAAGTTGCAGGACGAGGAGGAAGAATGGGATGAAAGGAAGTGCCCCTATAGAATCACCACCAGTTCAAGTAAGAACCCCTCAGGACGCGGGTGGTGATACCACGGAGTACTCCTGCAGAGATGCCCAACTCGAGTAACTCCGTGGCGCTTTTCCCGCACCACACCCCGCGCCATGACAAGGTCGCAGCCATGACCTTGATGTTATTAGGTGCCACTCCTTTTAGCTCAGATATCGCCTGTCGCAGATCATTTCTATCATATTTACTTTTCTTAGCCCGCCAGGTCTGCTCCATGTCCACGCTGCCACTGACAACCTGGACATCCAGGATAATGGCAGACCCATCGGGCTTGACAGCAACGATATCCGGCTTCTTGCCCCGGTCACTCGGCATGTGATATAGTCTCTCTCTCTCTCTCAACAGCCCAACCGCTGGATGACAGAGCGCCTGCTATCTGCTTGCATCATGACGGAGAATGCGGCCACCGTGAGTACGAGGACACTGCTGCACTATATGATACAGGTTCTCATTTTTACCCCGACAGGCACAGCAAAGGGTATCCACTGTCCCGTGACTACTCCTCGAACACCTCACCGAGGTGGCCAATGTGGCCACCCGGATGGCATGAAAATGGCGGTAGTCGCGGGCCCCAATGCCCTCTGAAGCCCATTCCACCCACTGGGAAGAAATGGGGGATTCAGAGCACTGTCGGAGTTTTTTACCATCTACTGACTCATGCAGTGCAGCAGCGAACTTAGCAGATGAGCTGGGTTTGGGAGCACACACACACACACACATTGGGTCGCTCATTGTACCACAAAATTTAGGTGTGCCAGAGTGACCCCCTTAACTAGTATGAACTCCAAAAGATTTCTAAATGTTATCAAAGTGGTTGTTTTTGAGGTTCAATGTACCTTCTTATAGCAAGAACTTCGCTGTAAACGTTGAAATTGTGTTAAAGAGTGTGACAAAATTAATTCTTAATCGAAAATATTATTCCAGAGGCGTGCTGTCTTTGGCATGGTGCAATCAAGATCCCGATTTACTCATCAGCAGCGGAAAAGATAATAAAATTCTTTGCTGGAATCCTAATACTAATAATCCTGTAAGTTTTTAATTTTTTACTGTTGCCTACAAAATTCACGTGGCGTTTGATTCCCGTGGCATGAAATCTGATTCAGTACTTCATATAACATATTTATCTGTATCGTTTTACTTTCGTTTTTCTTCCATTAACAAAGTACTCAAGTAAAAACGAGAGGGAAAGAAACATGTAATTTTTTTGGGAGGTACCTTGAACTCGCATTCTGGAGCTAATGATTGGCTCCCTGAATGTCAAAGACCAATAGTTATAAGGTATATTCCAAATATATCCCCCATCTGAAAACATTCTTAGAATTCTTTATATTGGTTCTGACTTAGTTTATGTGATTTACAGGAAGGTGAAGTAGTATGTGAAATTCCAAATTCACAGCAATGGATATTCGACGTTAGTTGGTGTCCTCGGAACCCTTCACTGATTGTTAGTTCAAGCTGTGATGGTCATACTAGCATATATTCTCTGACTGGGAGCCCTGGCGTAGCTAGTGTTAGTAACAAGGTTAGTTGAACGAGAAATGAGAATCATTTGTTTTCACATTTCTTATTGGTGTTTGTATTGTTGTATCTAAGCTTCCTTAGTTTTACACTGGTTATCACTTTCCCGAACAACTCAAGTATCAAAGACAATTCATTTAATTTCTAGAATTTCTCTAAAACGTGGGTATTGGCAGAATCTGATACATCTTTAAAAATGAAAAGTAATTCATGAGTGTGTCTGCTGTCCATTTGTATCTGGTAAATAGAGAAGTTTCTAAGTTCTGGAATGACACAAAGGGGACGGATTTCTATATTTAAGAGCAAACTTGAATAAGGAAAAACCTAAATTCAAGAATATTTTGAAAATGCATCCTACTTAGTTTCTCACAAAAATTATAATCTTATATTTCCACTACCCATGAAAGTACCATGGTAGGCACATTTCAAAATGTCAATTTTGATGGTTTATACATAAAAACACCAATTGGTACCCATAACTTGTAATATTGTTGTCAAACCTTCCTCAGGATTCTAACAAGGAACATAGTTTAGCGATGAACTCCTGATGAAGAATAATTCGTTTCAGTTTAGTTATTACAGAGTTTATGGAACACAGTATTGCTTAACTCTTAGTGTTGGTCGTTCACAATCTGAAGCCGTGTTCCTGCGGGGCGTGACACAAAAGAGTAAGATATCTCTGTTTTCACTGGTAGGCGTGAGCTCTCTCGCTTCCAATCAAACATGTTAGATTTTCAGTTGATAATTCGCCTCCCAAGCCTTGGTTTGAACAATAATGAGCGATGTAGATGTTGCCATTGAAATCTCCTGTAAAAAAAAAAAAATTCATGCTTTTAATGAGAATTTTGAATATTTCTATTTTGAAGATTTTTTGAGCCATTGCAATAAGTAGTTGTATTTTCTTCAAAAATTAGCTTAAACTTAAAAGAAAAATCGAACTTATCACTGCACAACTCTTGATGAGGAGATGGTTCATGGTTGGCTGTTTGCGATCAACTTAATCACACTTTCTTTGAAACGCCTCCATGTGAATTGTGCACGACCTATGACTGGTGGGTTCACTCCAGGCATATTCACGAGAGGGAGTTCAAAACTGTGCCACTCATTTGTACTCAAGCCCCAGGGGAACGTGTCTTAAGACAGCTTAAAATGTTAGTCAGGTGTTACTATCTTAATTTCTTTTTTATGTTAGCTTGTCAACCATCTCAAATTATATTTTGAAAAATGAAATAAAATCAGAAATAGAATAGCATATGCTGTGACTATTTCCGTTACGATTTCATTAGAGGAATATAACGGAGGAAATTCAATTTCATTTTGAATTTTATGAGGAGGATCTAAGTCGACGTCGATGGTACTATTGTACGATTCTGATGTAATAATGTATTTGATTATTAGCTCTTTTTTATATACTGAGGGATTAGTAAAGAGTAGGTGTTTTATCTAATTCATTTCTCCTCGGTACCTAAGCGTCTACATCTATGCAGTTTTATTTAGATAATGGCTATATACTAAACTTCGTTAAATAATTATCGACTAGTGTTCTGCATAGGAAGGCTATATAATAGAGAAGCAATAAACCGTTGTGTAATAAATTTCAGAGTTTAAAAAAATAACCCTTTCAGTAATTCCGAAGTAGAAATAGTTCTGATGTATAATATGTAACTGCCACTTTACTTTCTGCTATAGATAGCTGACTCGTTCCCTGGTATGGACAATTATGATGAACAACAAGTTCAAGCTCCTCAGCCAACCGTTGACCTTAAAAAGGCACCCAAGTGGCTTCGTCGTCCAGTTGGTGCCAAATTTGGTGTAAGCATTAACAGCGTGTAGAATTATTTATCTTATTGATCTTATACTGATTTTTTAAGGTCTTACAAACATTAAAACTGATTGTGGACAATGTGATAATTTCAAGTTTTGTTTTTTTCAAGTTTGGTGGTAAAATGTCTACATTTGGTCCCGACGGAGTGAAAGTATTCCAAGTTCAATTAGATGAACGGTTTTTGGAGAAGGCCAAGGAGCTTGAGAGAAAAGTAGCTGAAGGGAGACATTACGAAATTTGTCAAGGAAAACAAGACCCCCTGTGGAGATACTTGGAAGCATGCTTCAGAGACGATCCTACGAAAGCAATCAGAGATCTGCTTGGATACAATGAGGAATCCGTAAGTATAAAGAATTGAATCATATTTATATTCATTATAATTATTTACTGTTGTTTAGCAAAAAAATAAATTAATAAAAACGGATAATAATGTGGTTCTACTTAGCTTAACTAAATATCATCACTATTCCTTGATTACATTGCCAGTACAATGAATTTATAATCTCATTGTGGCAGGTTATGAAGGCTCTCGGGATCGTGTTAAAAGATGACATTCAAAATGACTTGGATGGCTTGAACGACCAATTTTCTCAAATGGGAAAGGTACGTAACTACATTATTGGTGGTTTGGGACTAGAAGCTCACATACATGATATAAACAACGATCAGCGTTGGTGGAAGATATGAAGATACAGTTTTGGCAAAAATAAATCTCTACTAGGTACCTAGTATTTCGAATCTGGGAATAAATTTCGCGTTATTGCCTCCAATTAAACACATTGCATTGTTGCCTGGATAGGTAACCTACCTATCGGAAATTCCAAAATTCAATACGTCTTTATTACCTTTTATAGCTCAGCTGCTCGAAATTATACAAGAGAAAAATCTATGCCAAGTTGGATGGACATTGTGTTCCTACGTTTATTATAACAATTACATGTGTGACCATTTAAATGTTCTTGGCATGGACATTTATGTCAATTTTTCCTTTTGTGTGTGAAAAAATGGATAACTATCATATACCTTATTATGTATCATATACCTAATGGCCAAAAAATGTTTACCTCAAAATGTTGCGCAAAAATTTTCAAACCTATACGTCGACCAGAGATCGTCTGCGTTCCGAGGGCGGATTCTGCTGGAGAAAAAGGAACTACTTATCTCCTATCATCTAAAAATTGTTGGCACGAACGATATTTTTCCCCTCAGGAGTGTCTCTATCCCCTTCTGTTCCTCTGTGGGAGCATCGACCCTCAAACTCAAACTTTTATTTTTATTAAAATTATGTGCAAATTGCGTTTCTGCTTCTTAATTTCTACTTATTCACTTTTTTCAATACAGTATACTCCAAAGATACGGCCTTAAGTAGACTGCACGACCTTGTGAGGATGGAAAAACAAATCTATTTCCTTGATTAGCGTAGGTGTTTCGTGGTGCACAGCCTTCCTGGGAGGTTATGAGAAGGGAAAGAACATCTTTCGCTCCTTTTTGTCTAAGAATCACTTATCAGTGAATTAATAATAAAAGGACGAAAAACATTCATTTTCTAGGAATGACTTTTGCTTCACACTATTCACGGGCAGGTATAGATTGTTGTTACAACAAGCACCGACTAGCATTCTTGGAACTCAAAGCTATGAAAAAATATACTTCTCGATTGTAGTCAACAAATAATGAATACTTACTTAGTTACGAAATGTTTACTCTGTGTTTATTTAATTAATATACACATAGGCACCATTAAATGAAATTATAAGTTAATTTCATTACAGTACCTTCTACCGATTTCATGTTAGAGTGATGAAGGAAGCCTGGCCAGTCGTCTCCATCATCCGCCTGCCTTCCACTTATAATCAAACTAACTATTCTAGCGGTAATTCTCGTTGCGTCCCTCGTCAAGTGTCACCTCGTCGTGTGTGTTAGACTGCTCTTAAGTTTTCTTTAGGGAAAAGTACCTACCTGCTTACTCGGCGAGGTTGTAAACAATCTCCCAAACTTGCCATCAAAGTGTTTTTCTGAAGTGAAAGGACGAAGAACGTCCTGTTTTACTGATGTTTTCATAACGAACAGATGAAATTAAATAAGATAAATATAATTAGAGAAATGAACGAAAGAAAACGTTGAAATAATGAAGGAAGAATGAATCATGGGAAGTAGAAAACAGTTGTCACAAAATTATACGAAAACTTCAAATAGCTGTCACGCTCACGCATTCACCAAAAGCAGTGCAGCCTACCCTAAAATGCGAAAATTCTCTTTGCAGTAATATACCTTACAGGGTTGTCTTTCAAAAGTTGCTTCAACGAGTAGTTCACATTTCTGCCACATAGGGTGCGCCCTCGGAACGCAGACCATCTCTGGTCGAGGTATAGTTTTTTTTTCTTTGCCAACACACACTATCCGGCTGGTCTGTCAAGTCCAAAAGGCTTGGAGAAAACAATCATTCTCCACCAGCCAGCACTGACTCATTATATAAATCTGCCTCGGTCATTCCCTTCCTGTAGGAATTCCTTATAGTGGTGATTTTTTAAGAACTTAATATTTCGTTCAACTCAGATCCACAGCCTACAGATCGATATGTATCTTCGAGAAAGATAGTTCGCTATTCCAGGAAATTTCGTGCTTAAAAATGAACGAAATAAACACAATAGGCATCAAATAACTGTTATGTTCAAGGAAAATAACCGATAGTTGAAGAGTTTTCATTAATCGGCCTCATAGCTCAACCCATTGGAGTATTGCAACTAAAGGAAGATTCCCCTCAGTAGTAAGTACACAAGTTTGAACTCCGTCCGGTATCAAATATTTTTTGGCCGTAACATAACCATAAAACATTGACTGGTGGCTGGCCTGTGCTCTCTGGCCTTTCCCCACTGAGGCACCGATTATACTGCATCGTTTTTGGCTGGATGGATGATTGGATAAGATTTTGTTCGATGTCTAGCCATCCATTCAGTTCAAAATGAACCCAAACCAGCCGAGATGGCTGGTATTTGACTCTGGGGAAATGTTATGGCCAAGTAACATAACCGACAGTCGAAAAGGTTTGATTAATTGGCCTCATAGCTCAACCCATTGGAATGTTGCAATTAAATGGAAATTTCCCCTTACTAGTAAGAACACGAGTTCAAACTCGGTCAGAGGTATCAAATATTTTACGAGACCGTAAAAGTCTAACTCACATATAGACCATACTGGGATAAGACTGTGTCGTTTTCGGCTGGCTGGATGATTAGACAAATTTTTTTCTTTTTTTTTTAATATCTAGCTATCCGTTCAGTTCAAACTGATAGTGCAGCTGAATTCCATTCACGTTACTGTCTCCATCTAACAGCTTTTGGAGCAATTGCTATAGCTTTGTCTTCTTTGAAAATTCGTTAAAAATAAATTATTCAATATAGTGAATTGTGCTTGCTCGGCCTGTTTTGTTCTTCCCTCATCAGGGACGGTTAGTAATTTGCTATTGATGTGAGAAGGATCATGATCTCCTTAAACATCACTCCCTTTTACATCTTGCTGAGATATGGTAGAGACTAATTTCCCATTAGTAGTGGCAGTGCAAATATGGTGAAGTATAACAAAACTCGGCGCTTGGAGGCTCGTAAGACCCCACTGAGGAAACCAACTTTTACTTTCACCTTGAATCTTGGCTAAAAATTGGAGGAACATGAAACATGCTCCATTTCAAATTTCAGCTTCATAAGTTTGAATAATGAAGAACTTAGCTCCGGATCTCACTAAGCTGATCTGGGGGGATCTAGACTTCATAATTCGGTTCTAAACGTCCCAAGGGTTCTTCATTTCAAATTTTAGCTTCATAGGTAAAATACCAAAGAAATCAACTCTGGAGCAACTGATCTAGGGGGTTTCAGACTTTATAATTCATTCCTAGATGTTCCACGAGGCCTTCATAACAGATTTCAGCTTCATAAGTTGAATAGCAAAAAAATTAGATCCGCTGCTACTCTAGTCTCCTTTTTTGTGACAACATTTTGTGATAATATTTTGGGACATTTTTCACTTGTTAGCTCCTGGTAACAGCGTGTTCCACGCTATTGTCTAACTAGCTCTTGCCAGATGAAAATGTTATGCACCTAATGTACGTACCTTCTTCTCTTCCACCTCTCTGACAGTGTATCATTGACTTAAAAACACCATTCTATAGTCTACAATGATAAAGTAGGTACAGCAGGTTGATTATATTGAAAATAAGTTATAATTCTGTTGCAGGATGGATATGTTTACGGAGTACAAGATGGACAGGTACAGTATTGTCTACATTTTGATGATATAAGACCAATTTTACCGTAACTAAATTGAAATACCTAGTTCTGAAATAATACTGTTCGTAATTCTGATTTTTTAATATCGTTTTTAGCAATATGGAAACAGGGAAATAGTCAACGGTACCGATGTTTTTGATAGTATTGGAAAACAGACAATCCCCGAGAAGACTACCATTCAGAAGCCTTTAAGAATTGAAGTTGATAATGGTATAAATTCAAAGTTATTGTTTACAAATGCTTACAATTGAGATGTACTAGATGCTCTTTAATACTAGACACTGCGAAGGGGTTTAAAAAACTTACTATAATTCTGAAATTGATTCTATACTGGATATTTGTAACACCTCACTGTGTTACAGGTTAAAAATTAATTGGTGCCTCTACGGAATTCGAAACACTTGCCTTTTCCTGGTCAGAGGAATTCCGCCACTTTTATCCACTGGGCTATCGGTTTCAATTTTAATCAGACCTCTTTACTGCAGGAGTATTTCCTGAGCGTAACATTTCCACATAATCAAATATCAGCCGTGTTGGCTGAATTGGGTTCGGACAAATGATGAGATGAAATTGCGGGCTCAGCTGTTGCTTACTGGGAGAAGTCCTAATCGAGCGAAAGTGTGTTTTGACTTGACGAGGAAGAGAAGATGCTACGGCAGAGAATGTGATTGATAGTCTGGCTCAACAGGGATTACGTATTGAAGAACCAAATTAAAAACTAAATCACTGGCCTATTTTAATAAGGAAAACGGAAGTTAGTAAAGAACGTTGTCTGTTTCCAAAAAAAAAATAAAAAATAAAAATAATAATAATAATAAAATAATAATAAAAATGAACTAAAAAAAAATGAAGATTTACATTGTTGGTTAGATTTTGAAGGTTAGCTCATCATGAATAACAAACAATTTTTACAGTTGATGTTTGTTGTTGATGGTTAGCTATCCTTGAAATCGATCTAACATTGAAACTCTTAATTTTTTGTCGAAATAGACTAGGTACGTTCTTCAATAACTTCTGTTTTATGCATGTTAAAGTTTGGGTCCTACTACCCTATGCCAAATACCACAGTTCAAAATAGAATTGATCCCTTGACGAAAGTCAAACTCATGCCCTCATGCTATATGAAGTCCTCTCTTTTATCTACTAGGCTACCGAGGCCAATTTTAATCAAACCTCTTCCTCTGTGGGAGTGTTTCGTGTATTTCATTTTCCTATATTTCTGAAGTCACAATGGGCAGGAACGAACTAAATCAATCGCGTCAACGTTGTGGAAATTGATTGAAGAAAACGTCTATTTCCAACGTTATTTGGATCCCCTTATGCTACTTAAAGCCTACGGCTGAAATCATTGAAACAGAACCTCCCCCCCCCCCACCCAGGAACCATCCCGCCATCACCTGCCTCTTGTATAGGAGTTACACAACGTCATTCAGTAACTTGGCATTTTAACTTAGTTTCCCTTGTAACTACTGCAGCTTTAATGAGAAAGAAATATGATAAATTGCTTCTAATCTTTTCCAACCCAATTCGCGTTTGGGCAGGAGAACGAGGAAAAGCAGGTTCCCTGATGAAAGAAAGACGAATCATTCATCAGGAAAAGCAGGTTCCCTGAGGAAAGAAAGGCGAATCATTCAAAATGATGTCCTGTGCATTCCAATTACCTATTTTACGACAGTCTGGTTTTAGTTGTGTTTCAAACCCCTTTGCTTTTTACGATTAATAAAATTGAATAAATAACTAGCCTTTTTTAATCGTAATTTTTGGTATTTTCATCAAGGCATTGAAGGCAAGGTATCTCGAGCTCTCCTAATTGGGAGGATTGAGGATGCAGTTAATATTTGTCTAGAAGACGATCGCCTAGCTGATGCGTTGGTTCTGGCAAGTGCTTCTACCCCTGATGCAGTACAGCGAATTCATCAAAGATACTTTGAAGTACGTTAATTTATCATTTAACTGGAAGATGTGTTCTATTATAGACATAGAGGTTCATCACACTGCTGGTAAAAATAGCAGGACGAAAAGGCGATTTCTCAACGTAATATGAATTTGATGTTTCTAATCACACATAACGAAATAATTACTACCTACATGGAATAAATAAATAATAATAATAATTAATCAATGAAGATTAATTCATTCGTCAATAAAGTTGTTATTGCTACCATATCTTTAAAAAAACGGGGTTTACGTTAGCAATTTTTCCTTAGAAATCTATCTATCTATCTAGTGATGCCTATATTTAGAATTCAGAATTTTAACGCTTATATAATTTATTTGGAGTTCTTGAAACGTGGGTCTGGAGAGCTGAATGCATGTTTTCTTCTCTGCCTTTCTACTACTGTCTTGTTTTTAAACCTCAAACGGGAATAAAATATCCCTGTTGCGGGGTTGGGTTTTTATTCATAAAATCAAAGTATACTAAAAAGTATAGGTACTAAGTGTATACTAAAAATTTACTTACAAATTTTTCTTCAAGCTAGTGAAACTATTTTGATGACACCTGTGGTGTGGTAGTGTTGCCCCACCTAAGGAACTACAAAAATAGCTGCTTAATTCTTCAGGAGGTTTCATAGGTATTGATCCGAGTCTCATTTTGGTCTATTGTTTACTCATTGAGCTATTTTGAATTACTTTGTTTTAGAAGAAGAAAAACGACCCTCTATCCCGTCTCATTCAAGCCCTTGTAACGGAAGACTGGGAAACCATTATTTCTAATTGTGACTTGTCAAGTTGGAAAGAAGCGCTCACTGGGATTTTAACCTACAAGAAAGATGTGTCCAGATTGGCTGGTAAAGTAGAGTTTTGACATTAGAACTCCAGTATTTTCTTTTTAAATCCCAGATTAAAATATAAACGTTCTGTGTTACATTGATCCGAAACTGCAGAACTGCTGGGATATCGTTTGGAGCAAGCTGGTGGAGAATTTGCTCAATGTGCTGAAGTTTGTTATATTGCTTCTGGTAACATCAGCCCTCTTGTTAAAAAAAGGACGTCCGGTGTTCCATTAGATGTTGATAATATTCAGGTGAGGCATCAAGTTTATTATATGGGCAGATAGGGTGAATTTTTACTTTATTTTGCATTTTACTTTTAATAATAAAGTGAATTAATTTTGTAAGGAAAGCGAATATATATGTTTCATTCCCCCAGGAACTTGTAGAGCTAGTATTGGTCGCTCAAGGAGCAATGAATTCAAGGGGATTGCAGTTGTTACTGGTTGATGATGTTGCCAAATTATTGGGACACTACAGTGAGATGCTGGCATCTGAAGGAGAATTGGAGGTTGCCCTTAGTATTCTTCGAGATTGCCAAGACGTAAGTTTGTGCTTCTTTCTGCTTCTTATTTTTTTCAATGATTATTATTAGTTATTTATTATTAAATTTTTTTACTCAGTACTGTTTGTTGACTTTAGGGGTTTCTGTGTGTTAATCCAAACGATTTATAGGTATGTTATATCGTAGTGTCAATAATAACATAGATATGAAGGTACACCACAGTTGAATTAACTTAAAATCCAAATAGTGATATTCCCGCCCCACAAACACAAAAAAACCCTACTTTCTTCATTTCAGTTTTGGGGATTTCAAAATCATTATATACTTGCTTGATTTCCTGTATCTAGTTGATTCAAGTAGAGGGGAAATGCTCAAGTCCTATAAAGTATCGAAATCATCAAATATTTGTCTGCTCAAATCCAACTGCCCGATTACAATAAGTCTCTCATGCAAGTAAATAGGGTGTGCGCCATAGTCCATCACATAGTTCGCGAGTGGCACTTGCATGAGTGTCCCATGTAGTTGGTAACAATATTACTCTGCGAATCATGTTTATTATTGTAAGCCATTAGATTCAATGGGTACCTTAAGGATCGGAAAGCAACGAGGATCTAATAAGAGAGGGAGGAGTTGCTGCTTTTATGGGACAAGAAAGTTAGTTTACAAAAAGGATCCCGATACTGTTTAAAGGGGCAAATCTCGTTGGAAACCCCACTGAATTGCTTACGTGGGACTTATATGTAATATCGGTGTGTGGGAGATGCATTGCCAGGACAAAAGGGCTATTTCCAACTCCATGTTACTACTGTGCCATTAGAGGGAAAGCATTTGTGTACCCAAGATGCTTGCCACTTCCAATAAGCTAGAAAAGTTAGCAAAATGATGAATCTATGAATACTAGAATTTACGGGGAACGTTGCTTTTGAGGATTTCTTTAGAGGGATTTTCAAACTAGAGGGGAAAGAATCGTGGTTGGTGTTCACAAATAAAACAGACAACGTTGAAAAAAAGCCCTTACCTTGGCTGAAGCTGGAAAGCCGGTCTGTCTGCGTAGAAAGTGGGGGCTCTGTGTTGCTTCTGTGCTGAAAGATATTTGATAGCAATGAGCCAAATGAGCCTTGAGTTTATGACTTACCAGTTTTGTACGTTTTCTGAAGGTGATTGCTCCAAGTTGAATCAGTATTTCCTTACACACGAAGAATAGGTTTAGTTAGCAAGTCAATGGGATTACTTTGTAAGAGGGAGTCAGGTAGTTGCTGAAGAAAAGAATGTGTACTGAGAATGAACATGTAATAACGGGAAACTGGAACGCACAGTATAGTATGAAACATAGAAACAATATAATGGAAAGAAATGCGTTGCTTATGAATACTTGGCTTTCTTATGAATTACTAGTTTAGTTACTAAAAGAAAGATAAACTTTTACAAGAGAAAGGTTAGATGGCTTGATGTAGAATTTATTAATGATTTAGCAACAAATGGATTTCTGACAGAACCTGAAGGGTTATGAGTTGAAAGCAATGGATTGCTTTTAGTGATCAAGGTGAACTTTACAATGGGAGTGAAACAAGTTTACTCTAGAGGTATCCAAAGGTGGTATTCCGAAAAGAGTTGCTAGGTTAAAAGGTTTCTTTTGACAATCAGAGCGCCAACCTACCCTAGTTGCTCGTAATCGTCGGTTTGGCTAGTTAGAATGGTACTATTCACCATAATAAAGGAAATTCATTGCTTGGAAAGCAAGATAAAAAGAAGAATTACTTCTACCAGACCCTAGTTGCTCGAAAGCGTTGGCAGTGACTTTGGAAATTCGTTGCCTGAACGAGCATAACAAGAAAACAATAACAATGAGATTTACGACTGTCGAAACTAATTGCTCTTGAGCTACGTCAACTACTCTTTAACCGTTTCTTTCAAAACACAAAGCAAAAGCTTAAAGAAATAGGTTACCTTGACAATACAAGGAAGGAGAGATATTATTGAACCAGATATCCTTGCGTCAGGCTAACAAGATCAAGGGTCTCTACCTACTGCATTAGCCAATGTAAAGAACTCATACAACTCACTCTAGGTTGCTGGCGCAGCTTTCCAGGAGGCGAGACTTGAAGCTATGGGTTGCCACAAGGTGACAGGGGGGAGGAATCACAGTTTTTCAGTCTTTGCTATTCACTGGATCGGGAGCATCAGACCAGACGAATCAGGGTGACCACAAACACAAGGGACTTTAGTTAATTCAGAAAGCAATGCGTTACTGGGGGTGAAATACTGACCAGGTCATTATACAAGGTCTCACAGGGGCAGCTCACACCGACTTGGGGTGACAGGACTGCGTGATTCAAAAGCAGGAACTCAATTGTGTCAAGGAGCTCGTTGGAGGGATTGAGGTGGAGGTCCTCCACTCCTCTTCTCGATTGTGGTAGGGAGGTCCGATTGGTTAGTATTGTTGGTTGAGTGGGGATCCAAGGTGCAAGGGGTCCCCTGGAACAGGCGGCTCTCTCAAACAACGGAGAGGAGGGAGTTAAATCTGGGGCTGTCCTTAGTGTTTCCGAAATATGGGGGAACAGGACAGCGCTGGATGAAGAAGGGCTTGTAGGCGGCTTTCTACATTATTTCTCAAGATAGTTTTTCATGGCTGCTTACTACTTTTTTTTTTTTAACTCAGTGAAAAATTACAAGGTGTGGAACTACGCTGAACAGCATAGTGCTCACTAAGGCTGATTTACTCTGCTGAAATCAGAATGAAGACACTACGGTATTGCTGGGTAAATGAGCTGATTATACTATTGGGCTCTTGGATCATTTGATATGAAAGTTTAGGTACTATATACGAACTCGTGGATTCTGTGTATCGATGGGAAATTCTGTTGATTCCGCTTGAGCTGAACTACCAATCACTTTACCTGGACTGTAGTAGGGTATGTGAGAAAAGCGGGTGGGTGTTGCTAGTTTTCTCTGATTCCTGGTCAATCTGCTAAATAATCCTAAGTTTGTCCTTTAGGATCTTGTTAGCTAAAATACGAAACAATAAGGTATGTAAAAAGTCTGAGAGCACGGGGCAAAGGCAAAGAAGAAAATGGACGAATTATTAACGAATTAACTCATGGAGATTGCAATATGCACACTCCTTCAAACTTTCAGATTTAGTCCAAGAACTTTGGATGTGTTTGAAGATCCAACGAGCATGATGCAAAAGTATGCCAGCATTACTTTCTAGACTGACATATTTAATGAATTAGTGAAGGGATTGACTAGAGCTATCCTATGATGGTTAGACGTGAATTTATTTCACTATGTCGTCACTTTATTTAATTTACTTCGTTTTCTCTACTCTATTTTGAAATCCCAGAAACTGATTGCGAAACTTGTATTTCTCTAGGGCTGAAACCGAACGAAGTTTTTCGAGTGGAATATAATTGTAACGCGTATATTGTGTGGCTTTCCAGGAAGAAGTAGAAATGCTCAAGGATAGGCTTTCATTTGCTTTGGGTCTCAAACATTTGCCACAACAACAGCAGCGGTCATTCTTTCAAAACGACCAAGTTTCTCAGAGCATGGCACCTCACTTTGGAGCACCATCACAAAGTCTTCCAAAGGTTGGAAAGCCTTTTGGCATGGCCCCCACTAACCAAGTCAAAGTGAGTCTCTTCTATATCTATTTACCTACTTAAAATATCAAGCTAAGATGTATCTGAATGTCGAAAATTAATTTCTTTCTAAAACCTTATACCTTGATCCAGAGATTTTTAAAATGATTATAGCATTCTGTCCTGGCTCTCAGTACACCTCGTTTAATGTTTTTAAAATTAAATTTTCAGTATCTTGGATTTCATTATTTATTTTTTATCATTTTTACATCTTCCTTATTTTCAAAAATATATTTTTGTACTTTTATATTAATTTTTTCACATGCATTGTTGTATTTCTATTTAAATGCAGTTTCTTCTATAAATCCTTCAACAATACTGGTCTAAAAGTCTCACTTCTTTAAATGTTTTGTATAATTCCTACCCAATATCTAATTATTGTGTACTGATAATGATGTGCTGACTCCAAGACAATAATAATATGTACATGTGTTCCGATTTTTTAATAAAATTGTGTTTTTTAGCTCGTTTTTGGTTTAAGCTCCTTCCTGATTTTCATTGTTTTTATATCAGTCTTGATAAATGAATAAAAACTTCGTCTTGCAGCATTTTGATGCCCCAGCTCATATTTACGGTAAACCACCAACTGGAAGTCCTATTATCCCTGGCCCTGCTCCATCAGCCGCTCAACCAAACTCGACTATTTACAGCCAACCCCCTCTCCATTCATCTGGGAAGTCTCAGGCTGGTGTCGCTCCCCCGCCAGTTGGCCCACCTACAACTTCCACGAATTACTCCAGGAATTCTCCTAGCCCTGTAATCCAAGGTAAGAACCTACTGGTTGCAGTAGGCTATTGGTATTTGTTCAACATTATGAGTTTTTCAATCAAAGAAAAAACTGGAACCGGTTTTTATCTCCTATGCCTGTCTAACTTTGTTAAGTTCTACTCCTCTTAAATTATTCCATTGTTTTAATGTTTTATGTACGAATTGTCATTTCATGATCAATACTATTCTATTAAAATAGTTCACTGCTTAGTTTTAAGATCAATAATATTGTATTGTATTGTAAGGAAAAAATGCTGGTTCTCCAGAAAAAAATGGATACGTTTTGGGTTTAAGGGCCTTTGCACTCTAGGTCACCACGGTGGCTGCTTATTTCCACAAGTCACCACTGCAGCCACCAGAGCAGTGCTCTCAACTGGGGAAATTCGATACCAGCTAAATATCACTACCAGTACCAAATTATAGTTATACTAAACTCAAAGCTATCAATATACGCTAAATCTCAAAATATTAAAATGTCTTTTCTACACGTAGTTGAAGTAAGAAGCACACTCATGAAATACCATTGAATTTTAATACTAATGAGAGAACTACTTAATACAAAAGAAGAAGTAACAATATTAGTCTGGAATCGAACAGACATCACTGAAACAATAAATTGCAAGTCCATATAAACTGTATGTCACCACAAACATTTATAATCAATCAATAATGAATATAATTCAATAATTTAATTAAATATGATATTATTATTATTGTGATATTGAATAATTCGATAATGAATTAATGTAAAATTTGCATTTAAAAACATGAAAGTTTCCCTTAGTTAGGAAAATAAAATAATAATAGAATATCTACAATATTCAACATGATGCACACATATTCTCGCTAAAAGACTGAAAACAGCTTGATTGTACTGGAAGCTCTATAGTGATAGGTCTTATAGAAAACAATTTTATGACTTGATGGCGCCACCACTTTGTTGGGTACTGAAAATCAACCCCGAGTAAATGTAATTTTGGTGGTCCACCAGTTGGGTCACAATCTCGTAGTGTGCTATGCTCCATTTGAATCAACGTTGACAGGCTTCTGAGTTGGTTATCTGGTATCTCATAGTCCGTTCTGTGATTTGAGGATGCTTCCCTCGTGGGTTCTTGAGGTGGCATATATAGCAAGTGCCATCGATTTCTCCTCAACTCAGTACCATTGTCACAGGAAACCAGATAAGATCGAGGGTGTTCAGTACGGGCTTTCACTGTGCCTTTTTATAAACTGTGCGTGTTTGGTGAATACCACGTCATTCTAATAAATGATTATTGCTGGTGTTTTAACCCAACGTAACGAGTTCTATTATTTATATATTATTATACATATCATATTGAGTATATAACTTCACATGGTGTCAGGTGTATTTTAAGTAAGCAGTGAAGTGAAATATGGCTAAAGGAAAGAAGAAAATCGGTAAGAAGGTAGGAGAAAAGAAACACGTTTTGGAAGACGTGTCTGGATCGGATTCCGCTGGAAGTCATCACTCAGGTGAAGATGATGAACGTACGGGTTCGTTTACTCGTAAGTCATTACCAGCAGTAACAAATCCTGTTCCAATAGTAGTAGGGCTCCAGTCACAGTTACCTGTACCAGACAGCTTTGATTTTACGAATCCGGCTAGGTGGCCTAAGTGGATAAAAAGATTTGAACGTTATCGAATTGCATCTCAGTTGTACCTCAAACCAGACTGCCAACAAATAAGCACGCTCTTGTATACATTTGGTCTGGAGAGTGAGGAGCTATTCAGTACCTTTGGGTTAGGTAATGAGGACGAGTTAGAGTTTGGAGATGTAGTAGAGGCGTTCGAGAAATATCTTGGTTTGAAAAAGAACATCGTTTATGAGAGGGCCAAATTTTTGAAACGTAGGCAGGCTTCAGGAGAACCCGTTGATGCTTTTGTCAACGATTTGCACAAACTCGCTGAAACTTGTGAATTAGGCCAACTAAAAGATAGTTTGATTCGCGATTTGATCGTCATTGGAGTAGATAACCCCACACCTGACACCATGTGAAGTTATATACTCAATATGATATGTATAAACGTAGCTACTCCAGTAGCTCCGCCTACCTGGCTTATTGTACAAAGGGCCTAGAAACCCCTTTTTTTTATTATATTGTAGATTAGAGTGTACTTATGGGGCAGTTATTAAAATGAATGCTGTTGTAAATTTTGTTTTTCAGGAGCATCTACTAAAAAATATGTAGTTGATCCATCTGTTGCTGGTAATGTCCCTTACCGATCACCTTCTGCTATGTCGAGTCCATACACTCAGCAACCTGGAATGTATGGTTCATCTGCACCTGGATATCCTGGGTCAGCACCAGCTCCAGCTCTGTACAACTTCCACGGCCAGGACACTGGCTACAATCCCTCAGCTGGTTCCTCCTCTTATGGAAGCTATTCTGCAGCCCCTGACAAACTTAGTGGGCCACCATCTCAACAGAGTTACAATAGTTTCCAGCCAGGTGTTCAACAACAAAATATATACAAACCCTCTCCAACTCCTCCTGCCCAGTCTTCGATATACAAACCTCCTCAGAACATTGGATTCACACCAAGTAAGTGTATTGTTTGCTTGGTACTAATTTTCCTCAAAAGTTTTTATATTCCGTCTTGTTTATTCTACTTGTATTTAGGGTAAATTTTGTCACTATGGTATAATGTTATCAAGATTTGAGTGATTTGTATTACAGTTATATTAGTGTTAGAGTCACTGATTGATCTCTTTCAAAGCTAACTTGGTCATTATATAAGATAGTGAATGCACTCGTGAGTTTTTAACAGTTTGAACATTGCGAATAAATTATTGCTTGCTCTCACAAATGAATATTGGTAAATGTTCTAGGTGTTTCAAATCTTCCACCATCCCAACAAATCTTATCTACGCAGAACAGTCCTGCTTCAGGCTGGAATGACCCTCCGCTTGTTGCGCCCAAAACCAGTCAGGTAATTATTTATCATGTTTTAGATTTTCTGTGAAGGAAAAAGTTAAAATCAAATCCTACTCCCTGAATTAACAGAAGGGTGGACGAAGAAAGCCCCACTATACTACTACAAATTCTAATTATTTTTTTGGCATTCTTCTCTGTACTACCAAATTTAAGGACTCCTCCATTTTCAAATTGAGCAAATTAAGATCATTGATACTCAAAATCATGAGTGAATTAGTAATCCAAGCTGGTTTTCGTGGTAGGTACATAGAGCGCTCCCTCATATTTTTTTCCAATGAACAACAGTGTAAAACATTTAGAAGGCCTCATGCTTGTCTTTTGTATGTCGCATTGACATTGACATGATGATCCAAGATTCTAAAATAATGGCAATCACCAAATGCATCTGTATGGGTAATCACGTTTTAGAAAAGTTTGTTGTAATTTTATTTACTGTTCATTGATTTCTCATAGTGTTCCTTTTTGTAACTAGGGATTTTTTCACCAACTTTGTATTCATCCTAAAGAGGGCGAGAAGAAAAAGAATACATTCCCTGCGTTTTCTTTTCTTTTCAGTACTTCTTGGACAAATTAATTTATTCTTTGCACGTATACTCAAAGCATAAAATACGACCTACCTATTTAGTTTTGGTTTATTATTTTCAATAATGAATCTTTGTAATCGACCCAAGAAAACAACTATTTTTAACACCCCCCCCCCCCCCCCTCTCTCTCTCTCTCTCTCTCTTTCCTAAAAATTGATTAGTTCATGTTTGAAGATGCGTAGAATCTGAAAATAAATATCCGTCAGTCCGCCACATGCGGTCCCTCATCCAAAGGTTTTCTCCAAAACCAAATTGTATGATACTTGGGTTATAAATCCCAACTACACCCCAATAGTTGGTCCTTAAAGGTCGCCATCAATTTCAATTGACTAAAGGGTAGCCTTTAAGGGTTGAAATATTACAAAATCTAGATCTCGAAATCTTTCAAGGTTTATAAAAGTAATGTTATTTTGGTTGTTATTGTTAGATATAATCCTAAAGAATTGAATGAAACCACTCCGATTGCTGTATGTTAATCCGTTCGCTCTCCCTGAGGGCAAGAACCTTGATAGTGAAATTTACTGCGTGAAATTTATTAGTGAACCTCTAGTAGCGACAATTACTGAGTCAATCACTAAATTCCACTAATAACAGCTACAAAGTGTTGTTAGTTGTAAAATCAAAGCATAGTAAAGCTCGTATTGTAAATTAATGTAACTTGATGAGTTCCAATGGAATTTTGACTTTCCAAAATCAAGTTTATTATTACTATTGTCCCATAATCAACTTATGGTGTAGAAACCTGAAACGGAGCTCTTTTGGGACGTCGAGAATACAATTAAGAAGTATGGAGAGGACCTGGTCTGCTGTGGGATCTCTGCATCTAATTTCTTTTCTAATCGATGTACGTTACTGAAATTTAGATGGAGCTCCTCGAAAACAATTGTGAGGTATGGAAGTGCGCTGATCAACTGGTAATCAGTTGAGGCCCTCTGAGGATTATTTCTTTCCTTTTCGACCTACTGCCTTTTCCCAACATTTTTTCTAAATTCGTCGACATGTACTAAAAAGCGTAATTGTGAGGTTCTTGAGCTGTAAAAGTTGAAACCCTTTTGGGTGGGTGGCTCGTAGTGCCAAGTTTTGATGATGTACAGTGTTCGATAATTGTATACTAATGATTTGCGTATAAGGGCTATCTAATACATAAATAATAAACCTATTTGTAATAATTTGCAGCGTTTTAATCTACGCTGTTTGAAATTTTGAAGTATACTCACCTATGTATGTACCTATCCAGTTGGTTACCTGTCTTTGAAGATGCATTATTCTAAATTTTCTGTTTTCCCTTTCAAGCTTACAATGCCTGTATTTTACTACCAAGTAAGTTTTAAATCGAAATTCAGGTTGTCCTTTCTCTACTGTATTTCTTTTGATACTCTCGATTAACCTTCAGGTACTTTACACGTTAATAATTTCACCCATCATTTTCCCCATTTGCATTTCACCTTCCCGTTTAGTAGGATTACTTCCTTGTTGCAGCAACCATTCCTGATCATTTGAAAACCCCTTTGAAATGGAGCATCAACCGTTGGAAAGAACATTCAATTTCTCATCAGATAGGGCACCAAACAGATTTTCAAACCCGTATCTGGTTACAATTTGTTTCTTATTAATTTCAAACTCGCTAATTTTATGTTTTTCTTTCGAGTTCCAAAGCTGTTCACCTGATTTTTCTGAAGGAAAATCATTGCGGGTGACGTGAGAAAACATCCTCATAATCCCAGTTATTCGATATTGCAGTCACATTTTACGTTTAATTTACTATTTAGGGAAGAAAGTAACCTTGTAATGTTAAAGTCGTGGGTTTTTCGAAGTTTATGTGAAATATGGCTCTCTATGAATTATTGAGTGTGGGGTCAATCTCTTCATAGTTTTCTCACTGAATCGAATGTTGACACTTGAAGATCTTCCTGACTCAGTAAAATCGGGTTACTCCTAAAAACATAAGATAAATCAACAAGAATAAACGAAAAACTTGTTAGTTACCTAACCTTTAAAACTCTGTTACTAGATCTAAAAGTGACACCTTCTCCATGAACTCACTTCAATGAGGATCGCTTTTCATATAAAAAAAAAATAAATAAATAAACTAGATTTATTTCAAAAACTACGTTGCTTACCACTAAAATTTATGAATAAACGAACTTCCTAGTGAATTTCATTCATAATTATGTAAGGGGCACTAGAGGGTGGCAATGTAGTGGCCCCCAGCCATAGCGTCAGACAGAGCCAGTTTAAAGAGAGAATTCAAAAATTAGCGGGGCGGGCGCCTTCCAGGAGGTCGTGTCAACTGATACTCAGCCTGGCCACGTTGGTAGCACTGTCTGTGGTCCCAAAATCGTCATTAGTTGAAAGAGTCCCCAGGCAGTCTATGATACTTGGTCGGGAAATGGGCGGACAAAAGCGACCCTCTAGTGCCCCTGACATGATTATGAATGAACTTCACTAGGAAGTTCGTTTATTCATCAATTATATCTAGGGCACTAGAGGGTGGTTTAACAATGTAGATGTTTAAAGAGCCCTGGCACTAGAGCAACCCATAGACTGCCGGGTCCAGACCTGGGCAGCTAGACCCCCTTACACAATGGAGAGCAAAATGAAAACATTTAAAAAAATATATAATTGTAATTGCTCATTCTTTAGGTATGCCCACTTATTAACTTTCCCCACATCATTCTTACACACACTCAACCACCCTGTTGATCATGTTTTTCATTATTGCCCATATCCAAATTATTTCGCTTAACTAGCATAGGCACTCTTATGATTGAGACTGGTTGCCATTCTACACCTACAGCAAGGAACCAATACCCTAATTTGACCTAGTTTTACATTCTAGGATTATAAATGTTCCTAAAAACCTCTTATAATACTCAGAAACCAGATTTTGAGATGTCTGCCATACATTCTGGTTTGAAGATATACAAGTCAAGAAAAGGCCAGGTACAGTATCCGAGTGGTTGCACTTGCGATGATGCGCGGAAAATGAAAACTGTCCAGACGGCGGTGTTTGATTGTGTGGAAGCTGGCTACTGGACCACCAGCCCATCTACACTTCCTCAAGTTTCCATTGCGTCTGAAAAGCGAATACATTCCTCTAACTCCCCTCCTAAGGTTGAGTTCATATTTATTATTAGGTAAATTATGAGAGCTGAGATACTTATTCCATGAGCCTCCCTGAAGTAAGGTACGAGAAGATTGAGTGTAGTACAACAGTTGCTATCAAATTACTTGGTTTTCTTGTTTGTACTGCAAGTGATTTTGAATTGTAACATTGCATGCCTCTATTTTTCAACAATACAAATTTTTACGCATACAATAGGTACTTTCATCAAAAGCTCTGGATCGCGGTATCCTCATTATCTCTTCCTTTTATTACGATTTTCTGTTTCTGGCGTTAAAATGTAAATATATATAGTTAGGCATATAAAGTCTTATTATCCTTCTGAATGAAACATTTTCATTTTTTGGTAATGTTTTTTCTAGTTTACATGACCCTCTAGTCAGAACATTGATAAAATTCCGATTATCAGTTTTTTCAAACTATTTGAATTTGTTTTTTGCAAAAGGATGACAATTTTAATTTTTTTTTTCAAGTATCTCTAGAGAGTTAAGAGATTTGTGAGCTACTTTTGCTTGTCCTTTACCGAGGCGGAGGTAGGGAAGGCTAGTTAGTATAATATTACCTTATTCAATATTGTACTAAATTATTGTTCGATTAACCCCCGAGACGAGTCCCACTAATGTACGAAAGTGTGATTCTCAATAATCCTCTTAGGATTGCTAGGTAACAATCACATCGTAGGAGCTTACGTTTAGCTGAGTGAACTCATGATTAATTTACTGCCTTATCAATATACGATGCTGAAATTCGAAATAAAACTGGTGATTTCCCTGAAGTGTAGAAAATGATAATTGAAAATTCAGTTCCAGTAGGCAATTTTCTTATAGTTACATCATGCTATTTTCCATTAAACGGTTTTTTACTCGCTAGTTTATTATTACAAATAATTATTTACCCACAAAAATGTATTATAGTAAAACATTTGTTATTCCCATTAATAGCCCAGAGACACCTCGAAGCTGAAATGAAGAAGAGGATAATTAAGATTTATGAGACCAACATGCCCTAGGCTAAGATGTGAGAGATTATAGAATGATAGACTTACGAGTGTAGCCCAATGCCAGCCTTTTATGCCGGTCCTATAAGTCTAAATTAGTTGATACCCCTCTCCCTTCACCATCTGGTTTCTCTTTTTATAGGGAAATTTGTATGGGATCTAGAAGAGACCACACGACTATGTGGGTTCTTGATTTATTCAACATCATTCCCTTTTCCAACTATCATTACAGGAACCAACATTTTCCCGATTAATCCAATCAATCCTCCTAACATACCGTGTGATTATTGCTGCTAATTAATGCTTTTGAAAATGGTTTGGAATGAATATTTATAACAATCACTTAACTCCAACAGTTCATGAATACCGAAATTCAATGAGAATCAAACGTCGGACTCGTCCTCCAACAATACCACTATTTGTATCAACTTGTAGTGCCATTACACCGTTTTGCATCAAACTGATAAGCGAACCGCCAGTACCTGTGCGTCCCGTACAATAGTTTCATAGAAGTGTGGTACAGTTCCGCTAACAATGAAACAGTTTTTGAGGGAGTGGCTGATTTTTAAACATTTTTTTTAATTTACATTTTTTAAATGAATTAATGTTTGTATTTTAATAAATGAGTTTGAATCGTGTTGAATGAATATAAAAATCAACTGCTCTCAAAGAAATTTCAACGCTGATTCCAAATATGTGGTCTAAAGTTGTGTAAAGTTGATGTCAAGGTTTTTTTCAAGTTAATAAATGATAAATATGAATAATTTGGATAAACAGAATTAATTAACAATGTTTTCTTCGTATTGCTTCAGAGTCAACCTATAGGTAACAAAAGCATTGTTTTCACTTTCTGGAGAAAAAAAAATTGTTGGTCTCCGAATTCAAAATTTCCACTCGGATTTTACGTTGTAGATCATTCTGAACAACTTTGGTTCCATGTCTGTCTGTCTGTCATTGTGTGTGTGTGTGTGTGTCTGTCTGTCATCTGTCCGCGAATCTTTGTAACAAGCTTATTTTCCACAGTTTCCATCCAATTTGGATGAAATTTACTGGGAATGGGCGGGTTAGGGTATAACGGTCCCCTGTCAGTTTCACCGTTCCTACTCAATACATCACTCTGCGCATTCTCAAACGTAAATTCTACCAAGCATAATTTTCTCACGCCCTAGTCGTCCCACCTCGCACAAATTTGGATGATAATTGGGGAATGACAATTTGATCATCCCCTATCAACTTCAAAATTATTGTATTATTAATAGCTACTGTGCATGCGTCAATGTAAAACCCTTGTAAAGACCTTAATTTCCACAGTTTTCATTCGATTTTGATGAAATTGTCAGGAAATGCGCGAGTTAGGTTGTTGATTGATATTGACCCCAAATAATTAGGTACGAGTTAAAGGAAAGTTAACAAATCGCTTCTACAAACATGACCCACGTTGCTCACCATAATAGGTATCTAAATGGTCAAATTAGATTATATCTAAGACCGGTGGAACGAGATATATATACTGCGTTTTCTTTAAGTATTGAACTTTTTCGATAATGTATCAATATTATGAATACATGGTTGTAACAACGAAATAATCTTGATGAATAATCGACTGATGAAAATATCAACAGGTGGTGGTTCGCTTCATTTAATAATCAAATTGGTAAACAACAAGAACATAACTTACCTTTGTTGAAAATGCAAGGTGCTGGGTTTTAGTAACTATTAAAATTACTTTTGAAATTGAGGATAGTGATAAATAAGTAGGTAATCATACAATATTTGTACAAACAAATAGACGCAAAAGAAGCGACTTAGGTGTTTGAAGGTTTGAAATGACATCCGTAAAGACTCTCTGAGTGTAAAGGAAGAGGGAAGTAGTCTGTCCCAATCTTCAAAATATTAATCAGTTGGAAAAAAATGTATTTTTGAATAATCCTCAAAAATAGGCTACTTTCAAACGTTGAAAAGTAGTAGTAGTAGATGTTGAACAAACAAACGATTAACCTGCTACACCCAGAGGATATCCTGAAAGCTGATAAACCAGGAACTATCACCTTGATGTGACATTTGCAAGATTCGAGAAGGAGGAACCTCCCATATCCATAAAAAGTTCCAGTAATGGATATCTAGTATAAAATCTTTCGTTTAATTTTGGAATAAAATAAAATAGTATTACAGTTTTTGATGAGCAGATGGCTTTCTTAGTTAGTTTCACTGTGGAAGCAAGTTTTTCAGTAACACTATTTTTTTTTTTCTTTTTTGTCTAAGCAGAGCCTAGAAATGTTCTTACCATAATGTCAATTCCCTCTGTGCATCATTCCCGCATAAACTATGAGATTTCAAAGATTACAGCTGGTAGTTGTGATACTATAGAAAAAATAAATATACGAGAAGTTACCAGTTAGTTGATCATTATTGATTTAGAAACGAGCTCGTGTGTGGTGGAACGCATAATTTCAGTCAACCAGCACAACGCTAGCGGCTCGTATCTTCTGACTGGAAAACAGCGTTGAAATCAGAGCAATAGCAGCCTGTACTCAAATGGACCTACAAACATTACAGGAATAGGACTCACGTTGATTTCACGATGATAAACTTTAAATGTCTTCATTAAATTTGCAGGGTTAGTGTGTTGTGCGGTTGGTACATGATTTTAATCTGACGAGTTAACGGATCGTGACTATACCTATTTATTTTTAGCTCACTTTATAAATAGTATATAACCTAACTCTTCAAGTTTCAATCGTGAATGAAGCAGAACTACCTGCGAGCATGATCGATTCTTTTTTTTTTAACATTCAAAATAATTGTTTGACTGTCCTGTCATGATCGTATTTAGTTTTCTCCTTGCTTACCTTTGAACAGGTATTTTATTCTTAGGCAAACATGAATGTTCACATTAATTTTACACGTTAATTTTTCTGTTCTGGTAATTTATAATAAGTACAGTCATCATTCCAATGCAGCTATTGTGGCTTGAATGTAACCTAATTAACAATTTGGTAAACCCCCTAACTTTCCTATAAAGGCTGTCTCACGAGTTATGCTCCAGCGACTTATCTCGGCCAATATTCGAGTTAAAAAACAAAACAAAAAGTATCCCCTACACTGGTTTTTGTGCATAGAGTATGAAACACGGAGTATCATATTGCAAGGAGAAGGGCCTTTTCTCATTAAATATATTTATTTGTTTTATTATTTTGACGTATTATCATTCATATACCTTTCGGAGGTGTCCATCGACACCAGCAAGTCGGTAGTAAAGGGCGAGCGCTTTCGATGTAAGAACATCATCATCAGGCCGTCAAAACAGTTGGTGATCGAATACTGTTTCGACGGCCTGATGATGATGTTCTCACATGGAAAGTTCGCCCCCTGTTCTCGACTTGCTAGTGACGACAGACTCTTCCGAAAGGTGTGTAAATGATGATTTCACTCTTATTACTAGCCGAAATAACCCTTTAGATCTCATACCATTATGGCTTATATCAATTTGATTATAAATTGTCAAAAAACCACACAGATATTTATAGTTTACAAACTGTTGAATTTGTTTTTCCGAGCTTGTGTTTTATGATTCGTAAATGATCAACTTTGCCATGTGTTTTATTCTTGCTCAGCCCAAACCCGAAGTCAATTCTCAATCACCAATCACTCACCCACTGTTTGGAGCAGCACCACCGCAACCTGAATTTGCTCCACATCAACAGCAAGGGTACCAACAACACCTTCCACAACAGATGCAGTTTGCTCCTCCGCCGCAAGCCACACAGCCACCACCGACCAGACCGTTCCAACCACAGCAGCCCCTTCCCCCTCAATCTCAACAATCTTCTCATGTAATTAACTTATGAATATAATATAAATGCATGATTTTTTTAAAACTTGCATGCGTTTATTTTCTCTTCATTTCATTCAATTCAATCGATGTTTGGTTATAAAATTAACAAGTGAAATGAATTTTCAAGGGTAATCCGATATGAATCTAATGAAAATTTTTGAGAGTAAAGCTGTACATTGAACATTGAACAAAGTTGTTTATTACATAGCTTTCTGGGCGAAGACCGCTAGAGTAGGACAGTACGCTTTTCAGATGCCTTTTTCTCGCATCTCAAAGAGAGCCCATTTTTTTTATTTTTATTTCGCTTGTTATTTATGTATAATTATTTTGAAATGTGAGGCTTTTTGTGAGCCAAAAATATGTTAACTATCAAATTAATGGCAAAACTCGGCGCTCCGCGCCTCGCCAGGGGGCAAGCCCCCTGGACCCCCGGTTACCTCTATTTACATACTTCGGACGAAATTATTGAAACACAGAATGTGTTTGCGTTGTCGCGCAACCAAGTGACAACCAAACAAGCGTCATTGTTTACTATTCATTTACTATTCATGCTCATAACTCAGGTTGATGGCCACGCACTTCACAGTAGTTAACATAATATGGTTGGATAAATCGGGAGCTTTCCAACGAATGGTGAACGATTTCTGTGCGATTAAAATTGCGGAAGTTCCATTTCCCTACCAACGGCTCGGTTGTACGTGAAAATCATAAGAAAATTTACAAGCGGTTGCAATCATGTTGACAATATCAATTATTGAGAATGATCATCTGTTATTTTTCAAAGTATAAAACTGTTGCTTAGAAAAAATTTTTTTGCCATTAATATGATAGTTGACATCAACTTTGGGCACATTTATCATCAAAACATGTGCACGCATTTCTAAACGTTTTAGTTTGTTTTTGAACATTTTAAAAGTAATATTCAGTTATCTAATATAAATTTAAAAATTTATAGCGGTTTTTCGCCATTCATAGTGATTATTTGTTTTTTGTTTTTTTTTTTATTTGAGCTGTTTATTGTGCTCAAAAGGTATTGTCCTACGACCTCATCCTTTTTTCTGGAATAAGTTGTTTCAGTCATGCAGTATGATCGTGTATGACCGAATTTTCTTAAATTATGGTATTTATGTTACATTGTTTTGAATTTTGAGTGCTTTGGGTGCGAAGAAATGTTCAACTACCAATTTTATGGGAAAATCTCATTCTAAATAATATTCTGCTGTTCAAAACGTTATTTCTAATTTCTGAAAAATCAACCCTTAGTTCAAGAATACAAGGAAGGTGGTCACAATCCAAAAGAGAGTCCTCCACTTTAAAATCGCTGGAATGATCCATCGTATCCAGATTTATTAGGGCAAGGCTTCACTATTCCTCTATGTTCACTCGTCCATTGAACACTATGAGAGAGGGGCTTTCACAAAGTTGGATTCTTCTTCCCAATCACTTTTTTTCAAGGACTCGATGGGCCACGTTTCATTTTTTCGATCTCACCAAATTTACATTGAAGGATTACACAAAGAGTATAATTTTTCTTCGATCTCGAGTGAAAATTCTCCAATTGTGGCAACAACACCTCCCTCAGTCTACATCCTTTGTGAAGCCAATAACTTTCAGCGTTTCTCCCTCTCCGATTCGGATAGTCATGAGATATACTGATAGGTAATTCTCCCAATTCGTTGGTTGCTCGCAGAACTTGCCCTTGGAATCGCAAAATTCACGAGCATTGGGCGAAAGTCTCACAGTCTCCAACTGGCGAAATTCCGAATACAAACCCAATACTTCCATAAAGAAGTCGGTAACCAGCGACAGAAGCCCTGAATGTTCACTGTCAATTGCCTTTATATCAAAAGTAATCACGTTACCCGCTTTGAATCACTCTTGAATCTTTCCAATTTAGATTTTTAAAAGGCTTTTTTTTCATTTTTTTTTTTTTTTTTTTTTTTTTTTTCAATTGTACTGATTTTATTTGGAACAAGCCCAATTTTCGCTGATGTCATTTTTCATTTTAACTTGAGCCTCTTTTATTGTGTTGAAATTCTAGGATAGTAGTTCAATAATTTCTAATTTTGGTAGCTTGCTCTTCATTTTTGTTCTTGATCAGATAGACCATCTTTGATGGTTGACTTTTCGAGTCCCTACGTCTTCTGTTAGCAGCTCAATTTAATACTGACGGTAGGAGAGGAATGAGTGTCAAATTTCCGAATCATGGATGCACACTAGATCACTAGCGGGAAATCCTCAGGGCGTATCTGGGTTTGCAAGAGTGGTGGAGAAGGTATTACTATTGGTGAACAGAGGTAGACGGGGCTACAAGTATGAATAGTAAAGTGGTGAGGAGGCATCTTGGCAACAAAGTGGTGCAATAGTAGGAGGATCTCTAATGAAGTGGCAGGAAGAGGAAGTGGGGAGGGGGGAGAAGAGCGATGACATGGGTACATATACGTATCAAAACGATCTAAGCGTAGGCTATGTGGATGGCCGTAGGCTCCCGATTACAGATTTAGTCACAAATACTTGGAATGAAATGCAGGAATATTGGAGTTCTTACTCGAGCGTATACACAAAACAACAAGATTAAAAAAAAAATAGAAAAAAAAGCAGGATTGGCAACTGTAATAGAAAGCGATAAGACAATAATGCAACTCAATTGAATTGAATGCTTGATTGAATTGAATTAGGGACCTACCTATCGATTCAATGGTAGCAGCATTAGCACAAATTTATTTTCATTGTGATTGTTTCGTGAGAGGTTGGGTATAATGTATGTAAACTACAACCACGAGTTTAGGTTTTCAAATGATAGATTAATAAAAAATGAAAACTGGGGCAACTTTTGTGTGATGGAATTTCTCACCTCTAGGATAAAATAGATAATTATTATATATGTATTTACTTATTTGAAACTGCATTTTTCGTGATCAATCTGCAGTTATGAGGTGAGGTGGGGGGTATACAAATTAGATAGGTACTCTCCACAAATAGTAGGTACCTATGTACATTAGTTTGAATTTGAAGATATGGCTTTTTGATCATCACTCAGTGGCATTATGTAAGATTGAAGTCAGAACACAGACGCTAACAAGATCAAAAGTAACCTAAGTTATAAGAGTACCTAGTAGATCCGTAAAACAATACGTCGTGCGGTGTGGTATCCACAATCCGGCACCGAAGCTCTGACGCAATAAGTTTTGGTGACACATCCTTCTGTACGGATCGCGATCCATAAAAAACCGTAATTGTCTAAAATAACCTCTTTCCAAGAACTCAAATAACCTCCTAGGGATCATTTCCTCCTCCAATGGATTTAGCGTTGCAAGTAGATCCGTTATGGACTTGACGTGACTTTAAGGTGTGGTAAATTTTTCTCGTTACTGCACGCCGTATTGAGACCGACGGATCTACTAGGAACTCTCTATTAGATTGGGCCCTCAAGGTCATGAGGCATTTTACACGCTGAGAGAGACTCCTAAAGTTTGATAGTTTTGTTATTCAAAATTTGCACTGCATACATGAAGCTGTCCCTGTAATTGTATGGTGTGCTACGCTGGAAAGTCAACAGCATGGAACAATAGTTCGAAATAGGGAACAGGGTTCAATCAAAACAGGCCAACTACAAGTTTCACCGGGAAAAAATCGTGGGATCTGCATATTAACACGTTCTGTAATGGAATAGGAATGTCTCCACGTTGTGCTAGAATTATTCCCATCATTGGACATTCCCCTCGACTTCGCTCCTAGACCTTTGGACTGATTTTGATGAAAACTTCAAGGATCGTGCGGGTTAATCTCTAGGCAATATCCTACCAATTCCATTGCCCAATATATAAGTAGGTACCTACATTAAATTGCGAATGCCGTTGGATTGATGGTAAGGTATATATACATATGCACATTATTGCCAGTTTTTGATAGCTTGTCTACACACATATATTACTGTTATATTTTGAATTCATTCATTCATTTCAACTTGTATTGAAAAATACCATTAAAAAAAAAGAACTGGGAAAATAAATAAATTCATTGAAGGTGTAATTTTGGTTAATGCGCGGTATCGATTTGCGACCAGCTGGTTTGGCGTTTATTGGTCTTGACCTGACGCTCCCCACTCGAATATCATGCATATATACAGCGCTACATCATTGAGCTAAGTTCAAGAAGGTACCTAGTAACAATTTTCTCAACGTTTAAACTTTCCTCAGGTGTCCAGAAAGTTGATTGAAAATCCTAGAAACCCTTACATCCTCGAAATAAATGTAGGAAAGAAAAAAATCAATGAAAAGTTCAGGCAAATTTTCGTAATTTTTTGCTTTATATTTGTATTAAATTGTTTCGAAAAAGACATTGTCAAAATAATAATCAGTTGTAATAACTAATTTTAGAATTTTAAACAGCTTTGTTCAAACATTTCTGAATTTTCTTGTGAAAAAATTCATGGTGGGTAAACTTTGTTCAAGCAGTACTCTACTTTCCAGTTAAACTATTTCTAGCCGTTTTTTTGCCACTTTTTGTGCTTTTTAAAACACTTTTTTTAAAATGTGTTCAATTTATTGTGCTCAAAAGTGCTGACCAATCTACCAAAATTCGCTAAAAATAGGAGTGATAGATCACCAAATGTTCTCTTCGAGCGGATAAATATTATATTCATGTCAAAGCACCTACTTACCACTGCACTACTTCCCTTATCATATTTACAGCAACCGTTGAGCGGCTATGGAGAACCGCCCGTGGAAGTAGCTAAAACGCCAGAGCCCAAACTCAAGGCAGCATTACCTCAGGAATATGCTCACATACAGTCTACTTTCGAAGAACTTAGGAATAAGTGTCTCACAGCTTCAAGCAATAACCCAGTAAGTGATATTTGATAAACATTTATTTGTATAATTATTCACAAAGAAAACTACTATTTAACCATCAATAACAATTATTGAGGTTGCTTTCTCCAAGTTTATTTAAATACGAGTTTAACCTACATAAACTAAAATGTTGTGTTTCCAGTTGATGAGGAGGAAGCTTGAAGATGTGGCGAGAAAACTAGAAGCTATGTATGAGTGCTTGAGCTACGGAAAGGTTGGTATTGTACTTAATGTTATTTTCTACTTAGTTAATTGTCGTCTGTTTACTAGGTAATGTAGTTAGTTAGTTCCAAATCATTATTAAATAGATGAGAGATGGATAAATACTTTTTTAGATACAATAAATGTGTACTTCTTTTTCATAACTGGATTTCTGGGAGCATTTCTATAATCCTCCGCCTGTTCTCTATTACTATATTTTATCGTTGGTTGGATCAAATTATTAGATGTATGATGTGCGTACATTACGGTTAGTCATCACCTCTTCGTTGTTCAGTATCCGAATAAAAGTCACCCAAGTCTATAGCAACCAACAGCAGACGCAAACCAAATAGCGGTGGTATGATTCCGTTGGTATGATTACGTTCTTATCGACGATCCGATCAGTCGTATCGAGTAAAGTGTGGTATCGTGATCTCTAGGGCTAGTATCAGGACCTACTAGGAAGTCTCTGGTATTTTCATCAACTACAGACACTCTATTTTCTCTTTTATTGATAACGACACGATTGTAGTTTGGATTTATACGCATGCACTAAGCATTAGCTTTGAGGGTAATTGGAAGCGCTAAATCCGAATTTGACTACTATACAATGTCATGCACTTTCTTCACACGATTCCAATTTTTTAAAATTGTACTTTATAATTTCCAGCTATCTCCTTCAGCCCTGGGTGGCCTCGAACAGATCGTCCAATGTATCCTGGCATCTGATTTTCATTCAGCCCTCAGCGTTATCACTCAAATGGTAGCCGGCTCTGATTTCAGTCAAGTTTCCCCTTTCATGACCGGAGTTAAAATCCTTCTACAGACTGCACAGCAACTCCGAGTGAACTGAATGTCCATCGAAATTAGTTACAATATTATCAATACAATATTTATTTGAAGGGATAAAAGACAGTCACTTGTTGAAACAATGTGTTAAGTATTTTAGATATTTGTTTTGTTTTTGGGGTTTACAGCTGCTTATGACATTTATTTCCCATTATTCTGTTCTCATATCAGTGGAAAAATTCAATTGTTCCTGGTTCTACTTGTTTCAGTTTGACTGAAAATATTTAGATGACATAAGACTTGCTATTTTTTCTGCCAAAAACCCCTTCTTGTAATTAATTTTATAACAATAGGTACATTTATGGATAACAAATTGTAAATTATATTCGTATTGTAAATAAATATTTTATTAAAATCCGAGTCTTTTGAATGTAATTCCGGTTTATTGTTCTGTTGAAAAATAAAATCATTTATTGTTGATTTAGGTTATCAAAACATAATTATTTATGTTTGAAAAGATGCAATATGTACTGAGTAACGTTCTAAAACTACCACCTATTAATAAGTAATTGATGGATTTAATACAAATTATATTATTATTTATCTTGAATACACGATTCAAAGCAAAATTTTGATGGTTTTATTCTTACCTCTTCGTATTAGGCGAGTTGTAAGCTATGGGTTGTGCATTGAGGGATCAATAATCCACTACTTATATTTTCTGTGAGAAAAATTCCGAGAATTTAACTTTTCTAATAGCAAGTCAAAACGCTGAAAATTATTACACAAAGATTTATTATTCCTGTGTTGTATAGCTCTTCTACGCAGAACACTGTCTATATTATTAAACTATTTAACGGTCATTGATGAAACTTAGTTACCCTGAAAAATCATAGGGTCGCTGTTCCATCATAGCTTGTAGTGAGAGAGTGGAAAATCTCACGGCTTTCCAGATGATTTCATTCGATTTTTGGGAAAATTTGTGTATGTAAAAGAAAGGGGTCTGGTATCAATTTTTAATTTTCCGTCATAAATGCGCTAAAAATAGATCTAATTTCTAATTTTTGGTACCCATTAGATATAAAATTAAACGGAGTACGACTTTCATCCAATAAGTTTTTGAAATGGTGTGACAGTTTCAAAGACTTAAGTTCTTAAAGTGCTAGCAAAACATTTTACCAGAAAGGGAAAAAGTGCCGTTTTTGACTAGCAAATGCGACTAAACTACTTTCTCATATTTCAAATTATATTAATTTATTCCCCGCAGAATTTAACTCTCTTAGATTTATGTAATAGACGTTTTCTTGCTAATTAGCTTATTTTCAGCGTAAGATCGATAAAATATAACAAAGAGCGAACATTTCAATCTTTTTTCACAATAGCTTAGTAGGTCGCGCAAGAATTCGGAACACGAAAATTTGGGTTTTTACAACACATAAGTATTGGTCCTAACTACATTACTAGACTAACTAGTCCTAACTTTCTATACTAGATTGTCTATCCTACACTATGTGTTTTTGACAAATAAATAAACTACTACTTATTGAAATATCCTAACAATCCGACCCTTTGTTGAAGAAAAACATTTTTGAGGATGAACTAAATGGCCTAGGACGGAGAAACCTAAAAATCTCAAACGGTTGTGCAGTAACATGAATTCTCGGAAATGACATGAAGCGACAGCAGATGGGATCCCACCTACCGCGCCTTCCCAAACGGGCCAGACAACTTCTTCTACACACCCACCCATAAAATCTTCATTTGCAGCGACGAAACTTTTTGCATGACAATTGTCGATACTACATTACAATACATCATTAAAATAACAATTGTCGATACTACATTACAATACATCATTAAAATAACAATTTGCTAATTGGGATCCTGGATTATGTGTTGTTTAAGAAATACCATTGTCAACAATGGAGAAGGATTAGCGTTGTGGGAGAGTAAAAAGCACCCTCTCGATTGCCGGCTGGGAGCCAACCCACCATGGCAGCTTCCCACCGCCGGACAGGGAGGGACCTGCCAAGATTACGACCGGCCTCCCCACGGCCAGACGCCCAGCCAATTGACCCAACTCTCAGGTAACTCCACGCCATTGGAGGCATGCCAAACGCACGCAAATCGGTGGGCCACCCGCGGGACCGACCTAATGTCCCGACCAGCAAGGGGAAACTGAATACGCTACACACACAATCAGACCGCCATTGGTGCAATAAATACTGCCACAATCCAAAGCATAAACGAGCAGTCAAAAATAAACTAAGCAGTAAACCCTTGATAACAAACAACTTTAAACATTTTTGTGCCATCAAAGATAGTCACAATAACAGAAAAATTGCAAGAAAAAAAGTTTTTAAGAAGATACTCCTATAAAACACGATAACAAATAATACTTGGAACATTTAGGTTTCAACATAGTCATCACTGTCTAAAGGATGCTAATTTGTTACCATGATCAGAGTATTCTTATTTAATTCCTCGGTCAGCTCTGTAGAAAGTACGAGTAGTATAATATAAATAAAAATAAATAAGAAAAACACTACTGTGGTGAAAACCACCCCCTCTTTTCAACAGCCCTTTTCAGGGCTACCAAAAAGAGGTAGGCACAACACAAAAATATTTATAAGACGTCGAGTTACAACTCCGTCAAACAAAATATTTCACCAGAGAGAAAATACGAATTTCTCTCTCAAAAGTGAAATATTCACTAAAAACATACAAGGCGACCTCCCTAGACACTTACTGGGCGAGAGAGATGCGACAAGTATCTCGAACCAAGTCGCCTTGAACGAGAAAACTCAAACAGAAAATCAAATGTCCTCTAAAACTAGCAAGGACAATTCAAACAAGCCTACTCGCCAATCAGAAACACTGATTACACGAGAGACAATAGGCGAACCAACCAAGAGGCGGCAAGCAACCACCTCTGGTCCAGCAGCCACCCCGGGGACCCCGTCTGAACAACTGACGCAGAGAAAGCACCCGAGGCCCTCGGCTAAACTCAAGGTCGCCGGCTCCGCGACGGACGCTCGTAAGCACCCCGGAGGACCAGCTCAGCTATCATACTCGCAGATACTGAGAAAACAATGTGCGAGCCAATGAGATTACACAGTCGAATTAATGAAATTAAGCGGACCAACCAGGGGGCGGCCACCTCCCTATAAATACCCCGCTCGGAGCCTCCGAAATTCATTCTACTCTCCGCTCTCGACAACGACACCTCGAAGTACGAAGATTTCTACACGCTCTACGCTGACGAACCTTCTGCATCCCGAGTTCATCTCAAGAACGGCTTCCTACTGCTTTCTACAAGGCCTACCTTCTCTCCACACAGATCTCGCATTGGCATCTACGAGTCCAGTGATTATTCATCCTGCTCATTGCCCAACGTAGTTCATCTGTCAGGACGCCACCCGGTACATCTATCGATATTCTCTTTAGATCGTACGCCCGAGGGACGTTCCGAGCCGTATCACCCGGGTTTCGTAGCACTAGGCTCGTCACCGACCGCCGGGATACGCCGGTAAATTACTCTGCTCATCCGCTCTAATTTACCGTCCAAGGAAGTCTTTTTCAAGACTACAAGGTAGGACCCTGACATACGAGCAAAGGAAAGAAGCTCTGTCAAGCGAGTCCACCTTCCTAAACCCTCTATTTCTGTACATAGAGGCATCGAAACGAGCTAATAACTCGACTATTTCGATGGAACGTCGGCCGTCTTATTTCCTCATGCAAGGGGAGGCAGACGACGGCGAAGCCGGGCCTCTTAGCCCCCGTAGCGCTCCCTACAGGCTACCCGGCCAATCCGCCGGTCCCAGCGACGGCGCAAGGCTCGATCCTCACGACGAGATCGCCTTCTCACCTAACGTATTCGCTAAGGAAACGTTCGATCAAGCCTCGCCTATACAAAAGATCGAGGATACCTTTCAAACCCGCTCTGAAGTCAATCATTACGATTCGACCAAGCTGTCCGAATACCCACGATATTCGACACAAGCCTACCCGGCCGATCCGAGTGTCAAATACACTCCAAATGTACAAAAAACGAAGGATACTTTTCAGTACCTCAACCAAGCTCAACATATTCCTCCTACAGATATAAATCTTAGGCCGGAATATTACAAAACGGCTCAGTACCAAACTGATCGAACCCAGCACCCACTATGCGAGCCCAGTGCTCCACGCGGCTGCGACACTATCTCTCAGTTCATCCCGCCGAGCAAGCTGACCTTGACGGATCCGCCCACATTCCTTACAGGAATAACACGGGGACTAACCCGCATAATCAGAATATAAATGTCCCACTTGGTCTACCGACGCCAAGTAAAACATATATAAATCCACTACAAATGGTGACCCCGCCTTTGAACAGGCTTAACACGGAGCATTTCGTTCCCTCTTATGAAGCTAGTGGATTTCAGGGAACCACTGCGGGCGTGCGACCCCCGCCGGGCCTCTACGCCCCACATCTCACGCAACATCCCTCTACACAAAGTGGCTTTCGAGCACTTTTAGAGGAGATGGGAGATTATCAAAAACCAATCTTCCAAAAGAAGAATATCGATCGTGCACTCGCCGAGTTCGATCAATACTGCGTGCGAAAACACCTGAGAACGCAGAACGAATGCTTCTCAGCTATATACAAGTGGGTACCAGAAGAAATGAGGGAAGCTATCGACTCAGCTTACCTCACGGCACCCCACGCACCCTACGAAGAGGCCAAACAGCGCCTACAGCGAGAATATGGGTTGTCCTTACAGGACAGGCTCCTCGCACTCGAGGACCCCGCATCTCTCGCCAAAAAACCCAGCACCAAGTACCACGAAATGTACTCTAAAGCTGTTGGGTACTTTTCAGAAGCTCTGATCACTCAAAAGTGGATCGAGACTCTACCCATCGAAGCACGAGGTATGGTCGCAGCTCAGCCTACCACGACCGCCCGGCTCGACCTAGCTGATACGCTACACGCGTACAAAACAGAGAATACCTCTCTAAACATACGAGGAGTAGAATCTACTCCGAAACCCATAAATACTGGTTTCAAAAAGGCCCTCTCAAAACAAGCTGAGTTCAAACCCCAACCAGTAGAGAGTAGGCCTCACAAACCGACGGCCTATGTCTGTCGAAACCACGCACGTTTCGGTAACGAAACTCGCAAATGTGCAGACCCAGAACACTGCAGTTGGAAGACAAACACTGCTTCCAAAACTAGCAAAAAGGCAGCGACTATAAGACAGCCTAAAACCTGGGTTTCAAACGAAAATACTCAGAGGTCGGTACAAGAAAGTACCGTTCCAACCTCCGACGTAGAGAGTTCGGAAAACGAATAACTGCCAGTGTATCTGAGCCTATACACCGGCAGTCTACTGAGTATAAAAGGCTTTTTTTCAAGTGCAAACTAAATGGCACTGAATTTCTCATCGACACGGGAGCAGAAGTGAACATTCTGCCCCACAATGTCACAAAAAAATTGGGCTTAAAAATTCGTAAGTCCAACGTTAAGCTCACAGCAGCTAACGGAGCCCCTATAGACACACTAGGGCGAGCTGACACGACAATTAACATCGGCCTCGGAGACATGACCACCGATTTTATGATCACGAAAGTTGATCTAGCGATCCTAGGTATACCATTCCTCGAGTCTTGGGATATCGGAATACGGGTCAAACACAAGTACATTTATAAAGATAAAATAAAGAGCTATGCCGATCAAAAAATAGCTGCAGTCATGAACAAAAAATTCACCGACGAACAAATAGCAGCTACTATCCCTCATCGTGACAATAACCCTCAACCAGAGGACGTGCAAATCACGGAGGACGAAAACATTCGCTCTATCATTGACAAATACAATGATAAAATGAGCAAACTTCAAGGAAAGTGGAAAAACAACGGGGTTTACCACCGTATAACCACGGAAGGAACACCAGTACACTTCCGAGCAAGACCCATGGCAGGCGAAAAACGGGCTCAAGTCAAAAGTACTTTTGACAAAATGCTTTCAGAAGGCATAATTGCACCATCAGATTCCGAATGGGCATCCCCGTTACACTGTGTGCCGAAAAAAGACGGGTCATGGAGAATCACCGGCGACTACCGTTTCCTGAACGCGAAAACGAAGAAAGACGCCTATCCCCCTCCTCACATTCGCTCTTTCCAAGCGAATTTACATGATACACGAATCTATTCGACAATAGATTTAAAATCGGCATATTATCATATTCCGATGCACCCAGATGACGCTCATAAAACTGCAATTATTACACCTTTCGGTCTTTATGAGTTTAAGAAAATGAGCATGGGTTTGGCCGGAGCGGCCCAAACATGGCAAAGATACATGGACAGCATCATGCGAAAATTTGATTTCGCATTTGTATACCTAGATGACATCCTGGTGGCTTCCAAAAATTATAAAGAACACATGAACCACCTCAAACAAATTTTTGACAAGCTAGGAGAACACGGACTTCGAGTAGGTTTTGATAAATGCATTTTTTCAAAACCTACCATCGATTTCCTAGGTTTCACTATCTCGAAAGAAGGGATAATTCCTAAACGAGATAAAATAGAAGCCATAGAACAATTTCCTAGGCCAATAGACGTACGAAGTCTACGCAGATTCCTAGGTATGTGTGGTTTCTACCGAGCATGCTCAAGTAAATTCGCTCACACGGCACAACCTCTGTATGACTCCATTCAGTCAAACAAAAAAAATGACAAAACACCTATCGAATGGACATCAGAGAGAGAAAAAGCTTTCAACAGCTTAAAACAAGCAATGATTAAAGCTACATTACATAATATCGCTCATCCACACCCTACAGCAGAGTGGAGATTGGTCTGCGACGCATCCGACACACACATCGGAGCGGCACTAGAGCAGGAAATTACAGACAAACTCGGCTCGAAATCTTACCAACCATTGGGATTTTTCAGTAAAGAAATTCCGGAACAATGGAAGAATAAAGCATCATTCGACAAAGAGATGTTCGCCGTTTACCAAGCTTGCATTCATTGGCACAATGACTTGGACGGCCGATCTTTTCATATTTGTTCAGATCACAAGCCTCTGCTAGGCACGATGCTTAAGAAAAATGCACATTTTTCTAAAATGAGATTAAGATGGCTAACATACATCTCTCAAATGACGAGCGACATTCGTCATATACCCGGAGAGAACAACGTCGTCGCCGACGCACTCTCCAGACCCTTCGATCCGGTTGAAATTCAAACAAAATCGATTTCAACCCAAACGGACGAGGGTCCACCCATAGCCGAAATTTCACAAATTACGGCTGCAATAGAGTGCAATCTTCTACTGCACATTTCAAATGCACAAATTCGTTCTCCCCCTAACGCAGAGGACAAATTGAAACTCACACAAGTTGAATTCCCTCAAGGAGAAATTTGGTGTAACCTAGATCTAGGACACCCAAGACCTTATATTCCAAACGAAATAAGGCAAGAAATAATCAGCCAAATTCACAATTTGGGACACCCAGGTATACACTCTACAGTGTATAAAGTTAAACAAAGATATTTTTGGCACGGACTCCGTGCAGATGTCTCAAACTGGGTCCGAGCGTGCGAAACTTGCCAACGAGCAAAAATCACTCGCTCCGTGAAGCTCCCGTACTCCGAATTTGAGACGGCTAACAAATTTTCACATGTACACGTTGATATTACTGGACCCTTACCTTTAGCTAAAGGAGGGAAACGTTACATTTTAATGATGGTTGATAGAGCAACGGGTTGGCTAGAGGCAGTCCCTCTTAACAACATCGAAACAACCACGATCACAAACGCCTTTATCAATATTTGGGTAGCTTCAAAGGGCGTACCTAAATACATCACAAGTGATCAAGGCACACAATTCGAATCAGATCTATTCAATTCCATTATGGAACGTCTCGGAGTAAAACATACTCACACGTTACCATACAAACCATCAACAAACGGAATGGTAGAACGCAGAAATAGATCTTTGAAAGAGGCTCTCAAAGCACAAAACGAAAATTGGCTCGACGCACTTCCGAAAGTTCTACTCGCCATGCGTACGGCAGTAGACCCAGCAACGGAAACTACACCGTTCCAAAAAGTTTACGGAATTGACGTACCACTCCCAGGAGACATTTTCGTAACTTCTACAAACCTTTCGGAGCCTCTCTTCTTCCGGCCTACGCATATTAAACATAATAATACGAAATATGCCGTAAACATGCCCAAAAATTTGGATACATGTACACATGTCTATATCAGAGTGCCCACACAGCTCACCTCTCTGCAATGTCCTTACACGGGACCATTCAAAGTGATTAAAAGAGATAAGTTTTCGGTTACAGTACAAATTGGCGAACATACAAAAAAAGTTCCCAAACAGCAAATAAAACCAGCTTACACTCTAAACTCGGACGAAGCTGTGTCACGAAACCAAAATCAGGCAGAAAGTAAGGGGAAAACTCCCCGAAAATCCGCCAGAGGGCGCGTCCCCTCTACCAAATTCGACGAGAAGTGGGTGACTGCACTCGAAACAAGCCACGCCCACTTTTCTCGGGTAGGAACAGTGGGAGATATAAATATGAAACGCCCCACGCCAGGAGCTCATACCAACTTTGACCATGGCAGCTCCCACTACCACAGAAGAGATGATCACGGAGGAAGTGGAAAATCTCCTACTCGCCGAGGAAATTCCGGCAACCATCAGCCCGCTACCGCCGTCGCCGGAGAAGAAGACACCGGCGGACGCCAGCGCGCCGAGAGAGGTGGTGTGGAGAACACCAGCAGCCTTCAAGACACCGGCTGCACCCGCTCCGCAGCTGCCCAGGGCCCCGCCCGCTCAACAGCCCCTCCCGGCTCCACGAAAGTGGATCAGCTCGGGCGACGTGCCCGTGCCTCGGTGGGACGAAATGAGCGCGGCGGGGTGGACGGAGCCGGAACGAGCACCTCCGCAACAGCCCAGCCGCGGCCGCGGGCCAAGCCCTCGCGGGTTTGGCTCCCGTCGGCAATGCTCGGGCCGGCCACGGCCGCCCCGCGGCGCTCGTCGAAACCGGCGAGGCCGGGGCGCACCCCAGGTGCGGGACGCGAGGCCTGCACCTCCGCCTCCGCCCCAACTGGTGAGGGTTTCGTACGGAGAATTCCGTGTGGACCTCCCAGTTCTCCCCAGCCGGCGTCGTCGTTAATAACACGACGTCTTGGGGGGGCACCTGTGGTGAAAACCACCCCCTCTTTTCAACAGCCCTTTTCAGGGCTACCAAAAAGAGGTAGGCACAACACAAAAATATTTATAAGACGTCGAGTTACAACTCCGTCAAACAAAATATTTCACCAGAGAGAAAATACGAATTTCTCTCTCAAAAGTGAAATATTCACTAAAAACATACAAGGCGACCTCCCTAGACACTTACTGGGCGAGAGAGATGCGACAAGTATCTCGAACCAAGTCGCCTTGAACGAGAAAACTCAAACAGAAAATCAAACGTCCTCTAAAACTAGCAAGGACAATTCAAACAAGCCTACTCGCCAATCAGAAACACTGATTACACGAGAGACAATAGGCGAACCAACCAAGAGGCGGCAAGCAACCACCTCTGGTCCAGCAGCCACCCCGGGGACCCCGTCTGAACAACTGACGCAGAGAAAGCACCCGAGGCCCCCGGCTAAACTCAAGGTCGCCGGCTCCGCGACGGACGCTCGTAAGCACCCCGGAGGACCAGCTCAGCTATCATACTCGCAGATACTGAGAAAACAATGTGCGAGCCAATGAGATTACACAGTCGAATTAATGAAATTAAGCGGACCAACCAGGAGGCGGCAGGGGGCGGCCACCTCCCTATAAATACCCCGCTCGGAGCCTCCGAAATTCATTCTACTCTCCGCTCTCGACAACGACACCTCGAAGTACGAAGATTTCTACACGCTCTACGCTGACGAACCTTCTGCATCCCGAGTTCATCTCAAGAACGGCTTCCTACTGCTTTCTACAAGGCCTACCTTCTCTCCACACAGATCTCGCATTGGCATCTACGAGTCCAGTGATTATTCATCCTACTCATTGCCCAACGTAGTTCATCTGTCAGGACGCCACCCGGTACATCTATCGATATTCTCTTTAGATCGTACGCCCGAGGGACGTTCCGAGCCGTATCACCCGGGTTTCTTAGCACTAGGCTCGTCACCGACCGCCGGGATACGCCGGTAAATTACTCTGCTCATCCGCTCTAATTTACCGTCCAAGGAAGTCTTTTTCAAGACTACAAGGTAGGACCCTGACATACGAGCAAAGGAAAGAAGCTCTGTCAAGCGAGTCCACCTTCCTAAACCCTCTATTTCTGTACATAGAGGCATCGAAACGAGCTAATAACTCGACTATTTCGATGGAACGTCGGCCGTCTTATTTCCTCATGCAAGGGGAGGCAGACGACGGCGAAGCCGGGCCTCTTAGCCCCCGTAGCGCTCCCTACAGGCTACCCGGCCAATCCGCCGGTCCCAGCGACGGCGCAAGGCTCGATCCTCACGACGAGATCGCCTTCTCACCTAACGTATTCGCTAAGGAAACGTTCGATCAAGCCTCGCCTATACAAAAGATCGAGGATAGCTTTCAGACCCGCTCTGAAGTCAATCATTACGATTCGACCAAGCTGTCCGAATACCCACGATATTCGACACAAGCCTACCCGGCCGATCCGAGTGTCAAATACACTCCAAATGTACAAAAAACGAAGGATACTTTTCAGTACCTCAACCAAGCTCAACATATTCCTCCTACAGATATAAATCTTAGGCCGGAATATTACAAAACGGCTCAGTACCAAACTGATCGAACCCAGCACCCACTATGCGAGCCCAGTGCTCCACGCGGCTGCGACACGAACTATCTCTCAGTTCATCCCGCCGAGCAAGCTGACCTTGACGGATCCGCCCACATTCCTTACAGGAATAACACGGGGACTAACCCGCATAATCAGAATATAAATGTCCCACTTGGTCTACCGACGCCAAGTAAAACATATATAAATCCACTACAACTACAATACAATTTACCGATTTAAAATCGAACAACTAGGTATTCAACACAATGGGAGCGAAAATTAGATTAGTTCATTTTGGTGCTGCCACGTGGTGGTGGCATTTGGAAATAGAAGACAGGATATTTCCCCTAAATGATATTAAAACGGTACGATTGGATCTTCTTCTCCCAACTCCCACCTGCATTTGACCGAGATTGCACAACTAGGTCATGAAAAAATGATGCTTGAAGGATTCTGCGTTTGCGCGTGTGTAGAGTGAAGTATTTATTGGTGATTAATCTGTCAGAAGAATTGCGTCTGATCGTGTTAGGATTTGTATTGCACCTACCGAAAGGTTAGGTTTAAGCTTTAGATAAATCCATATCAGTTTCATTAATATTGTAATTTTTGTTTGAGTGTATCGAAAAATGCATAAAATCCAACTTTTTACACGCGTGTGTATGTATTTGTGGTTTTAGATAAATCTTCCATTTCATTTCAACAATAAAACATAAGAATCACATCAAATTTTTCACAAAAGCCTGACAGGTTATTCGCTCAGGTGCAAAATCAGACGCAATTCATCTCACAGATCATGCACTGCGACAAGGGTCAATACCATTGAACTAGGGGCTGCAAACTAGGTATTTTAATATTATATGAGAGATATAGAGGATTATATATTAATATTGTATGACAGATAAAGAGGACTAGGTATCGAAAAACATTTTGAACTTATTAAAGTAGAAAGTACTCACATAATCGGTCACAATTCATTTGAAGGATTAAAGCGCCCCTGATGGTGATCAGGAATGTAGTGGAGAAAATACCGAGGCACCCTTTGGTCAGTGATGCGGAATGGGGAAGGTACTAGCCCAACCCCCTACCCCTCGATCCACCACCAATGGCTCAAAAAAACATGTTACTTCATCACACAGATTAATTGCGCTCGCCGGAAGGTTAATCTCTAAACATTTCATTAAAATCGGATGAAACTGTTGAAATTAAGCTTGTTGCAAGGATTTGCGGACACATGGACAGACCCACACTCACTCATACACATATAGACAAGAAACCAAAGTTGTTCAAGATGGTTTAAAATGTAAGGAGCGAATGAAAATTTGATTTTGGAGAAAGAAACGTTTTCATCTCCGAAAATGGAAACTAAAGTGGAACTCTGCTTCCACTACCCATGGAGAGGGAGAGGAGAGTTATAGGGATAAAATCTCTGAAAATTTTACCTAACAAAAACGAATGCAAAATTGCATGCGATTCTTCACGATGGGATGAGTTTATTGATTGGAAATACAAAATTACGATCGACACACCTCAACCATTTTGTTTTATACCGTTCAGAAGTTACTTATATATATTGTATAATCATGTTCCTAGAAAGTAATAAATAAATAAATCATACTATATAATACTGTTCCTAGATAGTGAAAAATAAATGAATATTGAGTACATAATCAATTCTGGACTCTCGTATTGCGTGGGGTGAATTACGTGGGGTGGTACAGATTCTGGATAATGCGTCTGGGGCTGTTATCAATTTCTGATCGGTGTATAATAGAAGTTGTAAATTCGCTAATAAAAGAAAGTTGTTTTATTCTTCAGGGACATGCAATTTTTTCAAAAGGTAATACCACAACACGGACCAATGGTTTGTCGTCAGTTTCGACTGAGAATATTCTGCCTTCTCGTTGAGGTTTGAAGTACCTACTATATCTGATACTTTTGAATATAGCAAGTAATTCTCGGTCAAAAGTGAAATACTTACGTTGGGTTGGGGTCAGTGCTTTTGAAAAAAATCCGAAGGGTTGTTTTTGTGAGTTTTTGTGAGCTGGTATAACGTACCTCCCATCGTATAGTCACTCGCGTCTTTGGCTAGGCACAGAGGGCATGAGGGATGGGGGTGATATAGTATTGTTGCATTTGTTAAGGCTGATTTTCAATTTGATAAGGCTAAGCGTAATTCTGGAGTCCATTCAATGGGAGTTTTGTCTATTTTTACTGTGGCCGAATCGAGTAGACAACTTCCGTTGTTCGAGAGCAGCTTGGGGAATCGCACGTCTATAAAAATTGATCATGCCTAACAAACGACGTAGCTCACAAATTTTTGGTTCCAGGGGTTATACCCTGAGAATCGACTGAATGGCCTAGGAATGATACTACCTAGGAATAAAACATTTCATACCTAGGAATGAAACATTTGTCTAGGACGAGGCAGAGGTGTTCAAAATGTTCCTGTTCTGAGGAGGAAGCAAGGAGTACCTACGTCATCTAAATAGCAAAATGCGAAATCAAATTGAGCCAAAATGGTACCATGAATCGGTGGTAAGTTTGTGGGCTACCCTTAAAGCCGAATCCAAGTTTCATCTATTCGTAGAGTCCAAATGGAGTAATTATAGCTGTTTTAGGAGTGTCTTCCTCGCGAATTGGAATGTGGTGAAAGGCACGGGATATATCTAAGGTTGAGAAAACTGTTTTGCCATGTAAAAGTGTGTTAAAATTGCGTAAATTTGGGACGCCATAATTGTCATCCAACGTTATTAAATTCAGTCGACGGTAGTCCCCACAAGGAATGTCCCCATTTGGTTATTTTTACAACGTGGAGTGGAGAAGACCATGGGGATTTAGAAGGTCGCAAAACTCCCATTTTGATTAATAATTAATCAAAATGGAACAATTATTGTTGAAATTCTTCTTTTTGTTTTCTTTAAATATTCCGGATTTAACGGACGGGCATTTGATTTTATAGGAGGGCCTTAGGTGATTATAAAATGTTGAATTCCATGGAGTTTATATTTTTGTGTGTTTGAAGGTCTCCAGTTTTTATAGTTGTCAATCGGGATTTGTATGGGGAGTCTTGTGAGATAGTGCTAACTTTGTTTGTAATGAAATGTTCTTCAGTGCATTTAAAGGACTTGCTGGAAGGGAAGTGGAAACGGGTCTAATTTGGTATTGTAACTGAAAACTGGTAGTCTGAAAGGAAATATATCCCTAAAATGGGTTTTGGTACATCTGCAACTATAAAAGTGTGAGAAAAAGTAGTCTTATCAAATGAAATAGGTAAATGTACGATATCAAAAGTTTTTATTCGTGATTCATTTGCAGCGATGAGCGGGTCATCGAAGCTGGAGGCTGTCCTGTGAAGATGTTGGGTTGGAAATAGAGATACTGCTGCGCCGGGGTCGATTAGGAATGGAAGACAGTGACAGTGTTTTGGTTGGAGGCGTGCAGCGCTTGCCTAACCCTAATGGGTAGAATTCAAGGGCTGGAATATTAAAAAATCAAGGTCTTGAAAACTTTCACAGCAACAGTAATAGTTTACGGTATTTATTGAGGGATATCTATTATCCCAAAGAATCGAATGAAACCGCCGGGACGCAGTACGTTAATCCGTTTGCTCTCCCTGAGGGCAAGCGCAAGTAGCGTCATCTTCAAATTACTGAGTGAATCGCTAAATTTCACTAATAACCGCTAAAAAGTGCAATTCCTAGTAAAATCGAAACGTAGTAAAACTCGCCAAATAATTTCCGACGATCGTATCAGATGATATGATTCCAATAAAATTTTGACTTGACGAAATCGAGTTTAATATGATGGCCAAGTGAAGCGTTGGTAAGCGTTTTATTTTATCCCGCAAATTCTCTATTGGTGGGTATCTACAAAAAATGTCGTTATATTTGTAGATATGATCATGTTATAGCTATAATACTTTGAGAGATGACCTCATACTTTCGAAGCAATTTCTTTTCATTGTATCACTATATTGCTTGAACAACCAGAGATACAACCTGTGTTACTTAAGTTTTGGTTTTCCTGTGTTGGTATGAATATAAATAACAAATTTGAGTTCAAAATTCAAAAAGATAATGTCAGTTTCACCAATGCCTGGGATCGATCCGCGCTGCCCTTCCCTTACCACGTCACGACCTTTGGTCGTTGTAGAGGGTTTATTTTAGGAAGAAGTTTATTGAAGTTCCAGCGAATTTTTGTAAAAATAGAAAATATTGCAATGGCTCCAAAAATTTTAAAATAAAAATTTTCGAAAATTTTCTTAATTGAAATCAGTTTTGAGACATTCTGAAAAGAATCCTCGAAGTAAGAAAACACTAGCAATATTATTGCGTGTAATATAATTGTAGTGGATTTATATATGTCTGACTTGGTGTAGGTAGACCAAGTGGGACGTTTATGTTCTGATTATGCGGGTTAGTCCCCGTAATATTTCCGAAAGGAATGTGAGTGAAATCGCCAAGGTCATCTTGCTTGGCGGGCGGAACCTGAGGATAGTTCGTGTATAGGCCGCGTGGAGCACTGGGCTCGCTTAGTGCGTGCTGGGTCCGATCTGTTTGGTGCTGAGCCGTTGTGTAATATTCCGGCCTAAGATTTATATCTGTAGGGGGAATATAACGGGCTTGGTTGAGGTACTGAAAAGTATCTTGTGTTTTGAGCAAGTTAGGAGTGAATTTGACACTCGGATCGGCCGGGTAGCCTTGCGTAGAATATCGTGGATATTCAGATATCTTTGTCGAATCACGATGATTGACTTCAGAGCGAGTCTGGAAGGGATCCTCGAACTTTTGTGTGTGTGAGGCTTGACCTAACGTTTCCTTCACGGATATGTTAGGTAGCAAGGCGATCTCTTCGCGAGAATCGAGCCTTTGTCTGTCGCTAGGACCAGCGGACGGGTCGAGTATCGGGTAGGGAGCGCTTCGTGGGCTAGAGCTCCCGACCGCGCCGGGCTCTGCTTCCTCTTGCATGAGGAAGTAGGACGGGCGGCGCTCCATCGATGTACCCGAGTTGATTAACTCGTTTTTAATACCTCTCCGTATAGGATGCAGGATTTGGAAGGTGGACTCGCTTGACAGAGCTTCTTTCCTTTGCTCGGATGTCAGGGTCCTACCTTGTAGCCTTGAAAAAGGCTTCCTTGGACGATAAATTAGAGCGGATGAGCTGAGTAATTTATCGGCGTGCCCCGGCGGTCGGTTAAGAGCTTAGTGCTGCGAAACCCGGGCGACACGTCTCGAACGTCCCTGCGGGCGTACGATCTAATGAGGATATCAATAGATGTACCGGGTGGCGTTCTGACAGAAGAACTACGTTGGGCAATGAGCAGGATAAAAGATCACTGGACTCGTAGATGCCAAAGTGAGATCTGTGAAGAGAGAAGATTTGCCTTGTGAGCAATAAATTGCCGTTCTGAAAAGAACTCGTGAGCAGAAGGGTCGTCAGCGTAGAGCGTGTAGAAACTTCGTACTGGTAGAGTGTACTCGTCGAGAGCGGTGAGTGGAATAATCAACCCGGCCAACGCCTCCCTTATTTATACCCGGGGGTGGCGTTGAAAGGGGTGGCCACTTAATGGCTAGTATGCAAATTAGCCTGTTGGTTTATTGAGCTATTTTCTGATTGGTTTTTTGGGGTGGCTTCCCCGCGTCCGTCTCTGAGACGGGGTCCCCGGGGGTGGCTTCTCTGCGTCCGTCGCTGAGACAGGGTCCCCGGGGTGGCTTCTCTGCGTCCGTTGTTTAGACGGGGTCCCCGGGGGTGGCTTCTCTGCGTCCGTCGCTGAGACAGGGTCCCCGGGGTGGCTTCTCTGCGTCCGTTGTTGAGACTGGGTCTCTCGGCCCTCTTTGCTTCTGAACCAGAGGCGGTTGTAATTTGCTTGCCGCCTCCTGGTTGGTTCGTCTATTGTCTCTCGCGCAATCAGAGTTTCTGATTGGCGTGTAGGCTTGCTAGAACCGTCCTTGTTAGTTCTAGAGGACATTTGATTGTCTTTTTGAGTTTTCTCATTCAAGGCGACTTGGTTCGAAATACTTATCACGTCTCTCTCGCCCAGTAAGTGTTTAGGGAGGTCGCCTTGTATGTTATTTGATAATATTTCATTATTGAGAGAGAATATCGCATTTTCTCTCTGGTGAAATATTTTGTTTGACGGAGTTATAACTCGACGTCTTATAAACGTTTGTGTGCCATGTCTACCTCTTTTTGGTAGCCCTGAAAAGGGCTGTTGAAAAGAGGGGGTGGTTTTCACCACAGGCGCCCCCCCAAGACGTCGTGTTATTAACGACGACGCCGGTTGGGGAGAACGGGAAGGTCCATACGGAATTCCCCGTACGTTACCTTCACCATTTGGGGCGGAGGCGGAGGTGCAGGCCTCTCGTCCCGCGCCTGGTGTGAGCCCCGGCCTCGCCGGTTTCGGCGAGCGCCGCGGGGCGTCCTTGGCCGGCCCGAGCTCTGCCGACGGGTACCAAACCCGCGAGGGTTTGGCCCGCGGCCGCGGCTGGGTTGTTGCGGAGGAGCTGGTTCCGGTGACGTCCACCCCGCTGCGCTCATTTCGTCCCAACGAGGCACGGGGACGTCGCCCGAGCTGATCCACTTGCGTGGCGTAGTGGGCAGCTGGTGAGTGGGTGGAGCTTTGTGTAGCTGCTGAGTGGGTGGAGCTGGCTGCGTGAACGCGGCTGGCGTTCTCCAAATTATTTCCCTGGGAGCGCTGGCGTCTGCCGGTCTCTTCTTCTCGGGTGAAGGCGGGAGCGGGCCGATGGGCGCAGGAATTTCCTCCGCAAGGAGGAAATTCTCTACCTCTTCCGTCATCATGTCTTCTTGCGTGGTAGTGGATGCTGCCATAGTCAAGATTGGTATGAGCTCCGGGCCCGGGGCGTTCCGTATTTATATCTCCCACTGCTCCTACCCGAGAAAAGTGGGCGTGGCCTGCTTCGAGCGCAGTCACCCACCTCTCGTCGAATTTGGTAGAGGGAACGCGCCCTCTGGCGGATTTTCGGGGAGTCTCCTCCTTATTTTCTGCCTGATTTGTGCTTAGTGAAACAGCTTCGTCTGTGTTTAGAGTGTAAGCTGGTTTGATTTGCTGTTTGGGAACCTTTTTTGTGTGTTCGCCAATTTCCACTGTAACCGAAAACTTATCTCTTTTAACAACTTTGAATGGTCCTGTGTAAGGACATTGCAAAGAGGAGAGCTGTGTGGGTACTCTTATGTAGACATGTGTACATGTATCTAAATTTTTGGGCATGTTGACGGCATATTTCGTATTATTATGCCTGATATGCGTAGATCGGAAAAAGAGAGGCTCGGAAATGTTCGTAGAAGTTACGAATATGTCGCCTGGGAGCGGCACGTCAATTCCATAAACTTTTTGGAAGGGCGTAGTTTCCGTTGCTGGGTCTACTGCCGTACGCATGGCGAGTAGTACTTTCGGAAGGGCGTCGAGCCAATGTTCGTCCTGTGCTTTGAGAGCCTCTTTCAAGGACCTATTTCTGCGTTCCACCATTCCGTTTGTTGACGGTTTGTATGGCAACGTGTGAGTATGTTTTACTCCGAGACGTTCCATAATGGAATGAAATAGGTCTGATTCGAATTGTGTGCCCTGGTCACTTGTAATGTATTTAGGTACACCTTTTGAGGCTACCCAAATATTTATAAAGGCGTTTGTGATAGTGGACGTTTCGATGTTGTTAAGAGGGACTGCCTCTAGCCAACCCGTTGCTCTATCGACCATCATTAGGATGTAACGCTTCCCTCCTTTAGCTAAAGGTAAGGGTCCGGTAATGTCAACGTGTACATGGGAGAATTTGGTAGCCGTTTCAAATTCGGAGTAAGGGAGCTTCACGGAGCGAGTGATTTTTGCTCGTTGGCAAGTCTCGCATGCCCGGACCCAGTTGGAGACATCCGCACGAAGGCCGTGCCAAAAATACAGGGTGGGCCAGATAAAACCGGTCCCGAGCGAGTTTACGTAATACTCATACAATGCGTACAGGAAACTGAAAAAGTGACTAGGCGAAATAAAAAAAATACATAATATTAAGTAAAATGAAATTTTATTTTGTCTATTTTACAACATGTACATTTAAGGATTTACAGTCTCTGTTCAAAATGGGAGCCACCAACTTGTATGCAAATTTCAGCACGGCGAATCATGTTCAGGAAAACAGTCTGCAATTCTTCTACTGGAATGTTGGCAATTTCTTGTCGTATGTTTTGCTTCAATTCTTCTAAAGTCCGTGGGTTGTTGTGATAGACATTACCTTTGAGACGGCCCCAGAGATAAAAATCGCAAGGCGATAGGTCGGGCGATCTGGCTGGCCACAAGCCTTTACTGATGGTTCTCTCTTTAGTAAAATCACTGTGGATTCGAGCGAGAGATCGATCAGAAGTGTGACAGGTTGCCCCATCTTGGGCATTCAAAAAACTCGTTCTAAATAATATTCTGCGATTCAAAAAGAGATTTTTGATTTTTACCATTTTTACATTTTTATCGATTTTGTGGCACATTTTAATGAAATTTAATTACAATTTTGAGCATAGGTTTGAGCTTTAATTTTTAAATTACCAACTTCATAGTTGATAAACTTTATTTGGGTAATATCCTGCTAAAAAAATAAAAACACCGAAGTTTAGCATTTTTTTGTGATTTTTTTAGTACATTTTTTGAAATTTGACCAATTTAATGTGCTCAAACGCCTCTCGGGACCGGTTTTATCTGGCCCTCTCTGTATCTCTGTTTTAACTTATACACTGTAGAGTGTATGCCCGGGTGTCCCAAACTGTGAATTTGGCTGATTATTTCGTGCCTTATTTCGTTCGGAATATAAGGTCTTGGGTGTCCTAAGTCCAGGTTACACCAAATTTCTCCTTGAGGGAATTCAACTCGTGTGAGTTTTAGTTTGTCCTCTGCGTTAGGAGGAGAATGAATCTGTGCATTTGAGATGTGCAGTAAAAGATTGCACTCTATTGCGGCCGTAATTTGTGAAATTTCGGCTACGGACGGACCCTCGTCAGTTTGGGTTGAAATTGACTTTGTTTGAATTTCAACTGGGTCGAAAGGTCTGGAGAGTGCGTCGGCTACGACGTTGTCTTCTCCGGGTATGTGTCGTATGTCACTTGTCATTTGGGAGATGTATGTTAGCCATCTCAATCGAATTTAAGAAAAACGTGCGTTTTTTTTAGCATTGTGCCTAGCAGAGGCTTGTGATCTGAGCAAATATGAAAAGAGCGGCCGTCCAAGTCATTGTGCCAATGAATGCAAGCTTGATAAGCGGCGAACATCTCTTTGTCGAACGAGGCTTTATTCTTCCATTGTTCCGGAATTTCTTTACTGAAAAATCCCAATGGTTGGTAAGATTTCGCGCCGTGTTTGTCTGTAATTTCCTGCTCCAGTGCCGCTCCGATGTGTGTATCGGATGCATCGCAAACTATTCTCCACTCCGCTGTAGGGTGGGGATGAGCAATATTGTGCAATGTAGCTTTTATCATTGCCTGTTTTAAGCTGTTGAAAGCTTTTTCTCTCTCTGATGTCCATTCGATAGGGGTTTTGTCATTCTTTTTGTTTGACTGAATGGAGTCATACAGAGGTTGCGCTGTGTGAGCGAATTTACTTGAGCAAGCTCGGCAGAAACCACAAATACCTAGGAATCTGCGTAGGCTTCGGACGTCTATTGGCCGAGGGAATTGCTCTATGGCCTCTATTTTATCTCGTTTAGGAATTATCCCTTCTTTTGAGATAGTGAAACCTAGGAAATCGACGGTAGGTTTTGAAAAAATGCATTTGTCAAAACCTACTCGGAGTCCGTGTTCTCCTAGTTTGTCGAAAATTTGTTTGAGGTGGTTCATGTGTTCTTTGTAATTTTTAGAAGCCACCAATATGTCGTCTAGGTAGACAAATGCGAAATCGAATTTCCGCATGACGCTGTCCATGTACCTTTGCCATGTTTGAGCCGCTCCGGCCAAACCCATGCTCATTTTTTTAAACTCATAGAGACCGAAAGGGGTAATAATTGCCGTTTTATGAGCGTCATCTGGGTGCATCGGGATATGGTAATATGCCGATTTTAAGTCTATTGTCGAATAGATTTGTGTATTGTGTAAATTCGCTTGGAAAGAGCGAATGTGAGGCGGCGGGTAGGCGTCTTTCTTAGTTTTTGCATTGAGGAATCGGTAATCGCCCGTGATTCTCCATGTTCCATCTTTTTTGGGCACGCAATGTAGCGGAGAAGCCCATTCGGAGTCGGAGGGAGCGATGATGCCCTCTGTGAGCATTTTGTCGAAAGTATTTTTAACCTGAGCCCGTTTTTTCGCCTGCCATGGGCCTTGCACGATAGTGTACTGGTGTTCCTTCCGTGGTTATACGGTGGTAAACACCGTTGTTTTTCCACTTTCCTTGAAGTTTGTTCATTTTATCATTGTATTTTTCAATGATAGAGCGTATGTTTTCGTCCTCTGTGAGCTGTGTGTCCTCTGGTTTAGGACTGTTGTCACGATGAGGAATAGCAGCTGCTATTTGTTCGTCAGTAAATTTTCTGCTCATGACTGCAGCGATTTTTTGATCGGCATAGCTCTTTACTTTATCTTTGTAGATATATTTGTGTTTGACCCGTATTCCGATATCCCAAGACTCGAGGAATGGTATACCGAGGATCACTAGATCAACTTTAGTGATCATGAAATCGGTGGTCATGTCTCCGAGGCCGATGTTAATTGTCGTGTCAGCACGCCCTAGTGTGTCTATAGGGGCGCCGTTAGCTGCTGTGAGCTTGACATTGGACTTAAGAATTTTTAAGCCCAATTTTTTGGTGACATTGTGGGGCAGAATGTTCACTTCTGCTCCCGTGTCAATGAGAAAGTCAGTGCCATTTAGTTTGCACTTGAAAAAGAGCCTTTTATACTCTTTAGTCTGCCGGTGTATAGGCTCAGATACACTGGCAGTTATTCGTTTTCCGAACTCTCTGCGTCTGAGGTTGGAACGGTACCTTCTTGTACCGGTCTGTGAGTTTTTTCGCTTGAAACCAAGTTTTTAGGCTGGCTGATAGGCGCTGCCTTTTTGGTAGGTTTGGAGGCGGTATTTGCCTTCCAAGTGCAGTACTCTGGGTCTGCACACTTGCGAGTTTCGCTACCGAAACGGGCGTGGTTCCGGCAGAAGTAGGCCGTTGGTTTGTGAGGCTTACTCTCTGCTTGCTGAGGTTTGGACTCAGCTTTTTGTGAGAGGGCCTTTTTGAAACCAGTCTTGGTAGGTTTTGAAGTAGATTCTACTCCTCTTATGTTGAGAGGAGGATTCGCTGTTTTGTACGCGTGTAGCGTATCAGCTAGGTCGAGCCGGGCATTCGTGGTAAGCTGTGCTGCGACCATGCCCCGGGCTTTGATGGGCAGAGTTTCGATCCACTTTTGAGTGATCAAAGCCTCTGAGAAGTACCCAACAGCCTTAGAGTACATTTCATGGTACTTGGTGCTGGGTTTTTTGGCGAGAGATGCGGGGTCCTCGAGCGCGAGGAGCCTGTCCTGCAAGGACAGCCCGTATTCCCGTTGTAGGCGCTGTTTGGCCTCTTCGTAAGGTGCGTGGGGTGCCGTGAGGTAAGCTGAGTCAATAGCTTCCCGCATTTCTTCAGGTACCCACTTGTAGATAGCTGAGAAACATTCGTTCTGCGTTCTCAGGTTTTTTCGCACGCAGTATTGATCGAACTCGGCGAGTGCACGATCAATATTCTTCTTTTGGAAGATAGGTTTTTGGTAATCTCCCATTTCCTCTAAAAGTGCTCGAAAGCCACTTTGTGCAGAGGGTTGTTGTGTGAGATGTGGGGCGTATAAGCCCGGCGGGGGTCGCTCGCCCGCAGTGGTTCCCTGAAATCCACTAGCTTCATAAGAGGGAACGAAATGCTCCGTGTTAAGCCTGTTCAAAGGCGGGGTCACCATTTGTAGTGGATTTATATATGTCTGACTTGGTGTAGGTAGACCAAGTGGGACGTTTATGTTCTGATTATGCGGGTTAGTCCCCGTAATATTTCCGAAAGGAATGTGAGTGAAATCGCCAAGGTCATCTTGCTTGGCGGGCGGAACCTGAGGATAGTTTGTGTATAGGCCGCGTGGAGCACTGGGCTCGCTTAGTGCGTGCTGGGTCCGATCTGTTTGGTGCTGAGCCGTTGTGTAATATTCCGGCCTAAGATTTATATCTGTAGGGGGAATATAACGGGCTTGGTTGAGGTACTGAAAAGTATCTTGTGTTTTGAGCAAGTTAGGAGTGAATTTGACACTCGGATCGGCCGGGTAGCCTTGCGTAGAATATCGTGGATATTCAGATATCTTTGTCGAATCACGATGATTGACTTCAGAGCGAGTCTGGAAGGGATCCTCGAACTTTTGTGTGTGTGAGGCTTGACCTAACGTTTCCTTCACGGATATGTTAGGTAGCAAGGCGATCTCTTCGCGAGAATCGAGCCTTTTTCTGTCGCTAGGACCAGCGGACGGGTCGAGTTTCGGGTAGGGAGCGCTTCGTGGGCTAGAGCTCCCAACCGCGCCGGGCTCTGCTTCCTCTTGCATGAGGAAGTAGGACGGGCGGCGCTCCATCGATGTACCCGAGTTGATTGACTCGTTTTTAATACCTCTCCGTATAGGATGCAGGATTTGGAAGGTGGACTCGCTTGACAGAGCTTCTTTCCTTTGCTCGGATGTCAGGGTCCTACCTTGTAGCCTTGAAAAAGGCTTCCTTGGACGATAAATTAGAGCGGATGAGCTGAGTAATTTATCGGCGTGCCCCGGCGGTCGGTTAAGAGCTTAGTGCTGCGAAACCCGGGCGACACGTCTCGAACGTCCCTGCGGGCGTACGATCTAATGAGGATATCAATAGATGTACCGGGTGGCGTTCTGACAGAAGAACTACGTTGGGCAATGAGCAGGATAAAAGATCACTGGACTCGTAGATGCCAAAGTGAGATCTGTGAAGAGAGAAGATTTGCCTTGTGAGCAATAAATTGCCGTTCTGAAAAGAACTCGTGAGCAGAAGGGTCGTCAGCGTAGAGCGTGTAGAAACTTCGTACTGGTAGAGTGTACTCGTCGAGAGCGGTGAGTGGAATAATCAACCCGGCCAACGCCTCCCTTATTTATACCCGGGGGTGGCGTTGAAAGGGGTGGCCACTTAATGGCTAGTATGCAAATTAGCCTGTTGGTTTATTGAGCTATTTTCTGATTGGTTTTTTGGGGTGGCTTCCCCGCGTCCGTCTCTGAGACGGGGTCCCCGGGGGTGGCTTCTCTGCGTCCGTCGCTGAGACAGGGTCCCCGGGGTGGCTTCTCTGCGTCCGTTGTTTAGACGGGGTCCCCGGGGGTGGCTTCTCTGCGTCCGTCGCTGAGACAGGGTCCCCGGGGTGGCTTCTCTGCATCCGTTGTAGTGACTGGGTCTCTCGGCCCTCTTTGCTTCTGAACCAGAGGCGGTTGTAATTTGCTTGCCGCCTCCTGGTTGGTTCGTCTATTGTCTCTCGCGCAATCAGAGTTTCTGATTGGCGTGTAGGCTTGCTAGAACCGTCCTTGTTAGTTCTAGAGGACATTTGATTGTCTTTTTGAGTTTTCTCATTCAAGGCGACTTGGTTCGAAATACTTGTCGCGTCTCTCTCGCCCAGTAAGTGTTTAGGGAGGTCGCCTTGTATGTTATTTGATAATATTTCATTATTGAGAGAGAATATCGCATTTTCTCTCTGGTGAAATATTTTGTTTGACGGAGTTATAACTCGACGTCTTATAAACGTTTGTGTGCCATGTCTACCTCTTTTTGGTAGCCCTGAAAAGGGCTGTTGAAAAGAGGGGGTGGTTTTCACCACAATTATTTTGAGGTATTACAGATGGTTGGAAAATATCGGAAACACATAAATATAACTTACAAAAAAAAATATATATATATATATATATATATATATATATATATATATATATATATATACTCGGCCCTTCGGGTAGCCGGTAGGAAAAAAAAATTTTTTTTTTCAAGCCTGGCTGGGATTTGAACCCACGACCTTGCGGGTTCGCGTAGCGGGACAAAAAAAAATTATTGTGGGTCGGCCTAAGAATTGCATAGCAATTAATATATTTGTGTTCTTCCAGACGATAACTCTCCCTAGGATTGAGATAAAAATTCCGTTCTTGTGCCAAAAACCAAGCTTTCCAAACGAAAGTACGAGTTCGTTGGCCTGCATTTTTTGAGCACATTAAATTGGTAAAATTTCAATAAGTGCCGAAAAAATCACTAAAAATAGCAAAACAAAAACGGCTAAAAATCTTAAATTTATATATATATATATATATATATATATATATATATATATATATATATATATATATATATATATATATATATACAGGGTGATTCCCTCGCAGATGCAAAAAAAAAAATTGAGTAAAACTACATCAAAAATGGAGTAAAATGCCGCCAACCGCATATTTTTATCTCAATTCGTACTCGAGATATGATTTTTTAAAGGTTTTATCAGGAATACCGTGTTTTTTTCATTTTAAACTCGGATTTCTCCACTTTGCCTCATTTAATTTTAACTTTCAACCTCATTTTCGGTATCAGCATTAAATTTCCTATAATAATAGTGTATTTGGGTTCTTAAAAAGTACCATCCGATGACCCTCACATCAGCTCAAACATTGACGATTTTGAAAAAATAATATTTCTGAAAATCTTTAAAACTTTACTACTCTTTTAAAAAGAATCCTGGAAACTGGCAAATCTCATGAAAACTGCTTCATCTAATATGCTTTCCAACGGTATTATCAATTTTACTTTAATTTTGTTATTTAGGGGAGAAAATAATGTTTTAATGTTAAAAAATGTGGGTTTTTCAATGAAATTGTTGGTTTTCTCGAAAGATGACCCTCCATGAACCAACAAGTATGGGGTCGGGTTTTATGTATTTTTTTTTTTTTTTCGCTGGATCGAATGGAAACTCTTGCATATCTCTCAACTACGTTATAATCGAGTTTTATACTTTAATTAACTAATTAGTTTTACCCCATAACATACATACATTTAATCGTAACAAACAAACTAAACATTTGCGATTTTAGCGTAAAACTTGGTTATAACGGAGTTGGAGAGATCTACAAATGTTACCATTCGATACAGCGTGAAAAAATACAGCGAGAAACCGTCCCCATACTCGTAGGTTCATGGAGGGTCATCTTTCGAGAAAACCAACAATTTCATTGAAAAACCCACATTTTTCAACATTAAAACGTAATTTTCTCCACTAAATCACAAAATAAAAGCAAACTTGATTATACCGTTGGAAAGAGTATCAGACGAAGCAGTTTTCATGAGATTTGCCAGTTTCCAGGATTCGTTTTGGAAGAGTAGTAAAGTTTTAAAGATTTTCAGAAATATTCTTTTTTCAAAATCGTCAATGTTTGAGCTGATGTGAGGGCCTTTGGATGGTACTTTTTAAGAACCCAAGTACACTATTCTTATAGTAAATTTAATGCTAATTCCGAAAATGTGGTCAAAAGTTAAAATTGAATGAAGTAAAGTGGAGAAATTTTAGTTTAAAAGGAAAAAAACACGGTTTTCCTGAAAAAACCTTTAAAAAATCATATCTCGAGAACGGATTGAGATAAAAATATTCAGTTGGCGGCATTTTACTCCATTTTTGATGCAGTTTTAACCAAATTTTTTTTGCATCTGCGAGGGAATCATCCTGTATATATAATATATATATTTTTTTAGCAGAATATTGCTCAAATAAAGTTTATTTACTATAAACTAAACTATAGTATATTCTATGTTCTGTGCTGTTGAATGATGTAGATGGTTAATTAACGCTTAATTATTAGAGCTCAATAATAACGTTAATGCCTGTCTTTTTTTTTTTTTTTGTTCATCGTTCCTGTAATTGTCACAATACAAAAATAATATCAATATAGGTGCCCTAATAGTTATATACTCGTGTCTGTGATTTAATATTAAATATTACGAGTGTGGGTTGGTGCAACCCATCAGGAATTTATCAAGGATTTAGGTAGCCCTACAGAGGTGCTATGGGGTCCTAAATCCTCGAGAAAGAGGTAGAGGAGAGTGACAGTATCCCGTGAGAGAGAAACCACTCGTACTAATAGCATTAATGTGCTATGTTCGGAGTAGATTGGTTTTCCAGTTCTTGGATCACCCATCCAACGCCAAACGCAGCCTTTCGAAAACATGAGAAGCCAACATGTGCGACGCCCGTTGGGTAACAACGGAGTGATGGCAGCGCTTTCTCTGGGATTCTGACGGGGACTCTGTCACACTCCCCCCCTCAAAGACATACTTGATTGAAGAGCAAGTATGTAAACCAGGTGGAATAGTTTACTGGTTGAGAACTGATGCTCATTAATAAATAGCTGCATTGGTGATTGAGGATGAGAAAAGAGAAATTAAAACAGGATGGATTGTCAATGAATCTTCATAAGAAGTATTCATTAGGTAATTAACCCCCAATCGAAGATTGGAACAATCGGAAATAAACGGTGGTTCAACTATGGAGACTTATACCTTTAGGAAAATAAAAGAGATATAAATTAATGTGCCCACGTTGGGGACTTAAATTGGGAACTAAGCCCTGGAAATACTAATTGGGAACAATGCCCTTGAATAATTGGGAACAATGCCCGTGTATAATTGGGAACAATGCCCGTGTATGAAGAATAATAATAAAAATGGCAAAGGCCAGGTATACCATAGGTATGAAATTGAAAATATAAGAGGGGAATAAATGAGAAATTATAAGTCAATGACCAATGAAATTATTTATATACCAAAGGGTGATAATGGGAATTCCTTCTGGAAAACCCGGGCCATGTTTCTTCTGAAACATTAACGCCCCAAGAATAGTGGATCGGATTACTAGGCGTCAGCCGTCCATAATCCTAACCACGCTCTGCTACCATATCAAGGATTTAGGTCACCCCCCAGAGGTGCAATGGGGCCCTAAATCCTCGAAAGGGAGAGAAGAGTGACAGTATCCCGTGAGAGAGATACCACTCGTACTAATAGCATTAATGTGCAATGTTCGGAGTAGATTGGTTTTCCAGTTCTTGGATCACCCATCCAACGCCAAACGCAGCCTTTCGAAAACATGAGAAGAGGCGTGCGACGCCCGTTGGGTAACAACGGAGCGACTGCAGCGCTTTCTCTGGGATTCTGACGGGAACTCTGTCACAAATGTTGCATCAAAAAGCAGCACAGGTACCCAAGGCCGTAGCTGTAACTTTATTTTATTTATGTTTTCTTAAAAAGGTAGGTAGCTAATAACCAAAAGCTAAACAGGAAATAAAACATACAGTGAATAAGAAGATTTCTTTTAATATGGAATAATAATTTTTATTTTACATATATCTGACTTTATTGCTATTAAAACAAGAACTTTTTCGTTACATTAAGTTATAAATTCATTTTAATTTCTATAACAATATGTTCAAAATTTCTTAATATATATTTCATTTATATATTTATATTTGAGTGTGGATTGTACAGTCAATTTAGGTATTTCCCTTCAAGATATGAGCTCTATTTAATAGACACAATGTACATATATATATATAACTTTCCGTATTATATATAATTTTGATGGTAAAAATTATAACAATTAATATGGAAACTCAAAAGAAGTCATTTGTAATTTTAAAGGATTTTAGAAACACTAAAATGCAAATGTTGAATTGACCTTTAAAGGCCAGTTTTTTGACAAAGGCTAACCAAAAGCATGAATACCATAATCATTACACGAGAAAAATTATTTGGAAAAAATATTTAAGGAATTATTACATACCCAACCTTCAAAAGGTCTTTTTGAACATTATGGATATAAGTATTAAATTACCTACATTACACCAAAAAAAAAGTTCATCAACTACTATGTCATTCAAATAACCCCCAAATCATGTAATAATTCGTGGTAGTCATGATTAAAAAAAATAAATAAATAAAAATAAAATAAATAAATAATAATAATAATAATGAAGGTTAAAATGAGTCTATTTGTTTTTAACGAAAAAAGTTTTCAAACACCTTTGTCAAAGTTAGGGGGAACTTAAAACTAACAAAACAAACCTAAACTGAAGAACAGGGTAATATTTTGTTATGTCAGGGAAGTTTGAAACAAAATTCGCAAAACAATTTCGATGAACATTTAGCTTTTTTTGCCTGAATGGAAAAAAAGTAAGTTAAATGACAAAGAGTAAACTGAAACTGTCACCTAATTAAGTTTTCAGGATTACAACTCGAGAAGTCGGTACCTACCTACATTAATTTTAAGGTACAAAGATAACTCTACAGTAGAAGGGACAGTATTATAGCATTTCCAGACCAAATACAACCTTTTCCAGACCAAATTAAACTTTTTCCAAACCAAATTAAACGTTTCCAAACCAAATTAAACTTATTCCAAACCAAATTAAACCTTTTCCAAACCAAATTAAACTTTTTTCAAACCAAATTAGGTTTGGAAAAAAGTTTAATTTTGTTTGGAAACGTTTAATTTGGTTTGGAAAAAGTTTAATTTGGTCTGGAAAAGGTTGTATTTGGTCTGGAAATGCTATATTTCGACACAAGTTAATTTTAACAAATGCACTTGAGTATTTCGAAAATTCTCTAGCGTTTCCTAATTCGTCTAAGCTGTTTGATTCGAAACAATATAAACTTCAATTTTGTCTCTTCTACAAGACGCTATTATAATATTTGGTTATGATATTTCAAAAGTATCCCTTAGGTTTTTTTTATTAACCCCGTTAAAATCCTGGGGCTGAAGACAAAACTTTCAAAAGTAGGTAACAGAAACTCCAATATTGAAGTGAGGAGGTAGATTTTCTTCAAGTAGGTACGCGCCCCGTGAAAATCAGGTAATACTCAGATAAAATATATCTCTGAATTTTTCGAACTGCTTGCCTTCACAGAAAAGCGTGCAGACCATGTTTGCAGAGAGTTCACGTTTAAGTTATATTAGATAGGTATCTACTAAATGTGGCAGAGGCTACATTTCACCTGTTTGATGCGATTCTATTTCCCCAAATAGGCTAGGAATGACTGAATAAACAAAAACCGTCAGTGTGGAGATGTTGCAAAACTAACCCTGGTCTGTGGAGTGGAGCGTGGTAACTGGAAAGTAGAGGAGAATCCTCAGAAGTCAACGATTGAGTAAACATAAAGAAATATTTATTATTGAATTTTATAGTGTGATGAAATTAAGGGAGGTATGATTTAAGTAATGAAATAGAGTGGCATTACATTGTTTATGGAACTGAATTTCACGGGGCGACTAGCCAGACGATGGGTAGGTACCAAGGATGACAATACAGTGAGCAATAACATAAATCCGACCTATCCCACTAGTAAGTATTGAAAAAAAAGACCAATTCGTGTGGATCGATTTACTTGCAATTTTGTTTGCATTGAGCGCAAATAGAACTATAGCGACAGTCAATAGAAACAAAAGCGCGTAAATTTCGAAAATGTAGGGATTTAAACAACTAAGTCTGGTTTGATTCAAAATATTGGCCCCTACACTTAAACAATGGAACTTTGTCCCAAATTTCTACAAATTTTCTTCAATATTACGGTTTATGTTGCACTATATACATGGTATTTTTGCGCGCAGCATCCGTTTATTTCGGATGATTTTCACGTACAATTATAAAAAGTTTATCGCAGCCAAAAATTTGACGTATTTGTGAGTTGGTGAAACTTATATTTACCAAAATAATGAAGTTAACTTGAAAGTCGAATTTTCGAGAAATAGGTACCAATAAAACAACATACAACGAAAACGAGGAGAAACGAAATGAACTAACGGAGACAAAGTGAACTAACATGATTGCAATGTACAGCTGAAGAATTTCGAAGAGATACGAAGCACACAATGTGGTCAAAAATTTATGACTACACAATGTACTATACCTATAGCACGTTTTATTAGCTTGAATGGCTGGGAAAATCAATTTGCAAGTCTACAAAGAATCAAACAGGTGCACGCAAGTGCAATTTATACTATGGGAGCTCGCGATTTCGGAATGATTAAAATGTAAACAAAAATGGAAGAACCTACACATTGATCTTAAATAGCGATTCCTTAACCAGCCAGTCAATACCTAATTGCATGATGTACTATGGATGAATATAATGGGTAGGTAGTTTGTGTAAACAGTACTCTTGAGAATTTTTTCCCTCGAGTTCCTTTGTGTACCGAAAATCCCAACACCATGTCTCCTTAAAAGATAGATAAACCAACAACACAATTTACTCATAGAAAATTTGTAACTTAATATAATTTATTAAAGACTTATCTTCAACAACCTCTACTCGAAAGGCGATAGTAACGAGTTAGTGGTTTCGAGACAAATATAATAATTTGGTAGAAAATCCAGGGGTGGATTGTTCGCAAAATTATATTTTGCACACCATCCCTATACAATAAGGTGAAAAAATTTTTGATTCACTCTCATTCCATACAAAATGAGGTCGGGTAACCAAGAAATTAGGACATAAAACTATTAAGTGAAAACTATAACAACAAAAATATACTTAAAATAAATAGCTAGCACCAATAAATTGAATTTTGATGCATTGATTTTTTTTGTCAAAGTTTTATTTTGGTGCGTTTGGATTTAAACAGGATTGGTGCATGCCCCACTCAAAGCCTTGACTCGTCGTGATGAGCACTGTTGACCTACGAAAAATTAGCGTGTGCTCATTTTCGGGCGACCCAAAAGATCGTGACCGACTTCAAAGTAGGTATACTTACTAAGCAAGGCGATTTCAAAATAATTAACGATGAATTGTCTAGTCATTCTCATGAATTATGAATAATAACTGATGAGATTGTTGATGATGATGGATCCATGATAGAATCCGACGAACTACTGGAATTTTATGTTCAACTATTTAAAATCAACCTAAAATTCTAAAACAAATTCTTTTTCCTCTTATGTGTTGTGAAATATTATACAGATGAGCTTGATTATTTTAAAGATTAAAACTAGGTATTAATTCATCTTTAAATTTGTGTTATTTCATGGGTTTTCTTGTCGTTGAAGAACGAATTCTTCTTATCTAATTTTAATTCATTCATATTTTCATTTTAAATTTGGCCTGAAAATGGAGAACATTTCAAAACGGCATTGCCCACTGATGCAGCGTCCCCCAGCCACCAACCACTTTTTGAGCCTTACCTACCACGCACGGTCGGTCTTCCGCATCACCTATAGGTACCACAGCATTTTTCACTAACATCACAGTTTGTAGTCAACAAATTCTCCGAAGAAAAGTAGATCAGCACCATTGTTCAATATCCTTTGAAAAACTCTGATTCCACGAATTCCTCTGGTTTTTGTACAGCATTACATTTAATTTGTGCTTAGCTACAAATCAATAGGCCATATTTTAATTAGGTACATTACTTTCTCTTTAAATATTAAATAGTCCTGAAATATATTTATGAAACACTAACCCAAACACACTTTTTAAAACTGTATGGATCACATACATCATGTTCCATTCCATCTTTAACTTTCAGGGAAAACGAAGTTGAAACATCCGTTGGCAGCAATCATGTTGGTCTAACAATGCACAACAGGTCATACATCTTAAAATTGGGTAGGAATTCTAAAATATTGACTATACCACATCCGAAACTTTCAAGTAAAAATTAAATCCGATACAATGAAGACAATCGATAGTATTTACATTTTGTTTTCAAACATTACCATGTCTCTACAACTAATAAATTAATTGTTAATTTGATTTGGCATCATCGAGTTGGTTTTGGCCCATAGGAAAAACAATTTTTTGTTCGACCCCTGGGTCAAGTCAGTGTGAAAACCGTTAACTGCGGATTCAACTGATTAAGTCCTGACCCCATTCAAGGAGCTTAGAATTGACATATTACAATACAATGCTGACGTCATTTCAGCACCAAAAACGTTTTATTCCTTTAAAAACCAAAATAAAAACGCATACATGATAAACAATTAAAAATGGATGTATTATCGTGCGCTAACAGTGACAACAATGAGTTAGGTACTTATACAATTAAGAAGCTTTCCTCTTCACCACATTGTTTTGTGTCCATTTTCAGGCAACTTGCGGCAAGCAAGAGGTCAGCTGTTTAGAATTATTGCTCTATTCTGGAATTAAATTTCCATTTTTATTTGTAATTTTTTCAAACAGTAAGTACCAGTAAGTACACCATTAGTAGGTACATAAAACTAAGATTTTTTTAAAAACAAAAGGTCGGGCCTTTCATATAAAAATGTTATACTTTTCTTCGTTCAAATATTTATAAAGCGAAATTAAAATGATTAAAGAATGACCACAATGAAAACCATAACATGAAAAAATGACGTCAGACCAATAATAACTCATTAGGTAGGTATGTAATACTACATAGGAAAGTTTTTCACTTCTGAAATCAAATGAAACTCTATGACACAGCGACAGTAGCATAATACACAACTATAACCAGTTATTTCTATTAATAGAAAACATTGGTATTCGAATTGAACAATTTTAAATTTGTTAAACTTGTCGGATAAATCAGTCAGCAAATTAGGGATGCTATGAGGGTTATTATGAGTACTTTTTGTAAATGAATAGATACCTATCAGTTGACAGCTATTAATGTTTGAGTCCTCCTTTTCTTTAATAATATGTCTTTCACTAAAACATGGAAGCCACAATGTGGGTTTACTGTAGGTTTCAATTTTAGGAAAGTACATTGTCTGAGTTAAGAAACAAAGAGGAATTACATAAAATATGATAGCAAGTAAAAAATGGGTAAGTAAAATTTTTGAGTTGAGGAGAAAAAGGTGTACATATTACCCCGAGTCACACCCAGAAAAACGGAGAAAAGTTGAATTGTTTTAAGGGAAAGATAAACGACAAGGGAAGAACAGGTCATATTCAAGAGACTTAAGGATGCCTACTCTGTGGATAATGAGGTAAAACTGGTTGACAGGTGGAGCTGGTCCCCATTCACGTGTCAGTAGACCCAGGACACGGGGATCCATTGAGCCGTTGAGTGGACGCGCTCGATCGAGCGTTCGAGACTTGCAATCGTCTCGTCGATATCGTTGTTGACGATCGTCAGGTCAAAGAAGTGTCCGTATGCTTGTCTCAGGAGCTCAGACTCTTTGGCAAGTCGCTCGAGGCTCCCGTCGAACTGGGGACATATGAAAGAGAAATTCAGAAAGTAGTTAAGAAGGTGCCTACTGAGAAGACACAGAGATGAAAAAAGGTCACAACCATTTTATATGAGCTTTGTTTCATAACTTTAGGTGGATAACAATATAGGTACCTACGTATAATAGTAATACATTAGACACTTTCCAAATAACATTCGGATATAAAAAGCAATTTTAGGACGTTTAGCAATATTTCGCTCCTATCTCTTTTTTGCTCGATTTTGGGGACATTTTTCACCAACATTCTAATAAGTACCTACCGACATTTTTGTGTAGGTAGGTTTCTAAAGTCTATTTTAATAATGCACAAACTATAAATAATGTTCCGCTATATAAGATAAATAATACATTTTTTAATAACTTTAACCGTTTTAGCGAATATTTTGTAGAAAATGAAGCCATTAAAATGGCTTCAAACATTTTAAAATAAAAATTGTCCAATTTTACTTTTTTTTGGTGGACTGTCAAACTGTGTGGTGGACTGTTCTTTAACCTTTTCTGTGTAGCTCCAATCTTCTCTTCGTTCAATAGTTTGCCACAGCAGTGTGGTGAAAACCACCCCCTCTTTTCAACAGCCCTTTTCAGGGCTACCAAAAAGAGGTAGACATGGCACACAAATGCTTATAAGACGTCGAGTTATAACTCCGTCAAACAAAATATTTCACCAGAGAGAAAATACGAAATTCTCTCTCAAAAGTGAAATATTAACAAATAACATACAAGGCGACCTCCCTAAACACTTACTGGGCGAGAGAGACGCGACAAGTATCTCGAACCAAGTCGCCTTGAATGAGAAAACTCAAACAGACAATCAAACGTCCTCTAAAACTAACAAGGACAGTTCTAGCAAGCCTACTCGCCAATCAGAAACAATGATTGCACGAGAGACAATAGGCGAACCAACCAGGAGGCGGCAAGCAACCACCTCTGGTCCAGCAGCCACCCCGGGGACCCCGTCTCAGCAACGGACGCAGGGAAGACACCCCCGGGGATCCCGTCTGAACAACGGACGCAGGGAAGCCACCCGAGGACCCCGTCTAAACAACGGACGCAGGGAAGACACCTCAAGGTCCTTGTCTCCGCAACGGACGCACGGAAGCCACCTCCGGGGACCCCGTCGCAGCGACGGACGCGGGGAAGCCACCCCCGAACGACCAACTCAGCTATCATACTCGCAGATTCTGAGAAAACAATGTGCGAGCCAATGAGAAAACACAGTTGAACTAATGAAATTAAGCGGACCAATCAGGGGGCGGCAGGAGGCGGCCACCTCCCTATAATTACCCCGCTCGGAGCCCTCCGAAATTCATTCCACTCACCGCTCTCGACGACTACACTCTACAGTACGAAGATTCTACACGCTCTACGCTGACGACCCTTCTGCTCACGAGTTCCTCTCAGAACGGCTTTCTACTGCTTTCTACAAAGCATATCTTCTCTCCTCACAGATCTCGCATTGGCATCTACGAGTCCAGTGATTATTTATCCTGCTCATTGCCCAACGTAGTTCTTCTGTCAGGACGCCACCCGGTACATCTATTGATATTCTCATTAGATCGTACGCCCGCTGGGACGTTCCGAGACGTGTCGCCCGGGTTTCGTAGCACTAAGCTCGTCACCGACCGCTGGGGCACGCCGATAAATTACTCAGCTCATCCGCTCTAATTTATCGTCCAAGGAAGCCTTTTTCAAGGCTACAAGGTAGGACCCTGACATCCGAGCAAAGGAAAGAAGCTCTGTCAAGCGAGTCCACCGTCCAAATCCTGCATCCTATACGGAGAGGTATTGAAAACGAGTTAACAAACTCGGGTACATCGATGGAGCGCCGCCCGTCCTACTTCCTCATGCAAGAGGAAGCAGAACACGGCGCGGCCGGGAGCCCTAGCCCACGCAGCGCTCCCTACCCGCTACTCGACTCGTCCGCTGTTCCTAGCGACGGACAAAGGCTCGATTCTCGCGAAGAGATCGCCTTACTACCTAACGTATTCATGAAGGAAACGTTAGGACAAGCCTCACACACACAAAAGTTCGAGGATACCTTTCAGACCCGCTCTGAAGTCAATCATCATGATTCGACAAAAATATCTGAATATCCACGATATTCTACGCAAGGCTACCCGGCCGATCCGAGTGTCAGACACACTCCCAACGTGCTTAAAACAAAGGATACTTTTCAGTACCTCAACCAAGCCCAGTATATTCCCCCTACAGATATAAATCTTAGGCCGGAATATTACACAACGGCTCAGCACCAAACAGATCGAACCCAGCACCCACTAAGCGAGCCCAGTGCTCCACCCGGCTGCTACACGAACTATCCTCAAGTTCCTCCCGCCAAGCAAGCTGACCTTGGCGATTTCGCTCACATTCCTTACAGAAATACCACAGGGACTAACCCGCATAACCAGAATATAAATGTCCCACTTGGTCTACCTACACCAAGTCAAACATATATAAATCCACTACAAGCAGCAATCATTTTCATCAATACCATTGTTTGTATTTTTTTCATACATGGAACATGTTTTACAGACGCGATTCGGTTTGGAGGCGTGGTCATCTTGTCATGCCGTGACTCCAAACTGTCTGTCCACGGTATGCACGGCCAAACTGCTCAACCGATTCCGTCAACGAGTGGGGGGATCTTCTTGGGTTCGTCCAAAACAAATCAACAATCAAGCAATTTTAAAAATTTCTAACCCCACCCGAACCTTGGACGGGAGGGGGGTGAGAGGATTTTCGATCTTCTATCGTCTGCCACATTAAAATTTGATCGATAGCACTTTCTATTGCAGCGACAAAGTTACATTCCTGGACCCTTAAAACACGATGGTACCATCAAAATTACCGAAAGATGCATTCCTGGAGAAATCACAAAAAAAAAAAAAAATGCATAAAATATAGAAAGAATTCATTCCGGCTGTGCTTGTTCGCACCTTAGACCCCTAATAAATGTTGACGGTTTTCGCTCGGGTTGGTCTTAAGATGTTGGTTGGAGTTCAAATTCGGTCCCATTCAAATTTCGAGGCATGAAATTGTGCTTTCCGATTGCAATGAATGAAAATGTAGTCGAAAACGAACGTTTTCGAGCTACCGCTCTTCCCATCCCTTCGAAACGTAAGTACCTACTCTGAAATTTGTATTAGAACCTTTTGAAAAACACCGCGGAAGTTTGAAAATCATTTCTAACAAAAAAATAGACGGAGAAAACACAGGTGATAACCAAATCGGTCGAATGGTCTTAATTTACCACAAAATTCGTGAAAGATGGGGATATATATTTTTTGGATAAAAACCACTATATTATATACAAATTATTTCGGTATTCGTGAATGAATTTTCCTCCTTTAAAAAAATAATAATAAATATAGGCATATCCCTTTCCCTGTGGGCAAACCCAAAGGACGGATGAAGTTACTAAAGTTAGTGATCTACCGCTGTGATCTATCGTTTCCAATCAACCGATTGCGCATCTATACCTACATTACACCACTGTACGACTCTGTATCAGTTACCACCCATCCTGCTGCCATCACAGACACAAAAGGGTGGTAGTTTTTAGACTGTGTTTTTTTTTTTTTTTGTCTGGAACATCTTCCCAGTCCGAGTACCTACTCATAACCTGTAGACAGACAGGCATTCGTGAACGAATCCCCCCCCCCTCCCCATCCAAGAGCTTTGTTCTTCCACTACTGTTTCGAAAAACATGTTCCATGTTTCCTTGCTTTGATCCTTGATATAAACTGTAATAATCCGGGGGTCTGGAGGCGTGCCCCAGATTTCATGCTACAATAAATGTACCATCATGAACACAAACTACTGGCGGCTAGAAACCCCGAACGGTACCCCCCCCCCCCCCCCCTCACTCCCGTTTCGTGAGGAATGAGCGACAGCGGTTCAAGTGGCTCTGTGAGTAGTGCTGATAGGAACGCTCGAAGGAGGTAAGGTGATAGAGACACACCTCCTGTTTTTAGGAACACAATCGAAGAAGGCGCGGAAGGTATGTGAAAATTGTTTCAACAAAATCGCTGTTTCTGATATATAAATCAGAAAAAGGTCAGGTCTATGAAACCCAAAAATAAAAATATATTAAAAAACTTATTCTTTATTTTTTTTGTGGTGGTTGAACATCTAACAACCCCAACGGGGATGCGAGAAATAAAGTGAGGAAAAACATAAATAGAGTCACACATCTCCAAAATGAATCAGGGGATTATGATGATAGTCCTATGGAGTTTCAATGTGTAAGAAAATTATCCGATGCTGAAAATATTAAACTCTGGAAAATACCTTGAAGGTAGTAAATGTGTCCCCGAACCTCACTCCCAAGTGTGAATCTAAACCTGTACGTTTTTCGAGTTTTCTTGCACATTTTCTCCAAAATGGATCAAGTCATCTTGACTTGGGTAACAAGAGTTACCCCTTTCAAATGTTAAAGAAAAAAAAAAAAATAAATAAATAAATAAATAAAAATAATAATAATCATTACCACCCATGTTTGACAAAATACGTTAAAGGCTGTGTTTGGTAGAAATATGGATTTCAGCACCTCCAAAAGAAAAAATAAATTACGTAGAACTATATTAATATAAGTTATTCCCAATTACTCACATCTGCCAGATTACTGAGATGAGGCGCAGCTATGAACACGACGTATGGAGCAAATTCTGCAGTCCTCAGCATCTTGAGTGCTTGGGGCTCAACGTCTAGGATCGCCACTTTACCTTCAGCGTGGATTTTTCTTATTGTCTCTAGTTTGGTACCGTACATTGCGTCTTCGTGGCTACCTGTTCATCAAATCACAATTTTCCGAATTTAGAGAGTAAGTAGATTAAAATATCCACACCCTTAACTCAGTTTACATTAATAAATATATAGTCACAACAAAAGTTGGACACATCTAACATAGTTCAAACAAAAACTGAACGATACAGTTGTGACAAAACTAAAATAAGAAAGAAAATGTTGAATATTTAGGAAGAGTAATCATATTGAGGCGAATTGATTCTATGTTTTATTCAACATTACAATGGGGGGCCCATTAGTTTATTCCGACAATCTTTTGATTGACTACTTCAACCGGTAAAAATCAAGTTTAATAGAGAAGTCCACGAAGACCACAAAATCGATGGATAGTTCTCGTAAACTAAGAACTTAAATTAAAATAGTAAAAGTAGTAAATAGTCATAAATTTAAGTTGGAAAGCAGATTACTAAAATCCTTAACAAGGCAACCATTCTCTTTTCTAATATAGGTGGGTACTCAAATTCCTGGGTACATTAATCCCAACGTATCTTATACTTGTCATGTTTGAGGTACGCGAATGTATGGGGAAAAAAACATTTACGGAGGGAACAGAGTCTCGACGGGGGTGAATTCCCGAACCCCCCTTTTTGTCACCTAGAACCGAACGGCTAAATATCCGAAAAACGTGGAACACGCTATTACCTCTGGTGTCGTTAGTAAAGGCAGGCTCCCTAATTTTCGGGGAGGTTTAGGCGGCGACTGTTTTCCTACTACACATTTTTGCCTTCGAATTGGTCTCGTTTTTTATTATTATTTAGTTTTTTTAAAATGCAATACGTTCTGGTAAAAGCGTGTTCCATACAAAAAACTAACCATATTCCAAATATTCATTAGCTGCAATGTCAGCCATCATTTCATCGTTGGAGACGAAATAGTAAGTTCTTCCGTTCTCTTCATCCATTCTTGGTGGCCTCGTTGTGTCTGAAAAAGGCATTGTAAAATGAAATCAATAGAAATTCCTTGATGGAGCTTTAGGATTTAATCACTTGACTAACAACAAGGGATTCTAGTACTTGACGTTTAGAGGCACGGTCGGACCCCCGACCACCTCCTAATAATTAACGGGTCTCCGTAATAGTTCAGAATGAATTGTATCTACTGTACTATACCAAACTATAGTTTGGTGGTCTGGAAGTTCACAAGCTCACATTTCCACAATAAAAATCCTATATCAATCCTTTCAGTAAAATACAGGTTTCAGTTGGACAAATGGTTCAGAATTACGTTTTAAATATGTTTCGGAAATTGAAACCCGAAGTAAAACGTTTAGTGCAGGGTTGGATTCGAACCCGAGACCCTCTACTCCGCTTAAGCAAGAGCCTGTTAGTTATAAGTTACCATGTACAACCATTTTAAGAATTAATTTAAGAACTAGAGCGAGTAGTTGAAGTCCTTCAACACGAAATTCCGACGAGTAAATCCTACGCGGGTAGGAGGTAGTAGACAATCAGGGGCAAGCTGTAAACACATTTTTAGCTTCACCGTTGTCAGGTACGTACATACTCGGTAGACACAAGGCGAACGGAATAATTGAATCGAAATATTAGTGAAAAGCACCCTTTTCAGAAGAATAAACCTTTAAATAAATATAAAATATAATACATATTGGAACATTTTTATACAAATAAATGAACCTACATATAAATAAGGCATATACGAAAATATACTAAAATATAACTTACAGAATTGTATACAGCATAAAAATATTCACAAGTTAGTAGTTATAAAGTAGGTAATTTTACTTACGAGGAATAGGATAGGCGTATTTATCTGGATGTCGGGCTATTAGCGTATTTTTAATATGCCGCCGGCCAACGCCGTGTGCTCCTAACAAAACTAAGGTTTTCCTTAAAAAAGCTGCAAAAAAAGGAGCTATTATAATATCCATATAATATATTACGGATTATACAAAACAACACTTCATATCAAACTGTTCAATGTCTGAGCGATTTCATAACGTATTTTTTTTCTTCCATTTTTATGACTTTGGAGAGGAATCTGTGTTGAATGAGTACATCACAATGATGTACGCATTAAAACATTCTTTTGATTCAATATTGAGAACGAACAATATTTTTGAGTGTTGGAATTTTTCATTTTCGATCCAAGAATTGAATTCTGGGCCTTGAAATGATTTGACGTCATAGATGGGCGGCGCTGAGTTTCGGACGCGGGGGTGAGGTCTTCCTTAAGATGTCATTCAGCTTTCTTCCACTTCCAATCATCTGATACCCTTCACATTACTACACCTTTTTCGAAAGCAATAACCAATCTTTCAGCTGATCGAATATAATAAAATAAGTGAAATTGTCCATTGCCTTTGTTTCCCAACTTGTTGAATTCATATTAGAACCCCATCTAATCTATTACAATAACTGAACGTACGTTACCGTAATGGAACTTAACGTAAGTAAAAATAGCGTAATGGTTTCTAAACAAGTTTTGCTTAGTCTTACATTTTCATCAATAAACCTTTTTAATCGACCAAGAAAAATAAAAATTCAACTCGCCAGAAAATGAGATGGTTTACGTTTCGAAATAATTAGACTAAAAAAACCGGAAACCTGTGTCCGTAGATTTTCTCACAATCCACATAGGTAGGTACATATCTACTGGACCACTGGGTGGGCCTGCGATTTCGGCATCTTTTTAATCAGCCCTAATGACGACATTTGAGTTTTGAAATTTTCCAAGTGGGAAGAGATTCACAAGCATGGAATGTATTGTGTTTGAGGATGAGTTATAGTTTATAGGTATCGTTAAATAAATTTGCTATTAATTTCAGAAAGCGAAAAACGTCGAGAAAAAATACCTACCCCAGATAATGAAAAAGTATACACGTACCAGCGGTGTTCATGAGAGCATTTTTACTAATAAATTTATTACATTCTAGCAGTACCCTGCCACACTTCGTTGTGGCCCATTGTGGTAGCATCGCAAGTCCAATTATTTACAGAGCTCACCATTTCAGTTCCGAATTTCAGCACCATGAGGTGGATATGAACGAAATTAGCTGCAGAGCTCTTTTAGCTGATCAGAATGGTCCACCAAGTTGATTATAGTTTATCACACCCTGAGAGACTCTGTTCAAAAGTTCAGTATCTTGAGTTGAACAGAAAAAAAATTAGCCACCAGTGCTTCCTCCGCTGTTTACAGTGTTATAGTGGCCACGTACATAGTGTTAACCAATGAATTGTCCCGTTAGCCGAACTTTGTCCCCTTACTGATAGTTTGTCCCTTCAGTTAGGATCCAGTTAAATGTAAATAATGGTGGTAGCTGCTGCTATGTTTCCGCTGCTGTTGTCGGTCCCGCGTCAACACGAACGCAAAGTTTGTCACATTAATCGCGGTTTGCCCGTTACCCGTGGGTTTTCCTGCTACCTATGATTTATCCCGTTACCCATAGTTTATCCAGTTACCCGTGGTTTGTCTGGTCATTTAGAAACCTGGTGTTACGTTTACGCTAACGTTCCTGCAAAGTTGCAGTATGTACCAATTTACCAACTTACAATACATAGGATTCAATTTCAATTAATCTCCAAACGATGCTTCACCTGTATACGAGGCAGTAACCACGTTACTTGGTGGTTTAGTTTGATGTCAATCAAGAGAAAAAGATCAGTAGGTAACGTTCCAACACGACTGCGAAGTTGAAGAAGGAGAATCTGTTTTTTTTTCAAAAGGAGTGGAGGAGGATCTAAAAATCTTGATCACAGAATTAGAGAAATGATTCACAATGTCCTGGTTTCTTGCATTTGTATAAAGGCTTCTGTAGTTTCTTATTGATTCATTTAAGAAGCAACCGAACGCCTATTTAGTTGATGATATTGAGGCCAGGGGCTAGGATAGGTGCAAGGGGCTAATCGTCCCTTTGGCCTCAATCAATGTCAACGACTAAATATGCGTTCGATTCCGTCTTAAACGAATCATAAAGTAACTATAAAATACGGTATACGAATACAAGAAACCAGGACATCATGAATAATTATTATGTAATCAAGATTTTTAGATATGTCAGATTTTTTCTTCCCTCTATTTCTTTGTCAAATTTCTTCAAAAATATTACCTATGTACCTATATATATAATAGGTATATATTCATACTATCATCATATATATATTCCTACTAAGTTCACAGTAATTTATAATTGACTCTTAACGGGAATTAAAAGGTAAAAAGGATAAAGTTTTATTCAGGTATAGAAGTTGGTTTCATAGTCAGCGTTTAATTAGTATCTTTGTATTGGAAGATTTGCAATGTGAAATTTACGAAGTTTCAAAGATAATCTAAATAGCGATGGAAATAAATTTATTTTTTGGAAATTTATTCCTAAAGAAATCAATTTACATTACAAAATGGAATATCAATCAAAAATACTCACAGGGTAATTTTACAACTTCTTCATAGGTGACCAAGTCGAGTTGGTCGAAGACTGCATTGTTCTTTGCTAAATATTTATCTTTGTAGGCCTTCTTTTTCCGGCCGAAAATTGAGCAATTCACTGAAAAAAGATGGAAACAACAATTATTTCATCATTAATAATAGTAGCTTAAACGGTGGGTAACCATTTTTAATAAAATTAATAGTAAAACCAATTGACTCTGCTTTCTTTGTTTTAAGATGGTTTGATGTTTACCTCCTTCAAATTGTGACATATGAAAATATATAATAATAGTGAATAGGGAGAATAACAAGAGTGGCTGATTACTGAGATATTGAATTTTAAACATTCGAGTAGATGATACGATGATACTTCCCAATTCCAATCACAAAGAGATCATAGACAAGTGTAGCTATTTCTACAAGAATATTATCGATTGTGACATGTAGATTGTGTAATAATGGTACAGTCCTAATTAAAATCGCACCTAGCGGAAATCGTAATTATAAATTAATATTTTAGTTTCAAAAACCAACATTTCTTAATTTTGTAGAAAAGACCAAAAGGAATTTACCTATTTGGTTTGATTTTATTCTCAATTTAGGATTATTATTACAAATGAAAAATTTGAAGGAAAGGACAACTTCTCAAATGCATGAAGTGGAGTGAAATACAATATCAGTATTACAACCTCTCATAAAACCTAGAAGAGAACAGGTGCTTAGTCGTAATTTCAAGCGTACAAACCCTATACCGCAGTAAAACTGCGTTGGTCAGCTCTGCGAGATTCAAACCTGTCGAATAGTAGGAAAAATAGGTATCTATTCAAAAACAGAACTTAAATAAGTACTTAATTGTTCTAACAATCTCTCAAAATAAAGCATTCTCAAGATTCGGGAACACTACGCTCAATATTTGGAGGCCGATTACGAGGGACATTCCTACTATATATATGCAGCTCTAGTAATAAAATCAAAATAGTGAACTCTATTAAAACTACAGCGTAAGGTGCAAGAATTCATGTTCTTATGCGTAAAAAAGTCGAAGACAGCGGTTCAGAAGTTAGATTTTGAAACTTCAATCAACACATTCCAAACTTCTATAGGTGTCTACAAAAGTTATCTATTATTATATAAGTGTTTACTTGAAATACAAATCAAACAAAGGAACACTAAGCACTCTTTCAAATATTATTCATACCTAAAACAGAATCGAAAATAATATCAAAGAAAGTTAGTAGAGAATATTAATGACAAAACAAAGCGGTAGGAAAAGAAGAATGTAAAAATAGGACGATTCCCTAGTCTATGTACAGGAGATATAAGTAGGGCGTTGTGCCATTAAATAAAGCATTTTAAAGGTGTCTAGTTCACAGCACAATTTATTCTATTGTTTTCGGAAGGTGAGTAGGGAGTTGATAAGCAACTTCGACCGTGAAGCTTGTGGTAAAATTACTATATTTATGTACACAATCCGATTCTTCTCCCAAAAAGTCAATACTTTGGAACGTTCTGGGCAGGATGGATAAATATGCCAATTAAAAAACGAAAAGCCAGAGCAACAAAAATTGAGAAAAATAATTTAAAAATATAAATCCCATTTTCGATAAGCCTATCCTTCTATAATTTATCAGTTGAATATGTATGAACATACACGAATCTACGTATTGAAGCAAGTAAAAACAGTGACGCAGGCAGCCGCGACTTAAACCACCTACACACGTGTGTGAGCAACCACATGAATATTAAGATAAGATTATGACCAAATGTAGATAATACATTTACAGATAAGCAACTTACAATTCAGATGAATAGCCTAAATTATTAAATACCTAACCAGCGATGCTGGTTCTCCATGTAACGCACCATCTTTCACTCAAGTTTAGGTCGTTCCAATATTCATTTCTATGCGTAGTAATTTGAGAAAAATAATGAACAATAGTAAACCAGCATCCACATGACTATATGCAAACTCAAATTATCCAGTATCTGAATTATAAAATGTTGGAATAAAAGAAGAAGAAAGTCCACTAAGTTTGGCACATCAGCTTTATCGTAGATACTATAAGTGCGATCCTGTAGACCAAGACTGTGTACCTATATTATAATTAACAATATGGGATAGAGGAAAGGACATAGGAAATTGGACACAGGATATTAGGAAATAGAACGTTCATCAATAGGGTGTGGTGGTATCATGGTAAGCTCGGTACGTTCGAGCATGCGCACTGGCTACCATTTATTTGAAGGCAGAGAAATTCCAATTGCATTTTTCGAAAATAATACGATCAGCAAAGATTTCAAGTTTGCGTGTTGAAATTTGAACCAACAGGCAGCCTAATGTGGAATCGAACTACGAATCGAAACTTTGATTTTTGATAACGACAATAGTTGGGCCACCGAAAGCAACCACGAGGTTTTCACAGCCTCATAGATTACACGGAAGCGAATAATGCTAGCCCGTACCTAATAAATCCTTAGTTTCATTGGTCTACATCGATTCAGCTGTTCATTTTTAGTAGGAAGATGCTATACATTTTTCAAAATGTCGAATGTTTCCGTTCTAAGAGAATTATGATAAACAACAGGGGGAACGACACTTCTAGAGTTGTGAACCAATGGAACGAATCATTTATCCATTCACATCATGATGAGTCCGACTCGCATAGTCATGGGGAAGGGAGCACATTATTCAAGTTTTTTTCCTGGGAAGAGAACATCGAGGAAGGTAAGCAACATTAATGAATTATTATTGGGTAGTTCGAAACAAAAATTTTCCCTCATCCATTGAAGATCAATTTATTCTATGTTTCAGCAACAATTTATTAATCATATTATCAATGATATCTTGGGTAGTAACACGAATGTTCCCAACATTGTCAATTCGAACTTCGTTGTCGCCATTTTACGAAAATGTTATAGGTCTAACTTAATTAGTGGGGGAATATACATAATTTAAAAAAACTAAAGTTAATGAGATTTAGGTATAAGAATCATGACTTGACCCAAACACAATGGCACAGTAACTCAATACAAGACAATCAACCAATGATATTTCGTACAAATCACAATTCATCTCATGGTCCCTTACATCACTTTTTTTTTCTAAATGAATCTGATGATCAATTTGATATGTGTTTTTGAACTGAAAAATACAGGAAATTCCGTAATAACAGAAATATTATTTTGATATGAATATTGTTATTAAAGCCCAGTTGCGCTCCATCGCCTTCAATTATTTCACCGTGTGTCAACTACTAACCTAAGTATATTTACTAATTAACTAATTTAATTTACCTGGCTACTTAACAGTTTATTTTTATTTCAGTAGATACGGGACTTAGTTTGGTTTTTTTCTTCTGTGAGCAGTGTGCCTAACCTGATGGGAAGGCTTCTACGAGTAGGTAAATTATAGCTATGTTAATGAACATGCCAGATGAGCTCTGATCATAAATTGATCTACGTTTATCAACACGTTAATAGTAAACCACCTATAAAATCAGCGTGATGGCGCAACTTACCGAAAGAATGCTGACGGGGTTCATCTGGAACGGTACAGTTATAATTCAAAACTACTGAGGCAGACAACTAATTCCAGCACACAGCTAAACGCAAGTGTATGAAACTAAATTAATTTATTTCTCAAAGATTCTGTTGAACGATTCAAGAGACAGCAAAGGTAGGTGTTCTATGTCTTTTTGGTACCTAACTGAGCGCAACTGGTACCTAGTTTGTTATGCGCTAGAACATAGGTACATACCTACTTATTTAATCTGAATGAAAACAAATTTATCACCAGGGAGTTGCTGAAACTCTGGCTGCACACAAAAACAGCTTAATTTTCTTTGAAAATTCCTTAAAACGTCAAGTAGGTACTTAGCCAATTTATAATAATGATCTTCTACAATTAGCCTATCAACAAAAAGCTTTCGACTGCTAAATGTGTAGGCTAATCCGTGAGTGGACACCTATTTATGTATAGACAATATCGGACCGAACGTAGTGAAGCACGCGAAAACGGATTTGAAATTGATAATTTATTTGTCTTCAGGGAAGCAAATAAAGTCCTAATATATTTAAGTGCTATAAGTAATCATGTTCACTATACCTAACAGGATATATTAGATTTATATTTCACAATCATACAACTTACTTTGACAAACATCAATTTATCTAATTACGTCGCATGTACCTATAAAACATAAGTACTTGTAATGTAGTGTAAATGCAAAACACAACTGTTACTTTCCGGATCGGTAATTCCCCAGAAAAGTTTCCTAAAAAAACTCAGCATCATACAGAACTGTTTCTAATTAAATTTCCGACTGGTTTATTTCAATTAATTTATCTACATACCTATAATATTCAAAAATAGCCTCTAAAATGTAGGTTTTTCAATTCAGCATTTTAGAGAAATGGAAACGAAAATTCATTCTAATTAAAAATTAATTCTCAAATTTAACTACTTTCATATTCTTGAGTAGGCATTATTTCATAAACATAATCATGTACCGAATCTTTATAAACTTTAATTTTAAATGTAAACCTAATGTATGCTAGGTGACGATCTGATTATATCTGAGTATGGTATCTATCATGCATAGCTTATCAGCACCTACAATTTCGCAATGATGTATTCGTAGGAAAATAAAAAAATAGTCTATTGAGATATTCTTCAAAAACCACTAGACATTAACATTCATCATCACAGAAAGTAGGAGTGAGTTCTTGAACGTGTAGAAAATACTGGTTAAGAATAGGTCAGGAGATTAAAAAAAAAAAAAGTTTGAGGCGACGTAGCAGATTTATAATCAATCCTCAAGCTTTGGAGACAAACAACTGCCATTTAAACACCCAAAACAACAGTTAAAATATTTTTATTATGTCGGACTTAATCAAAGATTGATGGACACTTTTTTTTAAATTAAAGTTTATAGATTTATAATAGTGATGGCTAGTAACTCGAATGGTGTTTGTCAACTAGTGAAACAAGGAAGATTGATATAATGACCTCTAGTTGATAATTACTCAAGCCAAGTTGTTAGCTTTAATTATGATAAGCCCCTTGAATAAGTTTCGAAATTTAAATTATTAAGCCTTTTCAAAATTTGAAAAAAGTCCGGCGTCAACTATATTTTTTCAATGCGTCTTTTTGGGCTTTGGAACTGAAGAAATAAGGGGTACATATTTTTTAACCCTTGATGCTGCAAATACTTCATCAGAAACGTTGGCTTAAACTCGTTCCAATCTCCTGGCCAATGTTCAATATCTCTATCAAGTACAGAAATATGCTACCATAATACGGCAAACAATGCTTTAGTTGCTTTTTTAGTAATAGAGTTTTCTTTGTCCATTAGTTCATCTGCCTAATACTATGATGCCTCCAAGTAATTCAAACGTAGTTTTTGGTATTCTGACAAAAGAAACAGAATAAGCCAATTGAGCTAAGAGAGATAAGCGATGTGGACTCAGCAAGTAAATGGGGTTCGGTGCCCCATTTGCAAATGTGACTCAACTATTTGATTGCTACATCTATAACTTTCTAAAAATTCAAGTTTTCTTATTTCGAAATTTATTTGGTAATGATTTCAAGTTAATAAACAAGTGTACCTACATAGCAGGTTAAAAACAGTTGCCTTTATCAACACATTCCCTTTCTACACTATATTCAAGTGGCTGGGAAATGCTGATCTCAGCATCTAAGACCACGATAAGCTTCCCTTTTTAACAGAAAGGGTTCACAATCACATCAAAATCGGTTGAGGCGAAACTAACAGAATTTACATGGCGCGAGTGAATATTACCTAATGACGGTAGGACTAGCAAAGTCCAAAAACTGAAGAATCACCTAATAATAAACATTATGATCATGTTCGAAGTATCAAAATTGCAATCATGCCAGGCGTAAAGTCATTGCAGAAAAAGTATCCTATCATTTCGCAGCATAATGCGCTTTAAAGAAGCATACCGCGAAGCTTAAAACATCGTTGATGCAATCTATGTTTTGTAAGAAGCAATACCTACGTCACGCCGCTTATTATGTGCAGTGCATTCCTTTAGTAGCGTATAGCTCGAAGCTCTTTGGTACACCCAAATGCTGTTCATAAATAATAATGACCATTCATTGATAAATAGTTCTTAGGCGGCATAGCAGTGCGCTTACTATTAAGGTGTGGTGGGAGATATGCTATAATGGCCATATGAGGGCATGTGAGTAGTAGTGTAACGGGGTAGTAATATTCGAGTGAAACAATACGTAATATTCAATGATAATATTATGGGTTGTGAGTTTCCTAATACAGGGTGGATTCAGATGAGTGAGAAAAATTAGGTGAAACTAGACCGTAAATGGAGTGAAACACTTTCAAGCGCAATTTAAAAAAAATCTCAATCCGTCTTTGAGACATGATTTTTTTGGGGGGGGGGGGGGGGGGGGGGGTTAGGTGAAAACTCGTGTGATCGATTCTTCAAGACCAAACAACTGATAAGAAATTTGGAGTTATTATTTAGAAACGTAGCTCTCCGATCACCCTAGGAAGTTGAAATTTGATAGTACAACACTCTAGGACATAGGACATTAAGAGCCAATTGCAATTTTGTGCTCTTTCCTGATTAACTGAGTGAAATCATAATTTTTCAAAACGTTATTTAGGCCGTTGGTATGGTCTTCGTATGATATTTTTCGAGAATCAAAAGCCAGTCTTCTTTCAGGAAATTCAACGCCGATTTCGAATATATGGCCAAACGTTGAAATTAATTGATTTAAAGTAGAGAAATATAGGGTTTTAAGGCAAAAGGGGGGTTTCGTGAAAAAAAACCTTTAACAAATCATATACTGAAGACAGATTTAAATAGCAATTGCGCCTTTGATCCATTTTTGATTTAGTTTCACAGAAAAAAATCAACATATCCGATTCCACCAATATATGTTTGTATAAGTGCAAATGTGCCATCCACTCTTCCCAAAACTAACATCGTGTATGCAAAAGCTCGGTAAAACTACCAATCGTGATGCCACCTCTCAATCTAAAAATATTTCAATTAAAACCAAAAATGGGTTGTTTGTTTATTTATTGTTTTTTGTATGAAAGTATGAAGAAAAATAGCAGACTACTTTTTCTGTTTTCACTCGAACGCTTCTGGGGTTTTCTTCGTACTTCCGTGCATTGATCAACGCAGGAAATCGTGATAATATGGTTTTTTCCAAATAAATAAAATAGATAGTTACAACTTTGCATTGGAAGGGATGAAATTTTGTGCAATTATTAGAAAGCCTAATAGATAGTTTATCTGTATAAGGTAATCTCGTTATCTGTAGAACATCTTCAGAAAAAAAAGAAGAAAAAACAATTTCAGAAAGACGGAAGACGTAGAGATCATTCTACTTATAACACCTCATTGCCAAATAATATAAGTTTTCAGGAGATAGTGGCACCATAAAGATAAATAATTGAAACTATAGAACATGTCTTAAAGTGAAAAACAAAAATCAAACAGTGAAGACAGGTGAAATACTAAGGAAACTGTATAGGTATATGTATAATATAATCAACAAAGGCCAAAAGAGGTTTTTTTCAGTCAATATGGTAGTATCAAAAGGCAACACGTCTCCTTCGAAAGTTCGGAGGGAGCGGGGACGCATGCGTAGTCAAATTTCGTTCATAATGTCTTTGGTTACCTGTGGAGCCATCGCAACCCTCAGTGTGAGAGGAGCAACCAGGGCCTGATTCACCTTATACACACAAGACAACAAGACGTTGGTTCAAAAACCCATCAATCACCTCATTCATCTACGACCCTAACTACAATCACTGAATTTATTGAAAAAACGTCCCTTAGTTTATGAAAAAATGTTTATTTAGGTGTTTGTATTATAAATTAAATTAAGAAGCGAGCTTCGAAGGAGATTTTTTAGGATGACAATCGGTTTTAGGATTATACAAGTTAGCAGTAATTTAAAAAATATATTGATGTTTATTTAGTCAATTCAATTTTAGAACTAGTTATAGATCATTTAGTGTTTAAACATGATAATCAGGATAATTGACAAAGAATAGAAAAACGACAAATGCCATAGAACAGTAAGCCACGTGTAGGTGTACACTGTGGATTAGATATATTTTAAATTCAAATCACCCTAATTTTTAGAATAACTGATTGTTTTTGATTAACCCTTGAGGGATTTGAAATCTGTGCAAGGTTAGCCGTTACCAACGATTCAATTTCAATGAAATTAATGAAAATATTAGACTCAACTCGCCTAATTCCAGGAAATTCGTAGGTGATGCGATGAAAAAGAATTTAACAAATTTATGGGGCCCACAAACTAATACTAGTAATCTCTAAAAATGTATTTATGCTTGAATGAGCAGTTTTGGAATTTTGCAAAATGCAGAGGTAGACATATAAACTATTTATGTACTTACGGAGTTTTTAAATTCAAAATGCTAATGGAAATGTAGATTTGGGGAGAAAAATATTACTTCTTGTATGGATTCGAATTGTAAGGATCTTAACTTCGGTGATGATTGATCAAAAAGATTAACATTAATGATACATAACTACTTGTTTTACTGCTCCGCCAGTAGCAGAAAGAAGTATTTGAATGATTGTTCCCATGCTCAGGTCGAGGTTTAAATGCATTTATCTCAGATAAAAGACCAATATGTGGCGAAGAATTATAAACGTTCCTAATATTAACGCGAGACTGGTGCATGCAATGGAGTTCGAATTCAACATTTGATTTTTTATGGAGAGTTAGATACGGCTGGCTTTGAAAAAAAGCTGCAATGTAGCTTAGCAACTCAATTAAATAAATAATTGAGAAAATAAATTATATATAACCCCCAAAAGGAAGTGGAAGCGATAGATTTCAGTGGTACCTACTGAAAAAGTTCAGATTCGAGCCAACTTTCATAAAATTATAATAATAATACAAAAATAGATTGTAATGAAAAGGCTGATCGATTAAGTACTGAGCGCTCGATAAGCTGTCATGAAGTTGTGTGTTTATAGAACGAATGGAAAAAACATGCTTTCAATATGATTACATTAAAACGTTACGTTACAGATGTAATAGGTTTCAATGTAGGTACCTACCTATCTCCATCAAATAAATAAGAAATCAGTGGTTGAAAAAGGTGGACATTGATCTAATTTAAATTATGGAATAGGTAATATGATCATTTTTGGATGCTGTCTGAGCCCAATGTATAGAGGCTATGAAATTCGACAGACTTAAAAATCATCACTGGATAGCTGAGCAACTAAGAAGTGTTGTAAGAGGTAAAGTATGTGAGCTTGGAAATTCAAGGGATGTCTCTGTACCCGGCTCAATACAATTGGAGTACACAAATGAGAGGGTCATTGTGAAGAAATTGGTTCATTCAGGGGGGGGGTCAAAGTACTAATTATCAGAATATATTTTTGGGATTGTGTAGCGTGTTCCATTCTAAAATAGCAATTGGTTTTACCTTGCTCGTGTTTGCTCTTCTCGAGGGCCACGCAAGCTGTTCTCCATTCTTGAAGTTCTGGCGAGGGGATCAGACCAGCTGAGCCGCCCGCGTTGTCTTTGCGCGCTTGCCACCAATTATGGTCGTCCTTACTAATTATCTGTGAATCAGGTTAGTAAGAGAATATGTGAAATGCACAGATTTATTTAAAAAAAACTGAAGTACTTATGTAAAATGACGCAAAGCTACTGATTTAAGTTGTAAGTCAATGGAAACGGGCCTGAACTTGAACTCATTCGATACACAACTGGGAAAGCAGACTCTAAGTAAAATAAACAAAGTTCCAGTAGGTGGCAGGAAAGGAATCACCCATATTGATCCGACTTTTAACTGATAGGGACCTCCCTCATTTAAAGAGATAGTTTATAGTTCTTGGGGTCGAATCGCGTTGTGTTTCATATTTACTGTACTACTTTGTTGCGTATGAACATTTTCTGTTGAACACACGGTTTAGGTTCTTGACGAACGAAGTGAGTCTTCACTTTGATATGGCCTACATTTGGCTTTATATTTGTGTCTGTCCCGCGCCACAGGCCGCAATTTCGAATCTATCATTTTTAAATTAGGTAGGTAGACAACTGAGACACCCGGAATGTACTGTATGGTGCCGATCCGACGCGATATTTTTTGTATGGATTTCGATCGTTTTTGACGTGGCGAACGGATTAAAACGATTTTCAGAGCGATCCGATTAGATCCAACAACAACAAAAATCAACAACAACAATCGTCGACAATATCGAACGGCAATTCTCCAAAATTCGTGTTTATTGAAGTTTTTTATTTTTTTTATTGGATGCTGAATAGAATGGACTAAATTTGATCGCAGCTCAATTTATCATCTGTGATCAAATATTGGCCAGATTTTGTTCCGCAAGTTTTGCCAAGGTCTTGTCTGAACGCCTAAGTGACAAATGAGGATGGCTTCAAAGTCTGGTCCGCGGGTGGGTCTGAGCAAGAGTTGCGTCTGCCATCCTAAGGGAGGCAAGTATGTGTATCCAGGGATCGAGAAAGATGGTAGGAATCCAGATTGAAAAATCAAGAGAATAAAGAAGGAAAATTAAAAATATGAAAGCAAAGAATAATAAATCCCCCGTAAATTAGTTCACATAACTTAACTATCAACCACCCCTTAAGAATAAAATAATTTGACATTCACTTGAACATCGCGAGGGCGTAATTTGGAGCTATCGACTTGAAATACGGTTCCTGCACCATCAGATGTAGAATGTAGATTCTACTTTTTTCAAACATCACGAGGAACCTGGCCAGCAGATCCACTAGTTGGATAACAACTTGAACATACTAAACTTCAGCCATACTTTTCAGGCCGCTATTTCATATTGGAACCTATTTAAGATTGCGACAAGGATTTTTTCACACAGAAGGGATTATATTTTCAAATATGATCTCAAACCTTATCCAGATATGAACTCTCTTTTCGGCCTAGAGTCCAGGATCAATCCAAATGTCAACATTACAGCGAATTGAAATGCCTTCTCTATTTCTATTCCATTGATATCTAAAAAAACAAGAATTTAGAGACTACAGATTTGAAACCTGAATTCAGTTCGGTGCCCAGGTATGAGATATATCTAATAATGTATTCCGAAGAAAACCTGTCAAATCAAATGGAACTTTCGTCCAGAACGAGGCCATAAAATATCTATACGCTAAGGAACAATTCATTTTATTACTCCCACATCGACTACTTAGAACTATTAACTTAAGCAGGCTGTGAAAAGACCACTTACCTGAAGTATATCACCAACTTTGAAAGCGATTCCTGCTTGAGCACAAGGGATGAGATCATCTTCAAGAGGATCGTAGTCGAATTGAGCACGTACGAAAATCTGAAATGACCATAGAGATTACAATTAGTTGAAAAATAAAACAAATACACACACACGCACACAAAAAGGAAAGAAAAAAAAAAAACACCTGAAAATAATAAAAATGAATATGTAATCAATGAAAAAATACTGCGAACTGTGACACTGAAGATATTAAGATGTATAGGTAGGTAGGGTACAATGATCAAGTAAATGACGATATTGGGTACAATAATCAAGTCAGTGATGAAAAGATGATACCAATTAACTGTTACTAATGTGATTTATGGATATCGTAAGCAATAGGTAATTAACTCTAGCGTTCAAAGGATTCTAGATCGTTGCAGATCATTACGATGTCAAGGGAATAAATACAGAGGTAATTATACAAACTCATTGTATTAATCATGACATAATTATTCATTATCGTAAATTAGTTGTGTTGTGGCACGAAAAATTTTCATTACATAAAATTTAACATCTAAGTAATGGTGCGACAACGTTAGAACCCCACACCTACTAATTTTACCTTATTGGCAGTTACATCTTAACACTCACAGGTCGATACGAATGAATAGACAAATGAGAGGAGATCATTTCAAACAAAATACACTATGAAAATACTTTAATAGGTACGAGTACTATAAATTAGTGTGATCATATTAGAAATGGTGTTATGATGCTTCCAGCAAAGTCTTAAACAGTATACCTATTTCAAAAATCTTCTCAAACAGAATAATATCGAAATCTCAATACAAAAGTAGTCTAATAACACAATAGAAGTAGAATTTATGCAGTTTTTTAGTTGGATGGTTTGTGCAGAAACACGCATAATTCTGCATAGCATAGTACCAATCATGCAAATGTAATGACCAAACACATCATGCAATCATCAATACGAGAACGAACAGCGATACAAAAGTGGAATCAACAATGACAGCAACATCATGCACAATTATTGTTGTACAACGACAATATTACAACAGATCACCCAAACAAAGTTATATTGGGTATATGTACTTACTAACACTGGTGGCTTGTTTATCCTGAACAACTGAATAACATTGAAGTACTTATGTTAGGTTAGGATCGTTTTGATCTTTAATCAAGAAGTACCAAAGGGATGGGATCACACAACCAGTCTGTTGGTTTTTTTTAAATAATTTTTTTCCCCAAGATTTTTTTTCACTAGGATTTACGGGAAAAAAGTACTGAAGAGAATTGACATTTGTACCGATGATTCGGATGGTGCGTAGAAGATTCTGTATTGAACCACAGGATACCGTTGAAGCCAGGTCAAGGTTTATAGAAATCAAGGGATACTATTGGCAGCGACATGCATATAGGATTTAAAAAATCTAAATTGAATTATTGTTTGAGACTGTAACTGAAGGAGCGGTGATTTGAAGGATGCTCATTTATGACTGTGTTGTATTTGATTATAAAATAATCTGATTTGAATGCAACTAAGTAAATTGAATTTGAGTCCTTGGAAAATCAGAATTTTACCTATCATGGAATGGTTTATTTATTTCCTATCCGTCACACTCATAAAAAATAGATGGTACCTACTCATAAAATTAATGTTTGAGGGCTATTTTTTTAGTAACGCTTCTGGAACAGTAGGGTGAATAGATTCAAATGTATAGTGAAAGGGAAAAAACGAAAACAATGACTTGAAAATAAAATCTACTCGCCTCAAAAACATGATCGTATGTGTAATAACTTTGTTCCTAATCCATCCCTGGACATAAATGCATTTTTACGAAAACAATGAGGATGCTACGTCAAAGGCATTAGAGTGTACCGTGCTTGAAAATGGCGACTATTAAAAGTAATCAAGCTGAATATTATATTTTCAGTAAGTGACAATTTTTCAGTCAACATGATGAAGAATGAACGTCCAGTTCACTGCAGATCGTTCTTATAATTTTCTATCGGGTAACTTTAATGATACATGGACGCATAATACGAGTACCTAGTAGATAAATAGGGAATGATAATTTTACAGAAGGTCTATTCATGGGTGATACCACTTAGCCCGATCCAATCATATTTTTTTCAACATGAAAGTTTTAAAAAATTATAATAAACTTGGTAGCTGGCCTGACTGAATACCTTTGTTTCTCTCTGAAGGGAAGTGAAGACTTAGGAGGATATCAGAACATGGAAAGAAACGCTTTGAAGCCTCACACCAGAATTTTTGCTTTTCGCTAAATCTTGAAGCTGGCGTGAGGAAGAAGCTGAGAAGGTTTTATTTACCGAAGAATGGAAAGATCGTAAGTGGACAGTTATTTGAGTCGATGCATAGCATCATTGCATATGAACAAGACGAAATTCCGTAACTGGATTTCGGAATGGCGATCAAGGTAAGCTAATTTATCAGGAAAAGTTGAACCCCGGCAACAAAGCCTTATTCTAATTGTGAATGAAAAATCTCAACGTTCCAACGTTTCCAAAAAACATGCGACATCAAGTGTAATCTATAATTAAAAGGTATCCAATGAATGAAATAAGATTTTCACTTCCTCGACCGTAAACTAATCACGCCAACATTGCCGACTTTTTCACGAGTTCCTCCTCCGCTCAAAGCAACTAGTGGTATCATGAATAATCGTTTCCGTTGAACATTCGTTGAATTAAACGTAATTTTATGCTAATTGTGGCGCTGACATTTCTAATTGATAATTTAACCTGTATCTAGTAGAAACCATTGAACAGTGGAGGCAGAATATTTTATGATCATCATTGAACCGACATCACAGAACAACGGTCTACATTATTGTGTGTACATTGATTGCGATTTGTAGAAAAATTGCATCAAAGTAACGCTGATGAAACTCTAGTTATACACGCAACGAATAGCTTAATGAATTTCGATTTTGGTTTATCATTTTCACTAACAAACCCTTGTAATTGATCAAGAAAAATAATTTTAACCCCCTCTCAAAATTTGTTTTGGTTTACGTTTCAAGGTGCGTAGAATCACAAAGAATCGAATGAAACCACTCAGATTGCGGTAAGTCAATCCGATCGCTCTCCTTAAGGGAGCTGGCATAGGAAAAAAGAGAAACAGGGACACTGACACAGGGTCCTCGCATACGTGACAGGAAAAAAGAGTGAATGTTATCAGAGCGGGTACGAACATGGAAAACATCGCCTTATAAACTAGGAGATCGAAGTTCATTGCAATGATGAGTTCGCGAAATCGATTTTATTAAAACTCTAGTCACAGGTAGACTTGTGAAGCGAAGGTAGTTATTATATTTCATCTCATCAATTTTCAGTTAGTGAGAGCCTACATCGGCATACACAGATCCGAGGGACTGGTAAAGAATGGATGTTTAATTCAATTGCATTAAATTTCTCCTGTAGGTGCTTATAAAGTCCGCACCAGTTTCAGGTACGGTCTCCCGTCCTCATTCACTACAGATGGCGACGACCTGGCGCACTTATAAGCTGTGGGATTCCTCAGTTGGGAACAGCGCAGATATAACTTCCCTGTATCGGGCTAGCGATGTAGTGCCATCTCGTTCCAGTGCTATCTCATCCAGCTCAGTTTTACAGTTGATTAAAAACATTGACTAATACACACGCTCGAAAATATAGATTAATGTGAAGAATAGATCAGAATGATTAGTATAGTTTAGAGGTCTGGATGCTCACAAGCTCGAATCTCAAAAATACATAACATCAAGTAGTTAATCCCTTAGTGAAAATTCAGATTAGTTGGACACAAGTCAGAATGATGTGATAGTTTGGTGGTCCAAACCCCCCCCCCCCCCCCCTACTTTCGTAGCACCTGGACGGGATGGTACGACACGGGGCCGCAACCATTCTGTTTAATTAAGTGGGTGGTGGTGGTGGGGGGGGGGGGGGGCTTTTTGGCGCCTTCTCCAGTAAATAGTACTACGGGCGAGGTGAGCTCCAGGCTACAGGTCTTGTCGAAGCACCATCTGCCTGCTCCCAGTTAAGGCTGGATTCGCGGGGTTAGTGCTTACATCACTCCTAATATGCAGTCCATTATCCGAAAATGGGGACTAGCAGGGGAATGTTGACTAGCAGGGGTGGGTCCATTTTCACGGACCTCGGCATTAGGAGTTTTGTGGATATCCAAAAACTCGAGTACCAACCTGCTTAGTTGGTAATGCGAGCAAGAACGCATGCCTTGACCCGCAGTTTAGATGGGTACTTGGCATACGTCAAGGACACTGACTGTGTGAACAGTCTCCTCTCAAAAGGATATTCCCAGATGTGACCTGAGGGGGGACCACTAGACACATAGCCTCAGGACCCCCAAACATGACTTCTGGATTCCAGAAGGAGATATTGAATTCTTCTGATGGCGTTTGTATCCACGTTGACATATTGAAAACAAAGTCAGCCTTTCTCCCGACACCACGAAATTTCGTTACGCAAATCGATTACGAAGGTGTGTTACACTAAGGACCCCGTAAGACTATTTACTTTTTACTCAACCTACGAAGCTGAAATTTGAAATCGAACACCTTTGGTCTTTGGAATACATAAAATACAGTTACAGTGCACGGAGGCGCACTAATCAGCTGACGTGGGACCTCTGAGCCTAAGTTGTTTTTTAATCAATCTAAGGTGTTGAAATGTGAAATGAAGCTCCTTTGGGAAATCGAGATTACAATTGCAAAGTATGGAGAGGCTCTGATTAGCTGTGGAGCCTTTGAGGCTAATGCCTTCCTTATAATCGACTATAAGGAAAGCCGATCTTAAAGTCCGAAGGAAAGTCGGACTGTAAGTAGTGTAACACACCTTCGTAATCGATTTGCGTAACGCAATTTCGTGGTGTCTGGAGAAAGGCTGACTTTGTCTTCAATATGTCAACGTGGATACAAACGCCATCAGAAGAATTCAATATCTCCTTCTGGAATCCAGAAGTCATGTTTGGGGGTCCTGAGGCTATGTGTCTAGTGGTCCCCCCTCAGATCACACCTGGGAATATCCTAAATTTAAGATGGAGCTTCTTTGGGACACCTCGAACACAATTGCGAGGTACAGAGGGGTATCTTTATCAACCAACGGTGATGAAATTTGAAATAGAGCACTTTTGAGTCAAATCAATTACAAGGACTGGAGGCAAACCGATCAGCATAGGGACCACAGGGGCTAATTTATTTCCTGATCCACTTATGGTTTCAGAAAGAAAATAGCATTTTAGCGTCTACACGAGTGGAAAAATTAGCCTTTAGCGTCTAAATGAGTTGTCTGATCTTGAATCTGATTGAAAAAACATCAATGTCAAATTAAATTGTCTATATTTGTCGACTTGTACATATTTTGTTTATACCTATCTCAGTTTTTGAGCTGAGACCTGTTTCCCCTGTACACCTCATCCATCGTCTCACGTAACACACCAAGATGAGACCACCTCCTCCTCAGTTAGCAACTACTTACAACTTACCACAAATTGTTCTTGGAGAAACATGGGCAAGTAAAGAGCTAGTTGATAATATTTCTATTTTGGATAAAATACTGAATAATCAGTGTAGTGTAGTTCCACGTCAAATCCTAATCAACAATAGGTAATGGAAACTTGTTTTGTTGGGCCTTAGTATTGTTAAAAATAAATATAGTACTATGTTATTATGAAAAGCTCCGACAACCATTTTAAGCTTCTGATCTCTTAAGATCCCCTGATTTATTCCGTACTGTCACTAGCTCGCGATAAATGAGAATTTCCACGTTGTCTACGCTCTTTCTCTTATCATTCTCCCCTTGAGGCATTCTACCCTCGTTTTACCGAACGGGAGTTTGTTAGTCAGATTAATGGAAATGCCCGCCCCGTCTGCCAATTGGAGAATTTGGTTCGAGATCGACAATTCGTTTCAATTTTTACTGGACGTTCCACCCTCGTTTCCTTAGTTTCATTTGATACAAATCACTCCACAGGACCCGTCGCCCAACTTATATTTATTATAAAACACAAATGTTATGAAGTGATAGAATATAATGAATAGAGCATCTCTGCGTACACGGGAGAACGTTTATCCTTATCAGATGTTACCGCAAAAGATTTACAATTGAGTTACAACCACGATTGAGAACGTAGTTCGTTCGTTAAATGGAGAATTTGATGAAATTACCTACCTACTCTTATGTTGTTTCAAAATGGTGCATTAAATAAAAAAACGTTTTACTCTTCACCACAGCGAGGAAATTTTCTCTGTCAACACTTTCCGAAAAACAAATACAAATATTTCCGTCTGCACTACGGTTTACGGAACTTTCCACCTTGACATCGACGTCGGCCTCAATGAAAACTGGCAGCCAGTTATAGGTCGACCAAAAGGAAAAATTTTAAAGAAATAAATCAAAAATTAAGTTTTATTTCAAGGTTCAAATCAATTAACAAGCCATAAGGGACATTAGAAAAATATGTAGACTTAGATCTAACCATCGAATCTGTCCCTCATATTTGAATCGCTTCGATAGGAGAGATATGGAGCGTGTGAAGAGGAAAGTTGAAGGGGTACCTGGAAGATGTATACAATGTACTCGAAACACGAAGATTCTAGGGAATCATTTTTGAAAAGCATCATTATGAATAGTAAGGTTTTTATATCATTTAATTATCAGACTCTCCTGTACAGGGAGAACTAGGACGTTTGGGACAGAATTTATCAGCTTTTAAATTACAATGAAAATGGGTATATTCGGTAAATGAGCAACATAAAAAAAATTAGCCTAATCTCATAGATTACGTAAGTATAGACAGAGGTAAGCCATAAACACAAGTTAATTTGAACTCGTATACCGTACTTACTGCACATATATTTTTAGTAATTTTATGAATAAAAGTATAAAAACTATGCCAAATAAAGTTTATTAAAATACAAAATATTCAACATGAATAATAGGTACATCATACTTTTACAGAACCTCCATTGCTGGGCGATGTGAATTCGCCCAATCGAACCATATTTTTTAGAATTATGTAGAAAGTTATTTTTGGTAGAATTCTTTGAGACATAAACTAAAGAAGTGTTCTTCAAGTGATTTTCTTGAATTACATATACAATTTATATAGTAGCTAGCCTTTATAAGTATACCAGCGCATCCATGAACTACGATGAGTACGATTTTTCAGTTTCTTGCACTGGTGACGTTACACTTGGTGGGGGTGTCCCCGCATAATGGGTGGGTGTGTCCCCTGACGATTTGTAGCGTTGCTCAAGTAATTGTAGAACCAATCTCGTTTTTCACTAATTTCTCCCCGAATATTAAACCTATCGCTACTAATTCTAGACGCTACTCCACAGAAGATTCCGCTTCTATATCCCCAAAAAGTTGACAAATTACTGTCAAAAGGGGTTATAGAGGAACGTACATCTCCTGGGAGAGCCCAAGTTTTAATTGTGAATAAAGAAAACCACAAAAAACGAATGGTAATAGATTATTTGCAAACTAGTAACAAGTATACCTTATTAGATGCTTACGAATATTGGCAAGATGATTACTGATATTTCCTAGTTTTCTTACTATTGCACCCTTGACTTGAATAGTGCCTACCATCAGGTCCCGATACCAAAGAAAGAAAGACTCTTCACGGCGTTCGAAGAAAGTGGAACCCACTACCAATTTAAAGTAACTGCATTTGGACTGACCAATGAAGCCTCAGGATTCCAGGGGTTCACCGTTAAAATAAATCGAAAAGAAAATCTATCGGAGTATTTCCAAACACAGATGACGTCACAATTTGTGGCAGAAAGAAAGAAGAGCATGACCAAAACCTGAATGACTTTATAAATGCTACAAAAAAGTATGGTCTCACTTCGAATGATGCCAAATGTAAATAATCAATACCATTTCAATACTTGGATACTTATTCTCTGATCATACGATTCGACCGGACCCCGAAAGAATGAAATCCATTATTCTAGACTTCCCACCACCTACAAATTTAAAATCACTGAAACGAGTTTTAGGAATGCTAGCCTACTACACTAGTGGGTTCGGGAGTCTTAAAATTAAATTCGTCCAATAGTTATTGACTATTTTTCAAATCTAAAGAGATAGCGGACTCATCCATAGCGACTGTCTAGGAAGGAATCCATGCTAGTAGTAGAGACTGACGCTCAGCTCACAGCCAGTGAAAAAAAAAAAAAAAAAAAAAAAAAAAAAAAAAAAATTTTTCTACGAATTAAATTACTCGCGACGAAGTTGTGAAAACCCATTTCAAAACGGAAGTTAGAGGGGGAAAAAAACAACGTTGTCTATTTCCACGAAAAATAAAGAGTTACGATTGTAATTCTTTATTTTTCGTGGATGTAGGCAAAGGTTTGTTTCACTAACTTCCGTTTTGGTCATTCCTCTATTGAGAAATAGTGCGATTGTGGCGGGTATGAGAAAATGGAAACACTTCTTGATAGGCAAACATTTTACAATAATCAAGGATCAAGAAGCTCTGTCTTACATTTTCAATAAAAAGCATTCGAGTAAAATTAAAAATGATAAAATACTACGATGAAGACTTGAATTGTCTGGTTAAAGTTTTGATATAATTTACCGTCCTGGAAAAGATGATGTTGTAGCTGACACGCTTTCGCGAATGTGTGGAGCTACAAGCAGCAATAAATTGTTCGAACCCAGGAGTGAAAGATTTTCCGTATGCACTTGATGAAGTACAAAAGGTTATTTCTAGTTGTCCATAATGTGCGGAAGTTAAACTCCAATTTTTTAGGAAAATAAGTAGCACCCCATCAAGGCCACCGAGCCATTCGAACGCGTTGTGTAGATTTCAAGGGACCTTGCCATCCTACAATGAAAAACCCTATCTCTTAACTGTCATGGATGAGTTCTCCCGTTCGCTATTGCTAGTAAAGACACGAGCTCTTCAATGGAGATCAAATACCTCATCCAGGTTCTCACCGATTTCGGCATGATATGTTCACTCGGATAGAGGTTTGTCTCTTATGTCTCATGAGGTGACAAGCTTTCTCCACACTAGAGGAACTGCGACCAGTCACTCTTCTCCTCACAACCCGGAGGGAAATGGGCAAGAATAGAAACTTAACGATATCATTTGGAAAGCAACTAACCTTGCACTACAGGACAGAGGTCTGACGACGACTAATCAATGGGGGTCCTCCCTCATGACTTGCTCTCTATAGGATCGCTCCTCTGCACTAGCATAAAATGCACGCCACATGAAAGGAAATTCACCATAATGGAAGAAGATGCAGCAGAAATTTACTTCCTTTTTGATTGATCACTCCTGGCCCTATACTCCTCAGAAAATGTGATTGGACTAGCAAGTACGAGCCACTTGTTGAAGAAGTCAACCTGCTGGAATCAAAACCCGAGTATGCTGTAATTTGTCACAACAATGGAAGGGAGACAACGGTAACCGTTCAGCATTTAGCGCCAAGAGGTGATCTTCATTAAGGACAATTTGAATCTGCAGCTTTTCAACCTGAACATAAATCTTTTCAAAACCTGTATCTCGAATTCTTTCCACCCGCTTCTGGTAACCAGGGATTCCGAATATTGAAGAATTGCCGCCTCCAGAATCACACTCCTCTCCTCCTACTCCCCGTTTGCTGAGAACTTCTATTTCTCCTCGACAACAAAGAGATCGAGGCAGGCCAACTCATTTAGTAGATTACGACCTTTACTAAAGGGAGGGGCGAATGAGAATATTCAAAACCCAGTTTTATACTTTCCTAGTTACCACCACAGGTTGTTCTAACCAAGTATTTTTCTCGTAAGCATTATTACTTTCATTGAAATTGATGACATAGGCACAAAGTTACTTAAGGCCTTATTTCTTCAAAAGAGTTTCTAAGTGTTACTCACTATCAACTGGATCGATTTGAATGAGGATTTTTGCAAAATGATCATAAAGTACTTAGTATGGTTTTTAGCTGTATTGAAATCCGATAAACTCTCCGTAACATCCGAAATCGGGAAAAGCCTAACATTGTTGTCCAAATAATCAGCACAGTAATGTGTAAGGAAGTAGTTTAAGTACTTCCTCTCTGTAGCAGTTGCTGCACAGCTTCGCAACCGTAACTAATAAAGTTTCTCCACACTGAACATGTGAGGCTAACATGTGGATGAAGCTAGCCATAATAAGGTGAAGTACCTTTAATAATTATAAATATACTGCAGCCGAGTAACAGCGTACTGGTATTAACACACCCAGATTCGGATAACGGCCGGCTAATCGCCGAGTTATTATTGTATTTCTCACTAGGAATTGAAGATTATTTAGGTTTAGTTGAAGATTATTTTTATTGGATTGCCAATAATGAATATAAACATGCCAAGAAGAAACTATTTCGCTTAGGATATAGGGCCCTTGATGAAATAGAGATTGGCAAACACCAAAAGTTCCCTGCACAAATCGTAAGGAAGATTCAAACCCTGTTAATGATTATTTTGACATGGATAATAGCATCATTTACTCCACTCCATAGGAAACATTTTCATCATCTTGACAACAGTCGAGGACAACTCGAGGACAACCGTTATGAAATCCCCAATCGAAGACATATCCATGTAACATGGTATCTGCTTGTAAAGCGGATAGTGGAACTCGTTTACGAGTTTCTTTTTTGTATTTATTCTTCTATATATTTCTGCTATTTTGACATGGATATGTCTTTTGGCTGGGGGTCAAGGAATTTTTCGTTCACACTTTTTTTTCCCGACCGACACTTTTTTTCCCGACCGGCACATTTTGTATTGATTTTCACAGTTTTCATAGTAGGAAAATCGTTCGACACTTTTTGGAATGCTCTCATTTTACCACGACATTTCATGACCTCTAAGCCATTGTAGTGTCAAGGAATGCTGATTTATTACTCCAAGTTAAAAACTAATATTGTTTTGTAACCATAATGGAATAATCTTGTGAAATGAAGGCACTAAATGGTTGGTATACAATTGAGTAGTAGGTACCAACTGGTAAGCAGTAGGTACTAGACATATCCATGATCTTTTGTTTTTCCCATCAAGGGAGAAATTGTTTGACTTTACAGTCTCTCTTTTCTTAGAAGACATTTTAATGCAGAAGTGTAGCTAATTGCTATCCGCGTTGTTCACTGATTAAATTCTAGAGAATTGGAACAAGATAAGGACTAACTGTTTCATACTGACCAAACTAACTTAACGCGCGATAAGCCGGCGGGAATAAAGAATATTTATGTGACAAGAGTTCATTTTTCTTCTCAGAAGTAGGTTCCTTCCGCTGTTAGATTTTCATAAGTCCACCCTCTATGGAGGAAAAACAATTTATTTTCAACAGAGTTTAATCAAAAAGTTAGTAGGGATTTTTTCGAAGCCCCCGCCCTGAATCCAAGATGAGATTCGTCGAGTTGGGATTTGAAATGGGAAACATCACGGATCTAGACGGATGGCTATTCCACAGAGGGTGGTGGAAAGTGCTTTTCTTCATTTCCATTGTAACGTTGATGACCTGAAATGATAGCACTATGGAAATTGAGGATTAAAGAAGTTTTGTGGGGTCAGTGGTGGGAAAATACGATTCTATGTTCTCCTATGGTAGAAACTACTTTTAGTTGGTAAAGTCAGATTATAAACGCTTCAATTCAATTGAACTGTATAACCCTAGGTTGGGCACACACGAGCACACAGCACTTCGAGGGTCTTTTCGCTCGTGTGATCGTCACCTCAAACACCCTGGCGATCCACCGGTTGACGGTTTTTAGGTACTCGCGCACTCGAAGGATTCGTTGGCGCAGTGAGAATAGCTTTTGTTGCCGCTTGTGAGTTGCCGTCGGTTTTAATAATATTGCTTCTCATTTCTAACTCTAACTTTATTTGGCCATGAATGAAGAAGTATAAAGCCCGGTGATAAGGAATCCCAGCAACAATTTCCACCACAAGATGAAGATTATGACACCTGAGGTTCTATTTCCACGCGTTTAGGTAAACTGGTAGACGAATGAAAGAAGTGAATGGTCAGTATGCTGTCGTCATACGAACGAGAAAAAGTGAATATAAAACTATCTACAAGAACTTGTAGAAGTAAGTTTTAATGTTTATATTTGGTAATTTCTGTACTTCTGGTGTAGTAATAGACTCATAAACAAATTAAGTCTGTCAGGCTGCCGTTTGTTATCGGTACAAGCCTCAGGCTATTTGCTACTTTCCTTGGAAGACGTTTTGGTTTATTGTTTTCAATAATGATCCTTGGAATCGAGAACGAAAAAAATTATCGTGTCGACGTCAATCATTGTCGACGTCGGACGAAAAATCTCGCTTTAACCGAAATTTTTGATGTTTTATTCGGATGCTGAATTGGATAAATCAACCCTTCTCATGCATCAGTTTACTTTACCAAAACAAAAACAGTAATTTCAATGTTTTTGTATTGTTTTAAATAAAATAACAATTAGAAAACATAAAATAATTATTGACACACAATTACTGAATTCGCTGTAAGCCAGTCTCGACGATGCCCAATTCTCCCACGAATATGAACTCACAGATAGGTAATTTTCTGTAATGGTGCGCGTCTACAATAAATTACTATAACCAAGATTAACTTCTCAACCAAGTGACAACAAAACGAGCGGCATTGTTTACTATTTCTATTTGTAACATAAATAAATATAAAACTACGACATGAATAGAAGAACAAGTAAGAAAGGAAGCGTGACAAATTGAGAGCTTTCCAACGAGTGGAGAACGATTTTTGTCCGGTGAAAACTAAAGAAGTTTCATTTCCCCAGCAGCGGCATGGTTGTACGTGAAAATCAAAACAAAAGAACATTTAACTTGTTTATAGGTTGCGTGACGTTTTTTTCTTTGTGTAACACAATTTCCTTAACAAAATTTCCAGTTGACCCGTCGACTAAGACATTTTCAATATACAAAGTACATACTTTGTAAAAATAAGATAAACAATCAATTTAAAAAAATAGCTAGATAATTTATGAATGATTCACTCTCTAATTATTAAAATTTTATCTATTAATTATTATAATAATAAATCAATATTATGTGTAGGTAATTAATTAAATTAACTTGTAGCTAAAAAACGTTCATCGACAGGAAAGAGGACTGACTGAGGAGAAGTTATTGGAGTCACATCGTGCGCCTCCTGTTCCCTGAGAAAAATATTTACCTCGCGTGAGAAGTTAACATGCCCTGCAGGCGCACAGCGGGGCGATTGTACTAAAACCCAAAGCATTTGGAGCTAGAAAAATCAACCGCATCTGCATCAAAATGGGTTTATGAGGTTTCAAGGACGTACAACTCAAATTTGAGGTTATTTTTTCGATAATGACAGTCTATCTGCTCGTAGGTATGTTGGATAATATTGCAAGCACCATATACGCGCCGTTCAACAACGTGGATTTCACTGTTTTCATTTGATCTACCATTCTACCTTCCTCGTTCAATGAGGTAAAAAAAAAAGTACACCCATGTTAATAATTCTGTTACATTGTTGTGTTGCAAGCCGTACTATACAGGTACTGTATCCATTTACAAGGCCGCCGTACTCGTTAATCTGGTATTATTACGTTAATGGACCATGCTTTAGCCATGACCTTTAAAAAAAAAAAATCTTTGTTAAGAATATTGTAAGCTTTATGTTAAGAATATTGTAACCGGCTTATTAAAATTGTTTATAGTCCAATCAACTTAGTTTTGGAATGTAGCCAGGTACGTAAGGAGGGGGAAATTGGTAGCTTGAGATGTGAACATATATGACATAAATCAAGCGCTTTCCAACGAGGGGCGAACGATTTTTGTGCGATGAAAACTTCGGAAGTTCCATTCCCCTAGCAACGGCTGGGTTGTACGTGAAAAACACTGAAATTGTGACACAAATTTTGCGTCACGGAAATTTTCGGTTGACCCCCCAGAGCAAAGACATATCCATGTCAAAATGATTTCTATGAAATGACTATTTGTTTGCGACCTTTGTCCCTCGGTGTCGCAAATTTCAGACTGACCCCCAGCCCAAAAATGTTAAAATGGAAGATCTTATACGAAAAATTTGAGCACATAGAGAGCAAAGAAGTTGTTAACTACTGATTTTATGCCCAAAAACACTCTTGTTGATAAACTAAACGTCTGCGCATGCGCAAACGAGTATTTACAGTGCGCGCAGATAAATCGGTACATGGATTTGTCTTATAACTGTTATTGACACTGAACTTATCTACACTATCTTCTTACAACCAGGTTACAAAATAATCGGTTGTTGAAGTTCTTGGTTGATTTAATTGACTCCAAGCCATAAAACATATCCATGCCAATATTTTTGAGGACCCAAGTCGTGCTTTACATAATCATTGTTATATACGTGTTATAAGCATGTTCCATGTTTTTTGAGCTCTAAACACAATGAGCTGGTGGGTACAGGGGGACCTCTTTCGCTATTCTTTCAAGTTTTGAATCCACCCGTAGAACTCAATTTCGGGAACGTGAACAGAGTTCCACTTGATTGATAGAATCAACGTTGATGTTAGGCTGCAAGTTTTTTTTGTAGTTGTTAGCAGGTTCCTCAATGGAGTCGAGCGAGAGATCATTGTTTAAATACTCAGGGTCGATTCGGATGAACGCATATAAATAAATAAATAAATATATATATACACATCCCCCCCCTTCTTTTTTTAAAATTTAGACCAGAGGTTAAGTAAAATGCCGTCGAGCGCAGTTTTTTTCTCAATCCGCTTTCGGGATATGATTTTTTAATTGTATTTATTTTTAGCCCCGTTTATAGTCTTAAAAATCCATATATCTCTAGTATAAACCAGTCGATTGATCTGATTGAACCGATCAATGATTGCTTCTTCCACCCCCTTCCCTCAACCGAGATTACGTTTTTTCCACACTCCAGCTTAAATTTCTTTACCGAATTGGAACGAAATAGCAAAATCAACCACATCGTTTGAAAGCTTATTACTTGAGATTGTTTTTGTGGGATTTGAGAACCTCCAGGATATTTTTAAAAGGAATATTACAGTTTTTTACGATTTTCAGAAATTTCCAATTGAAAAATCATTGATGTTTAAGCAGGTGGATTCTTGAAGATATATTTCGTGAATCAATGTACACACACTGATCTTTTATTAAAGTAAATTCAACTCCGAGTTCCAAAATATGGTCAGAAATTGAAATAGATTAAATGAAATAAGAAAATAAGGGGTTTCGCGAGAAAACTGAACACGATAAAACTTCTTCCATCCCCTTCCTTAAATCCCCACGTTAAATCATCCATCCCCCTTAAATCCCACGTTTTATATAATTTTAAATATGTAAAGAAATTTTTATTTTTCTAATGCGATTACGAGTATATTTATGCCCTTAGTATGGTATTTAGATGACATTTTTTGAGAATCAAAGACTCATTCAACAATCAATCTGAAATTCAACACTCATCTTGAAAAGATGGCCAAAAGTTGAATTGAAAAGACTTTAAGTAGAGAAATATAGCTCTTTTGGAAAAAAATTGTGGTGTTCGTAAAATAACCTCTACAAAATCATGTCTTGAAGACGGATCGTGATCGAAAATTGTGCTTGAAGGCGTTTTACTCCATTTTCGGTCTATATATAATTTCTCCCAAAAAAATTTTCACACTCATCCGAATCCACTTTGTAGTTCAAGGGAGAACATTCAGAAATTCGAAACATAAAAAATAATAGTTTAAGGACTTTAGTGGTAGATCTTTGTCCATTGTTCAAAATACAATGCGAAAAAGATAAATAATATACCTGATTTGCTGTTGAGTAAATCACTTTGTGTTTTAAATGATTTCCTGGAAAATTTTCCAGGTTATCAACGCAGTCCTTAAGTTTCGAATGATCACAATAATTATTGTCATAATCTAAAACTAAAATTACGGTGCTACTACAAATGATATGTTATGTTTTCGTAGTGCAACTCACACGAAAATGGTCATTTTACATAGGTGTAACGTGTATGCAATACTTATAGGTACATAATATGTATTAAGTGTAATAGGTATTACTATATTTCTGAGTTAGGAAAACTGTTGGATGAGTTGTGAATTTCATGATACTTTCATCTCCCAGTATTTTTTTCAAGCCTAGCCTTCGGGCAGGAACACAGGGAATTTGTGCCTCAAATAAATCTCTCTAATTATTCATTTGGTGTTAAGAAAATATTTTATGTTTCAACAACGATTTCATTGTATTTGAATAGACGGTCACCATAGAGAATGAAAGATGAGACTGGAGGTGGGGTGGATGAGTGTAGATGGTTTGGTATTTTCCGCTCAATTCCCTAAGATTTTTTTAAAGTATAAGAGGGACAAATGCATGACAATCAAAGGCTCAAAGGATTCGGTCAAAGGATCCAAAATAAAACTGATTGTTGTGATCGGAGCTCAGATCATATCAATGACTCTTTTCAGAGCCACAATGCATACCAACCAATATCCTTGTACCTCCTCTAGCGGGTGAGGTTTTTCACCCCGCATCCGTCTTCAGGACAAAGAACTATTTGGTTCGTCTTCGCATATTGAATGTTTTCGAATAAAGATAAAATAGATTCAGTGAAAAGGAGACCTATCCATCAGGTTTGACGATTTGGCAATACATTAAAGCACAATTTTTACAATCATTCCAGTAGGTGGTCTTTCCCAATTTCATAAGAATGTCTCCCTAATTGTTGGATATATACTCGCAAAAATTTTTTGGTCATGAATTTCATTTCATGATAGTTCAAGTACGGTTGCAGCCCTTACTAAAAGTTCTTTATATCACATTAACCATCGTATTGCTCTGTATCGCTTAGTTTTTGCACTGTATAAAATTTTCGTATGAATCGTCCAAAGAAAAATTGAGAAAAAATAATCTCTAGTAATATGTATTAGTATCAAGTCATTTTGCAACCGTAGACATTCAAACATATCATCATCAGTGTAAGAGGAGACGTTTATGCAATCCTCACACTCAAAATTCACACTCCTGGTGAAAGAAGAATAACAGGTCAAACGTCAACCGTGAAAAAACATCGGGATTATTCGTTGAATATTTTAATGCAAAACATGCTCTTTTTTCTCCCTTATTCATATTGGGTTGGTAACGTTCAACATCTAGCTTCTCCACAATGTCATTTGTTTCGCGCAACTTCCCTCCCTTGTTAAAGTTAATGCCGTTTGAATATTCATCGGGAAGCCTGACACAGCGGAAAATTTTCCCTCTCTTTTGGGAGGAAGATTTCCTTTTTAAAAACGGCCGCATAAATTCAATGAAATCCCCTCCATTCGCATTTTATCGCGAAATAGTCAAAATCTGGGGTTTTCGAGGTGGTAAAAAGTCCAGTCGTTTCCGATTAATGGGCGACAGGTCGTCAGGAGCGCCTCACAAGTGGGACGTCCGATATGTTTGAAATTATTACTAAATGACAGAGGAAAGAAAACGGTAACAGAGAAAATTAAATAATTAATTTTTCCCGATACTGAAAACCACGTTCTCCAGAATAATACACATTTCAGAAATGTTACGTAAATAGTCAAATGCACAAAAACCTCAGTTTTTCAGCGAATTTAAAAGCATTATAAGAAACGATTCCTACCTAACTGCGGGTAGGAACCTCATATGAATATCTATTAAATAACAAATAATTAAAATATGGAATGAATTAGGTAATCAAAAATCATATTTACAAAACAATTTGATTTTTGAAAGTTATTTACCCCATCTATCCTATATAAACCTGCATGTGATGTGTCCGAAGATATTGTTTCGGGCATTTACTTAATTGATAGAGGAAAAATCTTCCGTTAGGTGTGGCACATAGCTTCCTTGGATACCGTTAAATGATTGTATAGATAGATCAATGAAATTTTAAGTAATCTTCAAATATGAATCAATTCAAAGCGAGAAATTATGACCCAAATCAGATGAAAACTGTAGAAATCACTTTTGTTAGATAGACTTGAGGTTTTCGCTTCCGCAGCAGCTAGGGGTTAATGAGAGGATTTTGATGGAACTCATATGAGGTAATAAGATCGTTATTTCCCCTACCGGGCAAATTTGAGTAAGATCGGGCAAATAGGACAAGAGGAAACAGCACTTGATGGATTTTACGTTTGCGGATGCCAAGTGAAATCTATCAAGTTCTGACTTATGAAATTTATAGGGGACCATCATTGTTGTGATGGACGAATCCATCTTGTGTCACTCGATTTCCGGGGTGCATTAGATGCGGTATAGTTGCCAGCCGTTCTGATGCAACTGCGTTTGACCCCGAATCCTATATTTTCCGATCGAAATGCCACAATAAAAAAAAAAAAAGAAGAGAATGACACGGCGTGCACAGAGAGTACCATAGGATGCTCTCAGGGGTCAAGCTGTGGCTCAGGTTTCTGGCATATATTGTACAATTCTCTAATCCCCTATTGCAGATGGAATTCTCACGAGAAATTGAACATGTAGCTTTCGCTGATGATGTTTTGGTCGTTCTGCGAGATCAATGTGAATTGATGTTATAGATCCATGAAAATCGTGCACTGAATAACGAAGAGAAATGGCCTTTTGGTAGCAAGTTATTGCCCAATTTAAGGGAAACAAAAATGATTATGTCACTCGTAGAAGGAGACATCATGGTCAGATGGAACTCGCAGGTGGACAAAGTTAGTGCTGGAGCTGAACAACTCCCTCCACTCCCTCGAAGACAGCAAGGCCAAACTTATTTGGGGTCTAGAGGGTGAGGTCCTAAATGTAATATATAAAGGAATCACTCTACACATCATGGCGTAAGCTGTACATGAAAGGAGATCTGCTTTGCCCACAGCACAAAACAAACTCAAGTTACGAAGAGTTCTGAAATCTATTGCCCTGAGGGTTATCAGATTCAGATTGGTGTCATTGGAGGCAGCATTCGGGTTGGCAGGGATTGAACAAATCGAGCTCTTCTTGTGGGGAATAATTAAATTCTACAAGACGATTCGAATGTCTCAGTTGACATTTCCAGTAAATGCAGTTGACGTTGAGCTTCCTGTTGATCCTGTTGATTCCTGCCTAGGATTGTTCATGTAGTTGGTGGACAGGGGTAAAGAGGGCGGGACCACCTTATTTTGAAGAGTCAAAAACTAGAAGCAGAGCAGTGCAGAGTGAAAAAAGGTTAATCCGGAAGGCAGTGTTGGAAGGTGATCGTCGGAGAATCGTCATTAACTCAATGACGCTAACAGTTTTTGAATTATAAAACAGTAGTTATTAATTTATTTTAAAAGAGTAATGTTTCATTTATAATAATTGTATGTAAAAGCATGTAATCATAGGGAGGAGGGAAAAAATAAATTTTATTGCATCTATCACTAAAGGAACTGTCGAACAGAGGAGTGATTTCTCCATAACTTGCTGAAACATTAGGATTCGCTATTTTTCCAAAATGAACGTTACTCATGGGTGCAAAAAAGGTATTCAACTATTTTAAATGGAAGAAGATTCCATCCTAAGAAGTTTGGCATCAACCGCGCTCTCTTACGACGAGACGTTTTCTTCCTATGAATTTTTAAAGTTTCGCACACTGGGGACGTCAATGCGCCCCCTCCCGCCAGTTCGGGGCCCCCCGCTAAACCAGTGTGACGTCACCAGTGCAAACTTAAAAAGCCATAGAAAGAAAACTACTCAACGTCGGAGAGTGCGGATGGTATCAAATTTCTTAGAATGAAACCTACTTTCACCTACAAATATAAAATGAATGAGTGTAGCTCATTCCTCACAGACGAATATTAGGACAGCCGGCTGGATGGTAGAGTTTTTGCACTTATTGCTTTATCTATATAAGTAAAATCGTAATCATATTAGTAAATAGATCAACGTGAAATCATGCTTTTACTTTTCATTACATATTTTGGTCCCTCACTACCAAAAGTAGAAAAAAAGCTTCGTGTTCGCGCGAGAAGTTAAAAAACTTGTGTTTTCCAAAATCAAAATTCTCACTTGATTTTTGCAATTCAGAGCTTGCTGATCAATTATGGTTCCATGTCTGTCGGTCTATCTGTCTGTTTTTTTGGCTGTTTGTCCGACTCCGCGGTAAACTCTTGCAGGCTATACCAGCTTCAGCACGATTTTTATGAAATTTTCAGGGATTGTTCGAGTTATTTCTAGACGGTATAACTTTCATTGACGCCTTATCAATAGTAGCCTGAGCGTGAATTTCTAATATGTCTATATCATCATTTATTGGTCCGATTTCGTTCAAACACGGGGGGGGGGGGGGGGGGTAATAGGGTATATGTTCCAGAAAGATAAACTATGAATTATATAGCAATTTGTCAAGTAATTACTATTGCGCATGCGCAAAACTAAAATTGATTGACACAGGAAAAACTCAGAGAAATGTCTTCTTAATAACTTTCATCGCCGTCGGATCAACAGTAGCTTGTGAGCCATACGCAAACGCGAATTTCTTGTAACGTAGATTTTTCATTATCTATCTGTCCGATTTCGTTGAAACTCAGCAGGCTGTTGGGTATACGTCCGGGATGATGCCATAAATATTTGATTGCTGTTGGTTCTGCACATGAACGAAACTAATATTGGTCGACACTCCGAGACTAACGGACCGATTTTGATGACATTTTCAAGGATTGTGCGGGTTAACCTCTACACAATAACCTCCCGCCTCATATAAACTTTAGATGGTGAATACCGTTGAATTAATAGTTCGGTAGGCGTATGCAGTAACATGAATTATAGCCCAATTTCGTACACATATATTACTTTTCTTTTTTGCATTCAATAATTTCTAATCGTACTTCGTTCTTCAACTATTTATAAGTCTTTACGTCCATGTTACAATATGTGAGGAAGCTATACTGCCCACTCATTTCGGTAGACTTTTTTGACATTTCATGTCTTTGCTATGGCACACAACCAAATTTTCGTTATGTCACGTTACGTTACGTAACGAAATATGCTCAATTTCTGATGATTTCCGCTAACAACCGAGACGTTGCTAGGGAAATGGTACTTCGTCGTTTTTCATCCCACAAAATTCGTTCACCATTCGTTCGAAAGCTCTCGATTTATCCAATCATATTATGTTAACTAGTGCGAAGTGCGTGGCCAACAATCACAGTTATGAGCATGGTTATTTGAATTATTGTTTACACACAGGTGATCATTCTCAATAATTGATATTGTGAACATGATTGCAACCGCTTGTTAATTTCTGATTGCATACGAGTCTGCTACACATACCTACGCGTCTGCAACTGAAGACATGAAATGTTCCAATGTGTTGCAGACTCGTATGCAAGCGTTTTGTCTTTACATTCTTTCTTCAACGGATTCGGTCTTTTTTTTTTCCAAAGATTAATCGAATGAATTTTTTTTTGAAGATGATTGACGTCAAGTCGGAGAGAACGGAGTACCGGTATTCACCATTACGTTTAGAGTTACGTTTCCGTATAAAATCTCCTCTCAGTATTTTCTAGCCTTTTTGTCAACTCTCAATGGCTTTTCATTTGGCGTATTATTATGAAGGTACTTATTGTGTTCGCTACACAGTTTGTATGTAGCCTGAGTGAAGTTGAATATTGTACCTACCGAACTTTATTCCTCAGTAATTCAATCCACAAAGTTTTCGTTGGCCGTTCCAGAAGGAACATAGCGCCTGAGGGTCTCCAGAAGGAACTCCTATTATCCCGTGTAATATTATTACGTACAGCGGTCAATTAGGGCTTCTTAATTTTTTATTTTGCATCCCTCTCTATATTAAATTATACTCCTAAGTGGTTTCAGGCGCCTCTGCCTTATTATTTATATTTCTAGAGCACTGTTCCCATTTCTTTAAAAGTCCTCAATGAGGGAAAACTCTTTGTAAGCCACCAAAGTTAATTATATTATCCTTCCTGGTTGTTTAAATCTTTGATTGAGAGTTAATAGCCCTCTACTTTCAGAGGGTATTTTCTGAACTAGGGTTTCAGATTGCATTTTCTGAACTAGAGACATTCACAATCCATCCTGTTTCTAATTGCTTCATTATTATTCAACATTGCCAATGCATCGATATACCAAAGAGCATAAATTCTCCACCAGTGAAACTATTTCAGTAGTCTCTTTACGAAGGAAGCTAATTGGCTTTGAGGTTCCTGATTCGAAACCCATTCCACATTCTGCCCACATATAACTTACTAATTCTTCAAATAAGGATATTTTTTAAGCCGAGGTGTGTGACGGTTCCCGTCTCGACCAAGAGATGCGTCACTCCATGACCTATTTTGGTGTCGAACGCGCTGTTCCCGATTATTTCAAGCGGGGATTGGGAAGACACCTAACTCGGACATCCGAGGAAGTTAATCCCTGATAGCTGCATATAATGCATTATTAAGGGTAAAGGGTATTAAGGGTAACTCCTCCAACATTATAATGTCACATCAGACGATGTGAATCCAATCACACGACTTCCTTAGTTCGTCTTAAATTGGTCATAATGGTTATATTTCCAACTATTTCATCGATTAGTTTAGGTCGTTTGCAGCTTTATAACTAGCCATTTCAATCGTTCGCTTGTAACAGTCATTCAGGCGCACACGACATTCCATATTCAATAAGAGTCGGCGATCATAGATCGGTTGCAGTTTACGCAAGTACAGACGATACTGCTCAAGTGCTCTTACAACGATAAGTTAGATCAACAAAATGGTCCTAATGTTCTAAAAAATGGTGAATAGTTGAGAAAAACTTCAGACTATTGTCTATTTATTTCATCATTGTCACATAATCAGTAGCGACGCCCACTGCAAAGTCTGTGTAGTTTTAAAGAAAAGTAGGCGCTCATACTTATTCCCTTCACAACCATCAACTATTGTGATTTTGTTTCGGAATCTTCATTATTTGTCAGTCAGCATAAGCAACGCTCAGATAAACCAGCTATTTCGAATATCGGGAGCTCATTTTCCCGAAGAGCTCAGAGCAACGCATTTCCGCAGAGTATACGGACGCAAACTCAACACACAAGTGCTTTCCTGTTGTGTTGGGAAGCTAAAACCCCACTTCACCGGTTACGGGCGGATAAACGGAGAGGCAGACATCCACACATTTCACTGTACTCGAAGAGCATGCTTAGAGTAGTGCAAGACCCATTTATTAGGGAGGATATCGGAAAACATTTTGCAGTTCAACTACACACGTTTCCTTTAATCTTCTGGGTTTTAGAGAAAGTAATGTAATAGATGGATAACCATTTGTTTCTGTTAAAAACATTTTGTACGTACTTTTTTAGTTTTTTGTATGTATTTTTCAGTTTTAACTTTCCTGTCCACCACTATTGTAAAAAATTGTATACATAAGGGCCCCAGTGGCCTTTATACAAATAAACGTTCTTTATCTTATCTTATTATTTCCTGCAGCAACTGAACTTAAAACTGAAGCCAACGAGATTCGGTAGATGGTAGATACAAATGCTCCTATTATTGGTGTACAAAGATATGTTACTCTTGTTTCATTCAGTATCAGGTTGCTTTTATATATTCTATACATATCTTGTCTACCCTCTTCGATTCGTTCAACCGCCTCGACCAACAAAAGTGAATATAAGTAATTATAAAAGAAGGAGTGACTAGCAATATTACTGGGCTTCCATCAAAGCAAAATAACGTGGACGTAGAAACTCTCTTTTCCATAGCTTTAAATACTCCAATGCTATTTAAGGATGGTGGCGAAATGTAGCAACGAAACACGTGAAGTAGCAACCGTGAACATCATTCCTAAGCGACTAATCACGCTTTGTTTTTCGGATGAGTAATGGGTTGTTGAGATGCTCTATTTCGCTTGTGCTAATTCGGTTTGATCTTTTTTGGTTTTCTTGTTACAACTGTCTATTCGCGTGTGATGCCCGATTATATACGGGGTGTTCTAAGGAAAGGTTACCCCCCCCCCTCCCCCTTCGTTTTCCCTGAGTTCAGTGATGAAAATTGGGACCAACGCCACTTTTCTTACTCATTTCCACACAACACAAAACGTACTAAAATGAGGTTTTTTGTTGTTTTCCCAAATCAGCGTTGCAAATTTCAATAAATGAACATCCTTCCGTGATTCAGCACGAAAAAATACTCCAAAATGATTTATCACATGTGGCAATTGAATATCTTCAAAAACTCAGTTTTCAAAAAATTTTGCACTTTTAGAAAAGAATTGCGCACTTTTATAAGAGGAATTGCGTCCGTTTACGCTCACTAAAAAATCGAGTCTTTTCATGAAATTTCTCGTAGAATTCGAATCTGCAATAAAAAATGCGGGGACCTATTCGAAAAAAAAAAAAAAAAACAAAGTTTATGTCATTTGCGCCACTCTGGCGCAAGAGGCGCGCGCGAAAGTGTTTTTCCTGAGATCTACGTAATTATAAGAATGGTGTTGGTCCCAATTGTTTACACTGAACTCAGGGGAAATGAAGGGGAGTGTAACCTTTCCGTGGGTCACCCTGTATATACTTAGACCAGAGATCTGAATTGAAGGGCTTTTTAATACCGAAAAAACTTTGTGTAATAATTTGAAGCGTCTCTCCTTTCGTTATAAGTGTGGCATTTAGAATAGAAATTATTGGCTAGTCAGCTGTTCCAGTTCAATAACAGTTACTTCAGCCTATGGGAAAAATTCGTAAAATAAAAAAATACATGTTAAATTGTAATAGGCATGAGTAGCTACTATGGACATTTAAAATAAAATCTCGTTCTGACAATAAGGTATCGTTGAAGGTTTTTTGAATAACGTAATGTGAAGTTAGTAAATACGTAAGAGCCTTCCACTAGTACTAAGAACACTCGTTCCCTTGGAAAGTATTCCAAATTTGACACAATACCAATTAATTTCGGTCCTCTTCCAAAAACGGACAAAAACATTTTTGCGTATTCCATCAATATTTTGAATTGTGAACCATGTTCAAATATGCCATTCGTTTTTTGTTCATCCTCCTGTAATTCGTGTTGCACCCAACACTGAAATGCTTGTATTAAACTTGACGATTTTTTGTTAATAAAATGACGCATTCCGTACTTTGATTTTTATTCTCACATAACACAATCGTTGCCAACTCCGGTCCCTCCATAAAATGAGTTTTTTGCTTGATTCCTTCGAACTAAAAACACGTTTCACCATGAAACGAATAAAACAATTGTCTTTTAAAACCTGAAAGAAAAATGGAAGTATGTACTCCATATAGATGACTCTCAATCTATTTTGGATTACTTCAGGTACGACTATCTTATAATCATATAAAACTAAGTAATATTTTTGTGTGAATGTATGTAAAAAGGTACATTATAGTGGTTATGACACCTTTAGGCATAAGCATGGAACGTGGAAGCAGGTACCTATACAATAAACACCTCCATTTATAAATTATTCCTTCACCGTTTAGGCAAGAAATCGTACATTGGAGGCACTCACAATACTTGAAAATTTCTATGATATTGAAGCCAAGAGATCATGTGCAAATTATTTTGTGTGCATGGAAGCGTGTAAAATTAGTATCTCAACTGGTACTGAAATCATGGAGATCAAGGAAGTGAAATTTTCGAATTGATAGTGTGATTACAAAATTGTTTTCGGTGAGTCAGCCTTTAGAGGAGAAAAGCGAATGTACCAAAATACAAAGCATCTATCAAAACGGTTAAAGGTTCCTGTAACGAAACAGCTTTAACATGCCTTCTACTGGAGAACCTGGGTGTCGTGTGGGTAAGTAAGGATCTATGGAAATATAATCTACCTCAATATCTAAAAAGCAGTGTCTAGACTTATTGTATCACAGTTTTTTCTTGAGTTATTTTTATCTTCTCCAATGTTTAAACAGGTATTTTAATGTTCAAGTGTTTAGTAACTCTCTATCCAATGGTCCACCAGCTGCACAGCAAAGTCGTGTCTTATAAAGTTAATGGCGATAAAACATGCTGCTTGCTAATAAGAATAAATAAATAATTGAAAATGAATCGTTTCTCATATAAATTTGTGCCTTATAAATCTTAGGGACTAGAGGAGATGGTAAAATAAAGGCTAGCATTCGTCATTTGGTAATAATGATAATAAATTGTATGCTAACGATTGAATTATTTAGGAAAGAAGAAAAACGCTAGGATGGTACTGCTGCATGCTGTAGAAGTACCTCACATCATAGTACTAAAATGAATTAATTAATTGGTACCAGCCATTATTATTTCCAAAAAACGAATAGTACCCCACATATTTTAACCTTCTCTTCTCTAAAAACAAGAGCATAACCGGAGTAAAAGTCACTGGAACAACCTCCCTACTTTTGGTTAAAAACAGAAAAACTACTTTTCTGCATAGTCTGCATTATACTGCTCCTAAATAAATTCATAAGCTTACCAAGGGTTAATAGAACTGATTCTAAAGACATTACATAGCTTCACTTCCATAATTCTGTTTACAGGTATTTCATTTAGTTATATTTATATCAACAAAAAGTCAATAGATAATTTTTTATTGAAAAAAATAGAGTTCACCAATATTATTTATTTCTGTTTTATGTTTTCTCAATGTAATTAATGAGCCTTTATAACCAACCAAGAAATACTCGGGGAAATAAGAAATCTGAGACGTTTTTCGAGGTTGACTTGTGGGGAACCTTGACTTTGATGAAGATACCAGTATTGCACTTAACATTACCTATTTAGTAATGAAACAAGTGGTTCTCGAACTAGGATGTTCCTCATGTTCTTTGTAATGAACTTAGGCGCCCCGTGGTGCAAAGGGGGCCTAAATCCACACTCATAGATAGAGAGGGGCGTGACAGTACCATAAGAGATACAACTCGTACTAATAGCATATATGCTACGTTCGGAGAAGATGATTATCCGGTTCCCGGATCCTCATCTAGCCCCAGCCATAGCTATTCAAGAACGTGAGAACAAACGCCTGGCGCCGAAGCGACGGACGCGCAAGCGCATTCTCTTGGATCTCGCCGGAACTGTCACATCTTAGCGTACAATACGTATTGTAGTTTAATGGTATATTACTTTAATCGACTAGTACTGCAACAGCGGAGTTTTCATTGAGTGATAATGAAATAATCACCTATACTTTCATTATCTAAAACCTCTATCAACATTTCCAAAGTCCACCATCAGTCAATTTCAAAAAGCCCATACCATCGAAAAATAAAAAAAACTTTCTGAATGACGACATACTTTCGGAATTCTTTCCGAATCGTCAATTAAAATATAACAGGGAAAATAAATGTACATCGCATATAAAAGTAATATGGAATCACTGGAATCCAAATCCTTTAAACAGTATAATGAACAGTTTCAAAATTATACTGAATACAGGTGTATATATATATATATTATATATATATATATATATATATATATATATATATATATATATATATATATAAATTGCTATGCAATTCTTAGGCCGACCCCCAATAATTTTTTTAAAATGTCCACTTTTTTTGTGTAATGTTTTTTGTCCCGAGATGGGAAGCGAGAGGTCGTGGGTTCAAATCCCGGCCAGGCCTGAATTTTTTTTTTTTTTTTTTTTTTTTTTCGTGAGACGAAGGTTGTGGGTTCGAATCCCGGCCAGGCCTGAAACATTTTTTTTTTTTTTTTCTCGTGAGACGAAGGTTGTGGGTTCAAATCCCGGCCAGGCCTGAAATTTTTTTTTTTTTTTTTCTCGTGAGACGAATTGCATAGAAAATTATCCTCATTTTCTACACAGTAGAAAAGAGAAAAGATCCGGCGAGGCGCGAAGCGCCGAGTATAGATTAGGGGGGTCCAGGGGGGCGAAGCCCCCCTGGCGGGGTCAAGGGGCGGAGCCCCTTGCGAGGCCCGAAGGGCCGAGTTTTATATATATATATATATATTGATAAATACTAGTAGATGTTGGTGAATTTTAGTCTGGGGAGGGGACGGGGGGGCATTTGGAACGGAATGACGTCAAAAAGTTCTGGCGAAATTTCGTAAAAAAATCGTATATAGCTTGTTTTGAAATGTGAGCACTTGAGTGCAAGGAAATCGTTAACTACCAACTTTATGAAAAAAGAAAAAAAACTCATTCTAAATTATATTCTGAGATTCAAAATAGACTTTGAGTTTCCCTTTTTTGGAAGTTTTTAATTTAAACACCATTCAGACTCATTTACTATGAAACATATATATTAAATCTTTTAGAAGTTGGGAATTTAAAAAATGTTTAAAAATCCTTCTGCTACGCTAATACAAAAGACTCCTACAAAAATAATCTTAGGGACTGTCAACTTTCATAAAAACTGCGTCATTTTATATTCTTTCCAACGGTCAAATCAATTTTACTTTTATTTTTTCTAAATAGAGGAGAAAGTTGTGTTTTAATGATAAAAAAATGGTGATTTTTTTTTGTGTGGAAAATCATACCTATGAACCTACAAATTTGGGGTCGGTTTCTACATATTTATCAAGCTGAGTCGAGTGGTAACACTTGCCCAGATCCCTCCAACTACGTTACAACCGAGTTTTCACTTTAATTCACAAATGTTTAGTTTATTTGCCATGCTCAAATGTATGTGTTTTAAGGTAAAACTTGTTATTTAAAGCATAAAACTCAGTTATAACGGATTTGGAGAGATCTACAAGTGAGACCGATTCCAAACTCGCAGATTCATAGAGGATCACTTTTCAGAAAAAAACTAAGATTTCATTGGATATAAACCACGTTTTTCAACATTGCAACATAATTTTCTCCTCTATTTAGCAATGTAAAAGTAAAATTGACAATACAGTTTTTGTGATTATTGACAGTCTCCGAAATTATTTTTATGGGATTGACTAATTTTCAAACATTTTTTTAAATTCCCAATTTCTGTAAGATTTAACATTTGTTTCATAGTAAGTGTAGTGGATTTATATATGCTCTACTTGGTGTGTAAATGAGTTTGAATGATACTATTGAAAGATGGGTTTTCATTTCGAAAAATGTGCTGTTCTCGAAAAACCCTTCAAAAAATCATATTTCGAGAACGGGTTGAGATAGAAAAGAGCGACTGGCAGTGTTTTGCTCCATTTCCGGTCTATTTTTACCCAAAAAATCTGTTTACACGAAGAGCGGGACACCCTGTAGTTCCCCCGTGTGATATGCAGATAAATTAATGCGTTTGCCCCATATACGCATTGATTTATTTCTCTGAGTGCCCTTCTACACTTGCAAGTTCTATCGTTTGGTGCATCTGCGATGGTCACTTCGCTAACAGCTCAGGTGTTTTAGATCAAGAGCAGGAATGACTAACAATGAAAAGGACAAGTGGGGAGAATTTTTGCTCCAACATTTCGTTGAACAACTGTTCGAAGAAATAAGACCCATCGCATATAATATGAGTGTAAAATATTCGAATCAAGCTTGGGCAGAGACTTCTAGAAGTTGAGCTTCTAGAGGAACGCTAACAAGTAAACATCAGCTGATCAACAGGTAAGATGCTCGTTTTTCAACACCTCACGCACGTTGGTTTTGGTTTGCCCCGTTGGTGTCTCACTCCTATCCGTCTTCCAGTTTAGTAGTAGTTTTCTATTTACTACATCTTGTAATGACGTATCTACTGATGACCAATATTTTGGAACTATACAGTTTCTACGTAGTACAAGTAAGCCTAATAAAATTCGCTCACTACTACGTCCAGCTGTTGCATGAAAACAAGATAGGTGATTGATGAGGATCGAGGTTTTTGGTACATTTTTAGACAAGAAAAAATTTAATCCTACATCAATAATACCTAAGTTTTTTTTTTTTTTTTTTTTTTTTTTTTTAAATACGAAGATTCAAAAAATATCAGCTGTTCAATGTCAGCCATCCTTCGCTTTTCTTTCCAACGATTTCGATTTCGCTCAAAAATCATCGGGGGCAGACGACAAAACAATGGAACTAGTTCAGCGATTAGAAAATATCTTTTTGAACATCATTCAGTAAAATGTAAGTGATAATTTGAAGTTACATATATATTAAATGATGGAGGTTATTTCTATTGATGAAAAAAATTTTTTTTTCTTTCGTGAAATGTTTACGCAGGAGCAGAATTTTCAGCGGCCCAAAAATGTATTCACGTCGTAACCTAACCGTAATACAGAAAGAACGGGTTGATACATTTTTGTAAAATGATTACTATTTATAGTGAAGCTCTGAAACATGAGATCGAGGATAAATAGTTCAAGGAATTCTAGGTTTGAATCAATAAAATTACAAATACTTTTTTCATCTAATTAAAGTGAGCTGAGCAAAAATCTTCAAAATAATTTAATTAATTCAGAAGCTTATCAAACAGATTTGGATTACCTAATTCTAAAGCAGTACAATGCAGATTTTTAACCTAAAGTTTACCAAAAAAGTCAAGAATGAATAAAACATCACATGCAATAAATAGCTTATTGCACTATTACTTCCTATACATGATTGTTCAAACAATATTTTACTACCTATTTAAACAACGGTAATAACCACTATCATCGTAGATAGTTTGAACAATAACTTACTAATTACATGCCACATCATGCCTGAAACTAACAGGAAGAGACGAAAAACTGGGCGTTTTATTAAGCAAGAGGAAGTAGTTAACGGTAGGCTACTTCAAGAAACCATGCCACTGTCTTGAAGCAAGCCAATACCTACACATTTATATAGCCTAAAAAGTTGCCACTTTCATGAAGCAAGCCCGTATACATTTGAAAGTAATTCCAGACTCTTACTAATATCAGAACTTACGATATTCACTTCTGAGCTGATACATAATGATTGAAATGGAGAAATTAAAATTAGAAGCTAACGTCTATAACAGCCTAGTAATCAAATGAAATCTACAACATTCGCTCAAGAAGCCATGCTCAAACTGATCACGCAATTTTTCGTTGTTAAATTCCAATAGAAATGATGCGTAGTAATATCATGTTGGTTATATTGTTGTTAAGCTGCAAAAGATTAAATCAGAATAGTATGGTGATTTGTTTCGTCGAAAGGATATATTAACCGTTTGGCTAAATTATAACAACTCACTATAAAAACATGACCGTGGTGCAGAACCTACTTTCAGGATTTCTTCGTCTTCTACGTACTTACATATAAGAAGTAATTACCTATGTAATAGAAGAGAACTCGAACTGAGCGTCCTTTAAAACCCTAATTCCCTACCAGTTCGAAATCCCGAATGTATCATCGTAAAACGAGAGTTAACTAAGAACTCAACAAATACAAAAAAAACCGGGATGGTGGGGGGGGGGGGGGGGGGGGGGCTGATAAGTTTTACGAGGACCAAGTATATTAAAGCGATTCATTGAATTGCTCCTTTTTGGAAATCTCCCACTGAAATCATTAAATTGCAAATGTTGAATAGCATCCCCGGGGATGGGTACCCACATGTTTTCCGGCTGCTCCGAATTTTTCCGTTTCCACATCATCAACAGCAACACATTTATGAGAACCGAAACTTCTTAACGGCCAACTAACGGCTTGGATGTACCCCAGCAGTCAGCGATCTTATAATGGTCGAGGCAGCAATAATACTCGCATGTTGACATAAATTGAGATCCTTCTATTGAGTCGTTACCGATCTCTGTGGGATAAAAATGAAAAGAAATCCCTCTACAAAGAGGACGTCATTGAAAATCTGGTAAATATCATTTTCTCTTCGAGACGATAGCATATTATGGAAAGAATAACTAATTCGACTCCGAAAGAATGACACATTTTTCATATCAGAAAAAACCGTACTAGTCTTTTCACAGTGGACAAGAATTAATGAAATGTGGTATGTGGACCCCGTTGGAAAATGGTTGATTGGATTTCATATATTGAAAGTTTCTTCTGAAGAAGTAAATATTTGTGGGAATATTCTTCCGAACTCGTTAGTTAGAGATTTTTCTTAGAATTTAAGTTGAGTAAAAATTTTCGTATCGAATGCGACTACCCGGGTTAAGAAAAAAAGTTTGTAGCAACAAGGGTGAACGATCAAAATAATCAATGCGATTTTGAATCATAAGCATTCATCAGGCTTAGAGAAGGCTATTGAATCATCACCCGATGCTGAAGGCGACCGAAGCCTATTGCATAGTCTTCGGATTCCTCAATTATATCAGTTGTAATTTAACGTCAATGCACTACATAGGTACTTTAGCCATAAAAAAAAAGAAGTGAATTCTATACCAAGAAAGTACTGTTAGTAAGGTCTTGAACAGTGATCTACGTGGCATGTTCATCTAAGATGAATAATAATAAAGTTCTGTAATATATTGCAGCATTTTTAAAAATAAAATGAAAGAAAATCTCCTAGGCTATACAGGTTGTAGCAGAAGGAACGGAAATAACATAAGCAAAAACAATATAGAAAACCAAAGTGATGTATAGCTTGTATAGCTTGTTTTTCAAGCTACAAATGTATAGCTTGTTTTTCAGAAGTGAACCCCCCTCGTACACACAATGCGCAAATCAAGGCCGAAAAAGGTTAGGCGTGGGAGGCCTTCACAAGATTTTCTCGAAAAACACGCGTTTTTCAACAGGTGTATACTCCTCTCTGAAATATATATATATATATATATATATATATATATATATATATATATATATATATATATATATATATATATATATATATATCCCACAACTACTACAACTAAGTATAATCTTGAAAACAACTAGGGGATCGATTGAGAATCGAAACCCGGGCTGCGAATTCAAGATTCACGGTGGTTAAGTTACTTTCTATCACGGCATTCTGATTTTATTATATAGAATTGGAGCAAAGTTCGTGCTAATAACGTATAAATCTCAAATTCCACAATGCGGCGGCCCTATGTTAAAACATCTCAGCTCTAGCAACCTATAATAGGAACCCTAGTTCAGTCCAAACCTCCATTAGATCGGATAGAGCCATATTTTACTTGAAATGCGATGGTACTAGAAACCATAAAGCCTTTATTAACTCGAACTTCAACTGTAGAGAATGGAGAACTATTGATAAATCCCAAAGGACTCCGAACAGACAGTACTGGGAAAACCTTTGGGGTTGCTAAAGCGCTCCCGTTCTCCTCAATATATAAAATAAATGGCGGGGAATGTGGGCGCAAATTCCATCGAAACAATTCAAACGGACCGACCCCCAATCGACTGAGATTTCAAGCTTGGAACGAGTTACGAATGGGACTAATAGAGCCCATTGAGAGAGAAAAAGGGAAAGCAACGAACAGTAAATACATGAAAGCGACAAACAAATAAGGTTTGAATAACAAACCTAAAGGTTTTCGTTTTGAAATTGGCGTAATAATTCACAGCCTACTAGAGGTATTAATTCAATAAAGTTGGGCGCACGCCAGGATTCGACGTATAAATAAAAAACGAAGAAGGGACACTTCTGTTCATAAATAACGTTTTTGGCCGAGTTGTGGAGAATGGATAAGCATGTTGTGCGTAACAGAGAGGGGCTAGGGGATAAGAAAGTATAACAATAATGAAATTCTAGTTCTGAAGTATTTCATGACGCGTGCATAGTAATAAAAAAAGATAATTTATTAATAACGTGTACCTGTAATTTGAGCGAATATTCGAAGAAAATGAAGCTATTCTATATAAATGGCTCCAAAAGTTTTAAAATCAAAATTTTCGAAAATTTTCTTCATAGAAATCCGTTTTGAGACATTCTGAAAAGAATCTTAGAGTTTAACATTTAATATGAAAGAACAAGTTCGTTGGCCAGAATTTTTTTTTTAGCACATTAAATTGGTCAAATTTCAGAAAAGTGCTGAAAAAAGCACTAAAATGGCTAAAAAAGGCTAAAAACCGTTTAATTTATATTTTTCTTGAGCAGAATATTGCTCAAATAAAGTTCATTAACAATAAAAAAAAAAAAAAAAAAAAAAAAAAAAAAAAAAAAAAATTAAAAAATGTAAGTACAAAACTATGTTGAAAAATGTACTTAAATTTCATTAAAATCTGCTAAAAAAGTGATAAAATCCGCCAAAATGTTAACACCCAAAATCTCTTTTTGAATCGCAGAATGTTATTTAGAACGAGTTTTTTGCCCTAAAATCGGTTAAACAATTTCTTTTCCATCAAAGTCCTTAATTTTCAAAACAATGTAACATAAAATAGTTCGATAATTTACGAAAATTCGCTCATACGACCGTACTGCATGACCGAAACCTTTTTTCAAGCATTGCAAGGCCGAACTTATTATTCTCCAAAGCTGTCTAGAATAAATTATAATTCTGTACAAATCACAATATTTGTACACGAGAAATTTTTCGTTATGAATCTCGCGAAGAACATGATTTAATCCAAGACCCTCCCTTTCTTAATATATTTCTGTTAGCTGTAGCTTACATGTGTTAGCAGCAATTAGCATCATATTGCAAAGGCCAGCTATACAACAGGTTGCATTTATAAAATTATATCGAGAAGGTTTGACTATTCGTACGTACACATCAAGTTTCACAAACACGAGGCTTATCGTCGTTACCCGGCCTTTCCAACGCATCTATCTTAGCTGGACTCTAAATGCAAGCTTGATTCGCGTACACTATCCATCTGTGTTCTGCGTAGCCTTCAGGGGTTGTTATTTATGAAAACGTTTATTAAATGTAGGCTTTCCATTGGCAGTGAAGTAATTTTGCATTTCGAACTCAATAAATATTTTTATTTATTGTTTCAATGAGCGACTTATATACAATTTTCATTAGATTCAGTCACTTTAGACACGTATCGATGAAGAAACCGGTGTGGTTTGAGAAGACAGAAAGTTTTCTCATGCTGAACATAATTTTTTCACATCTTTATTCTACTTTTCATTTTTTATGCTAGATAACAATGCTGCTAATTTCCTTTGGTAACAAACCGTACCTCACTTGTTGGGTTTTATTGTTATTCTTGTGTTTTGGATAACCTTTTTTTTTTTTAAATTAAACCCATCTATGAATGCGATCTTAAAGATAAGAGTTATATTCTGTGAGGAAATTCTTAGCAGACCACCGAAGTCCAAAAGGCCTCGGTCTTCAGCCAACCATTTAAATTTGTATTTAAATAGGCTTTGAAACTTGCCTTAAAGATGCATTTCCAAGTAATGTTCAAAATAACGATACACGACACCGTAGGTTCGAAAAAAAAAAAATCTCATGGAAAAGTAAATACATACTAACAGACCTTGGGAAATCATATCATAATAATATCGTAAAATTGCATGTACCTATGCAGATGAACAACTTTTTTCAAATTTATCCAGTGAAATTATGCCAAAGGACAATAATTCATTGAATTGAATAATCATTTAACCGAGTTTGTCACGATGAGAATTTTTAAACCATCAAAGAAAGTGTGGTGAAGCAAATTGAATGTAAAAATTTTATTGTTTTGCAATTCAGAAAATAAAAGAGAAAAAAGATGATCGGGAATGTGACTGCGCGCGATACTCCGATATAGAATCACTAATTTGGAATCAAGTCAGTCTAGCTGCATTTGACATAGTTTTGCTAATGTAGAATTATTATTAAATTTAGCACTTTTTCGGATGAAAGAGTACTACTGAGTGTTGGAATTTTCGATGTTGATAAGAAGTGAGTAAAATAAGAACGTGCAGTGAGAAAGTTCTAGGAAGATGGAAAATATTAAGAATAAACCGGCGATTATACGGACCGATTTCATAACTTCCGAGAATTTATGATACTTAGTAAGCGTTCCAATTAAGCACAAAGCTCTACAATTAGTAATTCATCAAAGAAAAATTATATTAGATTAATACTGAAAACTGGGATGAAGAAGGAGCTAAGGAGAGGGAGCAAAGAAATGGGAAGAGGAATGAAAAAGTTTATGTTGTACTCACCCAAAAAGCTGAACGATCACCATCATCGTACTTGCGGAAAGTCGTTTTCCTGACAGGTTGCTTTCAAAGGCAGGAAGAAGAAAACACAAAGATCTCATCGCAGCCAAGTTCCAAATTAACTTTTGATGTCACTGTGATCTTTAAGAGTTATGGCAACAACATAGACCACTCACGATAAAGCTTGATGTTTTGGACTTCAGTAGAAGGGTAAAAAAAGTAAACATAATGCAAAAAACAAATTTAGTTTTTTTTTGGGTGAAATAAATTAAAATGTCACTCTTTTTTGACGAATGATCAATAACTATTGCTTATGAGTTGTTTGAATCAGTCTGTCTTATAAACTTTACCATATTGCAATTAATAGGATTATTTTAAATTGGGCAGATCTTGATAGTATCTTGTAGGTAACTTCACTATAATTGTATAGCTAGCCGCGGTTGAAAAGCCCGGAGTAAGAGAGAAGAGCAACATATCCACTCACTTCAAACTTCAAATTTTACTGAGAAAGAATTTACTTGCTAGTTAGGTACCTACAATAAGCAATAAAAAATTACGGGTGAGTCCTTTATGATTTATGAAAAGAGGAAGAGGAAGAATATAG